>OU974044.1:10430000-11750000 GCA_918843915.1 Notodonta ziczac | reverse complement strand
TTACGATCCGTGGTGGTGGTACAACTGGTCTTCAATCAGCTGTCTTGTTTCTATGGCAATCAGCCCATACCAGATATTTCTGTCTCCCGCTTTGCACTGGAGGGAAGTGGATTTTTTTTCTTCCAACTCTTCCTGTTATTTATTTAGATTAAATTGGTGCGAGTTCCAAGACAATTGAACTTTTCCACGGGACTCGTCGAGGGTCAAATCTCGACGTCATTATTGGTCACCATCGTCGATCCTGTCTTACAGGAGTTAGCAGTGGTGGCAGTGTGTGGCGGGACTAGTCCCATAAAAAAAATTACTCACATCCGCCTTCTTACGTAATCTGAAATAGTTGATCGGCCGATCAGTCATTAGTTGTCCAATGAACCGGTAAAAACTATGCAATATCATAGAATTAAATATTATGACTACAGTTTTTATGTGAGTCACTTCCCACAACTTTCTAATGTCTAAAACGTTATTACCACCTGTCTCGCGGGCTATTTGTTTGTGCAATAGATTGAAAGAGGATTTTGCTGATGTCAAATCGAAGTTCGGAAATTTGTGCATGTCATTGAAACAAGCATATGTCAGTTTGATATAGAGTCGAAATTTCTTGTACCGACTTTATTTTTTGTTTCTTTAAAGCAGTAATGTCGTTACCTTATTAAATAACCGGAGCTCATTACTTAGGGAAAAAAGCGACAAGTAACTCAATTTATATGTACCAATGTCATTCTATTTTCATTTATCTATTCAACTTTTACTCAACCCTACTTCAAATCACTGATATTCAATAGCATCATAAAAACGCTAAACCTATCTATCGATATCGATAAACGCCCCATCACTATTTAAAGCAAATACCGCAGCACCTTTCCCACGGCACAAAGCGACATTTTCACCTATTTTCGCGGGAATGCCGACAAAAACCGCACCCATTTCTATAAGAGCAAAACGTGTAGGTACGCGCTGTCGCAACGCATTATGAGCTGTTAAATAACGTAATCGACATCGAGTTTTTATAGTTTTCACTTCACTAGTGTTTATGGTTTCGTATTTAAAATATTATAAACTTTTTTTATTATATCCTACTTTTTGCTCCACTGTTAGACGAAATTTAATGATAGCGTCTGTCCATTTAAATTAAAATGCTCTTTTATGCTAATTATCTACATCCCTCGCTCACACTCTGTGTAATTCCTTCTTCATTATGCTCTCTAATTTTCCCTTCCCATTATAGCAGTGGTGATAGACTTCAGCTGAAAATGGAGGGAAAAGACGAATTGAGATTGAAAAATATCTGAAAATTAGGGAAAATGTTTGTATATTCCTATGTCTTTCGCCTACTATTAGTTAATTGCATGAATATACGGAACCCCAGCCAGCAGGTTAGCTCAAGCTTAACGATTATCTTTTTTCTTTTAACAACTGTATCGGTTGAGAACATTCCCGTTAATAATTATTGGCTATTGTTGTTTTGCCGAAACGATTTCGCGCATTACCCAAGTTCACAAGAACGTGGGTTTGTAGAAACTGATTCAGAGCAGTGTCTGTTGAAGGCTGTGAAGTTCTCATGTCAGGGGCACCTGATAGATATAGATAATTCTTTATATATGGATATTTCTTTATTAAGTAGGTACTATTCTTAGCGATCTACTCTTTTATTAACATATAGTATGATAGGTAACTTTTTTTTTTGGCCGCGTTCACGTGATAAAATAAACACGATTCCCTCCTATTCTATTGCACGAATATGTCAGCCGTCGTGATCAATAGCGCAGTGTTGTATAAGTTGTTGTGGGGGCTTATTAAGATAATAAGTGGACAGCTGGCCTCTTTCTGCTTAGGTATGATAGGTAACTTAAAACAACCTGGACGTATGTTCCTACATAACCAAAGGTTAATCAATATTTTAATAAATAAAAAATTTACCCGACTTCAGAAAACCTGGGTGCTCTAAAAAGCTAAAAGTAACTAGGGAATCCTATAATTTCCTTAATTTGGAGCCGGTATTAATAAAAGAGAGTAAGGTAGGTACCTACCTAACAACTTGCCTAACGTAGTGTGTGGCACCGACTCCAAATGAAGTAAATTATAAGTTAGGTTAAACATTATCTGGGGTAATATCTCAAGTAACATTATGCATTATAATATGTAGATAGTGAGAAATACCCGAGTACCGTCCCTGTGAACACTCTAGAGAATAAAAGAACACATTCTCACCTATAGCCTCTCACTTAGCTCGTTGTTTGTACAACAGTGATAGAATAAAGCTTTATTTTTATATAATAACTAGTTGTGCCTGCGACTTTGTCCGCGTGGAATTTAATTGACAAAGTTTCATACAAACTTTCATCCCCTATTTTATCCCCTTGGGGGTAGAATTAATAAAAATCCTTTCTTAGCGGATGCCTACGTCATAACATCTACCTGCATGCCAAATTTCAACCCGATCCGTCCAGTGGTTTGGGCTGTGCGTTGATAGATCACTATGTCAGTCAGTCACCTTTGAGTTTTATATATATAGATATAGACTAGCTGTACCCTGCGCGCGTTGCTACGCTGTCAAAGATTGGTCGTACCAACTCAGAAACCTTTGTGGGATCATGCACAACACTTTGCTGAAGATCATGACATGATCAAATGCATAGTTTACGATTCTATAAAGGACATACTGACAAACATTCATTTTTATATATTATATACTATGTGAAACAAAAAGGCTATACAATTTTTTTTGCAACTTAACTTTGTAAATCTAAACCTCGGCGTGGGACAGTTGAAGTACAAAAGGTTTTGTAGACATGTGAAATCTGTCAACCGCTGTATTTCTATAACACCTTTCGTTTTTCAAGTTTCCTCCAAAGCTGATAGTTTGAAATTGTTAGTATAAATTGTTAGTATTGTATGTTTAAAATTACAAAGTTAAGATTTGAAAAAACGGTATACCCTTTCTGTTTCAACCTGTATAGATGCTCCATTTTACGCCCTATGTTGTCAGACCTACATTAATAGTACCAATTTCTTCCACCAGGCGGCTGGTCGTTCGGTACCCAAAAGTTCAAGGAGATGTCTGCCACGCGGTACGCCCGTCAGACCTTCATTTACTCCGCGATCCCGTACCTGCGGGACAGGAACTTCGACGGCCTCGACATGGACTGGGAGTACCCCAAGGGCAGCGACGACAAGAAGAACTTTGTGCTGCTGTTGAAAGGTAGGTGACGTTGTTTAATCATTTTAAACCCTATATACTTACAATTTGATCTGACTTGCTGCTGAATATACAGTGAATGTATGCTAAAGTGATAATGTGCTATAGTACCAGGCTGTGGAATTTCAGAATACCGTAAAACTTAACGTTTTACAACCCAGCAATCAAGCTCAGAACCTCAGGAGGCAATTCCCAATAACGCTCGATATTTACGATAGAGCAAACATTTCGAAGCTCACTAAGGACTGCTTCTCGAGTCGAGTGAGTCGAGTCGAGATAGTGGACTACGGAATACTGTCAAAATTGACGTATTGCGAGTCCAATGTCGAGCGTTATCGGAACGGTTAACAGACATGGCCTCCAAGACCCACTAGCTAACTAACCACTAGTTTGATAGACTAATTTGATATTTGCAACTTTATTAGCTTATCGTCGTAAACCGTAAGTGATTAAAATGTTAGTAGAATACCTGACGCATTACGATCTCCATTTTCTGGTAAATACTTTAAAAATATACCTTTTCATTGTACATAAATGCTGTTATTACCTTCATTTTGTGAGCCTCATCTCGCATAATAGCTTTTATTCCAAATCTCAGTCAAAAAATTACCTTGTTTTAATTTTCCTTGTTCGCTCTCTAGTGACTTTGAAATTATTTTTTTTGCTCCTGTTTCTTTCTTGCAAAGCTTCCCTCCAGGGTCTTAGTTTCAAGTGTATTTTTTAGATACACCCGCGATTAAACTTCAGTCCTATTGTAATTGAAGTAGCCACAAATCTGGGAATCTCCTAATTTCTCCTAAATGCATTTTTGGGCCTCTATCATGTCAGCAACAAATTAGGAAAATACTCGTATTGTACATTAAGAGTGGTCATTACATTTTTAGACTATGAAACAACGTACAAATTTTTATCACTAGTAACATTTATGCTAACGTTTCTAAACAAAAAAACACAATTCATTCACACACTACTACATAACTCAATTGACTTTTACTGTTAAAATAATAGAGGCTATTTTCCACTATCCCCCGCCGTCTGCAGCGAGGTTCATTTTAAATGTAATCTATTGGCCGGAATTGCAATATCTGGGCCCCTGTGGGCCAGGCCACATAAATATTGGCAAATTTCGAAACGTGGTCACTGCTGTTTGTGTAGAGAATGAAATTAGATATGTGACTGTTTTCTATTTCAGAAGAAAATATCTTCTCTTTTAGGTACAAGCATTTTGGTGTGCGTCCTAAACGACTTAGTAGATTTTGATTAATGTTTTTTTTTGAATATGGGTTACCTGAATTGTTTTTAGTTATAGTTAGACTTGGTAGTTGGTGCTGTTGTCGCCATTTAGGAAATAAGATCTACATGCGCGTAGCTGAGCGCAAAAGCTAGTACCTATGAGAACTTGCGGTCAATAGTCATTTGAGATGTGCATTGAAGTATACCTATATAAAGGTATTTTATATATATATATATATATATATACAGGTATATTATGTGTTACTTTGACTGAGTATCATGCATCAACGGCTGAACCGATTGCATTGAAATTAGTAGAGACGTCAGACCAGTTATGCTCCACAATAATGCATACTAAGTACCTTAAGTCTTCAAATTGATTAAGTATGCTAATAAATAAAAAAATAATAGATTTTTAAAAAATACCTAAGATATTATCATCTGTAGAGTAAATTAACCTTTTACATTAGAACCAAAACACCAAACTGCAAACCCCTTATATCCCTTATCCGTAGGTGATGGTGTATTATTATTATTTGTATTGGTACCCATTCCCAATAGGATTCAGGAAAAGGCTTGCATAAAGATTTCCATCTAACATTTTTAATGTTAATCTATTACCCGTTATTACAATCTGTGTGCTCCCGGCCCATCTAAATATTGGCAAATTTCGGGTCGCATATCGCCAGCCAGGTGCTGTTGGACTGTAGACTGCACAGACTAAATAGACATGTATTCTTATTTAGAACTTAGTATCTATTTAGGTAAGTCTGATATTCGCATGAAACGACATTTTTCCTTTTTAAGGAACAGACATAATCGAATGTGTCCAATGATTGATATGCAACTGGCGATTAAAAAAATGACAAATGTAAAAAGACAAGCCCGCTGAGTTTCTTGCCGGATCTTCTCAGTCGAGGTCGCGTTCCGATCCGGTTGTATATATAAGAAAAAAATGTAAAATTTACAATTTGTAAGTGCCCCCCGTAGGCATAAACAAAATAAACGATTTTAATTTGAATTTAATTTGAATTCAAAGAAGATGCTGACGCGACGCTCTGAAGAAATCCTTATTTGTTTTGAAATCAGCACGATTTTATTATAAATCATTATATAATATAATTAATAAGTAGGAGGTGGAAGAAAATTATTAGAAACCTGAAAAAAGAAACTACTTTCCACGAATACCCAAACAATACTCCTTAAATCCATGCGCTGCGTTAATCTTGCGAAGTAACAAATTAAATGAGGTCTATGGTACTAATGGTAATACAAGAGTTTGTACAAGAGTGAGACCAGAGTCGGACTTTTCAAGCCAGTGTTGCCAACCCCAAGAAACTAAAAAACGACAGAACACCAAAAAACAGGAGAAAACAGTAGATAAAGTAAAAAAGGCAGATTTCATACTTTCTTCATATAATTAATTAAATCACCTACTTTCATTAGTTACACACAGGGCTCACATGCATTGTTATATTATAATATTGATACTGTCATCTAGTGTCATTGTGTTTTATTACATAGTGGTTATCGAAACATAAATTTGTGTTGTGTAATAGGAGGCTCTGAACGCTAATTGAAAAACAGTAAAAATTAGGAACGAAACAGAAAACAGGGGCGGGGCATCAATGTGCAAACAGCAAATCCACTGTTAAAACTGTAGGGTTGGTAACACTGCTTCACGCTACTGATTGTTAGTAACGACTGCCATAGGCATGAAATGACAATCGTTACCGAAACATTTCCAATGATACTGAATTTATAATTTAAAATAATAAATTTAAATATTGCTAGGCCCCGTCTAGTACATCGCATAGGGCTGTGTGCTATCAAAATACAATTTATCGATATATCGATAGACCGTGTCGGCGGCCGCCGTGCTCGGCTGCACCTGTCGCCAACATCGATAGTGCTGTGCCATAAAATATTAACGATATTATTTTTAAACCAAATAATTGCATAGAATCACGAGGTTTCAATCGGGTTTTTACTTTTAAATTAGACTTCTCCAACTAGTGTTCCGATTAACTGCAAATTATTTACGAAAACGAGGCAATCCTACTAATCCTACTAATATTATAAATGTGAAAGTTTGTGAGTGTGGATGTATGTATGTATGTATGTATGTATGTATGTATGTATGTATGTATGTATGTATGTATGTATGTATGTATGTTTGTTACTCCTTCAAGCAAAAACTACTGAACGGATTTGAATGAAATTTGGAACACAGATAGTTTATAACCGGGATTAACATATAGGATACTTTTTATCCCGATTATCCCGAAATTTTTGTTACGTCAAATACTACGCGGACGAAGTCCGTGGGCACGGCTAGTATTATATATGCGAAAGTTTGTGAGTGTGGATGTATGTTTGTTACTCTTTCACGCACAAACTACTGAACGGATTCGGATGAAATTGGGAACACAGATAGTTTATAACCGGGATTAATACATAGGATACTTTCTATCCCGACAACCCCGTTTTTTTGTTAATTTAAATACTACGCGGACGAAGTCGGTGGGCACAGCTAGTACCTACATAAATGTTTGCTGTAATTACAAAACGTTTCGTAAAAAATATTGAAAAGATTACTAGGACTACCAAAATCATTAGGACATAGTTACACATATACTTTTGCAATGTGGAACCGACCTTCTTACACTTGCACTGGGGTTGGTTTTGCTCTGCAGACGGATGTATGGGTTGGTTTGTTTTTGCAAAACGATGTTCATTTGTTGTCATATTATGTTTTCTCAATGTGCTGTATGTTCACTTTACTTCTGTTTCGTTCCGTATTTTATTAATTATGATGTAACAAACAGATATGTTAATAACGCTTTTATAATATTATACTGTGGGTGTATGGATTTAGATCTAATTAATTATTATTATAATACCTTCTTTATTATTAATAAGAATCTTGATTCATGTTAATTAAATTTGGCTTAATATTCACTTGTTAATGCAATCATGAATATTTATTGTTATTGCGAGATTCGAGAAACATTAATTTCTACTGTCCTTATCTAATACAGCCTGGGCCCTAACCACGCTAGCTACTCAAATCGTAATAGAAAAGCAAACGCTCGCGATTACGTTTCAAACGCTCCGCTTTTGACGTTTTGCTGACACCATACCATATCAATGTCAGTAGAAATCGTGAAGCTCGTGTCAGCAAAACGTTAAAAGCGGAGCGTTTGAAACGTAATCGCGAGCGTTTGCTTTTCTATTACGATTTAAGTAGCTATCGTGGTTAGGGCCCTGGTCATTTACGAAGACAGCTAGTAAACAGCTCATAAACGTGATGGGTCTATCAAGGTAGTACCAGTCTCTCATGAAAGATAAGCGTTATATAGCTATTAGTGGAGCTACGTTTCGTACGATGAGTGAAGATCAATTGGCAGACACCCCCCCACCTTCCCCTTCCTCTATACCACTCCCCTTTTGCTACACCGGCGCGTGTAACGTTTGTTTGCAGACTTTGTTCCCTAAAAACATCCTGGCGTCCGTTAATTAGTAGTGCATGACAGATTCCTAGTTAGTATCCACTAATAAACTATCGACATATATAATTAATTTTTATCTACTCGGTTAGCTTTGAGAGACTAAACTTTGCGACTTCTTGATCATTAGGCTATTAAAATCTATCGATAAACCCACAAAACCATTCTTGGTATAACGACATGTCTGTCAATCAATTTGTAAAAAGGTCGCAATTCTAATAAATTATGAACGACACGATTGTGAATAGAGAATCGAACCGGTGATGTTCCGCAACCTAACATTTACGACACTTGGCCAAGGCTGACGATAACTATTGACTAGCATTTTGTGACAAAAATAAATCTTCGATGTTTTCTACGTAGTTCGATATGCTAATAATTAATATTTTATTCCTAAAAAAAACCTATGTTTTTTTAGTAAACAAGAGGTTTTTTACGATTGTAGTCAACTTTCCTTACCATGGAGTTTGTTATCTAAAAGTCATGTATTCCAATTTTAAATAATTATTCAATTGTGCATTAACCTATCTATATATATATAACTCAAAGGACTGACTGACTGACATAGTGATCTATCAACGCACAGCCCAAACCACTGGACGGATCGGGCTGAAATTTGGCATGCAGGTAGATGTTATGACGTAGGCATCCGCTAAGAAAGGATTTTGATTAATTCTATCCCCAAGGGAATAAAATAGGGGATGAAAGTTTGTCAATTTTAAACCGATCGGGCTGAGACTTTGCATAAAGCTACTATGACGTAGACATCCCCTAAGAAAGGATCAAAATTCCACGCGGACGAAGTCGCGGGCTCAGCTAGTTCATAATAAAACATATCAGTTTTTCATTTTTTAAGATACACAGGCTGGTTGGACCGGAGTAGTGTAGTACCACCGCCTCACAGCAGGTCATTGTAAATAAGTAATTAGAGCTGCATTTGTAAAAAGTTTCATGCCATACTGACACCATCTATAGATAGTTTATCTACTACCTGCATCTAAGGTGCGGTTTAGTTTCCATTTGCGACCGTTATTGTACCAACTAACAAACAATCACTTGGACCTCATTGTGATTATAAGCCTAACGAACTGAGCTGTTCCGACCTCAAGTAGTTTTAGTTACTGTTTGCAGAAGGGTCTGTGTATACTCCTCGTTAGAAGGTTGTGAGTTTAGACATGGATGAAGCGGGAGTTATACGAATTTGTACCTGGTGTATCTGGTTTTATACAGGATGAAATCGAATGCAATGAGCACAACATAATCACAATGAAATTCCAAATTAAAATTTAAATTTGTAAAAAAAAACTGTTTGTAGCAGTGTGAGTTTGAGTCAGTGTATCGACTGCTTTTGTTATTTATTAATAAGATAACAACATAAGTGGTATCATTTATCTCAGTGCTTAGTAATTAATATTACTTAATGATGCTCTTATTCTTATTTGGTACAGGTAGGTTAACTTTATCGAATTGTGGAAATCACTCACCAATGAATTGTGTACTGGCCATTCAGGGTGAAATTGCTGGATTGCCAGTTCTTCTTAGTGGAATCAACATTCTGAACCTGTGGTAGATTCTGATGATTAATGAATGCTTTTTTGGTACAAGATATTGTTTATAAAATTGATTTCGCACGTAGATATTTAAAAACCGAACTACATAAGTAATACCTAACTAAGTAGATTTTTTAACGAATTTGCGAGTTAATATTGCTTATGTTTTTGTAAAAAGTTATTTTACAAATTTTAGCTCTAACTCGCTCGCTATTCGCATTCAAGTATTACCCTTAAACCATGGGTTTTCAGGGCAAACAACACAACGCCGGTCGGCTCATTAACAGGGCGTCGTAACAGGGTATAATTATACGCACCTCGGAATGATAAATAGTCAGCCTAACAGGGTTGCTCGTCGGTAACTTCGTTCGCCTGTTGGCGATGCCGAAATATAGTAGAACGGGAAGGGTTAAAATTTAAATATTTTTAGCTTCGCTTACCTAAATGAAATGTTTTTGACTTGACTTATGAATAATCACAATCTGCAACCGCTTCAGAATGCAGCTTCCACTAAGAAGAACCGGAAAGGATCTCAGTGGTTACTCTTCTCAAGAGAATAAAGATTGCTTGACATTCTTAGGTATAGCAACGCAATGCAAGCAGGATTTGAATGTAAATAATATATAACTGAGATGGAGCGCGTAGAAATATTGAGTGAAGTCAGATAAAGTGATATCAAATAGCAACTTGACAATATGAGGCTAGAAACTATTATACCTATGTAGCTTATGTTCTATTCTAGACAACATTTTGTAAATTGCATATCCTACTAATATTATAAATGTGAAAGTTTGTGAATGTCGATGTATGTATGTATGTTTGTTACTCCTCACGCAAAAACTACTGTACGGATTTGGATGAAATTTGGAACAAAGATAGTTTATAACCGGGATTAACATATAGGATACTTTTTATCCCGATAATCCTGAAATTTTTGTTACGTTAAATACTACGCGGACGAAGTCGGGGGGCACAGCTAGTTATTTATAAAACATCATAACCTCTCTTAATAGTGTTCTTAAATATAATACCTATTTGACCTTTTACTGAGAACACGGTGTCTTACATCATTCGTAGAGTTTACGTAACTAATAAAATTGTTTACTTCTTATAAACATTCATAATTTGTTTAAAAATACTTTGTTTAATAAGTATTTTATGTATAATATAATAGAGACGAGCTTATATTATTTCCAGGATATTTTCGATAATTCCTTGTTTAATGTTTTACAGCAATCTAAATTATGATGTAGAGTCAGAATTTAACATATTTCACTCAATTTTCTAGTCGTTCTGTGGTATTCAGAGAGATTTTGAAAACTGAATCATACTTTGAAACACCTTCCTAACATCATCCTTATATCTTAAACCCTAATAAATAATCTAATAACATTTTAATTTCCATAAAAAAGGAAGCTGTGACTCACAGATGCATTTCGACCTCGACATTTAAGATAAGGTCAGCAAAGTTATCCGACTTGAGTGTTTTCGTCTAGATGTGATATCAATTGACTGCTTTTTGAGACCTAAAATAAACTTGATTCAGATTATGGTACGCCGGCGCCGATAAGATTAATGAATGATTTTTTTGGTTTATAATAATAATACGTTACTCACACTTCAGAAATGATTTGGCCTCTTTTCCGAACAATCTATAGAGTGTTTCAAACGTCCGAATTAATACTTTGACGTGTGGATAAGTACTTATTGGAGTAAAATTAAATGGAAAAAAAGTACGATATTCCAATATTTTTTGATATTTTTTTCCTGCCAATTGTAAAAAATGCAATATCTTCTAGTACTGTGCAATTACTATGCAAATAATCTATACAAATAAATAAAATTGGAGTGTCTGTTTGTAATATCAAAATAACAGCTTTTCACTAAATGCATATGAAAGTACATACGATACCTATAGCAAAAACGCGAATTAAAAAATTTTTGTCTGTCTGTCTGTCTGTGTGTTTGTTCCGGGTAATCTCCGAAACGGCTGGACCGATTTCGACGGGACTTTCACTGGCAGATAGCTGATTTTATAGCGGGTAACTTAGGCTACTTTAATTTTAGAAAAACAATTAGGGTTCCGCGTAAAAAAATAAAAACACTTGAAATCAAAGAGTATCTCCGAAACGGCTGGACCGATTTTGACGGGACTTTCACTGTTAGATAGCTGAGGTTATAAGCAGTAACTGAGGCTACTTTTATTTTAGAAAAACAAAATTCAAGAAATGGGTCCTGTCGCGCGGGCTTAGAACGCGGGACCGGGCTTTATTGTTAAGTTAAATTCCACGCGGGCGAAGTCGCGGGCTCAGCTAGTTCTATAATAAACTGTATTGCATGCATGCACGAAGTTTTGTATTCATTGTGCATAATGTAGCTAACTTTAAAGGGTTAACGTCTATATGGGAGTTGATCTTTTGTAGCAATTAATGGATAGTTACGACTTAACTTCCCAACTTAAGTCACCTACTTAAGCCGTCTACAGCCAAACGCCAAGCCGAGTCCGAAAAGCGTCAATATAGAACAATCACACAAAGACTTTAATCAGAAGAACGCGCCAATACCGTGTTCAAACATTGACGGAGAATGGCGGCAGGGTGGGGACGCAGTGACGGCGGGTAGCGAGTCTCGCTATAATTGTGCTCTTACAGTGCAGTTTTACAATGTTACATGGAAAGTGCTTCGTATTCGCAACCTTAATTGTTGTAAACTTGTAACCTGAAGTTATAAAATGTTATACATGTTTACCACATTGATACACGTTTTATTATTACTTTTTTTTTGATAAATGTTTTGCTTAGCAACACAATTTTAGTTTGAATCAAATAACACTCCTTAGTAAATTGACTCATATGCTAGTGTCATAAGAATCACCACATGCGTCTTCGTGACATGAACGTACTATGCTAGAAAATTAAGTCTCGACTATATAATTATAATTAGTCAATATCTTACCTATATCTAGACCAACAAGAATTAATGATTGCTGAGTGCTCTAGCTATCTATTGACTCCTAAGTATAGAAAATTATAACTAAGTATAACAATTTTCTTGAGTACAGTGATAGCCGATTGGTTAAGCACGCGTCTTGCGGGCTACCAGGTCTTGGGTTCAAACCCTGGCTCGAACCTCTGGATTTTTCGAAATCTATGTGCGAATCATAATTTCTATATGATTATCACTTGCTTACGGTGAAGGAAAACATCGTGATGAAACCTGCATGTCTTAGAAGATTTAACCAATTTTCGAAAGACATGGTAAATCCGCCAACCCGCACTGGGCCAGCGTGGTGGATTATGGCTTGAATCCCCCTCGTGTTGAGGGGAGGTCCGTGCCCAGGAGTGGGACGTCAAAAGGGCTATTTTTTTTTAACAATTTTCTTAGTTCTTCCAATTTGTACTTTATTTATACCCTAAACCGAACTGGTTACCCATCAAATACTCTGTTATTGGTGTTTTAAATTGTTATATAACCAAAATCGGAGCACCTAAAAATACTGATTAGAACTAGGACTAAATTAGATGATAAAATAACACTACTCAACATTATTTTTAATAATAAATAACCCTGCTAGAAATATTTGTAGTAGGTACTTCAATAATAAATTAGCTTTTAATTTCCTGAGCACGTGTCTCCCCTTGATACAAGAGGGCTTCAGGCCGTATTCACGTAATCGCATAATCAATTAGTATTCAAATCAAATTCGGAAATTTAATCATATCATGTTAACGCTACTAATCACGCTCCACCCTTACCTTTTACATTGATTACTATGTGGAATTAACTCGAACGGGGTACGGGAGATTGGGACCGGGATGTCGGATCAATTTCACGGCGCTGTTCGCTCTGGGTCCCCCTGGGGCTCCGGGTTTGTGGGAACAACAAAAAGATAATACCCCTAAATGCGATACATTTAGAATTTTAAAGCTTTTTCCATTTATAAAGACGAAACGTATCCTTATTGTGACTGGATTTCATTTAAAGATAGCACCACGGCAGGGTACATTATTATAAGCATGAGAGTAGATTGAAATCATCAGAGAGTCTCTTAACTCACCTCGTGTTGTTTATACACCCACGTGTATATCAAACAATAGATTTACTTATTTTTTTAGGTTCGGTTGTTAGGTTATCATTCACTGTGGTAAAGTATAGTAAATTTAAATTTTTTTCTCTTTCACTTATCGTTCAGAACGCGGCTATAATAGCTACGCTAATCTTTTGTGAGAGGGTGGTACTGGTCCGATCGAACCAGCTTGTAAATAAGCCGCAGTCATTTAGCTACAGCTTGGCACTACCGTCATACGAAATTTAGTAGAGTTAAGGCTGACTTCAGTAACAGTATGAATATCTTGTATGAACTAATCAGTCTTAGCCATTCCCTGTTCTAATATTATTTGAATGTGCCGTCTCTTATCAGACCACCACACTCACAAAATTATGCTGAGATTTAACTCTTCAAACTTCATGTCATGAGTAACTACAGAACCCTTTTCAAGTGCCAACTCACAATGTTATCTCCCCATCACTTCTTTTTACTTCATAATTACGTCACTTCCAGTTTCGGGGATAACCAAGGTCGGCTTGATAAAAGAGGGGAACCCTTTTCACCTTTTGTATACAGGGTGATTTCAGATAATTTAAAACTAAAATTTTAATAAAAAATTAAAAAACGGATTTTTTGAAAATAATAAGCAACTTATTCCCATTAATTTATCTGCGGTTCAAAAAAAATATTTAAAAAATTTTCAAAATGGATGTAGTAGTTGCTCATGATGATTATTAAAACAATATCAATCCAAGGTCGTAACCTTGATTGACCTTGACCTTATACATCGAATTTCACATGATGGCCGATTTCGACACGGAATCAACAAACCTGACCTCTCACTTCCGGTTAGGGTCATGTACCGTAGCATTGATGATTGCTTGTTTATTTTCGTTTATGGTCACGAGTGTTTTTAATCTATGGTTACCTAATTATGGGCAAATGAACCTATTTCACCTTCATTAAACTTAGTAAGGGGTTAATGCGAGTGGCTATCATTTATCATTTTTTTATTATTATAAAAGAACAATACCTTATATTAAAACATCAATGTAAAATTCTATAACCTTAACAACAATCTAAATTCTTGAATAATACGCTAACTGTACATATAAAAATTGCATATTACGTCAAATGTACGGTCAGCAGATACATTATGTTAATTTGTGGGTTGCGAAATAAAAAAGGTATCATTTTATTGTCCTTGATATTGTTATTTGTTCTACATTTCTAGATCTGTCGAATGATAGTCTGGCTAGAAATACATTATGATTACTAAAGTTCAAGATCGTTTTCAGTGCTATTATTATAGTACCATCTTGCCTATTTTTAGCTAAAGGTTAGACAGAGTTGTTCTAATATCTTGAACAATACTTACGAGAAATCCCAAGAACAAAAGTGCGTACACGCTTGATTATACGATGTAATAAAGAGAAATAGGCAGTTCTTGCCAATATTTTTATCGAGAATCGAGACTAAATGGAAGCTTAATAGTATTAAGGTTTTTATTTATTACCTAGGCATAGTCTATTAAAATAACTTGTTGACTTTTGTGCGAAAACAATATCAACTTAATTTGCTATCCGTACCTAGCCACAGATCAATGTAGGCCACGGTCACCGATCGCGTGAATTATAGATGTAAAATACATTGCGACACGTTCAAGTCAATACTTATCACTTGTGTTGTTGACTGTACTAACCTTTTATATAATTTTCTTCTTTTTGTGTTGGCCTTTTATGTAATGCGGTGAATGGACTATGTATGCTTGTCATCGGCACGGTAATATTATTAATATCACCGTGTCATTTGTTACATTGTGGGTCATATGATCATTGTCAAATGTATTATTCGCACAAGCACCCCTAAATGAAATAGCATGAAAGGGTGCCTTGTATATTGGCAAAAGGTCTGAGCTCTATTGCATTGCATTGCACCAAAATGCACCGCAGTTTACATCTGTCTACCGCTTCGGGAAATTCAGGCGTGATGCTTGTGTATTAAAAATAACATTAAAGTATTTTTCGTATTCTGATACTTTCACGAAAATATTAAGTACTTTGCTACAACATAATCTAAGGCCTTAGAAAAAGAATGTGAATAGCAGTGTAGTGATGCGAACACTCGTAAGGGACAACAGTATACACATATATTAATGCAAGCAACACCAGCCATTTTTGTATGACTTTTACAGCACATAATCGCATATCGGCGTTCGATACTTACATCTCAAGCCGGTTATTTCTATGAAAACAATCTACCACAACCACTAAATGTAATTTTAATTGGCACCAAATTATTGGTGCCTATTGAACTAAAAACCGATTACCCTGAGCAAGACAAAAGATGTTATATGCATCCTATACCCTGTTATGCATAGGTGCACGCGTGTATCTCATTACCGCAGCTGTCAAAATGTTAACAGCGACTCTAACCATAGTAAAATTTTCTTCCTCTATGACGCACACCAAGGTGACATGTCGTCGCATGAATTATACCCCATATTCAGAAATAAGGAAAAGGGGTTCTCCGCAGAAATAACTTTCATTTTATGCACGTTTTTATTTATAGTCGACATAAATTTCGTTAAGTAATTTTCGTCCTGACACGCGCTAGGTACTATATTTATTTTTTCGGTAAAATGTCGGAAAAAATTCAGAGCGGTGTGGTGCGAGTATTATTAATTCTGTTTTGGTGTTCATTAAATTTTGACGGCTCTATTTTGGGAATATTTTGTTAGGGAGGATGTAGCTAACACCTTTTGTGAATACATTTTTGTTTTGTGAACCTACTTTGCTGGTTGCCTGCTGCACGGGCTGCGTTTTGTGCTCTGAGACCCAATTAATCTGGTTACCGATAACATAAGAGTTAGAACAGATTGTCAGATTTTGTAAAGTTCACATAACGACCTATATGTCACAATAACCGGAGAAACCTTTGAACCAAGACTGGTTCTAAAACAGTTAAAATAATACTTAATATTATGACAGTTAAGTGCATCATAAAGACGTCGAATGATGACGGACTGTGATGAAGTCGCAGTAACATCCAACCCGTAAAAAAGTCAAAAAGGATATCCTCACCACTAAAATTTTAGTGCCAAACTTCCTCCGCACAGTGTGCTAACGTAAAAATATACTGCAAAAATATAAAAGTGAAGTATGAATTCTTAAAACGTACCCAGTGATACAGTTATGTGAACAGCGCGGCGCCAGTGCACGTTTCTACTTAACATAGATATTTAAATGAGATTAGGAACAGTTAGGACATTGCTTGTGGGGTCTAGATTTAAAAAGAGGCTGCTAAAAAAGCAACTTGAAATACTCTACAAAATATAAACCAGTTTTATTTCTAGCCGGATCTTTTCAATTAATGTCGTGTTCTGATGCAGTTGTAGAGTTAAGAGAGGAAACTTATAATATAAGTATAAAAGAGCTATAATAACTCTATTTGATATTTCCACTGGACTAGCTGCCTCGAGGCTAGCGGGCGGACGCTCACCCGAGCATCCTTTCACAATCATGGCACAATGAGCCTTCGTTATAAAACAATATTTCATGAACGCTAAATGTCTGAGATCCACAGGGTATCAGCTTGTATCGTTCACGTTTCTCGTTATAAAGTGTTGAGTCAATATAAATTAAAATTACGAGTACCTACTATAAGACAGGTGTCTTCTTTTGTTTCTTGTAAAATTGTTAATGTGGAATTTTGGCTGAATTCGGACTACTGTGTAATCATAAATCAATTTATCATGTAAAGGATGTTTATATATTTTTCAAGCTACTGTAGAGCAATTGAAGTCTGATAATTAAAACAATAAACCACGAAACAATTTGCAAAAAAAACCTGATAAGTTTTCTGTCCTTCAATTAGCTTTAATTAATTAGGTATCAGAAATTAGCTCGCAAATCTTACACCATTTTAAACCACTTTTTTGCCATAATCTTACCAGCAATTAATATTTCAAGCCAAGACAATGCAACAATAAACCCACATTTTTACTAACATCTATTCAATACCGCTGTCCTTGATACATTTAGAGAGGAACAAACCTTTCGAAAATTCCGCTGGATCTGCCACTGGCTGGCGGTCGCTTATTATAACGATATAACACTATCCTGTTGCACATTAATCTGTTACAATATTTTTGAACGTTGGATTGAAAATGCGTAAATACATCGAAGCAACATGAATGCAAAATGATAATGCCTTATACTTTGATGGCACTCATAAGGGTCGGGTCGATCATTTATTCATATCTGTCTAATAAACTTTTCGTGTTAAGATAATGCAGCTTTACTGAAGTTTTAAAAATTAATCAGTATATCCTTAAAAAATGGTCAACTCTTACATTGAGGATAGTCCTTACCAGGTTCTCTTCACACAGTAGTAGTAGGATAAATGAAACGGTATTTTCTAATTAATTTTATATACTAATAAGCAATTATGTTGTTGCAGAACTCCGCGAAGCCTTTGAAGCTGAAGCTCAAGAAGTGAAGAAGCCGCGTCTGCTCCTCTCCGCTGCTGTTCCTGTGGGCCCTGACAACATCAAGGGCGGTTACGATGTACCTGCTGTTGCTAGGTGAGTTGACAATTGTAATATTTGAAGGTCCTAGCCAGTGCATACATAGTAGTGGTAGACCTTGAGGTTTTAGATGCTACTAGGCATCAATCTAGGATGGTTAAGCCACTCTTGAACTAGCCACGCACTAAGAAAATTAGCCTCGGTCGTTTCTACATTGCCTACACTAATACGTGACATACAGTGACAGCCCTTTATGCTAGAATAGTGTAACAATAGTCCTCAACCCGGCTAAAGATGGATTAACGTCTTTGAATACTTTCTCAAGTGCCTCTCGCGTCCAATGATGAAATCGTCCTAGTAGAGTAGGAATAGAGTCCTAGATTATATTAGTAGAATAATACAAATGCCATAAATATGTCAGTGAATAAACCACAGTTAAATAAATAGGGAGATACGCAGGCCATGAGTAAAATTAAACTAGCAAAATATACCTTATCACCCATATTTTAAGCATCACAAGAAACTGTGAAATTTGTAGAAATAATTACAATGAAGGTGTACTTAAGTCAACATTGAAACATTCTAACGAATTTCAAAATCGAACATCAAAGCATGGAAACACAAAACTCATGTTACTGATAAGCGTGTCAAACGACAGGACCATAGGCACCAGACATCTGATAAACTTACTAAATAAACATAAAACACCACCCAAATAACTCGTCAAACGAATTATGCAGCTCTAATGCCAATAGCATTGGTATAAAATTTGAGCGGCAACATTTATGAGCGCAGAAATGATACATTTGTCACCCTGACAATGTCGAACGTTGGAAATTGTAATATGGAAACGCTTTAGTGAATAAAATAATAGAAAAATAAACATGTCGAATTAAGGTTTTTGGAAGAGTTTTAATTATTAATTTGCAAGAGGAACCAAACAGAAGGCAACGTGTAAATACAAGGGCGCTGAACTCAAGATGGTTTATTTAGGATTTTATTTTGTCACTTCAATGATTCTGAATGAATTGAATTTTAAATCATATTGAGTTTAATATAAGAAACTCTTTACTTCGACTGAGCTAATAAATAAAAACGTTGTCCTTCCCATTTTTTATTTTATTATATTTTCAGACTTTCATAACAATAAATACATTTTATTTACATAATGAGATAAGAATATTCCAGCGAATTTTTCTCCCTGAGCTACAAATAAAATTGTATAGGATGATTGGACCGGCCTTGGAAGTTTTTAATATTTGATAAGTATTTCTATCCAGGGTTCTCTATATTAATAATTAATAATTTTAGCCCTTTTGACGTCCCACTCCTGGGCACGGGCCTCCCCTCAACACGAGGGGGATTCAGGCCGTAATCCACCACGCTGGCCCAGTGCGGGTTGGCGGATTTCACATGTCTTTCGAAAATTGGTTATATCTTCTAAGACATGCAGGTTTCCTCACGATGTTTTCCTTCACCGTAAGCAAGTGATAATCATATAGAAATTATGATTCGCACATGGATTTCGAAAAATCCAGAGGTTCGAGCCGGGGTTTGAACCTGAGACCTGGTAGCCCGCAAGAAGCGTGCTTAACCAATCGGCTATCACTGCTCTATATTACCATATTTTAATTTATTTTGTGGAAATGTCTTGATTTTATTATAATTCGTTAATCAAGATATCAAGGCTCTGTTTAGAAATGGTTTTGCATATTTTTTTGTGTTTCCTATCATATTAGGTATACAAATTTATGACATTACAAAAGTGTATAACATGAATCTATTCATGCCCTTCACAGTTCTTGTTTAAACAAACGTGAATGGCAAATACTCTGTGAATAATAATAATAATGATTTCCTTCTCTCAAACGAGATAATGGAAATCCTTTTCAAAGTTTATTCCTAAATCAACATTCAGCTGAAATGATAAGGAGCTTCCATTTATTGCTTCTATCTAAGCTACTATATTTTAATCTATTCATAGTAAACAATATAGATTCACGTTTATCTGAAGTCTTCCATTTCAAACAAGATAATTAAATAACTGATCTGCATTATACATTTTTGAGTATTCGCCACCTACTTCCTACTCTGTTATCGTAACCCCTGGTTTGATTTATGATGCTGCCCCTATTTTAGACTTTCCAAAAAGAAAGACAACAACATGAATCGGTGTAAATGTTTCGCCAGTACTAACTCATGATAAGCATCATATCTAATGATTACTTGCTTGTCTCCAGTTACTTGGACTTTATCAACGTCATGGCGTACGACTTCCACGGCAAGTGGGAGAAACAGACAGGGCACAATGCCCCCCTATACGCGCCCTCCTCAGACTCTGAATGGAGGAAGCAGCTGTCTGTCGACCACGCTGCTCACTTGTGGGTCAAACTTGGAGCTCCTAAGGAGAAGCTAATTATTGGTAAGTGCGTTTGTAACTTAGAAATTGGCATAAAGCTTAATTAAGCTGTGAAGTAGTTAGATAGAAATCACTCTCAGTGGTAAGGCCGTTTATTGTAAAGGAACTGCTTTGGGTGATGATACAATTAAGAGTTATCCATCTATTCGTCTCACATTCCAATTGTACTTGAGAAGTGTTCATGAGCTTCTAGTTATATTAAATTAGTGGGTTAATGATGATACACCTAAATACATACCGACTTAGTCAGGGACCGACCGCCCGACGGAAATAGTCTGTGTTCTAGAAGAAAAATCTGATACCGCGAGTTACTACTACCATGTACCGACTGGCTCAACACTAGCAGACTTCGACGAGATTTGTAAACATACACATTGCTTGATAAGCAGAGCAGAAACATGGCGATGTGGGAGCCCTTCGATAATTCAAAACTCATCAGAAATTCTGCGAGTAATATCCGGAATATTTCGGTAATGTCAAGACGTTTCACAGGTATGCCGACATACGGACGCTCGTTCACCCTATCCAACCCTGAGAACTTCAAAGTGAATTCTCCCGCCAGCGGTGGGGGGAAGGCCGGAGAGTACACAAAGGAGGGAGGATTCCTCGCTTATTACGAGGTTCGTGTACCTAATTAAAATATATTGTTGATATTTCAGCATTTGTATTGCTTCCTGGATATTTCAGTATATACCATCACATCTAACGAAGGCTGCTATTTGATATTAAATGTGCTAAAGTATGTGTGCTAATTCGCATTTGTGGCGGTTTAGATTCAGTGCTGTGGCTATGTCTAATTTCGACAAGCTGCTAAAAAATAAATAAATAAACAGACAAACAAACCGACCTTACTAGCCCCAAACTAACCAACGTTTGTACTATGGGTAGACCAGGTAAAATTACGAAAAGGCCTTTCACAAAATTTGCCCTGGCGGAATCAAACCCGCAACCACCCGGTGCAGTAAGCCGAGCGGCCTACCCTCAAACCACTACGTCAAGGGGTCGTCAAATTGCGAGCTATACCTACAGGCAGCACAGCATAAGCAATTTATACATGCATATTATTTTAATTAGTACTAGACTAAATAAGTCCTAAGTAGTGAACACCAACAATCAACAAGTTGACCAACTTATTGGATCCAATTTTCTCGTAAACTCAATGACGTATTGATGCTAATGATTGTGTCCATCATCAGGTTTGTGAGATGCTGCTCAATGGTGGCTCGTACGTCTGGGATGATGAGATGAAGGTGCCTTACGCCATCCTCGGCGACCAGTGGGTCGGCTTCGATGACGAGAGGGCCATTAGGAATAAGATGAGGCAAGTAATGATCAGAACAAAGTGTTATTTTTTAATTTGGTATTAGTCCCGCCACACACTCCCGCCATTGTTACTCTTGTAAACCAGGATCGACAATAGTAACCAATGATGACGCCAAGGTTTGACACTCGACAAATCTTGATGACTATTGGATAAACGAATTTAAGCCAAGAGCCTCTCAATTCACGTGGTGCTTCCGAACTTTCTGCTTCATTTCCCGAAACCATAGATAGGGATAGGCCGCTCTTCGGATATCTATTCGGAGCCAAATCATTCTATCATTTCTATGAATGTATGCGCATGATGGCTTCTCACTTTTACAAACTTATGCAAGACATTTTTACTGTGAAGTATTAACCGGTTTTATAATAACAGTAAGTTATAAGGTTCTAATGTAATTTGTTCGCTATCAGATGGATCAAGGACAACGGTTTCGGCGGCGCTATGGTGTGGACCGTTGACATGGACGACTTCAGCGGCAGCGTCTGCGGCGGTGACGTCAAATATCCGCTTATTGGAGCTATGAGGTGTGGATCTTTTCAGAATATCAAGATCGATGAATTTGTAATATTTGGACATATTCTTTAATAAAGACAGTAAACAAATACTTTAACTAAGCTATGGTCATATCAAGTCAAAAATATTCCGCCAGTATAAAAAAAGCAAAATGTAAAGCTTCACAACATTATTTCATATATTTTGACCGTATTTGTATACTGACAAAATGAATGACGTCTTATAAAAAATAATTTTATGTACAAAGCCTTATCTGAATGATCTAAACAACAGACATTTCCCTATTCCGTATCCAGCACCTATAACTGGTTCAAATGAAGCAAATCTACGATTTCTTATTCCTTCTTCTTCATCATCTATTTCTTATCCAGAGAGGAACTCCGTGGCATCTCCCGTGGGAAGGACGCCAAGGACGTGGACTGGTCGGAAGTGGCGTCCAGCGTGATCATCGAGGAGACGGAGAAGCCGGAGCCGATCAAGATCAGCCTATCGGAAGTGCTGAAGAAGGTCAAGAAGCCGTCAAAGTCGAACCTGGTCATCAAGAAGAATAACAATGCCGCTGCTCTTGATAAGTCAAGTAAGTCTTTAGGCTAGATGAATGCGTCGTAGCATAGCATAGTACTGAATTGGGCAGGGAAGCCATGTTGACGCAGATACAGGTCTGGAGTGCATGCTGAAACTCAGCTTAGTTATAGATTTAACCTGTATAACTATACAAGGTTAAACAGAAAGGGTTTAATTTTTTTGCAACTTTACTTTGTAGATCTATAACTATCGGCTTTGTGAGACAGTTGAAGTACTAAAGGTTTTGTAGACTAATGAAATCTGTCAATAGCTGTCAATCCCTGTAACACCTTTTGTTTTCGAAGTTAAGATTTAGAATTACAAAGTTAAGTTTGAAGAAAAAAGTTTACCCTTTCTGTTTCAACCTGTAACCAAATAAACTCTACACTTGATCAACTTAAACGATCTTAACTTATATCTGCCTATTAAAAAGCTAACAATAACCATTAAGATTTTTTAGCATTTGAAAATGTTGAATTCGAAAGATATTAAGGTCTTATACATTAAACAATTAAATTATATTACCAACGAAAAATTTTTATAGCACTTTCACATGTTTTAATAATACCAACGTTTACCTTCAAATTGTAAGTTTGATTTCAGTCAAAACAGTCATTCACTTTCGAAAATATTACTTTTGTGCCATCAAATATTTGATTGGTGTTATATAATAAGTGATATAAGATGACAAAATATTACCTTGACTTTTAGTGGCTACCGAGGCTTTATCAACAATTAAAACAAAAATATTATATTGCGGTCCAAATCTATGTTATTAGATTCTAAAATAAATTCAGTGCTATGATAGTGGGTACATCACTAGATAGCTGTCTGACTAAGATAAATAACATAACACGGACATAATAATAAAACAAAAATCGAGTAATAGTTACGATTATTTATTAGGAACAAACTTTCAATGAAATACATTATTATGATTGTACTAGCTGTTGCTTGCGGCTCCCCCCGCGTGGTACTTCGGTAAAATAAAAGTTGCTTAAGATACTCCTTATAACATCAGCTATCTGCCAGTGTTAGTCCCATCAAAATCAGTCCAGCAGTTTTGAGATTATCCGGCGCAAACAGACTGACATACAGACAACAATTTTTTTTTTATAAAGTGCCGTATAAGTAATCCTACTAATATTATACATGCGAAAGTTTGTCAGTATGGATGTATGTTTGTTACTCTTTCACGCAAAAACTACTGAACGGATTTGGTTGAAATTCGGAAAACAGATAGTTTATAACGTGGATTAACACATAGACTACTTTACTGAAGTCTACGCGGACGAAGTCGCGGGCACAAACTAGTTGGGTATACTTTCATAATGCATTTAGTAAAAAGCTGTCTTTTTGACATTACAGATACAATTATTTCTTCCTGCAGAGCTTAGTTTGTTATATTTACTTGGATTATTTTTTTTGTTTACACATTTGCTACTTCTTCAACTGCTATGCGTGAAGACCTATAATTGGCTTTTTGACTTTTTACTTGTATCTATAATTGTTATTTCTAGCTGTTGGTCTTCCTATCAATAAATAAATAAATTTGTATATATAGAAAGTCATAGAGATAGAAAATAAACCAACAATTATTATAATCGCAACAGTACAGTATGACGCGGTGACAGCTTTATTACTTCACGCGTTGCATAATTACATTTTCGTAGTTTCTGTAGTAGTTTATGCAGTTTCATTAACTGTGACCTATGTTAAATACATAATAATGTTCAGTTAACTACCAGTACTCTTTCATAGAATCTATATTTAAATACAATTTCTAAAGACGTATCGATTGCTAGCTACATAAACATGTAAGAACCTACTCAATAACTTTTTAATTGTTCAAACAAAATACTAAACAAAAATGTTTAAAAATAGCAAACAACTTAGAATAACTTAAATGGTAGACGAGTGGAATTTACAATTACGCATAACGAAACACAGAGAGCTCTTGTCGAACGCAAAGCTTAGAACGCAAACATGTTTGGAGAATACATGGGAAAAATAAACAATGTTTCTGGAAGCGAATGGAAGATGGTTTTGAGATTTTACGGTCCACTTCGCTTCAGTACAGCTACCTTTCATATCTCGGGTCATTTTATTCAAATATTGTTTTGCAGATATAGGTCAAATACATATTGTCTTGTAGATATAAGTTAGCGATATGGAAAAAGAAAATAAAAACGCACTTTAGCTATATATGGCTTGCAAATATATAACAGGAATACGGCAACGAAAATAAAGGACAACCGAAACAAAATAATTGTTTATCATCAAGTTTCATCAGCAAAACATTTCCTACGTAGAAATATTCTAGCAGACCGGTACATAAATAACAGAAAGTGTATTTGACACTGAAAGCCCGACATTCATTTGGGGCACCGCAAGGGTCACTCTTAGGCCCTCTGTTGTTGCCAAGAATGGCTTAGGAAAGTCGACAATTTGTGACATAGTTGCTAAAAGTTTGAAACATCGAGTGCTTTTACGTTCAAGTATTCTTCGCGACCAGTTTGATGAGGCCTCTGAATACGACATTAGCATCCCCTCTTCCATGATATTTTTGGTAGTGGTGAAGGGCAGGGTAGTTCATGTTGTATCGGTTAGGTCTGCCAAATGAGGTTTCTGATTTAATGCCGTCAAGTTTATGACGCGAACGACCGACATTTTAACAAGTAGGGGCTTGGGAGTTTTACGCACCGCAAGTAGAGTGCTTGTACCTTCTAAAATTCTAAATAACATACTTTTGTGTTAACGATTAATTATATTATAGCTTGTTAAGTATTATTTTAAATGTTGGAGGAAAGTTGCTTTGTTTGGCGAAGATAAAATGTTTATGGAAACTGGTTAGTGAAATAAGGATGACAGTATTGTTCCAACCTTGTAAGTTGTCAAATTAATTAAAATAAATATTCCTTTGCAAATAATATAAATTATTCCTTGTAAATACGAGTAGTCTTATGAAATTTCGCTAACTTTCCTTTTTTATAAACTTTAAAAGATCGTTTATAAATACGACAGTCAACATCAAAAGGAGCTTGGTATTTGAAATGTCCAAAAGAATCACATTGTTAAACACGTCAAAATAGTATGGTCTAATTTTCTAATAGTATAGTAGATTTCAAAAGATCACAATACGATTTTTTTGTGATCGTAAGTATACTTTTGAGACCTTTGATATATTGAATGTTTAGTAAGTTCATATACCTACTTAGTATGTTCTGCAACGCGAGGGACATAATATTAATGGTCAATTATGTAATTTTGGTATTTTGACATCCCTTACGTAATATTTCCTAATGTGCGTCCGCAATACATCAGGAGTTGTGACAACCGCCTTTCTCACTGGGCATTGCAAGATTTTAAAACACTTAACGAGATAATTGCATAACCTAATGAGCATTTATCTATTTAAAATGATTTCTGATACAATATCTGGTAGCCTAACACTTAGCCATAGAGTAATTTAGAATCTGAATAGAGATGAGTACTTAATAATATAAGTAGATACAATTGACACTTAATATTCGATTCATACTTTTACATCAACATTTAATTTTGTTGTAGGTAATAAATTTAATAAATAATGTTGCCCATTGATATCCCTCTATTGAGCTTGGACCTCGCCTCAATGCGAAGGGGATAAGACATATAAGCCATATATTCAACCATACAGTCACAGTGCGAGTTACTGCATGGATCAAGTTAGTAGTCATGCAGGTTTTCTTACAGTGATTTCCTTAAATTCACCGTTCAGCAAATGGTAATTTTTGATGAAATTTCGTAATTAATGTTAATTTGATTGCTTCAAAACTGATGAATGATGATATAAAATTCAAATTTGTTCAAAATTGCATTGTAACTGCGTAGCTAAATGCTTTCTAATATTTGATTTATGGATACGTGAATTAAGTT
Source organism: Notodonta ziczac (assembly GCA_918843915.1). Taxonomy (NCBI): domain Eukaryota; kingdom Metazoa; phylum Arthropoda; class Insecta; order Lepidoptera; family Notodontidae; genus Notodonta; species Notodonta ziczac. The sequence goes on along the minus strand of OU974044.1, from coordinate 11,723,195 downwards.
ATGAGATCGACTTTTAGAAATCAGATGACTAGGATGATTGAAGACTTGTGATATTGGAGTTTGGTCTCTGTGGAATATTCTAGTAATATTCGCAGACATGCCTATGATATATGAGTAGAATAGATAGTATCATATATTATCTACAGGGATACTTAACATTGTGCTTCAGTTTAACCATTAGTTTGACTTTGAGTTACATAACATGGTGATGAAAATGTTTTCACTATCGCTGCCAACCAAATACGATGATACAAAGAAAAACTTCAAAAGTGTTTTATATAGTATTTAGTTAGTATTTAGTTCAACACGATTGTGGTATGAGTGATAAGTTTTATTTATTTGGAATTCTTAATACACAATCATGAAAGCCCCAAAGGGGTAGGCAGTAGTCAAGAGTAATGCTGTTTATCTTGATCCCCTTGTCGATATCAAATTGATTTCGGAACCTATAAGCTTTTTAATCAGAGTTAATGTAATTAGGGCAATATCGGTATTTTGCTAATTAAGTTAATATTTCAGCCCTTCCTTTGCTAATTTAATAATAAATTATTTTGTTTCAGGGCGTGAACCTCAAATCCTCTGCTACCTTACCTCCTGGTCGTCCAAGAGGCCCAGCGGCGGTCGCTTCACCCCCGAGAACGTTGACCCCACCCTCTGCACCCACGTGATCTACGCCTTCGCGACCCTAAAAGACCACAAACTCACTGAGGGTGATGAGAAAGATGCTGATATGTACGACAAAGTTGTCGCCTTGAGAGAAAAGAACCCGAATCTGAAGGTAAGTTCAGAACAGTTTCTTAAAGCTCTCATTTCCTTTCTGAGTAAGACAGAGCGACTGTCGCACGTGTTGAACTTCCTCCGTTTGTTGCTTCATTGCGCTGAAACTACGCGCTGCTGCGCTTTGGATAAAGGACCGTGTATTCATTTAAATGTAATCAGGTGCAGACTCAATCCGGAGAATTGATTCTTAGAAATTTGCATAACTTGAAAAAGTTATTCAAAGCATAGGCTTATTTATAGTTAAGGAGTTAAATCTGTAGGCAAACATTTTATTTGCAACTTATATTTATTTTTCAGGTACTTCTGGCAATCGGTGGCTGGGCTTTCGGCTCCACTCCATTCAAAGAGCTTACGTCCAACGTCTTCCGCATGAACCAGTTCGTGTACGAAGCCATCGAGTTCCTGAGGGATTATCAATTCAACGGATTAGATGTGGATTGGGAGTACCCAAGGTAAAATGACACATGTATACCAGAGTAATATTCTATGAATGGTCCTTCACAGAGTATCAATTCCTGTTTCTACGTCAGTCCATCACTCATAATGCATATCTATTAAAGATTACACAAGTAGTTGTAAAACTGTTTAGATATCTCTTTACCATTAATTTACCATGATTATTTTTCTTGGCTCATGACTTCTGTTTCAAGGATCGATTACAATTAAGACTTAAGTATTACTCACCAATATTTTTATATTTTCCAGAGGTGCCGATGACCGTGCCGCTTTCGTTTCACTCCTCAAGGAACTACGTCTAGCGTTTGAAGGAGAAGCTAAGACTTCAGGACAACCTCGTCTACTGCTATCTGCCGCTGTGCCCGCGTCCTTCGAAGCTATCGCTGCTGGTTATGATGTGCCTGAGATTTCTAAATACTTGGTGAGCATTATTTGCCTACATTTTTCCACAATTCGAACTGACATTGTTTGTTAAAAGCAGCCCCTGAAACCAATAGGTTCTTGACACTTCTTATTTTGAATTTCAGGACTACATAAACGTGATGACGTACGACTTCCACGGCCAATGGGAGCGCCAGGTCGGACACAACAGCCCTCTGTTCCCGCTGGAAAGCGCAACTAGCTACCAAAAGAAACTCACTGTGGTATGTTGTTATTGACCAAATAATTATACTACTGAAGAATTTGGTGATCATAACGCAGCTCTGTCCTTGTTCTCTTCTTATTTTATTTATCGCGTTTCAAAGAGTACCTTTGCAGGAGATTGAGAATTCAATTGTACTAAATCTACTGATCTATGATGGTAGTACTTTATGTGTTTGTACATAATATATTTACGTTGTGTTACTAAAGCTTTTAAATTATTGTGTTCAGGACTATTCCGCTCGCGAGTGGGTCCGCCAGGGTGCTCCCAAGGAGAAGCTGATGATCGGTATGCCCACATACGGCAGGTCATTCACGCTAATAAACGATACACAATTCGATATCGGTGCGCCTGCATCGGAAGGTGGTAAGTTGAATTTTTTACTTTAACATTACCATCGTAATGACGTAGCTAGGTAGGTATTAGGTTCATTTTGTGTTTACTACCAAGTAGAATCATCTATTAAAGTGTCAATAACCTATTGTAACCGCCCATGAGAACGGATACGCATCCGCGAGGTTCTCTCGAGTCCGAGCCTGGTCATCATAATATTGAAGAAAATAAAGGTTTTGGCTGAATTTGAGGGGCTAACGACACTACCTAATAATATGATAAACTCATTACTAACATTTTATTAAAAAGGAAGACTTCTAAAAAGTCTACAAAATCAAACACAGTCATGTAGAAATGACTTCATGCAGGAACAGCGCATTATGATCTTCCCTACAGACCTCTTAAGACCGTAACTATTCCTAAAACAGTTTATGAGAAACCCTAAGAAAATGCATCACACTATTTTGCTAATCTCACAGGTCAAGCTGGACGGTTCACCAACGAGGCTGGCTTCATGTCGTACTACGAAATCTGCGAGTTCCTCCGCGAGGATAACACGACTCTCGTCTGGGATAACGAACAGATGGTGCCTTTCGCCTACAGAGACGATCAGTGGGTCGGTTTCGATGATGAGAGATCGCTGAAGACTAAGGTAAGAAGTTCTAAGATGAAGGTTTCTGGAGGCAAATAAGTTTCACAATTTATGACTATCATAATCTGATCTAATCACCATCACTGTAATCCTGTATTTGCCAAAGAGTGTTTGCAGTGCTCCGAATGTCGCCGATAGTATTAGGTTCTCAGAGTGTGAGCCTATTAAACGGGCACACTCCCACTCAATGCAAGAGGAATTCGGATCATAGTCCATACATACAGCTAGCCTAAAGCGAGTTGGTGAAATTCCCACAGTGTTATCCTATATTACTTTATCTCCGTCGGAAATTATTTGCAGATGAAATCCAAAAATCTTAAGAGTCCGTGCCTAAGAGAAAAGGCGAGATGTTAAATCGGACAAGTCATTAATTAAAATTAATAATGATGACTAATGATTCCCCTAACATTTCAGATGGCGTGGCTCAAAGAAGAAGGTTTCGGTGGCATCATGGTCTGGTCCATAGACATGGATGACTTCAGAGGCTCATGCGGCACTGGAAAATACCCGCTCATCACCGCCATGAAGCAAGAGCTGGGTGACTACAAAGTCAGGCTGGAGTATGATGGACCTTACGAATCGTCGAACCCTAATGGACAGTACACAACTAAAGATCGTAAGTTTTGAGATAAATTTTATACGTAACTATCAGATATCAATAGCAATAAAAATTTTGATAAAAAGATAAGAAAATACATATAAAGACACTTATAGGCATAAGCATTTTTTCTGAGCGGTACGTCATACTTAACATATCCTTTGCTTATAACTCTGTGAATGGCTATACCTTTTAATACTTAATTTTCTTTTTCCAGCCAACGAAGTATCCTGTGAAGAAGAAGACGGTCATATATCCTACCACCCTGACAAGGCCGACTGCACAATGTACTACATGTGCGAAGGAGAGAGGAAACACCACATGCCTTGTCCCCAGAATCTCGTCTTCAACCCCAACGAGAACGTCTGTGATTGGCCCGAGAACGTTGAAGGTTGCACCCACCACACCCAAGCACCCGCCGCGAAACGATAGACACAGCTTCCGGATATTTGCAAGTAGCTATAAACCATTATGTTTGTGTTTGCTTAAAAACGTAACAATTTTGAAACATTCCGTCGATATATTTAGATATTATTCGGTTGTATAAGTGTTCCATTATAGCTATGTAAATCGCAATAATAATAAATATACATAGTGTTCAAAATTAGATTAGTGTATGTAGACGATGATGAAGAATCTTCGCCACAGGGATTTGTGGATAATAAACTTTTATACTTATTCAAACTGATCAGAAATTTATTTATGAGGAGATTATGTAGGCGCCATTTATCTATTAAATTCGAATATAAATAATAATTGATAGCCAATCAACTTTTAATATTTACGTAAATATTGATTGCCCTTCAATTCATACATCATTATTGAAGTTTGTATAAAACAATAATTATTCTAATTATTTAACACATTATTAATCGAGTTTAAAGACATAGTCCACCACCAATATTATAGGTATTTACTTAATTACACTTTATTTATTGGCGTTAAGTTGGCATCTTGGATAGTTGAAAGAAATCGTGTGATAAATAAATGTAAATTTTCTAACATTATTGATTCTGTTTAGGTGTATCTATTGTTAAATTATATTTCTTAGATTAGTTATTAGCTCTCCCAAAAGTACACAATACTTAAATACTCGTAAAAGCTTTAGCAAAGGTGTGAAGGAGCGTGTTTACTTTTATTTCCTCTTACATTACAAAGTGTATCAAAAATGTTGTATGTAACAAGTTTTAAACTTTATACTTTTATTGAATGATTCCACACATTACCTGTAAAAAATATGCAATTGTACTTAACCCACCTATTAACACTTCTATACTTCCATTTAATACCTACCTGATGAATGTTTACATACTGAAACTTTTGTCGTAAAAACACACGAACACAGCTTCCAAAATATGACAAATATTTTCAATTGTTTATATTTTTTGTGTATCTTTGGGACTGTATATTCATAATTATAATATTATTATTATAAGTAGTAAACTGAAGCTTTTTATATATTTTTTAATATGGAATACTCAATCAGCGCGATCACTGCCTTGTATACTGCCAATTAGTTACTGACAGTTACGACTACTAAACGGTGACAAAACGGTACGTTTAATTACGTGACATTATTATAATAAGTTAGTTATGTGATTAAGCTTGTAAATATTGTATTTAGATACAAAATGAGTTGTAAGAGTATTATTAAACATTTTTAAACTATTTTTTGGTGTTTAATTCAAGTATTTTTTAATGTAGAAATACCTACCTAGAAATTTTAGTATATTATAGATACCATTGGTAATGATAATTGTCGTACCTAATACCTATCTGACACCGTGTAAAACGCTATTGGACATTCAGGTAACTAATTGGTCATAAGGACTCCTCGTTATTGTAAACTTTATAGATAGGTAGGTACCTAGTTATAAGATCCGTATCGTGGTCTGCAGTTATTTTTAAATAAAATTCTGAAAAAACAACAATATAACATTAAAATTCTGTACCACGTACCTCGTTGGTCCATTCTAGATATCCGGGAAGGTTGCAAAATAATCCAATTTCATACCAGACAGGCGGCGCGGAGTTCACAGACATTGAAATTTCAGTCACACACATTGCAAGCAACGAGATCCATTCTAATACAGCTACGTGACTTGCAAACTGCTTGCTTTATGTAATGTTGCATTTTACAACACGTACGATTTCGAAGAGAGTTTACGAACAAATCTACTTTTGAAGTTGTCACCTCTTAGAATTAACATGTTGTCTATCTTGTGCCGTCAAAAAATAAAAACTAAACAAATTGGTGTACATAATTCGCCTTAAAATTGGGACTAGTCCCGCCACACACTCGCACCACTGTAACTCCTGTAAGCCAGGACCGTCAATGGTGACCAATAATGACGTCGAGGTTTGACCCTTGGTGAATCCCGGGGAAAAGTTAAATTGTCTTAAAACCCGCACAAATTTAATCGAAATAAAAAATAGAAGGAGTTGGAAGATAATATTTCCACATACTTCGCCTATGCAAACTCACGCAAGAAGGCAGAAACTCAAACCACGAAATAGGTGATCATGGTAGCCGAGACAAGACAACTACTAAGAGCCCTACCATAAGTTTTATACTATTATACTAAGTTAACTATAGGTACATAAGTTAACTATGGTATCTATCGTATACTAACAATTTGCCATAAAAAAATTAAATACAGCCTCTTTCTGCAACCAAGAGAAAGTCTGACGGATAATTTGAAAACCGCCTACTTTAAAGTATACCACGTAATAATCCTATACCAATAATCGCTTCGGTACCCTAAACTCAGCAATGGGGGAAAGCAGACTAAACATACTGGCATAAACCCCGAACAGAGGGGAACTCGCCTAACTTTTATTGTAAAGTCCAACAGAGGACTCCGTGTCACCGGCGAATGTTTACGTGAAGTACACTTTGCCCAATTTCCAACTTCATGAAGTACACTTTGCCCAGTGTAATAGCGATTGTTTTATAATTAAATATTTTTTAGATTATATTTTGTCTCGATAGCTGCATTTTCAACGTTGTGTTTAGGGTTCCGTAGTCGCTACGAAGTATTCCTATTATAGGATCATCCTGGGCCCTAACCACGCTAGCTACTCAAATCGTAATAGAAAAGCAAACGCTCGTGATTACGTTTCAAACGCTCAGCTTTTGACATTTTGCTGACACCATACCATATCAATGTCAGTAGAAATCGTGAAGCTCGTGACAGCAAAACGTCAAAAGCGCACAGCTTGTAAAATTTAAATTTTTCTATTTATTATATTATATTCTTTATATATTTGAATTTCAAATCCTCCTCTCCAATATTGAATGAACTTACATAGTGTCATCACTATCACGTTTGAATTTAAATAACTCTAAATTGAAAATTTAAAAACCCCCGATGCGACGACCTTTTCATCAAATGTATACCTACATTAATCAACAGAAAATCTGTGTAAAAGTATGAGACATTATTTTGTTATGACATTATAATAGACAACGAATCTAAATATTGATGCCACGGAGGTTTAATTCCTAGTAAAATATTATCAATTATGATTCAATTTGATGTAATAACTCTGGTTGAGGTGGACGGGGGCAGCCCAGGGGAAGAATTTTCAATAACGCTAAAATTATTTTAAATTAGATTTGTTTTTTTATATTTTTTCTCAATGGCAGAGCAGCGCCCTCTAGAATTATTATAGCGTAATATTCCATGACCATTAACCAAACAAACAAAATTTAACGCATGCGCGTATCCATCATTTGAAACGTGACTTATGGAACGTCTTTAGTTCATACACAAAACTCATATAAAAATTGATAAAATATATATTTTTTTCAGAATCAGGGAAAGTTTTCAAATTAATAATATTGTAAAAACCCAGTTCAGACTATTACAATCATTAAAAAATATAATTAATCTAAATCCAATAATCTCAAATTTCGAATGGATTCGAGCCGTGGAAATTGGGTTTGGCGGTGAATGTGGCTTTTTTAACCTACAAAAGAGCTGATGATCTTCAAACGGCTGAACCGATTTTCATGAAACATAGCTAAGAACACTCTCGATCAGAATACCTATCTAACAAAAGAAACAAAATTGAAATCGGTTCATCAGCTTGGGCGCTACGTTGCCACAGACAGACACACAGATACACAGATACACAGATACACAGATACACAGACACACAGATACACATGTTAAACTTATAACATCCCTCTTTTTTCGTCGGGGTTAAAAATACATTTATCCTACTAATATTATAAATGTGAAAGTTTGTGAGTGTGGATGTATGTATGTATGTATGTTTGTTACTCCTTCACGCAAAAACTACTGAACGGATTTGGATGAAATTTGGAACACAGATAGTTTATAACCGGGATTGACATATAGGATACTTTTTATCCCGATTATCCCGAAATTTTTGTTACGTTAAATACTAAGCGGACGAAGTCGGGGGGCACAGCTAGTCATCTATAAAAGTAAGTAAACAATTGCCACATCATTCTTCGGCAGTATTATTGGTATTTTCTAATAGTACATTGTTACATGAGTGGTGAAAGTCGAACTCGAACTATTAGCGCCCTCGCTACGCTCGGGCGCCAAACCCCGTCTCGGGACAAAATAAGTCTTTCACCCGAAGTAAACACTGTGCTTTTCATTACGAATACAAGGAAAATAAAAATAAAAACAGGAATTGGCTAAAGAAATAATACAAGGAAGTATAAACAATACTCTAAAACTCGAAAAAAAAAATCGGATTGCCGCCTATTATGTTTTTTTTTTCGTTGGCCGGCCAACTTCATAATTTAGCCATTATTTTTCATTTTCATCTTTAAATATTTTGCCCAAATCATGTTATTTTAAAGAAATTGTTGAAACTAAATTATAATTAAGTCATTTAAAAAAAAATTCTTGAATTAATACTTAACTTTATGTTATTTCAATTTTACATCGTGCTGTAATTTTGTGACTGTAGAAAAAGTTTGAACATGGTTCCATAGAAATGTGAAAATGGAACTAGTTTTTTTTTGTATAATTTGACAGCTGTCAGTTGAAAGCGAAACTCCCGGGCCTGAAAAGTATTACTTTCAACCCGCTTCTCAGGCAACTTCAGACCTACTTTCAGAGTATGAGTAATGAAAAATCTGTTACACCTCACTATTACCGTCACTTTTTACAACTATTAAGTAATATTCTAATTAACTGGTCTGTCTGTTCTGTGATATCTTCACCATAGTAGGTAGTCTTCTTCAAAGAATTAAGATTCATCTTCTGTCAACTTCCTAACATCATAATTTGGTGTTAGTTCTTAGTAACAATTTACAAGCGGATGTAAGCGCAGTGACCTTACATTCACACCTCTTCATAAGTAGGTACTGACATTTGCAAATTGCATCAACAGACTATGTAAAAACTTTATATTCAACTATGATGACATCACGAAAAATAATGAATCTTCCAGTTTAGTGTCGCAAAGTTTATTTTGTTCCGGTGAAGAGACAGTGACGCGATTGTGAAACTGACCAAGATAATTCAACAAAATAATAATATTAGATTGATAGATAGGTATTTTAACAAACAAAGATAGACATCATCCATCAGGAAGGTGACAATATCAGCGGCAATGGGAAATATTCGGCCAGTGATGTCCATAAGTCACACGCAATTCTGTTTGCAGCGAGAAATGGAACTAATTTAACACCGCCAGGATTTAGGGAGTTAGGAGTCTCACATACCCAGTCTGCTTCCGTGGCAAATTGAGACCCATGATGGGTTTCCTCAAGTAAAAAAGCACTACCTAAGTCACAGCAGGGTTGAGCATTCCCTGTGCTTCCTGGATTATGATGTGTGGAGCGAGCCGGCATCTGAGTTGCTGCTTTACCAAACAGGTATAAAATTTTTCATACATAGTTATTACATTTTACTCGCATGATTTATTCAGGGCTCAGTAAAAGTTTTTATTACAAATCGTGACACTAATATCTATTCGTATCACATGCACAGATTAGAGATATGTAGCAAGCTAATCACATGGATCTGTTTAATATCGACCGGTTCGTTCTGAATTTGATTAAAACCGCAGCTAACCTCTCAGAAGCCGTGATCTTGTAAATACCTTCAAAAATAAAAAAAATGATCCGTCACAAATTGATTAAAATTGTGAATCCGAAACGGTAATCGAAGGTAGATTACGAAACAAATGAACATAAATGGGTTAAATGTGTATGTTGCGTGTTGAAAGGTACTTCGGTGATTTATTGTCAGTGTTAAAGTTATTCTACAGTTTTAAGTGGTAACAGTAAGTCACAAAACTACATTATTCATTCGATCACCCTACCAACGATCGGGACATTCGCCAAACCAAAAGATTCGTCCTTTTGCCTTTAAAAAGAACTCCAAACCGTTATAACCCTTATATTTTGTAATAAGTTTTGAATCATATTATTGGAGATAAATATTGTAAATAGATGCATTCGGGAAGTGAAGTCCATATTTGCATCGTTGAACATTCAAGCAGAAACTAGAACGACGCTATAAAATATAATATGTAATAAAAGTAATTGTAAAAGTAAGTATATTGAAGTGATAATTATAATGAAATTATGATTCGCATAAATATTATTATTAAAATATTTGTAGCAAGACATATCCTGCAACTCCAACCGCGAGCGAAGATAATAGAATATACCATAGATTTAATTTCGTTAATAAACACAACTCAAACCGTTTATGTTGTTTAAATTAACGGGGGCTCTTAAATATATATATTTTTCATTATAAGTTTACAACCGGATCGGAACGCGACCTCAACTAAACATTCTGGCAACAAACTCAGCGGGCTTGTTCTTTTTCTACATAAAGTAATATAAGTATTAAAATTAACCGCCAGTTGCAAAGTTTAAATAATAAATAAATGTAAAAAGAAGGTATTTTGCCAAATAAGTTAACTCCAATGCCTTTCCATATAACCACGGTTATATAAAGTATTTGAAATACTAGAATGCACGATCTATGACGTCACAAGCCCATCGTATAAGGTGGGCACTCCTTAGACCTATTGCGATTCTGATAGTGTATAGTTTTATGCCATTCGTAGCAAATAGGCGCATTGGTATAGCAATGAAATTGTACTGTTAGTGGTTTTCCTAGAAGCTTGCTTCTAAGCTTTTTCTGTAGACTCCAGAGATATGGTATAAGTTCAGCCTAAGGGCCAACCTGCTTTTTCCCACGCGTCCTGGAACAAATATGAAATAGATTATAATAATTGTTTGATTTACAGTAATAAGCGATAACCGCTTGGCGCAGTGATTCGAGCTTAGGCCCCTCATGCAAGTGGTGGTTGCGGGTTCGATTCCCGCTGGGGAACATTTCTGAAATAGCCTTTTCGTAATTTTCCCTGGTCTGGGTGTCACTGAGATCACGTCGCCCCCAGTATGGACTGGGGGTACGGTACCCAATGTACAAGCGTTGCTTAGTTTGACCAGACCATACAGTTGTTGTGTCAGTCTGTCGATATTATTATAATCCGATAGCTATATATCTTTGGCATAAGGATGAAATTCAACATTCTATCTATTCTTACCCGACTGCGTTATGCAAAGGAGGGTAATGTGTTTATCTCCCTATCTATGTATGCTTGCTCCTTTGTGGCGCTCTAGCTTAGGAGCCGATTAGATAAATGCTGTTCTGAATTTGACCAGTCAGGAATTTAAAATTAGTCGGCCACTGACTCAGTTGCCCACAAACATGTAGGCAGTAAGATTTTCAATGATTTGACCACCCTCTTGTCAGTTTTAATCATAATTAGGTTTTGATACTGGATAATCATATGGGGAATTAAACTTTGAGCTCGAACAATATTCGTATGGAACTTAGTTGACTGTGCGGGCTATGGCACATCGCATTGGAGTTTCACATTAGTGCGTATTAGTAGTTTCTAGGTTGTCCTTAGTGTAAGTCATAAACTTAACATTAGTTTTTCTGCTAACGCGCTCATGTACAGTTGGCGGCACATGTCAGGGTATTTCCAGCATTAGCTAAACTAGCTTTATTATTGACACCCGTGATTAAGGGAGCTCTGCTTATGCCGGAAATGTTGACTGAACATGTCAGGGAATTTTCAGCATATGCTGAACTCGCTTTAGTATTGACACCCGTGAAAAACAGAGCTCTGTGTGTGAAATGTGCAAACGACCGTACTGACTGTTATACAAGATCATTCAGGCCATGTCCGTCCGTCTGCCCGCCCATCCGTCCGTGCGTCCATCCGATTATCCTTCCACCTGTCTTACACAGTGACATAACTTCTACAGTTTTTAGGGTTCCGTAGTCCCTACGAGGAACCCTTATAAGATCATCCAGTCCGTCCGTCTGTCCCGACCTGTTACAGTATCATAACTTCTACAGTTTCTGACGGAAGTTGATGTAATTTGGTACAAATATACTTTAAGAGTAGATCTCACTTTGAAAAATATAAAATGTGCCAAAATTACTTTTTTGAGGTACCTCCCCGAACATCGAAAGGGGTGTTTTTTTTTTAGTTACCCCATCATGTGGGGTATCGTTGAAAAGGTACTTTCAAACAAAATGGTGTTTTAATACAACATTTTATCATAAAAAAATCCGTTTGCGAGATTTTTAACTTTTAAAGATTAAATAAAAATTTACGTAATGAATTCTGAAAACGTTAATAAGATTTTGCAGTCGAAAATGGATACATTGTTCACCAATTTCAATGAAATAACAGCAATAAATTTATATTTTATGTTGATACGTGTATTTTTGAAGTGTTAATGCACGTGGATAGATGTCGGTAGTAGTATATAAACAACATTGGGTAAGATTTTTTACGTAATAAATATCGACACCTCCTACATTTTTTTGTTGCTAAAATATGAATAAGACTAGCTGTGCCCGCGACTTCGTCCGCGTGGATTTTTATTGACAAAGTTTCATACAAACTTTCATCCCCTATTTTATTCCCTTTGGGGTAGAATTAATCAAAATCCTTTCTTAGCGGATGCCTACGTCATAACATCTACCTGCATGCCAAATTTCAGCCCGATCCGTCCAGTGGTTTGGGCTGTGCGTTGATAGATCAGTCAGTCACCTTTGAGTTATATATATTTAGATTATGCAGACTAAATTGGATACAATGTTAATAAATTCCAATTAAATAACAGCAATAAATGTATTTTTATGTTCATTTGTCTATTTCTTAGTATTTAATGGTGTCGATAGATGTCGGTAGTAATATGTATACAACTTTAGTACCAATTTCAACCTGGAGTGAAATTTTAAACAGATTGCCTTCAATGACTCGGAACCCTTCATTGTGCATGGCTCGACATGGCACTTGGCGAATTTTTAACCATGAAACGATAAATGTGTTGAACAAACTCTTGATATTTAATCAAGGCAATAATATTCCTCGCCTTTGTCCCTTGCACCACACATTCTAAAGTACTAATTACCGTTACTTAGCAAGGATGTAACAAGGCGCCCAGTGGCACAGCGCGATCCCAACACAGATTTATGTGCAACAACTTTTGTTGTACAATTAATGATTCCCAAGAGGTTGTATGTGGTATCATAATCCCCCCGATGCCCCTTCTTGCTCGAAATTGTGTTTTGAGTTTATTGAAATAGAGTCGAAAGTATAATAAAGGTCACCACAAAAAAAAGTTGTTAATGTAGTTGTTTGTTAAAAAGGCCCAAGTGTTTCTATACTAACATTTCCAATGTGATTAGGCCCGCCACACACTCCATCCTCTGCTACTCCTGTGGGCCAGCACCGAGAATAGTATCCGTCCACCGTCATGAAAACGCACGTTTTCATGAAAATAAAGAATAAGAAGAGTTTATCTAATCTGAGACCAACGCTAATATTAAATGAAATTTTGATGCGGCTCATGCGGTATCAGGGGTTACAGGTACTTATGTCATAATTAAGATAATTTGATGTTCCATTAATTGTTTTGTCATCTCTCAGAAGAGAAGTTCACCGCAAGCGTAGGTACATGCACTCAAGGATTTTTTTTTTTAATTTCGATATAGGCAAGTATTTGACCACAATCTCACCTGATGGTAAGTGACGATGTGGTCTACGGTGGTGCATACTTGCCTAGAAGGTACCTGTTCACTCTCGACTTGAAAACATCCAGGTTATAGTCAACCGGGAACAAAGACGCCGGCAAGGTGTTCCATTCCTTGGCAGTTCGCACAATAAAATTGGAAGCGATGCACTCAAGGATAAAACAAATTGCATCAATAAATAATCAATAGACCTTGCTTGCAATTTAACATCTGCCGGGAATCGCCGTTACAATGGGCTCCAGTTCCCATAGACCCGCCATTTCCTACTGGATACAATGTAGGTACGGAATATCATACTTAAACGTTGGTCTGTTTGACTGAGTGCGTGGTGTTTTTTTTTTTTAAATGGACTAAATTTGGTTGGCCAGAGTGGCCATAACAACTTCACCCGGACAGAGGGCGAGCGCAAGTGCGCTCCAGCCTGAGGGGCAGGGGGGCAGCTAGCTCAAGGGCGCCACAAGGGACACGACCTCGGCTTGGGCCGCTGCCAGGAGAGGTGGCGAGGGTAAATCTACCACCGGATCGGAACGTGACCTCGACTGAGAAGATCGAGTGCGTGATGGAAAATCGTAGATATATACTCGTATACAGAAAAGGTCCAAACTCAAAGCCATTTCCTTTCTTGAAGTCAGTTAAAATAAATACTTCAGCGCTAAGTTTACAGTGTAGAGCCAAACTGTGGCCAATGACTTCATCTCATATCCGCCTTGCTCGATGCGGGTAGTACCGTCCTCTCACAGAAGATCGGCGTGAAGTAGGTAGTATAGCGACAATTCGTAGTGAAAAAGCCAGAAGACCCACTCCCCTCTCCCGAATCCACCCTCTGTCGTACTCCCCCTATAGGACGGCAACGTGCAAGCGATGCCTTTGGTATTCCAAGTATCCATAGGCTAGGTAACTGCTTAACATAACAGGCAGGTCGTACGCTTGTTTACTGGATTTGTTCTAAAACTTGGTTAGGATGTTTCTATTGAATCTACCTATACCTACTTATATATTTATTTATTTTATTTATTTGTTCATGAACAACTTTACAGATCAGAAGAATATCTAAGGCGTTGTACAGTGCAAAATAATCTTAATAATAAAAAATAAAAAAATGCTAAAACTAAAGAAATGTAAACAAAATTAAAAGAGACGTAAACCAAAAAAAAAGCTTATCTCTCATTCATCTTCTCACAAAATCCTAGACATGCACGACACACATCTATCCATCTCCCAGATTATGTAGGTATTCCATTATGTAGGTACCCTAGCTAAATAAAGTAAGTAGGTAGTAGTAGTAGTAGCTAGTACTAGCGCAAATTAATGAGTGAGAACGATTTCAATCCGAAATAAAAATACGAGTATATAAACCTTCAGAGAGTATTTTTGAAAACAGTATAAATCAGGGTTGTTTTTTTTAAAAAAAAGCTACGATCTGACAAATATATTATAAAGACATCGTGTTATCTCTTCCATCTTTATGATCTGCTAATTGTTTATATCGGCGTGTGGGGATGAGAAACCGGCGCGAGCGCAACCGTGCGCCCATACCTCGCGGATCGAGAAATGTTAGTAGGGCGACTCGGGGATTTTGATACTAGGTAGGTATGACATTAAAATTTTACAAGAAAAAATTCAGAGATGGAATGTTAGTAGGGCGACTCCGGGATTTTGATACTAGCTATTATATCAAAATTTTCCAAGATTTTATTTTTATATTTTCTTCTAGTACCTAGATGTCGACAAAATTATCCGTTGCGGCATGCCCTTTGATTCATTTAAAAAAAGGAAGGACATTGTAGATTTTTTCTTGGGGGATCTCAAAGCACTTTCTTTTAATTTTTCTCATTTTGGCAAAGCGATTATTTTTATTTTATACTTTGACAACATATTTTAATATCCAAAAAAATGCAGGTATTAGTGGTCAATAGCTTTTATATACATATGTGAGGGGAATAATTGTTTCGATTAAAATTTGTCTCAATTTAATGTCACGTATCAAAACCTTTTATACCTCACACAAACCGTGTTTTCGAACGCGCACTCCGCTGCGCCCGCGCCGTCCACTCGTTCCTATCAGTCAGTTCTCTAGGTCATTTGTGTTAGTCCGCGCGTCTTTCGAACATCATAACTCGATATCGTTATTGTGATAAACAACGAAAACAAAACGTTCGATATTCGATTTTTTTCGGTATAAATTTATGTGAAAGACTGTATGAGTTTTATGTTTGTATTTTTTTGTGATTTGTGTCATTTCAATGCAATGTGAGTGTGTCGTTGGATGCAGACTTAAATGAAAACAGTTCTAAGTACTTATCTACCCTACTTATAAGTATTTTAGGTAAGTCGCCACCTATGAACCTATCTACTCTAAAGATTTTTCTTAGTTCCTACCTATTTTGATAACGTAGGTAGGTACATATTTTTACACGCAATGTAACATTTATCTCTGTACGTACGAATTGCATCTACTTGTAATTTCACATTGTTTAGAACTAAACAATTATATTTCTGCAATCTGTGTAGTAGATAAACTTAGTTTTCTTCTTAGGGAGGTAAGTACCTACCTACCTTCTTTGCTAAATCGCGGACCCTTCATTTTGACCACAACATAATATTATAACAACATAATATTTTAGTATAATATTTTGGTCGGTGCAAACCTAGAATTAGATTGTCATGCCCTAGAAAAAAGCCGCATTTTACTTTGACTAACAATTCGCTGACATCTTATAATCCCACGACCCATTCAAATCAGACCTTGGCAGGTGGTACCTTAACCGATCAACCGGATTACGTGCTGCTAAGCTCCAAATTCTATGATCCCTATTATTCCCATAGGTAGTATTCTCTTTTTCATCATAAGCCATAACACGTGTAGCGGCCTATACCTACAGAAGCAATTATATTTTTTTACGGTCTATAAAATAACGGCACGCCGAGATATAAACGCATTGATTATTTCTTCTAAACATTCCTACACACTCGGCCCACGAGTTGTTAGAACAATACCGAATAACGGTTATTAACGATATCAAAAGTAAACCGAGTCAAAAACTTAAAAATAACAATAAATTTTAGTGCCTATACTGGCCGCTAAATTAAATCATTCGTTTTAATTGGCTCGTTTTAAAATTCAAATACCGAACGCAGTTTGAATCGCGAACGCGATCTAATGTCAGATATGATTATATCCATAAATTGAAGCAAGTATGTCACCCTGTTATTGGAGGTTGGGAGGTAGCCGCTCATGAGCGAAAAAGGTTTTGACCCGTCATCATTCCGCTTAAAATGCCCTAAATATATCGCGTGATACTCTGCAGCGGCGCCACCATGATAAAAAGTGACAAATCATAGTGGGAAAAAATGTACGATTAATGTATATAATGTACGTATATCGTATTTTAATGTACCTTTCCCAGGTACCGAGATAATTGACATTTTTAGTGGCGCCGCTGGGGAGTATGCTCTCCAGCGGCGCCACCTGGTTCTCATACTTATGAATGATATTGGCTGCTAAATTTTATTGGAAATAAATGTACCTATGCAGTCTACTATGTACATGTCAAAAAACATCAATATTATACAGTAGTTTAATATATTTTGATCATTTATATTACCCTAAAAACGCCCGAACAGCTTAGGTTCACATACCTAGCACCGACAAAGCTAATTGTATTAGCAACTATATTCTATTGGAAATAAATGTTTGGACGCTAAATAAGAAGTACATGTTAAAAGATATAATTATTAGACGGTAGTTAATTTTTTTTCATTTATTTAAAGTTGTCCTAAAATAGCCGTTTACAGTTGATATTCACATGCCTGGTACTTACAAAGTATTATGGTTTAGCAACTATATTCTATTGAATATATATATACGAATCCTGTATATTATTTATAAGTTACAAATTATCATTATAAGACGATTGTTTAATTTATTTCAATTAATTAATTTTACCTTAAAACTCCCGTATACGGGTGAGGTTCACATACCTAGCACCGACAAAGCTAATCGTATTAGTAACTATATTCTATTGGAAATCAATGTTTGAACGCTATATGAGAAGTACATGTTAAAATATATAATTATAAGACAGCAGTTTATTCTTTTTCATTAATTTAATGTTCCCCTAAAAATGGTCGTATACAGCTGAGGTTCACATGCCTGGTACGAACAAAGTATTATGGTTTAGCAACTATATTCTATTGAATATATATATACGAATCCTGTATGTTATTTATAAGTTTCAAATTATCATTATTCAATTAAAATCGTTTATTTTGTTTAGGCCTACGGGGGCACTTACAAATTGTCAATTTTACATTTTTTTTTCTTATATCTACAACCGGATCGGAACGCGACCTCGACTGAGAAGATCCGGCAAGAAACTCAGCGGGCTTGTCTTTTTACACGTCATTTTTTTTTTTTTTTATCGCCAGTTGCTTATATTCAATAATTACAAAGGGTAGTAGATATTAACATAAATATTATAATAGCTCCAGTGTGTTGCCTTTTGATGTTAACAAGAATTACACAAATAATTCGGACTAGTAGGGCAATACACGCTACGCTTTGACATTATTATTGACTGTCGAGATTTGAGCTGCTTACTTCCAAGCTGATTTATCATCCATATAATCCGAGATTTTGTAATAACCCTTTGCACTGAGCTTAGTTTTAATTAGGGTTTTAAACTTATTGATAGGTAAATCTCGGATTTCATTGGGAAGCTTATTGTAAAAACGTATACATTGTCCCATAAAAGAATGACTTATTCTGTGGAGACGAGTAACATGTACGGATAGCTTGTGCTTATTCCTTGTATTAATAGAATGAGCGTCGCTCCTTTTCTCAAAATTATTTGCATTTTTTTTAACGTACATGAGATTTTCATAGATAAATTGTGACACAACAGTTAGAATATTTATTTCTTTAAATTTTTCTCTGAGCGAGATTCTTGGAGCTAGATTGTAAATAGCTCGTAAAGCTCTTTTCTGCAGAACAAAAATGGAGTTTAAGTCAGCAGAGCATCCCCAGAGCAGTATGCCATATGACATAACGCTATGGAAATAACTAAAATAAACAATTCTAGCTGTTTCAACGTCGGTTAAGTGCCTGATTTTTTTAACAGCATATGCCGCACTGCTGAGTTTACCCGTCAATTTTTTGATATGAGGACCCCATTGCAATTTTGCATCTATAGAGATCCCTAGAAAGACAGTTTTCTCCACAAGGTCCAATTCTGCTCCATTTAGTCGTATATTGGTTCCTACTTGTCTCACATTTGGCGTTGAGAACTTTATACATTTCGTTTTATTCTCATTAAGTAGAAGATTATTTATTTTTATTGAACCAATCTACAACTTTAGCGAGTGCGTTGTTCACATCGTCATAATGTAAAAGCTGTCTTTTAATTTTAAATAATAAATTTCATAATATTTTTTTAAAATCTTCGCCAGAGTCACAGGACGAACGGCGGCGCGGCGCACCTCAGCTATAAACGGGCGTTTTCAAAGTAGCTTTAAATTTAATAAAATAAAATAAACTGCTGTCTTATAATTATATGTTTTAACATGTACTTCTCATATAGCGTTCAAACATTGATTTCCAATAGAATATAGTTACTAATACGATTAGCTTTGTCGGTGCTAGGTATGTGAACCTCACCCGTATACGGGAGTTTTAAGGTAAAATTAATTAATTGAAATAAATTAAACAATCGTCTTATAATGATAATTTGTAACTTATAAATAATATACAGGATTCGTATATATATATATTCAATAGAATATAGTTGCTAAACCATAATACTTTGTAAGTACCAGGCATGTGAATATCAACTGTAAACGGCCATTTTTAGGGTAACTTTAAATAAATGAAAAAAAATAAACTAACGTCTAATAATTATATCTTTTAACATGTAGGTACTTCTTATTTAGCGTCCAAACATTTATTTCCAATAGAATATAGTTGCTAATACCATTAGCTTTGTCGGTGCTAGGTATGTGAACCTAAGCTGTTCGGGCGTTTTTAGGGTAATATAAATGATCAAAATATATTAAACTACTGTATAATATTGATGTTTTTTGACATGTACATAGTAGACTGCATAGGTACATTTATTTCCAATAAAATTTAGCAGCCAATATCATTCATAAGTATGAGAACCAGGTGGCGCCGCTGGAGAGCATACTCCCCAGCGGCGCCACTAAAAATGTCAATTATCTCGGTACCTGTGTAAGGTACATTAAAATACGATATACGTACATTATATACGTTAATCGTACATTTTTTCCCACTATGATTTGGCACTTTTTGTCATGGTGGCGCCGCTGCAGAGTATCACGCAATATATCGAAGTATTTGAAGTTAGGTTACCTACCCACCTCCGTTTTCTAATACTAATATTGTCTATGAGCATTTGAGTACCTACTTTGACTGTATAATTTCATAATATCATTATTACCTTTACCTAAACATAATGATATAAAGATAATAACATTGAATACAGAAAACCTGCATATAACCAGTTTTTATTACTGAAATATTTTAATGAATAATAATCACCATTATTAATAACACCAACCCAAATGTCACACGGTTTATTCAATACTTAATTAATTAAGTAGATGATTTGTAATACAAAATAGCGCTTCAAGGTATTTAATAAATGTATGTTTTCAATTTATTATACGGAAGCGGCCACGACCTATCAGCCTTTATATATTACTAGCTGAGCCCGCGACTTCGTCCGCGTGGAATTTAACTTAACAAAAAAGCCCGCTCCCGCGTTCTGAGCCCGCGCGACAGGACACTTTTTTAATTTTGTTTTTCTAAAATAATAATATCCTAAGTTACTCCTTAAAACATCAGCTATCTGCCAGTGAAAGTCCCGTCAAAATCGGTCCAGCCGTTACGGAGATTACCCGGAACAAACACACAGACAAACAGACAGGCAAAAAAAAATATTATCGCGTTTTTGTTATAGGTGTCGTATTTACTTTCATATGCATTTAGTGAAAAGGTGTTATTTTGATATTACAAACAGACACAATTTTATTTATTTGTATAGATATGTCTGAGTCGCAGTTGCCATCTCAGTCGCAATCAGTAAAGTGGTCTATGGTTGCAAGCCCAGGAGTCGCATAGCAGCCGCGTCAGGTCAGCTGTCAAATGTCAACAACCGTTGGCGGGTCCCAACTGGGAGTCGAACGCAATTTGAATTTCAAACTTGGAATGCACCATGTACGGGAATCCGTTGAGTTGGGGAAAATGCGCACCGAGGATGCGTGTGATTAGATTTTAAAGTACGAGACGAATATAAATCTTTTACCATTACGCCAGTTTTGCAAGTAGTTAGTCAGAGGCCTACAGCGTAGGCCACTCGGGTCACTGCACCGGGTGGTTGCGGGTTCGATTCCCGTCGAAGCAAATTTCGGAAATAGCCTTTACATAATTTGACCAGGGCTGGGTGTCACTAGGATCACCCCCAGTCCATTGTATGGGAGCTATATAGTAAGCGTTGTTTAGTGTGGGACCAGTTGGTGTGTCAGTCTGGCGATATTTATTTATTTACTACCTGACCCGACAGACGATCCTACTAATATTATAAATGTGGAAGTTTGTGAGTGTGGATGTGTGTTTGTTACTCCTTCACTCAAAAACTACTGAACGGATTTGGATGAAATTTGGAAAACAGATAGTTTATAACCGGGATTAACACATAGGATAATTTTTATACCGATAATCCCGAATTTTTTGTTAAGTTAAATACTATGCGGACGTAGTCGCGGGCACAGGCTAGTAAGTAACTAACCTAAGTTTTTTTTAATGTTACAAAGTCGGGAAACGCGTACAAACGACGCGCCTGTAGTTAAGCAGTTACCGTAGCCTATAGATGCTTGCAATATCAATGGCAATGCTCGCACGATTGCCGACCTGAAAAGGGAGTGGAAACTATCCTTCAGGTCGGGATAGAGGAAAGGGAAGGGAGTCGGGTGTTGGTTTTTTGGCTCTTTCACTCATTGTACTTACGCGGAAGTCTATAATAATAATAATAATGAATCCATTTATTTCAGGCAAATACCCATCTTAAATTAAATTAAAATTAACATTACTAAACACAATAACAAATAAATAAATAAAATGCAAAAAGCACCATGTAAGCACTGATGCATTAATATAGCATAACTTCCTAGTAGAAATAAGTTTATGACATGGCAATATTCTGGGCCTATTACTTCTTTATTTGTGATGCCTTATGCGTTAACCTACATTGTCCTCACATCTCTAAATACCTACTGTAAATAAACAAAAATAATTTAAAAAAAGAGAAAAGAAAAAATGTATCCATGGAGTTTCTTGCATGTTCTTCTCCATAGGATTTTGTTTTGGAACATGCACCTAGTTATTGACTTTTTAAAAGTGCCAGTTCCTCTGGCCTATTTGAAAAAAAAACGAAATAAAATTACAATAGCATTCAATAAAAAATTACAATTACATTAGGTCACATTATAACACATTATTAGGACACATTAGGTCTATAATACAAAAAGAGGTGTAAAAAAATATCTATGAATTGAAACCCGATTATTATAGTATTATTATTGTAACCCTGTATAACATTGACGAGATTAGAGTCACCATGGAGTATGTTTCAGTGCGATCGCTCGCAAAAAATGCCGCTCACAGAATCGAACCTTGATCTCTATTCAGTGTACCGATGAATAAGGTTATGTAGTCCCACGTATATAAAAAACCTTTTAATGATGTCGTGTGTCGCCGTCACGCTTCATAGGTATATAACACGCTTTTTAAAGGGCAGAGAGATGTACAGGGTGTTACTTTTCGGTCTTAGAAATACTTACTTGAACTAGTATCCGTAAATTTTAATTTTTGAAAAAAAAAACAACCTCTCCCACCTCCCTTGCCCTTCCTCTGTCACACTCCCCTTCAGGTCAATGACATGCAAGCAATGCTTTTAGTATTGCAAACATCTAAAATAGGCTATGGTGACCGCTTAACATGAGATGGTTTGTAAACTCTTTTGGGCGACTTTGTTAAGGTGAAGGCGCCTGTCTAGCCCGCGAAATTCGAAATTTTCGAGTATTTTTATAGTTTATCCAAAATCTAAAAACATTTAAGGTGAAGGCGCCTGCCTAGCCCGCGAAATTAAAAATTTTCGAGTATTTTTATAGTTTATCCAAAATCTGAAAACATTTAAGACAACATTTTGTGATTTGCGACAAACACAGTATGCAGTGCGTTTATTTATACATTTATTTTACTCTAAATATTATCACGGTGGATATGATACTAGTTAATCACTAAATATACAAAAATTGCCAGATTATCTGGATAGCTGTCGTTCTTGAGATGTTTTAGAGTAAGTAAGTGGGATATATTAATAAATGCACTGCACACGGTCCTCGTCGCGAATTACAAAATGTGCCTTTTATTATTGTCAGATTTTGAAAAACTTCTAAAAACCTCAAAAAATTTGAACTTCGCGGGTTAGATGGGCTCTTAAGCATTAAATAAAAAAATAATTATCCCCCGCCCATCTCCTGACTTCTCTTCATAAGTGTTAATCAAACATGATCACCCAGTGATCAATATATCGCTTCACTTACTGGTGCACACGCTCCCCGTTATTGACAGTACGCGGATGCGCGCGCGCAGAATATCCATTGGCTTTCCACCGGGAGCGGTGCAAGTTATAGGAAATAGTACCTACCTACAGAAATACTTAATAATATATTCGATTGTATATAATTATAATGTACTTAATAATGTATTAGTAGGTCGGTAAACTCAAATACAAAATTGATTTTATTCATATAAGCCAACAAAGCATTTATAAATAGTCTGAATCTACCACCGGTTCAGAATGCTGCTTCCACTGAGAAGATCCGGCAAGAAACTCACTGGTTACTCTTTTCAATTAATAAAATATGGTGTTCATTCTCAAGAACACAAATAGAATGTGAGCAGGCAAAACCAGCGTCACAAAATAAGTAAATGCTCATATTGTAAGCATAACCATATTTTACATCATATTTTATTCATTGAAAATAGTAACCACGGAAACTGCTTAGTTACCGTACTTGGGTAAAGGTATCGCGCTGGTTTTCATAGGGTTAATATTCAAATTTGTCTGACGATTACTAATAGTGCAAGAATTTAGAAAATGGTTCCGGATCCGTTTACGATATCGATTTGAATGATTTAAAATCCCTCCCTCCCCCCATTCATCCTGCTCAGTTTATGAGTGTGGTACACGGAGTACAGTGCAGTAGATCATCTCATTTCATATTTTCATTTGTATGACTAGAATTTAATTTCAAACCGCTACCGCTTGTAATTCGCACCACAAAGCCTTATGAAGCGTGCACACGAGCTGTCGTAACTTATAAACGTACGGAAGGAAACAATGTGTTCTATAAAAACCGGTCAAGTGTAAGCGGCACACATATTAAACGGCAATTTCGTGATATTACAAATGTTTATTGGAATCGATTTGATTTTATTGTCCTTTTATTGCAACATTCCTCTCACTGTTTCGAATTTAATAAAACTAGTTGCTGCCCGCGACTTTGTCCGCGTAGACTTAAGTAAAGTATTATATGTGTTAATTCAGGTTATAAACTATCTGTGTTCCAAATTTCATCCAAATCCGTTCAATAGTTTTTGCGTGAAAGAGTAACAAACATACATCCACACTCACAAACTTTCGCATTTATAAAATTAGTAAGATAATTCTAAAAAATAAGACAAATTAATAATAAATAAGAATAAGTTTATTTAAAAACAGTATTTACACGTAAAGTATTGTCACTTAATCACAAGTTATATGGACAAGATTTACTGTGGGTTTCCAACTAAGCAAGAGCTTGTTTTATAGGAATGTTAATATAAAATTTATAGGCTGGTCAAATGAGCCGGTTAATATGCGTACTTCAGCCTCAACAACCTCTTTATTAGCCTTTAAAACTTGTAAAATGTAATGATCTAAAAAGAGACTGTCCATTATGGAAAGATATATAATCTGAGTGAAGTAATTTCTTCTTGCATTCGTCCGCAGCTTTGCTTGCGTATTCGATCCAACTTTAGCTAAGAACTATCCCAGTAATACTAAAAGTACTAAAGATAACATTGAAATCGGTGCAGCCGTTTAGGAGGAGAAGAATCACGTACACACGCACACTGGCATTTTATAATATATAGGTAGGAGACAAAATGACAGTAAATAAAATACGGCCCATTTTTTTATCCATAACTGTCAACCGTTTAGTAATGGACACGCACATATTTCGATGGAAAGTTATTAAATTATCGCATTCGAAGCGCGAAACATCATTTGGAGGCGATTAAACGCGATTTTATCGCGTTGCCCGTTATTTGTGTCGTAAAATAGGCATTAGAGACGTATAAACAGACTAATATATTGTCCGGGGCTGCGATAATGTGTACATCGAGGAAAAAACTCTAAAAGGTCTAATACTATGTCATTACAGCTTGAATAACATAATTTGCCGCCAGTGATACTCAAACTATACTTCATTCAGATATGATTCAATAATTCTCTTGTAGATTAAGATCATATTTTTTAAACGCACGTAGGCGCAGGAACAGACGGATACCATAACCATACTAATTTCGCTTTATATTTATATTTAATCTAAGTAAATAAGGTTTTAAATCATCTAAATTTGGATGTCCACCCATGTGTTCCTTACGAGCCTGGAGTCTTTCTATTGCACTACGATGTGGCTCTTCAAAAGGACCTCAAAGATCCACGTTTGCTCCCTTTAGGTTGCAAATCTGTTACCACTTACCATCAGATGGATCGTTTGTCGGTAAACAAACTATTTAAATACATTATTAGACTTTTAGACAACAAACAAAATGCCCTTTCAGCCTTTAATTAAAAGGTTAGGTCTGTACAAACATAAAAACCTGGATCTACGAAACGACGAATCCAACATAGGGACTGGACGTTCACCCTCTTGTACCTATTATAAGGTTGGTATGCAAATACAGTTAATTCAATAGCACTAATGCCTGCACTTGCTCCAGTACTCGCTCCAGTACTGGCGCGAGTGGCTCGCCAGTAGATTGATGGCGATTTCTTGCTAGCAACGTCCGCCTCGCATAATAGCTACGAGTTTTGCCTTCATTACCGGTAAATGTAATAGTGCTGCATGAAGCTTATATTTATTTATTTATATGTAAAAGCGCCACACCCTTACTATACAATTTTTTGCAACTTTACTTTGTATATCTAATACTATCGGCTTTGTGGGACAGTTGAAGTACTAAACATTTTGTAGACTTGTGAAATCTGTCAACGGCTGTATTCCTATAACACCTTTTCTTTTTCAAGTTTCCTCCAAAGCTGATAGTTTTAGAATTACAAAGTTAAGTTTTGAAAAAAAAAAGTTTTAAATAAAAGTAAAGTTTCTGTTTCAACCTGTATACGGACATAGTTTTTAATTTTTTTGTCGTTATAGCCATGTGGCCAATATTCCGGCCGTCTGAAGGCTTAACACGATTTAACGCCATAGACCTAAATAAAAAAATAACAATAAAATCCTACTTGGATGTTTGCTACTCAATCACGCGAGAACGGCTAAACGGATCTGGATGAAATTTGGCACACAGCTAGTTTATAATTTTTATTTTATAAATTTTTTTACGGGGAGGAAATCTTCCAAAGATTCCCAGGCCTCTTGTGGGAAAGGCCTGGGGTATGTGGGATTCCGCACGTCAGAGGGACTCCGGGCCCTCCCGACGGAACTCGCCGGTGCCCCTCATGTGCCGCGCTCCCTCGCGGGAGCTCGCCCCGGGGGAGCAGATGGTAACCTGGATTAACATAGGACACGTATAGTTAAGATAAGTTAAGTCCACGCGGAGGAAGTCGCGGGCAGAAGCTAGTTACGAATAAAAGGGCTTGTCTACCACTCGCCAACTTAGAAAGTAAAAATAAATGAGTCCTAGACAATCTCAAAGAAAGCGACAATTCGCCGTGAGAAGCAAAAACGTGGTTCAAGTAAACACTGTCTAAATGACTGCGGTTAAATTAATTGTCAGTTTTAATCGTGAGATTTCTACTATTGTGTGGAAAGGCGTCAAAGTTAATGAGCCATTTTGGTTTTGTGATTAGTGACACTCACCTCTTTCGGGAGACCGAAATCCAGAGTAAATTGAAACCATAAATAAATAATGAAAATAACAGATAATAAAGAGAGAGGAACTAAAATAAAAAATAACGGCAACAAGCTAGTAGTTAGCTAGTTAGGTGTAGTTTCTTAGCATTCTTTGTAATATTTTTGACTAAACGTTTAGTAAATATTTGCTATTTGTGTAATGCCCCGTGTAAGCCTTGCAAAAGGCCGGGGATACCCCGTCACTCACGAGAGAGCGACCAACATAATAATAAATACTTTTTTCCGTTCTCATCATACCCTAAATCTAATAAGAGTGCCATCTTGTGACGCTCGAAAGAAGCGAAGCTTTTTGTATAAAGCGTAGGCATAATGCATTTATTTTACTCTAAAACATTTCAAGAGCGACAGATAACCAGAAAAACTGGCAATTTTTGTTTATTTAGTGATTAACTAGTATCATATCCACCGTGATAATATTTAGAGTAAAATAAATGTATTAATAAACGCACTGCATACTGTGTTTGTCGCAAATCACAAAATGTTGTCTTAAATGTTTTCAGATTTTGGATAAACTATAAAAATACTCGAAAATTTTGAATTTCGCGGGCTAGACAGGCGCCTTAATACGAATTGTTCCGCTCAACTTTCTTATTTTTTTATTTCATAAGAACCATCTCTTGACAATAATAAACAAAACAAAAAATAATTTGCGAAATCGTTTCATCCGTTCACGCGTGATGCGATGACCAAGATGATATATATGCTCCCCCTATTAAAATGCCCCCTAAATAGTGCTGCTTACCCCTATAAAGACTACAGGCGTGGTAGTGATGGTGCATCTTATCAGCACAGTAAATGGTGTACATTAAGTCGGCACGGACTATTGAGATAGCTGGTTTAAAATCACCGACTCGTTTAACGGTTTCACCGACTCCTATAAATCTAATAGTTAAACGTTTATGTTGATTGGACGATATTTTGTTGCACGAAGTAACTCACTGATATAAGACTCGCCAATAGTGGTAAGCTTTTAATTATTTTTATTACGAATAAAATTCTTGCTAAACCTTTATTATGTTCATTTATTGCGAATTTGCGAGCGATTTAATTAAAGGTAAAGCTGTTTGAAAGGAACCCTGTCCATCAGATTATCTTTTTGTGGGAGGTACATTATATCTGTAGCATTGGCAAAATAAGACCTTTTCTGTTATCAGCTTATGTCCGCTCGTTAGGTTATATATCTGAATCGTAAGTAGAGCTACAGTTTCAAATATTGTCAATGCTTCGAAGCCGCTCTGGCCTTTAATTTGTCGATCGCATATAGAACAGATAACATACCATAAGCATAGACATGATAGATTTTCCGGGTGCTAATTTCCCGCCGACACTCTAATACCATTCAATTGATCATTGATAGCGCATTGTTGCGCTACGATCTACGCTCCGTATTGTGTTCAGTACCGCTAATTTATTAGCCCAGTAAAATTACAATCCAAATTCAACCGTATTTCTCTATTTCTAAAGACAGAATTTTCATGATTTGTGCCGTTTGATAAATTAGTGGTATTGTTTAAAAACATGAATTGAAATAAACAAATGGTATTTTTTTTTGTTTTAGGTTTCGAAATAATCATGGACATTATTTTAATTATTATCCTTCTAATTCAATTTTTGTAATGAAAAAGAAATCGTAATTTCGAGAATCGTGATCAGCTGGTGTATATGTCGCAGCCAACTAGCTTAATTCGCCGTTCAATTAACAGCTAGCAGTGGCTAGGTAGTGCTTGGGTAGTATTTTGAAAAAGTTTTGTAGTACTTAAATGTCAACCAGTTGCCTAAGCATTAGCCAGCCAGTTTATTAAATATAGCATGCAAATCGAGAACTACTGCCGACAAACTGCTATGCAGTTTGGCAGATGATAATATATGTAAAATGATCTTATGTTTGATATGAAATTAAAAAAAAAAAAAAATGTTGTAACAGATGATTCGGCTGAATATCATTCAGGCCACTAGTTGAACGGCGCTGTTTAGTAAAGTAGCTAGGCTGTTAATTGAACGGCGAATTAAGCTATATACTTGTGGAAATTGCTACCGGAGATAGACACCTCTCGGGTGGTGTCAGAACAGATATAGGGTGGTGCGGAGGTGTACCAACATCTCACACAAGTAGCTATTAAGTATAGCTACATTTCATACGATGATTGAGAGAGCCGAAATCCCCACCCTATTCCCTTCCTCACTCTTTGTCCCACTACCCTATAAGACCGCAAAATGCGAGCAATGCCTTAAGTTTTTTTTTTATATGACTATATGTTGTTGGCCAGAGTGGCCATAACAACTTCACCCGGACAGAGGGCGAGCGCAAGTGCGCTCCAGCTAGAGGGGCAGGGGGGCAGCTAGCTCAAGGGCGTCACAAGGGACACGCAGGAGAGGTGGCGAGGGTAAATCTACCACCGGATCGGAACGCGACCTCGACTGAGAAGATCCGGCAAGAAAATCAGCGGGCTTGTCGGGTGCCAAGGTGCGTCTGGATAAGTAGACGCACCTTCTAGCGGAAGCGGGGGTTCGTCGACCTCGCCGGCGAGGACGGTGTCTGGTGGGGACTGCCTTAAGTATTGCACGACTACGGCTATGTTCAGATATGGTCACTGCTCAACATCAAGGCCCCAAGTCTGTTAACCGCTGACACTCGACTCGCGATACGTCAAAAATGACGTATCGCGTATCTGAATACGCGTGCGGTGTGTCGCACCCTTGGTTGCAGCCTGTTTTCATATGAAATATAAAAAAAACATTGTGACCTGTGGCGGGGAATGCTACCACAGTCCCTATCTATACGTCTATTATACTAATACATGTATAATATAAAGTGAAAAGATTTGTATTTTTGTATGTTGGTAACGAGTAAACTCAAAAACTACTGGACCGATTTCAATTTTTTCACCATTAGTTTGCTACATCATCCTTGAGTAACATATGCTATATTTATTTCTAGAAAACATTAGGGATCCGTACTAAAATTTCAATAATGTAACCCAAGGTGTAAAAAAAACAACGGGCACCGAATTAGGGGGCGTCCATTAATTACGTGAGGCATTTTTGAGAATTTTTCAACACCCCTTCCCTCCTTGGTGAGTTATCGTAAGATCTTCTTCAACTCCCTCCCCCCTCCCCTAATCTCACGCGAGATTTAAGAATTGGGTGTAAATGTGTTGGATTATTGAGAAAAAAAATAGGAAACGGTTGACCCTGAAGGCCATCCTTACAACTTCCCGCTAATTCGCTGCTCTGCGGGGTTTGCACGAACACGTCAAATTATTGTCTCAGATTTGGCCATATTTTATTCTAGAAATAATTTTTCACGTTTTTTGATAGAAAAATAATTTCGTGATATTTGCCAAGACCCCCCTCCCCCCTAAGTGAGATTTGGAAAGATTTAGCGTGATCCCCTCCCCCCTAGAACACCTTACGCAATTAATGGACGCCCCCTTACGGGAGAGGGGTGTGCACATCTATGAAATAGGTTAAGTTAGGCAGTTCTTTTTAGAACTACTTAGAAATTTACTCTGAATGTCCACCCATGGAAAGCGGGGACGGGCCGCTAGTAATTATATATAGGTATAAAACAGCTTAGTTTATTTGTAAAGAAGTCGCACCCAACAATTTGACCGCATACTCGCAGTGACACAGTGAAAGCGCAGTGGGCAGTAGTGCAGGCGTGCAATGGAACCAGTTAGAAAGCTCATTACTGGCCACTGTTCCATCGTCATAGGAGGGTGAAAATTGTCGTGAAAATCTGACAAGTGTATGCTATATACCTACCAGGGGTAGATAGTAGTAAATACCTATTTAGTCATTATGGTACATTTCACAGGTAGCATATGAAAAATCATATTATATAGGTTTTCATAAGTAGAACATGCCATAGGTAGAAACTGTTAAAAATCATTGCAATTAAATCGCAAACCGTTGGGTACTGTCACGGTTTTTATGATAAATCATCGACCAGTGACTTCATAGGATTCCGTGTCACAGTGAAATTTCACTATGAATAAAATCATTTACCGTGAAATGACACGGGTGAAATAATAGTGAAAGTAAAATATAATTTCACTTAATGAAAATTAATTGAAAGTAAGAATCATTTCCATGCCTGCATGTAGGTTCACCTACCTTTGTACCATCAACAAAGTTGACGCTTGATCAATTTTCAACACATTTCCCTTGCGGGCAATAATCATAGGTTGCCTCGCTCATTATGTTGTTGTCCAATGAGACGAACTGCGGCCGATGAGACAAAATCCCCTTTTTTCGAAACTCATTTGTTTTAATTTTTTTTATGACCATGCTAGTCGTATTCGGCTGCTCACTGCATACAAAATGCAACCTTAAGGTGAAGGCGCCTGTCTAGCCCACGAAATTCAAAATTTTCGAGTATTTTTATAGTTTATCCAAAATCTGAAAACATATAAGACAACATTAAGTGATTTGCGACAAACACAGTATGGAGTGCGTTTATTAATACATTTATTATACTCTAAATATTATCACGGTGGATATGATACTAGTTAATCACTAAATATACAAAAATTGCCAGATTATCTGGATAGCTGTTGTTCTTGAAATGTTTTAGAGTAAGTTGGATATATTAATAAATGCACTGCACATGGTCTTTGTCGCGAATTACAAAATGTGCCCTTTATTGTTGTCAGATTTTGAAAAATTTCTGAAAAACCTCAAAAAATTTGAATTTCGCGGGCTAGACAGGCGCCTTCACCTTAAGGTGATCAAGCGTCGAGTTTGTTGACTGTACATATTCTGGACTGGCTAGAACATCAGCACATGGTGATAGAGCCAAGCTCTTGTTAATTGAATACAGCTCACCTACGAGCTGGCTCTATTGGAGTAGTACCACCCTCTCACAGAAGATCAGTGTAAGGTAACTATTGTAGCTGCGTTTTGTACGATGAGTGAGCAAGAAAAAAACTCAAACTCAAAATTTTTTTTATTCATGTAAGCCAACAAAGCATTTATGAATAGTCAGAATCTACCACCGGTTCGGAATGCTGCTTCCACTGAGAAGATCCGGCAAGAAACTCAATGGTTACTCTTTTCAATGAATTACAGATGTAGACCTTCTCAGGAACAGCATAAAATAATAATATGAGCAGGTAACACCATTATCACTAAATAACTAATAGTAAATAATAATCAAATCTCCCTGAGATTTAGGTATGTAGATAAAATGAGAAAGCTAGTTTAGTGTGGTGGTCATGCCTACTCATACTTACATCAAATTAAATGTTTACGAACCAAAATAACAATTAATAAAACAGGTGCATAATAATATAGTTGCTTTGGTGTGTTGCCTTCCATGCTAAGTAAATGAATAGTATTTAACGACAATGTTCTTAAGAGGCAAGTGATTGGCCTAATCCCCGCAAGCAGCGCCCGCGCACGAGCATGACTTGAAAAGCGGCATCACTCTCCTCAACCATAATAGAGGGAAGAGGGTGACCCAACTGTTTCAGCCTTTATAAATAAGACACCGTTTAGAAATGTTTCTACAAATCGTTGCCGATTGTATAAACGCTTTCAGACAGTAATCTCATATGGATTATGGTATAAACGTATTTACATAACTCATCATCATCTGCCTTACCATTTCCCATTATCTGGGGTCGGCGCAGTATGTCTTTTCCTTCCATTCATCGCGCTTTCCTGTCATACTCACATCCACTCCAACCTCGTTCATATCGCTCTTAATACAATCCATCCATCTTTTCTTGGGCCTTCCTCTCGCACTTTATCCATCCACATTCATATTCATCATTCGTTTAGTCACATGCCTCTCGTCCCTTCTCATCACGTGTCCAAACATTCCAGCCTCCTACCTCTTACTTTATCTGTTGTACGAGTATGTCATTAGGTACGTATTTACATAATTGTAAAATACCATTAATTTTTTATAGTTATGTAAAGACGTTCCAGTAAACTCCATATTAGTAATTTATTAAATAGGAGTTCACTGGAATTAACTTATTTAGTGACAATGGTGTTGCTAGCTTACATTCTGTTGCTGTTCCTAAAAATATATGCCATCTTTAAATCATTGAAAAGTGTAACCATTGAGTTTCTTGCCGGATGTTCTCAGTGGAAGCAGCATTCCGAACCGGTGGTAGATTCTGACTATTCATAAATGCTTTGTTGGCTTATATGAATAATAATAACAATTTTGAGTTTAAGTTGGAGTTCCATATTAGGAACGCTTTTCTTCCTACAGATGAGTTAGTAGCTCTAGACTTTCCTAAGCGCCACAAGCTTTGTGCCATTAGCTAACCAAACTCCAATAAGAGTTGAGTAGGTAAAGCACACTATACGAACCCACTTATGTTTTATACCTATGCCATAATAATTAAGATAAAAGTTTCATGAAATGACGGCAAGCGCCATTATTATAAAATGAAACCCAATAGCGTTTAAAAATGCAAGGAATACAAAAAGTACTCTCAGCATTATTTCACAGTGGAACATAATTAATATGCCCGCTCTACGCGATATGTGGACATAGTTGGAGTGTTGACAGTAAGCTTAGTCTTGATATCAATATTGATAATCTTATTATATTACAACTGGTAATTATAAGTATAACTAAATTGAATTATGTGGGATTCCCGATATAATTACCATTCTAATCATTTCTGCCATAAGAATCATATTTTTTTCATTGAATTAGGTATATTCATTTCTTCGTGGCACTAAATAAAAACTTTATATCTTTCCACTCGGTAATACATATTGAAATTATTTTCTGTAGAGATGTATAACTTTACTTACTGTTTAATTTGTTACTAGTATAGTGTATTAAATTCCAGATTATGCAGGTCCAGTGTAAATAAACTGCATTTTATTACGATGACCGCATGTAAATAAATACAGAAGCTACTAATAAATATTTTACTATAACCGAGCTCCCAGGTGACATACAATTTTAAATACATATAAACCTCTGTGATTTTCCAAATAAAATTCACTTTAAGGGGGGACTAATCGGCTAGACTAGATCGGTCTCAGACTTGAGATCAATCTATTAATACGGGATTTATACTCATAGGGAAAATAATTAAAATAAATAATAATTCCAAAACCGACACTGTGCATTTGATACCACAATGAATGTCCTGAGTCATTTTGTAGTAATCTACAAAATAAAAATAATGATTTGTTTCTCAATTTCAGCACACGTCTGCAATCACCAAATGCCACAATCAAAATGAAGTGATTCGAAATTCAAACCGCGATGGGAAACGGCTTCAGCAGCGCCCACAGCCGGAAGTGGGCGGGCCGCAGGCGCGAGGCTCCACCGCAAGCAGAGTCTTCAAGAGTCCTGTTCCTCCTGTACCTGATACATAGGACTTGGAACGTGGTAGTGGAACACGTCGACTCGAAAAGTGCGAGGTAAGAAAGACTATTGAGTAAGATGAACCTATCCCCGGGACGACTTTTACCCGGGACTCGTCGGGAGTCAAACCTTGGCGTCATCATTGGTCGTATTGCCAATCCTGGTTTACTGGAGTGACATTGGTGGGAGTGGTGTGGTAGGACTAGTCCCATAAAAAAACGGAACTATTCTATATTGTTTTCTTATATTTACGCGAATACTACACATTGAAATAAAACTATTTTTCGGATTTTATCGCGTTTATTTAATTTATGTTCCCGACGTTTCGGCTGCTTTACAGCAGCCATGGTCACGGGGGGACTGAGGTGTTAGACGTCCTGATGTCATAGTTAGTAACTGGGTACCCTCATATTAAGTTGTTGTTTGCGGTCCGATCCACGCAGAAAGTGCTCACAGTGTCTCGAGGTCTTGCAATGGTACACTTGGTTTTGGATTTAATTATATTAATTACTGGATCCCAAGTTGGTGGTAGCACCCAGCCATCTTCCCTATTGAAATTAGGATGTTTTTTAATTTCAATGGCCTCACGTATCATCCTTGGTCGGAATCGGTGTTCTTTTGCGAGGATCTGTGGATTATCAAATCTGATATAATGGCGGGTGCGGTCCTGTACATGTTCACAGATTGCAGACTTCGTGGAGCGCCGGTGTTTCACGTCAGCTATATGTTCTTTTACGCGGGTTTTAACTGATCTTTTAGTTTGCCCTATGTAGGAGAGCCCACATTCATGTATGTATTGCATGACAACAAGCTTCGGATCCCGCGCCTCCATCACAGTGACCGAGTGAAACCAGCCACAGTCGAGCGTCTACCTGCTGTACTACCATATATAAGAGGTGTCACAGACAAGATTGGCTACATCTTGAAACGTGCTTCAATCAAAACTTATTTCAAGCCACCAAAGAAGATTAGTCAGTTCTTACCACCTGTCAAGTGTCACATTCCTCTACAAGATGCAGGGGTATACAAACTCGACTGTGAATGTGGGCTCTCCTACATAGGGCAAACTAAAAGATCAGTTAAAACCCGCGTAAAAGAACATATAGCTGACGTGAAACACCGGCGCTCCACGAAGTCTGCAATCTGTGAACATGTACAGGACCGCACCCGCCATTATATCAGATTTGATAATCCACAGATCCTCGCAAAAGAACACCGATTCCGACCAAGGATGATACGTGAGGCCATTGAAATTAAAAAACATCCTAATTTCAATAGGGAAGATGGCTGGGTGCTACCACCAACTTGGGATCCAGTAATTAATATAATTAAATCCAAAACCAAGTGTACCATTGCAAGACCTCGAGACACTGTGAGCACTTTCTGCGTGGATCGGACCGCAAACAAAAACTTAATATGAGGGTACCCAGTTACTAACTATGACATCAGGACGTCTAACACCTCAGTCCCCCCGTGACCATGGCTGCTGTAAAGCAGCCGAAACGTCGGGAACATAAATTAAATAAACGCGATAAAATCCGAAAAATAGTTTTATTTCAACACGGAACTATTCTTTCAACTTAAGTAGATAATTTGGCAGCCCCTTACAAAGTCAATTCGATATTTTGTACAGGACCATATGTACAAATTGCCTGTTATAATTAGAACGCGATCTCGATTGAAAAGTGGACTAATGGTCTCACACATGTCACAAGATCGTGGTAAACGTTAATAGTGAAGGCCTGTGAACCTATGATGTAATTCTGGAGAGGCTGTAGCAGTGGACTGATGGTCATTCTTAAATTGGTCTTATTTCAGATGGCGTGGTTCCCACACAGTGCCGAGTTCGGGCGAGGGCCTCGGCCAGGGCCTGGACTCGGTGAGCCTGGCGGACTCGGACCCCGGCTCCTGCTACTCCGACTGCAGCTGCAGCTACTGCCGGCTCCGGGCGTGCGCCCAGGACTGTGTCAGGTAAGCTGATGATGCAAACAACAAACTCCAATCGTTTATTTTGTCTACAACCAAATCGGATTAAGACCTCGGGCTTGTCCTTTTTATTTATTTATTATAATCACAAAGAGCCTATTGACGACTTTGACTTTAGATCTGATGATACTTAAGTCATCATCATTTACAAGATGCCCTTTTGGTTACCCTGCTAAGTACAGGACAGGTGTCCATCCATCGGCGCAAATCCTCTTCAAATCGTTCAGATCTTTTCCGCAAAACTTTTTATAAAATCGGATGCGTTTACTAACTTTTGGGACTACAGAAGACATTTAAATCACAGTAAAAGGATAGAAAGAACCACTTTACAATTTGAACTAATACAAGTTCTCTGAGAGAGCCAAAACCTTTTCACAATTTAAAACTAGATCCCACAAAGCTCTCCTATTCTGAAATAAAAACGATATTTTTTTCTGAAAAAAGAAAACACGTAGAATTTCGCAGTTTCTCCGTGTACTGTACTCTACCATGAGTCCGCTAGAGTCGCTAGCGTTTACGTGAAATGTTTGGAAACATATAAGTTTCTCGAGTGCCCGTAGAATTTGCCATCACTAGCGAGTGTGTTAAACTCATGGTAGAGCTCTGTACTCGTAGAGCTGGGCGCTCAGTATTAGCGCTATTATGTAATGAAAGCCCGCACTCTACTTTGTTAGGAGAAACTTGTTTTGCGTTTTTGTTGAACTCTACTTTAGGGTGTGGTCCTATTATAATAAACCCATTAGTTTTAGTTTAGTTCTAATGATGGTAATTTGCCGCCCTAATTAAAGTTGTAGTTACTTTATTTATACTGTGATCTCGTCTATACTAGAACAATAACTCATCCTACTATAAGATTCGAGATGCTCTCTTAAGTGCCGGGTGTTTTTGTGGTTCGCAGATTACAGATTATGAGCAAATTCGGAGATATTTTCTGGAAAAATAATTGATAAACTTATACTAGCATTTTTTAAAGTTTTAATATCTATAAGGTAAAGGGGAGTGGTACAGAGGGAGGGGTAGGAAGGGGGGCTATAGTTCCGACTCTCGCACTCAACGTACTAAATGCACTTATAGGTAATAGCTATTTAACGCCAATGTTCTGTGAGCGGATGATCTACTACTACGGTCGAGACAACCCGTCGAATTTGAGTTTATTTTCTATTCAGAACTATTTCAAACTCGATTGTAGGTACCTATTGTCTTCTATCTTTACTTCTCAAACGATACCTACTTATAATTAGATGCCTCTAAATTGAAAATCTAAAATCCCCCGATGCGACGTGTTTTAAAACTACAAAAGCGCGGATAATTTTCAAACGGCTGAACCGTATTTCATGAAGCATAGCTAAGAACACTCTCGGTTCACCCGCTTGGGCGCTACGATGCCACAGAAAGACACACATATACACATGTTAAACTTATAAGACCCCTCTCCTTACGTCAGGGGTTAAAAATAGGTTTGCTACCCACTTAACTCTATCGCTACTTAATCAATTGTGGGTTTCACGCTTACAGTGAAGCCCATCCCGAACGGTGCTGCTGAAAACAATTAAATTCCTAGTTGAAGCGAGTTGTGTGTAGTGAAGGTACTCAGCTTAACCAGGGGTTATCAACGCGATTTAGTTTGTAGGTGTACTTGTGGCTTCAATCTATTGTAGTAAAGTCTGACTGACACGAAAACGCTAGGTACTTAAATGTTTAGGTCCCACTTAGCTGTTTGAGACGCCGTTATCCTTCTTTTTGATCTCAAATTTGAGTGACTTTTGTATACACACAGTGCGAGCAAGCGTACGATCTGCCTGATGTTAAGCAGTAAACG
Organism: Notodonta ziczac; assembly: GCA_918843915.1. NCBI lineage: Eukaryota > Metazoa > Arthropoda > Insecta > Lepidoptera > Notodontidae > Notodonta > Notodonta ziczac. Next base: position 11,685,292 of record OU974044.1, on the reverse strand, counting down.
TAGCCTATTGATGCTTGCAATACCAAAACCAATGCTTGCTCTTTGCCGATTTATGAGCTGTAGTCACTGATTTAAGATCTGTAGTCACGGATTTATGAGCTGTAGTCACTGTTTTATGAGCTGTAGTCACTGATTTATGAGCTGTAGTCACTGATTTATGAGCTGTAGTCACTGATATATGAGCTGTAGGCACTGATTTATGAGCTGTAGTCACTGATTTATGAGCTGTAGTCACTGATTTATGAGCTGTAGTCACTTGGCTACAACCAGGTTTTACCATCGAATAACATTCAAGTATTTGGCGATAAAATTGCAAAAAACTAGCAATGCATAATATAAACCTAATAAGTGTAGGTAGGTAGTTTACCCATTTTTCTTATAACTACAATCGGATCGGAACGAGACCTCTACTGAGAAGATCTGGCAAGAAACTCAGCGGGCTTGTCTTTTAACATTTTGTTATATTTATTAATTGCTAAGGGTCGTAGATATTAATATACATTTATTATAATAGCTTCAGTGTGTTGCCTTTTTAGATTACCAATAATTACATAAGTAGGTACCTGTATCCTTTAGTTCCACCGTTAAACCATGGCCCATTTATTGCCTTTGATTGAGAATGGCATATACCTAGATAGTATTAATTTATATTTGTCTGTACCGGCTACCCCGGGCTTTTATACAGCTGATATTTTATAATTTGTTAACTTTCTTTAAGTATAGGTGTAATTCTCAATGGTGTGTTAGGTATAGTTGAATACAACTTTTAAACTTACAAATAGTGTTTTTCAATACCACACACTACCTGGGCAGCACCGTCTTAACATACTACTTAACCTTCTACCAATATAGGTGACTACCACGTTAGTCGCCTAACAATTTTAATGTCACAATAATACAACTGATACAAATTCCGTAACTTGAATTCAGTAAAAAGCCTCTTAAATTATTTCTTAATTTTTAAGATCTGCCCAAAATAATGTAAAATCTCTTAAAAGCAATCTATCTAAACCTCAGACTAAGAGTTATTTAGGTACAGTAATCCTCCTTTTAAATCACTTCAAAGGAATCGTTGAGGTAAAATATTTTCTGTGATGATGTTATAAAATATTATTTTTAGAGCATTTTCTGTTCAGTTTGTTAAATGGAACCGAAGTTTTTAGAACTGCTTAGTTTGAGAAAAGACATCCATTTTTTTTAAGTGTCCTTCAATACAATTAACTGTGTTAACTTTTAATTAATTAATAACTTTATGGTTGGTATACAAAATTTAAATGGGGTGTTTGGTCATATACAAAGTCCTCTGTGGACAGTGGCGTATTTACCAGCAGGCTAAGTAGGCTGGAGCCTAGGGCGGCAGCTTTTTGGGCGGGAAATTTGTGGACCGAATTTTTTTTTGCTATCTCATTGGAATCAAAAAGATTTCTGAAAGACGATTTTCTGGTGTTTTACGGATCTGTCCCTCGCACTTGTCATTGTACATTCGGTGTTTTCCCCTCGTACTTGTACATTCGGTGTAGCAAACTTCCAAATCTAGAGTAAAACAGCTAGTGTGCCGTAGAGGCAAGGGCGGCAAAAACTTTATAGCCTAAACTTTTAACCTTGGAAATTTGAAAATCCGCCTCTGTCTGTGGATACGGTATGTTATCATCGTATTGCCATAGTCCTACTAATATTATAAATGCGAAAGTTTGTGAGTGTGGATGTATGTTTGTTACTCTTTCACGCAAAAACTACTGAACGGATTTGGATGAAATTTGGAACACAGATAGATTATAACCCGGATTAACATATAGGATACTTTTTATCCCAATAATCCCGAATTTTTTGCTAAGTTAAATACTACGCGGACGAAGTCGCGGGCATAAACTATAATATTATAATCAAGCTTTGTATCTCTCTTTACACTAGACATTTTAGTGCGCCATCTAGTGTTGAACTGTAACAGTTCCAAGAAAACAAGTTGTTTTCGTTGCACCTTCGTGCAATGTCTTACTAACATGCGAAATAATTCAAACGGCTACCAACAGATGGCGCTTAATCAAATAAAGGAGGAGCATAAAAACACAATGTTTCATTATCTGAAATATTAAGTACTTGGGGCATGGGCATTGGGCATAGAATTAATCGGAATTCGAACAACTTTTTCAATATATATTTTCCTGTCAAACTCAAACTCAAACTCAAAATTTGTTTTTATTCATGTAAGCCAACAAAGCATTTATGAATAGTCAGAATCTACCACCGGTTCGGAATGCTGGTTCCACTGAGAAGATCCGGCAAGAAACTCAATGGTGTCAATTTTAAGAATGCAATACCGTAAATACCTACCTACTTCTATTAACTCTAATTATTATTTCTGACTTTTGAAGTACTTACATATAATAAATATATATGACTCAAAGGTGACTGACTGACTGACTGGCATAGTGATCTAACAACGCACAGCCCAAACAACTGGAAGGATCGGGCTGAAATTTGGCATGCAGGTAGATGTTATGACGTAGGCATCCGCTAAGAAAGGATTTTGATTAATTCTACCCCAAGGGGATAAAATAGAGGATGAATAATCCCGAAATGTTTGTTAAGTTAAATTACACGCGGACGAAGTCGCGGGCACAGCTAGTGCATAATAAACATACCTAATTATTTATTAATTTCCTTCATCCATGCGATTTTTTTGTTTTTAATAATCAGTTAATTCCGTAACTGTTAATAGACTAAGTACTTACTTGCCTACATTCTAGATATATATGTGTGTGTGCAAAGACTTGTTAACCGCAAATCAAGTCTGAATTGACGCGAAACTACCTAGTAGACTCCTACCGTTTTCTACAAAATGTGTCATTATTGTCACTAACTTTCCCGATAATCTAGCTTGGAGTTAGCTACTTGGAAATACTTGGATACTTTCTTGGTGCAGCCAACAAAATCTTTAAACTATAGCCGGAGGATTATGAAACCTACCGTCTGCCTTAGAAATTAATGGTGATTATGTTATTTTAGCATAAACTTAATCTAATGACTACCTGTAGGTATTTTACTTTAACTAGCCCCATGTCCTCGACGTCATTATTAGTCACCATTGTCGATCCTGGCTTACAGGATTTACAGTGGGACTGTGTGGCGGGACTAGTCCAAAAACAAAAAAAACTCCAATAAGATTGGTTAGATAAACGTTTCTGCTTGATCTTCTTATGTTTATTACATAAACTAAGGCACGTGTTAATAAATCGATCTCAAGTCTAAAAAAAGAGATCTTGAGTATGCTTTTGGAATAGAAATAGACTTTTCGCGAATGTGACAGATTTTTTCAAAAAAATATCGAATGACCTACAGAGCCTGAATCTTTGAATGGTTAATAAACTATTCAAAGGCTGATTTAACAATCCTAAAGTACCAAATAACCACTCCCAATCGCACAATATTTAATACATCTTGATAACCGACCCACGGGTCCCAGCATCCCGATCTCCGATCCGTTTAGTGGTCGCGGAGATAAACACACAACGGTACCACGTGATTGGAAGCTGGCTTGCCGCTACTATTGGTTTTCTAATCATTGGGTACTGTGGGAGAGCGCGGCTTCAGTGCGAGCGAGTTGTATACTCAAACAGTAGTCAAATTTAAGGCACAGATGGTGATTTTGAGTATTCCAGTAGAGTCAGTGTATGTTTAAGCTCCGAAAACTCAGGAGAAAAATCTCTTTAAACTGCTATTAATTTGAGTAGGCAGCACTTAGTTGACCGAAATTAGTTGTATAAGTATTTATATGTACTTAGGTATGTTAAAAGTTGATATTACCCAATATAACTAATAGTGAAATACTTACAGGAGATTAATAATTAAAGCGTATGTCCAAAATCCTTTGATAACTCATAAACCAAACTATTAACTAAATTAACTCATAAATAAAATTCTAATATCATTAAGTTACTGCTAAAGAGTGTTGGTTTTTTATTTGTAGGTAAGTTTGACTAAGGATCACACAAAAACGGCTAAACGGATTTTCATGAAATTTTATAGAACAAAGACACAGACACCGAAAGTCAGGCTGTATAATAACTTAATTATGGACTTCTTATTATTCTTGGAGTTCATGCGGGCGGGGCCGCGCGTCAAAACTAGTACAATTTGGGTGTTACTATACCAATTGATCAACCGTCGATCGATGATCGATCGAACGTGGCTCTATTCAAATCATTTATTTTGTTTAGGCCTACGGGGGCACTTACAAATTGTCAATTTACATATTTTTTTCCTTATATCTACAACCGGATCGGAACGTGACCTCGACTGAGAAGATCCAGCAAGAAACTCAGCGGGCTTGTCTTTTAACATGTCATTTTTTTATTTTTAATCGCCAGTTGCTTATTTACAATAATTACAAAGGGTAGTACTTACTATGCAATAACAGTCGATCGATTGATTGCGGTTTCAATATCCTTTGCTTGATTGACTGAGCTTTCGAGTACAGGGTGATTAAAAACTCGCTCCCGCTTCCGGTCATACCATGCCTGGCCTTTATTGGATCAGCCTGTAGCGACACGATGATTGCGTTATATTTTCTCGTTTTCTATCTCTAATACGATTATTATTAATATGTTGTGCGTTGTGTGATTTGTTTTGAATAATTCCGAGCTCCGTGCAGGTTAAGGCTTAAGCTCCCATCTAGCCCGAGAAATTCCATTTTTTTTTAAGTTTTTTAGAAATTATTTAAAATCTGAAAACATTAAAGGGCACATTTTGTATTTGGCGACAAAGACCATATTATTATGCAATGCATTTATTAAGATATACAACTTACTCTAAAACATTTCAAGTACGACAGATAACCAGAAAAACTGACAATTTTTGTATATTTAATGATTTACTAGTATCATATCCACCGTGATAATATTTAGAGTAAAATAAATGTATTAATAAACGCATTGCATACTGTGTTTGTCGCAAATCACAAAATGTTGTCTCTAGGACAAACTATAAAAAACTCGAAAATTTGGAATTTCGCGGGCTAGAGAGGCGCCATCACCTTAAACTTGGTCCTGGCCACAGATATAGATGTAAATCTATATCTCTGTATGTAAATCTATATATCTGTCCTGGCTGTCATTCTGAAATCTTCGACAGTTATTACAGGCAGTCATGACGTCTCACGATGGGAGAGATAAGCTGTAGGTCAATGGACGACAGCTCGTATACGGGGTGGCTTGACTAGGGTAGTACCACCTTCTCACAAAAGTTCGGCGTAAAGTAGGTAGCTATAATAGTTGCGTTTCATACGATGAGTGAGAGAGTCAGAAGCTCAACCTCCCCTCCTTTTCCCTCTGTCCCACGCTCTTCCAAGTCAGCAACGTGTGAGCAAGGCCTTAGGTACAATAACTGCTTAACATTAGGCTGGTCTACGCTTCTTTGTCGCCTTTTTTATATAAAAAACTAGCTGTGCCCCCCGACTTCGTCCGCGTAGTATTTAACGTAACAAAAATTTCGGGATTATCGGGATAAAAAGTATCCTATATGTTAATCCCGGTTATAAACTATCTGTGTTCCAAATTTCATCCAAATCCGTTCAGTAGTTTTTGCGTGAAGGAGTAACAAACATACATACATACATCCACACTCACAAACTTTCACATTTATAATATTAGTAGGATAATCCAAAGGTGGCCTGGCGTATTTCTTCTTCCTCTATCTATCCATCCATCTGCCGGAAGACGTCCACTGTTGACGCTCTCACTTTCATCACTGATCCTTCGCCACCTGCGGACATCAGCTGTCCACCTGGTTGGAGTTATTTATCGGAACAGTTTTAAAGGATGACTTTGTAAGCTTGTCTCTGAACTGACTCTACGCGTCTGGTTACTAGGATAGGTACCTGTCTATGCCTGCTATAGAAACCTGCGAATGGACTGTTGACTGCATTATTATATAATTTCAAGAAGCTTCTGCATTCTGACTACTACAAAAATGTTGTCAATACGAATTGTTTTTACTCCTAGAGTTCCGCATATGAAAGGTTTTGTTGAGGTCGTAGGAAACTACTTGGTGCACCTAAAGTTTTGTATAATAAATATCACATATTGAACAAAACTTTAGGGTTAAAGCTAAGGTCTCTTTGCCTTATCTTCTTGAGTCCCAACCAGCTAATTATCTTAGCTAGTGCGACTTTCTAGCCTAGATAGGTAATGAAACTGTTTCTTGTAAACCTCTCATTATAATTTCCAGTTATTTCATACAACTTGATAATACTAGCAGCATTTGATGTAGGTAAGATATTATTATTATTATTACAGTGATTAGATATTAATGGCATTAAATAATAATCATAATATAGAAAGACATTTAAAAAAAGGCTTTGAAGACATTCAAAAGGAGACAAAGGGTCTTTGGCGAAGGATTCCCGGTATCCCAAAGGTCCCAATTCGCCCATACACTGTTGAACCCTAAAAGCCTTCAAGGCCTGGTAAACTTGACACTCAGGCGAACCGCCAGTCGCGGCACAGCCTTCACCGCGTGCGCGTGCGTCATTACTTGCGCCTGCGCGTCTCCGGTGAAATTCGTTGAAAATAATGTGCTCGTGAATTAGTGTTTTTTGTGGATTTGTATGTGGTGTCAGTGTTTATATACGGAATAAGGTAAGAATTGATTTAATGAAGAAGATACTGTCTTTTCCTTTTTGTTTTTCTAGCTCCTATTGGAGGGTAGGCAGATTGGAAAATAATATAGAATTTGCTACGTCAATCTGGTTTTAAACCCAAGCCAATGACATAGGCTTTTTCAGCCCGTGGTGTCTCCAAACAGCTTCATTTCCTTTCAAGATGACCTGAAGCAAACCTAATGAAGGCAACTCGTCAAAACTTCTTTGATAAAATATTTATTTGTCAGTTCTATAAATCTGGAAATAAATACAGCATTATGTTTGTATTCCTGGGGTACGAAGTGAAGTACCTGCTGCAGTACCCAAACGTTTTTCCGTTTGTATTTTGATCTGTACATACCAACTTTAGCTTCACACATTCAGATTAAATATCTTTGTGAGACTCTAAAGAGAAAGACAGCACTTAATAAATATTTACTTGTCGGTAGTAGTAAAGTAAATCTTCACTTGTTTCGTGTTCATTTAATAATGAGGTTCAGTAAGAATCGTCCTTGACCTTACGACCGGCCGTCCGTGACAATGCAGGGACGACCCTTTGCCTCTACAACTATTGTACTTGTAGGGCGTTGATACTTTATGTATAATGTAGAACTCCGCCATTTCAATGCCAGCCTAACATGCGGGACTATTCTGTGATCAACTGATACACAAAATGTCCATAAAAGTTGACCTATTTTGCACGGAATACGAAAAATTATGAAAATACCATTTTGTTAATTTTCTCCGACGGGAATCGAACCCGCAACTACACCGTGCTGTGAGCTAAGCGGCCCCTTATCGAATTACTACGCCAAGCGATACTTTTGAAGCCCTTAGCTTGACGGTCTAAAACTAGCTATAAAGTCTATAAAGCTAGGCTATAAAGTATTGTGTTCTGTAGGCAAACACACTACTGTATGTTCCCAAGCCTTAAATCCTGGGCGGTCGACATGTTGTCGGCCATGTGTTAGCAGCCCTCTGCCCGGCAACATGTCGAACGCCAATAATTTACGGTGAAGAATTTACCAAGATAAAATTAATGATAATCTTTGGTGTTTCATTGTATTAAATGTCAGCCATATTATTAGCGTCAATATTATAATGAACTAGCTGTGCCCACGGACTTCGTCCGCGTAGTATTTAACGTAACGAAAATTTCGGGATTATCGGGAAAAAAGTATCCTATATGTTAATCCCGGTTATAAACTATCTGTGTTCCAAATTTCATCCAAATCCGTTCAGTAGTTTTTGCGTGAAGGAGTAACATACATACATACATACATACATACATACATACATACATAGATACATACATACATACATACATCCACACTCACAAACTTTCACATTTATAATATTAGTAGGATATTATTTACTACAAAACGGCAGTATACCTACTTTCTGCACCAATTAAGCGTGCAATTACGACGACCTCTTGGCGCAGTGGCTCGAGCGTAGGCCGCTCGGCCCACTGCAACGGGAGGTCGCAGGTTCGATTCCCGTCAGGTTAAACTTCGGAAATGGCATTTCCGTAATTTTCCCTGGTCTGGGTATCACTGGGATCGCCCCAGTCTATTGTACGGTACCCATAGTACAAGCGTTGCTTAGTTTGGGATCATACAGTTGATGTGTTCGTCTGGCGATATTTATTATTATTATTAACTAGCGACCCGCCCCGGCTTCGCACGGCTTTCTCTACAATTTGCAAATTTAATTAGAATGTATTATACATATAAACCTTCCTCTCAATCCCTCTATCTATAAAAAACCGCATCAAAATTCGTTGCGTAGTTTTAAAGATCTAAGCATACATAGGGACATACAGACAGCGGGAAGCGACTTTGATTTATACTATGTAATGATTAAAATGCGTGGAACAATAAAATATCATTGAATGACTGTAACGATCTCGCATTTATGGCAACAATAACGTTTTTACTGCTAACTAGCCCATTCATTCCCTCATGATCACTGTAAATGGCCATAGAGCTTGACAAAAGTAATATACCTTATTGGTTAACACCTTGTATTATACAAGGTGTTTCTGAATAATAATATTATGGACTAGCTGAGCCCGCGACTTCGCCCGCGTGGAATTTAACTTAACAAAAAAGCCCGGTCCCGCGTTCTGAGCCCGCGCGACAGGACCCATTTTTTTATTTTGTTTTTCTAAAATAAAAGTAGCCTCAGTTACTGCTTATAACATCAGCTATCTAACAGTGAAAGTCCCGTCAAAATCGGTCCAGCCGTTTCGGAGATACTCTTTGATTTCAAGTGTTTTTATTTTTTTTACGCGGAACCCTAATTGTTTTTCTAAAATCAAAGTAGCCTAAGTTACCCGCTATAAGATCAGCTATCTGCCACTGAAAGTCCCGTCGAAATCGGCCCAGCCGTTTCGGAGATTACCCGGAACAAACACACAGACAGACAGACAGACAGACAGACAGACAGACAGACAAAAATTTTTTAATTCGCGTTTTTGCTATAGGTATCGTATGTACTTTCATATGCATTTAGTGAAAAGGTGTTATTTTGATATTACAAACAGACACTCCAATTTTATTTATTTGTATAGATAGTATGCAAAATTCGACAGTAAAAACACATTTTGCTATTTCGTACTTAGCAAAAGAATGCCATAGAAGTCTAGTTATGCGTACGCTCGGAATGCGTAAGGGACAGCGACAATACACAGAAATATCGATTAAAGCAAAGCCAACAATTTTAAATGACTCTTACAGCAAATAATCAAGTAGTGACATACCTCGCTTTGATATTATTTATGCAAATATTATGCCACAAACTATAAAATATTTATTTTATAGTTGCCATATATTGGTGCCGGTTAAACTAAAAACCGATACGCTGAGGAACATAAAATATGCTCTAGTATATGCATTGTGTATCTTGTTTCCAGCGCTGTCAAAATGTTTACAGTGACTCTACTCCACTAAAAAATAATTATCTATGGTCAGATAAATATTTTCGGTATAGTATCAGATCATTTATCATATCACTATAATATCATGCCACGGAGGGGTAAGTATATGGCGCCTATAGTGTTTATATATAGATTGCAAAACAGACATACATACATACATACACGCATAGTTAATTCGAAATCATTGCGTGAGACGGCGTTATGTTATGTTATGGTTATTATTATAACCTATAACTATGGGTTATAACTACTTTTTGTCATGTACCAACCTTCACGGTTAATTACTCGTATCGTAAGAAATTATATTGCCTAGCATCAATGGGGTAAGTTAACTCCGACAGTCATATTGCCAAGCAAGGGTTATGTTAACTGCTTAACAATAGGCAGGTCATACATTGGATTGCCAACTTTTATCCATAAAAAAACCTAAGGATTACCCCCCGACCTTTGTATGGTACATGTTCAAGCGTAACCATACTTATTTTAGTTATTTTGTAACATTTTTTTTACTGGCGTGAACAAAGAAAAATCATGAAATAATACATATAGCTATATTGTTTAGTATAAGGTTCGGTTCGTAGTGATTATAAATCATCATCATCATCATCATTTTATTGAAATAAGTAATTCAATATTATAGTACCTACTTATAATAGGTACGTACTTACATACTGCCTATAACTGTTTATTTATACAGTAATATATAATATAATTTATCGTTTTTAATAACCAATCTTGTCACTCATAAGTAGCGAAATTTCACTCTCTCATTTAATGTAAATTTATATGACACCCTACGTAACCACCTACCTCTCAAAGTTATTTAACCGCCAACATATAACTTAATTAACCGCACCCGTTAATCATACAAACCACCACATTATGACATACATACATAAATTAACATAAATCATACATAGGCGGGTACTTACACATTTCCATAATCCCATTAAAATCGTCGTCATTGTCGGTAATAAATAATAATAAATGATAAAATTAATAGTCAAAATTATATAACTTCTTTACTGCTTGATCTGAGTCCTTAATATGAAGGAGCCCTAATATTTGAACTTTGAATAATTCGAAATTGGAACATTATTATTACCGTTTCATATCGCTACTCGTTGGACGTTTTATCACTTATAATTATAAAAATATATTTAAAAAATATAATATACGACTTCACCGGAAAACGTTACACATTTCTGCATTTTAAAATCCACATTAAAACGTTACAATGTGAAATTTATGAAGTAACGTGCTCTTGCGTAACTCTAAATAGATTAGTGATGTTTTATTCATAGATGGCGGTCGCCTTTGTGTGGGTTTTAACCAAGTTTTAACTCTCTCACTTATAATTGCCGTTTTATTGTGTAGAGTTAGGAAAAATATCCATCTCGAGACGCGTCCCGTGACTTAGCAAAGATTATTTGACACGCAAATGAGAGTACATAAATATAATATTAAATTAGAGTAGATTTAATATATAACAGAGAGCATATTAGAGTATTATTAATACTAGTATTCCCGTTATAATGGTGGGAATTAGTCCATCATTCATTTAAATTTTAATTTCAAACATTCAGGTTTTGTTGTCGAAAGACTATTTGATACTGGTACGCAGAAAGCACTATGCAAGTCTACCCTCCAAAAACTGTCGCCGTTTGTCAGCTTGACAGTCAGTCAGTGTGGAGATTACAATTTTGTATGTGTTGCAGTTCAGAGTAGTGTGTGTAATGTTTTATTTATTGATTTTAATGCATTTCTAAGTATCCTACTAATATTATAAACGTGAAAGTTTGTGAGTGTGGATGTATGTATGTATGTATGTACGTATGTTTGTTACTCCTTCACGCAAAAACTACTGAACGGATTTGAATGAAATTTGGAACACAGATAGTTTATAACCGGGATTAACATATAGGATACTTTTTATCCCGATAATCCCGAAATTTTTGTTACGTTAAATACTACGCGCACGAAGTCCGTGGGCACAGCTAGTTATAACATAAAGATATTAGCATTCTGCTTTCCTTCTCTACATAAACTATAAGTGTGCCAAATTTTATACTCCTTTGTCCGCGCAATCAAGAGTGCACACCAAAATTTGCACAAAACTGAAAAATAGCGCCAGTGTCACTTCTACCCACCTTATTTATATTTTTCATTTTTTTTTAGTTTAATAGCAATGTCATTTTGTCACATTACTACTATTCCCTGTGTTAGGAGTCGGCTTACGTCAATAGTTTAATGGCCAGGAAGTAACTGAACCCGGAACCTTTCAGTTACGAGAGCGGCCCCTTTATGCCTTAATAAAATTATAGATTATGATTACTTATTTTATATGCGCAAGTTTAAGATTACGCAAAATCTTAACGGATTTATTTTCACCTATACTATGTGAAACAGACAGGGTATACCTTTTTTTTCAAAACATAACTTTGTAATCCTAAATCGATCAGTTTTGGAGGAAACTTGATAAACAAAAAGTCTTACAGCTGTTGACAGATTTCACAAGTCTACAAAACCTATAGTACTTCAACTGTCCGATAGTTTTAGATTTACAAAGTAAAGTTGCAAAAAAATTGTATACCCTTTCTGTTTCACCTAGTACGAGTATATATATAACTAGTTGCTGCCCGCGACTTCGTCCGCGTAGTATTTAACTTAACAAAAAATTCGGGATTATCGGGATAAAAAGTATCCTATATGTTAATCCCGGTTATAAACTATCTGTGTTCCAAATTTCATCCAAATCCGTTCAGTAGTTTTTGCGTGAAGGAGTAACAAACATACATAAATACATACATACATCCACACTCACAAACTTTCACATTTATAATATTAGTAGGATATACGAGTATATATTGGAAAGAACTTTAATTGAAGAAAATAAAAGGTCCCATGTTATTTCTAGCTTTTTAATGTACCATGTTTTTTGAAGTCTTTTTTTATCCATAAAATCCACGTGAACCACGAGGAGCCGCGAGTTCTTCTTGTCACCACTTAGTTAAAGTTTAGTAAAGGCACAATATTAAGGTAATTATTACTTTACACTAAGGATACCTATGTCCGGCGTTGGAGGTCTTCCGGTTGATTGATTTCAATAAGGACGGTGTCAGTTATAGCTAAGACGTTCAGTTTTTGCAACACATTGAAGAAAGTGCGTCGTAAGAACAGTTATACATTTGTACCAGGCGATCATAAGTGCATTGGAGCACGCGTTGTGTGCCCGTTTCTTCACGACACCATTTTTGCGGGAAAAGAAAGCGTATGAAATAAATATTTCAGCAGCTTAATCGCTTTTTATTTTGTAAATGAAGTTCTATAGCAGCGCGAATGAAGCGTAGACGAGATCGTTCTCAGTTGATGAATGAGAAAAGAGTGTCTATACGGAAGGACTTATGGTCTATTTTACATACGAAGTCAATACAATTTTCACTGTGTACAATTTTGTTCCGAATTTTTGCGTGGGACTTCCTATGTGAAATAGAGTTTACTTAGACTTTTTATCTGATGATTATTAATTCTAACGATGCCCATCTAAAGCCAGCAGTGCAACTGAGGTATTTTAACGTGTATCGGATGGCTGCGCAGACGCAGACGCGTGCTGCTATGCGCTAATGATAGCCTGGTATTCATAACTGTATTATTGCGGGCACTTTCTTCGAAACAGAAGCGATTAGTATTGGATTTAAAACAAATTGATGCGTAGGTATATCTTTAAAATGCCACAGTACCATTCTATATAGCGTGTACCTACCTACCTGCCGAAGCCTGAAATAACGCCAAATACTGAAAAGACCTTTGAACACCCAGGCTTTTGAATATTCGTCATAACTTTTGTTTCTTTATTTATTAAGCTATTTTCACACTGTATGTGGCTAACAGCCACGCCTGGGGCAGGGGGAGGGGCAGGGGCTTAGGCTTCCAGCTCTCTCACTCATCTTATGAAACACTGTTATAAAAGCTACCTTACACCGATCTTCTGTGAGAGAGTGGTACTACCCCAGACAAGCCAGTCCATACATGAGCTAGAGTCAGTTGGCTACAACTTTGCTCTACCGCCGATCATGATATGCTCTATCTTGCTATGTTGACATCATTCAAAACAGCAATTATCGGAGTCCGATTGCACCGTGTTTCGTCAGGGCTAACCACCGTTAAATACGACGGTTAACAATCATCGCTGCTTACATAAAGTATTGCGTTATTTATTCATAATTGACGCTGTGTAGACCAGGTACTCTTATCCTTGATTGAGGTAGGTATGATTGTGATTTCGGGGTACATATAAAAAAAATGGTTTATCTATACAAATAAATAAAATTGGAGTGTCTGTTTGTAATATCAAAACAACACCTTCTCACTAAATGCATATGAAAGTACATACGACACCTATAGCAAAAACGCGATTTAAAAAAAAATTGTCTGTCTGTCTGTATGTTGTGTAGGCTACCTTAATGTTAGAAAAACAATTAGGGTTCCGCATAAAAAAATAAAAACACATGAAATCAAAGAGTATCTCCAAAACGGCTGGACCGAATTTGACGGGACGTTCACTGGTAGATAGCTGATGTTATAAGCAGTAACTTAGCCTACTTCTATTTTAGAAAAAAGGGTCCTGTGTGTTAAATTCCACCCGGCCGAAGTCGCGGGCTCAGCTAGTTAATTATAAAACGCTGTAAGGTGAAATAGAGACAATAATCCAAGTAGATTTGATATATCTAAAATAATTATGTCTTGCTCATATTATGTCACGACCATGAGAATGGTAGCGATACATTAAGTTTAGTCTGATTTAGTTTGAACATCAACAGAATCAGCATCATTTTCTTTCTAAAACAAAAATCAGTCTTGCTTCATCCATGAGGGGAAAAAATCTACTCACTAGATGTCGCTTACACTGGGTGACGTTAACTGTCACTACAAATACAAATCTGTACCATAGGTATAGAATAGTAACTCCATTTATTCTCTATGATATTATCCTACTATATCCTATATCCTACTAATTTTATAAATGCGAAAGTTTGTGAGTGTGGATCTATGTTTGTTACTCTTTCACGCAAAAACTACTGAACGGATTTGGATGAAATTTGGAACACAGATAGTTTACAACCTGGAATAACACATAGAATACTTTACTTAAGTCTAAGCGGACGAAGTCGCGGGCACGAACTAGTTACTTAATGATTATATGTCATGCCCCTGCACAAATAAAAAACCTCATGCCGCCATAAGATAAACTTGAAAGAGGTACCTAATTGTTGTGTCTATGGTATTGTTTCTTAAATCTCTATGTTGAAATAATAGCATTGTCTTTTAAAAAGTGTATCGTGTGAAAATCAGGTTCTTAAATTATAAATTACTAAACGGAAGAATACTACCCAAGTAAGTACTTAATGGATTTCAGAAAGCAATCTCGCCATTTTATTTAAATATATCGTTGTTACATTAATTGTAGTGAAATAACTGTACAAAACATGTTACCTACAATTATTACTTCATACAACACAACACAACATAACTTTTATGGTTTACCGGCCATTGAGATTATGTATTTCTTATGTTAGGCAGGAAATAATAAAAAAGGAAATGTTTAAAACATTATTATTGCTGTAAATATCAAGTAAGATTATTGACAGACTCTATAGTCGCAAGAGTGGCTGCTGATTTTAATGTACTAAGTTCTTTTGCATGTTCTCTTAGAAGGTACTCTGCCCAGGTATACGCTGACATTTATTTATGAAGTTATCCCAAATTAATAGTGGTGGAGTGTATTGCCTTTCCGGTCACATTACCGGACTTTGTGTAGTTACAAAAAAGTTAACAGTAGCTCAATCATGATTTGTTCGCTGTCTACAGACAATGATCATCTCGGATATTATTTATATTGTAAATTGTACAGTGATCCAATATTATACGTTGACTAGCGACTTGAGAACTCTACTGAACATAGTAGAGTTACAAAGAACTGCTGCCCATATCTTTGAGGTGCACAGCTGTAAGCCTATTTATAAAACACAATTTGCTCTTATATATAAAAAGAAAAATATAACTCTAAGTCTAAAGAATGTTGCATGTGGCTTCCCGTCGCCATTTATAAAAAAAAGCCGCCAAGTCGCCGACGACACCTGCCTAATGAGCCTGTCTATGGTAGTTTATGGCGCTTTACTTAAACTACACCTTAATACTTGTTTATGGCCAACATTGAGAAGATTTATTTATAAACTTGTTACTTTTTATATCACTGAGGACTACACGGATCTCTATACTTACATAATCTAGAAGGCACAACATTTTTATTTGTTAATATAACATAGTGCTTTATAGTTCTTTTTTAAGGTTTTTTCGCGAAACCTCGGTGGAGACAAGCGGGGTATGTGGGAGTCCGTCAGACAGCCGTATATAATTGTTTTAATTGAAATAAACCTCTGTATACATAAGTTACATAAGTAATCATTAGTATTTAAAAAATTAGCTTCAGTATTTAAAAAAAAATCTTCTGTTACCACCAAATAAGATGCAATTTTATTATTACTACAAATTCTTTGGTTACCACGATAGATATAGATTTACATAGATAACGCAAGTATCACGATTTGTATTGAAACCAAGCGTGCCGATTTTTAACACCTACTGTGACGTCATTAGTGACGGGATATCCAAACCGCTTCAAAGACACCGATGCCGCCGATGCCCCTCCGCCCGCTACGATTCTTTCGAGTGATTATCACGGTTATACTCATATTTTTATATCTGTAGTCGCGAGGACTGTAAGTTATCGGTGACCAACCTCGACACTTGGTCGGGGTTTTCGGACACGCTAAGTACATACATTTGCGTTATCTATGTAAATCTATATCTGTGGTTACCACCATGCCCGATTTGTAAATAAACTTACATATTAATTAAGTACCCAAGCAATAATAGCTAGTTATGTACTAATCAGAAATTTTACAATATTTTAACAATAAAAGATGATAATATTTTATGTAGGTTAGTCAGAAGCTAAAGCCGTGAGCTGCTGCGTGCGCGGGCGCACGGTAGCTAGAATGGGTACCGTTTTAACTACTGCGCAATGCCGGAGTGCCGTAAATAATGTCCTGTTCACATATAGGAGTTATCCTGTCATCTGGTACAGGAGCTTTCAAACCATGGTCAAAAAAGAATGCGCAAATAAGTAAATTATCTTCTATCGACTTTCGAATAGGTAAACAAAGAAGTACTTGTTGTTGTTGTGACATCCATACCTACGTCACTTACTACGTAGATTCTCAAGGAAGTCACTTGTCTTTTCGTTAAAGCACTCCTTCGCTAACATGCCGGCCGTGTATTTTTTTTTAGTGGGCTAGTGTTATAGTTTCTAATTAAAATACTAAATACTAATTATGTTACCTACAAGTAACGACTATACTAAATTATTGCTGTACTATATTGATCCTGCTTATGCATTACGTCCAAGAGAAGGATGGTAATAGGTAGGTACACTTAAATTAGTTTGGCCAAAGAATTTGAAATATTTAAATATAATAATAATATCGCCAGACAGACACACCAACTGTACGGTCCCAAACTAAGCAAAGCTTGTACTATGGGTACCGTACAACGGACTGGGGGCGATCCCAGTGACACCCAGACCAGGGTAATATACGAAAAGGCCATTTCCGAAATTTGCCCTGCGGGAAACGAACCCGCGACCACCATGTGCAGTGAGCCGAGCGGCCTACGCTCGAACCACTGCGCCAAGCGGTCGTCAAATATTAATTCATCATCATCATCATTATCATCACATCCGCCTATACCTGTCCACTGCTGGACATAGGCCTCCCCTAATGAGCGCCATAGCGCCCTGTCTTCAGCTTGCCGGCTGCCGCATCCAGCATCTGCCTGCAGTCTATTAATATTAATTAGTTATTAAAATTTATTTAAGATTGCCACATTGGTGCTAATTCTACTGGCACACTTTTATGAATACCAAACGTACCAACAGCACGAGAGCGGATTCCACTCAAATCTAGACAGGCCTTAAACGGTCCCCGGTAGCCGAGACGTCGTCGGCAATTAGGTATTGACTTAACATTGGCGATGGTTTTTACAAAGTAGAAAATGGGAGGATACATTTGCTTTAGTTTAGTGAGACGGGACCTATCCGGTTTGAAAATAAAGTATAGCGCAAAATGAATGAAGATGCGCCCTCGACCAATTAACCTGACGAGCGACTAGCAGACCCAACAGATAGCCTATTGTTCCATATACACCTGGCTTTATAAACGACCAGACATACCCGTGTGTTGGGGAAGGACAGCACATTTAAATTTGAACATTTTTAACCCCCGATAAAAAAGAGGGGTGTTATAAGTTTAACATGTGTATTTGTGTGTCTGCGTGTCTGTCTGTGGCATCGTAGCGCCCAAGCGGAAGAACCGATTTCAATTTTGTTTTTTTTGTTAGTAAGGTATTCTGATCGAGAGTGTTCTTAGCTATGTTTCATGAAAATCGGTTCAGACGTTTGAAAATTTTCAGGTCTAATGTAGTTTAAAAAGTCGTCGCTACGAGGGTTTTCGAAATTTACAATTTTAGTTATTAAATGAAAATGCAGTTTATTATATTAACATTATTTCTCCTCACCTACCTAATCTTTTCCCTTTTTTTAATTAATCATGGGAAATAATATTCAATAACAAAGAAAATGAAATCAATGTGTCTCGGTGCCGTTTCCGCTATTTTTCCGCGCACAAGAATGCCCGCCGGCTGCGCCCGCGCACTCGCGCGGTATGCGTGAGAGCACTCATTAAATCTAATGTAACGATCACTATCTAGTTTTCTATTTGCGCGTGACATTCTTTCATCGACTGTTTGTTTATTAGATTTGATTATGTGACCAATTGCGTGGTCCTGCGCAGGCGTTTTTGTCGGTTAAAACAAAGTTATCTGGTTTGAGGTGCGGCTCAAATTTCGAATCAGAGCCTAAAACCAGTTGTTACACCCTGATCATTTCCCAGAACAGATATGATGTAATATAACCATTTCTCCAAATAAGACTGGCCCAAACGACCCAGCCTCGCGCGTTCCTAATTTGAATATAATAGGAAACGGCCGCCCCAAGATGGCGGACGAAATTGCCCCCAATTTATATGCTAAACGCTGCAAGCTGGATGCGTCTGCTTACTAAAGCAATAATTGCATTCAGAGTTATTTTCAATTTTGCATCGGTTAAACTTACTTTGAAGTAACCGAGTACCTACCTAATTATGAAGTGGGTAGGTACATAAATCATATTAGCAGGTGTAGGTTCATAGTTTTAATTAAACTCTGTATTTATTTGTTAAGATACACATCAGACTATCGGCAGAACTGTTAAGTTACTTTGTTATTAACTATGTCCACTCCGCAAGGGCGCGTTTAAGTTATTTCGCGTTCATAATATAGGACATTATGTATCGCGATCGCGACCGATGGTCGGCTACTCATTATATAATATATAATATATTAATTACTCTCTTTAATGTTCTACTCCTGGGCACGAGCCTCGCCTTGGGATTCAGACCATAATCCACTACGCTGGCCCAGTGCGAGTTGGCAGATTTCACATGTCTTGCGAAAATTGCTTAGATTTTCTAGTTTAGACATGCCGTTATCCTCACGATGTTTTCCTTTTCCTTACAGATTTTATGATTGCTTTATACGTGTGTTTGTCACTAATTTCCTCCTAAACGGCTGGACCAATTTTAATCAAACGATGAGTGAGAAATTTGGGAAAACATACCCCTGCCCCCTTACTTCCGCTATGCCAATTCCCACTCCCCTTCTGGTTCGAAATATGCGAGCAATGCCAGTAACTGCTTAACATCGGGCGGATCGTACGCTTGTTTTTCGACGTGTTATGTAAAAAAATTTTACAAAAAAATTGAACTATCTTCAAAAAAACCTAGGTGCACAAAAAACCTAGAAATAACTAGATACCACATAATTTATTTTATTTGGAATCGGTGCCGCTATCTTTACACTAGGACTTCTAGGTCCCTACCAACCCTTACTTACTTGAATAGGCACCGACTATAATTTTTCGAATCGGTTTATACTTAAATGACGGAGTTCTAAAGTAAAAACATAAAAAAAAAACACTCGTGACATACACACGAATTGATAACATCCTCCTTTTTGAAGTCGGTTGAAAAGGTTAATTTTTATCCATTGATGTTTGATCCATGTAGAACACCTTTAATCTGGTCCCTGGCCTCGACTGTTAAAAAAAACTGGCCATATCGTTTCCCGCTACAAAAATGGTGCAACCATCATAGATCGAGATCACGAATAAGCAATTACACGATTCTGCATCCCACGTGGCTTTCTAGTGTTAACCAATTAATTTGGCAACGAGCATATACCATTCATACGTTGTAGACCTTGTAGACCTTGTGATAAAGAGTATAAAGATTAAAATGGAACGATAGAACTGTTTTGGAATGGTAAAAAGAATTTGTTTTGAAAAAATGTATGTAGCAATATTAATAACGGCAAATTAAATCTGTATGTAACTGTACTAAGTTGATGTGTTCTAAGGGGAAATAATGGTTTGTGTAAAAACTAGATTCTCCCCCTCCCTTTCTCTCCCTCTATCCCACTCCCCTAGTCGGCAACGTACGGGCAAAGCCATTGGAATTGTAAGCCTCTATAGGCTACCTACGGTTGCTGCCTAACATCAGTCAACTTGAACCTACCTATCGTACGGGGGGCCTACTTACTAATTGTATTTTCACATATTTTTATTTAACTGTACAAGCGGCTCGGAACGCGACCTCGACTGAGAAGATCAGGCAAGAAACTCAACGAGCTTGCCTTTTTACATTTTGTAATATTTATTTTAAATCACCAGTCGCTTATGATTAATAATTACGAAGAGTAGGCAATAATATTAATATAAATATAATAGCTCCAGTGTGTTGCCTTTTTAAATTAGTATATTAGTCAACTTTGTCATATTTAACACGGTATATTAAGCAATCATTCTGAGTAGAATAAGCAAAAAATAACTATTATTTCCCATAAGTGAGTATTTTAATTACACGTAGAGTCATCGCTTGAAATATGATCAACTAGCTGTGCCCACGGACTTCGTCCGCGTAGTATTTAACGTAACAAACATTTCGGGATTATCGGGATAAAAAGTATCCTATGTTAATCCCGGTTATAGACTATCTGTGTTCCAAATTTCATCCAAATCCGTTCAGTAGTTTTTGCGTGAAGGAGTAACAAACATACATACATACATACATCCACACTCACAAACTTTCACATTTATAATATTAGTAGGATTATATTGCAGCCACCCTGTAGGTAAGTACTAATGGTATTATAAAGTTCATGAAATCCTCATACATCCTATTTAACATATCAAAACAATCGCATCCATGTTATATGCAAATAAAGTTTTTAGGAGCCAGTTCTCAAAACTAATAATCACGTTCGAATCCAAAGCCAGCATTTGTGTGACAATTGGTTTTACTTTCTCTGTGTGTGGCAAGTCATGGTGGAAGAAACCGGCGAGTCATCGGTATCAATGGATGACCTTATGCGACTGGAGGCTGTATTGAAGTCGTGTAAGATTTCTAATGTTGCTAGTCACATTTTTATTGATTTGTTGTTTGTAGACCTTTTAGGTTTTTAGGTTGTTTCAGAACGAGGCCAAAAACTGGAAAGGTTATGGTATGATATATTTCTACCAATTACATTCTTCTACTTTTCTAACAAGGCTCCCCCAGTTATTGTTATTGGTAGTATGAAGTATACTTCATATTTCTCGCTACAGATGATAGCCAAAACCCAAGCAATTATAACTAAAATTGAAAATTTTAAAAACCCCTGTTGCGTCGACTATTTAAACTACAAAAGAGCCGATATTTTCCAAACGGCTGAACCGATTTTTATGAAGCATAGCTAAGAGCACTCTCGATCAGAATACCTTTCTAACAAAAAAAAACAAAATTATAATCGGTTCATCCGCTTGAGCGCTACGATGCCACAGACAGACACACAGATACATATGCTAAACTATAACACCCCTCTTTTTCGTCAGGGGTTAAAAAGTGTGAATGGCAGGCCACAGAAACATGTTTCAAAATACATGGTTCAAGCTATTTTTATTTCTTTATTAGAACCTTCATTTGCACAGCAATTAAATGTTATAAAACACAAAACAAACCTTTATCAATTTATATCAAACCGAGCTCGTAGCCAGGTAATTCGTTGAATTGATATAATTTGTCCAAATGGCCGACAATCAGTGCGCTATGTTTTTTTTATCAATACGTTTGCGCATGTGATGCGACTAGATTGCTTTATTCGAAATATTTTTTAGAGTTCCTTAGCCGAAAACCCGATGTTTTTGCAAATATTGTATGTTCATCTGGGGTATTGAAAATAGTATGCACCTATTCATACATTTACATCAATACTATCATCCACCGAAGTGGTAAGCAGTAATGCACTGCAGTGTACCCAAATAAGGTCGATGATATTTTGTTTTAGAAGACGACTCATCAGTGGATTTTTATAATAATTATACGGAACCATAAATTTGGAATATATTTTCACCTATACCCACAGATTACGTAAATAAATTATTATGATTTATAGAAGCGCGTCTAAATTTAACTTTATTATAATCGCTCTATTTATTGCTATTTACAATATGTCGGGAAATAAATAGTTTACCTATCTTTTCTTATATAAGCTTAAGAGATGACAACTTTCACATGTTATTTACTACGGATTAAACATAAATACTTATTTAAATTTTATTTGATAGGTAGGTATATTAGGAGACAAACTTTAGTCTGCATCTCTGGTCTTTTGTAATTGAAGTAGGTACTGAATTATCATTACTAATCTCTAGTCTTGAGACTAGAGGCGCTAGTCTTATTAGTCTACTCCTGCTTGATTAATAAGACAATGTTGGAATTTTGTTGTTTGTTAGTAAATAACACGGCTGAACAAGTTTTATTAACATCAATATCGAAATCATACTAATATTATAAAGAGGAAAACTTTGTTTGTTTGATTGTAATGAATAGGCTCCGAAACTACACTATCCCCGGGTGACATAGGCTATAATATATTTTCAAAAAAATTAGGGATCCTTACTCGAATAATGTAACCGCAATGTAACCGTGCGAAGCCGGGGCGGGCCGCTAGTGTTGAATAAAAATATAAATTTATACCTATTTATTGTAAGTTTGTATCCATTTATGAATCCGTTAGTCGGAAGACGTCCACTTCTGGACATTAGGCCTCCCCTAGTGACTTCCACAAACCACGGTAAGCTGGCTTCCCTTCCCTTGTACGCCTTCATACAAATAAGTATGTATAATACATTCCGGTTGATAGTAATAAATGACTGAATAATAATAAATAATGATTCCGGTATAACAGCAATCTGTTATACAGGTAGCATTCTGTTATTTATTATACAATTATAATGAATAAAATTACCAAAACATTCCGGTTGATAGTAATAAATAATACCTAAATGATTGAATAATAATAAATAATGATTCCGGTATAACAGCAATCTGTTATACAGGTAGCATTCTGTTATTTATTATACAATTATAATGAATAAAATTACCAAAACATTCCGGTTGGTAGTAATAAATAATACCTAAATGATTGAATAATAATAAATAATGATTCCGGTATAACAGCAATCTGTTATACGGGCAGCATTCTGTTATTAATTATACAATTATAATGAATAAAATGACCAAAAACGAGATTATAATTTAATTTTAGTACCTAAGTCGCGGACTAGTTAAAGATACGGTACCTACCTACGTTACGTGACAGTGATCTGACATGACACGACTTAAGAGTTGTCGATATACATCTTCCTGGTAATAAATCAAGAGTTTAATAAAATGTACAATCTGTATACAGCTAGTTACGATTAATATCGAATGTAAATCGATACCACTGGAATATGTATGAATAACTAATACATATTTTATACATAATTGCATGCTGTACCGTTACGCTTGCGTGGACATGTAACACGACTGGCACTCGCATAATGTATGACAAAACTGTTCGCACGAGACACCTGTAACTGCCTACCTGCGGGGATTGAGAAAATTTCCAGTGAAAGATATTATGGATTTTTTATAACATTAAGTTATAAATCCATAATAATTACTGCTGGGCAGGGGCCTCCTCTCAGTGCAAGGGGATTGGGGCAATAATTCACCGCGCTGGCCCAGTGAGGGTTGTCTGATTTCACATGTCTTTCGAAAATTATTTAGATTTTCTAAGACATGAAGGTTTCCCCACGATTTTTCCCTATTCCGCTGAAATCACGTTCGATATCTCACGTTGAAATTTTGAGTCGCATATCGATTTCGAAAAACCCAGACGTGCCGGTCGGGGTTTGAACCTAGCACTTTGTTGCAAGACGCATGCTTAACCAATCGGCTAACACTGCTCTGATTATAATTACCCAGATTTTTTGTACCTATGGTGAATAAAAAATGGTGGTATATATTTAAACATATTCAGTCGGCCACAAGTGTACCAATCTATTAAAATGAGTGACGTTATACCTAAACGAGGAACATACCAATTCTTTACAACTATCAATAATAATTAAGTTCAAACCTGTTTCGCCTCAGGCGAAGACCGATAAATTGAGGTTTTCATTGCTAGACAAATAAGGTTGACAATATGTAAGATGCATACCAGGCGTATACTTCGAAAAGTTTACGCTCTCTGAAACCTCTATTCTGTAAGACCTTAGTCTAACCACCATTGAAGTTAGCTAATTATAACAAAAACTTCGACCGTGTAATTTATTATTTTACCTTGTGTACCTAGCTATTGCCCGCGGCTCCAACCGCGTGAACTTTGATAAAATAAAAGTAGCCTAACTCCTTATAACATCAGCTATCTGCCAGTGAAAATGCTATCAAACTTCATTAAGCGGTTTCGGAGATTAGCCGGAACAAACCGACAGAAACACTGTAAAAAAGTGTTACATTGCAACAAGGGGTATTATTAGTATATTAACTTGCCCGTGCCACCCGAAGCACGAATGGTGGTTGGTGAATAAAGTAAATTTATTTGTGAATGTTTTTTGTTGTCTTCGGCAACCCTACAGTTAAATGTCAATTGTTATGTTTCATCACGATTCGGGTTTGCGATCAATCACAGCGCATATAACTGACATAACTGGTTCATTAACATTATGGAGACAAGCTATAGTAATGATGTTTTCAAACGGGATGTATTTATATTTAAAACTATTAGATGAATCGTAAAATAAAATAAATATCGCCAGACTGACACACCTACTGTATGGTCCAAAACTAAGCAAAGATTGTACTATCGGTACAGGACAATGGACTGGGGCGATCCCAGTGACACCCAGACCAGGGAAGATTACGAAAAGGCCATAACCGAAATTTACCCCAGCGGGAATGGAACCAGCAACCACCGTGTGCAGTGAGCCGAGCGGCCTGCGCTCGAACCACTGGCGGTCGTCAAAGTTCAAAATACATTTTATAAAAATCGCCAAACAATTGTATGACCCGCTCAATGTTAAACAGTTACCGTATGTTGTAAATACCAAAGGCATTGCTCGCATGCTGCCGACAACCTGCTTATAATAAGTACTTACCTATAACTATGTCTAATTATTCGTGACCGTACCGAGGATATTAAAATGCTAATCCATTCAAATTATCCAATAGTTCTTATTGTCATTCCCCACTGATGGCATTAACGTGCGATGATTGATAGACTGAACAATGGGTTACACCATTATTTAACGAATGGTTTAATATCGGTGCTACCAGCGTGGGAACCGGGGTCTTAATGTTTAACGGGGACGTTAGACTATAACGCATTTATTCCTCAAAGGGGTGGATTTCAATGAACCTTTGCACCTACATTTTATTTTATACGACAAAGTCGGAAAACAAGCGTACCCCCGCCTGATGTTAAGCAGTTAACGAAGCCTATAAATAATTGTAATATATAAGTCATCGCTTGTAAGCAGTACCGGATTAAGCAAGCGCGGGGCCCGTAGCAAATTATTTCAAAGAGCCCTTGATCTACTATGGGTTCTTAAATATAAAGTGGTAAAAAACAAATCAATAGTCTATTCGTTTATTTGCCATCAGGTTACAATTTTGTGGGCATTTAGTAAATTACTATAGGCGCTGTTAGGCTCTGCTCTCGACAAGTACAAAAAGCCAGAGATGAGATTTCCTGGCAATATAGAATAATTTTGATAAGAAACTAACATATGCGGGGCCCCCTTTCGCGCGGGGCCCGTAGCAATTGCTGCTCTTGCTTGCTTGGTTAATCCGGCACTGCTTGCACGTATTCGATTTGTTATTATGGTCCGGGTGGCGCTGGCTGTAATACGAATAAAATCATTACCTATGACAGATATTACATCCTATAATGTGGTCCCTCATTTTTTTTTGGCTACAGTATCTAGTGTATGTCCAAAGAATTTGTAATAATATAACTAGCTGTGCCCCCCGACTTCGTCCGCGTGGTATTTAACGTAACAAAAATTTCGGGACTATCGGGATAAAAAGTATCCTATATGTTAATCCCGGTTATAAACTATCTGTGTTCCAAATTTCATACAAATCCGTTCAGTAGTTTTTGCGTGAAGGAGTAACAAACATACATACACTCACAAACTTTCACATTTATAATATTAGTAGGATTACAAATTCTTTGGTGTTGTCAAATGAAAGGTGAGAAAATTATGATTTCATAAATATACATTATAATACAATACTTATTAAATAAAATTAAATATACCAACGCACAGAAAAAAAATTACAGTTTTAATAGTCTTGCTTGTTATAATTATAAAAATGGCCACACTATGAACCGGTACTGTCTAGTGACGTCATCACCGGTTCGCTCACATCCTAATGCTTCTTATTATGTTACAAGGATAACGATACAAATTATATAGAGCGATGTATGACTGGAACAAAAAAATGTTATAAAAACTTTTATAAAGCTGTTCACACACTGTACGAACGAATGATGAAAATAGAATCGGAATATGAATTTAAAAAAAAAATTAAGACTAGAAAAATCGGTCGTGTTTCCCTGGGCACATCTACAGAATTATTTATCTTTCAGAAGTGTATCAAAAAGTGCCCGAAGGCTTTTTACAGAGTTTCAGACCATATGCGCTAGTGGAAGCAGCATTCAGAACCAGGGATACAGATTATTACAATATTTAAGTGCTTTATTGGCTTACATGAATTTAATAATAATGAATTTCTGTGACCTCAGGACAGACTATAATTAACATTTAACAATAAAATAAAAATAAATAATCTGCTCACGCCCTTACATTTTTTATGATGTTCGATACGTCCATAAATAAGTTTTTTGAATTTGTATTCTAAATATTGCTTGTCAGAGTTCAATAAAGCCTGACAGTCTGTCAAAATATCTGATCTCATGTGTACCTATTTTTTGTTACAGGTATGTGGTTCGACTTTTTTGCTTCTCTTCAAGGGTAATATCCATCTGACTACAACTACAAATTGATGTGTTTTAAAAGCATCTGAAACATGAGGTAGAGTCTTCTTTATTTTTTATGATTTAAAATACCTACCATTTTATGTTATACATGGCTAAAAGACATTGCAATACCGAATAAAAATCATAGCGTGAAGTTTCAATTCCACAGTATTTTCCCTCATTCCGCATTCTTTGAGAATGCACGCGATCGCGAATAACTTTATTACTCACTAACTTTCTACATTACAATCTAAAACGTAATCCATTACAGCATAGTTTAGGACTATGTTCAAAGTGTATGTAACATTGTACGCAATGGATAACAAACATAGCGAGCATTTCGAATTGGTTGGAATTTTGTGATACAATTGTAGCAAAACAGTGTGATTGGATGGCGACTTTCGTTCTACATTTGAAATTGAAGATTGGGAATTATAAAAATGTAAAACAATAGGAATAGATCGTGTGAATGTATTCTGCCAGTGTATTCTACTCTATGTTTTAATTTATATGTAACATGACTTTTCAATTTTGAACATAGAAATAATGTTTATAGATTTTTTTTTCGGTAGTCGTATCATTCTCATGGCAGACTTTCAAAAAATTTGGTTCATTATTTTGCAAGCGAATACTACAATATACGCGCCGTAAAATAATAACTGTCTCTAGGATTTAAGGCGAAATTAGCTCAGTTTTGAAATGTGCGTTCAGGTACCTTTATTTACGATAGTCCCAGACTCTCCAATTATACTGGGCCCTATATTCCCCGTAAATAATTAAAACGGAGCGGCACAGCATTCACGTTTCCCCGCCGCATCAAACGCGCCGCCTGCGCCGGCGCATTCACGTACGCGTGTTGACATAACTCCACGTCCAATCATGTGGTATTACGTATGGTATGATCTATAGTATTGTATAACGGGATAAGCTGTGAAAGAGGTTATCGTAGATTGAATAATAAACTCCACGGTAGAGCCGAGGCAAGTAAAGATGGTACCAAAAATATACCATGATGGCTAGATATTAGTATATCTCATTTCGGAACCTATCTATACATCTATACAAATAAATAAAATTGGAGTGTCTGTTTGTAATATCAAAATAACACCTTTTCACTAAATGCATATGAAAGTACATCCGATACCTATAGCAAAAACGCGAATTAAAAATTTTTTGTCTGTCTGTCTGTCTGTCTGTCTGTCTGTGTGTTTGTTCCGGGTAATCTCCGAAACGGCTGGACCGATTTCGACGGGACTTTCACTGGCAGATAGCTGATCTTATAGCGGGTAATTTAGGCTACTTTAATTTTAGAAAACAATTAGGGTTCCGCGTAAAAAAATAAAAACACTTGAAATCAAAGAGTATCTCCGAAACGGCTGGACCGATTTTGACGGGACTTTCACTGTTAGATAGCTGATGTTATAAGCAGTAACTGAGGCTACTTTTATTTTAGAAAAACAAAATTAAAAAAATGGGTCCTGTGGCGCGGGCTCAGAACGCGGGACCGGGCTTTATTGTTAATTAAAATTCCACGCGGGCGAAGTCGCGGGCTCAGCTAGTCATATATAAAAATAGTTTGAAAAAAAAACAATAATCATGAAACATGATACTTCGTGGTTCTCAGTTGTTTGTAGCAACCGCAAAACAAAGGCTTTCTCTATTACACACTTAATTTTACAACCAATTTTCCCTCTATTGTTCTACATTCAAAACCAATATTCAGTTTACTGATCGCAATATTAAGTTGGTGTTAATAACGGTCACACCTCCTACAGCGGTATGGACGCCTGGTAGCAGCTTGACTGTTTACTTCTGAACAAAAAAAATGTCACGACTGGTGGTACTGTTACGGCTCCGTTTTTTATCTTTAGAGCGTGCCCTTTGATACTCTGTTTGTGGCTTATTGTTGGATCGTGATAGTTTTTATTATTTCGACCTCAAAGTATGTACCGTAACGGACTCGTTGTCAATAATATTGAGGACTACGAAATTAAGTTTTCAATAAAGATTATTATTACCTGCTGAGTGCTCTAACTGTAATCCCTAAAATGTAATAGATACCGGGTTGATCCGAATAAAAGGCTATTTATGTATTTATTACTAGCTGACCCGACAGACGTTGTCATGTCTAAACTTTGAATATTGAATTCGAATTATTCCGCTCAACTTTCTTAATTTTTCCTTTAATAGTAACCTTCTCCTGACAATAATAAACAGTTAAACAGAACAAAAAATAATTAGCGAAATCGTTCCAACCGTTCACGCGTGATAGAGGGAGAGCCAGCGATAGCCAGACGTTCCATATTTTATAAAGGCTGTCAATTTCTCAGAGCATGCCCCCAACACAGGTAAGAACGATCATCGAGTATGGAGTTGGGATTGTGGTTACTTCGGCAGTTAACAGGTAGTAAAGGTGTATAAAATAGTACCTCAAATTCGTTATAGTATAAAGCTTAATTTTTATATATTTCCTTCGGAATAATATTAGAAATCACGCCATCCATTGACGGACACTTAGTGCGGTTTCAACCCCCTGCCAGACACCCCTAAACTTTAATAATTTATGAGTATACTTTCGTCATAGTATAAAAGCTGGGTTTTACATATGTTACTTGGGAACCCATAAAAAAATATTACTTCAACAGCCGGACAGTTTTAATGGTTTTAACATCTTGCCAGACACATTTAAATAGTTATTTAATCATCCAAGTATGAACGCAATAAAACTATTTTTCATTGGGTTTCTTGAACAATTTCGATACACTAAACTGCCTATCTTACTTACTGATAAGTCAATTTGCAAAATATCACCATAATATCTGACATAAATGGCCGTATCTTTTGATTGCGTTGAATAGAAGCCTATTTTTTACATCTCCAAGGGATCATAGCATTTGATAATTGATATTAATTTTTACTTGATAACTTTATCCGTTTCCGAGAAAAAGGGTATTGATAAATAGACAGACGGACAACAAAGTGATCTTATAAGGGTTCCGTGTTTTCATTTTGAGGTGTAGAACCCTAAAACTATATCCTGTACTGTAACTACATCCTTTGGGAGTGCAGTCGCTGGCACAACGAACGGAATACTATGCTAAATAGCCTGCAAGTGACATCTGGAGCAGTTTATTACACAGACCTTGTAGAAACCAGGGACAATTTCCGTGCGTTCAAGCGCTTTAGCCATACCTATTATTGGAATCAAGTATAATCAGCTCAGGAGGTTAGGTCCAATTAGTCATATTACGATCCGTGGTGCCTTACAACTGGGCCCTTATTACGTTAGCTACTTCAATTGCAATAAAAAAGCAAATGCAAGCGATTGAACGCTAATTAGCTTTCAAACGCTTGGGCAAATGTTTGGTATTCCACTAGCGACTGAATTGCGATCGAAGGCTTGGTAATTTGGATTATTGCATTTGGCTATTAGGCGCATGCTCATAAAATTATAATACATTTTACTAAATATAAATAAATGGAATATAATAATAATAAATAATATGCTATAATAATACAATATAATAAAATAGTATATTATATTATAATATATTAAAAAAATGTATTTTTATAATATATATTTATTTTATTATTATTAACAGACATACTTTAAATGTGTCTGGCAAGATGTAAAAGCCATTAAAACTGACCGGCTGACGAAGTAATATTTTTTTAGAGGTCCCCAAGTAACATATGTAAAACCCAGCTTTTATACTATGACGAAAGTATGCCTCTAATTAATTAAAGTTAGGAGTGTCCGGCTGGGGTTTGAAACCGCACTAAGTGTCCGGCAATGGATGCCGTGATTTCTAATGTTATTCCGAAGGAAATACAGGCTATTTAGCATAGTAGTCCGTTCGTTGTGCCAGCGACTGCACTCCCAAAAGATGTAGTTGCAGTACAGGATATAGTTTTAGGGTTCCACACCTCAAAAGGAAAACACGGAACCCTTATAAGATCACATTGTTGCCCGTCTGTCTGTTTATCAAGACCCTTTTTCTCGGAAACGGATAAAGTTATCAAGTAAAAATTTATATCAATTATCAAATGCTTATGATCCCTTGGAGATGTAAAAAAATAGGCTTCTATTCAACGCAATCAAAAGATACGGCCATTTATGTCAGATATTATGGTGATATTTTGCAAATTGACTTATCAGTAAGTAAGATAGGGAGTTTAGTGTATCGAAGTTGTTCAAGAAACCCAATGAAAAATAGTTTTATTGCGTTCATACTTGGATGATTAAATAACTATATAAATGTGTCTGGCAAGATGTTAAAACCATTAAAACTGTCCGGCTGTTGAAGTAATATTTTTTTATGGGTTCCCAAGTAACATATGTAAAACCCAGCTTTTATACTATGACGAAAGTATACTCATAAATTATTAAAGTTTAGGGGTGTCTGGCAGGGGGTTGAAACCGCACTAAGTGTCCGTCAATGGATGGCGTGATTTCTAATATTATTCCGAAGGAAATATATAAAAATTAAGCTTTATACTATAACGAATTTGAGGTACTATTTTATACACCTTTACTACCTGTTAACTGCCGAAGTAACCACAATCCCAACTCCATACTCGATGATCGTTCTTACCTGTGTTGGGGGCATGCTCTGAGAAATTGACAGCCTTTATAAAATATGGAACGTCTGGCTATCGCTGGCTCTTGGTATATGATGCGATGACCAAGGAAATATAATATTCATTTTTATCTATACAAATAAATAAAATTGGAGTGTCTGTTTGTAATATCAAAATAACACCTTTTCACTAAATGCATATGACAGTACATACGACACCTATAGCAAAAACGCGATTATTTTTTTGTCTGTCTGTATGTTTGTTCCAGGTAATCTCCGAAACGGCTGTACCCATTTTCACTGGCAGATAGCTGATGTTATAAGCAGTGACTTAGGCTACTTTTATTATAGAATAACAAAAACAAAAAAATGGGTCCTGTCGCGCGGGCTCAGAACGCGGGAGCGGGCTTTTTTGTTAAGTTAAATTCTACGCGGACGAAGTCGCGGGCTTAGCTAGTACATAATATATAGATAGTAGTGATGTAACGAATGTTCGATTTTTGACATTCGCGAATGCGAATGCGAATGCGAATATTTGGTTCTAACATTCGCGAATGCGAATGCGAATGCGAATGTTGACGTTCTATATTGAAAAAAAATAAATTAAAGTGAAAATTAAAAAAAAAATCCGATGAGACTACTTTTTAAACTACAAAAGAGCTCATAATTCTCAAACGGCTGAACCGATTTTCATGAAACATAGCTAAGAACACTCGATCAGAATACCTTTCTCACAATAAAAGCAAAATTAATATTGGATCATCCGCTTTGGCGCTACGATGCCACAGACAGACACACAGATACACATATATTATAACATCCCTCTTTTTTCGTCGCCGGTTTATAAAGAGCGCGCAAAATGTTAGACTGATTTGACATTTCGTGTCGGCCGAACATAGTCAAACCCAAACAGGTTGAAAGAACGAAGTTAAGTCACATAAAGTTAATTCAAAAATATTTGTTTTGATATGAGGGTAGTTTAGTATTATCGCATTAATCATTTTTAATTCATATTCAAATTTTATTGAGTTTATAACATTTTAATTAGACTAACAAGAACAATAGAGTAAGATCCTATGTATAATTTAGTTGCCTAACTCATGACAGTCCCATATTTTTTTTAAATTCTAATATAAGTAAATAAGTGCATTATGTACAAGTAAGCCATGTTGATCATCACATTACGATCGAGACTGGTTTGCAGCCCGAAACTAACGCGAGGGATGTGATGGAGCCAAGGTGTGTAATGAACAATGCTCACGCGTTTCATACGACATTTTTGAACACACATCTTAATTGAAAAAACACAGTTCACCAATTTGTTTAAGACCTAGAGAATTTCAGGATGAATGAAAAATAAAACAAGATGGCGCGCGGTAAGTTTTTAGGGTTTCGTAGTCAAACTCGGAACCCTTATAGTTTCGCCACGTCCGTCTGTCCGTCTCTCTGACATCACGTAATTTTATTTAGAGACTATTAGGGATAAACTACTGCAAATTGGCAATAAATAGAGTTTATGTACCGCTACAAAACTTTTTATTTATGTTTTGAAAGCAAACTTATTCCATTGTACCTCCCCCCCCCCATTTTTTTATCACCCACTCGAGTGAGGTATTGTTCAGTAGGTATTTTAAAATAATTTTAAGGTTTAATATTAATCGGGAATTGATATTAAAAAACTGTCAAAGAAACCTTTTTTTACGATATATTGAGCTTCAAAGTGGCATTTTTTACGTGAATAGCAAAATTCATGCTTGGACTTAGAACAACATTATAGATGGTTTATTATAGGAAATAAATAATACTTTACTTTAAAAAAATAATATAATTCATTAAAAAAAATAGAAAGTTTGGACTGAGTCTCAAACCCACGCACCACTGCTTATACACCCAGTCTAATCACGACTTAATTATTTGAATTAAAACTCCTAATAAAAAGTTTTCACCAGTTCAAAAAGAAAATAATACTTTATGTCACTTTTGCTTAAGATGTCTATGAATGCCGGTTAAATGTAGTAACATAATTGTTTACTATTTTATTTATACGGTAGCCAACAGTTTATTCATTTCGCAGAAATTAATAGGTTACGAGAGCCGCCGTATTCAATGTTTCATATCAATAAAAGATACATCACTTTTATATTTCGGGTTCCGTACTATCGAAAAGTGGCGGGATATCTGCGGAACCCTTTACATATTGTATGCGTAGTCCGTCATGCATTTGGCCACTTATATTTATCTATGGGTCTGGCAAAGCCAGATATATTTATTTATAATATTTTAATAAACATTGTCTATTTAATTTATAAAAACATTTACTATTTGAGGATTCTTTACTAAGATTTAAAAAATGTAAAGTCAAAAGCTAGTGCGTAATAAGCTGCTTTATGAACCTAAAAGCAGTGCTATAAGGGCCACCCTGCGAGCAATATTTTGATAAAATATGAAAATCTTACTAGTTGTATTAAAATTCCATTTCCATCTTTACATCATTTCCTTTTAGTTTTTCAAAAACATTCGCCAAACATTCGCATAGATTCTTGCGAATGCGAATGCGAATGCGAATGTCAAAAAATATGCGAATATTCGCGAATGCGAATGCGAATGCGAATATTCGTTACATCACTAATAGATAGTAGTATTATTTTGTATACCACTAGACGGTCTTTCTCATCTCGCTCTCTATGTAGATGGTGTGCATCCAAGTGACATTCCGTGAGTAATGACAGTAATCATGCGAATTACCAGTGTCCTGGTACTAGCAACTATGTTAGAGCACTAAGCAGTATTTTGCTCTACCATAAGTTTATACGATCACATGGCTTCGCTAGTCTCTACCACCTACGTATAATATTTTTATGGTAAATTATTAGTTACTCTTGCGGTAGATTGAGGCCATACTAATGAGTAACTACTGGTAGACAAAACTAAAGCTAGCAGCATCGCAATGTCGCAAAATGTAATAGTTTTCAAGTCATCCTACCAACTCTCACAATCAAAACAAAAAAAAAGAGTAAACTGCGTTCGCCGACTCGTCCCACTGACTCTAATAAAACGTAAGTTAACCTTCAATATTTTTTCGCTCAGACTCGGAAATCAATCTGCGCGAATGAGGAACAAACAAATGAAGCATTGAACCAATAAAAAACAAATGAAACAACACTAGCGTACCGCAGTGCACCGTTCAAAACAATTAGTACACGAATGTACTACGGTACGATTCCTTGTCTTAGATTTATTCTCATACAGTCGGATACAAAAGTGTATACATAATTTTTGTAAGAAGTTATATTCATGTGCCATATTTTAGAATTAAACACACTACAATTAATAAACGTTTTTTGGTATAGAAATTAGCCTCTCTATGCCCCCTTTTAAAAAATCACGCATCGGGTAGCACCTGGAAGATTTTGTCTCATGTTTATTTTGATATGTCAAAGCAATAGGAACATTAAAATAATAATATTATTTATAATAGGAGGGCGTGGTGAATTTTACGGTTTAATACACATACATAAAGGTCACCAGCCAAAGTTGCGATCACATGCACATTACAACCAAGACACATAGATACTAAAAAGGTCTGAATCACAAAATATACTGCAAATTTATGCGAAAAGTGTTCAACAAACGATAAAAGGCTAGTAACAAGTTGAAGAATGTCTATGGACAGTGCGTGACGTCACGTACAACGTATCCGTTCGTCGTAAATACGGCAGGTGTGCACTATGGTATCAGTCAGTGTACTCTCGTCTGAGCTTGGAGTCAGAAACTTAGTCGCAGATTTAGATTGTTGGACTAGACTTGAATATGTACAGTCATCACTTATTATATCACTACATGCCGATTTTAAAATCCCCGTACATAACTCATAGAAAATAGTAGAAATATACTATTTGAAAGAATTAGTTTACCATTAAAAATGTAATTATTTGATGGTCACTCGAAAGTTAGAATATCGGGGGTAGTATCTTTAAAAATTATCTTGATTTAATATATTGATTTATATTTGAATAACAAGCAATTGATTTGCTCTTTAGTTTTATTAATTGCATTCTACCGACTCCGATAACCTATGACATCATAGCGGAAGATGCATATGACACTTATTTTTACCCAAAAAC
The DNA here is from genome assembly GCA_918843915.1 of Notodonta ziczac. NCBI lineage: Eukaryota > Metazoa > Arthropoda > Insecta > Lepidoptera > Notodontidae > Notodonta > Notodonta ziczac. The sequence goes on along the minus strand of OU974044.1, from coordinate 11,649,451 downwards.
TGTACAAGTATATGTCCATAATAATTATGCACATAATTATATTTCATTGGGGCCATTCTAATAAATATTGAAGCATCAATAAAATAATAAAATATTTATTTATTAATCATAATACCAATTTATTATGAATCTCTTTAGTTGCTCATTAGTTTTTTTAATTGAGCTAATTTTTCATTATTATTATATAAATCGAATTAAGCTGTTTCGGTGTTTTATCTAAACGGGAAATGAACATTTTATGTATTTAGGTTAGAAAACTTTACGGAATTATAAAAAAAGCGCCTCAAATAATTATTCTAATACATATATAGATAGGTAAACTTTATCAAATTCAAACTTATATATCAAAATCTAAGAACTATGCGTCCAAAGATTTCTTATTCTAAATATCTACCTACATACTAGGATAGACGCTAGCATGTAGGTCAGTTACTTCCTCTTTGTCGTAAGAAACCACTCTCACTGACAAACCACATGTCCAAAGACAATAAGTCTATTTAAAAGCGATGCAAATGTTAAGTAAACACTTGTGTTCGTGACATTACTTGAAACAAGGAAACAGTTACAGTATCAGGCGTATGGGAATCACCCACAAAGAGGCATTGTTCACGTCCGGCGTGGCTGGGCCGTACACCGCCGACATTCATCTTGTGACCTTAGAGCTGTTCAGATTTAGGATAGGTCCCTACATTTAGCTCTTGCTCTATGTCCTCCAACGCCTTAAAAAAACAGAGAGGGTATAAGTCTGGATACTGTCACTAGTTTTTTATTTGTAATTTTTTCGATTTCATAATTAAATAAATAGTAGTGTAGGACGCCCTCTGACCAGGTGGGATGACGATCTGCGAAAGACTGCAGGCAGATGCTGGATGCGGCACGCTGAGGACAGGGCGCTATGGCGCTCATTAGAGGCGGCCTATCCAGCAGTGGACTGATATAGGCTGATGATGATGATGATGATAGCAAAATAAAAGGCTCAATCTAACGTACCTTCGCGAACTCGACGAAACTCCATGTAATTAGAAATGGTTTAAACAAGTGTTTTTATGTAATCGCCGGATGGATTTTAACAAAGATATGACTTATACATTTTTAAATCACTCGCTTTTCCCCGGAGCTTAACTAGCGTGGTTTTTATTTCTTGGATGTCGACAACAGCGCCATCTAGTGTCCAACTATGGCTAAGAACCACCCAAGTAACCTTATAAGTACAAAAAATATTAAAATCAATTCTGCCGTTTAGGGGGAGAAGATTAAGAATAGGTACACGCGCACCGGAATTTTATATAAAAGATAAGTATTTAATTTGCATCAAGTCAGTTGATGATGCACTTATAAAGAGTCTGTACTTAAATTAAATAAACCTAACATCACTCCTTATCGATCCATCGATTGCCAATATTCGATGGCCCAAATTATAGTGTTGTAAAAAGTAACATCGATATACTTCCGATCGCAACCGATAATCGGACGGGTTCCAGTAATGGTGCCACTATCATTAATCTGGTTTCGGGTGTATGGCCCGACGCAACGGTTTCCAACAACCGCTATTATGTTTTATGTGGGAACGTAACTAGTGGTTCCTGTCGGACTACATTTTTAAAGTACGAGTATATTGTTTTACTATCACGTATTGAACTATGTAAATAAACGCATTATATAATGGACTTAGTATTTGTTCACATCAGTTGATTGAACTTACCAAGAATGTGTGTTTGATGCATGCTGATTTTGAAACTACTTTCAAAGAACTGCTTTGAAACTGATTTCCAAGCTAAAAATCCTCGAACTTCATTCCTTATACTAATATAAAATATGGAAAGCAGATATATCGTCACTTATTTTATTTACTTACCAATATTTTTAAAGCAGACCATGACACCTCGCGATAACCAGCCAGACATAACATAATCATCAGCTATTGTCACTCCAATTCTTTGACTGTAAGGCTCAAATTTCACAATCAGCTCATCAGAATCCTCTTCATGTCCACACAAACATCCATTAGCAAGAACAATAGGATAGGAAGTGTCGGTTCGCGGTAACCACACAATGCTGGCTTCTGGGGACCGGCCGAGTGCCGACAGACGTCTTATGATCGTTATTGATTCATTATCGTGAGGAAACAATTGAACGTTGCGATATATAGGCGACGGGTGGTGCTTGTGAAACCTTTGGCTCCATAATCGAAATACATTGTCTTGTAGAAGTTTGCTGTTTACAGAAATTTAAAGGCGATTAAGATTAACGCCATGTTGGTACCATATAACGTGTGTAATGTTCGATGGCTGACCAGTTCTGGGTCCACTCTGTTACCCGTTGGCTCTATTGACTCGCACTCAACTCGCAATACGACAAAACTGACGTATCGCGTAAGTAAATACGTCAGTTTTGACAGTTTTCCTATGATGGGTTAGGGCCAAAACGGCAGAGTTTGTAAGTACAACGTATTTATTGAAATATTCTTATATATATGTACATATATATATTAAAGGCCTCTCACAATTGGGTCAAGCCCAATATGATTCTGCCAATGTCGAGTAATGAATAGCAATAACAAACACAATTAATAACAATGAAATACGAAAATGTGACCGTCCATTTTGGAAAACCAAATGGAGCCTTGAAATTTTAAAACATATCAGAACACAGCATTTTGATAATCGAATACAACATGACACTCAAGTAACCATAGTATTTTTGGTTTTGCGTTTAGCTATAATACTCCTTGGTTTGCATTTAATTAAAACTAGAACAACTGTCAAAATTGACATATTCAAATACGCGATATGTCACTTTTGACGTATTACGACACGATCGAAATGCCAGCGGTTAGCAAAGTTGGGCCCCCAGTATCCTACTAATATTATAAATGTGAAAGTTTGTGAGTGTGGATGTATGTATGTATGTTTATTACTCCTTCACGCAAAAACTACTGAACGGATTTGGATGAAATTTGGAACACAGATAGTTTATAACCGGGATTAACATATATCATACTTTTTAGCCCGATAATCCCGAATTTTTTGTTACGTTAAATACTACGCGGACGAAGTCCGTGGGCACAGCTAGTAAGGAAATATTACGTAGGTAGCTAACAAACTATTTTTTATGCACGAATGTAAAGCGACAAGTATTATGAAAATTGTCAAACTTAATCCGCTGTAACATGTTTGGCAATCCTGTTCGATTAATTGATAAATAAAATCCCGTGCTAGCTGATAGTTAAAACAGCTTGGGTATTTACCTTCATGGCTCTATTTTAACTATACTTCGGCATAATCAAAGGATGCGTTTTTGTTTCTCTTTTTTAAATCTTTGCCCTTTTACTAATAACCGCCGCACGATATGCTCAGCCGGCGTGAAGTGCAATGACGTGCCATGAGAAACTTGTGTGCTAGTGATGCTACACGCAGGCATTTATATCGACATGTAGGTAAATTAAAAAAATGTGTATTTAAAATTCAATTTTTTCTATTCAAATACCAAAAATATTACGAATTTACGAAGGTTTTGGAACAATTAAAAAAGAAGGCAGTGAGGAATATATTTTGCTGAATTCTATTACAAAATCAGTCCAATTAAAATAGGTGATAAGAAAATAGTAGAACAACCGTTAGAAAAGCATAACTATGAAATTGATCTTGAAATTATTTTCACACTCTATTCATTGTCGGCTCTGAGCTGTCATACTTATTCTCCACCCCATAATTTGCCGATACACTGAATTTTTACTTTCGCTTTAATCTAATCGATTATCGAACCGTGACTATCGATATTGCCAGAAAGCGGGGACTACACTAGAGCGTTTACTCAGTATGTTTGCGCAGTCTATGTAGATTATTCTGGATTGTGTTTATTATTTATGCAGAGATGCGTTGTATGATAATTATTCCGTTTTATTTTCCTTTTAAAACCAGTATATGATAGCCTCAAGTCGTTGTTCATGCGGTGTCTTTCTATATTCCGATTCCAGTCGTAATTTTATGTATTCAGCAACAAAATGTGCGCTATCATCCGATAACTTAATACGCAAAATCATTTTTAACGAGCCTCGAAACCACGCATTGTAGTGGTAACTTTCATCGGCTGCGCTGTTTAAGCGCTTTCTAAATTTCATTATAATAATAATACATTTACACTGCTGTAAGTACTGATTATGGCGTGTATCATTAAAGATTATTTAACAGGTAATCGGAAAAAGTTTGACGTCTTAAACGGGCATATTTCGAATGAAAATTGACCTGATTGATTAAACCTTGCCAAAGGTATCTAATGTTTATTAAATTAAGTATACCTAATCAGCCTACAAGTTGAGGACCACTTGATCTAAAACCTTCCCTGGTTCTCACATTTCAACTTCAACCAATTGTGCCAGTCTTGTTTCTGAGTCAATCAGTGGCATGCACAGGGTTTTGAAACATGTCAACTAATGTACCTAAGCATTCCGAGAACCAACCACGAGAACCAACCGACATATAGTGTAGTCTACATTTATCCTCAAAACCTACGTGAGGAAGACTTCGAGTAAATACTACTAGGTATACCTACTTATGAAATAAATAAATATCGCCAGACTGTCACACCAACTATATGGTCCCTAACTAAGCAACGCTCGCAAGCAAGCAACGATCCCAGTGACACACAGACTAGGGCAAAAGTACGTAAAGGCCATCTCCGAAATTTACCCCAGCGGGAATCGAACGTAACCAGAGCAGTGAGCGAGCGGTATACGCTCGAACCACTGCGCCAAGCGGTAAAATTCCTAAGCGGAATATGTCATTTTCCACGCGAAATGGGCCTCGGCAGCTGGTAGGATGCGACGATCAAGATAAGCGGTTACTTTATGACCACTGTATAGCAATTAGTTCTGCGCCACCTGCCGGGGACGACTGTGGTTTGTCCGATCCACGCAGAAAGTGCTCACAGTGTCTCGAGGTCTTGCAATGGTACACTTGGTTTTGGATTTAATTATATTCATTATAATTAAATATATAATCCGTAAAAATAGTTTTATTTCAATGTGTAGTATTCGCGTAAATATAAGAAATCAATATGTAGAGTTCTTGTTTCTCTTTTTAATAAAACAAGGGTACGATCCGCGTGATGTTAAGCAGTTATCGTAGCCTATAGATACTTGCAATACCACAGGCATAGCTCGCACGTTGCCGACCTGTTTCCGTCTCTCTCACTCGTACGAAACGCAGCTATGATAGCTACTTTACGCCAATCTTCAGCTACTCCGGTCTGCAATTCAAATTCAAATCATTTATTTTGTTTAGGCCAACGGGGGCACTTACAAATTGTAAATTTACATATTTTTTTTCCTTATATCTACAACCGGATCGGAGCGCGAATTCCGTATATGAGCTGCAGTCAATTGCTTAAAGCTTGGCTCTGTCCAAGAGTTATATTACAATAGGGAATGCCTACTTTTAGGGTCTTCTCTCTAGTCTATTGGAATCCGTGTGCCTGTCAACAAATCCATCTTTTACTCCATCTATCTATGTTTCGTTGATAAATCAATAGTAAAATGAATAGACAGAATAAACAGTAACTACTATCTTCTAGTAATCGGTGATGACATACAAACATGGCATACTTATGTAGCTTGCAAAAAAACATTGTGATTGCAAAATCATGGTGTAAAAATAATTATGCGCATATGCACAATTGAGCGAGTGACTGTCAGCGACTATCTAAACCATGTCTAGGTGTTACCACAATCTTATTCTCATCAGCGGCAACGTTACCTCAACTGAGATTACGTACAGTTATGCTCCGGCTAACAGTTTGTAGCAGTTGACTATGAAGATTAACTGTTGACAAATGGGCCTCAAGATAAAACCGAAAACTAGTTTTTTTTTAGAAACGATGCTATCACGTTCATTTTCTTGAAAGTAACCGTTGCGAATAGCATACCGTCCACAACATTATTTTGATAAGAATACGAGGAACTTTTATTATTATAACTAAGTTTAAAAAAAATGAAGATTCAACTTAAATAACTAAAATAGAAAATTTAAAAATATGCGATGCGACTATTTTTTAAACTGCAAAAGATCTGATAATTTTCAAACGGCTAAATCGATTTTCATGAAACATAGCTAAGAACACTCTCGATCAGAAACCTTTCTAACAAAAAAAAAACAAAATTAAAATCGGATCATCCGCTTGGGCGCTACGATGCCACAGACAGACACACAGATACACGGATACACATGTTAAACTTATAACACCCCTCTTTATTTGTCGGGGTTTAAAAACGGGAGCATGGGTGCCTCTTCCAAGTCGATCAAATAAAAGGTGTTGCTAATCTATTCTCGAAGCTATTCGCCTTTGCTTTGCACCTTATAACTTCAGTCTGGGTAGTGGCGTGTCCTTTTTAGATTCATAAGTAAATAAGACTGATAATCTATTAATGTATGGTACTCTCAGGAAACACTACTGTAGCGACCTCAAACATTTCAGTCTTCATTACCATTTCCTAAATCCAAAACTTCCGGCAATGACAGATCCTTCCGGCACTCTGTGCACCTTTACATAACTTACACTGTGACACAACACTTCATGTTTCATTATAATTCGACCGATCAGATATCACTACTTGTAGCGCGATCATAAGACCTAGCCTTATTTTAATAGGATTTATTTTTGGTATGCACTATTGCACTATGATCTATTTGAACTTCGTAAGCAAAGAATGGGAGAAATACAGCTGCCGCTAGCACATCGCTCTGCAAGTAGGGCGCACATAAAAGTCTAAGTAAATCTTAGTATGTAAACAGTTATCCGGAACGCATGTGGTTCGATCACCCAGATTCTATGAAGACTGAACAAAATTGCGGAAATGGTACATAATATATCTTATCTACTACATTCATCTCCGGATTTTCTAATTATGAATTCATAATTATAATGACATTTTGCCTTAATTCCCCAATATCATACTTTAATCACATGAATCTATTATAAAAAAAAAAAAAATAACATAACGCGGTTTTCTTAACAAAATAATACTAGAAAATAACTTTTATCGATTAACGTAGGTAGTTCATATAAGTCTGTGGCAGGAAGTAGCAAAGCATTTTTTAGTCTGTGCAGATTAGGTATGTCTTCGACATATAACAACAATTCGCTTCGCTCGAGAGCGAATCATCGCTCTGAGGTCTACGACGTCCGTGCACATGCGCGGTGGACTAATAGGTTTAGGTTCCATTTGGTTTAACTTTTTTATTACATGATTTTAGATAAAATAGTTTATGAAACTGTACATAACTAGGTATTAACACACTCATATGATACCTCGCCCTTATATCACGGTAGATTAGACTAGACCTATTCATGAAAAGTTTCATCTATTATGTTCCCGGGCGCAGTATTCAGCAACAAACCTTTTTTCTAGTAATAGGTATTGGCATTGGCATACTATTTAATAATGTTTCCATCTTGCGGGACTCGTAACAAACGATGTTGGTTGTCAGCCCCTGGCCTGGGTCGTTCATCATACGACATGAGCGGGTATATCTAACGGTTAATTACGAGAACAACACTCTACTAGAGGCCTGTAGATTGTAGATTGCATGCTTTGCTGTAATAATTTTATTCCGGAACATTTTTATTTAAAAAAAATGGTTTAATTATTGCAGCATACATACTCGTACAATGTGCTAGTTTTGGCCTCGTCCAAGATAATGTTGCAAGTAAATATAGCACCGGAGCAGGCCCAGGAAACGGATATAGATGTATTTCAAAAGGATTTGCCATATTATATTGGGCCTTTACACGGCAGTATGATGAAACATATAAAAAGAATATTCTAAAAGACACAACAAAATTACCATAAAACATTCATCAATATAAGGTGAGTAAAAAATGTGTTCGCTAGTGTAAACGACTTCAAAGAAAGCAATTTCGGTGTTTCATCCGTATAGTTTGCAATTTGCTGAAGGACACTGCACTTCAATTAATTTAACTGCCATGGCATTAGTCTTTTACGACACGCAAGAGGACGGAAACGATTTGATCCTATCAAGAGGACGGGACGACATCTATCTTAACGATATATTAGACGTTTATATCTTAAATATAAACCAGAGAACGTCTTTCAAAAGACGTCTTAAGTATGGCAATCTGTCCATCAGTGAAATGTGAGCGCAAAGCAGTGCTCCTCTGAGTCTTGAGTCGACCCCGGAAAGATTATCACAATTTATTTTCTTTTAACGAATTAAAGAAAGTAATTTAACATTGTGGGATCGCTAATCGTACAAAAAATCAGGATCAAAAACTATTCATATATTATTCATAGCAATGAAACATTACAAGTTTTGACTACAATACATTGTAAATGAAATCAAAGAATTTTATTAAAGAAGGCAACACCTCCAAGTTTAATTAAAACTTTAATATAGCAACATCGCATTGGATAGGGTCATTTGCATAAAAATAAACAGCCAGACCTCCGGTAAGTCCAGTTTCATCAGACACAAGACAAGCAAGCGAATAGCAGGTGGGACGCATTGCTTGCTATGGGTAGCTCGATATGACGTTAAAAAAATTATTGCATAATTATATTGTTTATGTCTTACGATTACTAACCGTGAAATGATTTCAAATAACTTGTAAAATTTACAAAAATACGGATTTTTAAAGTTTCGAAAATAGAACTAGCTACTGACTGAGGAGGTTATCAATGCGTGAGTATGTTTTTTTTTTTAAAAAATAGTGAATATCCTTTAATTATTTTATATTTTAAAAATATTCATACGTTATACATAAATAAAGAACCCGTAATTCAGTATATTATGTTATTATAAAAAAAATATAGAGATATAAGAAAGATTTCGATACACACACAATTGTAAATGCTTTGTGAATTAAATGAGACTAGAATGTGGTATTAAATACAAACGACAAATATATCCTATCTATGCTTCAACTCAACAGAGGGCGAGTGAGGTGAGAGAGTAAAATAGTACTTTTTTGTGATAGTCAAATATTGAATTTACCCTTCTCCAGCTGTACCGAATGGCACCAAAAACCGCTAACCTAGCCGGTAACTCACAAATATCTATTAATCAGTTTCTTATATGCCCGCCGGTGAATTAATTAGTAACAATGTCCACTATACAAGCACCTCCCATAACTTAAGTCGGTATTGTGCAAAAGTGTATTAATATATAGTACTTAGCAGTCGTTTACCAATAAAGGGCAGTATAATATACAATTTAACTCGTGAATGGGCCCACTTCATAATTTATAATCAGATAGTATGCGGCTGCTTGCCGATGCAAAGGGTTGATAAATGCCCATACAAAGTATGACTTGAGTGTAAGGTAGCCACGGAAGTAACCCAGCAGGTAGCAATATTGAAAGTATTATTATTTAACCGGCCCTGGAGTAAGCCATAGGGTTGAAACTATCCAATCTGCGTTAAAAATATTATATTTCTTTGTTGGTACCTGCAAAACTTGTAAGAATTAGGTACGTCATCAGTAACCATAGTCCTACCATAACGTTGTACCTTCTTAATTATCTTAATAAATCGCGGTCAATTAATATATTTTTGATACTTTTTAGGGTTCTGGACCTCAAAAGGAAAAAACGGAATACTTATAAGATCACTCTGTTGTCCGTCTGTCTGTCTGTCAAGAATCTTTTTCTCGGAAACGGTTAGAGTTATTTTCTTTGGCTATACTTTTAAATTACTTTTATTGCCTCTTACGATACAAGTGCCATCGTATTACGTAGTTTTTTAGAAATGCTTGTTGATATAAGAAATCAGGGTGTAGTGGCAGCCCTGTTGTAAATTATAATTTTCCTGCAGATACAACAAATTATGAAAGAAAAAGCTGGATATAGTGTACACATCCGCCCTTTAAGAGCTTGAAGTTTGTGAAGGTATCAAATTGGCGATAAAGATTAGGGTGAAGGCGCCTGTCTAGCCCGCGAAATTCTAAATTTTAGAGCATTTTTCTAGTTTATCCAAAATCTGAAACATTTAAGACAAAATTTTGTGATTTGCGACAAACACCTATTAATACATTTACTTTACTCTAAATATTATCACGGTGGATATGATACTAGTAAATCACTAAATATACAAAAATTACCAGATTATCTGGATACGTGTCGTTCTTGAAATGTTTAGAGTAAGTTGGATATATTAATAAATGCACTGCACACGGTCTTTGTCGCGAATTACATAATGTGCCTTTTATTATTGTTAGATTTTGGAAAAATTCTAAAAAATGTCAAAAAATTTGAACTTCGCGCGCTAGATGGGCGCTTTAGCCTTAATATCCTGTGGAAATTCTTGTGCTACCACTGGAAAGTTTTCATGGTGGTGGAGCCAATACGTAATTAATATACGCGCTACCTCGATCAAGGTAACACCACACGCTCACAGAAGGTCGGTGGAAAATGGCTATCATAGTAGCGTTTCGTACGAAGAATGAGAAAGCCGAGAACCCAACCACACCTTCTTCTCCCACTGTCCCACTCCCCATCAGTTCGGCAAGATGCTGCGCCTTTGGTATTGCAAGCATGTGTAGGCTACGGTAACTGCTTAACATCAGGCGGGTCGTACGTTTGTATACAGACTGCATCGTTTAAAAAAAAAAAAAAAAATGTTGGTTACTTTTTTCACTTTTTGATTCTCTCATTATTGGTATTATTATATTAGGTACATACTATAGCATTCCTTCACGAAACATTTTTATAATTTCCGTCATTCCAGAGATATGCACAAACATAATACATACACGCATGATTTTCCCTTACATTCAATGCGACGAACGTTCCAATGTCAAGTTTGTATGTAAATATATTCATGCCACAATGACGCGATGCAGGCACGCAAGGCGAATGCGCCAATCAACGGCTTCATGAATATTATTATTTTTATTAATGTTACTGGAATTATTATTTTTGGATCCTTGTTACAAATCGGGTGGCAAAGATGAGGAAAAATCATGAAATTACATTATACATCATCTATCCGCATTGTTATCTTTTCTTTACTAAAACACGAATGATGATCAAGTCAAGCAAGAAAACGCTTAAATATGTAGATAGTATTAAAAAATAGTATTTTACATGATCGAAATGCTAGATAATGGAGCTAATTCATTATCATTAAGACATAATAAAGTGAAATATATCGCATACGAATCCCTTTTTCTCTCTGTGGCATGGGGTAGCCTGTTCCTTTGGAAGGCCTGCATAGGCATGAGTTTCCAATATGTAGAGACTTTTTATGAGAATTCTAATGTCATGTAAGGCTGCCAACCGTTGCAGATAGTTAGACATACAGTGGCTTGACCTCAGCGGGTGCAGAAACTATTACAGATAGAGAAAGAAGAAATTGGGTTTATTGTTAGAGTTTTGATGGACTGGGGATTGGTCTAATTATTATTATTGTAATTACAGTAACACAAGGCCTGCATTAAGAAACCTAACATATTCTAGTCTATGTGAACCCCTGAATATATTTCGTTATTTGTTGGATGGTAATTGGTCCACTCACCCTCCACAAAAAGCAAGTTCCCAGGAATTTCATTGGTAGCATTCTACAGTCGTGTGAGTTACAATAATGGTTTGTATCATTGTTTCGCATAAATATTACTGCAAAGAGGTGGTGCATTTAAATACGGCAGCTACTGTTGTACCAATTTGACCTATATTTAGAAATGTTTGACGGATTATTAATAGGAAAGCCGTACAGTTAGTGATTACCCGTGGATTTTTAGCATAATGATTGCTGTACATTTTTTCCTAGCACTAAAATTATCTGTAGTATTTATTACCTACAGTAAGCGACTTTTCATAAACACGGAAAATTTACACACACACATCAAACAATGGCATAATTAAGATATTACTTATTCCTTGTTAAATGTGCTGTGTTTTGCTGTGTAGGAGGGGTTAGCAGTCATTCTCACGGTTCACCCGGTACGGGTAATTTCTATACATCTTACTTTATCCAGATGTAAAATACGGGCAATATCTTTAAAAAATATATAGGCAGAACGATGCTGTCATCTTTGTGTGAATGACCGCAGGTTACAGGATAAAATAATAATAGGTACTCACGGTAACCTGAGGACAAAGGATCAAGGCATCAGTACAATACTCAAATACTTAATTCACATCAAGTTTTATGATTATCGCAATACAATGGTGGAATTTATATCTTCAGTTTTATTGACAATTATTTTGAGTATAAAATTTTATATAATTTTCAACTTTGGTCGTGCAATTTTTTACAGCATATTTGTGTCTGTTTTGTTATTTCATATTATTTTTATGCAAGCTTGTTAATTGATTGGCCTGACCGTTAAAAACTGTGATGTAGAAGCCGTTCTTTATTTATATTTGACTAGCTCTTACATTCTCCTCATTGTATAGATTTAAAAATATCATAAAGTCACAAAAAGCGAGCGACATAAGTCGCTAAACGTTTTCAGTTTTTTAAAAGTTTCGCATCAACTCCCTTAAATTTCTTGATCCAAAAAATATTAAAATGTGTTGCTAAGATTTGGTTTTGACAATGTACACCAATGTTTATAAAATAAAGAGTACCTATTACCGAAATTGGATATTGGCATAAGGGTGACTGTGTGAGTCCGTGTTGGCAATAGGACAATTTCATTTTCTCAGCTTCACACGGCTTAGCTCAAGTTAACAGCAAATGAGGCACAGCCAAAATCGACGGTCACTCTTATAGCAGAGTTAAATCGTGATGGGAGACCGGCTCACACTTGACCAATTCTATTTCTTTTTTAGAACCGCTCTCTCTTAACCACCTATATAGTATTGTCTGCTACTACCTACATTGAGTGTTAATAACGCATTAAAATGCCTAGCTCCTAACACTCCCAGAGTAATAATAAAGCCTGATACCAAGTCCCGTAAAGTACCCATAGTTAGCTGTTATCTCAACACGAACCACTCAAATGTACACTTAAAAATGAAAGTGTTAAAGTTCGATTTGCATTGTGGAGTTTTGATGGTAATTTACAAACAATTACGGACACTGTGCTGTTGGTTTTAGAGTGTAATTTAGTGTGTGTTGTAAAATCATGATTTTAGAATATTCGCGGAAGATAATGAAAACGGTGTTAGTGTAACGGTACGCTGTTTGATAGTGGGAAGTAATGGAGGCTACCTGCAATTAAACATTAAGTGAGGAAACACCTCGAAGACGTGCTTACCAAATTTATAAATATAAAGGCTTGAAAGCTGAGTCAAAATATGGATGGGTGACCGAATTGTTTACTTCGACGCCGCTTCAATGTAATATAAGTAGTAATTTCTAAGCGCAGATACAGAATTTCGGTCAGGGAGGCAATTTTAGTGACATCTTTTTAGGAAAATCGTACTAAACATAAAATGGTATAGGTGAAACGGAAAGGGTATTTTTTTGCAACTTAACTTTGTAAATCTAAAACTATCAGCTTTGTGGGACAGTTGAAGTACTGAAGGTTTTGTAGACTTATTAAATCTGTCAAGAGCTGTATTCCTATAACACCTTTTGTTTTCATGTTTCCTCCAAAGCTTTAGTTTTAGAATTACAAAGTTAAGTTTTGAAAAAAAAAGTATACCCTTTCTGTTTCAACCGTATTTAGTTAAACCGATACTATAATAATATGAAAACGCTAGTCTGAAACCGCCCTTACAAATTTTACGTAGACGCCAGCAACTAGCGACTCTTACCCATGGTAAAGCTACTGAAGACATCGTATATATCAATTTACGACTTATCCACTCAATCAAACCTGCTAAACATAGAATGATGGAGTAACACCGATCAACTGATGAGTCTGCGCAACAAATCACCGCGACCACCATACACGGACGTGATTTGCACGTAAGCCTTTTTGCAAAGTTGAAGGAAAAATCTAAAATCTACTTTATGACTTGCGTATAAGGTATAAAATTTAGTAACAATTGCTTAGGTGGTGCAACTTTGTAGTTACATGGATATGGAAAAATGTGTTAATCTGGATTATGCGAGAAAGCAGTTTGAACTTTTCACAATAAATATAAAGTTTAAATTCAAATAAATGCGTGGTCTTCGGTTAGAATATTTTTGTGCTAAGCTCAGTGAAAACCAGTTCGGATAGGAATCCACATTTCGTTGGCGCTTAAGGACAACTAGCTCCTGTTTTATGTTCGTTATAGCATAGTTGTCATAACTTATACAGGTGAAGCGACATATTGCATGGCTGGTCAGCAGATGGGTGACCGGTTCTTAAAAGGCTTGCATACGGCAGATGTAAAGGAGGTATTCTCAAATGCTACAATAGGCATGACGACTTTATATTGAATTGATTATATTTTATAATGTAATAATAATAAATAATAGTTTAGCCCTTTTGAAGTCCCACTCCTGGGTACGGGCCTACCCTCACTACGAGGGGGATTCAGGCCGTAATCCACCACGCTGGCCCAGTGCGGGTTGGCGGATTTCACATGTCTTTAGAAAATTGGTTAGATCTTCTAAGACATGCAGGTTTCCTCACGATGTTTTCCTTCACCGTAAGCGAGTGATAATCATATTATAGAAATTATGATTCGCACATAGATTTCGAAAAATCCAGAGGTGCGAGCCGAGGTTTAAACCCAAGACCTGGTGCTCGCAAGACGCTTGCTTTAACCAATCGGTAATCACAGCTTTATAATATTTATATTTTATAATATTTATTATTTTGTGTTTAAGTAGCTCTGTCTGGCTCCTATGTTATGATCATGAAAAAGTAGTTTTTACGTTTTTATTCATTCAATTTAGTTTAGTTTGTGTACCACCAGAATCAGCACCAATTCTCACGTCACACCACGTGAAGCAATTTTGGCGGTATTCTAATAACCTACTTTACATTTATTAATCTATGATCACGGTACATACATAATATGTACTTTCAAATAATTTCCGTTCGATGTAACCTCACAATGAGGTTATTTTTTATAATCCTAGAAACAATAACGCAGTCTAAAAGTTATACATAATTACGTTCTCGCCTTTCTAATTTGTTAATCTATTTAGTTTTTTTTTTGAAAAAAAGGACTCAAGCACTGATATTTTCAAGCCTTTTCTTCCATCTCATAATTTTGTATCATTTACATAAATTGTAAAC
The DNA here is from genome assembly GCA_918843915.1 of Notodonta ziczac. NCBI lineage: Eukaryota > Metazoa > Arthropoda > Insecta > Lepidoptera > Notodontidae > Notodonta > Notodonta ziczac. The sequence continues at coordinate 11,634,314 of OU974044.1, read as the reverse complement.
AAACAATACATTTCTTATTTAGCTATCGACCTTAATTTTTCTTCGTAATTATACCTACCTGAGCGTTAGATTATTAATAAAAATATTTAGATTTAAAACTTTGTATACCTAATACATGAAGTTTACGCTTCAAAAACACTTCAATTTAGTATATTGTATCTAAGTATAGGTCTCGAACGACCACAGACGTTCAAACGTTATCTTGTCAGATGCAGAAATAGCAAAAACTAATCTTAGACTGTGGTTTACAACGTCATACATAACTACTTCTATTAGATCCACGCCATTAATAATCGATATATTTTTTCTGTGCGGCGTTCCACACGCATTGCATGTTTTTTTTTAAAAAAAAACGGGCAACGGTGTTCTTAGTTCTTTTTATTTAAGAATAAGTAATAGTAACTTTGGCAATAAATCTATTGATGTATATGACTTAATATTGTTGAATTATAACTAGTTAGTTGATTTTTAAAATGCTTTTTTGTGGACCCAGATTTTACGCCATATTAAACTACCTATCCTAATTTTCCTTTGACAGTGAAAAGCGGGTGCCAAAGAATATAGTTAAAGTATTTTTTATGCATAGATATTTGTTTGCCTTAGTAACCCATTTTCTACTATTCTTGTAACATAACAAATAATAAAAATGTACCTAGTATTTTCGTGCGATCATAAAGTTAATATTCATTTAAAATTTAATGACACAAAACTTATTACCAAAAAGGAATAATTTTATCGTTGATTTTCATAAGAACCTGCACCGAAACTCGTTCCGAGTCCCGCTTCAGATCCGTAAACGCGAGTGAAAATAAAAATGGCCCCGTTCTGATGTTGTTCGGCCGCAAATAAAATCCTCCACTTAACATTAATGAGTTAATTTTATATACAGGTTGAATATTTTAAAAATCAACACCAGACCACGCGGCATACCCAAAAGGCGATGGCGGGATGAGCTCGACTTATACGAAGCACATTGGTCTCAGACCGCAACAGACCGAGACAAATGGAAGAAGGGAGGGGAGACCTTTGCCCAGCAGTGGGACACTACAGGCTCCTAATAATAAATAATAATAATAATTTAAAAAAAAATGTTAGGTAACTACTTAGTTCGCGACCACAATTAGACATAACAAATCAAAATATTTCATGACGATAATGAAAAACGATGTCGAATTCGGTGCCTTAGATCATCAAGAGCAAAAACAGTACGATAATGGCACAAATGTTGTTCTTGATACTCTAAATAAACCTGACTTAACTTTTATTGCTGTTTGTCTACTGGTCGAAACGAATGGGCGTGTCAGAAATATTTCGGAAAATATTCAGAAATGGTATTTTTGAATGTACCCCTGATTTGGGCACTGCTGGGATTGCTTCAAGTTCATTTTACGATACCCATAGTACAAACGTTGCTTAGTTTGGCACTGTAACTGCCAAAAAAATAAAAACTGCCACGTCATTTCGAAAATCATTTAATTTTAAACATAAAACTGCATACTATGACGTTCGAAATAAAAATGAAGCAAATCATTTTAAATCTCCAGAAATTCGCTAGCAGAAACCAATGGGTTGGGTTGGCGTGTTAGTCTGACGTTATTTATTTATCATAATTCAAATTTCTACCACTCTGTATACAAACTCCGTATGACATAAAAATCGAAGTGGCGTTTGTCACTCGATTAATTTATTTGTTTTTATTTTTATGAAAGTGTTTGGGATTATCTTTCATTTTAATTGCCTGCTGCCTAACTACCTAGTTTTCGGATTAAAGATATTTATTTCTCATAAGAACTTATAACTAACAGTTCACTTAAAATGAGATAGTTATATATATAAGTTAGAGTTATTTATATATATATAAGTAATAATTATATTATTTGCCTCTGGGACGTTGGTGACGTTATAGGGTACCTACATGTTTTTTAAGTTTACTTTTAAATATATTACTACTAGCTGTGCCCCCCGACTTCGTCCGCGTAGTATTTAACGTAACAAAAATTTCGGGATTATCGGGATAAAAAGTATCCTATATGTTAATCCCGGTTATAAACTATCTGTGTTCCAAATTTCATCCAAATCCGTTCAGTAGTTTTTGCGTGAAGGAGTAACAAACATACATACATACATCCACACTCACAAACTTTCACATTTATAATATTAGTAGGATTATCACATTTCTTTATATCGTTTTTCTTACGAGAACCAAGTTACGACATTTTGTGTGCAACAGACTGTCACCATTATTGAAATGTCAAAAATCAAACTCCGTTTGACATAAAAAGAAAAGTGGCGTTTGTCGTTCGATTTATTTATTTGTTTTTTAATGAAAGTGTTTGGGATTCTTTTTTCTTTTAATTGCCTGTATGCAGAAATAAAAAACTAGGAAGTTATGCTGAAGCCTGACTACCTACCTAGTTATTTCTTACGAGACCCAAGTTACGACATTTTTTGTGCGACCAACTGTCACCGTTATTGAAATGATAAGTAAGTTATCGATGTGACAGGTCTCAGCCTGTCACTTGTTAGTGTTTAATTAAATTCTGAGAACAGATTAAATTGTGTATGCATTTAATTACGAGTGTTTTTTCTGGTCTACTTTACAGTAGCCACAGGTAATGTGATGTAAATTTTTACACAAATTATTCTATGAATTAATTTAGCTGAAGTCTTGCCTTATTATATAAAATTCTCGTGTCACAATGTTAGTTACCATACTCCTCCGAAACGGCTCGGACGATTTTCATGAAATTTTGTGTGCATATCGGGTAGGTCTGAGAATCGCCCTCTGTCTATTTTTCATACCCTAAGTGATAAGGGCTGTCCACATTCCACGCAGACGGATTCGCGGGGCACAGCTAGTATTTATGTTTTTCTTGTCGGCGTGGCCTAAAGATGTGAAGCTATATTTTTATTGTAATTTAATAAATAATAAAATCTCTTTTAAAATAGATTGACGCATTTTTCGTTCGTGAAGTTGATGCAAAAAACAGGTTAGATTGTGAGGTTTAGATTCCTATATAAATTTGTGATAATAAATTCGAATTAATAGCACATTAAATAACAATAGGTAAGCGTCTACCAAATAAATTATCCACGAAATATAGGTTCATAAAAGTACACACATACACCTCTTTCTATCTTTGCAAACTCAATCAAGAAAAAGCTTTCATCTCTCTCTCACATCGAGTAACAGGACTGCGCACAAAACCCGCAACAGTTAAAAGACCCGCAAGCCAATAATATTTTAATGTTTTATGTTCAAGCTTACATGCCATTGTTCGGGTTTAATAAAAACATGATTCATGGAAACGCTTAAAATAGGCACAAGACTTTAGGAATGAAAAGTACGGATTTAAAAAGCAACCGTATTTCGTTAAGTTGAGGGTAATGCAGCCTTTCTTACTGGACTTGGCGAAGGCACAGCCGTGACTTCGAATAATTGGACAAAATAGCGCTTTGTAGAATATTCTTAGCAATATAATTAATAACCATTGGTGTTTGTTACTATGGACATTTTTATTTTGGTAAGCTCCTAACCGCGAAGCCTATGAACCTAATAAAAAGACACAAACCAATCTTTACAGAAGATAACTGGCCGACAATATGTCGACCGCTAGGATTTAAAGAACTATCGATTTGTGGCACGATATAATTTATGTTAATTACCAATGGTTTTCCTAGGGTATGGTAATTAGTGAAATTATTAGACTTTGGGCCTAAATCCAGTGGGTTTGGTCTGTATTTTGTAAGTACCCCCGTAGGCCTAAACCAAATAAACGCTTTGACTCTGTAATCAGACCATCAGACCACACCGTCATGTAGCTGACGCAATTTAAACTAACATAGTCACTATACCTCGTATTAAAGAATTGATCTCAAGTCTGAGAGCGATCTTGGAAATGTCATTCTTATGTCAATCCAGTACTAAATGACATGTCAAAAGCGTACTCAAGACCACTATCAGACTTGAGATTAATTTATTAATTCGGGTCTTATACTCATATTTTTATATACCACGGGATATTTAGGTACCATGTGAATATTTTTCTTTGAGTTCCCGATGTTTTACTTTTGCAAGCGCCAGAGGTCATGAGCAGTGCCGGATTAACCATATAGCAAGAGTAGCAATTGCTACGGGCCCCGCGCGAAAGGGGGCCCCGCATATGTTAGTTTCTTATCAAAATTATTCTATATTGCCAGAAAATCTCATTTCTGGCTTTTTGTACTTGTCCAGAGCCTAACGGCGCGTATAGTAATTTCCTAAATGCCCACAAAATTGTAACCTATAGATGGCAAATAAACGTATAGACTATTGATTTGTTTTTGTACCACTTTATACTTAAGAACTCATAATAGATCAAGGGCTCTTTGAAATAATTTGCTACGGGCCCCGCACTTGCTTAATCTGGTACTGGTCATGAGTAAACATTTTACATGGTATTTTGTAAGTGATATATTATATCCCATGATATAGAAACCTGGTCATGGTCATGACTTAGAATATTTGTAAATCTGTTGCCTAGGGAACCATTTTATGGTCGATAAACCACAGAACCACAGTTGTTGGAATAACTTTTCACTTTCAAAGATGAAGGCTGTGATGTGGAACACTGATCGTAGTGGTGCCGCGGCCGTGCTGTGTTTAAGCGTCATGTATCGAGATGGTTATTGTGATGGGTCGATACAAGAAGAATATCAGTTAGTATTTTTACAAAACCTTACGTTAAAATAAGTAACCAAGTTTTTGAATTATCTTCTGACTAGTCTTAACGACTAAAGTATGACGGTGATAACTGGAACCTCCAGCTTAATGGGCCCTCTAAAGCTTAGAGCAATAAGCAATGGGATGATCTCCTTAACTTCTTTTTATATTAGCAAAAAATTGTCTCAACAGACTGCCCTGCGTAACCCTTCTGATAATGCATGATCCTATAGTTTCGTGATGTATGTACTTATAAGTAAGTATTCTGAATATTATATTGAATCGACGAAAGCTTGGCGCAGCGGTTTGAGCGTAGTTGGCTTGTCTCACTGCACATGGTGGTTGCTGGTTCGATTCCCGCCGGGGCAAATTTCGGAAATAGCCTTTTAGTAATTTGCCCTAGTTGGCTGATACTTGTACGGTATCCATAGTTCAAACATTGCCTAGTTTGGGGCCATACAGTTGGTGTGACAGTCTGGCAATATTATCCTACTAATATTAGGTATATTATAATGAATGTGAAAGTTTGTGAGTGTGGATGTATGTTTGAATATAAGCAACTGACGATTAAAAAAAAAATATGACATGTAAAAAGACAAGCCCGCTGAGTTTCCGGATCTTCTCAGTCGAGGTCGCGTTCCGGTCCGGTTGTAGATATAAGAAAAAAATATATGTAAAATTGACAATTTGTAAGTGCCCCCGTAGGCCTAAACAAAATAAACGATTTGAATTGAATTGAATTGAATTTGTTACTCCTTCACGCAAAAACTACTGAACGGATTTGGATGAAATTTGGAACACAGTTAGTTTATAACCGGGATTAACACATAGGATACTTTTTATCCCGATAATCTCGAAATTTTTGCTAAGTTAAATACTACGCGGACGGAGTACGTGGGCACAGCTAGTATAATATATTATATTGTATATAACGCGGCACCGTTAGTGAGGAGCACCATGACCTACCGCACGTAATGTACGACGTTTAGATTTATTGCGTCGGCAAGTATTTTTTTTGTATATACAGGGCCGCATTTAGGTAGGGATTAGAATAGAAAATAACACAAACTAAATTAAATGCAAGACTCATTGCCATAGATCATAAAACCTCAATAACCTTTTTTAGTCAATATAAAACCCTAAAAATTACATTAAATAGTTAGTGAGCCACTTGGGTATACTTGAGATGATATACATTTTGAATCCTAATTTATTTTTCAGAGTGCCCCACCGTTGTAAACCTATGTAAAACTAATATAACCTGTATCCAGACGCGATATCTATATCCCATGCCATTAAAAGTCTAAAGTGAGTTCCATAACGTCATTATGCGGTCTCCAAAGTGTTCCATAAATTCCAATGCATATTTGCAGTAACTTTGTGAATTACAAAATGTACTTCCAGCGAACCTTTGGGACCTGCCTCACACGGTACACGACCGGGAGATTTATTGGCCTATACAAAGATATTTTTGTCCTCGATGCAGGCCCAGACTGCGGAATACAGGCGCAATTAAAATGGGAAGTTGGAGACCTAATTGGATGTATTATCTATAAGGACTGCAAGTTAAAAATCCTTTTACGGACTCCTTGCTTTAACCCGCATCTGTTGCAGGACGTTTTGAATTCAGCAGAGACACATTACACTTAAACTTAAGTTCGGATTGATTTATAACGGTACTAAAAGGCACTGTACGTGTAAGTTATGTACTCTAGCGTTTTTATTCAATTTAAAAGAGTAACCATTGAGTTTCTTGCTGGATCTCCTAAGTGGAAGCAGTATTGCGAACCGGTAGTAGATTCTGATTATCTAATGCTTGTGGGTCCACATGATTTACAAGATTTTAAATTGAATTAGAATTTAAAACTCATTTTCTACAAAATGCTTTGTGATACCATTTGCTAATTAAATCCTACTTAATATTATAAATGCGAAAGTTTGTGAGTGTGGATGTATGTTTGTTACTCTTTCACGTAAAAACAACTGAACGGATTTGGATGAAATTTGGAACACAGATAGTTTATAACCGGGATTAACATATAGGATACGTTTTATCCCAATAACCCCGAAATTGTGTTACGTTAAATACTACGCGGACGAAGTCGGTGGGCACAGCTAGTTTGGGATAAGTTATGAAACCATTAAACTTGACTAAGTATATGACAAAGGGCGAGTTTGTTAAGTGTTTTGGTCAGCGTTCCAATATTATTATCAACTAAATACGGCCCTGTTACAACATTCGAGCACGTTTCGTAATCGTGATTTAGTGAAGTTTTTCCTTTTTTTCACTTTATACGGGACTTAGTTTAAGGGCATAAAGGTTTAAATTCATAACGCAATTGTTATCAACCTTGACTTTTTAAATTCCAGGTTTATTATCTTCCATGGTTTTCTGGCCATTTTTTTCGATAGCTCTAGAATAGCCAGCCATCTAGTTGCATTTTATTTGTCGGTATCCTTCGCTTTTCCCCGGAACTCGTCGAGTGTCAAATCTTGGCGTCATCGTTCGACATCATTTTCAACCCTCTTACAGAAACAATAGTGAGAGTGTGTGGCGACCCTAGACCCTATAAAAACAACCGTCATTTTAGTGAGACTTGGTCGAGCGCACTTCTCTGTGCAAAACATAAAGGGGGCCAATAACTACAATTTGATCAAATAAGAGCTCAGGGCGAATCGAAACGGCACAGATGATGAAATAATACAGACGCGGCGTATTATAACTGCACAACTAATGGGGTTTACGGGACCGGCGGCCGTGTGACGAATGGTTCGCCCCGGATACCGCGGGTTCGAGTCCCGCGAGGTAATCTGTGTCTTGTGACCAGATTTTTATGATAAAGCATTGTGAAACTATTTTTTTTTCTTAATTACTGTATGTTAAATTGATATTTACTTACAGGGAAAGTCATTAAAAATTGCAATAGGTATTTGCTTTAAGGTGAAGGCGCCTGTCTAGCCCACGAAATTCAAATTTTTCGAGTATTTTTATAGTTTATCCAAAATCTGAAAATATTTAAGACAACATTTTGTGATTTGCGACAAACACAGTATGCAGCGCGTTTATTAATACATTTATTTTACTCTAAAACATTTCAAGAACAACAGATAACCAGAAATACTGGAAATTTTTGTATATTTAGTGATTTACTAGTATCATATCCACCGTGATAATAATATTTAAAGTAAAATAAATGTATTAATAAACGCACTGCATACTGTGTTTGTCGCAAATCACAAAATGTTGTCTTAAATGTTTTCAGATTTTGGATAACCTATAAAAATACTCGAAAATGTTGAATTTCGCGGGCTAGATGGGCGCTTTAGCCTTAATAGGTAATAATATTAATATCGCCAGACTGACACACTTACTGTATGGTCCCAAACTTAGCAACACTTGTACTATGGGTACCGTACAATGGACTGGGGGCGATCCCAGTGACACCCAGACCTAGTCGAATTACGAAAAGGCCATTTCGAACCCGCAACCACCATGTGCAGTGATCCGAGCGGCCTACCCTCGTGCCACTGCGCCAAGCCGTCGTCAAGTCGTATTTCGATGTACTGTTGCTGTCCCTTACGCAGTATTACGTTTCCATGGCATCCAAGTTCGATGGCTATCAATGTTTATTTGCCTATCACGACTGTTCTCTCTAATTCAATTCAATTCAATTCAAATCATTTATTTTGTTTAGGCCTACGGGGGCACTTACAAATTGTCAATTTACATATTTTTTTCCTTATATCTACAACCGGATCGGAACGCGACCTCGACTGAGAAGATCCGGCAAGAAACTCAGCGGGCTTGTCTTATTACATGTCATGTTTTTTTTTTTTTTTTAATCGCCAGTTGCTTATTTTCAATAATTACAAAGGGTAGTACTTAGATATTATATTAATATAAATATTAAAATAGCTCCAGTGTGTTGCCTTTTGATGTTATCAAGAATTATACAAATAATTCGGACTAGTAGGGCAAGACACGCTACGCTTTGACATTATTATTGACTGTCGAGATTTGAGCTGCTTAGTCCCAAGCTGTTTTATCATCCAAATAATCCGAGATTTTGTAATAACCCTTTGCAGTGAGTTTAGTTTTAATTAGGGTTTTAAACTTATTGATAGGTAAATCTCGGATTTCTATGGGAAGCTTATTGTAAAAACGTATACATTGTCCCATAAAAGAATGACTTATTCTGTGGAGACGAGTTACATGTACGGATAGCTTGTGCTTATTCCGTGTATTAATAGAATGAGCGTCGCTCCTTTTCTCAAAATTATTAGCATAAAATCTCTAATGCAGAAAACTCGGTGATTACCTCTGCGCAGTGCTCCAGGCGTTATGATTGGCGCGAATAAACCAATCTTGATTGTTGGAATTTCAGGACCGTGTGATTTTATGGCCTCTCATTGGCTCGCTGTTTATTGTGCAAACGTCTGAGGAATTGGTGTTATTATGAAATGGTAACGGAAAAAGCTATTAGTAGGTAAAACTATTTAATTGGTATCTTCTCTGTATGTCCTTTATAGAATCGTAAACTATGCATTTCAGCAAAGTCTTGTGCGTGAGCTCACATAGGTTTCTGAGTTGGTACGACCAATCTTTGACAGCGTAGCAACGCGCGCAGGGTATAGCTAGTTAGATATAAATTTAAGGTCATAATAAGTATGAAGGTGTTAGGTCTTAATAATAATAGGTCTTATTAAGGTATTTAATACGACATTATAAGTAGGTATATCTCTTAATAATGTGATTTCCTACTTATATCAACTATACCTACCTATAAAATCATATTCAACTAGCTTTATTTCGCGTAAATTCCAAACGCTCAATTTCTTCCAGTTTGACGTGCTCGCAAACCCCATCCAAAAACACTATCAGGTGTTTCATACCGTAGTCCCAATTGAACCCTCAAACAATCCTAGGTATTCTTTATCGCATTTGCAACCCCAACGCCCCGTGAGGTTGAGTCATGCCTCAACTTAGACATTCAGTTATTGCCAAGATTTCTCAGGAACACCACTATTTAGTTATTACTAGGTGATAAATCGGCATTTAATCCTACTAATATTATAAATGTGAAAGTTTGTGAGTGTGGATGTATGTATGTATGTATGTTTGTTACTCCTTCACGGAAAAACTACTGAACGGATTTGTATGAAATTTGGAACACAGATAGTTTATAACCGGCATTAACATATAGGATACTTTTTATCCCGATAGTCCCGAAATTTTTGTTACGTTAAATACTACGCGGACGAAGTCGGGGGGCACAGCTAGTGTATGTATAAACTTCTTTTTTTAACAAGCCCTTTGACATTCTATAACTGTTCGGTATGCAACTAAAACAGTCAATCTTACTAACATGACGATGAAATTTGCGCCTTCACTCGATTTCACCTAAAATTGACTAACTGCACCACGTAACCAACACCCGCTTTCGCACTAGTCTCGGTACTATACCGATCTTTACATAATCGATTCGTTATATCGATTCACGTGTGATAATCGAGAGCGGAAACGTTTTATTGATGTATGTAGTAACAAATCTAGTTGTTACTGGGTTGAGTCATCATTTGAAAACTATTTTAGTTCTTTGTAGGGTTGTAGATACTGTTAACGACTGTGAAATAATTTAAGGTGTTGGTTAAGTTTGATTGAGGATCTTTCAAAAGCGGCAAAACTTATTTGAACTAAATGTGATACAGAAGTTGAATGAAATCCGATTTGATATTATAATAGGTACTTTATTATAATAAAGATAGTGCATCTATTAGAAATGCTCACAAAATTGCGCATGTTAGAACCCCCAGTGTAAAGAGACACCAATTCCTAACGTTTTATACAGGAAAAGAGGTCTATAGCATTGGTAGTGTGAAGGTTATTAGAAATCTTATTTTCCGCAGACGTTCTCAATAATACGATGATAAGTATGTTTCTCTTGTGTTTTGCAAAAGCATGTCAGGTGTTTAAGGAAAGTTGGGATTTATGGTCATCCACACTTTCAATAGAGAAAAGAAACTCAATATAACTTTATAGATATTTTCTACTTTGAATGCAATGGTCAATATTAGAAACCGAACCCCTCACCATATACCGAAGTGTTTATAATTAAAAAAAAAACATAATAAGCCCCAAAGGCCCTTGTAAAAGAGGCGTTCCGAGCGAGAATCCTGGTATTTTCAACCTTGTAGTTTAGTTGGAAAAGCTAACGGGATTGGTATTGATATAAGAACCACACATTGTTACTGGGTAATAATTAAAAAAATGTATTTAAATTATTATTTTGTTTGTTTCAGTGAATTAACGCTACTGGAGGGCATGGCGAACTCCGGAAGCTGGAGCGAGGAGCCCATCTCTAAGGTAATTACACCATTTACTGTCTGCATTTATAAGTTTGGTCCTCACTGAACTCTGCAAATCCCACAATATTCTATTTCAAATTAGACATGAAACAAATACTATAAACGATAAATTATTAGTATGATGTCGGAGAGACACGAGGCGAACCACGAACAAGGATTATTCAACATTCAGAAGATTTTCAATAAAAATTAGTTGGTATTCTTGCATTGCGTAACCTTCGTCATCGCCATTTCTAAGAAAAACCCGGAACAATTATAAGGAAACAATTATTTGGTTTGTATTGTTAATAATTATTAGAAATGTATCTAGCATCTTCTCAAGCCGAAACTATTCGGTAAAGCAATTGAATGTATACTATAATAATAGGCCAAGACAATCGTAGTTCACATGGCGTTAATTTCAATTCGCAGCAATCCGTTTGGCATGTCGAAACGAACAAAAACTCATAGAAAACGAGAGCGTGGGACGAGAGGTGATACATTACTCGGCGGCTCATGGTGGCTGTAATAAATTACAGTTCTGTTTTAATTCTTCCATAAACTTATTTGGATATTGTTTTGCAAAAACTAACCACGTCTGCAGACCAAAACTAACCCCAGCGCAAGTGTAATTAGGTCAGTTTCACATTGCAAAAGTATATCTGGGTTGGTTCCATTCTAACTATATCCATTTAGAAAACAGCACGTTAGAATTGCTAAATGCTATTTGATATATAAATTAATGAATGAATGCTTAGCACATCAAAGGAAAGACAAAGTCAATACAATCAAATAGTAATAGGTACCTACCTACCCAAATATATAAACCACCAAGCAACTTCTGTAGATATTCCCGAGCCCAGTAGACTAAGGCTTAAAGCCAGCTCACATCAATTAGGTAGATACTCAATTAATCAATTAGTCAGAGCCCAAGTCAGCTAATTTAAAACCCATTGAAAAGCATTGATCATGAGGTAATATTATCTTAGTAAATCTTCATCGTACACCGCAAATTCTTCTTTCTTCTTCTTCTTCTTGGCAATCGATATTTTGTCGGCCAGAGGATTGCTGACAAATGGCCGACAAGCACATCGAAGCCCAATAATTAATTAATGACCAATCCATTTCAATTGCTTTTCAATTAGCTGACTTGGGCTCTGACTAAATGATTGATTTAATACTTATCTAATTTATGTGAGCTCACTGCATACGTGCTTCGAAATTAGGGGAGGGGTAATGAAACTAGGTACTACAGTAATGTAAGTACGTCACATTATTCATTCACCTCAATTTGTAAACATAAGAAATCATTGAAACAAGAAAATTTACAATTTTATTTAGTTTGCAAGACATTAATTGGCCACCGCACCCTACATAACAGTAAAAACGTCACAAAACCATATCACGCGTACACTAATGATGACGTATGAGGTACCATGATGAATTGACGATGATAGCTCTCTCATTGTTATCGGCACGTGTGAAATCATCATTATTATTTGATCGATGATATCGTGGCTTCATGGGCTAATAAAGATTATGAAGACAGGCAAAGGCTACGAGACAGCTCCTGCGCCCGAAATGATACTAGACAAAATTATTGAATATTAAAATTATTTTGCTTAGGTATTTCGGTGAAGGAAAACATAATGAGGAAACATGCATGTCTTAGAAAATCTAACCAATTTTCAAAGGACATGTGAAATCCGCCCCAACCCGCACCGGGCCAGTGGTTGATTACGGTCTGAATCCCCCTCGTAGCGAGAGGAGGCCGTGCCCAAGAGTGGGACGTTAAAAGGGCTATTATATTTTATCATAATCCCGTCTTATTATGATTTTAAAATGAGATGAATTAATGTTTTGTTTTGCATACAATAACGATCGATCTGTGATCGATCGACGATCGATTGGTGTAAAAAATAAATAAATAAACAAATATCGCCAGACTGACCCACCAACTGTATGGTCCCCAACTAAGCAACGCCTGTACTATGGGCACCGTACATGGACGGGGGGCGATCTCGGTGACACCCAGACCTGGACAATTTGAACCCGCAACCACCCGGTGCAGTGAGCCGAGCGGCCTACACTCGAACCACTGCGCCAAGTCGTCAAGTGTGGATAGTGCAAACTGAGAATGTTCAGCTACTTATGCTACTGCCCATACAACCCTAAGAACTTCGTCGGGTTATACAGTAGCAGATATGCTATAACAATTGTCGGTTCCTTAAGAGAAGTAACGTGCAATTAGCCCGAGTCGCGTCGCTTCCGTCCGCGCGCGGGCGCGCCTCTCGGCCGAGATCACTATCTTTGTGATGATGCTATTACTGTTCTTATTCATATTACCGAGTTATTTGATAAGTCGGTACAAGGTAGGAGCGAGTGCGAGTTGGAAATCCTTACTTCTAACGTATAACATGGAAATTAACATAGATTAAGGCTAAAGCGCCCAGCTAGCCCGCGAAATTCAAAATTTTCGAGTATTTTTATAGTTTATCCAAAATCTGAAAACATTTAAGATATCATTTCGTAATTAGCGACAAACACAGTATGCAGTGCGTTTATTATAATAATAGATTTATTTTACTCTGAATATTATCATGGTGGATATGATACTAGTAAATCACTAAATATCCAAAAAATGCCAGTTTTTCTGGTTATCTGTCGTTCTTGAAATGTTTTAGAGTAAAATAAATGTATTCATAAATGCACTGCACACGGTCTTTGTCGCGAATTACAAAATGTGCCTTTTATCATTGTCAGATTTTGAAAAATTTCTTAAAAAACTCAATAAATGTGAAGTTAGATGGGCGCTTTAGCCTTAACATGGAAATTAACATAGATTAAAGGAAGTTAGCGAGAGATGTCAAGTCTCTGAAAATTATTTGTACCTCGAAGACTATTTTGAATATTGATGCGTTTCGTACGCAGAGCGAGGGAGATGGAAGACCAACACCCCCTCCCTACGCCTCCCTCTCTGTCTTACTCCCCTTCAGGTCGGCGACGTGCGGGAAGTGTCAAAAATCAGTTTTATAGGCAACGGTAACGTTTTAAATCAGGCAGGATGTACGAATTTTTTTTTCAATTTTTTGGGGTAAAACCAACAGTATCACAATAGGGTGCTTATTATCTATATTAATATTAACTGACAGTGCTAATTGTGATACCAGCACCGTTTACCACAAGTTATGTTAACTAAAACATGGTTTGTTGAGAGTACAAGAATAATGGTAATAAAAAGAAAACAGGAAGAAACAAGAGTTTTACATACTGAAAATGTAACTGAACCTTAAATACAAGAGTGTTAGCGTACGATACTCGTATCCTTTAACTTAGTTAATATTAGTTTTTTGAAAACACTTACACGGTGCGCCAATATGTCAACATGACCAGAATGGCTGTTATAAGTGTATATTTTTAATCCTTTTTAAGTCCGGGATACGTAAAACAGTTTCAGTAGTTAGGACAATCGTGCAAGCCTACAAAATCGCGGTTCGCTTATCACCCACACTTTACATTTGCGACGCGCTCGGAGCGTCCGACCCGTTCGTTAACCTCAATAACACCTGCTTTCTTTCTACAAATTAATCGTACTTATGTGCGAGTAACATTATTTACGTAAGTATTTACTTACCGGTATAGTACGTATTGTAAAATATTTGGACAAGTATTTCATACATTTTTCCTTCGTATCGACGTCAATATACAATATCTTGTGTTATCTAAATCTTGATAGGCGATTGTCGTCGCATCACCGATGCGTGGGCGCTCGTGTCGCCAGGTCATGATACATGGCTCATATTTTTGTCTGATCATCAATACGATACCTACGTACCTTAATACAATAGATAGAATATGTTTGTATAAGATAAGCTGGCTGACGTTAACCCAAACGACGTTGTCCTGTCTTAACTTTGAATATTGAATTCGAATTGTTCCGCTCAGCTTTATTATTTTTTTATTTCATAAGAACCTTCTCCTGACAATAATAAACACATAAAAAAAGAATTAGCGAAATCGTTCCATCCGTTCACGCGTGATGCGATTGCCAAGGAAATAAGAGATTCATTTTTAGATACAGATTAAAACTGAAAAAAAAAAATACATTTTTCAAAACATAACTTTGTAATTCTAAAACTATTAGCTTTGGAGGAAACTTGAAAAACAAAAGGTATTATAGGAATACAGCTGTTGACAGATTTCATAAGTCTACAAAACCTTCAACTATCCCACAAAGCCGATAGTTTTAGATTTACAAAGTAAAGTTGCAAAAAAAATTGTATACCCTTTATGTTTCACCTAGTACCTATACAAGCCTACGACAGTAGCCTATAGATATTTGCAATAAAAAGGCATTACTCACGCGTCGCTGACCTGGAGGGGAGTGACACAGTGGGAGGGGAAGGGAGGTCTTCCGACTCTCTCACTCATCGTACAAAACGAAGCTATGAAAGTTACTTTTCGCCAATCTTCTGTGAGAGACTGGTACCACCCTGATGCACCCACATTATGCTGATATGTTGGTCCCAATTAAATAGGGATGAGCCTATTATCCATCCAGACACTACGTCCATCTTTAGAACTTCGCACGAACTCTTGTTTCATACCCGTAATTACCTATTCATCCATAAATTTAATCTTAATTAATCTTTATCTTTACATAACTGTGATATAATAGGTTGCTCTGAGATTCTCTAGTGGCGTGAGAACAATGTTTACATGTGTAACGCTTAATTACAGCGCTTTTAATTGACAACAATCCTTTGTTTAAAATAATATCACTTTGTGTGAAACAATTTAAATATGTATGTCTTGCTTACGACCGCTTTAATGACGATATCCACCCTATACAGGGTAAGAGTCAGATAATTGTTTTTTTATATTAATGGCCTCTTTCCATTCAGTCATTCCCAATGTGATTCTGCTAATGTCCATTTCACGAAGACGAGTTAATTATTGCAAATTAACCCATATGTCAGTGTCATAAGAGTCACAGCACTATACTTGTGATTCGACGTATTCCTTGCAGGGTGTCAGTCATATAAAACTGAAATGAAACAAATCTAACCTCCCTATATGTTAAGGGAAATTTAGTCGTTTTCAAGATATTATTTCAATATTTATGATTTTTAAATAAAATACTCAGCTTATTAAGTGAGATGATTCAATATAAACTTATTACTTACACTATTAATGAAGCAGTATTCATCATAAAATGTGCAAAAATATCTAGCTGCTTAAGGTTAATACTAAATTTCGAATTCTTCTAGTGTTAAATTGGATTGCAAAATATGAAAATAGGTACGGAAAAATACTGAATTTCCTCTAAAAATATCCGATAATCACCATAATTCGCAGTAATGTCAAAGCTTCCATATTGTTTCTGCAACCTTAATAAAATAAACACAAAACAGTATTTTATTTACCTACATCAAAACGTTTTCATGTAACGCAGCACCCGACTGTATCATTAACTGACACTCACACGTATATTAACAACGCTCGTAACTCATACTGTAACGTTAATAACAATGAATGTTACGGAATGTTAGTTGGCGAAAGCAAACGTAGGTACCTACTGTCTAGCCTAGTAATCATTAGAAAACACATAATAAATCCGCTACTGATCGCAATCTTCGTTTGACTATCAGAAATTAGCCATAGAGAATAACGCAGCACGCGTAAAATGCCGCAAGACGGCGCCACGTGACAGTGAACTGACATTGACAGTTCTGAAAGTATTTTTTGCTCTCTCTGGCACAAAATTGTAGCTGTAAGTCAGACTGAGACCTCACAATGATTGCTATTTGCAATGACACTGACAGAAGATAACCTCAACCTTACCAACCTTATTCAATCAAGCGACATCTAGTGAGCGATTTTTTGATTAAGGTCTTTTAACTGATAAATGGATGGAATCGGTCATATCGGGATAAAAATTGTGGTAATGGAGGGCATTATTTATAAATGCTTTTGTGTAAGAAACGTGATTTTACTAACTGCTGTGAATAATAAGTGGGAATTGTGTCACAGGATAAGCAGCGCCCTCCAATCTACAATCCTGAAGACTACGCCACGTCCCTGAAGAAATGGGGCAAGAAGACCGGCGGCGCCAGCCTGTACGAGCTCGAGCCAGGCCTGGACCCTAACAAGGCCAGGACTCTGCCCAACCAGGGCAGCAAAGACTTCAGGTGACCATTATAAGAAATTAAAGTCCCTAGCCATCTATACCAAAATGTATACATTATCCCTGTAAACAAAACTGAATTGTATGAATTCCAATTCAAAATTCAAATTCAATTCGTTTATTTTGTTTAAACCTACGGGGGCACTAACAGTTGACAATTTTAATTATATTTTTTTTGTTACTACTACAACCGGATCGGAACGCGACCTCTACTGAGAAAATCCGGCAAGAAACTCAGCGGGCTTGTCTTTTAACATTTTGTTATATTTCCTTTGTTTTTACTTTTTTATGGACAAGAACCGTCGCCTATAGCTGCTTGAAATTCCAAAGGCATTGAACACACATTGTCAACCTCAAAGGGAGTGGGAAGGAAGGACAGGGAGACAAAGGGGGATAGGCATTCCACCTTCATTTCCTCGTACATGGAAATGTTCATTTATTAAACTTTTCAGGAACCCCTGCTTGGGTGTGGGTGAGGAGATGAGCCTCCGCCAGTTCGGAACCCCGAGCGAGCTCCTCACCAAACTGAGAGCTGATCTAAGACTCTCCTTTCCAAGGTATGCATGATTAATATACATTTAATCCTGTACAAGGATTTTTTAAATCTATTTTTCGGAAGATAGGTATCTTTTAGCGCCATCATCGATCGATTTAATAAACGTTTTAATCACCTGACTGTGGAAGAAGAGCTTTATGTTTTTAACATAATTTTCGTAAGTGCATGGATTCAAGTGGCTGGTAAAATATTTTTTTTATAATTATAACCAAATTATGAAAATATTATATTCTTATTTACAACAAAACTTTAAATTGTGTGCATGCAAAACACTTAATGGAGAGCTTTGTTCCTGACGGGGGGTCCCCTGACCGCACAACTTTTTTTTTTATTTACCTAAGTCAGCAAAAAAGCGTTCGACCTGCCTGCTATAAAGGCACTAATGGCACGGTGGTGACCAGAAGGGGAACGGGATAGATGGTGGGAAAGAGAGGGGAAGCTGTTTGAGTTTCGAGTTCGAAACGCAGTTATAATAGCTACTTTAAGTCGATCTTCTGTGTGAGTTTGGTACTACCCCGGTCAAGCTAGACCGTACATGAGCTGTCAGCAATTGGCTACAGTTTGGGTCTACCACCGTAAAAGTTTACAGGTAAAGACTCCGACCAAGGATGATACGTGAGGCCATTGAAATTAAAAAACATCCTAATTTCAATAGAGAAGATGGCTGGGTGCTACCACCAACTTGGGATCCAGTAATTAATATAATTAAAACTATAACTCTAAATTCAAAATTTAAAAACCCCCGATGCGACGGCCTTTTCATCAAATGTATACAATAATCAACAGAAAATCTGTGTGTATGACACATTATTTTGTTATGAAATTATAATAATTGACATTTGAATAGACAACGAATCTAAATATTAATGCCACGGAGGTTTAATTCCTAGTAAAATATTATCAATTATGATTCCATTTCATGTAATAACTCTGGTTGAGGTGGACGGGAGCAGCCCAGGGGAAGAATTTTCAATAACGCTAAAATTATTTTAAATTAGATTTGTTTTTTTATATTTTTTCTCAATAGCGGAGCAGTGCCCTCTAGAATTATTATAACGTAATATTCCATGACCATTAACAAAACAAACAAAATTTAACGCATGCGCGTATCCATCATTTGACACGTGACTTATCGAACGTCTTTAGTTCATACACAAATCGCATATAAAGATTGATAAAATATACATTTTTGGTCAGGGGTTAAAAACCAAGCGTACCATTGCAAGACCTCGAGACACAGTGAGCACTTTCTGCGTGGATCGGACCGCAAACAGCAACTAAATTTTGAGGGTACCCAGTTTTTAACTATGACATCAGGACGTCTAACACCTCAGTCCCCCCGTGACCACGGTTGCTGTAAAGCAACCGAACCGTCGGGAACATAAAAAATAAAAAAGTAAATAAACGCGATATAATCCGCTAAAGAACTATTTTAGCGGATTATATCGCGTTTATTTACTTTTTTCAAGGTAAAGACTCTCTAGCCACATGCCGTACATGACATCGTCAAGAATGGGATGATCATTATAATATAGGGTAAATTTAAAGGGTGCTTGTTTTAAAAAAAATGCTTATCATCGGTAGCGTCTAAGACTAAGAGATTAAGAGGAAGTAGACTTAATTATTATAAAATTAAGCTTCATTATAGCAGTCTGGTCAGTTTTATAACAATTTAATAGACTGTTACTTTGTTGCATAAATTATAGCCATAGATAACAAGCGAGATTGGTATTTTAATATTACATAAACTAACCATGTTACATGTGGCTAATACAAAATATCCAACGTTATCGTTTCGTTATCTAGATAGCATACTGTCACTATCTTTCTTATTTATAAATACTGTGGTGTGAAGGGAACAAGACGTTTGATACGTGCCTGGGTTTGTTTAGTCACAGTTCGCTTTTTCAATAACCACGGAATCGATTCGTGGTGTCGACGGAACTTCGTAACCGGTATCTTAGTAAGTAATTATCCTATGTGTCAATCCAGGGTATAAACTATCTGTGTGCCAAATCTCATGCCAAAACGTTCAGCCGTTTTTGCGTGATTGAGTAACAAACATACAAACTTTCATCTTATACATTTTAGTAGGATAACCCTGCTGGGCCCTAACCACGCTAGCTACTCAAATCGTAATAGAAAAGCAAACGCTCGCGATTACGTTTCAAACGTAATAGCATAGCAATTTCAGTAGAAATCGTGAAGCTCGTGTCAGCAAAACGTCAAAAGCGGAGCGTTTGAAACGTAATCGCGAGCGTTTGCTTTTCTATTGCGATTTGAGTAGCTAGCGTGGTTAGGGCCCTGTTCCGGGTGTTAGTGGGATTGCCTCAATGTATTATTATAATATCTACCCAATTACCCATTATGCAAAGGTTGGTTTGTTTAGTAGTATAAAATCGGTGTATTTCTGTCCATTATCTATACTCTATCACTTATACCACAAGTTTAAATCGTATACTGTGTCGAAAATAACTGACTAAAAATAGCGCTTAATGTCCAGACTTAAATAAAAATAGAATTATAAAAATTTTATGACCCTCTGATAGTTGTACAGAAGCGCTCATATTGCGCATTTAATGTTGAAACTATAAAAAGTTAATTTTATGGTAGAGCTGTGAAATAATTTTCAAAAGTACAAAAATTTTTTTTGTTTATTCTTTTTTAAATACA
This sequence comes from Notodonta ziczac, assembly GCA_918843915.1. Classification (NCBI taxonomy): domain Eukaryota; kingdom Metazoa; phylum Arthropoda; class Insecta; order Lepidoptera; family Notodontidae; genus Notodonta; species Notodonta ziczac. The sequence goes on along the minus strand of OU974044.1, from coordinate 11,613,851 downwards.
GTTTTTAAAGGCGGCTCTCTTAATATAGGCACCACCTATTATTAGAGTAAAGCCCGTATTGATAAATCAATCTCAAGTCTGAGAGCGGTCTTGAGTAAGCTTTTGATGTGTCATTTTGTACTGGTTTGACATAAGAATGACATTCCCCAGATCGCTCGCAGACTTGAAATCGATTTATTTAATAAATTCAAATTCAAAGCGTTTACACAGTTTAGGCCTACGGGGGCACTTACAAATTGTACGGGCCTTAGATAGGTTTTATTTTACAAAGTCAGCAAATGGCGTATGGCCCGCCTAATGTTTAGCAGTTACCGTAGCCTATACTTCATTAGATGCTTGCAATAGGTGCAATACCAAAGGCATAGCTCGTATGTTGCCAACTTAAATAGGAGTGAGACAGAGGGAGGGAGGTTAAGAGAGGGGGGACTTCCAGCTGTCACTCATCGTACGAAATACAGCGATAACGTTATGGAGTTAACGTTTTTTTAGGCACACAAATTTATAAATTTACTAGCTGTACCGGCAAACGTTGCTCTGCCATTCAAAATATTTATAGATTTGAAACAAATCATTTTTGATTATTAAAAATTATTTGTGTTTGAAATAAACTTCATGACCTATTCTCAGACCTACAGAATATACACAAAAAAATCATAAAAATCGGTCAAGCCGCTTCGGAGGAGTTTGGTTACAAACACTGTGACACGATAATTTTATATTTTAGTCCGGTCAATTTAGACCAAAAAATGAGAGTGAAGTTACATAAAGTCCCAACAAGCTGAAAATCAGTAAAATTGTTCAAAACATAATTATAAATAATATTTAAAAGTTCCCCATCATTCCCGTGTATGGAAAAAAAAATATTCTAGGTCAAAGGTCAAAAAAATGAGTTTTTCGCATTTTCAGCAAAACGGTAAGTTTTATCATAAAGTACCTTAGACAAAAATTGTAGATCATAAAATTATCTATAAAAAATATCCCAATACTTTTTTCCTACGAGCCACCGTTTCTGAGATATAACGATTCAAAAGAACGGAAGCGCCCATCAGCATGTGCTACTGCCCGCGCGGCATCTACGGGAAGGGGTGTAACAAGAGTGGGTACCATGCCCTGTTTAAAGTTAGTTATTACTAGCTGTTGGTACCTACTTTGATAAAATAAAAGAAGCCTAAGTTACACCTTGTAATATCAGCTACCTACTCTGCTACGTTTTTTTTTCCATACACGGGAATGATGGGGAACTTTTAGACATTGTTTATAATTATGTTTTGAACAATTTCACTGATTTTCGGCTTTATGTAACTTCGAATGTCTAAATTGACCGGACTATTTATTCTGTACCTATCTAAAGTATTTATGTAAATTACTTCCCTAAGTAGTAGCGAGTATCTAATCGAATAACGGTAGGTACCTACGCATCGGGATGCTGTGCGGATAATGTTAATTAAGTCATAGTAATTAATGTTCTGCCTATAATTAACTGTAGACTTTGCTTAGGATCCTATTAACTTTATTAGTTAACAACTGTGAAGTAAGATTAGTTAACCGATTTATTTAATAACTAATTTTCCCGTCACTTGTGGTCCCACGCGTAGCTTGCCTACTTTGAGTACGACTCTTGTATCTGAAATCTTGTATGTTAATATATCTGGAAAATCTCAATTAGTTTAATAATAATTTAAATAAACCGCGATACATACAATGTTATGTCACTCATGTCATGTACGCAATAGCCAATCCTTTTATGACAGTCTCATCTTTTATGGCCGCACACTCAGTTTTTGTCCTCAAATTGCTGGGCTAAATCCAGTGAATCCTTTGCCGTAATTTTTCTTTATGCGAACAAATTATACCCCTTTCTTGATTACTGAACATTTTTCTTTCATTCTAATGGCATACATTTAATAAGACAACAAATCTAAAAATACTAACAGTTTTATGTGTTAATAACAATTTTTTTTTGCTTTACTTCATTAATATTTATGCAACTAACACCTTATAAATTGTTAGAATATGTATATAACGTCGAAGTCTAATAGTTCTAAAATTCTCCCGATTTGGTATACGGTCAGGAACATAAATTATTTATTCCGTTTCATTCCAGCTTCGTGCAAGAGTTCGCTTGCGAGCCGCTAGATGGCGTCACTTTGCTACTAGAACTCCTGCGCAACGTACAGCTGAGTCAGTCCGGGGACGGGGCGAGGGGTCCCCCCGCTGTGAGACGAAGACCACTCCTTGATGAGCTGGCTTGCTTGTAAGTTACAATTCTTCTATGTGAAGAGATGTTTCATCTTCTAGCTCTATGCCTTCTCAATTTTAACTCCCGACAAAAAAGAGGGGTCTAATAAGTTTAACATGTGTATTTGTGTATCTGTGTGTCTGTCTGTGGCATCGTAGCGTCCAAGCGGATGAACCGATTTCAATTTTGTTTTTTTTTTGTAAGATAGGTATTCTGATCGAGAGTGTTCTTAGCTATGCTTCATGAAAATCGGTTCAGCCGTTTGAAAATCACCTGCTCTTTTGTAGTTTAAAAAGTCACCGCATAGGTGGTTTTCAAATTTTAATTGTGTTCGTTTTCCAATATATTCTAATTTTACTGGTTACTGATATTTACACCAAGCTTTGATGAAGAAAATACCAGGTAACTGCCATCGCTCTCTATTAGTATACTGCATTAGTAGTTCCACTAATTGAGTCTGCCTACCACACTAAAGATAACTCTTCCGATAAATAAATAATTTTCAGACCTTTTAACACTGCAAGAGAGTTTTAAAACTATTATTGGAATCCGGCATTGTAGAAAAAAAAATTGAGGGCCTTATTCAAACTGCCCGTAGATTAGAATCTAGGATTTTCAGTTTAACGCGCCCTCATCTGAATCTATTTTTTTCTAATTCCTGCATAAAAATGTTACACCTTGAAGGCAATGCCTCTGGAGCTGCTGCAGCCGGTACCCTGACTGCGTGAGGCGGCTGGTGGCTGGATCCAACGGCGTCTACACGCTCACCGTCTGCATCATGTCAACGGTCAACAAGTCAAGGATTTTAGCGCTGCAGGTAATATTCTAGAAGATTAAAAAGAAGTATTAGAATGAGTTCACAATTTGTCTGAAAAGTTCTCCAAGAACTTGATACTGTGTGGTGCTGGCTAAAGGTAGCATAAATATATCAGTATTTATAGGAATTTGGTAAGATACAGCGAATTGGGTCAACAGTTTGTTAGGTAGGTATATCTCCTGAGTCCTTAACTCATATATTCTAGTCAACAATTTGAAGTTGAAATGTGACTGACCTAAGTAGTAGTTCCAGACCTAGTTATGGACCTAAGGACCTACCGTTCGGAGATAATTTCTGCATATATCCACCCATCAGTTTGAAGACGTCCACTGCTGCACACAAGCTTCCTGACTTGCTGGACAATACGCGTGCTAACTGTGATGTAACCAGACCTTTCTCAATTACAGCTCCTTACAAAGGCCTGCTACCCACCAGCCAAAGGTCACAGCATGGTCTCCGAAGCCCTCTCAACCCTCCGCCTGCGATACGGGGAGCCGGTCCGCTTCAGGTTCTTAGTTGGCATGCTACAGAGCGCCGGAGGCTCTGGAGACCTGCAGGCAGCCGGCTTGTCCTTCATCAATGCACTCCTGAATAGTGCCCCAACTCCTCAAAGGAAGCTGTACATCCAGGCCGAGTTGGAGCAGGCTGGGTTTGATATTGTTACTTTGAAGAAGGTGAGACCCTCATTAATTTGGACTGAAATCTACTTAAGGACTTAAATTGCGTTGATAAGTGAAACAGACTTTTCAAGGTCGTATCAGATTTTTTTGCATTTTCATTTTAGTCTGAAACAGATCTCGTCGCATTTTTTTTTCTTAATTTAAATCAACATTATAATCAGTTTTCCTTCCACAGACTGTAGCCAAATTGCCTAACGCAAACGAGCAAGTGTCGCGGGAGATAGAAAGCTACGAGAAGCAACTGATTGACATAGATACGCTAAGCGAGAAGGCAAATGAGGCACAAAGGGAGAAGGACGATATGAGATACAAGTTGGAACTGCTTGAGAAGCGGGTCAAGGTAAGAATACTCTGAAGACAGCCGATAACTACTTAACCCCACATAAGGACCATTTTCTGGTTAACATAAGGAAGTAGGCTACAAAAAACTCAAAGCTTAACATTACCCAAGCATTAACTTTACAATCATCCAAGTCTACAACTGATCTAAAGTTTCCCAAACGCGGGTATCCTTTTTCAGATTCTTCAGGAAGAGAAAGGCATTTTGCTGTCATTAGAGAAATGCCTTAAGGAGAAGTGCTGTGAGTTACAGGAGGAGGTATCCTCTTTAAGGTCGGAACACGGCAGCTCCAATAGAAAGAAACCTTTTGCTATGAAGAAAAAAAACTCCGCGCATAGGAATAAAGGTAAGGCTATTGCAATTGGGTTCAAACTATACTAGACTATAATGACCTAAATATACAGGGTAGAAAAATGTGCTTCTAAATTTCTTTGAAATACGAAGCACATAAGTACTTACTTAATATATTTTGGGTATTAAAATCACACGATTCATAAATCAATCATTTTTATCGGAACACGTACCCTTCAAATGACTCTGACGCGCACATAAAAGTATTTGTCACTTTTTAAATAATGTGTCAAATTATTAAGATAGCTTACTTCGTTCCAGATGACTCATCGCCACCAGAGGATGAAGGCATCAGTTCCTCAGAAAGATCCCTAAGTCCTGATGGAGACCCGCAAAGAGATTCCATGGTGTACGAAGTGTTCAGCGTGAAAAACGAAACCTACGACCTGATGCGAAACAAGCGCTCTTTACACAAGAAAAAAAGCATAGATAAGAAATCTTCAGATGAAGAAGAAGAAACAACCATAGATGAAGTTATCCAGGAATTGAGAAATATAGTTAACCATGCAGAATCGGCACAGTATGCGAAAGATTACGTAGACGGCAGATCATCTAGATGTAACCAAACATCAGAAATGAACGTTTCAATCAATGCTCTGCAATGTAAGAAACACAGAGACGAAGATAAAGAAGACTCCATCACAAGCACCAAACACAGCATTCAGATTAAAAGCAAAGATGATTCTTCGGAAGACAATATAGATGATGATCAAGAATCAGAAATAGTTCCGAGCAAAATCGTCCCACATCCGCCTAGGAGAGCTAAAAGCTTACTACATTTATTCGTCCCACCGGTTGATCAAGGGTTGTTGTATAAACCACCTGATCTATATGACGATAACTTCTATTCGAGCGATGAAGGATCAGACTCCTTGCTAAGCTCTTCTAAATGTCACAACCAAGTTGCTAAGAAACCTTCCGGATCAGCTTTTGACTTCCGAGAATGCCGGGCGGTGTTCAATTCTCTGGTAGATAAAAATAAAGACGAAACTAGAATAAAGAGGTCCCGGACCCGATCTAGGGAGGAGAAGAAAACGTCTGTGAAACGCAGCGAATCATTTCAAACATCAGAAAAAGGATCGCGTCAAAGAGAATATATTGATAGTATGTTTTACAACGAATCCCATAATTCGAATGATTCGACACCATTACAGACATCTAACTCAAAATGCAGCCGTGTCGATGAAATAGTCAACCTCATAGAATCAAAGAAGATGACGAAAAGTTTAGACAGAATCGATGAAGGTTTGAATTCGATGGTAGACATAGTTATGTTGTCAGAACCGAAAAAACACATCCAGCCCTACGAGAGGAGACAACGATCAGTATCAAGGACCAGCAGTGACGCTGGCCTTGAAAGCCCTTTAATCCCAGTAACGAGATCTAACAGCCGTCGCAGGAATCTCCACCTATACGACTCCCGATCGAGTCAGAAGGACGAAGCTCCGAAAATTGATTCTCAAAAATTCTACCTTGGCCAACCTACATTGACCTCTGGGCTCGACAATCAGACATTTAACAACTCTACATTCTTAGTTAAACGAGGGCATAGCAACGCTGGTTTTTATTCGGGACCTAATTTGCTGAGAGATGCTCCCGCTAGCATGACCAGCCTAGTATTGAATGGTACACACAGCCACGCGGATTTGAAGAGAACATTATCTCCAATCGGATCAACTTCGAGCAAATATGGTATTCATAAGGTAACGGATATGCCTTCAGGATTATATTAAGAGGTGCTTCTAATGTATCCCCATTTAAACCAACGACTAATTTAAGTTTCTCGTACCTAATTGTTTTTGACTAGTGCAATATACCCCTTTAGGACAAGTTAGTAACATTCGGTTTTTGGGAAAGATGATCAGAAATTAATCAATTCTTAATCAGGATCTCATTAATGATTTTATCATCATCAATTTCCTTTATTTATGCGATAATTTATCTGCGTCATTGATGCCATTTCAAAGATAGGACATTTCATCCTCCGCTGAATTTAATCAGATTTTCCAACAACCAATAGTCTTGTAACTAATTTATTGTTATGATATTATCATTGTATCTTGGTAATTTTGTTTATTAGCAAAATTGGCTTAAGATCACATAATTTTTCTTGAAGCCTTGTAAGACCTTGTTTCGTTATCACATACAAGCAACTGCTGTTTAATATTTGCAGTACTGTCGCGAATATCTACTGAAACCAAACCTGACTACGCTGGTGAATTATAAATCTTTTTTTCACAAGATATTACTTACTACTGACTGTAAAATATTGTTTGTTTTTACGTAGACTCCTATCACCACAGGTGGCTGATAGGAGTACAGGTACACTAGCGTTTAGTAAGGCAAATATGGCAATGCCTTAAGCAAATAACTTATGGTAGAGACAGAAGTTGTGTAAATTATCTGAGCCGCTACAAAGTTTACATGTTTACGTATATTTAAGCGTAGTCGGGTGTAAAAGGTTTTTTTTTCATTTAATTTGTGTCTCAATACATTAGTATTTCTATAAAGACTGTATATACATTTATTACTTTGTTGTAGTAACGGGCACCTGCCCTAGCTTCTGGCTTATATACTGGATGTAAATATGTTTGTCATACTATTGTCTTATTAATATAAATAAAATATATTTATAAACTTTATATTACTAATTTATTGACCCGACAGACGTTGTCCTGTCTTAAATTTGAATATTGAATTCGAATTGTTCCGCTCAACTTCTTCATTTTTTCTGTCATAAAAACCTTCTCCTGAAAAAAAAACACAAAAAAAAATATTTGCGAAATCGTTCCATCCGTTCACGCGTAAAGCGATGACCGAGAAAATAGAGATGCATTATTATATATAGGTATAGGTATATCTTTGATAAAAGAAGTCCTTTATCAAAGAGGTATATAGATTTATTTATTTTATGTAATCGCTATACAAGTTTCAATTAACGGATACTTCTAAAATATTGTCTGTCGTAGATTACAAGATACATAAACTAAATAAAAATAATAAATAAAAATACATAAACAGATACATAAACTATTGGTCAATAAGTCTTCAGGATATGAAATAAAACACACATTAAACTCAACGGCAAAACTATATTTACATTATTTACAATCGAAAAAGGATCATAGGAATTTGCTCTCAGCTTCTTTCAAACGAACCAGGACATCTTCATACAGCATTTCCCTAACATCCTTAGCCCAGATGAAGTCGAAATGGTTGAAGGATTCCCTGCCTGCGGGGACCACCTCTACCAAATTAGAAAGCTTTCCAGCTAGATTGAATAGGTCTTTATAATTAACTTCCTTGTCACTCAATCCGTAGTACAAGTAAGCAGGTACTGTGATCTTGGACAAGTCATAAGTAGGAGGGTTCAGGGAGCCATAGTTGGCAAGGTTTTGAATGGTTCCGTGGTTGTAACGTCTGAACGCTTTGTTCCGGATAACTTGTCCGTAGTGGGCGATTTGTCGGACTGAAGCTCCAGCGGGCGCGTGGCCGAGGAACACTGGTATCATCGTCTGTGAAGATAAAATACGGTTTGTACTCTTCGAAGTAAATAGGATGTCGTATACTTAAATCATTAAGAAAATGAAAGGACGGAGGAGGAGGTCTATGTGTAAAAATATAGCATTATATAAACAACACTATAATCATCAGGTTATGCTTTTGAAGACCGCTTGGCCCAGTGATGCCAGCGTAGGTTGCTCGGCTCACTGCACCGAGTGGTTGCGAGTGCGATTCCCGTCAGAGTAAATTTCGGAAATGGCCTTTTCGTATTTTGCCCTGGTCTGGGTGTAACTGAGATCGCCCCCTGTCCATTGCACGGTACCCATTGTACACGTGTTGCTTAGTTTGGGACCATACAGTGTCTATCTGGCGATATTTATTTATGTAATACTAGCTGTGCCCCCCGACTTCGTCCGCGTAGTATTTAACGTAACAAAAATTCGGGATTATGGGGATAAAAAGTATCCTATATGTTAATCCCGGTTATAAACTATCTGTGTTCATAATTTCATCCAAATCCGTTCAGTAGTTTTTGCGTAAAGGAGTAACAAACATACATACATACATCCACACTCACAAACTTTCACATTTATAATATTAGTAGGATAAATTCAGATCGAGTCTCCAATTACCCGTAACCATGAAATCTTGGTAAAACTTTCTAAACATTTTCAATTCAATTGCATGGGTACTTACAGCATTATAGTACTCTCTTTCGCCGAGATCGGTGATACTGGTACTACACACGTTTGCAAGCAGGCCACCTTCCCCACAGAATGTGGCGAAGAACCCGGCCATGGACTCCCGGTCAGCGAAGATCTCGGCATAACCTAATGTGAACGCCATGGACTGGAAAATAAAGCAGATTATTGAGAACTAGCCAACATTCAATGTTTAATTGAATACCTACTGTAACTATCTAAGAACATAATAAAGTTTGTACGGAACCCTTAGGGCGGGCATCCTACTCGCACTTCTCTCGTATTTTTAATGTGACTCTGTTCAATAATAGAATCCGTTAAATAATAAGTGTCTACAATCATTGACTAAGCCGAAAATATCCACGTGAGCATTTGAAGCCTGGCATTGATTTTTTTTGGCCTGAGATTACTTTCACATCCTATCGAAAACATTTTATTAAAATATTTGACCAATCTCTTGCGCAAGTGACTTTTATGGAATCCATAATAATGGAATGAGGGTAGTTGAATAAAAATTTTCGCCGCGCACTCGACCGCATTCTGTCTGCGCATTACCGTCCTGTCCAGTCTACAGTAGACTTTGGTTGTGTCCGTACGCAAATGTATAGTGCTCCCGAGGAAGTTTTAAGTATACTAGATATAGATTAAGTGATCTGATTCTGACGAAATTGAGTGACGTGTCAAGCTAGTGATAGTTGTCAAAATTCGTCTAGACCACAGTGACGCAGCACTGCTGTATGTACGGTAAGTACATACCCAAGAAGTACGTCTACCTAACGCTATCGATATCAATTTAAATAATGATAAATCGACAATTAAATGTCAATTAAATTTAACGACCGATAATGAATTATAATCATTTTATCTATTGCGGAATCGGCGGGCCTGCGAAATTTGATATAGGCAATGAGAATACAATACTACGCAAGAGATATAGGTATGATAACGGAATCCGTAAGTACGTAAATTCCTTTTTTTTCGAATGACATGGATAGGCTACTAAACTATTCAAAAAGCCAAACCGTTCCTATGCATTCATTTTAAGTAAATGTACCTAAATACAATTCATTCAACAAATAGGACCTTAAAGTCTTTGAGAGTTACTTTAAACTAAATAAAAGATATGACATCGTTCTACATAATCTATTATTGATTCCCAACTCGCTCGTCAACATCCTGGTCCTCTGTTGACTCTTCTTGATTTCCTCCTACTTTGACTTAAAATATAATTTGCCAATATATAAAACTCACCTCCAGGACATTTTCATACTGAGCCAAAGTATTGAACAGTTCCACCTCATTGTTATCGAAGAAGGAAGCGGGAGCCAGGCCTTGGAACGAGATGAACTTATCATTGTACTCAGGCCTCAGGGAATTAAGGACTAAGAAGCTGGTTCCACCCTGGGAATGTCCTATATAGTGCAACTTGGACTCTCCAGTGGTCTCTAAGATGTAGTCGATGAAGGCAGGCAGGTCGTGGTTGCCGATTTCGTCCCAGCTGAATCTCCAGAAGTTTCGGTTGAGGATGCTATCAGGGTTGAGGGTCCTGTGGCGACGGGAGTAGTAGTTGCCTCGGGCATTGCCGAGCCATACATCATAGCCAGCTTCGGCTAGGAGATAGGCTGAAAAGAAAATTTTCAGGAGCTGTGACGTCATATACAGTATTTGAATCAGTGATACACGTGTACAGAAATATTAAATTGTTATCTGATTTTATTAATTAGTATACGTCATTGTAATTTGTCTGCATTTGTTTAGGTGATACGATAATAAAGAATTGATAATCATTGGGGTGATTAGTGCGAATAGAGGGCAAAGACGATATATAGTTCAATAGTTAACTATTAAATAGAAAAACGTAAACTACCCGCTCCACACGGCTTTATCTAATGAGAGAAAGAACTATGCAGAGAAGTAGGATGCAGTGTCATTTGAATATATTCCTATACGACCGCTTGGCGCAGTGATTCGAGCGTAGGCCGCTCGGCGCATTGCACATGGTGGTTGCGGGTTTGATTCCCGCCGGGGCAAATGGCCTTTTCTTAATTTGTCCAGGTCTAGATTTCACTGGGATCGCCCCCAGTCCATTGTACGGTACCATAGTACAAGCGTTGCTTAGTTTAGGACCATACAGTTGGTGTGTCAGTATGGCGATATTTATTTATTTACTAGCTGAGCCCGCGACTTCGTCCGCGTGGAATTTAACTTAACAAAAAAGCCCGCTCCCGCGTTCTAAGCCCGCGCGGCAAGTCCCATTTTTTTATTTTGTTTTTCTAAAATAAAAGTAGCCTAAGTTACTGCTTATAACAACAGCTATCTACCAGTGAAAGTCCCGTCAAAATCGGTCCAGCCATTTCGGAGATTACCCGTAACAAACACACATACACAGACAGACAAAAAGAATTTTAATCGCGTTTTTGTTATAGATGTCGTATGTACTTTCATATGCATTTAGTGAAAAGGCGTTATTTTGATATTACAAACAGACACTCCAATTTTATTTATTTGTATAGATTTATACCCCTTATTAATAACGTGGTATAGGGGATGAATAGGTAGTTACACACCGAATTATCTCGTTCAGTCATCAGTAATTTGACATAGAAAGAAGGAGGCATGTGGCATGGTTTAATTATACAACCTCATTTTTTTAATAACGGGGATAAAGTATACGCCATCTCTGTATCGGGCGTAAGATTAGGCGCAGAGAAGTCAGTGAAGACTCACGCACAAACTATTTATTCCATATCTTTTAGTAGGATTACTGCGACTTAGCATAGTTGATAATATACTTTGGGGGGTTTTTATACTATGTAGGTAAATGCCGCGAAACGCAAAAATACAATCCTACATAGACAGAAATATCCAGACTCATAAACATTTTCCGTTTCCGTTTCAGTTTCGTTGGTCTGGTCGTGGTTAGAGCGTAGACCGCTCGGCTCACTGCAGGGTGTTTGCGGGTTTAATTCTCGAGGGGGCATATTATAAAAAAGGGCCTTGTTTAATTTACCCTGGCCTGGTGGCACTCGGATTGCCCCCAGTTCTTGTATTTTACTTATATTACGGTCGCGTCGGCTGCATATCTCAGGGAACTATTACAACATAAGAAGAGCTCAACTTATGCTGGATTTTTGTTCTCTAAGAAATACCCATAACCGCAAACTAAAGGCTGATAGATATAGATACATCTAATTCCCTCTTGCCCTAGGGGAAGTTCTTGAGTTGAGTAAATACAGAGAGAAAGGGTACTCCACTCACCAATAGCATTACCAGGGCCTAGTACCAGGAAGTCAGCAGACGAAGAGAGTAGTCCATGCATGATAAAGACAACAGGTCTGTGAGCGTCAGGAGCGTTGTTCCTGTCGCGTCCGTGCGGGATCCGGTGGGCTTCCAGGACGTAGCCATCTGACGTCACGACGCTATGAACCTCGACGGGGTAGCCATATTTGGCTATAAGGCCGGGCTGGAATAGGTACAATAAAACGGTTCTATTTAAAATATTATAATGTTAATCACACTTGTTTAACTGTTACTGCCTTTTTCAAAACGTGTACCAAGTCAGGCTTAAAAGCTTGGGTCAAGCACTAGCACATATAATGGTAGAGGGTTTTTAGAGCTGTCGATTGTCAATTGTTGATTTAAAACTGTCGACTGACTTTCAAAGAAGCGCGGCTCAAACAATTATATAAGGATGGAACAAACATTCCTATTTAATAAAACTGGACTACCAATGAGTTACTCGATCTTTTTACATATGGAAACTAATCTTAAGAAATAGGTCGTCTAAACTAAGTAAATTTCACAAATCTACAATTAATATTCTTGACTTGCTCACATATTACGCCCATGAGAAAGATAACAATACGATTAGTTTAGTTTTTGGACCAACAAAATTAGGACCAGTTTCACATTTTTCACGGGACCAAACGTTCAAAAACCACGTTGTAACTAGTAAACTATTTCTGCAACACTTACCGCATCCAGCGTAGCATCCTCTTCGATGTTATTCGAATATCTCTGACCCGGTGCCGCCCTCACGAGTGTCTCCGCATACTCCGCATGCGGAGACCTCCTCGCCACGGCAACAGCCACAAACGCGGTCAACACTACCAGCACCCTCATTTTGGCAGTGGTTAGCTTCAGCTAACTAATGACCATAGCTCTTTGATTGAATTGCCTTTTGTAAGACTACCTTATCAATGTTATCTATAGATTATTAATAGATTAAACTGTGAAGTTCATCATTCATGCCTGAGTATTTGTTTAAAATTTGCTCGTTTCATACGATGATTAAGGGATCCGGAAGCCAAACCTTCCCTTCCTTTCCCTCTTTTTATCCCACTTCCTTGATAGGACCTGATGGTCAGCATCGTACGAGCAATGCCTTTGCTCAACTCCAACTCAAAATTGTTTTTAGTCATGTAAGCCAACAAAGCATTTATGAATAGTCAGATCACATTAGAAACGTCCGCAATCGAGCCGCCTTTGTGCTCGGTCGCCTTCATTATCTCCTATGCAAGCGGAGTAAAATGTCCCTTAGAAATAAGGTGACACTTTACAAAGCTTGCATTCGCCCCATCATGTCCTATGCGAGCGTTGTGTTCGCCCACGCGGCCAACTCTCATATTAGTCGCCTCCAGGCCTTACAGTCCCGTTTTCTTCGCCAAGCCGTCGGAGCCCCGTGGTTCGTACGGAACGTAGACCTTCATTCTGACTTACGCCTCGATTCTATCCAGAAGCACTTCAAAATAGCGTCTGAACGCTATTTCATGAAGGCTTCTGAACACACCAATCCCTTAATCGTCGCCGCCGCCGATTATGCACCCGCACACGAGCCAGATACATGCCGCCGCAGGCCGCGGCATGTGGTGCTGGACCCCCCCGACCCACTCACCGCTCTCCTAGACTCAGATGTCGAGGAGAACGACACACACACACTCCCCGCCAGACACCGACCTCGCCGGCGAGGTCGACGAACCCCCGCTTCCGCTAGAAGGTGCGTCTACTTACCTAGACGCACCTTGGCACCCGACAAGCCCGCTGAGTTTCTTGCCGGATCTTCTCAGTCGAGGTCGCGTTCCGATCCGGTGGTAGATTTACCCTCGCCACCTCTCCTGGCAGCGGCCCAAGCCGAGGTCGTGTCCCTAGTGACGCCCTTGAGCTAGCTGCCCCCCTGCCCCTATGGCTGGAGCGCACTTGCGCTCGCCCTCTGTCCGGGTGAAGTTGTTATGGCCACTCTGGCCAACAACATATAGTCAATTCAAAAAAAAAAAAAAAAAAAAAAAAGAATAGTCAGAATCTACCACCGGTTCGGAATGCTGCTTCCACAGAGAAGAGCCGGCAAGAAACTCAATGGTTACTCTTTTCAATGAATGAAAGATGGTGTACATTCTCAGGAACAGCATAAAAAATACTATGAGCAGGCAACACCATTGCCACTAAATAGCTAATAGTAAATAATAATCAAATCTCACTCAGAAATAGGTAGAATGTAAATAAAATGAGAAAGCTAGTTTAGTGTGATGTGCATACCTACTCATACTTACATCAAATTAAACGTTTACGAACCAAAAGAATACGCTTGTTTACGGCCTTTGTTGTACACAATACTTTCAGGAGATTCGTTAGGAACTTTTGATAAAACTTTCAATCCCGGCCCCGGCTTCGCACGGTTCCCGCGGGTTGCACAGAATTAAGCGCTATCACGATAAGTAGAATAGAATAGAATAGCTATTTATTACACACTAAAGTTCGGAATATATCTAATAACTACGACTATATGTCATACTAATATTATAAAGAGGAAAACTTTGTTTGTTTGATTGTAATGAATAGGCTCCGAAACTACTGAACCGATTTGAAAAATTCTTTCACTGTTGGGAAGCTACACTATCCCCGGGTGACATAGGCTATAATATACGAGTATTTTCAAAAAAAATAGGGATCCTTACTAAATCTCGAATAATATAACCGCAATGTACCCGTGCGAAGCCGGGGCGGGCCGCTAGTCTATAATATATCTATTACTTATATAGTCCCTTATTAAATTGTTTATGACGCAGATCCTTGATACATTATGCAAATATGATGTGATTTGTTGGAAAATTTATATCCTTGATAAGAGATACCCAAACATAATATGTTTTTATTCCATGAAAATATGATAAAGGCGTTACGACGATGAAATATTTTATCTATTTGTTAATATAAGTAATCTATGTAAATTCACGAAGGAAAACAAAATCATGAAATAGTTTCCTTCCAAGGTGTCTCTTCATTTCTTCATGCCTGAAATTAAGAATTTCAGAATTGCTCGTTCCGTTCAACAAAATAAATGTTCAGCTCGCTATATTTGACATGAAAAATTCATCACCTAAATAATATTATCTTATTTGCTTACCTATCTCTAGTTAGGTAAACCTCGTCGCGCCTATATTACTCATCGAACAACAATGGCGCTTATAGTTAAGTGTTACTAGCTCAGTGGTTAGAGGGGCTGCTCTCACGAATGAGTCGTGAGTTCATTATTGACGCGAACCAGGCTCCTAACACAAGCATAACGGTGTTATAGGAATACAGCTGCAGACTGATTTCACAAGTCTACAAAACCTTTAGTACTTCAACTGTCCCACAAAGCCGATAGTTTTAGATTTACAAAGTTAAGTTGCAATAAAATTAGTATACCCTTTTTGTTTCACCTAGTACACTAGTAATGAGCTAGGTCTGCCTGTGCCGGACTCCCCCTTCCTACTTAACTTAATCACTCCCTATATGAATAGAATGGCAATACAATTAGATTAGTCTTATGTCACGGGATAACCACTTACTAACAAACTAACTCCTAACTCTACCAACCAATATAATCAACACCAATGAATAATTGTTGATATAAGATTTATTGTAGACAAGATTAAATCGCAAAATAAAAAAATCGTACTCTATAAGTACCTGCCTATATTTTTATAAGCTGTGGGTGGGGTTCATAAATAAAACAAGATTAACACTGTAAACGCCTTGTTTATGATATATTTTTACGTTTTACAGTCGTTTAGGTAATACTTTTGATTAGATATCATACATCCCCGTAAACCCTTTGGTCTGTTTGGAAACCTCGTGTTATACAAACATGTATTATTATTCATAATACCTAAATAGGCACCTATTTTCTGCCGTATGTAGCGCATTCTACTTAAACCTACTACCTACTATCCTACTTAATATTATAATATTATAAATGCTAAAGTTTGTGTTGAGTGTGGATGTTTGTTACTCTTTCAGGCAAAAACTACTGAACGGATTTGGATGAAATTTGGAACACGGATAGTTTATAACCTAGATTAACACATAGAATACTTTACTCAAGTTTACGCGGACGAAGTCGCGGGCATAAACTAGTATTAAATAAGTACAAAAACAAAATTGTAGGTACTTATTGCCCAGGTATTCCCAAAAATAACAAGTAAGTACTTATAAATTTTAGTAACTTATAAATTTTGAATTGTACCAAAGAAGTTACTATAGGTAGAAGACTTAGAAACGATTTATCTAAGTTGCAAATATTGTTGATGCATGTCATTCCCCTCGTTTACACTGGACGAAACATTCACAGAAAACATATTGTTGTCTCTGTTGTACAATAACAAAAAATAGAGACAGCAAACTGTTTTGTGTGAATTTTCGATCTAGTGCAAATGACGGGTAAAGAAAATGTCGTGAATTGTCAACTAAGATTAGGGTGCGAACCTAAAACTACGCACGGGCACGGACGAATTTGTCTGTCATTTGCCAGAATTTCACGTATGGTTTGTTGATTTCGCGAAAACACTCTTATCACACTGGCATATGGGTCAATTTGCAATAATTCACGTGTCTTCGTCAAATGAACTAAGTGACTAGGTAGGTAAGTACCTATATTATCTGTGTGCGGCGTGCGGTCTGCCGAAGTGGGCGTTTCACCTACATTTTGACACATAGCGAAGTTGCGCTTTGTCGTGCGAACTTAGCTATTTGATATATGTAATAAAAAAATATATAAATAAGGACGTTGCAATCCCTAGCTAATAGCGTTCCGATCCGGTGGTAGATTTACCGTCGCCACCTCTCCTGGCAGCGGCCCAAGCCGAGGTCGTGTCCCTTGTGGCGCCCTTGAGCTAGCTGCCCCCCTGCCCCTCTGGCTGGAGCGCACTTGCGCTCGCCCTCTGTCCGGGTGAAGTTGTTATGGCCACTCTGGCCAACAACATATAGTCCAGATCAAAAAAAAAAAAAAACCCTAGCTAATATATTGCATCAGTAGGTACTTACCTATACTTAAATCCTACTATCTTAACAGTAGCTGTCAGATAACTAAACAGAAAATCCTAAGCCATGGTATTAAATAGATGAATTGTTTTACGACCTTACCAGAGGTAATGATTACGATTGAAAATTGTACCTACGAGATAATGTGAATCTATCGGCCAAGTTCATTATCAATTACAAATAAAACAATGTTATGATAACGCCCCGTGTGGGGCCCTCCTCCCCTTAACTTACCTTAAGGTGAAGGCGCCTGTCTAGCCCGCGAAATTCTAAATTTTCGAGTATTTTTATAGTTTATCCAAAATCTGAAAACATTTAAGACAACATTTTGTGATTTGCGACAAACACAGTATGCAGTGCGTTTATTAAGGCTAAAGCGTCCATCTAGCCCGCGAAGTTCAAATTTTTTGAGGTTTTTTAGAAATTATTCAAAATCTGACAATAATAAAAGGCACATTTTATAATTCGCGACAAAGACCGTGTGCAGTGCATTTATTAATATATCCAACTTAATCTAAAACATTTCAAGAACTACAGCTATGATACTAGTAAATCACTAAAATATATAAAAATGCCCAGATTATCTGGATAAATGTCATTCTTGAAATGTTTTAGAGTAAGTTTGATATATTAATAAATGCACTGCACACGGTCTTTGTCGCGAATTACAAAAAGTGCCTTATATTATTGTCAGATTTTGAAAAAAATCTAAAAAAGCTCAAAAAATTTGAACTTCGCGGGCTAGATGGGCGCTTTAGCCTTAATGGTGACCGTCCACTTGTCGCGCTGTTATTCGACCAATCGGAGCGCTATAATTTCCTGTCAACTTTAACTGAGCCCGGTAAAGCTGAGGAAATGAACCTACCCTATTGGTATAGCCGGCGGGAACGCGTAATAGCACAGCCAATGTCATTTGTCAATGGTCATGTGGACGGCTGCCACATTTGACTTGTAAGTCGCCGTATTCCCGACAGGGCATGCTAGTGGAGCAATTCGAAGGTAATATTGATGACCATTGGTTTGCAATTGGTTTCAAATTAGCAGACTTAGGGCCCATTACCTCTTTAATGACACGACATGATCTATGATGTGATTTTTCGTCATTTGTTAATATGTTGTTGTAATCAACAATCGGTGTCATAGGTACAAAGGTACAAAGCGATGTATAAACAAACAAACAATTGTTTGGTACAAATTAGATGCGACAATGCGGCTTGTCTCAGTCTTTGGACCAACTAGTACCTATCGAACATAATAATTATTGTTCAGTGCAGATACAAATTAATAATTATATTATTTAACTTCAAAAATCACGTATCTGCCATCGAAACTTAAATTATAAAATAATTGTCGATCGATATTTTAATAAGTGTATCTACACTACCTACATGAGAAAAAAATAATAGATTTCTTTATACTCACTTTTGTAGATTCCTGAGTTAATATTGGTTTATGTCGTTAATCCTAATAGATATACTGAACTAACTAACATAATCTGATTAGTTTAGTCCATTAAAAGTCGTATTTGTCTGAATACCCGATAATGTTCAATCAAATAGTCTTTTTCATAACACTGAAAGTCATAGCAGTTTCAAGCCACGAGGAAGACAGAAGAATCGAAGTCGTGGACCTGACTCGTTCTACGAGCTGGAGCGAGATATCTATGTATTACAGAGCTGTCGAAAAACAATGGTGAGTAGGTATTTACCTGAAGCCAGAGTTTCAGTCACCGTAGGTAAGTACTTAGCTGTTGAAAGGACGCAATGAAACATCAAGGTCATGTCGGTAAAACTCGCAGAATCCCTGGCCCTTGGCTTCAAGGAAAACCTTACAGCCTATTAAGGTTCTAGGAAAGTGACCACAAGCCGGAAGACGTGTTGCCACACCAATCGATCGGACGTTGCTCTATGTGGAAAATTTAATTATATATCATCACTACATAGCATAAAACAAAGTCGCTTCCCGCTGTCTCTCAGTCCCTGTGTGCTTAGATCTTTAAAACTACGCACCGGATTTTGATGCGGTTTTTTAATGATAGAGTGATTCAAGAGGAAGGTTTATATGTAGGTATAATACATGCATAATATAGCATAATTAATTTAATCCGCCAACCCGCACTGGGCCAGCGTGGTGGATTATGGCCTGAATCCCCCCTCGTGTTGAGGGGAGGCCTGTGCCCAGGAGTGGGACGTCAAAAGGGCTAAAATTATATTTTTATTATAGCATAATTTATATGGCAGAACAACGTTTGCCAGGTCAGTTAGTTTATTCTAATCATGATTATAAGTAGTTACAACCACCTGGTACCCCACAATAAATAAATTTCCCGTAAACCTTTACAGGAAATTTATTTATTGTGTATAGAATAGCGTTATTATTTCTGCTTCGTAACTTTACATGCTAACTCGCCGCTTGTTCATTCTCAGGAATATTTGCTACAACTGCGGTGCACGCGGCCTGGGCACCGCTCTGCACCTGGACAGCTCAAGGGCCACCAGCGCCGTGGACCCGGCCGTCATACCCGCGGAGTACCTTCTCACCAGACGTGAGTATTCACCACCTAATCAATATTAGGTCCATATCAGTGCCTCTGTTGCTATTTGCTGTATTACAGTTTACTTTACTTCCATTCTTTCTTTGATGTACCAATAGGTTGTCAATGTTTTGACGACCGCTTGTCACAGTGGTTCGAGCGTAGGCCGCTCGGATCACTGCACATGGTGGTTGCGGGTTCGATTCCAGCTGGGGTAAGTTTCGGAATTGGCCTTTTCGTAATTTGCCCTGGTCTGGGTATCACTTTGATCGCCCCCAGTCCATTGTACGGTACCCATAGTAGCTTTGCATAGTTTGGGACCATGCAGGTGGTGTGTCAGTTGGTGATATAGGCGAATGAGCGAGCACCATTATGTCATCTTAAATTGCAATTTTTTAGGGTTCCGTACCACAATACGAAAAAACGAGACTGCCATATAGGATACCTTTTTTTAAATGACCTCTCACTACTAATAATAAAATGTTGTCATAATTTTTAGTGCAAATAATAGACGTATCAAAACTAGCCACAATGAATCCGGCCGTGGTCCTGACTCCGGAGCTGGCCCTGCAGTGGCCGGCGCTGAAGCGAGACCCCTTGGAGCCCACGCTCCTGCTGTTCCGCTTCGGATGGACCGATGAGGATAACAAAAGTATCAATGCCAGATCCTGTGCCTGTGAAATGCCAGGTTATATACGTAGACTTTGTTTTCAATATCTTGTTGAGGTATCTTCAATCCGGGTGCCCTTGGAAGCGCGGCGAACATGACGGGCACATGAGAGGCGTTTCTTTTTGCCATGAGGTTTTAGCAACTAAAGGATTGAGGATGCCTAGTATTATAGTAGGTGAAACAGAAAGGGTATACTATTTTTTTGCAACTTTACTTTGCAAATCTAAAACTATCGGCTTTGTGGGACAGTTGAAGCACCATAGGTTTTGTAGACTTATGAAATCTGTCAACAGCTGTATTCCTATAACACCTTTTGTTTTTCAAGTTTCCTCCAAAGCTGATAGTTTTAGAATTACAAAGTAAGCTTTGAAAAAAGTATACCCTTTCTGTTTCAACCTGTATACCAGTGGTGACTGTTGATCGGATTTCGTCTGGTTAATGAAGATCTTTCTCCAGGTCTTAGCTACGAGCTCGCAGAGTGGATAGTCGCGAACCTGAGCCACGTGGTGGGCGTGGGCACAGACACGCCCAGCGTGGAGTCCGCACAGACGCGGGAGTTCGCCACCAGGACCGTCTCCCACATCCTGGCCAGGAGCGGGGTCTACATGATCGAGAACGTTAACTTGAAGAGGATAATACCAGGTAAGCGAACTGATTTTATTTGAGTTCTTTGGATTACGGATTTATCACGTACTTGACGACCGCTTGGCGCAGTGGTACGAGCGTAGGCCGCCCGGCTCACTGCACGTGGTGGTTGCGGGTTCGATTCCCGCAGGGGCAAATTTCGGAAATAGCCTTTTCCTAATTTTCCCAGGTCTGGGTGTCACTGGGATCGCCCCCAGTCCATTGTACGGTATGTCCATTGTACCCATAGTACAAGCGTTACTTAGTTTGGGACCAGTCTGGCGATATTTATTTATTTATTACCAGTCTCTATTTTTTGAACGCGGCGTTTATTATCAGCTCTTTTGTTGTTTAAAAAGTCGTCGCAACGGGGTTTTTAAATTTTCAATTTTAGTTATTATAATTTGCGAGTGTGCCTGGTAAATAATAATAATCCCGCCTTATGATCACAACAATGCACATCCAATATTCTGTGGTCTAACGCCTTGAACGAATGATACTGGTATCTCATCATCAGCAGCATTTAGGTCTTCACTCCTTTCCAGAATTCGGCTGTCTAACACTAGCAATGCCTCTGAAATTGCTGTACAGCAACTACGTGCCAACCCGCCTGACGGCTTTCTGCCCGCCCAACAACGAGGATGTCCACGTGGTGCTGACAGTCAGACACAACATGGTGGTTGACCGGATGCAGAGCAGGAGGATGAATGACGTCAATATGGAAGAGATACTGAGTTGAAGGCAGCTGGGCTGGGGTCATACTCTTGGCAACAATAAACGATATACCGTGACATTCGTATTCTCGAATCCTACGTTAAATTCAATCTTTTTTGCCGTCGTATAACGTGTGAAGGAACGATATTTTTGTTTTGTTCGTTCAGTAATCGATACGACGGCAAAAAATATGGAATTAGTATTCGACAATACGAATGTCACGATATATATATATATATATATATATCGTTGCTAAGAGTAGCATACCTGGGTCGTAGGCTTGGTCAAATAGTATCAAAATATGGATATTTTTAGGAGATAATCGATATATTATCGATAGTTTTTTTCTCGGTATATCACATTCGATATTGTTTGTGAACGCAGCTATCCAATGTCAAATAGTCTGCTGTATATTTTTGTTTGTGTTGTACAGGGTGTGTATGTAATGTCAGAATGTGTGTTACTGTGAGGTTGTTGTTTTATTATTTTTTCACTTCAATGCAGGATCCCATTCTAACGGTAGTAGTATAAAATAAAACTCTATCATAGAATAAATAAGCTTTATTTTTGGCCAAACTATTACACTGCGTAAAACTTTACACATCTATTGAAATACATAATATCATTACAGACGTAACATATTAAAATTCATAAAAAATATAGCATAAACTAATTTATAGATACGAATCAGAGACCCAACAACACTGGACCTTCCAATTCCAGAAATGGAATCAAACGAGTTGTTGGCGAAATCCTAGATAGTAGAATATTGGGTCCCATCTACTGAACAATTCAAAAATGCAATGAATATTTTAAAAATATGTAGTAATTAATTATTTCTAAAATTTATAAAAGGGAAGCCTTAATTATATATATAGAAGAGCACCAGTGTAGCCACTGAAGCACCTTCTGTTCACGCTTAAGCAATACTTTTGTTCAATTTTAAATGCCATCTATACAACGGGGTAAATCTAATGTCTTGTATTAAATTGATTTATTAATTAAATGTCTGACATTTCCGACGAAGTACTAAACGTACGACATTTTGATTTAAAATGTACATTTCAATACAAACTTTTTCTTACTCTTGGCTGATTAGTGATCAATCGAAACTGTACTTTAATGGGAACGCCTTACAGTCTACTTTTACACTTTCAAGGAGACAGCGCACTACGTTAATACTTTTCATTATAATATTATTGCCATTTCCTCTGGCGCTGCCCGTAACATTAGAAGCAATATGTGGAATATTAAAAATATAGATTTTATTATTTTTATTGGTGCACCTATACCCTTATATATTTTTGTAATACTAATTATGTTTTGTTATATTAAGTATATAAGTTGTTTCTTCTATATTATAAATGAGATTTATTCTATTTAGACTAAGCACGTTCTTACGAAAATTATAAGATAAAGGATATAAAAGATGACATGCCTTATTCTCTTTCTCTTTTTAATTGTAGATTTAATGTTATGGCATTCTAATTAAGAAATAATAAAATACACAAATGGCAACACAAATGTATAAATTTTGCTGAATTATTCTTGAAATAACTAATACGCGATCCCATCCATTTAATAGCCTGGCCCAAAATGCTTCAGGAATGCTCTTGATATTGTTAGCATAGTGTCGACAGGGCGACAGTAATGGATCCGAAAGTTACTTTTACAACCGAATATCTGCATGGCCACTAAATTACAGAATAAGCTAAAATAATTATATAAACTAACGAATAAATTGCTAATAAAGAAAAATTAAAATAAGTATTGCATCGTTCTGTATTCAAAATGTACACTAAGGGAATACAATAAAAAGACATCGTAAAAGTGTACCGCGGTAAGCTTACTTCGGGGAAAATTTCAACTATTTTTATTATAATAAATTTAAGTAAGTTTTACTCGACTTATTTTTTTTTAGTTTGCAATTGAAAACATATATAAACCATATAGTAACGGTACATTCTATGAGTTCATTTTCAGTGTTATACATACAGTAGGAAATAATTCGAAAAAAATCACGATTATACAATCACATTATCATAAACTTTAATATAGGGTAGGTATCTCTAATGACTGAGCTTCGTCGAACAATTATGAGACTAATTGGTAAACGTTACTTGAAATGTTCTATATTTAACAGATAGACAAACCAGGCAGACAAATTATTCAGATTTTTCAATTTGCCCTTTAATTGCAGAGTTAGAATAGCACCATAACGCCTTTCTGTGAATGTCGTAAAAGGCGACTAAAGGTAATAACCATGGACTATCCAATAGGACTTTCACATACAATTCACCCATATCTGGTCTTGAGGAAAGGATGTTCAAAATCTGTTCAGTAGCTCTAATCAGCGAAATGTTTTACAGATGAAAATTTATAACGTACCACTCAAATTCTCCGACGAAGCGTCTACGCTAATTTGTCAATAGTTATTACATCAATCTCAGTCAGCAACCATTATCGACACAAGCCACTGGGTTGGACATCATAACCTCTACACAAGGTCACTTTGTACAGACCTTTTTGGTCATAAAAATGTACGGGAATTAAGTAAATTGTCAAAAAGTTGATTGAACAAAATTACGTACACGTCTACTCCTAACTTACCCGCAATGTTTGAGTTCCATTTTTAATGTATTCTTGTAGACACGCTCGTACAAAGTCACTTTGTGTAGACCATTTGTTGTATGGCGCGGTGGCCACCTATATAACTTTTAATTTCATGTGCGTTACGTCCAATGTAATACTAAAATTGGGATTTGACTGTGGTGTGATGCGATGGTGAAATCCGAAATTTTAAAAAAATATAAGGATGAATAACATTCATTGTGATTATAATTGTAAGTATACATGAGGTATATTGGGTTAATTGAGAATCGTGGGAAGGATGGTGTTTCCAAGAGACCGAACAAATGCAGAAACTATTTATAACATAATGACTCTCCCACACATGTTATACAACCCCAAAAACTAAAGAACCAGTTTGGAAATTTTGGTAATGGAACCCTGTTACAATCTTTTTCCATTGTTATAAAACAGTGTTGTATAACAAAGTTTATTTTATTTTTAATAATACCTTCTGTGAGCTTGAATTTTCGAGCACCATAAACAATACATTTATGGAAATCAACAATGTCAACTATCCTTCATAATCGCACCACACCAAGTCCTCCCGAACAAATCGTAAAATAAATCTCTATGGCACAGCCCTAGCCCAATACAACGGCGCCCAACCCAGTCCGTAATTAACAAGACATACCAAGCGAAGCTTTTTAATCTTTCCAATCCTTCTTGATGTCGAAACACCACTCCCACTGGAGGTGGACGTTCTTGTCGTCGTCTGTGAAGAGGCTGTTCACGGAGTAGGAGCCCCGAGCCACCATGCCAGAGGGGGCGTCCTCCGGGGGCGTCGTGTACGACTGGATCTCAGTCTTGGGCGGGTACGAGCCCACCATGTGGGTCATTTTGTCGACTGCAAAACGAGATAAGAGTGGGGTGTGAGACATCCTCCTGCTTATACTAGGTCAAACAAAAAAGGTATACCTACTATTTTTTTTGCAACTTTACTTTGTAAATCTAAAACTATCGGCTTTGTGCGACAGTTGAAGTACTAAAAGTTTTGTAGACTTATGAAGACTTGTGAAACCTTTTGTTTTTCACGTTTCCTCCAAAGCTGATAGTTTTAGAATTACAAAGTGAAGTTTTGAAAAAAAAGTTCCCTCTCTGTTTCAACCTGTATGCACCTTATACAAGTTCAAGTATGAGCCCATATGCTTGATCAAGTATAGTTGATTGTGTGTGTCAATTTGTGTGACAAGTACAGACGTCGTGAACATACGGGTTTCCATATAATTTTGCCACCAGGGCGAGCCTTTGACACTTGAAAGTTCAAATGCTCCATTTCTTTTTTAGCATTCATTTTAAAATAACAATTCTGAAGAAGTTATAGTGCAGTATATTATAATAATAACCTACAAACAATATCGACATTATGTAATAGTTAAATTTGCAACATTCCAACTTGCTGAAACGCGCATCACTCACGTGACCGCGCAGACTCCCGAATAAAATCTATAAAAATTCTTGCTTGTACAGTGAATATCAAAAGTAGCTTGGTATCTGAAAGTTCCAAAAGAATCGATCACACAATATTCTTTATAAAGATCTTATACTTTTAAGAGACTTGGGAGATTTTTAAAATCATTGGGAAACTTCAAACGAATTCGAATGGTTTTAAAAAAAACCCTCATACCATATTATGACGTGTTTGATAAAGTTATTCTTTTAGATATTTCAAATACTACTACTTTTGATGTTGAATGTACACTGTAAATGCACTAACTATTATGCGACGTTCTATACATTTTAAGGATCATGTTCATTGATCATCAACGACCAATCGCAACCCTATACGTTCCGACTAAATCGATAATACAGCCAATAGCCATTGAGAAAAAGCAGAACAATGTTTCCATCGACCAATCCGAGGTCAGCGCGGTGCACACAACACCTACACATCATGTAATTGCATACAATAACATCGAGGGACGACATCTAAGGCGTTAGTCAGCGAACATTGAACGCCATGCGCTCTGAATAACAAGCAGGTACATACCGGGCACTGTGGCGGCCGCGTGGAAAACACAATACGTTATTAAATTCCATCATTAAATATAATAATATATCATTAACATATTATATCCGAAGTAAGATACCTGTCGCCATTGTAGGGGCACAATAATACTGGGTGATAGAACATGTCTTTTACGAGAACCATCTCTTATCACACTGCCTCAACCTAATATCGAATCTGGGACTATTAACACCCGCTTTACACGGCCTGATCTGGACAAAGCTATGGCAAGGGAATTTTGCTATAGTTCCGTCAGATTTAGCGTGTAAAAAGTCCGCAAGATATACAATCCGTATAATTCCAAGTCAGAGCTTATAAGAGCGTCAACCCTCGTATGAGTTACGCGTGAGCCAAGGCGCGGCTGCACGCGCTTCTAAAAACGAGCTTATACACACAGAAAAACTTAAGGAAATGGGCGCTTTTAGGGCCTGTGCATACCATGTTTTTTAAACGCGCAGTCAACGCGCGTTTTAGAAACGTGCGTCTGCGGCGCGCTTTTATTAACCCCGACAAAAAAGTGGGGTGTTATAAGCTTAACATGTATATTTGTGTATCTGTGTGTCTGTCTGTGGCATCGTAGCGTCCAAGCGGATGAACCGATTTCAATTAAGTATTTTTTTCTTAGATAGGTATTCTGATCGAGTGTTCTTAGCTATGTTTCATGAAAATCGGTTCAGCCGTTTGAAAATTACCAGCTCTTTTGTAGTTTTAAAAGTCGCCGCATCGGGGGTTTCCTAAATTTTCAATTTTAGTTATTCTCCAAGTGTCTACAGTCCGCGTCTGACTCTCGTGCGTATCGCCCCGTTGCAAACGTTTAAAACGCGTGGTGTGCCCTAAAAGCGCCCTTAGGGATTTGATCAAATCTCCATTTTTATAATGTCCCTGCGACATGAATACATGATATGAGGGATGAGGTTGACAGATTGGTGTTCACCTGGCATGCCGAGCCGGTACGTCTTCTGCACGTACTTGAGGCCATGCACGATCTCGCGCTGGACGATGAAGTCGATCCGTATCCTGTACTGCACACCCTCGCGTATCACGAACACCTGCAACATGTCACATCACCAGCTTAGATTGTTAGCAAATACAGGTTGAAACAGAAAGGTTATACTTTTTTCCAAACATAACTTTGTAATTTTAAAACTATCACCTTTGGAGGAAACTTGGAAAACAATAGGTGTTATAGGAATACAGCCGTTGACAGATTTCACAAACCTACAAAACCTTTAGCACTTCAACTGTCCCACAAAGCCGATAGTTTTAGATTTACAAAGTAAAGTTGCAAAAAAATAGTTATACCCTTTTTGTTTCACCTACTATATTGTTTTAATGGGACTTGTCCCGCCACACACTACCATCACTGTTACTCTTGTAAACTAGGATCGACAGTGGTGACCAATAATGCCGTCGAGGTTTGACCCTAATACATTGTTTTCTAACAATCTCATTTTATCGTTGGTAAACATTGAAATTAATGAAAAGTTTGAGTAGGTATGCACACGTCACTAAACTAGCTTTCTAATTTAAATAGCTAAATCTGAGTGAGATTTGATTACAATTTACTTATTTAGTGACAATGGTGATGCCTGCTCGCATTCTGTTGCCGTATCTGAAAATGTATACCATATTTTAATAATTTAATAGCAAATTTCAAGTTGCTATTGAACAAAATCCTAACAGAATCTTATGGTCATCGAGTAGTCACGCTGTCACTGTCATTCTTATTTATTAAATCTGTCATGTAAGCGGGATGGCATACACTTGTTAACGTAACGTGCGCTCCGGTAAATACTTAATTATTCGCGACAACATGAGGGTATCATCAACTCATTCACACGTGACGATCAAAGAAACGTGTTTGTACGACGACGCACTGTACACAAGCAATCAGCCACCATTTTGGACGCGCGCCGGACTATACTTGTCGCAGACATAAATCATAGTCGCGGCCGGGCGCACAGCGTGTTGCGTGAGCGCATTACTTTAGATTAGAATATATAACTCAAAGGTGACTGACTGACTGACTGACATAGTGATCTATCAACGCACAGCCCAAACCACTGGACGGATCCGTCTGAAATTTGCCATGCAGGTAGATGTTATGACGTAGGCATCCGCTAAGAAAGGATTTTGATTAATTCTACCCCCAAGGGGATAAAATAGGGGATGAATAATCCCGAAATTATTGTTAAGTTCAATTACACGCGGACGAAGTCGCGGGCACAGCTAGTTATTAATAAGACTATAGGAATAGTGCTTATCTGAGAAGATCCCTGCGATAGTGGCGCGGTGAGGGAGGGGTGTGTCAAATGACGCTGGACTTGAATACTATTCTTGATATAAACTTTAAGAAATAGATATTCCTGTTGTGTCACAATTTAACAACGAAAATCTTATGTAAGTTAAAAAAAATGCTAATAATTGAGAAATGGAGCGATGCTTATTCTATTAATACACGGAATAAGCACAAGCTATCCATACATGTTACTCGTCTCCACAGAATAATACATTCTTTTATGGGGCAATGTATACGTTTTTACAATAAGCTTCCCAATGAAATCCGAGATTTGCCTATAAATAAGTTTAAAACCCTAATTAAAATTTAACTCTGTGCAAAGGGTTATTAAAAAAAATCGGATTATTTAGATGATAGATCAGCTCCGGACTGAGCAGCTCAAATATCTAGTCAATATTAATGTGAAAGCGTAGCGCGGGGGGGGGGGATTCCAGATCTTCTTATAGAGGGTGGTACTACATCCCGGTCGATCCAGCTCGTGTATAAGCTGTTCTCAATTGATTACAGCTCGTCTTTACCACCGTTACATATTCTCACGTAAATAAAAAAAATGCTATTCTCTGACTTGGTTCATAGGGCGGGGGTTTCGCAGGACTTGGCGAGTCACACCTATTTTATCTATCAACAATTGGTTAGCCTATAAAATGTCCCTTTGATCAGCCGTTTATACTACATCCTGTACTGTGCCCGATGTTGGCAGCCGGCCAGCTGTTGGCTGTCGAGTGCCGATAATTGTGCCGGCCCGAGGTATGGAGTGCGATGATGGCGGGCGTGCGCACCTGTCGTGAGCTTCATTAGATGGGAGGCTAGGTAGTATTCACTATGATTACAGGTTAATACCTGTATACCTGTAATACCTGTTGTAACTTTAATAGATTACAAGAGCAACCTCTAAGAATTTTACCAGGTTATCGAATAATATACAATGACTATACAGTGTCTATTTGTAATGTCAAAATAACAGATTTTTACTTAATGAATAATATGAAAATATATAAGGTAACAAAACAATAGAACATTTTTTTTAAAAAAATTGCCCATCTGTCTGTTCCGGCTAATCTCAGAAATCGCTGGATCGATTTTGACGGGACTAACACTGGAAAATAGCTGATGTTATAAAGAGTAACTTAGGCTACTTTTGTTATCGAAATAAGACGCGGGCGGGAGCCGCGCGTAACAACTAGTTTTTATATAAAATTCCGGTGCGCGCGTTCGTAATTCTTCTCTTCCTAAACGGCTTGACCGATTTCGATTATTGTTTTGTACCTATAAGGTCACCTGGATAGTTCTTAGGTACAGTTCGGCCCACCAAGAATATAAAATCTACGCTACTGAAGCTGCGGGAAAAATCTAGTTTTTATTGATAATTAAACAGTTGTTTTGGTGTTGGTGGACTATTTCAATTTATGCTATTTATGCGGGTTGGAAATTTTAAGCCATTATAGCCAGTCTCCCACCACCGCCGACTCGCCAGCTTGCTGGGTCAGACGTTGGAGTCTTCATCGGCTACCACTGTAGACCTTTGCTTATTGGAGCCACAGTGGTGGTCGACGTCATGTCCAAGTATTGGTGCACCACTGAGGAGAGCCAGCTCGAGGGACGGCTGCCACATACCGTATTCACGTAATATAGGTATGTCATATGACCTGATGTTTATGAATTGGACGCTGTTTGGATGTCGGCGGTATTTTTATGGGTTTTCAGAGCCAAAATGGTAATGATTAATAGGAAATGTTATCGAGGATTAGCGAGCGATAATATACTGATGTAAACAATAGAAAATAAAGGTGTCCTCTTGGACTTGTTAGATTATAAAAACTTGCTGTTAAATCTGTGACTAGAAAGATTACGTCGGTAGCAATGTGATCACAGAGTGTACTAAAATCAGACGTCATAAAGCTCAATTTGTAGAGCAAACTCAACGTCTTTCCATACATTACAGTGGCATGAAACGTCTAGAAATTCAGATTCACAGACAGCTGTGATATATTGAGACACGGTGATATAAATCATTGCCGACGTACAGGGTTGACACGCGTATGATAAATACAAGAATATTATTTCCAATAACAACATCATCATTCACATTTGGTCCACATTGGTGTTTAGCAACCAGCTACGAAGGTATATGGGAATGGGGATGATAAATAAATATATTTTTTTTAATATATTATTTGTATTCTTGTCTCGTAATTATTTTCTACACATAGTGATTTTTTTACTCAATTAAGATGTCTTACTTCACTAGATAACGAACTTTTTTAGTAACTATAAAATTCAGTTTTTTGAATTATTGCCAAAATTGTTTCACTGTTAGTAATCTTAAAGCATACTTTACATAATTATGCAATAAAAAAAATTGTCATCATCCCCATAGTTAAGCACTCTGTGGCAAGATAAGAGCGGTTTCGCACTACATCAGATCCGAATCCGATCCGAACCCGTGAAGATATGGTCTGAAATAGGCTTAGAACTATTTATATGGTAATTCGGTCCGAGTTTTCTAGATCCATATTTTCACGGATTCGGATCGGACGTAGTGCGAAACCGCTCTAATCCTCAGATAACAATGGCTGAAATCATTACGATGATTTCATATGACGATGATTTATTCATATTGACCAGCTCGAATCACAGCAACTAATGAAAATTACCATTGCCGTTCATCTTTATCCGTAATAAAGTCACAGTAAATATTAACTGAGTATCATTTGCGATGCGACAACCCTGTACAATGTGTATACACCTTTTAATGTACAATTTGAAGACACTTTATACGTAAGCGGTCATGAGCTCCACGAGTGAAATGATTGTTTGAATCATAAACATAAGACTGGCGAAGATGGCAGGTATGTTAGTAAATTCAGATCATATTATGTGTGGGAAACCTGGAAAATAAGTTGACTGTGGCGTGCAGAAGATGTACGATCATAGTCCACTTATTAAAAGAGGGAAAAATCTAATAAATTTCGTTTACCGTATAGGAAGATACGAAAATAATAATATCAATTTGTGTACAATCAAGCCAAACTTCGCCAGCGTGGTCCATTGATGGAAATAAGCTTTTCAATATATACCTACATACCTACCTACCTACGCGTACAATTTAATTGTTAAATTCATACAACGTTTAATGTATTTTAGCATAAAAGTGAAAATAAATATTTTTACAAAACTGTAATAAGTACAATAAAGACTGAAACTTAAATTGCATGTATAAAACAAATTGATATATTTTTTTCAATAATAACATATCAGCGGCGTGGGATGTGTGCATTGACGTTAACAGGAAACTATTGCAGGAAAACATAGTCGCAGCTACTCACGCGAGAGAATGAATTAACAATCATTATTGTATGAAGACTTTATGATTTATATGATAAATTAGGTATTCAGTAAAGCAGTTCGCGTTGGAATATTAGTATCATAGAGCACCCTTCAAATCGAAATTCAACTTTGAACCACCTCACATAGGTCCTAATTTTACTTATCAAGTGGTTGGCCACGGCTTGCTATTAGTCACGAGCCGCGAGGGAATGGTGGGCAGACACTTCTTACATAGCATATTATTCGACTCCTCAACTCAATTGAGGGATCCCCAGCAGTAACTCATGTAGTAGAACGAGGCCCTCCCTTCAACCTCGTATAAATAGATGAGTTGCAAGGCTTATTTAATGTCAAGGTCAATATTCTTACCTGTTTTTTGAGGTCAGTAAGGTCCCCGGAGAGGTCCAGCTCAACGTCGTCGCGGCCAGCAACGCACAGAGCCAGCTTCTTCACAATAACCTTGCGGGGATCGTCGGGTTCTGCACCAAACATAACAGAAGATGTTGTTACTAGGTAACCATAACAGAACATGTTCAATGCTGCTCCACTAGTTACTTGTTTCAAAGTCTTTCCCGCAGGCAATTTGAAACTATTTGAATATTGAATTGCATATAAATCCGAGCTGTTTTCGCATGTAATTCTACAAGTAATATTAACATAACTTCTACTCTCTGTTATTATTTGTAATACTAGCGACCCGCCCCGGCTTCGCACGGCTCTAAAATTATCAGTGTTTCTCTACTATATTATGCATGTATTATACATATAAACCTTCCTATTGAATCACTCTATCTATTAAAAAAAACTGCATCAAAATCCGTTGCGTAGTTTTAGAGATCTAAGCATACATAGGGACAGACAGCGGGAAGCGACTTTGTTTTATACTATGTAGTGTAGATAGTGATAAGCAAAAAGAAATATAAAAAAATGTAAACAGTCAAGTCCGCTGAGTTTCTTGCTGGATCTTCTCAGTCGAGGTCGCGTTCGGATCCAGTTGTAGATATAAGAAAAAAATGTAAAATTGACAATTTGTAAGTGCCCCGTAGGCCAAAACAATATAAACGCTTTGACTTTGACTAACATTTCATGACATGACTAATGAACACTATCAGTTTATCGAGTGCGTAATGTACATCCCTATTCAATAAAATCGTCGCCTAAACGATCCGCAACAGGGCCCGCGTATTCAATTAACGCAAATATCGATTGTTCGCAATCGATTAGCTGTCATCCGACAATAGCTTGGACATTGCAGGTTGTGACGCGAAGCAAGGTCGGCCGGTGAAGCCTTGAATTGACGACGCGACGCGTTACAATGCAGTTGGAATTGATTTTTAGTGTCACGGAAATTCGTTGCTTATGCGATCGAGTTGATGACGAATCTCGCTTGTATTTTCGCAATAGGGTAGACAGGTACACTACTGAACAGGATGATAGTAGGTTCCAATATAATAGAGGATGCGTCTAATGACGTACCATGCCCATCTCAAGATCCTAGATAAGATAGATTAGACTAGCCCATACCAGCTTTTTTTGTCTGCCACTTTGCACCGAAGGGACATGGTGTTATTTTTTTTTCTTCCAACTCCTATTATTTCTTTCGATTAAATTCGTGTGGGTTCCAAGACAATTTAACTTTTCCTCGGACTCCTCGAGGGTCAAACCTCGACGTCATTATTAGTCACCATTGTAGATCCCGGTTTACAGGAGTTACTATGGTGGGAGTGTGTGGCAGGACCAATCCCAAACAGATAAATTAAATTACAGTTGTTATCTTTTTAGACTTTAATTTATTAAGTCACCATCATATTATTAGGCACTGTGTCCACTTTAACATTAAGACATATCAGCTGTCTGAGCTTCCCAAATAAAGTCAGGTTGGTGCATAATAAAATAATTAATTATCCAATATAGTAGGTCATGTGTACACTTCTTAAATTCATTAGGGCAACTGAAACTCATGTGATAACAATAATATTTGTGTATAAAAATGATTTAACAAAATGATAAGGAATCCAACACTACTTATCAGCTTATCAGTTGCTGATAATGCTCAACAAACTGATAGACAGCATGTTCCAGTAATAGTATGTTTTAATGCAAACTTTTGATGAAATCATTGACCATAGTGCAGATTGATTTCTTTTATTAGGAGTACAGTAGGTAGGTTTCAATTGATGCTCATGCTGTTACCATGGAATCATAATTAAATTCTGAATGAAAATTTGAAATACTTGGGAAGGGGCCTGCAGCGGCCAAACATGCCCCTCTCTCGTAAAACCCATGATCAGTACTCACCGACAACCACTGCCCCTGCCTGGGCCTCCCCAAGCAATGCCTCCTTGTACTTCCGTAATGACTCATCCTCCTGATCAGCAGCGAGGATCTCGTCAATGGTCTTCTCTGGGGGAGGCCGGTATGAGGACTTGATTTCTTCCTCTTCCTCTTCCTCAGGGGTGCGGACTACTTCAGGCTCTCCGGACATGGTTCTTCTGGAGAAAAATGTTGTTTAGTTGTAGTTGTAACAGGATTCAGCACCAATCAAAAATCAGTTCTTGAAAGATAAGAATATGCTTATACCACCAAACTGCATGGTCTAAAACTACAATGGCCTAATGAGGTTTTTTTCACATATAAAACCTCAACAGTCCTCAAAGCAGTTTACAGCAAAGGCTTCCGCCTTGGACTCTACCATGTAGTTTTCATTTGGTGACCTAGGAAAGTTAGACCTCTGGTGTACTCTTCAATGACTTAATATCCAGTTTTAGTAATGAAAATACATCCTCATTGAGTACACATGAGCATACAGTGTAGGTAATTATAATTACATAGTATTTGTTGATATTTGTTCATGGGATTTAATTTCACCTCGTTTTGCTTGCTAGTTCCTAAAAGACTAATTCCTTAGTGGGAAGTAACTCAATACAAAATCAATGTCTCAATGATAACCAATAATTTTAGTGTTTGTTTGCTAAGTATATTGAGTCTCCATCTTATTGGTATCACAAATGAGGTAGCTATTAATAATTCAAGTGACAATCTGTGGATTGGACAAGTTTCTATGATTCATAAGTATCTATAACCTATACATTAATGGTGACAATTTAATATAAAAAATGTGATTATGTAGCTATGCAACTATATCATGGAGGCACCGGCTCTGTATGGCACGCAGTAATAAATATTCAGTATCCGTCCCGCAAAAACAGATCTTTATCTTAATACCGGGGTTCGCTTATGGTGCCGCCCAAAAAATCAGGAAATCTAATTTCGTTGACAAATACTAGGCGTGCTAGGTGGGAAAATATTATCCGTAGCGGAATGACTCCACAATCCAATCGTTCTATACATCACACAGTAACAGCAACTAGCGGCTTTGTCATAGCAATCCAACAGCCTCCACCACGGTACGCTTATCACGACGTTGAAAACTAAAAATGCGACAACTTACGTTTCAATAAAAAATGCCGAATGAACAAAACAAAATCAATAGCACTAGTAATTGTTACACTATAATAATCAATAGCACCAAATAAAGATAAACAACTCACGAAAATTAGCTAGCAATAATTTGTAAAATCTATAGATCAAAAATGACGGACAAAACGCTTCCGGGCGGTCATCGAACTCTGAAACAAAATTAAATCTATCGAAAACAGAATGAATATTCGCGTGCTTTGATATCGATATTTGTTTCTCTTTTGGCTAGCATGAACTATTTGTAAGTAAGAAAAAGATAGCATGTGATAGGGTGACCAGGTAGCGATTAGATGCTGCCATTCTACAGAAAAAATTATAATGTTTAACATTTCCGGTAAACTTCACGGTCATGCACATATTGTAAATAATAATGTTATAATTATTAATTATTTTTACTAAACATGATCTCCCTCTATAGATGATCCACCTAGATGCAGATCGAAAATCTACACGTACATACAATACATAGGTAAGCATACCTCCTACTGTTACAGGCGGGAATACCATAACTCTCACTTATCAAATGTCGCGGGCTGCGCCGCTGACACGATAAATGGAGATTCGTGTAAGTAATATAATATAAAATAAAGATGAATAGTTTAAAAAATCGTGTGAACAAATTAAATTACTAAATAAAAACCACAAAGGCATCTTGTTCCATGGATTTAGTCGATTTCTCCTTTATTTAACATCTGGCAATCCTGGCAAAAAAGCGTCAAAGTCAAAAAGACATTTGAAAAAGTTTGGTTTTGTTTGTTTACAATTTTTCAAGAAACCACAATATTTTTGTTAAATCTTCTATACGTCGTGTGAAAAATAGTAAAATAAAAATTATATCCCTTACTAATGAAATTTATATCCGATACTTTGCTATAAATATGTCCGTAAGTACCTATTTAATTACGTAATGACAACTCGCTCAAATGATTCTTGTACATTTACTTTATTTAATTCCAGATTGTATTATTCACAAGAATTGTTAAATTAGGACAACTCACAAGATGCTATGATCAAACTAGATTCTGTAAGACACCCTCGCAAGATACCGATGATGAAAAAGAGAAGGAACTTGAAAGAATTGCTAAACATGTAAGATAACGTTTGAAGAGGTATCATCGCCACTCTATCTATGGCAGTCCCATGCTAATAATCATATCCAATCTTATTATCTATTATACAGCTCACATATAAAACTTAAACTTGAAATTATGAAAAAAAAATATCTTGGAACACTGTTATAAAATCTTACTTTATATAT
The DNA here is from genome assembly GCA_918843915.1 of Notodonta ziczac. NCBI lineage: Eukaryota > Metazoa > Arthropoda > Insecta > Lepidoptera > Notodontidae > Notodonta > Notodonta ziczac. The sequence goes on along the minus strand of OU974044.1, from coordinate 11,577,380 downwards.
TTTGCAATATGAAAGCGACCACATTACCTTCTAGGCCTCAATAGACGAGCCACCAACAGCCTGCTGCCGATCCGGCTGTGCCAACTGTGTGTTCATAGTGTGGGCCGAGGCTCTATCTGCTAAGATGCAAGATGCTGGCCCTGAGATCACTGAGAAGATCTTGAAGATGGTAGATGACCCATCTCTGAGGGCATACTTGGAAATGGAACTTAGGCTAAGGGGATTCAAGAAATGAGTAATAGAAATTGTCCAAGGTCTAGTAGTCAATAGCATGAATAATCCACATTCAATTCAAGAAGAAAGATCATAATGTGGACTAATTGTAAGATTGTACCTGGCTATATATATTGTATCTATGTGTGATTATGTACCCAAGTAGACAGATCTTAAGATTTAATATTTATTTTTAAGTGAAAACCTTATGGGGAAGACAATCAATGTCCAAGATGAAAAGAGTATTTACAGTTGGGGTACAAAGGTGAATGTATTTATGTAAATAGCATTATATTTTATAATTATTGATTTAGTATGTTTTTAAAGTTGAAATTATATGCTTCCTAACAATCAAGAAACTGCAGTTTATATTCTAATATTCCATTTTCATACATATTGAATACTGCAATTAAGTATAAGACCTGTCTTAATAAATCAATCTCAATCAGAGTGATCTTACGTACTTCATCAATATGCCATTTTGTACTAGCATAACATAGAAGAATGGTATATCCAAGATAGCTCTCAGATTTGAGATTTATGGCATAAAATTTAATATATATTGAGCATATGAATTAACTCAAATTGACTACTGACGAAATAAGTACTATGTCCATGCAATTTGTACATTATGACTGTGATTATAAAGTTTAATTTATGTTTATCACATCAATTTGACTATCTTGGACGCTAAGATCCTTCTGATGCCTACACAGCATCTAGATACGATATTAAAACGACTTCATAAAGAAAAACTACAAATTAAAATTTCAATTTTACAAACATAGGGATATTTTAAATTATCAACTCACAGCTAGGGTGTCGTATTAGTTTCGTAATTTCACTAATTTACGTAGATAGTAATGAAAATAACCGATTGTAGGTAGTTCGGTATCCATTTATGCAGGTACATAAATAAAATACAATTTTGTACTTTTATTATAAAACTTTAGTCTTCAATAAATACATCGTTCAATAACAAAACAACAATTGTCAACATCAATCAATACATTGAGTTTATTTAACGTACTTACTGGTTAAATTATTTATGCAGTTTACATAGTAACTGATGACAACTCTAGGTATACAATAAATAAATCTGACGAGACTTTTCCATCTTCTAATACAATCTCGGTCATCAATAATGATCTCAATACAATGTCCAAAAATACTCGTCTCCTACAAATCTTACATCGTAAGTACTTAAGTCATAACTACTTAGCTGTATACTTCCCCCTTTTTGGAATGTTCGGTGTAAATTGGGGCGGGTCACAGTCTTTAATAAAATTAATTTAAATTAAGTACCTACCTATATAAATACCTACTATTAATAGACAGCATAACATTTATATCTACCTACGAATAAATATAAATACTTAATATCCATGTAAGTACATTGATTAGGTATCCACATTATTGGTAACAATACCGAGGCACCTACCTACTTAAACTTAATACTTTAAAATTTGTTAAGGTATTCCTAACTAATAAAATCGATTGGGTTACTGTGGCTAGGTCTCCGACCGGTAACTTACCTCTACCAGTAGTTACCTACTTACACACCACCTTAACTTAACTATATTTGACTAGAAAAGTAACCACTGACAAGCAGAAGCCCTTTGTAAAACACAATACCATCTCTCACTTATATCTATATACAAATAAATGAATCTCTATTTCGTTGGTCATCGCATCACGCGTGAACGGATGGGACGACTAATTATTTTTTTGTTGTGTTTATAATTGTCAGGAGAAGGTTATTATGAAATAAAAAATTGGCAAGTTGGGCAGAACAATTCGAATTCAATATTCAAAGTTTAGACAGGACAACGTCTGTCGGGTCAGCTGGTACACAATAAAAAGCTTGACACTTAAAACACATTTCACAATAAAATTAACTAACTAGGTAAATAACCACTAGGTGACATCTAGCAACTTTCACCACCCCACAACACTTTGTCACCTGTAGGTTACACACCTACACAGTACATAAACAACCACTAAGTGTCATCCAACAACCATTTACAATCCATCATAATCTAGGCAGTACAGCTTCTTCAGAGCCTCAAGTTTCCTCGCTCTAGCCGCGACATCCGTCTCGCATTGGTCCAAATATCTAAGATCAATAGCATCCTTCAACCATCTATACGATGGAGTCTCGTGTTAGAGTCATTCCTCGCAGAACGAGACTACGGGGGCGGAGTGATGGTCTCTGGGGGGGACGAAGCAGGCGCAGGCAGGGGGGCCAGGGGAGGACAGCGCAGACCCTGGCCCGAGGGAGCCCCCGCAGGACAGGCGCGCTCGGTCGCGGATGTTGAGTATAGACCGCTCAAGACCCCATTGCTCGGAGTCGTGGCTTCCGTCTAGACCGGGATCTGGGAAGAAAGACATCATGAAAGTAACTTTTAATGGAAATTTTAATTGTCTGCAATTTCTTTTCACCATGATTTATAACCAATGAATGTTTATACCACTCATGTAAGAAACAGTAAATACAGATCTATGGTAAGTCCTTTAATATCAAGCTCAACCCTGCTAACAATTTTGGTGTATGAAACGATTGAAAGCGTAGATTTAAAGTTAGAATTTGAAAGATTCCTAAAACTGTTAATAACTCTAGCTTATCCTATGTACTAAATTATATATAATAAACAAATCTAAACTCACTAAATCTGCTCCTAGTATGCCTTCTTCTTTCGTGATCCTCGCCTACCAACCACCACGTTCGCATTTCTCCTTTACCCTGATGGAAAACAAAAATGATGTAGATACTGCACCTATCGCAGACTCGAATTTTTATCTTCCACTTTATGATAATAGACGTGGGTACCGAGGGGGTACAGGCAGATAGAACCCCCGTAGACTTGGACTCACTCCTTTGCCATTCAGAACTCATATTCGACTGCAAATTAAGTACCCTCTCTGTTACCGATAGGAATTGCCCCAGGCCAAAAAACTAGGTACCTATGCCATGGCACCAAAATAATTTAATATGATGTATTCAGCCTAGCCTTGGAAAAAGTGAATGTCGTGTCGTATCAAATGGTCAAAGAACTGGGAGAAAATCGCAGTAAATGGAAAATACTCCACCGACAAGAGCATCGCTCTTAAGTTGATGATGATGATGATTCAGCCTAGGTTTCGCTTCAAGAACTTACCTTAATATTAATAAGTCCCCTCTCCTTAAAGTGGTACCCCCCTGTCTTCTTCAGCAGCGCGTACGCATCGTTGCTGACGTGGATCCGCTGCGGCTCCCCGCTGGACTCCATCCGCGCGGCGGTGTTCACCGTGTCCCCGAACAGGCAGTATCGGGGCATTTTGACGCCCACCACGCCGGCAGCGCACTGGCCGCTGTGGATACCTTAGCGGTGATCAGAGCACCTGACTTTACTGAACTGTCCTTTTAATATTGGGGTCGATTTCCATAGTAAGTACCCTGATTTGGCTGATTACCGACCGATATTTACCTACACGGAGTGATTGCCATGACATTAACGCAAAAACTTGATGTGACGGTAGGTATACGACTCAAATAGCGGATGCCGTCATATCATTATAGGTACCCACTTTCAAAACACGTTTTAAAAAACCTAATATCGAATATCGTACTTCTAGTTTACAGTCAGCGATTAGTCGCTAAACATTCTCGATTTTTTAAAACTATAGGTAATAGGAACTTAATTCGTATATCGTCAAGAACATGGATTTGATGCAAAACAAAAGTGTGTGCAGCCAATTAAAAACGTAAAGTGACTTATGTCAGTGACTGTAGTTAGTTACGTATACGTACTATACACGTGAATCTAATAAAGTTAATACAAAAGTAAGTCATTAACTCAGATTTTTTCCTTTCAAACGTCCGCCAGCTCTACTCGTATGAGCAACGACTGTCAAAGATGTTACCAAAATTTCAAGGTACAGAATAGTGAGCCACCTATCCTGATCCTGAGCCGGGCGGCCGGCATGTTGCGCACGCGGATCCTGGGCACGGCGTCCAGCACGTGCAGCGCCAGCGAGGCCACCTCGGCGGCGTGCCGCGCGCACCGCTCCGGCAGCCCGCCCACCACCATGTACCCGTCGCCTATTGTTTCCACCTGCCCGACCGACGGAAGAATGTGAATAGATGTATGAATGTGGATGCAGCGTAAGAGGTGTTTCAGGACTTTCAGGACGATAGCGTGGCAATCAATTGCTATCTGTGCTTCTTTGAACACGATATACTTACCGACCAGAAGTGCTACTCTTTGCAACGATAATCGATATATCGTGACTTTCGAATCTAAATTCCTTATTTCTTGCCGTCGTACATCATCTGACCGAACGATAATGTTGTATTGTTCGTTTTATAATCGATACGACGGTAAAAATATGGAATTAGTAGGATTCGACACTACGAATGTCACGAATAACGATATATCGATTATCGTTGCTAAGAGTAGCACCCCAGAACATGACATCGTATCGTATCGATCTCTCTCGTCCTTGTTTACACAAGGACAGTGGACAGTCGACAATGGACGTAAGTCCAGGGGACAGTCTCTCATTTGAGTCAATCCCGTCAAAACTTTTCCAATCAAAAGATTGTACTTAATCCCAAAGTAATATAACGCGTAAAGTCACCTAAGGTACCGTAAACTCTGGTCAACAATAACAAACTCACCTTGTACACGTTGTAGAACGATATGATAGCGTCACAGCACGTGTAGAGGTCGTTCAGGATCTCTACAACCTGGAGAAACAAAATAACATCTCCAACTTTTTAATGGTCTTGGGTTTGCTTTAGACATGTAATTTTCGACTGGTATAAGAAAAACAATTCGAGATCGATTTATTCATTAGGCCCGTCTCCATCCTGGTTTTAAGAAGAGGACGTATTCACGTATTTGTTTTGAATGGTATTTGTTACTTGACCCTGGCGAAGTACCTATTAAACTGGGTGGGCCTTATTTTTAAACAAACAAGAACAAGAAAAGGTAGGTCTTAGGCCCCATTTTTTTGGTAGCCTTTTTCCTCAAGGATTTGTGACGCCTCCACAGCCGACTCTATCAGCAGTAAGGCGTGGTGTCCCATCCCTGGGCCAGGGCCTCACTCCTCTTCTTCCACCCTCCTCACTCCTTCCACCCTTGAGCTATGATGAAGGTTACCTGGGCCCTAACCACGCTAGCTACTAAAATCGTAATAGCCTTTCAATGTCAGTAGAAATCGTGAAGCTCGTGTCAGCAAAACGTCAAAAGCGGAGCGTTTGAAACGTAATCGCGAGCTTTGCCTTTCTATTACGATATGAGTAGCTAGCGTGGTTAGGGCTCTGGACTGGTGTATCTTGATCTTACCTGCATAGGCGTGTTCGTGGCCGCTAACTCTGTGAATCCGACGATATCACTGAAGTAAACGGTGACACTATCGAAGCTCTCTGCTTGCACCCTTTCACCTCGCTTTAACGCTTCTGCGACTGTCCTGAATGAAAAATAATATACTTAGCAGCTTATTCATAGTCCATTTCCCATATTTTATCTTAATATTCAAATCACTCTACCTATTGAACAACAGTATATAGGTACCAAGTAAATAGCTACATAGTTATTTATAATAATAATAATTTAGCCCTTTTGACCTCCCACTCCTTGGCACGGGCATCCCCTCACTAAAAGGGGGATTATATTCATAATGTCTATATGATTATCACATACTCGTAGTTATTTAAAAAAACAAAAATGATAATAGGTACATTTCTCATCATTATGAGTTTGGTTGCTGTTCGTACCTGGGCAGCATTCTATTGAGCAAATCATCCGTCCGCCGCTTCTCCTGGAGCAGCTGTTCGGTCCTGGAAGCCACTATGGCCTCCAGGTTCGAGGCATACTTCTCCATCATCGCGAGCATGTTGTCGAATATGTTGCTTTTCCTGTTGGTGTGAGAAACGTCCACGAATGTATTGGCTTACCTCAAGTGACTCTTACCACAACGCAATAAAGTGCAATTCAGCTCGCTCAGCGTTGCACGCGTAAAATTATGTGTACCAACAAGGGTCTCTCTTTCTATCGCGTAACTCTTATCTTTTCTGACACACGGCAACGCATTGAGTGGGTGCACCAAGGCGATACCGCCGATGTACTTGTAGCTTTGTACCTAGAGTTCGGAGTGCGCCAGGCCTGCCGATAGAGAGATGTGGCTCTCCCTAGAGGTAATTCGTATCAATTGCCATACGAAAATGACCTTAGATGTCCAGCCAGTGTTGACCCTAGCTCAGTAAGTTGCGTGTTATGTACCTACTTGTGTGTCAGTGGTATTTAATCATAAAGTCCTATCCTCGTACATCTTCTATTATAGAGTTGTAGGTACTCACATGCCAGCATGCATGTCCTTGAGCCTAATCCTCACGAGCCGCAGGTCGGGCCTGCGGTCGGGCCGCTCGCTCCAGCAGGAGCTCAGCACGGCCAGCACCGCGGGCCTGGCCGCGAGGCCTGCCAGCGGAGGCCTGAACAACACCCCGCCTATCGGATGTCGGACTCGGCCGATGATCTCTGTAGGAGCGAGATTCCTTTGAGGTGCCCAATTCAGTTAAATAGTGGTAGTTTATGTCTAAATTGGAAACTCAATAATAAATAATGCAAATTAGATATTCTCGTTTCGTCTCAGTATCGGCCGAATTCTACTAAATCATGATAGAATGAATGGCAACCACGATACAAATTGGAAGAAGTTCCTCCACCCAGATGAAAACTCGCGAGTAAATCTGAACTATTTGACCTGAAATATTTCCTGAAAAGCAATGATATGACAACCTACCAGCATTAGTGAGGTTCGTATCACCCCACGGTCCGTTCCTGCCCAGAATCTCATAGAGTATGATCCCAAAGGAGTACACGTCTCCCTTTTGAGAGCCTCGTGGAGAAGCACTTGGGTCCCGCAGCAACTCTGGAGCTCGCCAAAGCATGCGCCGTTCCATGCGCAGCGCGTCCTCTGAGTCTGCGCAACCACCTGATGATTAAAGACATACAGGACGTCTCAAAATTCTAAAATACTTGAAGTTAGGGGTGATTTCCAGGTAAGTATAGAATTAAATAGTAGGTACTTGGTAGGTACTAATAATTAATATGTTTTTTTTTTAATTGGAACACCTTTTTAAGTTACATTTTCCCCGCCAATATATAAAATAGGTGTCCAATACTCTCGAATGTAGTTAACGATGTTTTCTAGGCCATTGGATGTGTTCTAACTTAGAACTTCTAAGGTCACAACACGAAACTGGTGACGAATATTATTGAAATATACTTAAAATATAGAATTATTATTTTAAACGTCTCAAACTCCCCGTATTGAGGGCTCAAACGTTTAGGATAGATATAAGAATGTACACTTAAGTTGCGTAAATCCGGATACCATTATTGATGTATAAGAATGTACACTTAAGTTGCGTAAATCCGGATACCATTATTGATGTACTTTTGCTGTAATATAATTAAAAGTATGAAACGAAAATGATACGTATATTCAAGATAAGAACAATAAATGGCAAACATTACGAGAGCAAAATGTTTTTTTTTATCTTTAAACATAAAGATTAATAGGCGTTCCGTGTTGTACGCGGCACCCCAATATATCATCTACATACAAAAAGGTTCTTACTCTTCAAATTATGTAAGCCATAATCAGCAATCTGTAGCACCCATCTGCTGTCCACTAAACAGTTACTCGACGTCAGGTTCCCGTGGGAAATCAACGGAGAGTCATGTAAATACGTCAATCCCCTCAGCAAGTCCGCGACTAAACTGGCGACGAACATGTCGTCGAGGTGCAGGTCTCTGTCAGCCAGGACCCTGGCCAGGGAGCCTCGGGAGCAGTAAGCCGAGACTATGTACGATGAGCCACTTTCCACGCAAACGCCGACAAAGGGGATCAGGTTCTCGTGACGCAATTCACGAATCTGTAGACAAAGGTGTACCTATAGTGCTACAATTTAGGGTGGAAATTTGGGGATCGCTTCGCACAATCTGGCCCGTCATGACGTCTGACGTCTGGCCAATCACGGAGTTACCTATCTACGGGATGAAACAGAAAGTGTATACTTTTTTTTCAAAACTTAAAGTAATAATTCTAAAACTACCAGCCTTGGAGGAACATTGAAAAACCAAAGGTGTTATAGGAATACAGCTGTTGACAGATTTCACAAGTCTACAAAACATTTATTACATCACCTGTCCCACAAAGCCTATAGTTTTAGATTTACAAAGTAAAGTCGCGAAAAAATAATAAACCCTTTTTGTTTCACCTAGTTAATAGCTACAATATACAAAGGTAATCTTCTATTTCCCGTCACTTCATGCCATAAAAAGATAGAGGTCCAAACGGGAATAAAATACAACTTGTTAGTTTGAACCTTCATGTTCTTGTTTGCATGTTAAACGAACAGAGGAGGCCGGGAGTTTGATTCCTGTTGTTGTTTTTTCGAATTTATGTAACAAAGTCAGCAAACAAACGCACGACCCGCTTGATTTTTATCAGTTACCGTAGCCTATAGATGCTTGTAATACCAAAGGCATTACTAGCACATTATCCACATTATAAACGCAATTAGTCAGAATCTAAGTACTCAAGGTTATTCCGTATTGGTTTATCCAGCTGTAAAATCGCCGTAATGTGTAGTATATATAAATTTATACAAAGTTACGCCAAAACATGGCTTTGGAAATATACAAATAAATCAAGAATTAAAAACATTTCTTTCATTCTCGAAATTTTATGAATAATACTTTTGAAAAAGCAATTAATTACGGGCTAACTATAAATTTAAATAGGTACAGCTGTCTCGCATTATAGCGTTACGACATTTTATTACAGGCTCCGTGAAAAACTCGCTCGCTCCGAGGAATATTAATTAGCTACAAGAGGACATCCTCCTGAAATCTCACACCGGAATGTCCCTGAGAGGCAACGTCATAAGGATTAATCATTTTAAGTTACTATTTTATCATAGGTACCCAGACTACGAGATGGATTTCTGATCTAAATATTTATTTTTTATGCCTGGGAACATTTGATAAAGGCAATGAAAGCTGGGAACGCAGTACCTAGTTAGTTATTTGTACTAAATTTGAAAGTTCTAAAAGTAGGTACCTCTGTCTTGCTCATATGTTACATCTTTGATAAGGATGGCGATATAATTAGTTAAGTTCGCGTGTACCAAGAGTAAACCAATATCTGTCTATGTAGAATATAATAGAATAACCCTTTATTTTACCTACACCGGAGTTTGAATTTATGTACGACATGAAATTATTATTTTTTTATTCTTCACGTGGTCAACTATTTTGTTCGGAGTTGTCGGATCACCCCAAAGCCACCGATGTCTTAACTACTTTGAAAGCCGGGACTGACAGCTCAACGTGCCCTCTGAACCACGAATGGAAGTCAAAATGCAAGGTGTTTGCCGCCTCAAGCGCTGCTGCTTCTGAACATGGTAACTACCTATACGCGCACATAGATAAAAATCACATAAATAAATAACCGATGAAATAAATACAAAAAAACAGATATTTTCGTGTGAAAATTCTATTGGTCCACTGCCAGGATATGAACTTCGGACTTTCGGAACACATGCCGGCGCCACTATGCCGGCGCCACTGTGACATTCTCACTGGGCTACCACTCTAAAAAAACTCTAGACAGATATAAAACAGATAATACCTAAGAAGACGTTGTCACCTCACCGAAATAATATCTCAAAATAGGCTCAAAGTACCTACCTATATTGTGTCCCCCCCTACCTGTTTCAATTCCTTCTTGATGGCCCTGGTGACGTCAATGCTCTTCTTCTGCAGTCGCTTGACTGCGACCACGTTCCCTCTATACAAGGCGATTGTGGTGTGGGCTCTTCTCGTCTCCATATCGGAAAGAACCGTCACCTAAGTGATAACGATATTGTCATTTCAAAACAGGTTGATTAAGGCTAAAGCGCCCATCTAGCCCGCGAAGTTCAAATTTTTTGAGGTTTTTAGTTTTTTTTCAAAATCTGACAATAATAAAAGGCACATTTGGTAATTCGCGACAAAGACCGGGTGCAGTGTATTTATTAATATATCCAACTTACTCTAAAACATTTCAAGAACGACAGCTATCCAGATAATCTGGCATTTTTTGTATATTTAGTGATTTACTAGTATCATATCCACCGTGATAATATTTAGAGTAAAATAAATGTATTATTAATAAACGCACTGCATACTGTGTTTGTCGCAAATCAAAAATGTTATCTTAAATGTTTTCAGATTTTGGATAAACTATAAAAATAATCGACAATTTTCAATTTCACGGGCTAGACTGGCGCCTTTACCTAAATTGAACGCAACCCTAACGTAAATAAGGATAAAATGTAACAACACTACATCTTTTCTACATTGTCTATGTTATTGTCAGCAATACTGTCTCTCGCGCGCCTTTTTACTGTTGTCAATGTCAATATTATTAATTTGATTATTAACTTTTCTCACAATAAATAATGCTGTTATTTGGTTTAATATTTATTTAAATTCACCCTCTAAATTTACCAAAAACATAAATGCTAAAATCTATTTGTAAAAATATTTGAATGCTACAAATCTTAACAAATATAGAGAATTTGTGGAATTTATTGAGTTTCTTCTTCGAGAACGTTCGAGAATTGAAGATATTTCAGTCTAAAATCTAAACGATAAATTCCTTAAATGATTTCATTTTAAAGTATGCCTATTTGCTTACAATCATATTTTTTTTTAAACTTACCTACTTATTCATGAAAACTCGATCAAAATTGTGTTAAAACGTAAATTATACCAGTTAACTTGTAATTAAACTAATTTGCTCCTACATAATTAATTAAGCAAATGGAACCACGTCCATCCTGTCAAATAAAATGTAAATCGTGCTAGGTACACCGTTCATTCCAAACAAACAAACGTAGCACTCTCAAAGCCAGACCTCCTACACAAATAATACTTTAATTTAAATTCACAAATTACGCTAAGTACTAATTACTGATTCTCTCTTTGAAATGTCTGCGCTAATTACACAAATTTTACGCCGTAGTAGACTGACCGGACGATTTTAGCGTTGAATGTTACGGCGGGCGTAAATGGGTTAAGTTCTGTATACGCTCGCATTAACAGCGCAGAGAATTATAAAAAAACAACACTGTGAAACAATCTTCATTATGATGAGCAATCCCCGTACAATATCATAACTACTTAATATTTACCAAATGCTCTTGAAAATAATACCTATTTTTACCTAATTTTTTATTTATTCCAAGACAATATCGTAAGACGACAAACGTAAATAATAAATTGAGTGCATGCTTTCTCGATAGCGATACGATTACGTGCGAAGCTTGTGCTCCAGGGGCCAATCCAAACTTTTACGCAATGACAATTTTATTGATAGGGATCATTCGACGAACTTGGTTGAGCCTATATAGGTGGAATATAATAGAGTAACTAATTATTGTACACAAATATTACATGATAAAATGGGCCAAAACACGTAAGCAGTAGTGTTAGGTATAGGGACGTCTATGGAGTAGTAGACAGATGTAAGTAACCCCTACTGGGATGACGTATTAAAGGAAATGCATTGGACACAGTATTGAGTGAGCTGCACAGTAGTAATTAGGTCACTGGCGGTTTCAAGGGGCCACAGTTACGTGTTTGATAACATCGAACGTAGGTAAGTTCTCAGTTGAAGATGATATGTGAAATTGTAAACACCTCATACAGCCCAAATTAAATTAAGTAGGTAGGTACCTACCTCGTCTACTATAACGGATATAATAAAAAATGCCTATTTAATATTAGATCGTCATCATCTGCAATTCCAATTGATGTTATATTATTTTATATTTTGGGTGTGTCTAGATTGCTTCAATGTGTCTCTCACTTCGCGCAATATGTTTTAAACTTGAAAATATGAAATTAATGAACCTACCTTATCCGAATTTTGGCCGTTATAGGCCGTTATAATTGTCAAGTCTTTCGCCTCGATCCGCCACAGCACTGACGCTAGCTTCTGCTCGTATCTGTAATGCCGGAACAGCAACGCCGCAGCGAGGATCGCCGCAGCCGCTACTGCGGCAGCTGCGGATATCAGCCCAGGGTCGTGCGGCAATGAGCACTTGATGCCGTCGAAACCGCATGCCGGTTCCGCTACTGGCGGCTCCCCCCCAATCCATGATATGTCGGTAGCACCGACGAGCTCCTGTGTGATAAGTTTGTGTGGTTAAGCAATAGATGGCGCTTAGTTTGCTGAATCACGGTGTTGAAGTTTTCTGTTCTGTTTCCCGCGATTGCGTGCAGGGTAAGTAAACTGCTTTCAGTGAATACCTAAAGACTACTAAACTAAAGGAAGACGCGTGAGACATTTAGAGTCTGTAGGTCTCATTTACTTTTATTTATTTACTAGCTGAGCCCGCGACTTCGTCCGCGTGGAATTTAACTTAACAAAAAAGCCCGCTCCCGCTAAGCCCGCGCGACAGGACCCATTTTTTAGTGTAAGTTACTGCTTATAACATCAGCTATCTGCCAGTGAAAGTCCCGTCAACATCGGTCCAGCCGTTTCGGAGATTACTCGGAACAAACACACAGACAGACAGACAGACAGACAGACAGATAGACAGACAGACAGACAAAAAAATTTTAAATCGCGGTTTTGTTGTAGGTGTCGTATGTACTTTAATATGCATTTAGTGAAAAGGTGTTATTTTGATATTACAAACAGACACTCCAATTTTATTTATTTGTATAGATTTAAGTACATCATTGAGTCAATACAGTAAATACATAGGTATGACTCACAGCAGCCTAATGCCAAATGTACCTAACACTAATACATCAATTGCATATTATGAGATTTCCAAACACCCATGACAGACAAACTCTTCATTAACAGAATTCGGTATTTTTGGCCTCTTCTAATATAGTTTAACTTATTTGGCCAATAATATTGTAGGTTGAAAACACGGGGGCGAGTAGCGGGTCTTTCCCCAAAATCTTTTTACACAAAACATATTTTAAATGGCAAACAATGTCACTGAATGCCAAGCGTCACTCGCGTAGTTTCATGAGAAATTAAGCAGTTATTTATAGAAAAGTTATTTTGAAATGCCACCTACAATATAACGCTGTATTTTCGAATTTTGATTGGTCCGTCAAAGTCTAGCCGTTTATGGACCGATCAAAATGGTAGGTGTGGTCTATGGTTTATTGATGACTGCCCAAATTATTATATTCAATGGAGCGTTTTTTAAGCTATGTGTGGATACTGTACACTGAAGACACGTCCGTTCGAGCGAACACAACCTTAATATACCCTCTGAAACACGGGTTGGTAAGACCTGGTAGGACCATCGAAGAGCAGATGATCTATAGCAGGGGTGGCCAACCGGTCGATCGCGACTCTTAGTCCAGTCAATCATGGCAAGACAAAAAATATAAATACGTAGAACAGACTGTGCAACGTAATTACCAACTGCAGCACGCATCATCTTTTATCATTTTTCAATGGCTGTTCCGTCACGTTATTTGTCCTCTCTTATGTAATGGGTAGATCGCACAGGGTTTCATCAGGAAACAGTAGATCTTGGGTCTAATTAAGTAGGCCACCCCTGATCTATACTAGGTGAAACAACAAGGGTATACAACTTAACTTTGTAAATCTCAAACTATCGGCTTTGTGGGACAGTTGAAGTACTAAAGGTTTTGTAGACTTGTGAAATCGGTCAACAGCTGTATTCCTATAACACCTTTTGTTTTTCAAGTTCCCTCCAAGGCTGATGGTTTTAGAATTAGAAAGTTAAGTTTTGAAAAAAAAAGTATACCCATTATGTTTCACCTTGTAGTGTCTAGTCATGGTCGGTCGCAAGGTTAATCAACTTACAGGCAGCAGATCCGATGTGTTGGCGAACCTGAAGGCGGCCACTGGCTGAGCGCTCCACCCGCCGGGCGCGGCCGAGTCCGCCACCAGGCCGATCACCGTGAAGTTCCCTTCCGCGTCGCCAGCAGCGTCCGTATTCACCTGTACGGTAGCAGGGTGTGAAAGTCACAGATGGGGGTGATAATAATAATTATGGCAGGTGTCCGATTTCTTTGCTATAGCCCAATCCCCAGTCCATCCAAACTTCATGAATATAACCTTATCCTCTTTGCATATTTGCAATAGTTTCTGCACCTGTTAGGGTCAAGTCGCTCTGTATCTCCCATCATTTGCAGCGGTTAACATCACTATGTGCCTTACACAAAGAATTTGTAATAATTATTATTACAAATTCTTTGGCCTTACATGATAATAAAATTCTCACAAAGGTCCTCTACATGTTGGACCCGCATGTCCCCTTGCAAGCCTTCCAAAGGACCAGGCGGACCCCGTGATAAAGAAAGGTATAATAATAATAAATATCGCCAGACTGACACACCAACTGAATGTTCCCAAACTAAGCAACGCTTGTACTATGGGTACCGTTTAATGGACTGGGGGCGATCCCAGTGACCGGTGACCAGGGCAAATTACGAAAAGGCCATTTCGGCCAAGGCGGGAATCGAACCCGCAACCACCAAATGCAGTGAGCCGAACGGCCTACGCTCGAACCACTGCGCCAAGCGGTCGTCAGTAGCCGTTTGGAAGTCACAAATATTAATTTTAGTAAATTATTTATATTAACTCGTAACTACCAATTATTTTTAGATGGTATTTGTTTTGTTTTTAATAATATTAAGAATATACAAAGTTATTCGCTGTTAAAGTTTGCTAAAACAACTATGTCGTACTTCACAAGCTTTGTATATTGTCAATTATTCACCTATCTGATAGTAATCGTAAGCCAAGTTTTCTACATTTTTGCAATACAAAAATATTAGTCTTCATTAAGGGACCTAGAAAAAATAATCATACCATTTCGAAATTTGAAAAGTGACAATCACTGTCCAACTTTTCAAAAAAGTCTAGACATTTCAGTGGCAAAATTAATTAACTTATCCGACGGCCAGGGCATGTAAATCGTATCTACACGAAAATGAATCATATTTTTTTTTATATTTAAGTAAAAAGCCCGGACAAATTATAAAGTCCAGCGATGTCCTTGCGGAAGGCTGAAAGTCCGGACATGTTCGTATAAATAATCCCACATGTAGGCCACATAATGTCAAAAGGAAAACTTAATCCACCGCGCGTTATAATAGGTATTCTTTTCACGCAGAAAAAAGGTAAGAAAAACCAAGGTTCCTTTTTAGGGTTCCGTACTCAAACTAGGTTCCTAGTTCCTAAGAGTTTCACCATGTCCGTCTGTCCGACGTCAGTAATTTTATTTAGAGGCTTAATAGTCTTAATAGTCCAATTTACAGACTTCTAGTCATAATGGACTAGAAGTCTGTAAATTGGCAGTAAAATATATTTTTGATAAAGCTCCAAAAATATTAAAAGCAACATTGTTTTGGTACCTACCTGGGGTGTGCAAAAAAATGTTTACTTACCCCTCGAGTGGGATATGATTGAATAGGTATTTTAAAATAACTTTAAGGTTTTTTGACAGTTTCCATTAATTCCCGTTTACGAAATATTGAATTCGAAAGTGCCCTTTTTACGTGATTCCACGGAACCCTATAGTATGCGTGGCGGACACGCACTTGTTTTAAGATTCACACGTCCGCGTACGTCCAACATTTTTATTCGAGGTTTACTACAGTAAATGTAGATAATATCTGCGAATATCCTTGCGTCCATCGTGTATTTTTCACCGAATTTACATTCGCAAATACGAAAATAAAATAATAACTACATTTGAAGCAATTTCGCTGGTCTGCAAACAGAATAGTGTAAACAGTATGTGGCGTGGTTATGAGAAACGTTATGAGTCCCGTTTTAAAGTATTCACATTGGAATGCAATTTAAAGCTTCATAATGTAAATCATAGCGAGCGTAAAATATGAGTATAGGTACTCATGGTGCAGTGTCAAATCACGAATCAGCGATATGAAATTGTAATACTTAATGTTCGAGATTAAATCGTTCACCGGACAAGCTCGCTAATATTCGGGTGAACATTTCATTAAAATATGTTTTTTATGTGTCAGAAACCGAAATATTACCTACTTAATTAAAAACTAAATGAAGATAAAACGATACAAACAACTAATTCAATAAAAAATATAATCTATTAATTTTTGTATTGCTTCTCGTTATCCGTAACATAAACTAAATTTGTCAGTTTTAAAGTATTTATGCGTTCCTCATACGTAAAAAACATAAGAAGGTTGACAATTCAGTTAGTTTAGTTAAGTTTAGTTTGTGTACCAACTGTTTCAGCACCATTGCAGGTACCTTTGCGACAGGTAAAAAGTTGGCAGTCGTTCGCCTGACATTTATAAATTGTTGTGGTGTAATAGATTGTTCAGTGTCTCTCCTGTAGGGTGGGAGGGTTGTTTTTCATTCCTCGCATTTTTAAGACGGAATACTATATGCGAATACCTTTTGCTGGCTCTTTGTCATAAAAATATCAAAAGCTAAAGAAAGAATATTAAATTTCTTATATAGGTAGGTACTTGTTCGTCAGCACAAAGTGTAAACTAGGCAAAAAATGTATGAGGCTACGTACTCTTTGAGGTAACCTTATAGGTATTCTCGATATTGAAGTTGAATCAGGAAATCAATTTCGAATAAAATAAAATACAACACTACTTCCCGTGCTTTTGTGAGCACATGTGCATTGATGTGATTCGAATTGAATCCAATAAACGATACAGAAATATAGTATACAATAAAAGCACTTCCTCTCCTGTACATAGACAATAAAATGTATATTTCCTTATGGACTTCAAAATATTTTATTGTCAAGAAGCCATTTTTTTTTATAAATTACGTAAGTACTATTTGTAAATTTCCTCATAGGCTTGTATAAACGCAAATATAGCAAATATTCCTCATAGGCAAATAAACGATTTATCTCAAACCCTATTAAGACTGGAATTTAATAACAAAAAACAATAAGTCTAGGTATCTTTATGAGAATGGACCGGAGTTATGATAGCATAAATCCGTAAAATTTCGCAATAATTACGCGTGAAATTTCGCTTTATTGTCGTTTCCATAGTAAAGAGCGACGTTCTGCGTGAAAAGATAGACATTCCGTCTACGCTATTGTTGGGCGTAGGGATCGAACAAAATATTCAAATATTCTGAAAGAATTCGAAGAGAGACGTCAATTATTCCAGTGCCGGATTAACCATATAGCAAGAGTAGCAATTGCTACGGGCCCCGCGCGAAAGGAGGCCCCGCATATGTTAGTTTCTTATCATAATTATTCTATATTGCCAGAAAATCTCATCTCTGGCTTTTTGTACTTGTCCAGAGCCTAACAGCGCGTATAGTAATTTCCTAAATGCCCACAAAATTGTAACCTATAGATGGCAAATAAACGTATTGATTTGTTTTTTTACCACTTTATACTTAAGAACCCATAGTAGATCAAGGGCTCTTTGATATAATTTGCTACGGGCCCCGCGCTTGCTTAATCCGGTACTGAATTATTCTGGTACAATAGAGCTAAAACTACTTATATTGTGCTCTGTGGTCTGTGCGATACGTACATCAAAACCCTGTATAGATCTGTAGGTAATGGACCGCAGCAGCTTTGCGATGGTGGCGCCCTCTGTAGGCGGCAACCCCGCCCTCATGGCCGCTGTGGCCGCCCGCGCCCACAGTATCACGGCGTCGTAGAGGTGGGCTGCTTCTATGGGTACCTATAGGAAGATTTTTTATGTACCTAATAGCTGTGCCCACAGACTTCGTCCGCGTAGTATTTAACTTGACAAAAATTGGGGATTATCGGGATAAAAAGTATCCTATATGTTAATCCCGATTATAAACTATCTGTGTTTCAAATTTCATTCAAATCCGTTCAGTAGTTTTTGCCTGAAAGAGTAACAAACATCCACACTCACAAGCTTTCGCATTTATAATATTAGTAGGATGTACTTACCTACATGTAAAAAAACTTATCTAATTGCATTTTTTTTTCTCTTAAAAAAAGATCACTAGCTATGTGTATTTATCACATTACTAGTATTTAACCCCTCCAGCTAAGCTCATGCTTGTGTTAGCAGTAGGCTCACGTCAATAGTTTAATCGCCAGGATGGGTATCGAACCCGGAACCTCTCAGCTACGAGGACGGCCCCTCTAACCACCAGGCTATTGACGCTTCAATTAGTTACAAAACTGCCTTCACGTAGATGGCGGAAATGTACCACTCAATCTTGTGTTTGTCTTTTACTTAGTTACTTCCTTGCGAGGATCAAGGTGACAAAAAAAAACAGAGAAAAGCTGAACAAATATTTTTAAAAGCTGTCCCAAATGACGTCACAACCGTGATGAATCGTCAGAATCCTCTCGACGAGGGAACAATCCGTTTATCTCTTTAATCTAAATAAACGTCATGAAAATAGAGCTGTCGGGTAAATTTCACGCAGTCTTGTTATCCATGGTGTGGTTAAAATGCTACCCGTGACGTCATACCGCGGGCAACTAGGGCAAACAGATTCGTATTGCCGAGGTCTCGTATCCCAACATAACAAGCTATTTATACAAACAAGCTATTTACGAGCGACCCAGCTTGTTAGCGAGATTAACACATTACATAGCAAATAAACATGATGATGAGCTTACATAAATAATAATGAATATCGCCAGACTGACACACCAACTGTGTGGTCCCAAACTAAGCAATGCTTGTACTATGGGTCCAGTACAATGGACTGGGGGCGCACTATGTTCAATAATCGCTTGGGAGCGGACATTTTGAGTTGGACTCAGAAAGTGATACTTCGCAACATTCTATACCCCGGAGTACTCATGCCGAGTGCCAATTATGTATGGTTGCTGAGAAAAATAACTTCTAAGTTCACCATCTTGAAGTATTTAGAAAGTGAAAAAACTATATTTTCTCGAATAATAATAATTTGGTTGTAAATTTCTTAGTTTAATATTATAAAGCATTGAAAAGACTATTTTTTGAGCTATGTCGCATTTCCCAAATACAAGCGATACGTAAGTAAACTCAAAATTTCACTCAAACGGTTTAGATTTTTTTTCTCGACCATGCCTCATTTGTAGCACCCAGACATATTTTTATATAGTAGTTTGCTATGTATTTTATTGACATAAATAAAATCAGCATTAATCTCCGTGGAACGTCGGAGATAATAATTACTAAAGATTCGACATACAAAACGCCTGTCATTTTGTTACAGGCAAAACACAATGTTTGCTATTAACATTTGATAGGCGTTTAGTTCTAAAAAGTATAAGTCTTCAAAAATATGTGTATCTTGAGACAAAACAAGTGGATTTTTTATAGAAAGTTCAGAAATATCGTCTTCATCTTACATTTCGTATTCAAAATGTTTCAACATAATTTAGTTTTCACTTCTTCAGGCAATGGGATCCGTTTTAAACTTCGTTGATGCCGTATTAGACGCACATTGGCTATTACCAGATCCGATGATTCCAAGGCTCAGTAGAACAGATCTAGATTGATTTGGCCATCGCATGAAAACACAATGTATTGTTTAGTGCGATTGCCAAGTCAATCTATTTAATTTATAACATAAAATATTCTTAATATTGATATGTTCACAATAAGATGCTGTTAGGTTAGCAAGTTACGTAATACTGAAGACAGAAGGTCCCAAGTAGGGACTTAATAAATAACCGACTTGGTATTACATGTATCTCACCTCTTTTTACGGTAGAGAACTGAGTTGCGAGACTTGGGTTTTTTTCTTGGTTGGGTTGGGTCTGCTTGGGTTTGATCTCATTTCTTTTTCTAGATATTGATATTCTTTCGTTCATCTCAATTTCGGGCAATTTAGTCTACTTAATACTTTTTTGCAGGATTGTGGTACAATTCATATCATAAGTAAGACATGTCCCATTCTTGCTTTTTAATTCCGTTGACCATTTTACAAGTTACCTTTGAACAAAATTATATCTAGGTAGTAGGTTCTATGCTTTGATAAAACTTCTTTTATCAAAGGTACTATGTACTATAATACACTGATTTATTAACTGCAAATGTAAATTTTGTTATCCTATACATTTATATGGGATTACAAAGTTATTTATACAGTTGGTGTATCTAGAAAACTGGACCTAAATTACAATATATTTTAGTTTTTCCTTGATTTATACACTAAACACTAATTGTATTCCAAATTTGAAATTCCAAATTTGCTTCTATGTCTGTCTGTCGGCCCCCAGATATGCGACATAAATTGCCATTTTGTTATATTGTTTTCTTATATTTACGCGAATACTACACATTGAAATAAACTGTTTTTCGGATTTTATCGCGTTTATTTAATTTATGTTCCCGACGTAAATTAAATAAACGCGATAAAATCCGAAAAACAGTTTTATTTATTAAAATTAAAAGTTTATTTTCTTCAGTTTAGGGCAAACAAATAAAATCTTGTCTTTAAAAATAATTTTAACGGTAATTTATTGTATTGTTTTCTTATATTTACGCGAATACTACACATTGAAATAAAACTATTTTACGGATTTTATCGCGTTTATTAACTTTATGTTCCTGACGTTTCGGTTGCTTTACAGCAGCCATGGTCACGGGGGGACTGAGGTGTTAGACGTCCTGATGTCATAGTTAGTAACTGGGTACCCTCATATTTAGTTGTTATTTGCGGTCCGATCCACGCAGAAAGTGAATTTATTGAATTGACTTAGAAGCCTAATGTTTTTACAAATCTGAGGAACCGTACCATTTGATATTTCATATAAATTTTAACTTGATAACTGTATCCGTCTCCGAGAAATGGGGTCTTGACAGACAGACAGACAGACGGACAACAAAATGATCTTATAACAGATTAGTTTTTTTCCTCTTGAGGTGCGGAACCCTAAAAATTGTTAGGAAAGAGACAATACTAGATCTGCTCTACTGAGTCTTGGAATAATCGGATCCGTTAATAGCCAATGTGCGTCTAATGCGGCATCAACGAAGTTTAAAACTGATCCCATTGCCTGAAGAAGTGAAAACGAAATTATGTTGAAACATTTTGAAGACGAAATGTAAGAAGAAGACGATATTACCGAATTTTCTATAAAAAAATCCACTTATTTTCTCTCAAGATATACATATTTTTGAAGACTTATACTTTTTAGAACACATGCGACTAAACGCCTATTAAATGTTAATAGCAAACATTGTGTTTTGCCTGTAACAAAATGACAGGCGTTTTGTATGTCGAAACTTTAGTAATTATTATCTCCGATGTTCCACGGAGTTTGATGCTAATTTTATTTATGTCAATAAAATACATAGCAAACTACTATATAAAAATATGTCTGGGTGCTACAAATGAGGCATGGTCGAGAAAAAAATCGAAACCGTTTGAGTGAAATTTTGAGTTTACTTACGTATCGCTTGTATTTGGGAAATGCGACATAGCTCAAAAAATAGTATTTTCAATGCTTTATAATATTAAACTAAGAAATTTACAACCAAATTATTATTATTCGAGAAAATATAGTTTTTTCACTTTCTAAATACTTCAAGATGGTGAACTTAGAAGTTATTTTTCTCAGCAACCATACATAATTGGCACTCGGCATGAGTACTCCGGGGTATAGAATGTTGCGAAGTATCACTTTCTGAGTTCAACTCAAAATGTCCGCTCCCAAGCGATTATTGAACATAGTGGGGCGATCCCAGTGACACCCAGACCAGGGCAAATTAAGAATAGGCCATTTCCGAAATTTGCCCCGGCGGGAATCGAACCCACAACCACCATGTGTAGTGAGCCGAGCGGCCTACGCTCGAACCACTGCGCCACGCGGTCGTCAAATATAGTACACATTGATTCTAGTTAAAATAAGTGGATGTAGCTTTGATGCTACGATTTTCGCTGAACTCATATGTAATCTTACCGAAATATCTTCAAATATCTTGTGATAATTGGGCACGCAGAAGGGCGGCGCCGCCGAAAGCTCTCTGATCATCTGACACAATGCCCTGCGAAGAACATTTCACTATAGTATTGTAATAAGGGTGTTCCCACACCCACTCGATTGACGATCGATGATAAATTGGCTCAAGCGCGGCGCTTTCCGATGATAGGTTATCCGTCCATCGATTGTTTTATGGACCGCTATCCACAGATATAGATTTACATAGATAACGCAAATGCATGTACTTCGCGTGTCCGAAAACCCGACCAAGAGTCAAGGTTGAAAAATTTACAGTCCGCGCGACTAGAGATACAAAAAATATGAGTATGAGCGAGATGACCACTCAAGCGTCAACCGTGGCGGGCGGAGGGGCATCGGCGGCATCGGTGTCTGGATCGGTTCGGATTTAATTACGGCAGTGACGTCACAGAAGGTGTTAAAAATTCGGCACGCTTGGTTTCAATACAAATCGTGATACTTGCGTTATCTATGTAAATCTATATCTGTGCCGGTATCCATCGGTCAGCCAAAGTCACCAATGCATCAATCCACCATCCATAAACCACGGCGACGATTGACATTCGTCAGGTGGATGTGGTAACACACTCACTTGGACAACACTTTTACGCATGTTTTATGTTCGATAACCGCTTGCGTCTACGTAAAATATTTAGGTACATAAAACTTGATTCCTTTAGAAGTAAGTACAGACAATGAGTCAAAACAAGAAGAATGTGAGATGTATAAGAAAAGACAGGAAAAATTGTTCAGGAGAATCCTTTACTATTATTAAAATTGTATCGATACCCTAAAAATGTAAAGTCAATCGTGAATAATTCCAAACATGTAAACATCCTTATTTGCGACGTTACTATATTCCCACCAACTTATTCTGATACCGTTGATGTGAAAGATCTGAGAAATAAATGTTCACATTTCAATAATAGTCGTTTTGAGAATAACGTGCGTACCTATTAAGCTTCATCTGAATACATAAAAGTGAAAATACAATTTATTTGTACGGTTCGAAGAAATCCAAGGAAGGAAAAATAAATTGACATCAAAACGTCTTAATTAAAGCAAATCGGATACACTCCAAAATATAGATACACACTTTTAACGGCGTTTAAAGATTTAACTTGAAGCGTCAAGAGTTCAGTGACTAGGGGAGACGCTTTCTTAACAGAGGTTCGATCCCCTGGCCATTAAACTATTAACGTGAGCCCACTCCTAGTATAAGCGCAGATAAATTATATGAGCTAAGACTACTAGTACTGAGAGTTTGACATTGGTATTGGTACTTACCCGTAATGCGGATTGGTTGGAAAGGACGGAGTCAACTTCAGGACGGCTCTGAACGCAAGCAGGTCGTTGCTACTATTCTGGCCCAAATGTTCTATAAAAAGTAACAAATTTCAAACGAACATTTTTAGCTGGCTTTGAAACGTTTCGAAAAATACTAATCTACTTTGGTAATGCGTAGGAACTACACTCAAGTTAGCTACCTAGTTTTTAGTTTTCCGAAAATTTCGTTCACTTTTTAAACAATTAGAAACACTGCTCTTTCATATTTAGAAATAGTAAAACTATACAAAAAATGTTTCTCCTTTTTTCCGTATTTATGACGAAAAAGTTGGCTTATGGAGACCCCTATCAAGACCTGACCCCCGGGCTTGTGCCCCACGTGCCGCTATAGAAGCGACAGCACTGCGTGATATCTGACTAATAGCAAAAGTACCTCAAACCTCGGCGTCATCATTGGTCACCACTGTCGATCCTGGCTTACAGGAATAACACTGGGGGAGAGTGTGGCGGAAATAGTCACCAAAAAATAATACTTAGTTATCTAAACTTTATTTTGCCTTCTCACCAGCGTGTGTGATGACAGCGGTGTTGGGGTCGTATATCTCATCGTCCACGGCCACCACGGCGTACTGCCCGCCGGCCAGCAGGCCCCGCCTCTGCATCACCTTCACAAAGTCCACCAAAGCGATGTGCTCGCCCAGGAACACGTACACTGCCGGGGAGAATGGGATAAAATGTTACTATGGCGGTGGTTTTTTCCGTTGTTCCATAATTTTATAAGCATCTTCCTATGACAAACAGTGAAATACTTTCAAAATAATTTTAAAATTGGTAATAGTACACACATTTAAAGTTTCGAAATAGTTCTAACAAGCGAACATATGACGTCACTACTGAATAGTGTTAGCAAACTTCAATAAAATTGCGAATAGCTTTGTATTTATTTAATACTAGTTGCTGCCCGCAACTTCGTCTGCGTAGACTTAATTAAAGTATTCTATGTGTTAATCCAGGTTATAAACTATCTGTGATCCAAATTTCATCCAGATCCGTTCAGTAGTATTTGCGTGAAAGAGTAACAAACATACATCCACACTCACAAGCTTTAGCATTTATAATATTAGTAGGATTTCTGAAAAATATTTCACTTTATGGTCAAAAACCAATTGAACAACAATTGGAGAAATTGCGAATTCAATTTAAGTCTAGTCTAGTCTAGAATAACACAGTAGTTTTATCGTTACGTTATTTTAATCACGTCTGTATTTCTCGAAGTGGTAGGCACTAGTGTACCCACTCTCTCCTAAGGTCCACCACGCTGACCCAGCACGTGTGACATATTTTCGTAAAATATAAGGATGAGAAACAAAATAATACAAACGTAAAAGGCCTCCACATCATCGAACATTAAAAGTCCCTAGTAATTTTCAGCACATTTATCATGTATCCGATATAAATAAATTCTGTTGGAATAACATTAATTTGAATCTACGGAGCCAAACAAACCATTTATCACTTGATGACAGTTTCATTCCATTTCATTTCGCTTTTACAAACCGAACATCAATCAGTTCTGAATTAAATCATATTCATTATTAATACCTCACCTCACCATCCAATACGGAGTTTATTCTCGGACTAATAACGCATAACGCATTGCGGGTTCGATTCCCGTCAGGGTAAATTTCTGAAATGGCTTTTTCGTATTTGCCCAAGCCTGGGCCCCCAGTACATTGTACGGTACCCATAGTACAAGCGTTGCTTAGTTTGGGACCGTATGACGTGTGTTCGCCTGGCGATATTTATTTAATATTATTATAAATTGATCTATGTCAGCTATCTTTACATGTACTATAACTTATTACATACTAGCGCCTTGCTCTGTCTTCTCATGGGTAGACAAAGACCATTGTAAGACCGGGGTCGCACCTGTAAAGCGATTGCGATGCGACGGAGGTTTATAAACAAAGTTTCGCATCGCAATCGCCTTAGCGGAGCAGCCGCGACCTTGTTTTAATTATTTACGTCTGACAACAAAGCATATAGTTCATACAACATTACACATTCATAGCCATATTATAAACAAGTACCTGTACATAATAATTAATAATTTTAGCCTTTTTGACGTCCCACTCCTGGGCACGGGCCTCCCCTCAAGACAAGGGGGATTCAGGCCATAATCCACCACGCTGGCCCAGTGCGGGTTGGCGGATTTCACATGTCTTTCGAAAATTGGTTAAATCTTCTAAGACATGCAGGTTTCCTCACGATGTTTTCCTTCACCGTAAGCAAGTGATAATCATATAGAAATTATGATTCGCACATAGATTTCGAAAAATCCAGAGGTTCGAGCCGGGGTTTGAACCCGAGACCTGGTAGTCCGCTAGACGCGTGCTTAACCAATCGGCTATCACTGCTTTTTTTACCTGTACATAGTTATGATTAATTATTAATGATCTTGATTATATACTATTGTACCATTAATTAAGCAACGGCCTATATTCCCGCAATTACCTATTCACTTATAGTAACAATTTAATTAGTACATGTACCAGGATTGGCTAAGCCCTGCGAAACTGGGTATCGTTAATCTAAGATTTCCCAGCCCATCAACTTAAATTGATACCGATAGGCTTTTGCAATTGTTTTTCAACAAGGAATATATTGATTGAACTAGCTGTGCCCGCGACTTTGTCCGCGTGTAATTTAACTTAACAAAAATTTCGGGATTATTCATACCCTATTTTATCCCCTTGGGGGTAGAATTAATCAAAATCCTTTCTTAGCGGATGCCTACGTCATATCATCTACGTGCATGCCAAATTTCAGCCCGATCCGTCCAGTGGTTTGGGCTGTGCGTTGATAGATCACTATGTCAGTCAGTCACCTTTGAGTTATATATATTTAGGTACCTACGTCGACCAGATTCCTATAAAAGGCGCCGAACTCTTACCTCTAGTCTTGTGATAGGTCTGGTCCACTATCGTCTCCATATCAGATATGTGCCGGGGTATGTAGTCTGCGAAGCGATGCTCGGCCGTGATCACCATGCCACTGGCTTTTGCCAGCTCCTGGGAGGAATTGAACGAAGCTAAAGAGCATTCTTCTATACGATACCTTACCAAACTTATACCCTACGACTATTACTGTGGAAGAGCCAAGGTGCTGGGAATTGACTACAGCTTTTGTAGAGTAGTAGTACCCTCTCACAAAAGATCGGCGTTAAGTAGCTATCACAGCTGCGTACGATGAGTGAGAGAGCCGGAAGATAGACCCCTCCCCTCCCACTCACCTTCAGGTCAGCAACTCGCAATACCTTTGGTAATCCAAGCATCTTTAGGATACGGTAACTGCTTAACATCAGGTCGGTCCACAGGGCGGGTCTTACGACTAGTTATATGACAAAAAACAGTAAAAATATTTACCTCCTGCTCATACGAGACGATTACGATAGGGACAGCATAACATTCAGCTTACACAAGTTTAAAATATGTAGTAACAGAATAAGCACGAGTGACTCACCTTTATAGCGTCCATTTGTTGCGCAGCCGCAGTAGACTCGTCACCTGCTACTATCGCGAACTTGGTCCAATCAAACGCCTTCAGGAGTGCCACCACTGACTTGCTGACTTTGTACGCTGGTGGCAAAGTCCTAGCAAAGGTGGCTCCCAGGCCCGAGCCCTTTTCATGGTGTGAGGGACTGGCGTCGGCGCATTTCTGTGGAATGATGGGCTCGTAAATACTAGAAAGTAGGACAATCACATTTAGGGAATGAATTGCGACCGAGCAATGAATGATAAAACTAGCTATCTGCTGGTGTACAAAGTTTCTACAGCATCTACAATTCCATACGTCGTATTGATACTCACTAAAGATGATTCGATTAGAGGCACTAGATATATTGCTTATCATAGAATAAATTATGGTAATTTTTAGAAATTACATTTCCTCGATAATAATGCATAAGCAAACAAAATAGAAGAAGCAATTTCGCCCAATCACTAACCAAACTGACCAACCAATACCAAATTATATTACCAAATCTGACTACGGCGTAGGCGTAAACAGTCGTAGCAAGTTACCGTAGCACACATTTCGGTTAATAAAGCCTATTATTATACTGGCTACGCCGTAGGCAGCTGTATCAATTTACCGTAGCCTACATTAAACACAAAATCCCAATATTTTAACTATAATGTCACCAATATAATTAAGTTTATGCTTTTAGTTGACTACGGCGTAGGCAGACGTAGCAATATCGTGTAGCGCGTAGGCGATATTATATTTTATTACTCATTATCATAGGGTGCATCTCATTAATATTAAGAATATAGACGCAAGATGATAAAGACAGTTTATCACATGTTTGAAATAATATTTAAGTTACATAATATAGGTAAATCAGGTTGGCAATTAATAGATAATTTTAATTTCGTAATTTTTTTTTTTTTTCATGTTTTTCTTTCATTGTTATTTTACCTGTGATTATTCACAGTGAATTTTCACTATGACACTTAATCCTATGAATTCACTTATCAATTATTTATCATGAAAATCATTGCCGAATGCTTTGCTATTTAATTTCAATTATTTTGAACAGTTTGCCCATCTTGGTAGCAATTGCTACGTATGAAATCTTATTTATATGATTTTGATGATGACACGCAATCTGTGAAATGTTCCTCCACTAGTACTACCTAATTGCTCAGTGATTCTGAGTTACCGGATTTTAAATGTTCAGCACATCTTTTGTGTTACAGTGTTTTGTTTGATACATAACTTGAACACAATTTGAACGAGTAGATTAAGAAAACAGTACACAATACGTGTTCATAAGATTGATGACCAAAACCTGGTGTGAAATAAATAGTTCGCATTTTAATATAGCAATTTGTCACTATTTATTTTGTTCATAATAATTATTTATTTTGAATTTCCTTTCACCTCTGTATATTTGCAGTTGGTTCTAGGTACTTGTTATAAAAGCCCCCGTCCCCATATTGTCATGACAACGACAGACGACGGTGCAAAAATAAAGTAAGAAGCTAGTGAAGGGGATGTATTAAGTCAAGCATGAAAATATTAAACGTATTATTATATTTATTAACTGCAGATAACAAAGATCCATTAATATATTAAATGAAAATAAATCAACATCACCCAGGTTATACTTTATACAGACGTAGTGCTAAAGCAACCAACAACTAATATAATGCTGATCTTGTTGGTTGCAATAGGTTGCAATTAATGACATTGTAATTATTTTTTTGGTTGCAAGGCAGGCTCATTTTTATAATTTATTTATTCATTGAGATATAAGCAGTGATAGCTGATAGGTTAAACACGGTTTGGGGTGGTACCAGGTCGTCCCCCTTTTAGCGCCTGTGGCCCGGCATGCTACTGCCGGGCCGTCCGCCGGGGCGTCTCGGAGCATTTCCCATGGACCCGGGGCGCCCCACTGCATGGCGGAGGGTGGTACACCGTTGGTTTTTAGTGGGTATACTGCGCCCTTCAGGCGCAGGGGCTCCCACATACCCCTCTCGTCTCCCCCGAGGCGTGAGGGGACCCATAAAGTATTTTCAAACGTTAAAAAAAAAGGTTAAACACGGTTCTTGCGTGTCCATGGTCTTGGTTTCTCGACATTTATGTGAGAATTATAATTTCTATGTGGGAATAATTCACAAACGTGGTGAGGAAACTAGAAAATCTATTGAATATTCCAAAGATGTGTGAAATCCGCCAACTCGTCACTAGGCCAGAGTGGATTATGGACTGAATCTCCCAAACATTGAGGGGAGGCCCGAGTCCAGAATCGGAAAATTAAGAAAAAGAGTGATCATAATTTAAAATATGTAAACGTAAAGGCACCTATTTAGAATAACGGGGTTTTCTAATAATTTACAAGTTATTTTTGTCTGCAAGATACATTGTTCAATTAATAATTTATCCGGTCATGTTATTATGAGCAAAGGAGTGCGTGGATGTGTGGAAGTTTTAAAATAATCGGTATATTTGACGCTAGCAGCTGACTCGAGCACGCGCTTCATACATTTCGGACCTTTTGCACGCGAATAATATGATTTGCCAAATAGTGTTTTAGATGATAGTTTTATACTGTGGGAGTTTTTGTTTAGGTTGAAATATTGCAAGGAGTATATTTTTTATTGAAAACGCTTAAAATTTGTCTATTTAATTCACAAATTGAGGAGAAAATAAGTATTTAAAATACCGCGGCATTAGGAGACAAATATTTTAGTTGGTTCCTAAATACCGATGCATACCACGGAATTGCGTTTTCATAGACGTTATTTTTTTAAAAAATTTGAAGGCAGTTTTAAGATTATGAAATTAATATTTTAGTTCTGATTACTTAAATAACTCATTGATAAAAAATCTAATTCCGAGGTACACTATGGCGTCGCATTTACTAATTATAGCAGGTCAAAGATTGTTTGTTTAGGTACTTTATTAATTCGTTGTATGGAAACGCTAAGTACGGAAAATTAAGTGATTAATGTGTTATGATATAATCCCGAGTGTGTTTCTTATATTTTTTCAAAGATATCGCAATTCAAAATTAATTTATTTATATGAGATTAAAAAACTTATACTTTTTATTACTCGGAATTAGGAAACTTGATTTAGTATACTAAAACGCAATTCCGATGTATATAAGGCGGAATTAGGGTATATGAGTACCTAATTCCGTGGTATTGGCACACGTTACATACGGAGTGTTCATTCATCGATTAGCGATAATAAATAACAATATTTTATTTTCCATTTTAAACATTATAAAATAATGTTATTTAATTTCTAACTGAATTACATATTGTGATGCCATTTTATTAATCATATGAAACAGAGTTTGATTTGAAATCCAAAAATTATAAATAGACTTGATTTTTTTGAACATCATGTATCATTCTCCCCACCTTATTTCCTTTGTATTTTGTACACTCGGAATTAGGAACCAAATGCATCGGAATTAGGATTTTTACCTCGGAATTAGGTTCCTCGGACTTTTATTATTTTTAAATAATTTAACATTTTTATTAACCTTTTATTATGTTCCTGCCCGTCTGTTCTGATTTCTCTGCTGATAACTAAGATTATTTATTTTAGTACCTTGGTGCACTAGTATAATATAATGCAATATACCTAATAATGATATTATAGATCGTAACACAAATTGTCGATTGTTGATTGAATATGGTGCAACTTGATGTGAATGTGTAATTGAAATTATTTTTATTTAATGCTATTGTAATTGTAATTTAATTTGATTTCGATTTTATTGATATTTTTATTTATTTTATTTGTTATTGTGTTTGTAATGTTAATTTAATATGGGTATTTGCCTGAAATAAATGGGTTTATTTATTTATTATTTATTTATTTATTATCAAACTGTGAGTATATTTCAATAATAAGATTCATAATACTTCTGATAAAAATAGCCAATCCTACAGAAAGGTATAATAAATACTTAATTTTTAATGTTCTTTCTAGTTATGGTGAAAATACCGCGGAATTAGGTGCCTTTACCTTAACTTTCTTAAGGCATTTAGGGGATTTTTCAATTTTATTCAAAGAAGTTTAACGCCCACACCAATAGTATCCTCATGTACTCATATTATATTAGATTGCTCACATGTGAGATGAGCGGCAGGTTCCAGGCCGCAGCCAGCTTGGCCTCGGTGTTGCAGGTGCCGTCGGGGCCGAAGAACGCCACCACGCCGAGATCGCGCATTTGAGTCATCACCCTGTATCCAAACAACTACTGCTCAGTCACGCGTCACCAAAGAAAACGTTGACGATACGTTTAAGAAGTTTTAGACGGTAGTAATTTGAACGCCATTTCAATAATAATATCGCCAGACCACAGATATACATAGATAACGCAAATGTATGTACTTCGCGTGTCCGAAACCCCGATCAAGCGTCAAGGTTGGTCGCCGCTAACTTACAGTTCGCGCGACTACAGATATAAAAAATATGAGTATGAGCGAGATAATCACTCGCGAGAATAGTAGGGGCATCAGCGGCATCAGTGTCTTTGAATCGGTTTGGATTTCCGGTCACTAATGACGTCACAGTAGGTGTTGATAATACGGCACGCTTGGTTTCAATACAAATCGTGATACTTGCGTTATTTATGTAAATCTATATCTGTGCGCCAGACTGATACACCAACTGTATGGTCCCAAACTAAGCAACGCTTGTACTATGGGTACCGTACAAAGGACTGTGGGACTGGGCGATCCCAGTGACACCCAGACCGGGGTAAATTACGAAAAGGCCATTTCCGAAATTTGCTCGAACCCGCAGCCACCATGTGCAGTGAGCCGAGCCGCCTACGCTCGAACCACAACGCCAAGCGGTCGTATAAGCAGCCAAGTGTACTCGTATAGTATAATTTAAAGGTCTCTGGCGATTGTGAGTGGCTTGCTTGAAAAATATTTAAGTATCTAAACGAAAACCCTCTTATTATTTCATATACTTAGGCCAACTTTGTTGCACAAAACGCTCGCAAACATAAATATTTTTTAAGCAAATTCTTTGGTAAGGACCAAGAAAAGAGAACAAAAATAGGTACTCCAACTATAAAAGGATATGCATACCTTAATGACAGACTATCCTTATCCATAGGCAAAGGTGGTCTGGACCGGCCTATGTCGGCTGCAACGAAACGCAAGCGTAGTCCCGGCAGCAGCCTTGATTGCCTGTTGACGGCTGATACGGCTAACGGCATAGCTCCTAGCACCGTCTGAAATATAATATTCTATCTACTTTCAGAAAAAAGTATATTTTACAAATACTTTCTGGGATCCATTTTACCAAGATCATTAAAATATGCCAAGGATTAAATATCAGAAATGTTTTTGTAATAGTGTAAACACGTCATAAACAAGGATTTATATAAATTTGTATTTTGTAATCCTTTTATAAACCCTTGCTCATCTTAACTTTATTGTAAAAATACTGTTAAATTTTTGTATAAAAAATATAAATAGGGTTCGACTTTCGAACGGGGTTTTGACTTATCTTCGACGAAAAAAAGAAAACACATGTAAAGTGATTAGACAAAAGAATAAAGATTAAAAAAATGATGTTTTTGATTTCATGGAAGTCTTAAGTATACCAAAATGGTGGCACCAAATGGTGGCACCGACTTCAAATAGATGAGTGGGTAGCGCTTATATTACGTATATTAATTTATTTTTCCCTTTTGAGTGCCTATTTGTGGTCTAAAAGTCGGTTTATTTTTTTTACAAAAATAATTTATATTTATTAGTCGTAGCTAAGGGCAGTTTCGGCTTTCGTATGTTTTGGCGTTCAATATTATTATATTCCGGAATTAGACATAGACTTTTTTAAAACACTGCATTCCTCCAAATTTTGTTGTGTGAATTTATTGTAATTTTTAATTGATGTTTAAACATTTTTATTTTTTATACTAGGACACGTATACTTCTTTGTCTCATCATCATCATCATCATCAGCCTATGCTTGTCCACTGCTGGACATAGGCCTCCTCTAATGAGCGCCATAGCGCCCTGTCTTCAGCTTGCCGCATCCAGCATCTGCCTGCAGTCTTTCGCAGATCGTCATCCCACCTGGTCGGAGGGCGTCCTACACTACGCTTGCCGAGTCGAGGTCTCCACTCAAGAACACATTTACCCCAGCGGTTGTCGGTTCTTCGCGAGATATGGCCAGCCCACTGCCACTTCAGCTTGCTAATTCTTTGAGCTATGTCGATAACTTTGGTTCTCTGTCGGATGTATTCATTGCGAATCCTATCCTTCAGAGAAACACCGAGCATAGCTCTCTCCATAGCTCGCTGAGCGACCTTAAACTGGTGGACCAGCCCTACCGTGAGTGTCCACGTCTCAGCTCCGTAGGTCATGACGGGTAGGACGCACTGATTGAAAACTTTCGTTTTCAAGCATTGCGGTATGGATGACGAGAATACTTCTTTGTCTATCTATCTACTAACAACGACATTGACAATGTTGCTTGTATGACGTCCCAATCGGCATCTTTACTTACATTACGAAGCCTATCCTTATTTCCATAGGCATTAGCATTATTTTATGTTGAGTTCACACTTCACACAAATAACAAATTAAGTCGATTGCTATTTAATTTAACACCGCCTATTTGATGTTGTTGTCCCTACTTCCGAGACCTGTCTTTGATGAGAAGTGGATCACTTTCCAAATAGACAAAAGATCAAATGATATCAACCCATCAAAAGCAATATTTTATGCCTAAAATAATTATAACAGTTTAATCATTTCTTTTGTTTATGACATTCAAGGACATGCTAATGTTAAGGACAAATAAAGGCAATTTTGAATGGCTTATTTTAAGGAAATGATAATATTATTATGAAATTAAGCCACTTGCTTGCCAACTTTGTTATATAACAAAACCCATTCATTGTCGTACCCAGCTTTTTGGCTAGGGTGGGGAAAGTGTATGTACCTATTACCTACAAAAATTTCGTTCCCCGTGGTAGATACATATTTAGGTCAATTTCAATGTGTGGTATTTGCATAGCTAAACAGTTAGTTATATGAAGATTGAACGCAATTGGACGTACGACAGGATGACTCAGGAGTATATAAATTATGTCCATCGCTCTATTTTTCGCAGCACACAGACCTGATGCATGGTTTTCCGATATTTTCAATCACGCAACTGCGGGGAACCAGATTGGATTTCACCTTGGATTTCACCATATTTCCAAATAGTTATTGTATATTTTTGCATATCAAATCTCTTTCTATATTTAGCCCAAGGTTTATTAACCCAAGGTGTAAATTTTTTTGCCATAAAATGTTTTTCATTTCATGCGCTACGGAAACTATTGATGAAGAACAAAAAAATGTTCTACAATATTTTTCAAACTTAAACTCAAATATTTTTATTTCAAATAGGCCAGATTAACTGGCACTTTTAAAAAGTCAAGAGCTAGGTGCATGTTCCAAAACAAAATCCTATGGAGAAGAACACGCAAGAAACTCCATGGATACATTTTTTCTTTTCTATTTTTTTAAATTATATTTGTGTTTACAGTAGGTATAATTACAGGTATTAAAGAACATATAACTACAAAAAACTTTGGGATACCATATGTCCAATTATTCTAGTTACGTTACTATAACTTCTTTTATATATTTTTAAGTTGATTTAAATGCCGACCAAAGTCAGTCCATGTTATCTTTACCTTAGTATTAAACCTTATCCAAATAAATCATTTCGTATTTGAGACTGTTTTCATACCGGTTCATTACTTTTAATATGAATGAATAATTTAAATCGGACATTCCAATCAAAAGATATTACGAATTTAAATAAAAATGTCAATCTAAACAAATACTAATAGAAAAATTAACGCCGCCGCGCCGTGGCCGGCACCGAATTCCGGGAGAGGGGTGTGCACATCTATAAAATAGGTTAAGTTAGGCAGTTATTTTCAGAACTACTTAGAAATTTACTCTAAACGTCCACCCGTGCAAAGCCGGATAAATTTCTGGACCACTCATATGCCTTCTATGGAGGTTCAGGCTACGAGCCAAAATTAGCTAGAAAGTTTGTAGCAAAGTATCGCGCAACAGTACTGTTTTATTTACATCCTGTTCAGTCTTTTCGAACGTCTATAGTCTCTAATACAAAGCCGTAGAATAAAGATAGCATTGTATAAAACATATATATTTTTGTTTAATGCCTATTTCAAAGGACTTGGTACTCAAATGTTTACATCGTATTTCACGCGTAGGTACCTGTGTAAATATTCGATACGTAGGTTAGGAACCTTTTGTTACTGTTGTGTCTGTTGCGGACAAGTTAAAGGTGACACTGTGATGCGTGGGCCATTTATGAACTGTAAATACATTTTCAATACAAACTGAAATTTAAAATGTATCGTGTTGAAAAACAACTTAACTACCTACCTAGTCCATCCTGTTTATATTGTAACTAGCTGTGCCCACCGACTTCCTCCGCGTAGTATTTAACGTAACAAAAATTTCGGGATTATCGGGATAAAAAGTATCCTATATGTTAATCCCGGTTATAAACTATCTGTGTTCCAAATTTCATCCAAATCCGTTCAGTAGTTTTTGCGTGAAGGAGTAACAAACATACATCCACACTCACAAACTTTCACATTTATAATATTACTAGCTGTGCCCACGGACTTCGTCCGCGTAGTCTTTAACGTAACAAAAATTTCGGGATTATCGGGATAAAAAGTATCCTATATGTTAATCCCGGTTATAAACTATCTGTGTTCCAAATTTCATCCAAATCCGTTCAGTAGTTTTTGCGTGAAGGAGTTACAAACATACATCCACACTCGCAAACTTTCACATTTATAATATTACTATATTCCATTTATCATAACATAAGACATAAGAGGCTCGCAGAAGCAGGGATGCAAAACATTTTATATCCAAGTCAAAACAACTTTTATTTAGAGTCATTACATTAAAATTGTTTTAACATAACTTTTGATAGGAAAACAGTAACAAGTAACAATTAAATCACGAAAATTCGACAACAATAACAAACAAGGTATTCACAGGAACTTAGGGTACAGGCGAATGACTCAATGACAAACACTGACAGCACATTATTTACGTCAATTTCATAGATAACATAGTCCGACAAAATTAGAAATACCCCCCTGCTGTCATAACCTCTGAACGGATTAGGTAACATTTTAGATTTGGTAGGATTATAGTGAAACGAAAAACGTTCCCGGTATGTTCACCCCTGCTTCTTTTAGGTTTTTAGTATCGACACTAATTTTAAATTGTAATGATATCATAATTATTTAAATGAAAGGCAATATATTTAATAAGATAAATAATTAATATTATTACAGTTAGGTGTGACAAGCTGGTATATAAATAGATTATAATAAATTCGACGTCAATCGTAACTGTAACTCGTTAATTGTACTTTTATTACAAAGTGGACACTAAAAATAACCTTTTTTAACTTCTGTCTAATGCTATAACAAATGGAATATAGCTGTGCCCACGGACTTCGTCCGCGTAGTATTTAACGTAAAAAAAAATTCGGGATTATCGGGATAAAAAGTATCCTATATGTTAATCCCGGTTATAAACTATCTGTGTTCCAAATTTCATCCAAATCCGTTCAGTAGTTTTTGCGTGAAGGAGTAACAAACATACACACATACATACATACATCCACACTCACAAACTTTCACATTTATAATATTAGTAGGATATATATATTATAGTAGGATAGTGTCAAATGGCTTAATTGGCATTGCTCGCACTAGTAGTACGAAATAACTCCATACAAATAGGAGGTCGTACGAACTAGATTTTTATGGAGTTGATAAGAACTGTACGTGGGAGGGATGCCAATTATTGATGCCAATTAAGGTTAATTATAATTAGATACAATTAGATTGTTGATATAAGTATGAATAGTGCTAAACATTATGTGCCGTTATTTAATTCAATTCAATTATTATAATTGGCGAACTAAGCCTGGCGGGGTTGCGGGCTCTCCTGCTAAATAAATGAATGAAAAAGCCATCACAGATCAATAAGCTGAGATAAACTCGTTTCACGGCTCGTCTCTGGTGGACCAACTAAATAACATACAATGACACGCAGTTCAGCAGAGGTCAAATAACTCGGTCATAGCTACACGGAGCAAAGTGTTATGGGTCCGTTTAAATAAATATCGCCAGACGACCACACCAACTGTATAGTCACAAACTAAGCAACGTTTGTACTATGGGTGCCGTACTGGACTGGAGGCGATCCCAGTGACACCCAGACCAGGGCAAATTACGGAAAGGATATTTCCGCAACCACCCGGTGCAGTAAGCCGAGCGGCCATATTTCGATATAGGCGAAATAAGGCCGCACGGAAATTTACCCTGACGGGTATCGAACCCGCAACCACCCGGTGCAGTAAGCCGAGCGGCCTACGCTCGAACCACTGTGCTAAGCAGTCGAATAATAAGGTAGTGTACCTTAAGCGGAAAGCCGTCGATGCACATGTCCCTTAAGCGAAATCTACATAGTCCGTAGCTATTATTTTGTGTGTTTGAGTAGGTTTTTATGTGTATTGGCCATAGATTAATAAAAGGTCTAAGGTATTGGCAGATACCTAATTTCAGGAAAAACCATCTATCTCATGATGTGCAAAATAAAACAAATGGATACTTACCGCATATGGCCCTAAAATATTGTAATAATTTAGCTCTTTTATTTAATGTCCCAGTCGTGGGCACAGGCCTCCCCTGTATACAGGGGGGATTAGGACATACAATCCACCACACTGGATGGCCCAGTGCGGGTGGGTGGATTCACATGACTTGCGAAAATTGGTTAAATTTTCTAAGGCTGTAAGACAGACTTTCTGGTTACACCTTCTAAGGCAGGTTTCCTCACAATTTTTCCTTTACCATAAGCAATTTATATAAGGACCGAATTCTATTTAAATAATCGTTCATCGAAAAGAATATTTATAATATGTACTTCGATAAATGAGATGATTGATTTAGTTATCCTTAACAAGCAGTACACTTCCTTTAGCTACTTGATATCAAAATTGGTAACAAGCGTTCGTCAGATGAGAACTTTTTTCTGCTACAGACAGTAGGTACTTATTAACTAGCGATTTAAAAAAAAAATTACAAATGTAAAAGATAAGCCCGCTGAGTTTCTTGCCGTATCTTCTCAGTCGAGATCGCGTTCCGATCCGGTTGTAGATATAAGAAAAAAAATGTAAGATTAACAATTTCTAAGTGCCGCCGTAGGCCTCAACAAAAAAAACGATTTGTATTTGAATTTGAACGTAATGGCTTTGACAGCCATGTACCACCAGCAAAACAACGAATTTTCACAGAAAAATATCAGAATGCATTGTTAAAAATGTATCCACATTCTAAATTCCCTCTTCTTTCTTTAAAAATATGGCCCACCTAGTTTAATAGTTATTTCGCCAGTGTCAGGTAACAAAAAGCAATACAAACACATTGAATAACATGATAATACTAAAATGCTACCGTCCACTTTGTAAACCAAAAAGGAGTTATCTAAAATCCTTGTTTCGTTCATAGTTTGACTCATTTCTGTCACCATAATCAGATGAAAAAGAAAAAAGATGCTACTTATCATCACTAGCGAAAAAAAAGAGTGTTATATTCTCTTTGGATAATGTAGACGCAGCTAACTTTAATCATGTTTTCGCTTACCCCTGTGTCACTCGATCCTAGTCTCGCTCTAAGGTGAGCACGAAACACAATCTAGGACAGGATGCTAGTGCCCTTTCGACCTTTCTTTGCCATTATCCGTAGCAGCAAGGTTGCAGCTAGAAAGCGAACTAGGCTCTCGACATTAATGTCGCGTACAGCCCGCCTGATGTTAAGCAGTTACCGTAACATAATATAGATGTTTGCATTCTCAAAGGCTCTGGGCCCTAACCACGCTAGCTACTCAAATCGTAATAGAAAAGCAAACGCTCGGGATTACGTTTCAAACGCTCCACTTTTGACGTTTTGCTGACACGAGCTTCACGATTTCTACTGACATTGATATGGTATGGTGTCAGCAAAACGTCAAAAGCGGAGCGTTTGAAACAAAATCGCGAGCGTTAGCTTTTCTATTACGATTTGATTAGCTAGCGTGGTTAGGGCCCTGGTTTCCGGGTCTTTCATTCATCGGATCGGACCCAAATAGAGCGTATTATAGCAACTTTACACTGATCTTCATGAGAAGGTAGTACAACCCCACTCACCCCACTCTTCCACCAAAGTTACATTGTTGCTTTTATCGCAAAACAAATTTAAAGTTATTAAAATGGAACCAGAAACTGGCGAAATACAAAAACGTGTGATGCCAAGAGGAAAGATATTCTCGCCGGATAATGTGAAACAACATTTCTTTTATTTCCTATTTATTTCGAATAAAAGTAGGTAGGTGACAAAAGTAACGAAGGATTACGTAACTTGATATCACATTTTCCGACATCCTATTAGATGAAACCTTTTGTTACTAACCCCTATTGTGTTTTAATTGCAGAGCACACATAAACAGACTTCGGAAAAATACTACGTAGTACGTAGTACGTTCTACTTTATTTCAAAGACAAATACCTATGATGTATAATTGAAAGTAGGTATTTATTTACAAATGAAAGGTTACAACGTTGGCTGAATACGACTGTTTCACATCAATATTAATGTAACAAAGCGGGTCTTCAATTCGTTATGTTGCTACCTAAGCTTTGTGTTGGTGCGAACCTGCCGAACTGTTATATTGAATATTGAAATAACCCTGGAAACTGACAGCTGTAATGGGAAAGGGATTTCCGTTGGAGATACAAGACAACGTGGGAAACCTCGTACTTGTAGGGTACAAACTCAAAATGTAATTGGTTACTAAGTTAAATGGGTTTCATTTTAATAATGCACGTTATTTAACATGGCGCCACAATAAATGATTCACTGGTTAACAGTGGTTTTGTTGCCTAGATAATTAAAGCGGTTTCGGATAGTTTTGTGGTTTTATGCCTACAATATATGGAATTATAAATGATTTTGGAATATTGAATGAATTGTGTATTAAATGACACTGTAAAAAAGCAGGAACTATGACAAAAATATACATCTTTTTACATTGAGTTTTCATTATTCAATTGCATTAACTCGATCAATTTACCCATTACTTTTTATTAAATTTATATAAAAATTACAAACTTACTAATTATTTAAAAAATGTAAAAAAATTAGCCCATGCGAAAGCGTACCCAAGCCGCATTCCCTGGCTGGATTGCTAGAGCCACTCGCTGAGCGAGGAAATGCGCAGCCCTTGGGTCGCCGTTGCGTCGACCAATTTTTTTGATATCTCTTGAACGAGATTATGCGTGCATCCCGCCGTCCCACCAAGCACCCATCCCACGGTCTCGACTCCAAACGGTGCGAAAATGTACTCGGAGCCGATAACCCTATACTTGCGGCGTTTCAAATTTTCTGCCCCCATTTTATTTGCATTAACTAAAAAATATGAAACGTATTAAGTTTAGAGAAACATCCGTTAAAAACCTTTCTATAATATGATTTTCCGAAAAAAAAATGGTAAGACTAACAGTAATCTGCCATTATATAACAGTATAACAGTTCAATGTATTCTTATATACCCCCCCGACCCACTCACCGCTCTCCTAGAATCAGATGTCGAGGAGAACGACACACGCACACTCCCCGCCAGACACCCACCTCGCCGGCGAGGTCGACGAACCCCCGCTTCCGCTAGAAGGTGCGTCTACTTACCTAGACGCACCTTGGCACCCGACAAGCCCGCTGAGTTTCTTGCCGGATCTTCTCAGTCGAGGTCGCGTTCCGATCCGGTGGTAGATTTACCCTCGCCACCTCTCCTGGCAGCGGCCCAAGCCGAGGTCGTGTCCCTAGTGACGCCCTTGAGCTAGCTGCCCCCCTGCCCCTATGGCTGGAGCGCACTTGCGCTCGCCCTCTGTCCGGGTGAAGTTGTTATGGCCACTCTGGCCAACAACATATAGTCAATTCAAAAAAAAAAAAAAAAAAAAAAAAAAAAAAAAAAAAAAAGTATTCTTATATCGCTCCTCGCATCACTTTTAGATCGAAATGGAAAGGTATTTTCTGTTTGTAATCTCCCACGGTATCAGGAAATCTATCCAGGTGACTGTGAAGAACGTGTAATTGTATGCTCATATTCGCTCTCAAAGATTCTGAAGCCCTCTGATCTGAAGATGAGGGCTTTTCGCTTTATGGTTGAGATACATTGAGATAATGATTGAAGTAAAATCTGTCCAAGCTTCATGTTCACTACACACTAAACAAAAGTCATTATTCTAGGACCACAGTTAGTATCTCTATTATTACAAATACTCCAAGTACGTAGTACTTAATAATTCCATGCTCCGAGTACATATAAAACCAGAGCCAATATAAAACCTTCATTAATATATTCTTAAAGTGTATATTTTAACTAAGCAAATCTGCAAATATATCTAGGGCAACAAAAAAATTTAACCTTTGTTATTTATCTGCCAAATGCTAACATGGCACCTCAATAAAGGCTATGGTTATGTATCTGCCATAAAAATATACCATCAGATAAGATATAAATATTTTATATTGATTGATACATCTGGTTGGCTGAGAATAATTGTATCTAAGGTGAGTTGTTAGCGAGAAAAAAAACAGTTATTTTTGGGGCATCGTACGTATGCATTTAAAGTAAAACAATTATTAATATCGACAAATAAAGCAACGTTTGATCTATGCGTACTGTACAATAGTCTGGGACAATCCCAGTGACCCGTACCTATATGTTATTATATACAAAACCAATTGTAATTTTGATATTGATATGGTATAACAGTTGCATTTCAGTTGTATCTTAGTCAGTATATTAATTACTCGCAATCTGTAATGAAACGAGTACAGTTTGAAAACCTCGAGTTTGGATATCTGTAGCTCAATCAGTGACCAGATTTGAGCACTAAAGGTTTTAACGGGTAGAATAAATAATGTTAACGAGTATACATTTGAGATATTATACTGAAATTTTACACCTTACATATAACTTAACTTAATGAGGTAACGAACTCACCTGACTCCGACGATAAGCGCCCAAGAAGCCCACGACAATCGACCCATCGCTGGTCCAATTCCTGGCCACGTTTGGGCAAACTTTAGCGCCACCGCACTCACTACCCACCACATCAAACAGACTAACACCATCTATGTCTACACGGTCTATGGATATCTTATCTCCAACATAATTTGGCATACTGGAGTAGATATCTTGAAGGAATTGCTGATTTAAATCATCAATTTGAACAAATTCTGATTCTTCATTCGTTGTGTTACTGGCTTCACATTTCTTGTTAAATTCATTTGTAAAACCAGATCTATCTAATTGTATGTCTGTCGCATTGTATGTGTTGTCATTGTGTATTTTAGTGTGGGTTTGTGTTTCATTTTGTACATTTCTAGCTATCCTACGTTCGCGGGGTTTGTCTCCTTTACTTGATGTTCCTATTTCGATGTATATCGTTAGTAGTAACATCAGAGTTATGTTAGACATGTTGAAAGCTTTCAGTTTATTTTCGTTGCCCCGTCATCATTTTTGAAATCTGAAACAATAAAGAATTTCTTAATTTCTACACATCAATCGTAATGTTTTTTTTTTGTTATATAGGTACGTTACAGGAGTGAAAGCCGATTGGTTAAGCACGCGTCCAGGCACCAGGTCTTGGGTTCAAACCCCGGCTCGCACCTCTGGGTGATTCGAAATCTATGTGCGAATCATAATTTATGTTTAGGATTATCATTAGCTTACGATGAAGGAAAAATATCGTGAAGAAACCTGCATGTCTTAGAAATTCTTAGCAATTTTGGAAAGACATGTGAAATCCGGAAACCCGCACT
Source organism: Notodonta ziczac (assembly GCA_918843915.1). Lineage (NCBI taxonomy): Eukaryota > Metazoa > Arthropoda > Insecta > Lepidoptera > Notodontidae > Notodonta > Notodonta ziczac. Next base: position 11,534,406 of record OU974044.1, on the reverse strand, counting down.
GGGCCAGCGTGGTGGATTACAGCCTGAATCCCCCTCATAGTGAGGGGAGGCCCGGGCCCAGGAGTGGCACTTCAAAAGGGCCGCGGGAAGGATGCATACAGTTATATAGCAAATTTTCTTCAATATTACTGATAGCAAAAAATGCTATTCCGATACAGTTCAAATCCAATGATAGTTAATCTTTATAAAGCGACAAGGTTGGACAATATTTTTAAATGGTTTCGTGGTTCCCGCTACAAATATACGAATTCTGGAATTGTAATAAAAAGTAATTCTACGGTATCTCTCTATCAAAGAGTTATGGCAAACAGATTCCGAGAATCTGAGAGGCATTCCGTCTCTGTAAGGCCTTGATCTGAATGCCTAATATGTATCATTCACATTCATAATTACATTTCTTTGTTTGCAGGCCTAGCATAGCCTCTGACAAATTGACTTAATTATTTTAAAGAAAGTTCAAAACGCTAAAAATATCAAGTACTTACATTAGAATTAAATTCAATGAGTCCACACAAATTCCAAGTTCAAATCCGAACCGTTGAGGTAAATTACAGTTCACTTTCACAACACAAAACAAACTTCACAAAGTTCAGTCACGCCGGTGATCAGTATCACTTAGACTTACAAACTCACACGAACACTAACAAATCACGTGATGAAGCGAGACGTGTGTCCACGACGGGTACTCGCCCGAGACTGGGGGAAGGAAACTAGCGGGAAAAGGCTTTCGGTGTGAAAATGCGAGGCATGCGGCGCGACGCAGCAATTGCTTGCAAGCTCTAGACACCTCAAGCTCAGAGAACAAAGTTGACGCTTGATCAGTTTTTAACACTTTTCCCTTGCAAGCAGATATCATAGATTGTCTCGCACATTATTTTGTTGTCCAATGAGACGAAAAGCGTCCGATGAGACAAAACCCCTTTTTTTGGAAAGCCATTTGGTTTAACTGTTTTTATGACCTTGCTAGCCGCAGGTGGCTGCTGGTCACTGCACTCAAAATGCAACCTTAAGGTGCTCAAGCGTCGAGTTTGTAGGACTGGTGGAAGGAAACTAGCTGGAACAGCTTTCGGTGTGAAAATGCGAGGGATGCAGCGCGGCGGCCGCGCAGCACTTGTCTGCAAGCTCTAGACACCGCAAGCTCAGAGAAGTAGTACCTAATTACTTCCACTGCGCCTCACTCGAGGGAGGTGTAAATTGCACATTCTGCACACGTGTCCAAACAGATCCAAAGTTGATTAAGGAAAACAGTATGGCTTGATTGCTGAACACGTGTAGCTAGAAATTGCTTGGTGCATTCATTTTTAGGGTTCCGCAGTCATGCAAGCAACCTTTAAAGTTTCGCCGTGTTCGTCCGTGCGTCCAACGTCACAATCATTCTGTTCAGATACTATTATGGCTAGAAAGCTGAAAATTAGCCCTAAAAATAGAATTTTGCTACCGCTATAAAGCTGTTTAAATATCGAAAGAAAAAATATTCTTGAGTACCTACCTACCTCTCGTACTTGGGTGGGGGGAGTGAAAAATAAAGTTTACTCACCCCCTGAGGGGGCATTGTTGAAAAGCTATTTTAAAATCATTAGGAAGTTTCTTTGACAGAAATTAATTCCCGCTTACGAAATATTGAGCTCCAAAGTGGGCTTTTAACGTGAGTTGTTTATGATAACCGAGTAAACCTAACCACAAATATCATTTCGTTATCGAAATGGCTTTGGAACTCTACATTGTGCGTAACCCGACACGAACTTGGCCGATTTCTTAATACCTTCTTTAGAAAATATAGGAATTAAAATTTTGAAAACTTGGCCATATAACGTGCCGTGTTTCCATTGATATGTGCACCATATAGAGCTACTACAGCCTTAGAGCAATGTCTCATTGAGAATTCAGCCGTTGGACTCTAGTCACAACGGAAATTTCAAGGCGTTTGCGGTTAGGGTCCCCACTGAAAGGCTGGAAATTTTCATGCAGGAAGACAACTGGCCGAAGGGAGTGGTATTCAGGCGCTTTCGGGGGAGATTGCCGCCCGCGCCGGCACCACCAATAGTTTAGTTTAGTGTTATAGTGTTAGTTTTATTTATAAATATGTATGATGGTATATAAGGTAAATATTTATGGGCCTGTGATGCCTGATTATAAACGAATAAATAAATAAATAAATGAGTAGTGTTGTGAACCTACTTTATCTAACCTTTTCCTATTAACTACTTTCGTTCGGCATACAAGTATACCTACAGTCCACCGGATGCTAAAAGTTACTGAAGCCTTGCAATACCAAAGGTATTGCTGGTATTGCTCGCACTTTGTCGATCTGAAGGGGAGTGGGACGAAAGGGGGAAGGGGGGGGGGGGGGTACTTCCGGCTCTATCGCTTTCATATTTGTTTCTACCTGGCTTAATCTATACAAATAAATAAAATTGGAGTGTCTGTTTGTCATATCAAAATAACACTAAATGCATATGAATGTGCACATAACATACATACGACACCTATAGCAAAAACATAATGCACATACGACACCTATAGCAAAAACGCGATTTAATTTTTTTTTGTCTGTCCGTCTGTCTGTCTGTCTGTGTGTTTGTTCCGGGTAATCTCCGAAACGGCTGGAGTGATTTTGACGGGACTTTCACTGGCAGATAGCTGATATTATAAGGAGTAACTTAGGCTACTTTAATTTTAGAAAAACAATTAGGGTTCCGCGTAAAAAAATAAAAACACATGAAATAAAAGAGTATCTCCGAAATGGTTGACCGATTTTGACGGGACTTTCACTGGTAGATAGCGGATGTTATAAGCAGTAACTTAGGCTACTTTTATTTTAGATAAACAAAATTTTAAAAATGGGTCCTGTTGCGGGCTCAGAACGCGGGAGCGGGCTTTTTTGTTAAGTTAAATTCCACGCAGACGAAGTCGCGGGCTCAGCTAGTGGTAAATAAAAATAGTAATAAAAAAAAATATTTTATTGCAAGTTTAATAGTCTCGCGCCCTCGCTGGGCTGACACAAGAAGAATGTGGGTGTTCCTTTGTACTGAGATAGAATGCGTCGCTTGAGATTGTCCACTTCATTTTTCTGCACCTGTTAAATGAAAAATGTGTTTGACAAGTGTTACATACATTTGCGTAAAACGAAAATTCTCGTGAATGGGTAGGTTAGGTGAATTTCGCGTTGTATTGTCTTACGAATATTTGATTCGTGGTACCTATTCTACAGGGTGTTGAAAAGTCTGAAATAACACTTGAGAGTTTGTATGAGTACCTATCGGGGATAAAATTAAATGGTGGAAATTCGAACATATACTCATTTCGTTGTTTTTTTCTCATCAATATACAAACAATTTCATATCATTACTCATGTAGGTACTTGAATATTGTTGGCTGATAGAAACTGTATTTACGAGCACAGTTTTCTGGCCCATTGGGTGCGTTCAGTGCAGTTGGACACGAAAATAGCGACGAATTTTCAAAGACCCCTAACCCAAATAACGTATCTAACCTTCTAATAGGATTTACACATCATTCATTTCCAACTTTTAAAACACCATGTATACTAGGTGAAACAAAAAGGGTATTATACTATTTGTTTTGCAACTTTACTTTGTAATTCTAAAACATCGGCTTTGCGGGACAGTTAAAGTACTAAAGGTTTTGTCGACTTGTGAAATCTGTCAACAGCTGTATCCCTGTAACACCTTTTGTTTTTCAAGTTTCCTCCAAAGCTGACAGTTTTAGAATTATAAAGTTAAGTTTTGAAAAAATAGTATACCCTTTCTGTTTCAACCTGTATTTAAGTATATCCTGTATACTCGTATAAGGTATTGTATCGTTTTTTCAAGAAGGAAGGAAACTCCTAGATCTCGGAAATTAAAATATAATTGAATAGATACAATTGGATTACAGTTGTCTGTGCTCAGCTGAGGGCAGTTTGTTTGATAAAAGTCAAAGTTAACTGTTTATCTTGTTGAGGCCTAGGTACCCACCTACCTACAGGGGTACTTACAAATTATCATCTTTACATTATTTTCCTCCAGTCTACATTTTGATCGGAACGTGACCTCGGCTGAGAAAATCTAGAAACTCGGCGGGCTTGTCTTCTTTTACATAATTATTGTTTTTAAATAGAGCAGGTATTTTGTTTAATTGGAGCTCCGATGATAGATAGATAGATGATAGTCGAGATAACCGAGAATTAATTAGATAAAGTAATTAAGACTTGTTAATTACGCTTTGGCATAATTATTGACTTTAAAGGTATATGTGAGCTGTTCACGATCAAGCTATCTTCTAAATAATCCGAAATGTTATATAATTCTTTGCGCAGACTTTAGTTTCAATTAAGATTTTAAACTTACTAATAGGTAAATCTCCGATTTCATGACTGCGTTAATGAGTCTAATCCAAAGAGTTTGTAATAATAATTTACTAACATTTCATCCTTAAGACGCCCGCGCTAAACTAAAATATTATTTGTTTGATAAAACTCTCATTAAAATAGCCCCGTTATTTTTCTAAAAATAATTCCATCAATAAATGTTTGTGTACCGTTGTTTTGAAATTGTATTGATTGGCAGATTAGCCTTTAACGTCTAAAGAATGTTTTACTTTTCTCAGAACGTCTTAATAATCCCCTTGTTAACAACATTTATTTATAGGCGGCTGAACTACGAGATCAAGGTAAAGATCATTCTCAGTGTACGACCCGCCTACAGCAGCGGATTTACAAAATGTCCAAGGTATAGGCTGTAAAATTTTTGCCGCCCTTGCCTCTGCAATTGTCATGGCCTAGATTATTTTTACAAACCAAAAATTTCGTTGAAATACACGTAAAAATATTTTTTGGTTTTATTTTTGAGCTAATCAAAATATCAGAAAACCGTCATGCTGAAAACTTTTGTCTGATGTCTATGTGGTAGCAAAAAAAATCGGTCCCCAAATTTGCCGCACCAAAAACCTGCCGCCATAGGCTCCTGCCTACTCAGCCTGCTGGTAAATCCGCCACTGCCCGCCCAAGTTAAACAGCTACCGCCTACATGCTTGCGACACTAAAGACACCTGTTCGCACGTTGTCAACTTAAGGCGAAGGCGCCTGTCTAGCCTGCGAAATTCAAAATTTTCGAGTATTTTTATAGTTTATCCAAAATCTGAAAACATTTAAGACAACATTTTGTGATTTGCGACAAACACAGTATGCAGTGCGTTTATTAATACATTTATTTTACTCTAAATATTATCAAGGTGGATATGATACTAGTTAATCACTAAATATACAAAAATTGGCAGATTATCTGGATAGCTGTCGTTCTTGAAATGTTTTAGAGTAAGTTGGATATATTAATAAATGCACTGCACACCGTCTTTGTCGCGAATTACAAAATGGGCCTTTTATTATTGTCAGATTTTGAAAAAAATCTAAAAAACCTCAGAAAATTTGAACTTCGCGGGCTAGATGGGCGCTTCAGCCTTAAGGGGCATTGGGATCGAGGGAGCAAAGAGGTTGGGCTTTCAATTCACCCTTATCGTACGAAACGTAGCTATAGCTGCTTTACGCCCATCTTCTGTGTAAGAGTGTGTACTATCCTGGTCGAGCCAGCCTGTATATGCTGTAGTCACCTGGCTACAGCTTGGCTACCACCGTACAATCATCATCATCATCAGCCTATGCTTGTCCACTGCTGGACATAAATCTATACAAATATATGAAATTGAAGTGTCTGTTTGTAATGTGAAAATAACAGCTTGTTACTAAATGCAAAGCTTTATTAAGTACTACTATATAAATAGTTGAAATAAAACTATTTTTCGGATTTTATCGCGTTTATTAAATTTACGTTCCCGAATAATAGTTTTATTTCAATGTGTAGTATTCGCTTAAATATAAGAAAACAATATATAAATAGTTACTTAATTGAATTTTTAGTAAGTATATGGCAATTAAACTTCTTTTTTTTTAAATAAATTATCATTCAGTTGCGGCTAATCTGCGATGAGGCTGCACCGATTTCAAAGAGACTTTCACTGTCAGATATATGATGTTATAAGTAGTCATTATAGCTATTTATATTTTATCAAAGTACCACCCGCGGACCCTGTCTGTCTGTCTGTATGTTTGTTCCGGCTAATCTCCGAAACGGCTGGATGTGTTTTGACGGGACTTTCACTGACAGATAGCTGATGTTATAAGCAGTAACTTCGGTAGTACTTTTATTTTAGAAAAACAAGAACGCGGTAGCGGTTAAGTTAAATTCCACGCGGACGAAGTTGCGGGCTCAGCTAGTCGTTAATAATTCGAGAATCCTTACCAAAGTAACCACACATCCTCCGAACCCTCCGCCCGTCATCCTCGCGCCGTACACCCCCGGCGCCCCCCTCATGATGTCCACTAACTGGTCCAGCTCTGGGCACGAGACCTGCATCAGCTCGCTGAGGGAATTGTGCGACTGGTAGAACAGCTCACCGACCTGAAGAAAAGCTTGCTGTCAATTATTGAGATAACAAACGCCAGCTTCCAGTTACCTACCTTTTTTTTTTTGTTTGCCCTGGGAAATGCATTTACGCATACCATCCGAGACTGGGGGGTCTCGGATGGTTATGTGGGGCTCCTGGACGTTGGTCCAGACTAGGTAAGAAAAGATAATCAATTATCAACGTTAAACACCTCGCTCTGGTTATTAATATGTAAATAATCCACAAATGCGCTGAAACAAATTTCATTGGCACCAAGAATAAGTGCCGGTTGAACCAAAAATCGAAACGCTGAATTAGTTTAAAAGTGCTTTATGCAATGTTTACAACGACTTTTACTAGGACTGGTTTTTTTTTATTTTTGGACCTGAGCTCGTGTCATTCGTTTTATGTCTGACCACGTAGATGTACTGTCATCCAGAGCTCTGTATAAAAAGCAATAAGCGAATTCGTGCGCATCCACGAGGCGAGGCTGCCTCAGTGACGAGAGCAATTTCATGTGAAATTTACATTTCAGATAGGTTCAAAACCAGCCAAATGATATTCATTTGCCTTGTCAAAATTTCTAATATCTGTTTGATGATTTTTTTTCCCACAAATATCTAACAAACATGTTGGAAACACTCTGATTTAGATTGAAACACTAAACAACGTCAGATGTGAGGAAGAATTACATTATTGGAGATACAGAGAGTAGGTAGTTCTACAAACTTTAGTTATTGAAACTATTAAACCAAGTTATCCGCCTCGTTAATCTTTTAACTATTTTCAGAAAAACTAATGTTAACTGTACAGCGTTATATTTTGGTCGTTTTTCTATAGTAATAGTTTTGCCAAGACGTACAATTAATTTCCTACGTATTTACCCTTTTGAAGTCCTTCTGTGTCAACACTTTCGCCACCTCCTCTGTCCTGTAGATTTCTTCAATGACATGCTTCGCTCTCATGATTACCAGCTCGTCACAGTTGAGCTGCTTCAGTCCTAACAATAATAATTATTATTTTCGTAATTTGCCCAGGTTGGGATCACGCAGTCCTTTGTACCCATAGTACAAGCGACCATACAGTTGGTGTGTCAGTCTCGGAATTAATTATTTATATTTTATTTATAATATGTAAGTACGTTAGCGATACTATATTATTAATAATAAACAGTAATAATTTAGCCCTTTCGACGTCCCACTCCTGGGCACGGGCCTTCCCTCACTGCGAGGGGAATTCGGGCCGTAATTAACCACGCTGGCCTAGTGCAGGTTGGCGGATTTCACATGTCTTTGGGAGTTTGGTTAGATTTTCTAAGACACGCAGGTTTCATCACGATGTTTTCCTTCACCAAGTGATAATCATACAGAAATTATAATTCGCAATCTTCTTCGCAGATCTCTAAAAACTCATAGGTGCCAGCCGGGGTGTGAACCCAGGACCTGGTGCCCCGCAAGACGCGTGCTTAACCAATCGGCTTTATTATTTTTAGTAATACTAATAATTTAAATAATTTAATAATGCTTATATCATTGTATTGTGTGGAAGTACAATAGACTGGAGATGGTCCTAGTTACACCAAACAAGAGCAAATCATAAAATTGAATATCGAAATTGAATCTCACTTTAATATTTATCTAAAGACAAAGGTTGATCCACAAGTTACCTAGTTAAACGGGGCTTTACTTGCCATTTCATAGCGCGTGACAAATAATAAATTAAATTTGTCGCGAAATATCATACCAATCTATTTTTAACTTAACAGCAAAAGCAATAAAGTTGATTATACAAATTGAGTTTATAGATAGGTACCGAGCTCGTTACTCATTTGCGTCTCAATTTCTAAACTGTAGAGACATCGAACATTTGTCGTAACATTTATATCTATTTAGTTTATGACAGTAGATAGTGACGGTAGCGTCTATTAGTGCGCTATCTTGTTCACCTGCGCAATAATAAAATAATAGGTTTATTTTAAGTAAAATTAAACAAGGTGTATAATGATGCCTCAAACAGCTTAATTATTTGAGGGTCGTTTCAGTATCACACCAACTTTATTGTTACAAACTAAGCAAGGCTGGTACCGGGTGTTGCACTATCGTAGGGATTCGTGCAGGATTCAAATACACTTATGCCCAGTAGTAGGGATGAGTGCAGAATTCAATTACACTTATGCCCACTAGTAGGGATGAGTGCAGAATTCAATTACACTTATGCCCACTAGTAGGGATGAGTGCAGAATTCAATTACACTTATGCCTACTAGAAGGGATAAGTGCGGGATTCAATTACACTTATGCCTTCTAGTAGAGATGAATGCAAGTTTCAATTATACTTAGGCTCACTAGTAGAGATGAATGCAAGTATCAATTACACTTATGCCCTCTAATAGGGATGACTGCGGGATTCAATTGCACTTATGCCCAATAATTGAGATGAGTGCAAGATTCAATTACACTCATGCCCACTAGTATAGGTGCACCAACTGGCTTGTACTATGGGTAAGTACCTACTTCTGTATGGATAGAGGGCGATTCCAGTGACACCCAGATATAGTTTATATAGTTTACTTAATCTACTTACTGTCTAAGTCCTGCAAGCTCGCCCCCCTCAAGGAGCTGAGCCCGAGCCGGTCGGCGGCCTCCTGGCACTGCGCCCGCCGCTGCGGATACTCGCTGCCAGTCAGCTGGTGCTTCACGTTGGAGTTGGTCACCAGCACCGCGATCTCACCCAGCTCCATTGGGATCTGCTGGGACTCCAGGGATCTGGGGTGAACGTATGCATTTATTAACTAAATTAGAATCGTTTTCCTAAGTTCAAGAGTTGCCTATCTCGCGCGTCTGTATCGTACCGAACCACGGACTGAGTGGGTATTCTGTGAAAAACTGGTGAAAATAGATTATTTCTATTGCATCTCATTCCAATAGTATAATGTGTACCTATGTGTATATTGAATTCGTAGATTAATGTGTATGTGTTGCTTATTCATAAATATTTATCTATTAAACATAAATAAAATCAAGATTGGTTGATGTTTTTTTGTCCAACCATAGACTTCATAGGACCTCACTATCATTATTATAACAAGTAGAAAAAAAGAGAAAAGTGTCAATAATGCTGACCGGCTGCGAATTTAACTGCATAAAAACATATCTAGGCACTTATTATAGGTAAGATTTAGAAAAATAACAAACAAAATCCTACTAATATTATAAATGCGAAAGTTTTTGAACGGATTTAAATGAAATTTGGAACACAGATAGTTTATAACCTGGATAAACACATAGAATACTTTACTCAAGTCTACGCGGACGAAGTCGCGGGCAGAAACTAGCATATAATATAAGTATTAATATTCACTGAGTTTCAATCTTAAAAATAAATTTCCATCCTTATGCTGAACGTTCGGAAAATATTCCTACGCTATTTGAGCGCAGCCGTTCTAAGAAAGACGTTGATCGATGCGTGGGGGCTGTCCTTTGTCGATAGATGCTATGCTAAGCTTCTTTTGTAGTTCCGAAGGTGTCGGGGCTGAGGATCACGCAGTGGGCGGCGCGACGCAGTACAACCATATTCAAGGAAATCATAATATATTTTTCGTAATATATTAATTTTATAAAATGGGAGCCTGCCAACAAACTGCTGTGCAGTTTAGCAGAGATATTGAATTGTTGTAGTATGTTTTTTTAAACCCAGAATAAATACTTTTTCTCCGTCTTCTTCTACACGTCATCTTGGGAACCTTCTTCTTTTTTGAAGTCGGTTAATGAAGTCGGTCAAATTTCTTTCACCTGCAGTCTATGAGCAGAGCATGGTCTCTCCTGGCCATGGTGACGACGTACTGGTCCATGATGCCGCACGGCATGCCGGGGAACTCGTGCTCCGCCTTTTGACATAACTTCGCTTTCTCCACCAACCTGGAAAATTGTTTCCACTTATACAAATCAATAAAATTGCCATGTCTGTTTTCAATAACAAAACAAAAGCTTTGTACTAAATTCATAAATACCATCTGAAAGTACTATATACTTCAGGATTGGCAATTATATTTTTTTTTTAATTTCGTGTTTTTCTATATGTTTGTTCCGGCTAATCTCAGGCGAACCCAGTCAAATTACGCCATGGCAATTTACAGAAATTAAGCCATCGGGGATCGAAACCAAAAACCCGGTGCTGTGGAAGTAATATTTAAGTAGATAATAAGAATCTTAATAGCCTTTTTACTAACCCGTTCTCAGGCACCGCCTACCCTCAATGCTAGGGGGATAGTATCAAGTTAATAATTTGCTGCAACTTATTGCTCCTGACTCCGGCGATCTACTCATGGACACGGAAAAGAACTGCACCTTAAAAAGCTGTATTTAAAAACAATGCTGCTCTTTGCCGTGTGAGTGAGGGCTTACCCGACAGTTTTCCCCGTGAATGCTTCAAGCAGAGTGAATACAGCTACCTCTATCGCCGCACTGCTCGACAAGCCCGCTCCTATTGGCACGTCTGAAACTATCACTGCGTCGAAACCAGCCACGGAACCTGTTCAAAGAAACCGTGATTAGGGTTCCGCAATTTAATTAGAAGCTTTTACAATAGCAACCTCATAATCACATGGCCAAGACAATGTCAATTTTCTATAATTATATTTACTCATGTGATGAATAGGTTAAAATATACCTATCTATCGAAAAAGCGTCGACTTCTGTATTCGATTTCGTGAAGTGAATTAGTTATCTATTTAATATAAAAGCAATTTCATGGAAAAACAAATGAGTCCTACTCTTAAAATAATCCATGGCAAAACATCGCCAAGTCCTGCGTTTCCATAACAAAGGATTATTATATTTAACGTTCATAATAACATAATTTGAATATTATCTAATAACCATTTTCCAACGCAGCGGCGCGGCGGCATTTCAAACAAACGCTATAATAAAAATATAAAATGGCTATAATGATAGAACAGACATTATGCCATTTATATTATTGAAGCGATAAAGAGAATATTATATTTATATTTTCTGTAAGTTAGCAGGTACTTTACAACTTTTTTATGTTCCAAGATAAACAACTTACCATTAATAGCAGATAGTGTCACAAGGGAGCAAAATTATATTTTTAAACGAGGTCGCTTTTTTTAATCCAAAACGAGGGATTTAAAGTACGTCGCGTAGTCCGAGGAAAAAATACTTAACTATTTCGAGCGAGTGATAAACTCTACATTTCATCCCGCTCTATGAGAAAAATAACAAAGTTCGCGAGTTGTTCATTTGTTTTATTTTTTAAAACTCAGTATAATACAGTTGAAAGAAGACAAAAGAGAAAAATTTAATTCCATTATTTCATTGTCTTTTTGTTTAATTTTTTATTATATTTCTGAAGCTTGTCATTGTTGGACCTCGGCTATGTAACCCGCCTTTGACTCGAAGACTGGAACCGCCTTTGCCCCAACGAGAATCAAACCCGCAACACACAAACCTCTTAGAGTCCACAGTCTAGAGTCTGGACTAGACTTCCACCATGGAGTCGTCAAAGTTCTAAGAAGTCTTTACAAATCCTCACCAGGAAAGTTAGCCACCACACCCTTCACGTAGTTAGCCCAGGCCGGCTCCCCCGGCTCCAGTGCAGCAGCACTCGGTGCCGGGAAGCTGGTCTTCAACTCCTCACCAGCGCCCAGCACTGTCACCACGCGACAGTCGCCGGTGTTGTTCGGGGATCCCACTGCTAGGGTGATGAAAGGAAGTGCCTGATGGTGAGAGTATGGACTGAAAAGTACTATTCCACCCAAGAATTACCCATTAGGAGAAGGCATCAAGATGTGTTAATTGAGTACCTACTTAATACATATGACGCCTGGGTAATTAAATTGATTGTCTTTTCTTAGAAACCCTACCTACGGTACAGTAAACACTGAGTTACTTATTCGGTGTAAACAACAGATGCTCCAAAATACTTAATTCAATTACGTAATATTCGGCTTGCCAATCAGGCGAAATAATACAATTAAAATATGGAACATTCATTAATATTAATTAGAGATCTTGAACAACTTCATAATTCGAAATAATAGGCATTATACGATCGATGTGATGTAAGTAATGAAGCAAATCGTTTCTTTGTTTAAGCCCACGCGCATTCATATTGTTGCGACCTAGAAACTACTTGGTCAAATATCTCGAAGGATCCTTATTTTATCAGCTTGATACAAAAACGCATTTTTATTCTAGATGTACTCCATCGATTAGTTACGAAGGATCTCTAAAAATTGAATGTTCGAGACTGTAGGTATGTAGGTATAAAGTGAACGCCCTTGCGTTATCGGCGCGACGGCCGGCGAATACCTACTCGCGAACGTATACAAAGGGAAGCCGACAATGTGTCTCGAGATCATTCGATTCCGATTATTATTACGTACATACCTACCGAGAATGTTCAGGAAAATACCAGCTCGCATCTTTATTCCGTATATAAGGTGTTGACGACGGACGGGCAGCGAGTTAGTTACTTCTTGGAAGCGACAGTGTACGGAACTTAAGTAAGCGAACGAAGAGTGATATACCAGTGCAGTGACCTAGGCGATAATATTGGAATACTGTGAGTCTGCTAAGTGATTTGGAACAGTGCTTGTTGTGTGTAACTAGTATTAGTGAACTAGTGTAGAACTGTGTATTTGTCCAGTTTGTGGAGAGCAATAATAAACCCTTTATACACGTTTAACGGCATTAATTGTACCCTAGTACCTAACAATTGGTGTCAGAAGCGGAATGCCGTTACTACCGCGAGACGTTGGCAACTTGGCAGCGTTGATGGCCTCTATGCAGCAAATGCCCAAGGCCAATCAAGAGGCTAGCGAGCGAATGATCCAGGCTAACCAAGAGGCTAGCGAGCGAATGATCCAGGCTAACCAAGAGGCTAGCGAGCGAATGATCCAGGCTAACCAAGAGGCTACCCGGCAGGAGTTCAAGGAGATGATGCAGTCCAACCAAGAGGCTAGTCGGCGGGAGATTAGGGAAATAATGGAGGCCAGTCAAGAAGCGGTCCTAGGTAAGATCGACGCAGGCATCACTGTCCTAGGAGAAAAAGTGAAGACCCTAGAAGACCGTGTAGAAGTTTTAAATAAGGAAGTCCTTTTAAAGACCGGATCCCTCGACGACCGCCTGCAAGTGTTAAATAAAGAGAATAATTCAGTCAAGGACCACTTAGAAGCGTTAGACAAGGAGGTTTTGAAGCTGAATATACATGGACCTGTGGCAGTAGCCTCGCCATCATCCACAAAGCTCGACCTTCCGCGCTTCGATGGAACTTCTTCGTGGACAGCCTTTAAGTACCAGTTTGAAATACTTTCAGTGGGAAATTCCTGGAGCAGCGAGCAATCCTTTGCGGCATTGGCGCTGGCTTTACGGGGAGATGCCTTAATGGTTTTGGAGAATCTGCCGCTGGAAGGAAGGACTCTGGAGACTCTCATGGATGCACTGGATACACGCTACGGTGAAAAACACCTGGAACATGTTTATCGAGCGCAGCTCCACGAGAGGAAACAAAAGCCTGGTGAAAGTCTCCAACAATGGGCATTGGAAGTTTAGAGGCTGGTTCGACGTGCATATTCATCCTAACCAGCGATGATCGAAGAAAATCTGCTGGAGTTATTTATAAATGGCATTCGAGAAACGGAAGTCAGGACCTTTGTACGGCTGGGACACCACCAAACCATGAAGAACGCACTGGCTCATGCTCTCGAGGTGGAAGCTGTTCGACAGGACACGAAACTAAATAAGGTCAGGGAAGTTAAGGAGGTAATTAAAGAGGAAAAGAAGCCTCGGTTCATCCCAACTTGTTATGGCTGTGGTGGTAAGGGACATATTCGCTTGGAATGCCCTTCAAAGAAGAGAAAGGTCGCGGATGAGTCCGAGACCCAAGCGGAACCAAGTGTCCCGTTAAACTAAACGTCGCCAGGGCCGCGGGGCGGGCGCTGGCTGGTCAAGTTGAGGCCTCAACAGTCACTATAACTCAAGTTTGCAATGGAAATAGTCTGATCATCGAGGCCACCTTAGACAACCAAACTTGCAGTTTAACTGTTGATACTGGAGCATCGCGTACAATTGTGAGGCCGGAACTACTGAAACGCACCATAATGTGGGAAAAGCGATCACCGTCATGCCGTCTACAAACAGCCACTGGCCAGCCAGTTTCCGTCCTCGGTGAAACAGATATTAAGTTAAGAATTGGCGACCGAGTCTATCTCCAGTCAGTGTTGATTGCTAATATTACTGATGACTGGGACTGGACTGGATTAATTGAAGAATCAACAGTGTGTTTTGGATGTAGCCAAAGGGGTGCTAAGGTTTCCTGATCAAGAAGTCTGTTTACGAGGATCGCGTCCGTGTACTCTTTATTGTTTGAGGGATTGTCTCCAAAATCAGAAACCTTAGTGAGAGTTAAATTTCCTGCGAAGACCGAGCAAGGAAGATGTCTCATTGTGGAAGATGCTGGCAATCACCCGAGTTTAATTACAGCAAGGACGCTACTGATGTCGAACGGAATTACTAGGGTAAGAATCCTTAACCTTAGTAATGAAGAAATACAGCTGAAGAAGAATAGTGTGGTTGGAAAATGCGAGGAAGTACAGTACCTGAGAAAATTAAGCGCTCCAGATAAACAGGTAGAAAAAGATAGATAAACAGAAGGTACGCAGATCGCGGAGGATCACATCTGGGAACTTCTGGAAGCTTCTAAGGAAAATTTATCGGCATCGGAACTACAACAGGCCAAGAAGCTGTTGTTAGAATTCAGAGACATTTTCGCAACCGGAAACGATTGTGGAAAGACAGGACTCGTCAAACATCGGATCGACACAGGCGACGCCAGGCCTATTAAACAAAGACCCCGAAGATTACCATGGGCAAGAGAAAAGGAGGTGACAGAGATGATT
The DNA here is from genome assembly GCA_918843915.1 of Notodonta ziczac. Lineage (NCBI taxonomy): Eukaryota > Metazoa > Arthropoda > Insecta > Lepidoptera > Notodontidae > Notodonta > Notodonta ziczac. The sequence continues at coordinate 11,519,046 of OU974044.1, read as the reverse complement.
AATGATATGGCTGATAACGGAATAATTGAACCTTCTACTAGTCCATGGTCTTCACCCGTGGTGCTGGTAAAGAAGAAGGATGGCAGTACAAGGTTCTGCGTGGATTACCGAATGCTGAATAATGTCACGAAGAAAGACAGTTACCCCTTACCTCGAATTGACGACACGCTGGGCATGCTCAGTGGTATGAAGTGGTTCTCAACCATCGATCTTAAAAGTGGCTATTGGCAGGTCGAGCTCAGCCCAGAGGACAAGGAGAAGACTGCTTTTAGTACAGGAATCGGGAACGGATTGTGGCAGTTCAACGTTATGCCATTCGGTTTATGTAATGCTCCTGCCACGTTTGAACGCCTTATGGAGAGAGTAATGGTGGGTTTACTCGGGGACGTGTGCCTGGTTTACCTTGACGATGTAATTGTTATGGGTCGCAGCTTCGAGGAAAATCTGAAGAACTTGGAAAAAGTTTTCACTCGAATCCGTGAGGCTAATCTAAAACTTAGTCCTAAGAAGTGTGCTCTGTTTAAAAAGGAGGTCAGTTATCTTGGACACGTCATCTCAACCGATGGAGTAAAGACCGACCCCGAGAAGATAAAATCTGTTCAAGAATGGCCTTCTCCAAAGAACAAAACAGAAGTACGAGCGTTCCTTGGACTATGTGCATACTACAGACGATTTATCAAGAATTTTTCAGATATTGCGAAACCTTTACATCGTCTAACGGAAGATAAACGGGATTTCGTTTGGGACCTGGAATGTGAGAAAGCTTTCACTGAGCTGAAACAAGTATTATGCGAGGCCCCAATATTGGGTTACCCAACGAGGGAAGGAAGATTCATCGTGGATACTGACGCCAGTAACACCGGAATAGGCGGTGTTTTGTCACAAATACAAGGAGATCGCAACGTTGTAATAGCATACTTCAGTAAATCACTTTCCAAGCCAGAGAGAAATTACTGCGTTACTCGCCGTGAATTGTTAGCTGTGGTGAAGACCTTACAACATTTTAACAAATATTTAATAGGAAGAGAGTTTACACTTCGGACAGATCATGCTGCATTACAATGGCTATTACAATTTAGAAACCCAGAAGGTCAAGTAGCACGATGGATCGAGCAACTACAGGAATTTTCCTTTGTAATAGAACACCGCAGTGGAAAAGGGCATGGTAATGCTGACGCTTTGTCACGAAGACCGTGTGCCGAGGACTGCAAACATTGTCTAAGGAATGAAGTCCGGGAAGAGGTCAAGCTCATAGGGACACATGGAATCGATGACGAATGGACCGGCGCTAGTATGAAGAAGGCGCAGGAGGAGGATGATGACCTACGACCTATACGGCAATGGAAACAGAGCGGAAACAGGCCTCAATGGAGCGACGTATCAGTCCACAGTTCGACAACGAAGAGTTATTGGGCTCAGTGGGACAGTTTGGCTCTGGTCGATGAAGTGCTGTATAGGAAATGGGAATCAAACGACGGTAAGGAAATCACCATGCAAGTGATAGTGCCGCGGAGTAAGGTGGCTTCTCTTCTACGGCACATTCACGATGGTGTTTCTGGTGGGCACCTAGGAGTCAAGAAAACCCTGGTTAAGGTGCGACAGCGGTTTTATTGGCTGCGCTGTCGAGAAGACGTCGAGGATTGGTGTCGCAGATGCACTGCGTGTGCGTCAGTGAAAGGCCCGCAGACAAGAAGCAGGGGAAAACTGAAGTTGTACAACGTTGGAGCCCCGTGGGAGCGCATCGCCATTGATGTTGCTGGACCGTTTCCGATGACTGAGGATGGGAATAAATACATCATAGTAGTGCAAGATTACTTCACTAAGTGGCCAGAAGTATTTGCAACACCCAACCAGGAAGCAGTCACCGTAGCGAAGAAATTGGTCCAGGAAGTAGTCTGTCGGTATGGCGTACCTATGGAGATCCATTCTGATCAAGGAAGGAATTTCGAGTCTGCGCTGTTTCAAGAGATGTGCAAGTTACTCGGAATGAATAAAACTCGTACGACTCCAGCGCATCCGCAGTCAGACGGAATGGTCGAGAGGTTTAACCAGACATTGGAAAACCACCTGGCCAAGGTCGTAGACGAACATCAGCGAGACTGGGACCAATACATTCCGCTGTTTCTGATGTCCTATCGGTCTGCAGTACATGACAGTACGGGTCACACTCCAGCCAAAGTAAATTTTGGTCGAGAAATGAGGCTCCCAGTGGATGCGATAACAGGCACGTCACCCGACAGTCCCAAGCCCGTTACAGATTATGTGAGTGACCTTCAAAACCAACTGGACGAGGTGCATCGAATGGTACGGGAATACAACTGGAAGTCGAGTATAAAGATGAAGACCCGGTACGATCGAAATGCAAACACCAATGGTTTTGAAGAAGGGACACTGGTGTGGCTCCACAATCCTCTTCGCAGAAAAGGGAAGTCCCCGAAACTTCAGGCTCGCTGGGAAGGACCTTATACAGTTATTACGAGGATCAACGATGTGACCTATCGCATTAAGAAGGGACTTCGAGGAAAGCCAAAGGTAGTCCATGTGGACAGATTGGCTCGGTATCATGGAACAAATGATGCTCGGGACGAGCATGACTAAGAGGGGGGTAATGTTGCGACCTAGAAACTACTTGGTCAAATATCTCGAAGGATCCTTATTTTATCAGCTTGATACAAAAACGCATTTTTATTCTAGATGTACTCCATCGATTAGTTACGAAGGATCTCTAAAAATTGAATGTTCGAGACTGTAGGTATGTAGGTATAAAGTGAACGCCCTTGCGTTATCGGCGCGACGGCCGGCGAATACCTACTCGCGAACGTATACAAAGGGAAGCCGACAATGTGTCTCGAGATCATTCGATTCCGATTATTATTACGTACATACCTACCGAGAATGTTCAGGAAAATACCAGCTCGCATCTTTATTCCGTATATAAGGTGTTGACGACGGGCAGCGAGTTAGTTACTTCTTGGAAGCGACAGTGTACGGAACTTAAGTAAGCGAACGAAGAGTGATATACCAGTGACCTAGGCGATAATATTGGAATACTGTGAGTCTGCTAAGTGATTTGGAACAGTGCTTGTTGTGTGTAACTAGTATTAGTGAACTAGTGTAGAACTGTGTATTTGTCCAGTTTGTGGAGAGCAATAATAAACCCTTTATACACGTTTAACGGCATTAATTGTACCCTAGTACCTAACAATATATTTTTCAACTCTAAATGCGGATCGGAGTTAGTCATGAACGTATTTATTAATTAATCTCACGACGGCTAATTTCATCACCCGTAAAGGATGCCGTCTCTGGATTTGGGAGATTCTGGAATTCTGTAGTTCCAGCCTAAATGTATCATTGAACTTAAATATTAATGTAGCACATTAATATACAAAACATGTTATATCTCTATGTTTTGTGAGATAGGAAAACAGCAACATGTTTCAGTAAGTATAAAGTTTTGGTCAGTGAAAACCTTCGGTGATAGGACTAGTCCTGCCACACACCTCCATTGCTACTCCTGTAAACCAGAATCGACTATGACCAATGATGACACTGAGGTTTGACCCTCGACAAGTTGAATTGTCTTGGAACGACGCAGTGGCGACCGCTTGGCGCAGTGGTTCGAGCGTAGGCCGCTCTACTCACTGCACATGCTGGTTGCGGGTTCGATTCCCGCCGGAGAAAATTTCGAAAATAGCTTTTTCGTAAATTGGCCGGGTCTGGGTGTCACTGGGATCGCCCCCGGTCCAATGTACGGTACCCATAGTACAAACTTTGCTTAGTTTGGGACCATGCAGTTGGTGTGTCAGTATGACTATAAAAAAAAAATCAGTGCCGTCTAGGGACGCCCGAAAGAAGCGAAGCTTTGCAGTAGATATTAGATATATTATATTAACGCGTCACGCGTCACGCGTTACGCGTTACGCTTTTCACCGTTTTAGTGCCCGGGTAGCGAGCGCCCCGAACGTCCGTAAAGAAGCTTCGCTTCAAAAAAAACATGAGAGGTGTCAAGGGACACCCGGATGGAACGAAGTTGCAATATCCGGAACTTGTGCAGAAACATTGTCAGGATTAATTATTGTTATTATTTTTTATTATTAATTATGTACAAAAAAACCTGTATACACTCAACAAAAATAATCGTAAAAGTAAAAGTAAGTCGCGACACCACACTGTTCAATGCGAAATAGAAAGACGAAACGAAAATAACTGGCTTGCTTTCTATAAGAGAGGGAGAGAGACAGACAGAGAAACACGCGCACGCCGCACGGCTTACAACTATAGCAAAAGTGTCGTTACAACTTTTGGGTCTTAATTTTTTTCGTCTAGCCCCCTTTCGAAAGATAGAATAGGAGGAGTTGAATAATACGAACCACGGGTAAAACATAACCCTCGCAGTAGTCAATGTGTTCCCCGATGAGGTTGACGCGGCCCGGCGCGCACGCAGCCGCGGCCGGCTCGCCGCCGAACCTCGCGACAAACTTGTCGCGCGCCTGCCGCAGGAGCGTCGCCTCGCCTTTCGCTATAGCCTCATTTGACATCTGCACAGGTATTCACGATTCAAGTTGACAAGTGGACATGTGTCCGCGAAGACTGTACGATCCTTTATTGAACTACCCTAAGGGCCTATGCACACCACGTTTATTATACACGCGATCGACGCGCGTCCACGGCGCGTCTAAAAAATGTGGTGTACATAGGTCCTAACGGTCCATTTGCGTTTTTAAGAACTCATTCCTTAATTTGAGGTTTAGCCATAATTCATTATAAGGTGACATAAATATTAAAAAAACATTGTACTTAATAACAATATAGGTATTTAGGAAGCAAACATCTCAAGCCAAGAACTGATAAAATCTGTTATCCGCATTTATCTGCTAATACGTTTACGACCATAGATTATGTAGGAATATGGCATCTTTCAGTTTGTAGTCACAGATCACGGTTATCAAACCACGGTCAATAAATGTTATCACTTATTGTGACATAATTTAAATAAAATAATTATGTAGGTAAGTATAGGCTAGCAGATATACATACACATAAATCTGATGTAAAGCTACAATTATTGGCAATAACTTATTTTTACCGTACCTTTATATTTAACTTAACATTAAAAGATAACAGTAAACGCAGCTTCTCAGAAATATGAATTTTATATTTACATTGCTAACTACCTATCTGCTTAAAAAGTAACCTGCATTTATTCAAAGATTTTTAGTGAGTACCTATTTATATCTATCAATAGTCAATACATTCAAAGTGCACAATCGCGAACTAATAATGATAAAAACATTGCAACAAAGACGTGGTTTCATTCATCGCGACACGCCCACAGCCACACCTGTTGCGTCTATCTCACAATACATTTTGTCTGCCATCTACCCTCCATTATAAAATAATACGGAGCAACACTTAACTACTTACGATCATTCACAATCCATCCAAATCCAGCAGAACTTTGTAAACTTTGTTCAACTGTTTTACATAACGGCGGTGCTGTTTTATACAATTCATCTGCGACACACCAACAGGAAGCAATAGGTAATGGTTATACCTAATGTTCGAGCTCAAGTCGGTCTATACCGAGCTTGCCAACATTCGAGGCGCCAATTTATAATTTACTGGTTCATTCTGTAGTTATACGGAAACTGTACGTTAAAAAAACATAAATTTATGTCCAAAATCAATTAAGTAACAACTCATTTTATAAAATAATCTATCTATTATGCATTTTCATATCGTTCTCGTCGGCCGTGTTTTATTATGTTTAAAATCCTACAGTACCTACTTTGGAAGAATTATGCTCAATAAAAAAATATTACTTCATAAAGTTCTACCAATCTCTAATAAAATTCTAACAGTATACAAATGACTATATTAAAACGGCATAAAATTATTAAATATCAAATCATTTCTTATTTAACTACGAGTTATAACATAATAGCTTGGCAATGAATTACACCTGTTAACACAAAGGTAGGATTACATTCACAATAAGTACCGCTGCCTACCAACGCTGAGAGCAGATCAGTTAACACAGTAAGCCGCAGATATTTTAACCGGTTACCATCTACCGTTAGTTTCCTTCCATACAAGTCTACACTCAAGCCTGTACGCCACGGGCATAGGCAGATGTGAGACAGAGGCATGATTCCAAAAAATACAAAATATTTTGACCTATGTAAATTACTTTTGGAACTCGTCAGAGTGGTCTGACACAACTAAACCTCATCACATTTCATTAATTAATGACTCAGCTATGGGAGCTTACGGTATTTGTACGTACCTTAATCACGAGTTCAGTTAAATTCACGAAAATATTTTTATGGAACGATACAGAGAAGTTACATGAACGCGCGTGGACTCGGCGCGATAGGACGTTAAATAAAACGTTATTAATTACTAGGTATGGTGCACAACGGCGTACGCGATACTGTTCCGCGTAGCGTTACGAAAATTGATGTTGTATTAACGCTTGTGTTCCGAGTTAACAGTAAGCAACTAATAGTACGTAGTCGTTTATAATTATGGTAATGATACGTACATATGTTGTTATGCATGATCAGTTTTAAATAAATAATTGACGAAAGTGATTTTTAAGATTACCATCATCATTAGAAGTCAGACATCAGGCAACTAAGCTGTTGCTGTAAGCACAACAAGCATTCTTTAATAAATAAATAAATAAACTATCATGTTCACAGACAGGTATTTCGAGATAATAATAATATTATGGTGATAATTCAGTTAGATTCCTTTTTTCGACAAAAAACGGGTTCCTAATATTTGAAGCGATAGGCTCATCATTTGACACGGATACGATTATTTTTGTTTCAGGTCCGTTACTTATGCCGAAGTATAAGGAACGATTAGAATATAAGTACCTGATATCGAATGCAACCGTTACTCCAACATTGTCGTGTGCACCCTGCACAATGTCACCTAGTAAATATTATCAATTACTCGGCTCCATTATTTATTGCCCCTTGTCGGCTCGAGATAGCCGTTTGTAAAGTGTCTATAAATGTTGTATGACCGTGACTATCACTGATAAATGAACTGAATGGTGGTAGATAGATATTCTGCGATGTTTCTTAAGAAAAGCCTTGGAAGAGCCAAGCCATAGCTAAATGACTAAAGCTCATTTACGGGCGACTGGGATAGTACCACCCACTCACAGAAGATCAAACTTAGGTAGGTATTATACCCGCCTCTCGAACGGTGAGTAAGAGAGCTGGCAGGTCAACCAAATCAATCTCGATCTCTTTTCTTCCTCCAATTTTTATAGGTGGATTATGGATTAGTTTGCGTAGTACGTTTCTAAATCAACATAGGGACTTAACTACTAGGTAAATAAATATCGCCAGACTGACACATCAACTGTATGGTCCTAATCTTAGCAGCGCTTGTACCGTACAATGACAGACCGGGGTAAAATACGAAAAGGCCATTTCTAAAATTTGCCACGGTGGGAATCGAACCCGCAACCACCATGTGCAGTGAGCCGAGCGGCCTACGCTCGAATCACTGCGCCAAGTGGTCGTATGTATAATCCTACTTCCTACTTAATTTATAAATGCAAAGGTTTGTGAGTGTGGGTGTGCCCATGTTTGTTACTCTTTCACGCAAAAACTACTGAACGTATTTGTATGAAATTTGGAACACAGTTTATAACCTGGATTAACACATAGAATACTTTACTTAAGTCTAAGCGGAAGAAACTGCGGGCAGCAACTAGTTACTTATAAAAAACGGGCATAGGGCAACCTACCTACTCGACCTGGCCGTAAATAATTAAAGTACGTCACTGTTCTGCGCACCGAACAGTATTCAGCAATATCGAGCCAATCTCGCCGTGTGTACACAGCGCAACACGCGGTAAACATTATCAGCCGCCCCGAGCTGTTTATTGCCCCCGCTCGATCTGATAACGGAGGCGGGAGATACGCGGCTACGCTCGCAGAGATGACGTACCTACCAATTAGTTTTTAATGCGACCCGTTTGTAACTGCTTGCTGATACCTGCCCTAAAATATTCCAAAAACCTATACCGGGAACCCGAACAGCAGCAAAAAAAACACATAAACACCAGAAGATTGTCTCACTAATAACTATAATCTTTCTGGGTTGCAAAATTTTAACCCGGCGGAAATCGAACCCGCAGCCACCATGTGCAGTGAGCCGAGCGGCCTACGCTCGGACCACTGCGCCAAGCGGTAGTCATATTATCGGCGTACTTATTCCCGATACAAAATTATCAATGTAAGCAATCAAAGATCTTCAAAATATAATGAAATTACCTGTCTCTTAAAAAATTAATATCTGAGCCAGACCGCCTGAGTAAAATTAATTATATTAATTATTTTGACTTTTCGTAACTATTGAAATACAACGCAATTTAAATAAAATAAACGGTTAATACCACCATGCACACCGCGGGTTCCGCGCAAAAAAAAACAAATTACAAAGAACGGCAAGGTGACTTTAATAGTAAATAGGAGATGTTTATTAAATAATAATACTATCGTCCATATCCAACAATGAACTTCTCACGTCTGAAAGCAGAGTTCTCGGCAGATCATTGTAGTGTCATTCGACTTTAGTCATATTTGTAACCTAATTTTAATTAAGTTACAACTCGACGAAAACTCACAAGTTTGAAGTATTTTTCTTTGTATGTAACAGCTCTAGAACAGATAAACCGATATATACGCGGATTTTTTTTATATGTATGTACCTACATGGTTCATAAATATCCATTGTTTGAAATGAATCGGTCCTGCACTTCGAAGATAAACACACACCATAGAGGTTTATTCGTAAACAAAATTATTTACAAAGAAATATTTTGTATACCCAAAATTTTAAAATTGATTGAACCCTACTGATATAATAAATGAATGCCTTTGACAGTAAACGTTGAAGCCCTATCGTTTTATATCTGTATCACCGAGCCCTTCAAAGGATGTCTCAAGGGCGAATACCCAACTTTTCTCCTCGAATTTTATAACTTAGAAAAAACCCCGAAAATTTCCCACCTGAACTAAAATCTTTCAAATTTTATATTGAAAAGTAGCTACCTAGATTGTAGATGTCTATGGATACGTGAAGTGACGGTCACACATTTCGGTTGTCCGATCCGATTTAGAAAATTATATTGATCATTCAGATACCAAAGGGCTTTTCCACACCCTGCAATCGACTCGCACTTATATCACCAGTACACTGGAAATAGGTACTGAAATTTGTACCAGCATTAACCACGCATAGGTACATCCAGCCTGGGCTATGCTTTGAAAAACTTACCTGGGTATCCACCCCAGGTCCTTATGTTACCACAGGCCAAGCTTGTGACCACAATCCTACGGAGTATCTGTTATCCTACTAATATTATAAATGCGACAGTTTGTGAGTGTGGATGTTTGTTACTCTTTCAGGCAAAAACTACTGAACGGATTGGGATGAAATTTGAAACACAGATGGTTTATAACCGGGATTAACACATAATATACTTTTTATCCCGATACTCCCGAAATTTTTATTAAGTTAAATACTACTCGAAGTCGCGGGCACAGCTAGTTAATTTTACATTTTTTGCACATTTGACTATAAGTAGGTATTTTATCTGCTAAACTAACTCGTATGATGTGCCCAGGACCTAATGATCTGAAGTGCATGTTATGCATGATGGTAGTCTGAGTTGTCTGAAGTCGAGAGCATGGCGTGGGTAGGTACATGATGAATATTTAACCTGTTCATTAATTAAAATAAAATAAATAGTGAAGCACCTAATTAATCTTACGGTATTTTAAGCTTTTATTAGAAGCATTACGTCACTCACTAGGTAGTGTTAGGTAACTAGGTACCTACCTTGGCCTAAACCTGTGCATTCAGGCAACTGGCGATGTAAAAAATTACTAATATTACTTACATCATTTAAAAGACAAGCCCGCTGAATTTCTTGCCGGATCTTCTCAGTCGAGGTCGCGATCCGATCCGGTTGTAGATATAAGAAAAAAAAATGGCAATTTGTAAGTGCCCCCGTAGGCCTAAACAAAATAAACGCTTTGACTTTGACTATACCTATATGTCCCACCCACACTAAGCAACGCTTGTGCTTTGGGTACCATACAATGAACTGGGACTGATCACAGTGACACCTGCTAGGTCAAATTACGAAAAGGCCATATTATACGAAATTAACCCCGACGGGAATCGAACCCGCAACCATCCGGTGCGGTTTACTTTTGCGACTTTGTAGGTATATTAATTGTTAGTTTGATTTCAAATCTTGTTTATATGTCATCAATGTAACCGATCCCAAAATGTGTCAAAACTGAAACACTATCTACTTCGTTCAAGCGTAATAATTTATAATAGATATGGATTACCCTAGGCACTTCGATCCCAGTTCGATGCCTCATCATTTCAAACATTCACTTAAATATTCAAAATCCTGTCTCAATAAGAACTTTAATAAAATACTTACGCGGATCATATTGACACGTGAAAGTTTCGGAATTTAAATCGTTGTATTATCGCAACAATGTAGCGATGACCGACCAGACTTCACACGTGCCCGAAAATACAATAAAACTTTAGGGATAAGGGGAAAATAATGAGAAATGTTTAAAAAGTTATCAACAGGTCCATCATTTTTAAAATACCTACGTCTAAGGTTATCCTAGAACAGTGATAGGTGAAAGTCGAACATACACGTGTTGTAACGGTACGAACTCGTCCGTCACGTACACAAATATTAATCAAATTAATATCTAAATAGTATAATTTCTAATTATCAAACTAATTTCTAAATAGAGACATAAATTTAATTAATTATAATAAAATTATTCTTTAATCTTATCTAAAACAAATTGTCTAAAAATGATTTAATATTTTTAATGAAACGTAGGTAGCAGGATTAGTTAGTTACCTATCGGGGATTTGGCTTGACGGCGCGAGCTGCGGAACTGGGGAGATGAACCTACGTGTGAGGCCGGAAGGACGTGAGGGGGTGTGCGGGGGGTGGATTGGTAGGAGAGGGATAGTCAACGGTGGGAGCCCGGAAGGTACACAGGAGTAGAAGATTTTGCAAATAAGTATTAAATTTTATTTTAAAATTGGTTTGTTTCGCCTGTTCCTGGTAAGTTCCTATTCAACAAAGTAATTAATTTTACATTTCTATATTAGAATGGAAATTAGCCTAGGTATTAGTGTCCACAGATTAGGATAGATGTAGGATGATTCTTTTTTCAAATTCAAACAATACCTACGCGTCGAGTACAATAATGGTGGTGCGTGCAAGTTGAAACCTGTACAATCATGCATTAACTACATAAGAGAATATTGACAAAAATATAAATATAAATTGTTGATAGGATAGGTAGGACCTTTTGTAATATCCATGGAGTTTCTTGCTCATTCTTCTCCATTGGATTAGGTTTACGAATGAGTGGTAAAGTCTTATTTTTGCATTGCTTAAACATACATAATGTAACTTTGATACCTACATTCTTACTTCAGTTTTAATACTATTAAGTATAGTACAAGCATTTTGCTTTAATAATTGATCATATCATTTGGTTCAGAGATGAGAATCTGGATGGATTGAATCTAGCCGATGAGTCTTATCTATTTACATTGTTTACTTATTCCTCAACTAAAAGCTTGATGTTTTGGATCATACTTGGGGCGGTAGACCCTGTTGGCAATCACTAAACAGTAGATGATAGAGTTGCTAACAAGTCACTGATCTAATTTATCAGCTTTCAATATAACTACAATCCAATGATGGTCACACTTGGGGCGGTAGACCCTGTTAGTATTCTCATCACAAGTAGATGATCGAGATGCTAACAAGTCACTGACCTGATTTATCAGCGATATAACTACAATCCTATGTTTGGTCATACTTGGGGCGGTAGACCCTGTTGGTATTCTCATCACAAGTAGATGATCGAGATGCTAACAAGTCACTGACTAAACTTAGCGAATGTGTATCTATTAATATTATAGACTTATGAAGCAGAAGAAATCCTGAAGGTCTTGTTAATGGCCAAATGATTGGAATATACTTTTCCTAATTAAAGGAAGTAAAATTAGACAATTTTTGTTGATATTAAAGTTGTAAAACAATTTATTAATTTAAAACAGTTGACTGAGTGACAAGTCAAGGAGGGAAAAATATATATGAGATGTTTCCCATAGTCGGGCAGCGTGGAATGGGGCTCCCGACCTTGTCCAAAAACAAATAATTGCTGCATAATATCTTTGATATAACCGTCATTCACTAGTTCATATTATTTGTGTATATTTATTACTTTCACATAGAGTAATTTAAGGACATAAACCTCTTCAACATTAAACTTAGGTTGAATTAGGACAGTCTTATTTATACTTAGAACATAGAATATTAACGGTTTAGGTTAGATTAGGGAGTATTTAATGTAAGTATGTTTGTTCTTAGAATACCAATCTTTCACTAAAAGAATTTAGGTTACTATGTTCGGTTCACTACGTTAGGTCCTATAACTACTAGACGATACGGATCACTTGGCCATTATTATATTCAAATATTTCAAGAGATGCCCGGGGTGTGTGGCTTGGGTTGTTACAATTTGGTGCCGTGACCAGGATATTATGAATCCTGGATTGCCACGGTATTTGCTTAATTAATTGTTTGATCTAAACCATATTAAGTGACTTTTATAAGTCACAATTTGTTGCTCGTGTAAAGGAAAGTGATTAAGATTGGTATTCATTATGTTAGGATTATAGCTAGATAACACTGAAAAGGTAGGAATCGCGTTATTTCCGATAGTTCACAAATCTACTGTAAGCTGTATTAATTAGTTTCGATAAAGGCAGTTTGTGCGTTTAATAGTAGCATTTCAAGTTGAATAGGTATGTAGTTCTACTAGTGCATTGTTTATTCCTTTGTCCAATTAGTTGTTTGGCTATTTAACTCTGAAAATAACAATATAATTTACATCAATTCAATGTTTACATTTTAGGTTATAAAACTTTATTGACATTAGAGGTAACCGATAGTTGGTTGTTTTATCATTATGCCAATATCGATTTTAAAAATATATTTAATTTAGAAAAATCGATTAAGTAATAAGTGAAAAGTAATGAAGTAATGAAGAATAAGTTCTGAAGTAATGAAGAATAAGTTCTGAAGTAATGAAGAAAGAAGTAGTAAGTGAAAGTAATGGTAGACGTTACAGGTATTAAAAAAAAAAAATGCGTTGATTAATAATAGGTATTATTTAATTATTTTACTTTAGGGAAATTTAGTGGAAATATTTACGATGTAGTTATATTATTAATCGATAATCGAAAAATATATTATATAATTGATTTGAGGATGGATGTTATGAACATCATCGCTAAATGTTTTAGCATTGAATTAAAGTCGATTTTGTCAGCTGTTAGATAAAGATAAAGCGAAAGCGGTTCGTTTTCCATAGAGTAAGAAGGTTATAAATTTGTTTGTAGGGAGTTCGTAGATTAATTCATTTCTACATCCATGTCGTAAAATTGAAATAATCAGCATTTTAAATATTTTGTTAGGTTCATATAAATAAATACGTAATTTTATTAAGTAACTAGCTGAGCCCGCGACTTCGCCCGCGTGGAATTTAACTTAACAATAAAGCCCGGTCCCGCGTTCTGAGCCCGCGCGACAGGACCCATTTTTTTAATTTTGTTTTTCTAAAATAAAAGTAGCCTCACTTACTGCGTATAACATCAGCTATCTAACAGTGAAAGTCCCGTCAAAATCGGTCCAGCCGTTTCGGAGATACTCTTTGATTTCAAGTGTTTTTAATTTTTTATGCGAAACCCTAATTGTCTTTCTAAAATTAAAGTAGCCTAAGTTACCCGCTATAAGATCAGCTATCTGCCGGTGAAAGTCCCGTCGAAATCGGTCCAGCCGTTTCGGAGATTACCCGGAACAAACACACAGACAGACAGACAGACAGACAGACAGACAAAAAATTTTTAATTCGCGTTTTTGCTATAGGTATCGTATGTACTTTCATATGCATTTAGTGAAAAGGTGTTATTTTGATATTACAAACAGACACTCCAATTTTATTTATTTGTATAGATTAGTAGGTAAGTACCGTACAGAAGGTGGTTTTCGTATTAGAGTCTGGGGGTTGAGAATAAAATAAAGGGGTTTTATTTAAGGGGATTTTTAGGTAAGATAATATTTCCAGTATTCATATTATGGAATGTTTTATAATAAGACTAGCTTTTTTAGTATAGAAGTCGACTAGATTTAAGAGTTCAGTAAGTAGGTAAGTAGTAAGGTAGTTTATTATAGTATAGTTCGGTTTATAGGTAATTATTATAAGATTATAAAGTAAACTCTTGGAAGGTCTTCATTGTTTGATAGATACGAATAAAGGCGAAGCAAGGTAGCAATCTACGTCTTAGAACGGGTCTAGGTAACTAGTAGGTAAGTATCTATCAATCAATTAATGCATAGGTAAATATGAGTTAAGGAGATTAGTAGTAATTAATGTGGAAATGCGTATCCCAAAGTAGGTAAGTACTTACTAGAAAGGATAGATAGGCTTGTATTTAATTTAAAATCATTTAGGTTCGCTTACATGGATAATAAAATTAAATATTACTAATAAAAATACCCATTTACTTAGAAACGATTATCAAGTTAGATCGTCGATTATAGGTATCTAGTTGAAGTCTTGAAACTTGTTGACGGTAAAACAATCATAGCTTCGGAAGAGATTACCTATCTGCCAATTGGGATAGGTTACTAGTCTTGAGACAAGAATGTAGGTAAGTACGTATTAGTTGGAAGAAAATACAAAATTACCCGCTACCACTAAGTACTTGAACCGAATAGAATAAAGGGATGGTAACTAGGCACCTGACTTCATAGATAAAAAGTAGGATTATTCAATAATGTTTAATTTAAAGGTTTTTACAGTTAGACGGAGAATCGGAGTAGGTAAGTACTTAACGAATATAGGTAGTTACCCAACTAGACTTACGAGTAATAACTTTACTCGAATATACCTAGTTTAGAAGTTGATTAGGTACTTAACTATCCACTATGAGTAATAAAATAAATAGAGTTCGGACTCTTGAATAGGTTACCTTGTTGTAGGATAGGTAGATAGATAGTTTGTTATAGGATTTAAGTATGACTTGGTAGGTAGACTCGTTTTGTATGCTTATAAGTATAAATGGTTTTAATAGGGATAATGACTGTTGTGGTTAGGTAGGTCATGTAATTAAAAATGTTGGTAAAATCAAAGGCCTTTTTGCAATATTAGTTTCACGTCCTTCGGCTATGGGTAAAATAGATTTTAGGAGTAGGTAAGTACCACATGCTTAGGAATACTGT
Organism: Notodonta ziczac; assembly: GCA_918843915.1. Classification (NCBI taxonomy): domain Eukaryota; kingdom Metazoa; phylum Arthropoda; class Insecta; order Lepidoptera; family Notodontidae; genus Notodonta; species Notodonta ziczac. The sequence goes on along the minus strand of OU974044.1, from coordinate 11,503,661 downwards.
GATAAGCATCTATAAAATATTGCTTTCTTTCAGAATTTAGGTAGATATCTATGATTACTAAATAAAATAGGAAAATCGCTTGTAGGTAGGAAAACGCTAAAATTTCGAATAGGTACGTTATCGCTCGGACGTTCTTTTAATTTATTATTATTTGTAATAGGTATGTGTAATTTATTGAATTTGTCATTTTTGTGTTATTATATCTTCACAGGTTATTATTTATCCGACTGCGCGACGCAGGAGATGTTTGTTGTTGACAACAGTCAGACGTTTTATTGAAAAAGAAACAGGAAAAAACTGTCGACCGCTTGACGCGGTGGTTCGTGTGTCGGATCTTTCAGCTCGCTGCGCGCGCGTGGTGGAAACGGGTTCGATTCCCGTAAAGATAACTGTTGTAAGTGGTGGATATCTCAGCGTGGTGGATACGGGTTCGATTCCCGTAAAGACAAGTGGCGGATCTCTCAGCGTGGTGGATACGGGGTCGATTCCCGTAAAGACAAGTGGCGGATCTCTCAGCGTGGTGGATACGGGGGCGATTCCCGTAAGGATAAGTGGCGGATCTCTCAGCGTGGTAGATACGGGTTCGATTCCCGTAAGGATAAGTGGTGGATCTCTCAGCGTGGTAGATACGGGGTCGATTCCCGTAAGGATAAGTGGTGGATCTCTCAGCGTGGTAGATACGGGTTCGATTCCCGTAAGGACAGATGGTGGATATCTCAGCGTGGTAGATACGGGTTCGATTCCCGTAAGGACAAATGGTGAATCTCTCAGCGCGCTGTGAGTAGTGGTCGCGGGTTCGATTCCCGTCGGGGCGAGTTTCGAAGATGGCCTTTTCCTGGTTTGCCCGGGTCTGGGTGTCGTAGTCGTCCGATTCGTTGATCGATGGCTGTGGGGAGTGAGGCGTTGCTTGGTTTGCGACATTGCGGTTGGTGTGTTGGCCTGGCCATGTTTTTATTTTATTTATTTATTAAAATTCGCGAACCATGTTAAGGGGGTTTCATTGAATGGGTGTGTGGAAGTCGTCGTTGGATTACTTTTAGAACGACCATTTAGGATTTATAACGGTTTAAAGTCGGGTAGCAACTATTCTTACTTAAATTTCAATAGGTTCTAGATGGATAAAATGCGTTTTGCATAATTGTAATATCGCGTTCTTATCATTTTAAGTACCTACCTACCTTTCTTAGTATTTCACACATTGGTATTTTGCGTAAATATTTATAAATTTGTTGTTGTTTTGTGTTGTTTAATTGTCGCTTCACGGTTTCGGGTTTTCATAACTGACATTTTGCGTTACTACCTATTTTATAAAATCGTTACGTTATAAGTATTCATGCGTTATTCAAAGTAAAATTGCGTTATTAAGCGAATCGTTCTGTTACATCCAATCTGGGGGTTGTGCAGTGGTGTTTAGGTATCTACTTTGACCAAATGTGCAAAATTATTCGTAGTATTCGTCCCGAGTTATGTTGTAGGATTATTTAGGTGGTATGTTTCGCTATGAATGTAGAAGCTGTGTAAGCATTCGTATGTTTTTTACGATAGGGTTGATGATGTATGAATTTGGTATGAAGTATGATTATTATTTTTTCATTGTTTTGAAGGGCCTAAGTGATTCTACAATGTCTTAGTACGAATCGGTTTGTCAATGTTTGAGAATCAGAAAATCATTAACACAATCAAAGGGCTTTTTATGATGGAGTTTGGTGTTAGGATAGGTCAGTAGACATGCATCAGTATAAACTGATCTCATAAGAAGTCCGTACTCTACCGGCAGCAAACAATATCGTCGTTTGGTACACTCTGCATACTCCGAATTGTGAATAAGTTGTTGTTGTGGGCTTAGGTTTTGGTGGGATGGTGCAATCATGGGGAATTATCACTTGTTAGCCATTGGGAGGTCCAAACTTTGATAGGATAGTGTATTCGGTTCACACCATACGTCAGATGGGTTTGGTGTGTAAGGTTTACACTAAATCACTAGGATTGATCTGCTCACAACGGGTTTCCTTCCGGAGTTTGGACTGTCCCTGCGAGCAGTTATTTTTTGTTCATGATTGCTACGTTAGTAAACTTTGACTTGGGTTCATACAGCAATTATTGCCAATTCGGTATAAATACACTGATCATTGTAGGTTTACACACATTTAACATACATGCATTACCACAATTTTCTGAGTCAGATATTGACAAATTAGAATTTGCACTAGTTAGTTCTTCTGGGGTAGATATTATTATTCAGATTATATTTGTGAATTTATTTTGGGTTCATGAAAAATTTACTTCGGTTAAATATTCATTCACCTGCATAAATTTTGGGGGTTGGCTGTAACGGTACGAACTCGTCCGTCACGTACACAAATATTAATCAAATTAATATCTAAATAGTATAATTTCTAATTATCAAACTAATTTCTAAATAGAGACATAAATTTAATTAATTATAATAAAATTATTCTTTAATCTTATCTAAAACAAATTGTCTAAAAATGATTTAATATTTTTAATGAAACGTAGGTAGCAGGATTAGTTAGTTACCTATCGGGGATTTGGCTTGACGGCGCGAGCTGCGGAACTGGGGAGATGAACCTACGTGTGAGGCCGGAAGGACGTGAGGGGGTGTGCGGGGGGTGGATTGGTAGGAGAGGGATAGTCAACGGTGGGAGCCCGGAAGGTACACAGGAGTAGAAGATTTTGCAAATAAGTATTAAATTTTATTTTAAAATTGGTTTGTTTCGCCTGTTCCTGGTAAGTTCCTATTCAACAAAGTAATTAATTTTACATTTCTATATTAGAATGGAAATTAGCCTAGGTATTAGTGTCCACAGATTAGGATAGATGTAGGATGATTCTTTTTTCAAATTCAAACAATACCTACGCGTCGAGTACAATAATGGTGGTGCGTGCAAGTTGAAACCTGTACAATCATGCATTAACTACATAAGAGAATATTGACAAAAATATAAATATAAATTGTTGATAGGATAGGTAGGACCTTTTGTAATATCCATGGAGTTTCTTGCTCATTCTTCTCCATTGGATTAGGTTTACGAATGAGTGGTAAAGTCTTATTTTTGCATTGCTTAAACATACATAATGTAACTTTGATACCTACATTCTTACTTCAGTTTTAATACTATTAAGTATAGTACAAGCATTTTGCTTTAATAATTGATCATATCATTTGGTTCAGAGATGAGAATCTGGATGGATTGAATCTAGCCGATGAGTCTTATCTATTTACATTGTTTACTTATTCCTCAACTAAAAGCTTGATGTTTTGGATCATACTTGGGGCGGTAGACCCTGTTGGCAATCACTAAACAGTAGATGATAGAGTTGCTAACAAGTCACTGATCTAATTTATCAGCTTTCAATATAACTACAATCCAATGATGGTCACACTTGGGGCGGTAGACCCTGTTAGTATTCTCATCACAAGTAGATGATCGAGATGCTAACAAGTCACTGACCTGATTTATCAGCGATATAACTACAATCCTATGTTTGGTCATACTTGGGGCGGTAGACCCTGTTGGTATTCTCATCACAAGTAGATGATCGAGATGCTAACAAGTCACTGACTAAACTTAGCGAATGTGTATCTATTAATATTATAGACTTATGAAGCAGAAGAAATCCTGAAGGTCTTGTTAATGGCCAAATGATTGGAATATACTTTTCCTAATTAAAGGAAGTAAAATTAGACAATTTTTGTTGATATTAAAGTTGTAAAACAATTTATTAATTTAAAACAGTTGACTGAGTGACAAGTCAAGGAGGGAAAAATATATATGAGATGTTTCCCATAGTCGGGCAGCGTGGAATGGGGCTCCCGACCTTGTCCAAAAACAAATAATTGCTGCATAATATCTTTGATATAACCGTCATTCACTAGTTCATATTATTTGTGTATATTTATTACTTTCACATAGAGTAATTTAAGGACATAAACCTCTTCAACATTAAACTTAGGTTGAATTAGGACAGTCTTATTTATACTTAGAACATAGAATATTAACGGTTTAGGTTAGATTAGGGAGTATTTAATGTAAGTATGTTTGTTCTTAGAATACCAATCTTTCACTAAAAGAATTTAGGTTACTATGTTCGGTTCACTACGTTAGGTCCTATAACTACTAGACGATACGGATCACTTGGCCATTATTATATTCAAATATTTCAAGAGATGCCCGGGGTGTGTGGCTTGGGTTGTTACAGTGTACACGTTTAAATTACGGCTCGCCCCTCTGGGCCTTTCAGATTTCAGTGCGATTCTCATTACAGCTAAGATTTTCACTTGCTGAACGGTGCAGTAAAATATCGTATGAAACGATAGCGTATGAAGTTGAATCGTGTGAAGTTTACTAACCCGCACTGGGCCAGGGTGATGGACTAGGTATGAGTATGTACCTATGCCCCATTTCCCTTTCGCATCGTAGGCGAAATTCGATAGGAACCTATATTTTTTATTTATTACTTTAAAAAATAATTACTAGCAATGTGAGTATATCACATTACTAGTATTCCCGTTAGCCCCTCCAGCTAAGCTAATGCTTGTATTAGGAGTGGGCCTACGTCAATTAGTTAATGGCCACTATGGGAATCGAACCCGGATCCTCCCGGCAATGAGGGTGGCCCCTCTAACCACTAAGGTATTGACGGCAATAGGCTTGCGCCCTATAAGATATTATAATATCGCCCGACGAACACAACAACTGTATGGTCCCAAAATAAGCAACGCTTGTACTATGGATACCGTACAATGGACTGGGGGCGGTCCCAGTGACACCCAGACCTGAGGAAATTACGAAAAGGGCATTTTCCGAAATTTGCCCCGGCGGGAATCGAACCCGCAACCACCATGTGCAGTGAGCAGAGCGGTCTACGCTCGAACCACTGCGCCAAGCGGTCGTCATGTTCAGAGTTATCTCTGAACATAGGTACTTACCTACTTACTGCGTGTTTTCGGAGACCCGTTACAAAGATCACGCATTGATAAACACTGAACGCCCCTGTCTGTTTAGAGCTTAAAGGGTGAAATATGCATGACCTTATGCCTCGTTCGAAAGCCAGACTTCATCGAAGGATTAGTTCGATTCAATTTACTTACTTATCACGTCTCCAGAGCCGAGTCTGCCGACATAATAGACGAATCTTCAATATTAATGAAATCAGGCGTCCATCTAGAAATCCTGTGGGCTTAGCCAAGAAGACTTTCTACAATCGTTAACGCTAATAGAAAACGAAAAAAATGTATGGGAATGACATATCTCAACGTTAAATCACGTGGTCAGAACAAACGAATAGAAAACTCGTAGCCAAGATACCAAGATAGCTATTCGTTTCAAATGATAGAATAGAATATAAGCGTTTCTACAATGCCGATCGCTAAGTCCCGTACAAATCGTAGCCAACATGCTGTTTTGACAAGCGCTAACGAAACGATATCGTAGTTTGTGAACGCTAGCTAAGCGATCGCCTAGACCCTGTAGAAAACGCTAAAACATGGCCGTTTGCAATCAGTGGGCTTAGCCAAGACGTCTTTCTACAATCGTTAACGCTAATAGAAAACGAAAAAAATGTATGGGAATGACATATCTCAACGTTAAATCACGTGGTCAGAACAAACGAATAGAAAAATCGTAGCCAAAATACCAAGATAGCTATTCGTTTCAAATGATAGAATAGAATATAAGCGTTTCTACAATGCCGATCGCTAAGTCCCGTACAAATCGTAGCCAACATGCTGTTTTGACAAGCGCTAACGAAACGATATCGTAGTTTGTGAACGCTAGCTAAGCGATCGCTAATACCCTGTAGAAAACGCTAAAACATGGCCTCTTGCAATCAGCTGTGTGGTTAACAACGCAAATTGTAGTGTTTAATAATTATAATATACGAATGGTTTGGACTATACCTAACTTATAGCATGCAAAATGAATACTTGCTTACTTTAAAATATGTTGTGGTGTGCGTAAAATGAAGAATTGTGGTTTAAAAACCGAAAAAGAGGTTATTTAGATACCGAGGAATTGTCAATGGTGAAATACCTAAGTAGTGTAAAACTTTAAAATCAGTGTATAATTATTTTCATAGTGCCGAATGCTCCATGGTATAATTAAATGTGTGATGTCGTTTAAAATTCATTTTATTTCATATACATATCACTGGACTAGGAATATAATTGATCAGTAGGAAGGCACTGTTGTACCTAATTAATTTTATTTTGAATAACACACTGTCTTACATAGTAAATTCTTAAGAAAACAACTAAATATTGGCATTATCGTAGGCAATAGGTAGGTACACTTAAATGATTATTTTATTTCTCACATTTGTTCATTACTAATTTAAGAAATACAAAAATTGTATTGGCATTCGGATTGACATTGAATTTATATACAATATAAGTAAAATATGCAGCTGTTGACATCTTGGGCTAAAAAGATGATGATAATATTGTTCCTTAAATTAATCAATTCAGTAGACAGGGATGAGGGATGCCAGTAAAGGCCAGCTGGAGATTTTATTTTATTTATTTATCAAAACTTAAAGCTATTCTTACAGGTTTACCTAATGCAATTGCTAAGCAACAAAAATCCAAGTTTCAACAATACTTAATTATCTATAACTACTGATGTATAATGCTACCCTCGTTAATTCACTCAGATTACACGAGAACAGGTCTATATCCTCGGCGATGAGGTTGAGTGTGCGAAGTGCGCGCGACACTGGCGCCTTGTTCAAGAGCTGTGTGCGCGCGCGGCAGAGCCAGCAGCGGCGGCCGGCGGCGGCGCCACACGTACCCGGCCGGGACACTCAGACATATCTGCTACAAAATTACTGCATTGTGTAGCTTTCCCCTCAATCATGATAATGTTGTTCCTGAAAACAAAACATTTTGTTTGTTAAGTACTTAATATGTAAGTGATATAATAATACATAACCTCTCACAGTTCCTGCCACAAACAGTCATACTTTACTTCTTTGAACCCCTTGCTCCGGCATCATTCGCTACATAGCTGTGACTAGAACATTTAAGATAGACCATTTTAGAGAAACAAAGAATCTGAATCTTGAATGAACAATGCAAATGCCCCGATAGAAACTATTTTTCCGAGTAGGTATGAGACAGAATTAAATAACAAGAGAATAATTGAAACTATTACTAAATAATGCTTTATACATACCTTCTATGAATTTGTAAAGCCGCAAGCTGTTCCGGGTTAGCTCAAGTTTGTGATTCCATCTATTATTCCATGGCAAAAAAGTCCTTAAATACGAGCTCTAGGTATCTAGAAGCTGTGGAAGCGCTCCAGAGACATCACATAGCAGGTGAGCAGGAGATAATGTTGTTCCTGAAATCAAAACATATTGTTTGTTACTTAAATGTAAGTGATATAATAATACATAACCTCTCACAGTTCCTGCCACAAACAGTAATACTTTATTTCTTTAAAATCCTTGCTAGGGCCTCGCTAGCTATATAGCTGTGACTAGAACATTTATGATAGACTATTTTAGAGAAACATATAATCTGAATCTTGAATGAACAATGCAAATGCCCCGATAGGAACAATTTGTCCGAGTAGGTATGAGACAGACTTAAATAACATGGGAATTATTGAAATTACTAATGTTTTACGTACCTTCTATGAATTCGTAAAGCCGCGAGCTGTTCCGGGCTAGCTCGAGTTCATGTTTTCATTTAATAAGTATTCCATGGCAAAAACCACTTCAGTAAGTATTTATTAGATGCGCTTGATGTACATTTCTAATCAACGGTTTAAAACTCTTAATAAAATTAAAACAAATATTCTGCTCGCACCTTGTTTACATACAAAAGTACTTTGAGGTTATGATGTATTTCTCTTTGGTTATGATGACTGACGTTTATGAACGCTCACCACAGACTAAAAATATTATTTTATCGATCGGCATTGTAGATTTAGCGTTCGGCGTTGATATGTCATCATGGCTACCAAGTTATCGTTAGCTATCTTCGCTTACGCTAAGGCGTTCGCAATTGTAGAAAGAGAATAGAAACGAAACGTTTGTATCTTGGCTAGGCCTTCAGCTGTGTGGTTAACATCGCAAATTGTAGTGTTTAATAATTAAAATATACGAATGGTTTGGACTATACCCAACATATAGCATGCAAAATGAATACTTGCTTACTTTTAAATATGTTGTGGTGTGCCTAAAATGAAGAATTGTGGTTGAACAACCGAAAAAGAGACTATTAAGATACCGAGGAATTGTCAATGGTGAAATACCTAAGTAGTGTAAAACTTTAAAATCAGTGTACTTTCTATACGAATTATTTTCATAGTGCCGAATGTTCCATGGTATAATTATATGTGTGATGTCGTTTAAAATTCATTTTATTTCATATACATATCACTGGACTAGGAATATAATTGATCAGTAGGAAGGCACTGTGACCTATTGATTGCAAAGTTGTACCTAATTAATTTTATTTTGAACCACTGTATTACATAGTAAATTCTTAAGAAAACAACTAAATATTTGCATTATCCCATAGGTACACTTAAATGATTATTTTATTTCTCACAATTGTTCATTACTAATTTAAGAAATACAAAAATTGTATTGGCATTTCGATTGACATTGAATTTATATACAATTTATATTTTACTTATGTAAAATATGCAGCCGTTGACATCTTGGGCTAAAAAGATGATGATAATATTGTTTCTTTGTTAAATTAATCAATTCAGTAGACAGGGATGAGGGATGACAGTAAAGGCCAGCTGGAGATTTAATTTTATTTGTTTATCAAAACTTAAAGCTATTCTTACAGGTTTACCTAATGCAATTGCTAAGCAACACAAATCCAAATTCCAACAATACTTAATTATCTATAACTACTGATGTATAAAGCTACCCTCGTTAATTCACTCAGATTACACGAGAACAGGTCTATATCCTCGGCGATGAGGTTGAGTGTGCGAAGTGCACGCGTCACTGGCGCCTTGTTCAAGGGCTGTGTGCGCGCGCGGCAGAGCCAGCAGCCGGCCGGCCGGCCGGCGCCGGCACCACACGTACCCGGCCGGGACACACAGACATATCTGCTACAAAATTACTGCATTGTGTAGCTTCCCCCTCAATCATGATAATGTTGTTCCTGAAAACAAAACATATTGTTTGTTAAGTACTTAATATGTAAGTGATATAATAATACATAACCTCTCACAGTTCCTGCCACAAACAGTCATACTTTACTTCTTTGAACCCCTTGCTCCGGCATCATTCGCTACATAGCTGTGACTAGAACATTTAAGATAGACCATTTTAGAGAAACAAAGAATCTGAATCTTGAATGAACAATTAAAATGCCCCGATATAAACTATTTTTCCGAGTAGATATGAGACAGAATTAAATAACAAGAGAATTATTGAAATTATTACTAAGTAATGCTTTACATACCTTCTATGAATTTCTAAAGCGGCAAGCTGTTCCGGGCTAGGTCATATTCGTGATTCCATCTATTATTCCATGGCAAAAATGTACATAAATACGAGCTCTAGGTATCTGGAAGCTGTGGAAGCTCTCCAGAGACATCACATAGCAGGTGAGCAGGAGATAGTGTTGTTCCTGAAATCAAAACATATTGTTTGTTACTTAAAAGTAAGTGATATAATAATACATAACCTCTCACAGTTCCTGCCACAAACAGTAATACTTTATTTCTTTGAAATCCATGCTAGGGCCTCGCTAGCTACATAGCTGTGACTAGAACATTTATGATAGACTATTTTAGAGAAACATATAATCTGAATCTTGAATGAACAATGCAAATGCCTCGATAGGAACAATTTGTCCGAGTAGGTATGAGACAGACTTAAATAACATGGGAATTATTGAAATTACTAATGTTTTACGTACCTTCTATGAATTTGTAAAGCCGCGAGCTGTTCCGGGCTAGCTCGAGTTCGTGATTTAATTTAATAAGTATTCCATGGCAAAAACCACTTCAGTAAGTATTTATTAGATGCGCTTGATGTACATTTCTAATCAACGGTTTAAAACTCTTAATAAAATTTAAAACAATTAATATTCTGCTCGCACCTTGTTTACATACAAAAGTACTTTGAGGTTAATTGTATTCTCTTTGGTTATGATGACTGACGTTTATGAACGCTCACCACAGACTAAAAATATTATTTTATCGATCGGCATTGTAGATTTAGCGTTCGGCGTTGATATGTCATCATGGCTACCAGGTTATCGTTAGCTATCTTCGCTTACGCTAAGGCGTTCGCAATTGTAGAAAGAGAATAGAAACGAAACGTTTGTATCTTGGCTAGGCCTTCTGTATTGACTATCATTTAGAAAAATCAAATAAAAAAGGTAGGTAATCAGAGATCAATGCTCCCTTGAGCGAGCGGCTCTCAATGTTTGATATGTGATGAATCATATTATAGTTATTAAATTAAAGAAGCACCAAGCAAAATCAACCATCTTTTTATTAGGCTTTTACATGACCAACGACTATAGATGATTTACAATAGTGATGTGAACTAATCAACTAAACATATGGAACATCCCCCCCTTTAATACAAAACATAATCCTTAAATCTAGCGCTAGGCTTGCTGACTCGCCCAGACCTAGTCACAACAGGATTAGTAGGAATACAAGTTGGATTACCAGTTTGGTTACAAGTCAGGTTGGAAGGATTGTGAGTTGGATTACAATTTGGACTCGCAGGAACATCATCTTCTATTTCCTTCTTAACAATAAACTTATTTCTACTTAACCTTACATGTTTTTCATTTCTCCGTACAACATTGCCCTGCTCATTAAGTATATTATAAGTCCTAGGTCCTGCTCCCTCTATTATCTTGCCCGACAACCACACTTTATGAGGCCTGTTCTGAATCACTACATTATCCCCACTTTTAAATGAATCTCTATTCTTCTTTGCTGTCTTATTATAATTATGTGTATATTTATCTTTATTATTTGTTGTCTTTACTTGCACATCCATAGGCAACTGAGGTCTCAACTTATCTTTAACACAAGGCAAGGTAGTTCTTAGAAGCCTAGACATAAGTAGCTCAGAAGGACTATAATCTAGACCAGCTACTGGACTGACTCTATACTGCAGCAAAGCCATTGTGAAATCAGAGTTATCTTCCCTACATTTTTTCATCATTAACTTAACAATGCCAACAGCTTTTTCAGCCATTCCATTTGACTGAGGATATCTTGGACTTGAATGTATCATTTTAATATCATGTTCCTGAGCAAACTTCTTAAACTCAAAACTTGAAAACGGCACATTATCACTAACGCAATATTTTGGAATGCCATGTATTGAGATTATAGACTTGAACTGTTTAACAACACACATAGCTGACTTATCTTTTAAATGCTTCACTTCTATCCACTTAGAGTAATAATCTATTAAAACTAGGTAGTCTCTCCCAAAACAAGTGCATATATCTACTCCAACTTTATGAAATGGAATGTCTGGAACATCATGAGACATTAATTGTTGCTTTACCTTAGATGATCTAAACTTTTCACATGCTTTACAGACTAAAATATAATTTTCAATGTCCACTGATATGCCCGGCCAATACAATGCTTTCCTCATTCGCTTCTTACACTTCACTATTCCTGCATGACCTGAATGTGCAATTTTAATCATTTCCTTTCTCATTACTTTAGGTATTACTATTCTGTCCTTATAATAAATAATACCATCTTTTACATGAATGTCACTTCTTAACTTAAACAAAACTTTTAACTCTTTGTCACCCAAATTTCTATCATTATTGGGCCATTTAGATGAGTACCACAAAAGTACACTTTGCAAGTTTGGATCTTTTGATGTTTCATTTTTTAAATTATTTACTTTATCCTCAGAAATAGGTAAATCTAACTCTAAACCATGTACAACTTCAGTTTCTATGACATGAACAATTTCTTGCAAGGTCGGCTCTTCTTTCTCATCATTACAAAAGTTTCTAGACAAATAGTCCGCAATATACATTTTCGAACCTGGAATGTACTTAATTTCAAAATCATACTTTACTAATTTGAGTACCATTCTTTGTAACCTAGCAGAAATCTTACTTATATCTTTAGTCATAATAGCCACAAGAGGCTTGTGATCTGTCTCTATTGTTATTCTACGTCCATACACAAATTGATGATATTTTTCCATAGATATACAAATTGCAAATAGTTCTTTTTCTATAGGAGCCCAACGCAGTTGACAGTCAGTGTAGCACCTGGAATAAAACGACACTGGCTTCCCATTCTGAAGTAAACATGCACCCATACCTTTATTAGAGCTGTCTGTCTGTAATACAACATTGCCTTTACTGTTTAACATAGCTAGGGTAGGAGTACATGTTAACTTCTTTTTTATATCACTGAAAGCCTGTGCTTGTGCTGAGCCCCAGATCCACACAATATCTTTTTTTAACAATTCCCTTAATGGCTCAGTAGACTTTGAATAGTGTGGAATAAATTTACATAGATAGTTACACATACCTAAAAATTTTTGAAGCTGTTTTACATTTTTAGGTTCTTCTAAATTCACAATCGCCTTGACATGTTCTGGATCTACACTTATACCTTCTTTATTTATTATCAAACCTACATATTTTACATGTTCTTGTCGAAATTGCAACTTTTTACTATTAAATTTTACATTGAATTTTTTCGCTCTTTCTACTACTCTGGCTAAAATCTCATCATGTTCTTTCTTATTTTTTCCGGCTACAATTAAATCATCAAAATACAGCATAGTACCTTCTATATCACTAAAGATTTTCATGTTCATTTTTTGCATTACCTCTGGGGCTGAAGAAATACCGAAAGGCATTCTTTTAAACTTATATCTACCATATGGAGTTCCGAATGTACATACATTTTTATCATCTTTTAACTTAATCTGAAAAAATCCATCTTTCATATCCAGTACAGTGAATATTTCTTTACCTTGTAAACTATTATAAATTTCTTCTGGTGATGGTATTTGAAAATTTTCTCTTAAGATGCTCTTATTTAACTCCTTCGGATCTAAACACAATCTAAGTGCCCCATTAGGTTTTTCTACAATCACTAAGTTATTACACCATTCTGTAGGTCCCTCTACTTTATCTATGACACCCTCTTTCTCATAACTATCTAATGTAGCTTTTAACCTGTCTTTAATTGTCTGTGGGACTCTACGAATAGGTTTAATGACAGGTTCGGCATCACTTTTTATTTTAATTTCATAGGTCCCTATATCACCAAGTCCTGTAAATATACATTTATTCTCTTTTACAAACTTACTTTTATCTGAGCTATTGTGTGACATTTCATGTACTCTATTCACTAAGTTTAATTTGATACAGTCAGGCAAACCAATTACTGGCTGCACTGGCAGATCAATTACATTGAAATTTATTATGTTATTTTTATTCTTGTACTCACACTCAAGCTCAACTTGTCCTACCACATTTATTTTATCACCTGTATACACTATAAGCACATTTTTGCATTTTCTTAACACTGAGTTTTTATCCTTAATTTTATTATACAATATTAGTGGCAATGTACTGCAATCAGCTCCTGTATCAATTTTAAACTCAACAATTTGGTTATTAATTTTCATTTTCATTTTCCACTCAAGTTTAATATTATTGATTGTACAGATGCTGCCAAAGCTAAATTCACTTTCACTTTCACTTTCTTCACCACTCTGTTCTTGACCCTCCAATGTATGTACTTTCTTGTCACCATACTTGGACTCATTTCTCTTATAGTCACCTTTCTGAGGATCTTTATATTTTTTTGCTCGGCACATCCTAGCATAATGATTGTACCGATTACATATAGCACATTTTCTACCATAAGCCGGACAACTTCTGATTTCATGTTGATTCCCACACTTTCCACAGGCTTTTTTCTGTTCGGTTTTGTCTCTTTTAATAACATCAACATTCTGTGTGTCGGATCTACTAGTCTCCAACTCTCTGATTTGTTTCTTGCCTGCCTCTGCAGCTCGACAAATTGTAAGTGTGTTTTCCAACTTCAACTCTTCTTCCCTGAGTAATCTTTCTTTAACACTACAGTCTTGTATGCCTATTACAATTATCAATGCAATCATCCTCTCTTCTAATTCTCCTAGCTCACATTTTTTGGCTTGGGTTTTTATTCGGGTACAGAAATGATCAATTGTTTCATCCCGCTGCCTCATACTAAGTAGTTCATACATGTTTATCACAATAGTCTTGCGAGGTTCAACATACTTATCGATTGCCATTATCAGGTCATTAAACGTCGTCTTTTCCTTCTTTGCGAGCGTGTTGTAAACGTCAATCACTTCTTCACCTGCAGCATTTAGGAAAATTGCAATTTTTCTTTTTTCGTCCATTGTCGTGAACCCTGCCGCTTCTAAATAAATATCGAACATTTGTTTGTACTTTTTCCAGTTCGAACCCTCACCTGTTAGTATCAGGCCTTTGGGAGGGCGAAGCCCATCTATTTTTTCATTAATTTTCTTCTCCATCGCGTCGGTCTTTTACAATGGCGGCACGACGAAGTTGTACCACACCCTGTTATTTCAATCTTGCACAATAAGCTTTATATATTTCCACGAAGGTAATTTATTATCTATTAATTCTGTTTTACACCTGACACCATGTTTGATATGTGATGAATCATATTATAGTTATTAAATTAAAGAAGCACCAAGCAAAATCAACCATCTTTTTATTAGGCTTTTACATGACCAACGACTATAGATGATTTACAATAGTGATGTGAACTAATCAACTAAACATATGGAACACTCAAAGCTCGTAGCTTTTAATTAAACTTTCTGTAGGCTCTATTGCACGTTCAACTGGGGTTTTTAAAGTACCTAAGTGATTTTATTAAGCAAGTGATGGAGAGAATAATACTTATTCGTTTATAAGGGAAATTTGGATTCATCTCCCGCACCTACTTAGATGTTTTCATTTATAAAAAAAAATAGTTAACAAAGTAACTACCTAGGTAGAGCCCAAGTAACTAAGAATTATCGTTCTTACGCCCGCCCAGAAAATTGGGGCCGATCGTCCGCATATCAAGGAGACCATAGTTATTATATCCTCTTTGAGGGAGACAGTTACAAGTCTACCATTTTCTAGTACATACTAGGAAATGAACTCATCAATAATAATTGGCTTCGCGGTAAGTATGGGATGTTTGGTTGGTTTATTCCATGAACGTAGAGTTTAATAATTATAATACATGAGTATTCCATCATCCACGACCGCTGTTTACAAACTAGAATAATATATTTTTTTTTTAAATTGCGAGACAAGGGCTAGCTATAATAGGTACTACTTCAATTGACCCTCCTGCATGAAACGGAACGTCCGCGTGTTACGTTTCTTTGTACGAAGTATTTAATTTTTTTCTATTGAATGTGATATTTTATTTAAATTTCTATCTACCTATATGAGAAATATGCTACTCTACCTTATGTGAACTGTGTACTAAATAAATACATTGAAATGATTACAACTGCTCTATTCATATTTCATTTTGCTGCTTTGGTCAATTCCCACTTCTTGTGTCTTTTTTTCAGAGTTGTTTTCCTGTCACTCACTTGTCACTGTCAATGTCCCGTCTTGCTTGTCAGTTGTCACACAGGATCATCACAACAAAACTTTATTTTATCAATTTTGGTAAAGATTGTTAATAAACTGATCAAACAATAATGTCCTTTAGTACTAAAGATGTGGTCCTAAAAGAGGATAGACCGAAAACGTTACTATTACAGAAACATTCCGACTATTTAGCAAGTTATGGGCTGAACAAGGAAGACTTCGAGTATTGCATGACTGAATATCTTCGGATGTCCGGGATATACTGGAGCTTGACCGCCATGGAGCTGATGGGGCAGTCTTCAAGGTAAACTATAGTTATTGTTTTATATTTGAGATATCTGAGGTATTTACATACCTCAAACAATAAAATTTTGCCCTATCTTCCTAAGGGTCTGGGGTTTGTTATTTTGAGTCAGTTATCCCGGTAATAAAAGTTGTACAGAGTATTAGTCTGCTCCTTCTTCTTCTACGGGTGGTGTCCACAAATCTACGTCAAAAGCATTCGTTTTGTATGATGGATGGTGGCCAGTTGGTCATTCCAGCCATCCAGAGAATTAGCCATTGGCCTCAAGTAATTAGCTTTTTGGCTACCCACTTCCATTTCATTGTAGTATAATTTATATCATATGATCAATACAATATAAATAATAAGGTGAAAATTCATGAAATAAACTGGTGTCTCTTGGCAGGATGCCAAAAGAAGAGATAATAGAGTTCATAGCGAGCTGCCAGGACAGTGAGAGCGGCGGCATCTCCGCCAGCGTCGGACATGACCCCCATATGCTGTACACACTCAGCGCAGTTCAGGTTTGTGTAATAACAACTAACAATAGCTTTAACTGACCGATCTTTAATATCTAATGTTCATTTAATGCTCCCAAGATACAAGCATTTGCTTAGTTTGGGATCCACAGTAATACATCCATGTTATTGTGATTTAGTTACTCACTTGCAATATACATCTGGTACCTATTTTAAATTGTGTAAGTGTAACTACTGTTTTATAAGAATTTTATTATTTATTGATGGGTACATGAGCTCGGGTTAGAACATGAGACAATAATACACCTAGCTTCTCCATAGGGTTGTCTGAGTTGTACTGCAATGCCCCCAATTTTTTTATTATGGTATTTGGTATCCCCCTTTATGGAATGGATAGGATTTCTTGTGCTATAATAGTAAATACTTACAAGACTTTGAGGATGTAGAAATTGTGTTGGTAAATTTTTTTCCCTCTTAGGTTTCAACATGTCTTCACTACCAATGGTTGTGATGGTAAAATAAAAATGTGTCCCCAGGTACTAGCAATGTATGACAGACTAGATGCAATTGATGTGGAAGGTGTGGTCAGATATGTGGTGTCCATGCAGCAGGATGATGGCAGCTTCTTTGGTAAGAATACTAAGTTGACTTTTCACTAAATCACAAATATATTGCCAGACTTACACACCAAGTATATGTCTCAAACAAAGTCTGCCTGTATTGGCTAAAGGAGGACTATAATATACAATGAACTGGGATTGAGCCAGTAATACCCAAGTTTGAAAAGCCTAGTTATGAAAACATGCCTGCTAAACTCGCGTCGGACGACTCGAGGCTGACTTGGCGCCGTCTTCTCCTTGTTCAGTGTCAGTTCTTATCTCCTTGACATAAACATTTTTCTACTCATCTTGATGGGTTTTCACGTCGATCATTTTATTTTAACACATAATGCTGTAATCTCTCAGGAAACTTTTCCAGCATAAGCTGAACTCTCTTTTTCAAGGAGTCAATATAACAGAGAGCTCAACTTATGCTGGAAACGTTCCTTGAGATGTGCAGCCAACACAAAATGTGATGTTATAAAATTGTTTTGTTTTTGGTAATGTGACCTTTATAACCTCTGACGTTTTAAAATATTTTACACTGTTATCGTTAGGCTTTATAAATATGTGTGTCTTGATAATATACTAGGTGAAACAGAAAGGGTATACTATTTTTTCTGCAACTTTACTTTGTAAAACCAAAACTATCGGCTTTGTGGGAAGCGGGAAGTACTAAAGGGTTTGTAGACTTATGAAATCTGTCAACAGCTGTATCCCTGTAACCCCGTTTGTTTTTCAAGTTTCCTCCAAAGCTGATAGTTTTAGAATTACAAAGTAAAGTTTTGAAAAAAAAATCCTGTTTCAACCTGTATAGGTGACAAGTGGGGTGAGGTGGACACGCGCTTCTCGTGCTGCGCGGTGATGTGCCTGTCGCTGCTGCAGCGGCTGGACGCCGTCGACGTCGACAAGGCGGTCGACTTCGTGCTGAGCTGCATGAACTTCGACGGTGGATTCGGCTCTAAACCCGGCTCAGAAAGTCATGCCGGTATACAACCTGTTCAATTTTGAGATTATTCAATACAAATTCTAAGTAGCTACCTCACAGCACTATGGTCCAGCGCACACCGCTGGATGCGCGGCGAAGAGCAATTGAAGACAACTATCCTACTAATAGTATAAACGCGAAAGTTTGTAAGTGTGGATGTTTGTTACTCTTTGAGGCCAAAACTACTGAACGGATTTGGATGAAATTTGGAATACAGATAGCTTATAACCGGGATTAACACATAGGATACTTTTGATCCCGATAAGCCCGAAATTTTTGTCAAGTTAAATACTACGCGGACTAAGTCGGTGGGCACAGCTAGTTTAATATAAACCTTAACTACCTTGACATACGGTACGTATGAGCAGTCGCGCGTATGCTCTTGTAGTAGCTTGAGGGCGCTCCGAGCACCGCGTGCGAATTTATTCAAGCGACTGTATGTCAAGATAGTTAAGGTTTATATTAAATTGTTGTCTTCAATTGCTCTCCGCCGCGTCTCCAGCGGTTTGCGCTGGGCCTATTACTTATGTCTGGTCGGATTTTTCAGGTTTAATTTACTGCTGCGTGGGAACCCTATCCATATGCAAGCGGATGGACGCTCTGCACGCAGACGAGTTGGCGTGGTGGCTGTGCGAGCGGCAGCTGCCCAGCGGTGGGCTCAACGGCAGACCCGAGAAGTTACCGGACCTGTGTTACTCTTGGTAAAATTTATTTAAATGACCACAGACAAAAATATATGCCTGCCTGAGTCATAAGGCCAGAATGGTGGTCTATTTGTCTAAACACCTAGTGTAATTGGCATTGATGGAAAGGATGTCCTTTATAAAAGAGAACATATAATTATATTTTTTATTGTGTCCGTGTTACCAGATCTATAATTTTATTTTATACAGGTGGGTGATGTCATCGCTCTCAATGTTAAACAGAATACATTGGGTTGACAAGAAAAGTCTTGAACAGTTTATTTTGGCGTGCCAAGACGCGGAAACCGGTGGGTTTAGCGATCGGCCGGGCGACATCACGGATCCATTCCACACATTATTCGGCTTGGCGGGACTCTCATTACTTGGCAACACTACCATTAAAGCAGTAAACCCCACTTATTGCATGCCTCAAGAAACAATAGACAGATTAAAATTAGAACCTCAAATACTACATATTTAAGTATAAGGATAATATTTTTGTTAAAACTATTTATTTGTGAAGTTATATTATGATGACAAGAATATATTATTTTATTTGCACAGTGATTGGGCTTTTTGTATAATTCGCTTAATTTTATATACAAAAATTACCTCAAGTACCTATATTTTTAAATAATTATTTTTTATACAATGTTTATCGCTATAGGTAATAACCAAGAAGATGATAATGTATTATAATCTTCTTAGTTATAACACATCAACACACAAAAAGAAGCTGATGATATAAAATTCTTGAACACACATCTACTTCACAACTTTTCATAGTCAGTCTCAGTAGCCAGTAGTATCAAAACAAATGACTTGTATCAAGAAGCTAAAAGACTTGTTTTCAAAGATCTGTCTGTCATTCGACGCCAAATAGAAAAAAAAACAAATGTCAAAATTAGGTAAACAAAAATAATCATAACAATTGAATTTTATTTCAAATGCGAATTTTAATGATATTTTAGTGACATTTAACTACGTGAGATGTGGACGTTATATAATTTTCAATTCTACCTTTTCTGTACATGTGTGCATATATTCACACTGTTCAGTTATCTAGTTTACTACAGTGATTTGTTATCAACAATTTATCTTCAGGAGTTTCAGCCGGAATACGACTATATAATAGGTAAGAATGATTTAAAACGATTCGTAGCTTATGTCACACAATCTTTAATTGTGTATATATTAATCGAAACACCTTTTGACTACTGTCCTCTACCTAACCTAACACAATATATAAACGATTTTCTGTTATAACTAAAAACGGCTGGAATCTTAACACATTATTTACTGTTATATTCGCAAAAAAACTTTCAAGCAAACTTGCATACATGATTAAAAATAAAAGAACCACCATAATCTCTTATTGTACCTTTTTTTGTAGTTGGTGCGGGCACAGCCGGCTCCCTGATAGCCCATAGACTAGCAACAGAGACAAACTATACCTTCATTGTGCTAGAGGCAGGAAGCCGAGGCCATGCACTGCTTGAGGCCCCTGTGTTGGGTCCATTCATGCACCAGTCTGTATTTGATTGGCAGTATGAGACCATGCCACAGGAATATGCATGTTTGGCGATGAAAAATAAGGTAGGTAGGTACATTTTAATTTTTTTTTACTATCCAGTTCCCCTTACAGTGAAAATTCATTATGACAGTAATTGAATATAGGCAAGCATTGGTCTCTTGCATTAACCCACAAATTTTTTTAAATAGATTTTTTTGAATGAAAAAAGATATGAATCAAATTAAAATCTATGTATTATTTTTCAGCAATGCAGATTGGCCCAGGGCAAGATAATAGGAGGGTCATCAAAACTCAACAACATGATACACATCAGAGGTAACATCTCACACTATGTCAGCTGGTTCCATGGGAAATACAAACTAGAATACATAAAAAAACAATTCCAATTTATTGAGAATAACATTCTACATTTAGATGAGATTCAGTACCGAAGCAAACTCTCAGATGCTGTGATAGAAGCTGCCAAAGAATTAGGATACAAAATATTAGACTTAGATTTTAAAATAGGCTTTAAAACAAATACTGTCAGCCAGAAAGACGGTAAAAGATGGTCAACATCTGACAACTTGGATATATCCAAACACATAATTTCTAACACATTGGTAGAAAAAGTATTGTTTAGTGGCAACACTGCCATAGGTGTCAGTGTAAAACTGCCAACTAGAAGTGGTAAGATTTACGCTAAAAAGGGTGTGATTATATCAGCCGGCGCGATAAACTCACCGAAAATACTACAATTATCTGGCATAGGACCTGAAGATTTATTGAATTCGTTGAATATAACTGTAGTCAAAAACTTGCCAGTAGGAAAAAACTTGCAGGATCATATTGGTAGTGGATTAGACCTAATTTTATTTAATAAATCAGTGTTAATCAATCCATTACAAATGATAAATCCTTTTTATGTTTTACAGTACCTTTTAAATGGTAAAGGACTGTGGACAACCCCTGGATGCGAAGTTATAGGCTTCTTATCCAGTAAACACAACTCACAACCGGATATACAGTTCATGATACTACCATTTGGTTTATCTTCAGATAGAGGCAGTTTACTAAGAAATAGCATAGGAATAAGTGACCAAGTATGGGACACATATTTTAGTAGAAATTATGATAAAGATGTGGCAACATTTTTTGCTTTAATATCACAACCTGAAAGCACTGGTCTAGTTTATATAAATAGTACAGACCCAAAAATGCCTCCATTAATTGATCCAAAATATTTTTCAAATATGAATGATAGGAGAACTTTAATTCGTGGACTGAAATTAGTTAAGAAATTTGTTGAAACTGATGCTATTAAAAGTTTAGGTGGGTACATGAATCCAAATCATTTTCCTGGTTGTGAGAACTTTGAAATATTCTCTGATTCATACTTTGACTGCTACATAAGGCATTTGACGTTAACTAGCTACCATCCAGTTGGTACTTGTTCTATGGGGTTGCCAGGTTCAGAAAAATCCGTTGTAGATACCTCTTTTAGAGTCTTAGGTGTAAATAGGTTGTATGTGGCAGATGCGTCGGTGTTGCCAGTTATTCCTAGTGTCAATATAAACGCCGCTGTTATGATGATGGCCAGTGTGTTTTTTGACGATGTTATTCGTCCAAAAACTAACATTCCATTTTGTTTAAAAAATGAATTGTTTGATGAATATTTATTTGATATTTGTATTAATAGCTAGTACCTATTTTGACTAGCTTTTTAGGATTCCGTAGTCCCAACGCGAACCCCTATAAGACCACCCAGCCCATCCCTGTGTGTCACAGTGCCATATGTTTTATAGGTTTTACATTATATTTCCTTATAAATATTTAATATAAGCAAAGTACCTACCTATCTACCCACTTGAAATTTTCATTTATGTACCTCCATTGTCTAATAAAGGAACAGCCAAAATACATATTTTAACACCTTTATTGAGTTTTAAGGACACTTCTAAATACGATATTGCGTACATAATTTTGAGCGTTCATTCCAAAACAACCATACTATAGTGTATTACTTATAAGACGCGGAACGCAAAATAAAAGTTACATGGATCAACCATCATGTTTAATTCCAATTTGTTGCATCTTATTATTTTTTCCGACCATCGTGTAACTTTTATTTTGCGTATAACCGCTGCTAAGTCAATTAATTATGTATCTAATAATTGTAAATAATTAAGTAAATTATACTTTTCTTATCTATGTTAGGTATACAAAATGTTTGTGCTAAATAAAAATACTGTACATGTTTTATGTGCAGTAAAATAAATTAAAATGAAAACTCATTTCACAATACAATCCTTAAAACTTCTAAAACAAAAATTATATATATTATAATGACTAGTTCATGTTGCAGGCACTTAAGTACAAACCCGCTTAATTACTTTCCTGTTTACTTTTAAATAAGTGTAGTACTTTTCTATTTACTAAATAGCATCAATTCAGATCCTTTGTTAAGATTTATTTTATTTAGTATTTATTGTTTACGGCGTGTTGTGAAGTAATAAATATATACAACACATGAGGGCTAAATATGGCTAAATATCGATGTAGTAAAACTATCGATAGTATCGACAGTGATTGTAGTAAAATACGCCATAATAGTGATAGTATCTATACCCAATAGTATCCATACTATCGATAGTATTGCACTTTATCAATAGTATTGTAAAATTTCAATAGTATCGACTATCGATAGGGCTATCGATATTGTGACTATTTTTCGAGGTCACGATAGTATTGACAACCTATCGATAGGCAATAGATAGTAAGGCAACACTAATACAAAAGGGTTTTCAACCGACTTCAAAGAGGAGGAGGTTCTCAATTCGGTTGGTTTTTTAAAAAAAAATTACATAAAAGTCTCCCTGTGACTGTTTTTGTTAGGAATAGTAGGTATGGCTAAAACATCTATAAGGTAGGTACTCACAATATTTTACATTACATAAGTGTTCTGTTTCCCCGTCTCCATGTCTAGAGTGATCTAGATAGGTACCTAAAATATTTAAATGTACCTAAGTATGAAATGTTTCATCAAAATCTACGAGCTTTAGATGAAAAGGTTTACATCAAAAATAAGTACATTTTTTACAAACGAAATAGAGTACCTACTCCCAATCGTTGTTTTATTCCTAAAAACAATTTAAAAAACACTACCATATGAATTTAGCTTTTCCATCATACAAATAACTTATATTTCCGACAATAGACGTAAACTGTCAATGCTCAGTATTTTTGTAGTAAATACTGGAAATAAGTTTTAATTTACCTACAATACATACATGACTGTACATAATGTGTACATAATGTAAGACACTCACATGGACGGAAGATTTATCTACAACAATTATTTTGTCTTAATTTTATAAAGTTTAAAACGCCATAACACTAAATTTGTGCAAGGAACATACAATGACCTCATTATAACGTGATATGTAGGCAAAATGAAACATTAAATAGTTGAGTTAGTAATACAATTACTTACAATTTTCAAACGCTGATTACTTACCTACTTCATCTCGTATGTACTAAACAATATTCTAGTATTTGTAATAACTTTTTTTAAATTGCATTGTTCATATGAATTTTAAAGATTTTTTGTAAACACAGAATGACACTTTGAAAGAAGTTTTGTATTTGAGAATATAATACATACGAGACAATTTAGTTATTCCTTTCTACTTACTTTTATATATAAATCAGCATTTCAAAAGTTTTTAATCATTAAAATACACTAATAAATACACATTTAGTGAGCAAAATTCTTGCAAAAAGCAGTAACTGCTAACAATTACAAAATTGGACGGAACATCTGATAATGCTTCATAAGTCAATACAATAAATAAAATATTGCCACTTAGACTAATTAAAAATAACATTTTATTACTTAATACTTTGTACATCGTAATACTGAGTGGTAAAAACGTCGTTTGTATTTTCATTTATTATTATAAAGCTCACAAATGGGGCATTTCTTTTACGGCTACCGACTAGTACCGACCCATAATCAATACTTTTTTCAGTAAATTTAAGTAGGTATAAATACCACCCTGGTTTAATATTTTTATGACATGTAAAAAGGTAAATATTTGTAGGACATAATGTATTGTTCTAAACACATTGTATAATTATCAATAGTACTCAGCCAGGGTTTTTTATTGATTAAAGTTCTGCCTAAGTATTATGAAAAGCATTAGGGACATTCTAGTAGAGTACTATTAACATCACTAGTTATGACCCTGTGCACCTATCCACCAATAAACCCCATATTATTAATACTGTTTATAATGCAAATAATTTATTCCATATCACCTAATTTATTAGGCGATCGACTGAGCTTTCATTGAGCAAAATTATTACATTTGAGACAAAATATCGAAGTATTGAATACCCCACTAAAAGCTAATGATATTAATTGCTACTCAAATCAATACCTATTGTGCAATGTGCAACACTAGTTTAAAATATTTTATACATTATTTATTGAGGACTTACGTTGAAATACTAATGCGGGCTCATACATAAATTGTGTCCGATACTGAGATCATACAATGACTTATTTTTGACCCTGACATGAGGAAATGGTAGAAAATTTTTAACCCGTTTCTTTTAGCCACGATTCCAAGGGTAGGTATATCTAAGATACATAATGTGGTCTCCAAGATCTTTGATAGAACCTTTATAGTGAAGCAACCTAGTGCAAAATTAATAATTGTTATGAAAGACAAAATACTGGTTTAAAGAATAATACTTAGGTTGGTCTTCATACAGACAGCCAAAATACATTAGGATTGTCTACATCAAAAAAATTATATCTTTATGTAGGTACTGATTTAACTGGTAGCTAAAACCCCGAAAAATTATGTCAGGTCATATAATTACAAAAACGTATTTTTTATTAAATTATAATGAGCCCACACCTTCTATGTCTACATTAGTACAAAACAAACTTAACATCTTAATGTTACACCTACTCTTTCGCTGATGCCTCATCTTGACTAGAGAAATTTAATGTAACGTAAATTATTTAAATCACATTATTATGATTTGTTGATAATACCAAACAGCTTCAACCTTAACGTAGACCAACAGCTAGACCGAAGCCCCTTTAAAACCACCAAAAGTGGAACATTAGGAAACTATTTTGTTGCAATTTTTCATTCATTCTTTCATAGATAAGTTCTTAGTTCATTCTGTGACAGACCCGGTAAATGGAAAATAAATACAGGCGAACCGACAACTACAACTAATTTAATAAAATAACCTATCATTTTTCGTATCGTTTCTAGGTCGAGGCCTAGGTATAGATGCGGCGCTCATTTAATTAATTGCCTTTTGATCAAAAGTTAACGCTTGTACAGAACGGCTTGTCATGAACGTGAAAATACATATTTGTTTCAGTTATCACCCGAAAGCAATTCTCAGTGGGGCTACGGTCTAACATGAAACACTTGATAAAAGCACACACTTACTTGAAACAAGAATCTAGATAGTTGTCCAACATATCCAGCTGCAAGTCGTCCCAGTCGGTAGGGTTCAGCAGCAAGGAGGTCAGGTCGTCCTCCACGATCATCGGCGGAGGGTCCACCGGCTCCACCGGCTCCACTATCACATTAGCCCCTATATTAGTCTCCAGGTCAATATCCGGGAGACTCTGAATACTTCCGAGACTGAATTCAGGCAGATGCAATGTCACAGACTGGTTAATTTCACTCGATATATCGTCGACACTGTTTATTTCCGGTATGTTCGCTACGGCTGTTATCTCCTCTGTGGTGTTGGAGTCTTTCGTTTTCTTCTTCTTGTGCGGTCGGTTGGAGATTCGTTTGGTGCCTTCCAAGTGCGCGAGATCCAGCTTCCAGAAGCCGCCCTTGCCTGGCTCGTGTTTTGATCTCGCTACTTTGACGAACACTTTGTTTAGGGATAGATTGTGCCTTATGGAATTCTGAAAGGAAGTAAATATGAACCTTGTTAAATGCGAATTTAAGTAACTAATCGAATGTGAGTGCATTTTCAACTTGCAGTTATTGGACTAAGTAGGTACCTACTTATTTACAATATTTATTAATTGCATTAATTGCATAAAATTAATATTAAATATTGTAATAACTCAATGAAAACGTTTAGTTAATATTTTGGCCAACATGAATCCGTTTAACTGTTCGGAATGTATCTATCCGCCCCTTTGGGGATTAACGTCGTGAAGTGAGATTATTATATTTATTTGAATATTGTGAAATTTACATGTAGGTATAAAATACAAAGTAACCTAATTGAGATCCTAAGGAACCGTCCCGAACAAAAAATAAACAATTTTTGTGAACCCAATAAATTATAAAGTGTCGAATGAAAATATTTATAAAGCACTTTACACATTAAATTAAAAAGCGGCATATCAATAATCACACTGACTACCTGACTCCCTACTTTTCAATCAATCACTAATCCTATCCAATAAATGTTATCAATCACTCGACTCCCTGTTCCAATTAGACCGTAATCTTATCACACTGTTTGCGAATCACACGTTTATTATATCATAAGAGCTCTCCTACCTGCCACGTGGGGTCAGCGTTCCTGTAGTACTTGAAATTCTCCTTAATCCAGGAGTAGATAGCCGAGAGGGTCATCTTGTCGTTGTTGTACCTCATCGCCATGCAGATCAGGGTGCTATAAGAGTAAGGAGGCTTCTTCTCGGTCGTTCGATAAGCCTCTTTGTTCTCCGTGAAGTCTTTCTGGCACTTCGCTATCGTCTGATTGAATTTCTGCAGCCTCGTGTTTTGCGGCTTCGCCTGAAGGTTCGGAGACACCGGTGGTATCGGAATCGTCGGCACCGCCATTATATTCGTTATGTTCTGCAGCCAATTCAAGTTAGTCAAGTCCGGCTCTTGATCGTCGACGACCATCTTGCTCGGTTTGCTTTTCCGGAGCTTTCTAGACTCCTGTCCGGTCGTCTGTTCTATCCGATATTGCTCCGCTTGTACATCCTCGACGACGTAAGTCTCTGGTTGCTCGTAAACGTATTCAATCTCAACAGTGTGAGACGATTCGGGCACCGTGTGATCCACGGAGAAGAACGTCGCACCGCAGTCTCCGGAATCTCCGTAGAAGTTGAGAGTAGCGTCCAGCATCTCTCCGGACGCCGGGGACAGGCCTGACGTTATATGCATCGTGGGTAACTACATCGCCCTGCAAACGGAGAATCAATGAGTCACTGTATGAGTCACAATTCCTTGAAAGTCGATTATTAGGAGTATATAACGATTCTTCCGGGGCAGTCGGTTGGAATTGGCGAGTTACCGGTTCGATAAGGTAGTGGAGGTTGTCCAAGATGTCGGTGGATCGATGGTGGTCGCGGCCGCGGTGACGTCGGTCCGGTCAGCGTCCTCGCCCGGCGCGGCGGCGGCGGTGTCGCGTGTGAGCGCTGCGAGAGCCCGCCCTGTAGTGGGCAGGTGCGCGGCCCATTGTATCGCTGAACAGGTGTGCTTGCGATCGATATTTTTCCGCCGGCAAGAACGGCCGGCCCGCATTGGTGATAGCTCCGGACAATTAGTCACGGTTATCGGACAGGACCGGACCGGGTAGGTTCAGATAAGAGCAGAGCTATGAAGCAAGAAGTCGTGTTCCCTTGATTATTAGGTATATTTTCTTGCATTCAAATTACCTATGGTTAGTGGTTTACTTATTCATAAATTTTTTAGTGAAATACACTTGGCGCAAGTTTTGAGTAGATTGTTCTAGTATTAGGATTTGAATGCGACCCTGGCGAAATGGTTCGGCGCCACGGGACTATGTCTGCGGGTGCTTCCGGTAGACATGGGTTTGCCATTTGCGAATCATCAAACTACGAATGTAATTCTGAAATATTTGTTATGAAATATTGATGCACACGTATAATTCCCGAAACACGAGATATGCCTACCACTGAATTTAGTCGGGAACAAACCCCCTTGATTCCGAGCCGAGGCTTGAAAAATTACTAGAATTGCCAAAAACCTATTTTAAAACATGCTATAGGTAAATGTGCCGTCTTCATCTGTAGATATCTTATTTTCAGTTGTCTTAAGGCTTCTCTATCAAAAGCAAATTATTTCCATTAATACGCCATCAGCTTTTTAATATGATGGGTGATGGTCAATAGTTGACCATGGCAGGATGGCGCCTATTGAACCGAAAGCGTTCGTTCTTGAAATTAAAGTGAGTGTTTGCGTAATGTCCTTCAACCCACCCCAAGCCGGACCCTTGTTTGCTTTAGACTAGATCTATAATACCTACGTACCTAAACCGCATTGATTGCTATTTGGTATATTTTTTATATGAAGAACTGATTCAATAGGTTATTTTAGATCCCATAATATCGTAATCAGGAAAACTTACAAGTATACCTACTAAGTGTCTCGATAATAGCTGATTTTGTTCACTTTTATATAACTTAAGACGAACGGTACTCGTTTGATCGTAAGGTAAGCTAACGGGCCACTGGTTGCGGGTTCGATGCCCGTCGGAGCTTTGGAAAATGATCTTCGTAATTTGGCCCGGCCTGAGGTCCCCAGTCCATTTGTACCGTACCCACTAGTAAAAGCGTTGCGTTGGTAGTTCGGGAGTAATAGGTGCTTTTGATGTTTGTTTATTTATCTACTTATATACCGTATAAGGACTCATTTTAATTACATATCCAGAGATAAACTTGTTCCATTTGACCCACAAATGTGTCCCTAGTTACATCGAACTAGGATCTACCTATAGATAACTCCTTTTTGCGTTCAAAATCATACCTACTAGGTATACTAAGAATTATTTAAGCTCGCAATAAATTTTGTGTATTTCAGCCACGTCTCTCATTCACGTAAAACAATTGTTCTGGACTTGATCTCATTAGATAGGTACTGAAGGAGTCAAAGCTCTCTGATGGAATTATCGAGCCACCAAAGGTCAAGAGGAGGTCGACCCCGTGACCCCGCCGAACCTAACTCCTGTGTCAATCACATTTGCATTGTACGTGATTCTACGGAGCTATAGGATTTTGGGACAAATATGTGTATTCAGACTTAATTAGTTACCAATTAAAGCCTCTCACCCCGAAAGTCACTGCGATTTAGGACGCCCTCAAAATTTTGAATTTTAATTTGGATACGAACAGCGGTAAAACAATAGATGTAATCTTTAAATATTGGTACCTAGGACCTAGGTATTACGAGTGTATTTTTGTGTGCCTACTCGCCATCGAGACCTATACCTAGCCATATTTTGATGAAACAAAAGCAGTGCTCAATCAGCGCTAGTACAGATACGAGTTTGCTTACAGCATGGCAGCTCCCATACTTAATATTTATTTGATCATAATTTTTACCCCCATGTAAGTGATTTTACAATCTGTAAAAAGGAAACTATTTTTACCAAAAGATTTTTGGTTGTTCACGACTTTCATTGTAATATCAACCTTGACGAACATGGTGCAAGGTTAAATTTGTATTACGTAAGCAAACCCTAGTAATTAGGATAGTAATAAGGGTGTACTCGGGAACGGGAACGGCGACTGGCACCGCGTGTTCCGGTGCGCGGCTGCAGCTGCCAACATGGCCGACGAGGGGAAAAGCGCGGGAGATGTTTATGTGGCACAGATAACATTATTCTTTGCATAATGCTATTATCATTATTTAAAAAAGTAATAGCCAATAACATAAAGAATGGCGTACCTACCTGCCAATAGAATGACTTCGTTTCAAAGGAAATAAATAATACGTATCGCGCCAGACTAATAGGTACACGAAATAAAATGGTCCTAAAGCAAGCAATGCTTGTACAGGAAGCGTCCAATGGACTGGGGGCGATCCAAGTGGCACCCAGACCTGGTCCTCTCGTACGACCCGACTGATGCTAATATTAAAGTGACTAGCATACACTTGTTTGCCGACTTTATTATATAAGTACCTACATATAAAAAGGATTTTGTAAATACACGTAGGTACCCCAGTGGCACTGCTACTTACCTACCTACTTTGCGTGTGTCGATGTATAGATAAGCCGGCGCTTAAGCAACCTTAAGCGCCCTTTGACATTGCCTACAATGCCAAAGGCCACAATGACAATCCCCAGATCGCTTTGATCTTCAGTGGCGGCCGCGTAACTTGCGATGATCCAATCGTGCAATCGAAAATGGCCCACCCCGACCTCATGATCAAGTGAGAGCACGATGAAGTAGGAAAAATAAAAAAAACGGATGCATTGCAGCTCAGCACAGGTTTAGGTTTAGGTTAGGTTAGGTTAGAACAGTGGCCAAAACGCGCGAGTCGAGCGAGCGAAGCGAGCGTGCCGCGGCAGCGGCCGGCGAAGCGCCAGAATCCGAATGTGACATTAGGTTATTTTAGTTCCCAGTTAGGGGGCTATGGAGCCAGGACTTAGACGAATTTTCGAGTTCTTTTTTTCGTTTTGATCACTGTTCTAACCTAACCTAAACCTAACCTAACCTAAGTCATAGCGCCCCTACGGCTACACAATGACCGAAGGTTTAAAAGGTGAATAAATATGAAAGTCCACGCGGACGAAGTCGAGCGCACAGCTAGTAGGTAATAAAAATGACCAACATTTTATTTTTTGTCTTAGTACCTACCGATACGAATGTTCAAAACGAAAATTGACAAGGTGACTCTCAACCCCCACGGCAATAAAATCAATCGAGCGTCCCATAGTTCACATTACAAGCGCTTCATAATTAGTCAAAACAAATTGTCCAATGGACGGCGGCACGGCGCGGGCGGCATATTGCGTCACTTATGGGGTGTCGGGCACATGTCGTAGGCACCTGCTCATTACCCAACCTCGATAGGGGGTGCCGTGATCATAGTGCATGTTGTTACAGAAGTGTAAGTCGGAACATGTAGGTACATGGAAAAAACAAAAGACTGTGTCAACAGCTGTGTTATGTGGCGGGTATCCTAGGTTTTGGGCTTGTTACAAGTTTTGAAAGCATCGAAAAGCATATTTCGATGACAACTCTCCATACATTTTACAGACAGCGCCTCTAGCGGAGACATGCCGCTTTGCATGTTATGGAGTCCAATGAAAAAATTACCAAATCCCAGAATGTACCTATTAGAGGCATCATACGGACGATACTCGGGAAACTCTTAAGTAGTATTACTGTACGAATGAAACTGTGTTCGTCAATCATCCGTGTGATTAGTTACCTATCCAATGTAATTTCAGTTGTTTCAACCCTCCAACCCTTACAAGGTCCATAAATATAAGTTGGTTTTAATCAACTTCATTTACTTTACTTGTCTGCTAGCCTTTATACATCATCATAAAAGGTTTAGACAAACATAAAAAAAACCCAGTAATATCTGCGCGTGAGCGAGCGACACATAATATATATGAATTGTACAAAGCAAGTATTAAAATAAAAGGCATAAATTAAAATATATATGGATTTATTGAGCATACAAAAACAATTTAATCTTAACCTTTATAATCATGGCGGTGTCAGACGGGAGCAGAACGGCGAAGGAAACCACGAATATTCATAGAAAATCAGGATACATGTTCGTCAGAATATTCGTTATTGGGTGCGTTCACATGTCGGCATTGACTGAGAAGCAATCAGTTTGATGTCTGACCACGTAGACCATCACCAGACATAGGCCCTTATGAATGAAATGTCATTCTTATATCATACCAGTACAAAATGACATAACAAAAGCGTACTCAAGATCGCTCTCAGATTTGAGATATATTTATTAAAATACGGGTCTCAAGCCGGAGCGACACAAAGTATTGGTCTCGCGCGGCCGCTCGAGTCTTCCGGCACATGACTGACAGCGCCATTAGATTTATGTAACACAGTTTAAACCACAGATATAGATTTACATAGATAACGCAAATGCATGTACTTCGCGTGTACGAAACCCCGACCAAGCGTCAAGGTTGGTCGCCGTTAACTTACAGTTCGCGCGACTACAGATATAAAAATATGAGTATGAGCGAGATAATCAGTCGAGAGAATCGTAGCGGGCGGAGGGGCATCGGCGGCATCGGCGTCTTTAAATCGGTTTGGACTTCCCGTCACGAATGACGTCACAGTAGGTGTTAAAAATTCGGCCCGCTTGGTTTCAATACAAATCGTAATCCGTTGTCTATGTAAACCTATATCAGTGGTTTAAACAATATTGTGCAGTATGTATGTATACATAGGTGTTATAATTGCAAATGTTCCAGGAACCAGCTGGCGCCGTTGATCAGGTTGTCCATCTCTGCCGGCGTCGACGACAGCGAGTGGTTGTCGTCGTACATGTATATCCTGGACACAAATTAACATATCCGTGGTGGTCATTATGTTGATCCACTAATAACAAGGATAAAACAATATAGCAGTATAGCAGAAAGTAGAACTAAATTGAAATGAACAGGCTAGGCAAGTAATTAAACGTCATCGATCCAAGTCATTTGCCTAGCTGTTTGATCAAATGGCTGAATATAATTTAGGCCGTTAGTTGAACAGCGCTGTTTAGTAAAGTGCCTAGGCTGTTAATTGAACGGCGAATTAAGCTAGTTGGCTGCGACATAGGTACCACTTTAAAACTAAATTAAAATCGGTTCACCCGCTTGGGTGCTACGATGCCACAGACAGACACACATGAACACAGATACACAGATACACATGTTAAACTTATAACACCCATCTTTTGTCGTCGGAGGTTAAAAAGGACCATAGAAATACTGCAAGTGATACCTGTTTTCGTCGGGGGTTAAAAAGGACCCTAAAAGTACCTGGTGGGGACTCCATTGGCCTTGAGCCTCCTGGCGTACTCCAGCCCCTGGTGGTGCGGCACGCGCAGGTCGCGCGCGCCCAGCAGCAGCGCGGTGGGCGCGCGCGCGCGGTGCACGTGCGCCAGCGGCGAGCCGCGCCGCATGCGCACCAGCGCCTCCTCCGACACGGGGCCGCGCTCCGTGAACTGGAAGCCGGCTTCTACTGCACACCTGCAGGGCATACCGTTCTTATTGATAGCACAGTAGGTTTTAATTAAGGCTAAAGCGCCCATCTAGCGCGCGAAATTCAAAATTTTGAAGTGGTTTTATAGTTTATCCATAATCTGAAAACATTTAAGACACAATTTTGTGATTGGCGACAAAGAACGTATGCAATGCGTTTATTAATATATCCAACTTACTCTAACTCATTTCAAGAACGACAGATAACCAGAAAAACTGGCGTTTTTTGTATATTTAGTGATTAACTAGTATCATATCCACCGTGATAATATTTAGAGTAAAATAAATGTATTAATAAATGCACTGCATACTGTGTTTGTCGCAAATCACAAAAGGGCTTAAATGTTTTCAGATTTTGGATAAACTATAAAAATACTCGAAAATTTGAATTTCGCGGGCAAGACAGGCGCCTTCACCTTAATATACGAAATAGCAAGAAAAATTTATATTGTAAGAACATTATAAATAAATAAATATCGCCAGACGAACACACCAACTGTATGGTCCCAAACTAAGCATTGTTTGTACTATGGGTACCGTACGATGGGGCGATCCCAGTGACACCCAGACCAGGAAAAATTATGAAAAGGCCGAAATTTACCCTGACGGGAATCGAACCCGCAACCACCCTATGCAGTGAGCCGAACGGACTACGCTCGAACCACTGCGCCAAGCGGTCATCATGAACTCAAACTCAAAATTGTTTTTATTCACGTAAACCAACAAAACAGTTATGAATAGTCAGAATCTACCAAGGTTCAGAATGCTGCTTCCACTGAGAAGATCCGACAAGAAACTCAATGATTACTCTTTTCAATGAATAAATTTAGAATATTATTTATAGAATTTAGTTATGAGAAAATAAAAGAGCGTAAGGTGACAGTTGTCTAAAAGAACCAAAAACTACATATATTAAACAGTTCTTAAAACTATGAAGGTTTTAATTAATGACAACACTTTTGTTAACAAGCGTACGACCGGCCAGATGTTAAGCAGTTACCGTAGCTTAAGGCATAGCTCAGTTACCGATGAAGCGATTGAGAGGGTACTAGAAGCGAGGGATAACTTGCAAACATTGCCTAACCTGCAAATCCTACTCACCCGTCAGAGTTATCAGCGTAATGTCCCTTAGTAGCGAGATCTATCAGCGGATTCCTCATCACCATTGCCGCGAAACTCTCCGGGCATTGACCAGCCAGATGCCCCACCACGAGCCCTCCGTAACTCCCACCATAAAGGAACCAGTTCTTATCCTTTTCCAATCTTTCATCTATCTCTAGCAGGTGGGTAAGGGTGAGACGACAATCGCGGACGTCGTAGTCTCCTAAGTGGGTTATGAGAGACCGGAGGCGCGAGTCTCCTTGGCCGGTGGAACCTCGGAAGTTTATTCTTGTTGAAGCGAAACCTGATTGAGGTTACAAGAACGAAATTAAATTAAGCTAATTCTAATTTAAAGTCCATTATTTCGGTGATTTAATTAAACTTTATTGGCTTCAAACTATATATTTGGTGTCATTCCAATAAGGATAGTCGGACACTATTGTGCCTGTAAAACTATGGATCTTTGTGTCTGCAATAAAGCAATATTATTACTAATCCTTTATAGGCGAGAAATACGGGGCTAGTAAGGACAGGCTCTTCTCAAACTATAATATTACCGAGAAGTATTTATACTAAGCAAAAAGATTACAGCATTTTAAATTCTGTTTACGTTCATTTACCGCTTATTATGACTAAACAAAAACGGGCGAGCAAAATGCCGTAGGTATTGCAAACATCTATAGGCTACGGTTACAGCATAACATCAGGCAGGTCGTACGTTGTAAAATAAACATAGCGAACATGGAACTTAATGTCATTCTTTCATCCTACTAATATTATAAATGCGAAAGTTTGTGAGTGTGGATGTTTGTTTCTCTTTCAGGCAAAAACTACTGAATGGATTTGGATGAAATTTGGAACACAGATAGTTTATAACCGGGATTAACACATAGGATACTTTTTATCCCGATAATCCCGAAATGTTTGTTAAGTTAAATACCACGCGGACGAAGTCGCGGGCATAAACTAGTTCAAGTATAAAGTTACCTTAGCGATGGGACGTCATCCATAAAATTAAATTAAATAAAAAATAAAAATTCTGCCTTCAAAAAACTTACCAATCAGCGATATCCGTGGAATTGAACATAGTAGCGATATCTGTGACCGGGTTGCGGGTGACCACCGCACTGTAAACATCCGGGTACTGCCCGCTGAGGTGGGTGACGAGGAACCCCCCGTGGGAGCCGCCCGACAAACACACTTTCTTAGGGTCGATCGGGTACTTTGCCAGTGCCGCGTCTGTGGCCAGCTTGCAGTCCTTAACGTCTGCGTCGCCGACGCGCTTCGGCAGCGCCAGGAGGGAGGCCTCCCCGGCGCCAGTAGAGCCTCGATAGTTGACCTGTATTGACGCGAAACCTGAAAACGGTTCGGTTTCTGACTATCCCTTTTTGGAAGCGACGCTTCTCGGACGTTCGTGGCGCTCGCCGCGCGGCCACTCTATCCGTGCTAAGCGTCAGCAGCGTTACACGATGAAGTCAGTAACGGTACACGATGACGTCAGTACTAGGTGAAACAAAAAGGGTATACTAATAATTTTGCAACTTTACTTTGTACATCTAAAAGTATCGACTTTGTGGGACAGTTGAACTACTAAAGGTTACATATGAAAAGACTTGTGAAATCTGACAACAGCTGTACGAGAACACCTTTTGTTTTTCAAGTTTCCTCCAAAGCTGGTAGTTTACGAATTAAAGAGTTAAGTTTTGAAAAAATCTGTATACCTTTTCTGTTTCAAACTGTATATAGGTATACAGAGTGGTAGCTGCGGCGCCCTACGCTTTATACCATAAAGCATCGCTTCTTTCGGACGTCCCTAGACGGCACTGTTTGTGTGAATTTTTGGTCACTATGTCACTTGTTCATCTATTTATGTGTAAAGCCACTAATTTGAAACGAAATAATCCAATATTATAGGGCCTATGCACACGACGATACGCATAACGCGTATCGTCGTGTGCCTATGCACCTATGGTACCGATGTTGCCTGGGCGTTGTAAAACTTGAAATACAAAACGGTTCTGATAGAAATGCATTTGCAACGTGTTTTTGTTGCGATAAGGTCGTTTCACACATAGGTTCTTAAAGCTGTCATTGTCAACGAAAAGTCTATCTTTCATTTAAATAGCACTTATTACTTTAGTTTAAAGCTGTGATAGCCGATTGGTTAAAGCACGCGTCTTGCGGGCACCAGGTCTTGGGTTCAAACCCCGGCTCGCATCTCAGGATTTTTCAAAATCTATGTGCGAGTCATAATTTCTATATGATTATCACTTGCTTACGGTGAAGGAAAACATCGTGAGGAAACCTGCAAGATCTAACCAATTTTCGAAAGATATGTGAAATCCGCCAACCCGCAGTGGGCCAGCGTGGTGGATTATGGCCTGAATCTCCCTCGTGTTGAGGGGAGGCCCGTGCCCAGGAGTGGGACGTCAAAAGGGCTTAATTATTATTATTACTTTAGTTTACATTTTACTTTTGGTGTAACCAGCTAATATTGTCACAGACGGCATATTGTCGGCGCGAGCCTCAACTCGTTGGATAACCAGTGGGTTACATGACCAGTGGGCATTAGTTCTGTTCAGACATGAGTAAGAATAATGCTTTTTTAACCGACTTCAAAAAAAGGAGAAGGTTCTCAATACGGTTGCAATAGACTTGACAGACATTTAAAATTGTCATAAAATACAAGTGTCGTGAACGTGATATACACGCATCAGCTCAAAGCTGCTAGTGTATCAATAAATAAATAATTAAATAAAATAAATAATTTTTATTTTTTTTATTACAATGTCGAGCGTCGACACATGCGTACGTGCCACCTGATCTTAAGCAGTTATCGTTGCCTAATGCCTATATATAGATGCTTGCTTTATGGCGTCGATAGCCTAGTGGTTAGAGGGGCCGCCCTCGTAGCTGAGAGGTTCCGGGTTCGATACCCATCCCGGCCATTAAACTACTGACGTGAGCCCACTCTTAACAAAAGCGTTACCTTAGCTGGAGAGTCTAACGGGAATACAAGTAATGTGATAAAGTCACAATGCTAGTAATCTTTTGAAAAAAAAAACATATCAGAGGGAGGGGAATTGGACTACCGGCTCTTGTACGAAACGCAGCTTTAGTAAGTAGGTATTTTACGCCGATCTTCTGTGGGAGGGGAGTACTACCCAAATCGAGCCAGTCCGCATATAACCTGCATGGTACACTAGTATTATAAAGAGAAAACATTTGTAGTGTTGTATGTTTGTAACGAGTAAACTCAAAAACTGCAAACCCGATTTCAAAAATTCTTTCACCACTCGAATGCTACATTATCCCTGAGTAACATAGGCTATATTTATTACTATAAAAAAATAGGTATCCCTACTAAAACTTCAATAATGTCCCGAGGTGTAAAAAAATGCCATAAAATGTATTTCATCGCATGCGCTTCGGAAACTATTGATGATAAAACAAACAAATGTTATACAATAAGAACATATCAATATCTACAAAGAACTTCGCGATACCATATGTCCAACTATTATAGTTCTACTTTTTTACACATTAAAAGGGGATAGAAATGCCGACCAAAATCAGACCATGTTATCTATACCTTAGTATTAATATGTGGCGAGCTCACATTCACGTCGCCGACAGAAACGGACAGATGGCGCTAAATGCAGCGCCTCAATACAATGTACGGATTCTTCATAGAAAAACTGAATCACGATATTAAGAATCGCAAGCATCGTGACTATGTATACAAGACCCCGAGAATAACCAGCGGGGCATAGCGGCCGCCCCGCCAGGCACAACACCCGCCTGGCTGGAAGATCTTCCCTTTACCGCTAAAAATACTTATCCAAATAAATTTCATATTTGAGACTATTTTCATACTTGTAGATTACTTTTTGAATTATTTAAATCGGACATTCCAATCAAAAGGTATTACGAATTTAAAAATGTCAATCTAAACAAATACTAATAGAAAAATAAACGCCGCCGCGCCGTGGCCGGCACCGAATTCCGGGAGAGGGGTGTGCACATCTATAAAATAGGTTAAGTTAGGCAGTTCTTTTCAGGACTACTTAGAAATTTACTCAGAATGTCCACCCGTGCAAAGCCGGGACGGGCCGCTAGCCTTGAATAAAAGGTCTCACCTAGCATGTTGTAGAAGGCCGCTTCCAGCGAGTAAGCGTTGACGAAGCCGGAGTGCGGCCCGCCGTGCGGCCACACCACCAGCGGGAGCTGCTTGCCCTCGCGCTTCGGAGCGAAATACAACGCCGTGAACGATTCTGCGAACAATTGCAAGTAGTTTTGCAAACTGAAACGAACCTAGAACCGATAACACAAGGTTGGTTTTGGTCTACAGCAGTGCGTGTGGGTTGATTCTGTTCTGCAAAACGATATCCTATTGGTAGAGCTAAGCCCGTAATTCTTCTTCTTCCAAACGGCTTCACCGATTTTTATGATATTTTTAATCCACTTATGGGTTCTTCATGATGTTTTCCTTCACAGCGACATGTGAAATACGCCAACCCGCACTGGGCCAGTGTGGTGGATTATGGAATTAATCCCCTCGTATGGCGGGGAGGCCCGTGCCCAGGACTGGGACGTTAAAAAGGGCAATTTATAATAATTAATAAATAATTTAAGCAGTGCTACTCTTAGCAATAATAATGGATATATCGTGACATTCGTATTGTCGAATCCTACACTAAGCTCCATCTTTTTAGCCGTCGTATCGATTACAGAACGAACAATACAAAGTTATCGATGACAGTAAGAAAGATGGAATTTGGAGTAGGATTCGACACTACGTATGTCACGATATATCCATTATTATTGCTAAGAGTAGCACACCTGGGCCCTAACCACGCCAGCTACTCAAATCGTAATAGAAAAGCAAACACTCGCGATTACGTTTCAAACGCTCCGCTTTTGACGCTTTGCTGACACCGTACCATATCAATGTCAGTAGAAATCGTGAAGCTCGTGTCAGCAAAACGTCAAAAGCGGAGCGTTGAAACGTAATCGCGAGCGTGTGCTTTTCTATTACGATTTGAATAGCTAGCGTGGTTAGGGCCCTGAATGAATCCGCTAGGTGGCTCTGTTATCAACATCTGGCGATACTCACTGACAGCATCCTGCGAGTCGGAATGCTCCAGGGACAAGTACTCCACGGTGGAGCTGGCGACTGAAGGCGGCACGGCGGCGGGTTTGGTCACCGGCAGCCACTTTATGCTGGCCTCGTCGCCTGACGGTGGGAGACGGCCCACGAACAACTAGCGAATACACGATTTTATTTGGTCATCAACCTTTATGGAGACCCTTATACAGATTGAAACAGAAAGGGTATACTTTTTCAAAACTTAATTTTGCAATTCTAAAACTATCGGCTTTGGAGGAAACTTGAAAAACAAAAGGTGTTACAGGGATACAGCTGTCGACACATTTCACAAGTCTACAAAACCTTTAGTACCTAAACCTACCATTTCTGTTTCATCAGTAGAAAGGAAAAAAAAATGCCACATAATATTAAGGCACAAAATAGAAAATCGAGGAAAAATGGGTCTATTACTCTATATCACTGTAATTATTTTACTCTGTATTAGGAGTAAAATACAATGAACCATGAACAGTGACGGCGCATTAGTATCAAGGCTGAACCAAGTAGGCACCCCAGCCTAATGCCAGCCAAATGCTTGGCGCTTGAGTTAAACCGGGCGAAGCTGAGGAAATTAAGCGATCCTACTGCACAGCCAAGTAGACAGTAAACCTTATAAAGCCAAACTCGCTCAGTGTTATTACAAACAAATGCAACACAGGTAACTTTTTTTTTTTAACAATTTTTTTTATTAAATTTATAACGATGGTAACACCAGTAACAAACAACGAATACTCAACAAAAACCTGACAAAATATGTTGATAAAAATTCCATGTCATTATGACTTTATTATAGGTTTTTTTATGTTTTTTTATGTACTACCTATATTTATGTATGTTGTGTTGAAACGTATACCTGTCCGGGAGTGGTCAGGCTGGAGCAGGTAGCGAGGATGACGTCAGATCTCACGTCCAACACGCTGGTGGAGCATGGGGAGCTTCTGTTCGATATATCCACTATCCTACCGCTGTCTATAACAATAAATTTACTTAGTGCTGACTATGTTTTTATTCAGGTTGCGTCGTTCTATACATGGGCAAAAGGACTCCTGCCGGCTTAGTGTGTTAACACACTAATAGATCGACGATAGATGTTCGACCGGTTGGTGTGCTAACACCCTTATGTCCCAATCCTTTTTGTGAAAGTTTCAATTTGTCCCGGCAACTTCTCTGCCTTTCATAAAAATAATTCGTAATAGGTACCTACCTATTCACCTATCCACCTGGATACTCAATCAAACGCTGGAATGTTGTAAAGTACTTAAGTACATCATGTAAGTAATCCAATACGGTTTACATTGTAAACCGTTTGAGTTTTAATGATCACCCATGAAAACGTTAGAAACATGTGCAGATCTATTCATTAACTAGCTGTGCCCACGACTTCGTCCGCGTGGAATAGTGTCTTTGGGTAACAATTTTGTTTATTTAGGCTATATAAAACATAAACCTTACATATTTCCATACAAACTTTCATCCCCTATTCCCTATTGTTATTTTACACCCTTGAGGGTAAAACTTTTCCAAACTTTGAATGTCATATTTATTTATATCGAATAAACAGCCTAAAAATAAGTTTCAAGCTTCTAGCTCTAAAAATGACGATACTTCCATACAACTTTTCATCCCCCCCTTTCAACCCCTTACAACCCTTTTTCCGCATTAAAAAGTAGCCTATGTAAAAGTAGCCTTTCTCAGGTTCTAGACTATCTGTGTACCAAATTTCATTTAAATCGGTTCAGTAGTTTTCGCGTGATAGCGCGACAAACAGAATTACTTTCGCATTTACAATATTAGTAAGGATTTTACTCAGGTATGTATGTACATAGGTAATGTCCATCAATTTAATAAAAGCTTTACCTATATCGACTACATAACTCCGGACTTCGTTCTTCTGCGGTGTAGACAGCACTATTCTCTTGCCGTCGGCGCTGAAACACTTGGATGGCAAGGCTAGGCTGTAAATGCCGTGGAAACTGCCGCCGTCCGCCGTTGGCACTTCCGTCTGCACTATATCCGTTATTGTTGTCACTTCCGTCTGAAATGTAAATGAAAGGTACGGAACTGGGCACTAAAACAGAAGAGAGTATACCTGTGTTGTCATTTACAGATGTCATCCCCTATTTCACTCCTTCAAGTTTTATTTTCGCGACAAAAGGTATCCTATGTCCTCTATACAATAATTCATCTAAATTGGTCAGCAATCCATTTGCGTATCTCAAAGAACGCGGAAATAAAGAAAGGTGTATAATTTACTATAGCTTTTGTCACCAATTTCGTCCGCGTGGATATTGGAACGGAATTTACACACAAACTTCCATCCGCTATTTCACCCCTTCAATTATTATTTTCACGACAATATGTCCTTATGTCGTTCTCTAAGGTCCAATCTATCTCTACACAAAAAATCATCTAAATTGGTGTAGCGGTTTAGGCGTGAATGAAAACGTAACAAACATACCGACAATTACTTTCGTATTTATAATATTAGGCTTGGATTTATTAGATAGAAGACAAATTAGGACAACATGAAGAACGGACAGTGAACATTAATGGTTTTATCACGTGTCTATCTTTCGTGTAATATCAAAGTCAGTTGTTGAAATAAACATGTGATGAACCCGTGTTTAATCAAATTTTAAACAATGTTTAGAATTGTTTACACGTTTAGGTTTAGGTATTTATCGTTTAGTTAAAATTGAACATGATTTTTTTCATGTGTGTATTATGTCGGAAATGAAAAAAGATGGATGTGAACATTATATATGCTATTCCTGCGACTTCCTTCGCACGTACTACTTAGATTCTCACTGAACCCCACCCCTGGTACCAAAATTCTTTGAAAATAGCATTTTTATGACTGTTTTTGAATTTTGATAACCTCTGGACATGCTGCAGCACTTGATTCGTTCGATATTGGTTGTGTTCTCAATTGTTAAGCTATCATTATGCTAAATTTCATAAGAATCGATCCAGTAATCCTCGAGATTTCTTCC
Source organism: Notodonta ziczac (assembly GCA_918843915.1). NCBI lineage: Eukaryota > Metazoa > Arthropoda > Insecta > Lepidoptera > Notodontidae > Notodonta > Notodonta ziczac. The sequence continues at coordinate 11,461,249 of OU974044.1, read as the reverse complement.
AGAAGGGGAGCGATAATATACAAATTTTACCTAAAAATAAAATTTTTATTATGTTTCCTCAGACGTCCGAAGTCCCTTTATGAGAGAGTACATCGATTCCTTCCGCCGGAAGTTGTCGTTTCGCAATTTTCCCACCACCGCGTCAGCGCCCTCTGTACTTCCGGTTGGCAACAAATTCAAACCAACCAACGACACCACAAGCCACGATATCTTTTTCATTGTTATGCTCGTAAAGGTGAATGTTCCACCAGGAAGCCCTTACTGGGACTTCAGACGTCTGAGGAAACATAATAAAAATTTTATTTTTAGGTAAAATTTGTATATTATGTGTTCCGTTTGACGTCCGAAGTCCCTTTATGAGAGATTTGTTTGTTATCTCCTGGTGGCTTGTGTGGTAGGTAATGAATAATAGACGCAACAATGTGAATAAGTATCCTGAATGTATTATTAGAAACTTATTATTCAAATCAAACATGATTTTGATGAATACACATTGCGTAACCTATATGTTTAGACATATGTACACAAATCAAAATTAACAAATGATAATGTTTAATCAACGTAATTATATAAATGGTGCCTTCAAATCTTGAAGCAATCAGATACTTAGTAATGTCTACTAAGTTTTTATGAAGTTAGGAATAAATTTGACAGCGAGCTTTCTGTGGCCGTCGCGGTACCTCTAGTATTTATAATACTTTTTTGATAAAACTTCCTAAATGTACATTCATGTTGCCAATTTGCCTTATCCAAAATTTCATTAATAGGATAACTTTCTATCCAATTCAAGGAAGAAACAGCTGATCTGAAGCTTCCAGGGGAAGCTTCAATACCCGCTTCCACTAAAAGTTTTTTAACCCAACCCCCAATCATGGCTGGAGTAGCGGGCCTTACGGGTTCCCTAGTTGTAATGAACAGGTTAGTCACGGGACCCCTTAGGTTGGAAGAAATCGTTTTTAATTTTCTTAACCAATAAACTGGGTCTATATTTCGATCGGAACAAGTCAATAGTTTCCAACTTGACTGCTGATGGATTGCAGAATCCGTTTTAGAACCAAACGAGGGGTGTAATGTAATAGAGTCCGAATTATCTATAAAATTACATGAGTTACAATGTAATAAGGTTAAATCGTGGACTCTGCGCCCCGATGCTAACAACAGAATTGTAGCCACACGTCTAGATACGTTATATAAACTATTTGACGTTGTATTTGTACTCTTCAAATATCTTATAAGCACTCTTGCATCCCATATTGGTGCTTTGGGTGGTAAAGGTTTTGACAAAGATACCGCTTTCAACATATGTTTAACAATGTGGCTAGAAGAAATTTTAACGTCAGACAAAGTTTCACAAATCGAAGCGATTACGGATTTATGTACTAAAATGGTACGGTAGGCTAACCTGTCCGATATAAACAACTTAGCCAAATATCTGGCTACATTTGACGGTGCGGGATTTCGAGGGTCTAGACTATTCTGGCCACACCAAAGTGTCCACCTACCCCAAATAGGTGTATAGGTCTTCAGAGTGGAAGCCCGCCAACAAGTTGAAAGTAACGCTTCCTCCTGGGGTGACCAATTTTGTGTTAGCGCGTCCCACCCAAAATGAGCCAGGCTTCCAGCTGCAGGCTGTTGATGTGAGCTGGCGGTCGTCCCGTTGCCGTGTCCACTAGGTTTCTCTCTAGATGAGGTATCTTCCTGGGTCTTGTTAAGGATCTGGCCCTCAGGTCCGGACGCCAAAATGGTTTCTTCCACCTGGGTGCTATGATCACAAACTGGCCTGATGCCGAGTTTAGGTGATGAAGAATCTGAGGCACTAGGCAAGGTGGTGGGAACACCCAAGCCAGATTGTAGTGCCAACGTCTGCTGAATGCGTCGTGAAAGCATGCGTTCGAGTCGGACAAGTCGAGTGTAACGTAGTTTTGTACGACGTGTGCGGTCTGAGACGTAAACAAATCTATTTCTGGGGTACCCCATTGCTGGAATATTACACTCAGTGCGTCTGCCCTTATGTGCCACTCGGAGCCGGCGCGATTTTGTGACATGCGGTCGGCTTCCGTGTTGTACACTCCTGGAAGGTAGTGTGGGAGGAGTACCACGTTGAGGCTGTCTGTCAGAGCTAGGAGCTGCCGAGTCAATTCCAGGAGAAGTTTGGACTTGGTTCCGCCCTCTTTCCTGATATGAGCAATTACAGTCTTGTTGTCGCTCTGTAATATCACCGCCGAGTTTTTGAGGACGTGGGCTCTGAAGGAAATGGCTGCTATTAGTGCGTACATCTCCTTTGCGTTGCAATGCCAATGATTCTGTTGACGCGTCCAGGCACCGCACATCATTTTGTTGTTCACCATGGCACCCCATTTGATGTCGGATGCATCTGTGATCACGTAGTTTGTTGATCACGTCCGATGATGTATTAGTGTCACCTGGTCCAAGTTGTTTAGCCACCACTTTAGCTCCATTTTCACCATGTGTGGGTAAGGGATTGAGGCCAGAGGTGTCCGACGTAGCAGATTGCTGTGGCTCTGTAGACAACGGCAATGCAGCCTTCCCCGATGGGTGATGAAGGCCGCAAAGTTTAGATACCCTAAGAGGCATTGCGCCTGCTTGAGGGTCCAACTGCCGGCAGCCAAGCGAGTTTGACCGATTTGAGCCAACAGACATTGACCGATCTTGCTGATCTTCTCTGGGGGCAGGCTTTTGGTGTTTAGCTCCGAATCCCAGGTGATGCCCAAGAAGTCGATCCGCCTGGTCGGTATGATGACTGACTTGTCGAGATTGACACACCAACCCAGACTGGTTAAAAAAGATATAGCGGTCTTCATGTGCGAGCTTAGAATGGCCTTGGATTGATGGACAATCTTGAGGTTGAAAATTACTCGACTCTTCCCATTGCTTTTGCATATAATAAAGAGAGGGGAGATAAAACTTGGAGTTAATGGGGCAGGTTCGAGCACTTGACTTTGGATCATCTTTTGAATTTCTACTGACATCAAAGAGCTCATGGGTGTTTGATATTTTAACATTACCTCCGCCGTAGGAAAAATTAAAGGCGGCACCTGGCTGAACGGAATTCTCGCACCATGAATAATTTTTAAAATTGATTTGGGGGGATCTAAGCGTTGCCAATTGTCTATATAAAGCTTTAGACAACCCCCTGAGAAATCGGCCGAGTCATGCTTTATTTTTGTAGGGTTTGTGTGAGTTCTTATATTTTGCCCCCCCTTTTCTTTTGAAATGTTCATTATTTTGCTGTGAGGCAGACTCTTTTTTGTCCGTCCGTACCGATTTGTTAGTAGGGCGGGTACGCCGAAATTTATCGCGAAAGGACGTGGATGGTTGTGGAGTCGGCGCGCGATCTGACCGTGCAGAAGAAGTCTGCTTCTCTAGCTTATCAATACCCCCAATTTTTTGGACATAAGTTGATAAAGACTGAGGGTTAAACATATATTCTAAATTTGGGGGTATCTTTTGTAAGTCATCACGCATGTACTTGCTTTTCAAATTTTTTACTAGACCCCGACGGCGAGTCTCTAAGACTTCTGCTCTTCTACCACAGATAATTTGCAGTATATCATGAGAGACGGTTTTATACGCTGAAGAATCTCCAAATAAATCCTTAAGTTTCTCGTAAACAGTAACAGGTGTAAGTTGGGTGCCGCTTTGCGAGGACCAATCTATGAGGCTTTGTAAGGCTGTATTTACACACTCATTCTGAACCATACCCGCGTTAGACATGGCCGCGAAGCTTCGTTCCACTTGAGACCAGTTTAACGGTGCAGCTGACTGCGCGTTTTCAAAACGTTTTAGTTCTTCGTTCACTTTCAATTCCATAAAACCCGGTGAGGCGACGTATTTCTTTTGTGTCTCCATGTAACGAACGCCTTTCCAGTCATCCGTGTCAAAACGTTGTATACCGGCGAGCTTAGAGAGCCTTTCTGGTATAGCCTTAGGTATAGAAGGCTCTTGAACAGTCACGGTAATATTCGTAATATCTTCAACCCTATTTGTTATTGGAGGTCGTAAAAAACAATGACTGGGGTCGGATGCCGATGCAGAATTCGTCAACGGCGATACCACTGGTAGATGCGCACTTAAAACATTGTTCACATGACTTACCAGCTGATTTGCAAGCATTGCAAACCTGTTATCCATTTCAGCGTCCTGTGATGTGGAGCAGCTGCGATGGCGGGTAACACGTGCACGTTTTCTGGCCGGTGATGCCGCGCAGCTACCTGCCTCCGCGTTTTCAGACTCGCTCGAACTCGAATCACACGAAGACTCCAAACTGCGACGTTTTCTTCCTGTAGCCTCCGGCGCCGGCGCGGTAGATTCGTTATTCATTTTAACTATTTTTTATAATAATTTGAACTTTCTACTTTTAATCTCAAAAGCTCAGTGATTATGAATTTATATTTGCGAAAACAAGCAACCGTCCGAACGGTATGAAAACCGACGCAACAATGAAAAAGATATCGTGGCTTGTGGTGTCGTTGGTTGGTTTGAATTTGTTGCCAACCGGAAGTACAGAGGGCGCTGACGCGGTGGTGGGAAAATTGCGAAACGACAACTTCCGGCGGAAGGAATCGATGTACTCTCTCATAAAGGGACTTCGGACGTCAAACGGAACACATAATAAGCACAAAATTACTTATTCCAAAATTTTAATAAAATCAAAATAAATGCATGTATGGATAATAACTTAAGATAAACATTATTCTAAAGATTTTCTTAATATTTTTATTTCCAATTCCTTTTTCTGTTTTTCTAATAGTAAAATGTCGATGTCTAGCTTGTTCCGCATCGCCTGATGGCTCAGATTCCGTTTGTGGAACTCCATCTTAATGGCGTGTTCCTCGAACATCAATTGCTTATTTAAATTTCTTAATTGTATATTAGATGACATATAAATTCCATTCCGGCCGGTTCTGAAACATTAACATTGCAACTGGTTAGTATCTGTGTAGTAATAAGCAAGTCTGTTAATACTGGTACTAGTATACTAACTCTGTTTTGCGACCCTTAACACTCTGAGGATAAGTTTTGAGTCGTATATTCTTCCTGTCTGCGTTAATAGATTTTTTATAAATAATAGTCTTAGTTTCGGGATCTGTATTAACAGTGTTCGTATCCATGTCTCCCGGATTATTCTGTGCTATCAGAACCTGTGAATAAAATATATATTGCCTTAGTTTGCACAACAAATTTGATCCATTTGACGACTGCTTGGCACGTAGATTCGAACGTAGGCCGCTCGGCTCACTGCACATGGTGGTTGCGGATTCGATTTCGCCTTCGAAAGGCCTTTTCGTTATTTGCCCTGGTCTGGGTGTCACTGGGATCGCCCCCTGTCCATTGTGCGGTACCCATTGTACAAGCGTTGCTTAGTTTGGGACCATACAATTGGTGTGTTTGTCTGGCGATTTTTATTTATTACTTGGTAAGTGGTAACCGTCGCCAAGGACATAATATGCAACTCTTGAGGAGCAAACGCAGGGCCAGACTTAAGACGTGAAGACTGCCCTTTTGTAGCACCCCATATAGTAGTGTAAAGAATGATTCAGGAGAGAGATTGTACCACAACTTGCCATGCTTGGAAGGAAGGCTTCCAATGCAGGCGGGTACCTAAGTAGGGGTACCAGGCATTCAAATGCTATTGATGAATATTTCTCAGTATATAAGAATACAATGGTGGAAAATGTTGTACATTATGATGCAATTTACCTCATCATAATGTATATCAGGAACCGTTACAACTTCTTCCACTATAGGAACGCCGATTTCATTCCGAACATCCTGCAAATATCAAATTGTTAAAGTATACCTACATAACTATAAGCAAAACTAAAATCCTTTGGTTTGTACTAACAATTCATACCTCAGTTCTACCATTGCCATGGAAACAGTTGCGTACCTCATTATCTTTCTGTTCAATTGTGTCCTAGAAAACAAAGAAAATATGTATAAATACAATTATACATCAAAAAACATCATTATAATCCATCTGTAGCTGACATGTTCATCCATCCATCCATCAGGCGAAAGATGTTCACGGCTGGACATAGGCCTCCCCAATGTCTTCCACTCATGACAGTTTTCCACCACTTGCATCCACAGGCTTCCTGCGACGTATGCAATGTCATCAGACCACCTTATAGGGGGGCCGTCCTCAACTAGACTTTTAGGTATGCGGTAGCCATTCCAGAACCTTTCTGCCCCATATAATTTAAATTCTAAATACAATATAATTAATATGAGGTTTATTATTTCATTCGCTAGGGTGTCAAGTGTAGAGCATATCTACCATATTCTCAAAAAAGCCATCACCATCAAAACTATTTGTTTCATCAACAAAATCATTCCGGCATATGTTTTTTATCATTCCTTCTTCTTGTGGAGGAGATAGTGGCTGATGTCCACCTCCACCTCTCACACATTCCTTATGACACACACTCTTTTTCGCTGTGAGCTTGGCTCTCCTCCAAAAACCTTTTAGTTGGCCAATCTCCCTATGATTGCCATATAATTCTTTAAGTCTGCAATAAACATAATTACTATCTACATTTGACCATTACAGGTAACAAGAAGTAATAAAGGAGACCTTCCATGGCGCCCCCAGGCTGATGAATAATCTATACAAATAACTAAATATCGCCAGACAAACACACCAACTGTATGGTCCCAAACAAAGCAATGCTTGTACGATGGGTAACGTACATTGGACGGGGGGTGATTCCAGTGACACCCAGACCAGGGTAAATTACGAAAAGTCCATTTCCGAAATTTACCTTGATGGTTATCGAACCCGCAACTACCCGGTGTAGTGAGCCGAGCGGCCTACGCTCGAACCACTGCGACAAACGGTCGCTAACTGATGAACTGAACTGTTTATATCAAATACTCACCGGTTTTGGACTTTCAGCCATTCTAATTGTTTTCTTCTGTTTGCGTTGGTATCGGTCTGTTTATTTTCTATAATTGCTGCCGACTGGCGCATTATTTCCAAAAATAAAACCTGAAATGAAACATGATGTTACAACAATAAATAATTTAGCCTATTGGCGCACTTCGCCCAAAAAATATACAAAACAAGGGTTCAAACTTACAATACCCTGCTGAGGCTGTATTTTGTTATACAACAAACTTATCATGTTAAACTCCCGGTAATGTTTCAGGTACAATCTGTTACTAACCTTTTCTTCATGTGTCCAATTTTCTCCACGGTAGCGACCCTTTTTCTCGTCGTTTCCTTTTGAACTATCCATGGCGAAACGGGCAAGTAGCCATAAAAAATCTTAATTTATTTGGGATCGAATTCACAAACAAACTACAGGATCTGGCCAGAGATTTGACAGTTCTCGCATTAGAGGATCTGACAGGGAATCTCTCTGTTCTGACAGTTCTGACAGTCCGATTTTTTTTTGGTGCTTGCCTTTTTTTCCTTTAGCGTTGTATTACGCATTTAGCCAATGTACTAATAGTAGTAAAAAAACAAAACTAATGGCAGTGCTTTCACATAACATAATCAATACACGCTCATTCTGGTTAAGCTAATAATTCACCTCAAGTACTAAAATCAATATTGTTTGTCACCATTAAATTGGTGTCGGTCACAGAAGTCTTAGCGTTGATATTTGATTGTTTTGTAAAAGATGTAAAAGTCGTTCAAAAATCAAATTGATTTTAAACGATTTAAATTCACTATGATGTTTTTTATATTTTTTGTCAAAAAATAGGAACACCGTATATCGGTGTATGTGCTTCGTTAGTTAGTAAGGGGTAAGACAAGACTTATTTTAGGGGTAAGTTGAATATACTCTTTGTCACGTAGTAGGTAATCAATTTTAGATAGCAAAATTTCGATCAGGATTTTTAATAATTTCGCGCATTAGAGTACTTACAGCATCTTTCTTAAGCATGACTAGCTGGTGGCAAGCGTGGTGGGGCCCATCGGCCTTGCGCTGCAGCCACACCAGGTCGCCACGAGGGCTGTACCTCGGCGACCGCACCGCCATTCCCTCACCGCTCAGCTTTCCTGACAATACAATGTTCGTAACCGAGAGGCCTATGTTCAGCAGTGGACGTCTTCCGGCTGATGATGAACCGAGAGGACACAGACCATTAAACTATTGGTGCCGAGAGTTCTAGGTATCAAGTACTTAGCTTATTCGTAGGGAGGGCCTACAAGCCTAGTAATGGGAAGTTACATGGCAAGTTATAGTAAAAAAAAACCTCGGAGCACTAAAAAGGCCAGAAATAATTAATACGTATTGTTTTTAGTAATTTGCCAATGAATTTTCTAATTTTAAACCCTGAATACTCCGCAACTTAAATTTGAAAAAGAAAACTAACGAGACGTATCGACAACCTCTTTTTTACAGTCCGTTGAAAAAAATGAGAAATGGCCTGACATCGAGGGAAGTTCGACTTGTTTCCATTGAATTGTTTTTACGACTCACTCATATTGCCATCCCTGGTGAGCGTGAAGATATAGCTGGGCCGGTTGGTGCAAAAGATGAGCCCGAGGCGGCGCGGCTCCGTCTCCCACGCGGTGCCCGTCACGCCGCTGCCGTCCGGGGTGAAACGGACCTGACGAAAATAACTTGAAATGTGTACACTAGAATTTATAAAATTATATAAAGACTAGCTGTGCCCACGGATTTCGTCCGCGTAGTATTTAACGTAACAAAAATTTCGGGATTATCAGGATAAAAAGTATCCTATATGTTAATCCCGGTTATAAACACACGGTTATAACACAGGTATTCCAAATTTCATTCAAATCCGTTCAGTAGTTTTTGCGTGAAGGAGTAACAAACATACATACATCCACACTCACGACCTTTCACATTTATAATATTAGCAGGATATATAACTCAAAGGTGACTGACTGACATAGTGATCTATCAACGCACAGCCCAAACCACTGGACGGATCGGGCTGAAATTTGGCATGCAGGTAGATGTTATGACGTAGGCATCCGCTAAGAAAGGATTGGATGAATAATCCCGAAATTTTTGTTTTTTGTTTTCGTTTTTATGATATTATTTTCGCTAGCTGGATGGTGAAGAAAAACATCGTTAGGAAGCCTGCACGTGTTTAAAAAAAAAGAGTATAGTTAAGTTCGCGAACCCGCACAGAATCAGTAGCTCATGTTATCATGCTCAGTTATGGTGCTCAGTAGCTCGAATACTACGCGCATGAAAGGGGAATGTGCCTGCCTGGCATAATGGCAATAGCCTTGCCTCCTATTAAATTGAAGTACGCGTGACGTTATTAATAATAATAATAATAATAATAATATTTCTTTATTTTTAAATAATAAGCTGCCTCTAAAGGTTGCAGCCAGCACTCATAATAGTATTAAACTGTGCTATGAGTGCTGGCTTCCATCAAGATATTGTACGTACAGGTTTTCTATACAAATAAATAAAATTGGAGTGTCTGTTTGTAATATCAAACTAACACCTTTTCACTAAGCGCACAGTTGTGTGTTATATGATAAGTAATATAAATTAAGTTATATAATTAAATGAAACAATAAAATTAATGTTAATGGGTAATAACAATTGTGTGTTATATGATAAGTAATATAAATTAAGTAATTATTCTATTGCATGTGTGTTGGGTTTACGTTTATTTACCAAGGCACCATTCAAGTTTATATTGATGTGTGTGTAGTGTTTTTTTGCCGTTTTACCTACATTGTTACGATCGATGTTTGTACAAATGAAGGTGTTCTACATTTCTTATCTGTGTACTTACTACTCTAGGGAATAGATACGTAATGTTGGTGAACATGTTACCTGTCCCGGACACCAGGAGTCGGGTAGCCCGTCCAGCACGGTGACGGTCTCGGCGGGCAGCTCGCACACCACCGCCACGGACAGGTGCTTGCCCACCAGCTGCTCGCCCCAGTCTTGCCGGTACACGAACTCCTCGCCCTGTCAAGCGAAATTGAAGTTATTAACGCAATGTAACTAATAAAACTGTCAGCTTAGGTATTCAATTGGCTGCAATAATTTGCAGCCAATTGAATACCTAAGCTGAAAGTGAATACCTAAGCTGAAAGTGTTAATACACTAAGTGTAAAAAAGATATCTGTCTAGCTCTTACATTACAATTATTAGTATTGTGCCACGACAATGAGCTCATCTTTTAGTATTTTCGCAGTTCCTTTGACTAAAGGAACTGCGAAAACACTTTAAATTATTATTAGACGTTATTGTAGTCTATGTATTGACGATCACTTGGTCTCTAGTGGTTCGGGCATAGGCCACTCATCTCTGCGGGTTCCATTTCCGTCAGGGATATTTTGAAAATGCCTTTTCTAATAATATGTTTACCCTGGTTTGGGTATCACCGGACACGCCCCCAATAAATTGTATTTAATATAATGATTTATTTATTGTACCTTTTTGGGTGGAGTCTCACCACTGCCGTCAGCTTTGGGTTTCTCCTCGGCCTTTCTCTTGATGTACGGCTCAGACTTAGGCAGCTTCTTCTCAGCGACGTACACTACCGCCGACTCGTCGTGAGCCCAGTCCAGACTGCCGAATTCAGCTGGAATTTCATAAATACTGTTAAGTTCGATTCACATCTAGCGGACCGCATTGGAGCGCGTCGGAGCGCATTTTGCAATGAGGCAAATATGACTTCGAGCGTATTCGCAGCGCTGCGCTCCGATACGCTGCGCTAGATATGAATCGCACTTCTATAGACGACATCACGTTGAATAGTCGCGTTAGCACTGCAATTAAGCTAGCTGGTTATGCTAGGAGTAGTCTCCTGTCAATAGTTTAAGGGCTGTGATTGTTTTGTTTTTGTTTGTATTATTTGTTACTAATATTACTATAAGATTTAATGTATGACTATCTTTCTATGGAATTTGTCCCCAATACATGGTTTTATTATTATTATTAATGGCCAGAAGATTGAGGATCGAAGCCGAAACCTCCCGGTTACAACAACAACGGCCTCTATAACCATAGGCTCATGAAGTTTGAGCAAGGTTTATTGAGGTCTTACTCACAGTCGGCGTACACGTCGCCGTGCAGGTCCAGCGCGGTGAGGTCGATGCAGTGCGCCAGCGCGCCGCGGCTCCACACCTCCAGGTACTGCTTCTTGGCGTCCTTGCTGTTCTTCTCTTCGCGGATCACCGCGCGGAAGGTCTCGCGAGGAGACACCGAAGACAGCAGCCTGTGAAAGTTAATTGGATTACTCAATAGGCTGGTCCAGGCATTAAACATTTTGTTAAAACAGCTAGTTATACCCATCTGCGACAAAGACATAATATGAAGCCGTTTCATCAAACTAAGTTATATCAAATATTCCCAACTTACTCATTACTGACATCCGTACCAAAGTCACTCTCAGCTATAACATTAAGGCCATCGTCGATGGTGTAGCTAGTCATGTACTTTGTGTTCTTGCCCTTGTCCAAGTTCCTGATGGTCCAGTTGGCCGAGACCCTATTGGCAGAGTTGTTGAGCTTCCCGCCGGCGACCGCTGGTATTTTAGCCAGAGTCTTGTAAGCTGATATGATGTTTTCTATCTGAAATCATGAAATAAAACATCTAAATATGATCGGATTATTGACATGACATGAAAATAAAATAAGTAAAAGTAAATGTTTTTATTGCCCAGACAGGCACACTGACATGCAGTCCACCCAATAGTAAATGGTTACCATTGCCCAGGACATATGAAATTTATTGGAAAAAATCCAGTGCTGGCCATTTAGAGACCAATAGACCTGCCTTCTGAAGAACCCCACCCCATGTTGTAGTACAATGAAGCCTTCAGGAATAGGGGCATTATGTCCTTGTTGTGCCTGTGAAGTTGCTGTCTGCACCTATGCGATAATAATGTGAGTATTACTTACATGTGATGACATCTTCAACATTACACAGTGCTGGTTCAGAAGGAAGCCTGCTACTATCTGAAAAGATTATCTATTTAATTCATTTATATTCATGCACAGTTCAGACTGATTAGATATGTTGGCTTTTATTTGTTCTTGCCGTGACTTTGCACGGACGAAATAATACTAATTTATGTGTTCTTTATTTTTTACGCCCGAAAAAAGACATTGTTATAATTTGGTATTTTTGGTTTGTCAGTGTAAACATGGAGTTACAGTGCAGAGCAAGTTAATTGAGCGATCAAAGGTGTGGGGAAGGCTTTACACGACAATGAGTGCGTGGGAAGGTTGGTGGTTGATCATAGTATGTTACATAGGCGCATTTGGCACAACCTAGATAGTTGGAACTTCTTATCTGTGTCTGAACCCTGTTGTGTCCTTATATTAATAGTAATAATAATAATTTTAGCCCTTTTGACATCCCACTCCTGGGCACGGGCCTCCCCTCAACACGAGGGGGATTCAGGCCATAATCCACCACGCTGGCCCAGTGCGGGTTGGCGGATTTCACATGTCTTTCGAAAATTGGTTAAATCTTCTAAGACATGCAGGTTTCCTCACGATGTTTTCCTTCACCGTAAGCAAGTGATAATCATATATAAATTATGATTCGCACATAGATTTCGAAAAATCCAGAGTTTCGAGCCGGGGTTTGAACCCGAGACCTGGTAGCCCGCAAGACGCGTGCTTAACCAATCGGCTATCACTGCTTCGTCTTTATATTACAACAGTACATTTCCAATATTCTTTTTTTTTTGGTGAGTGCATTGCTGTTATTAATCACTTAACACTACATAAGATCTAGTTATAATGATATTCTCTTTGATTCGTTCCGGGCAAAGCCAAGGAAACTCTGTGAAAATCTGTAATAAAGAAGTTATGATTTTGCGTTCTACTGCTCAACACATAGGTTAATAAAGCTTGAAATAATTCATACCTAATTTACTTGACGCAGGCTAAATGCGAAAAGCGAACCAAACGAATTTGAAAAAAGTGTTGTAAGCAAGCAAAGAGATTAGGTCAAATCTAAGAGAAAGGGTCAAATTAGATCTGCTATGTCTATGGTTCGTAGGGTAAAACACAAAAAAGACATACGGACGAACATAGTAACCTCCTCCTTTTGGAAGTAGGTTAAAAATAAGAGGGTAACCTGAGACATCTACCTGGGGGTAAGGTAACCCTATTATAAAATGCTTGGAGAAAATAAAGGGCTTTTTTATGTGTGTTTCACAGCCAGACGTTGTTATATTGCAGAGCAAATAAATAAATGATATTTACTTACCGGTTAATAGGTTATTAATAATAAATGGTATAATAAAAAAAAAATTGTTAAAAAAGTGCAAAAATATGAATATTTTATATTATTTATTTGGATCTTGGGTGGATTCAAATATAACAACAAACAGAACAGAAACCTTTGACAGAGAGAATACAATCACAGATTAGAGATATGTAGCAAGAATACAATACTACGTAAGTACTACCTTTGATAAAAAAAATGATAACAAACAAAGAACCAAGCAAAAGTTGAAAGTGACAGTAAAAGAATCAGTGTTGTCATAGGTCTGTGCGTTAATCTGTATAACATATGTTTGTATGCGTACAAAAGACTAAAATCTGTTTAAATCTGTAATCCAATAATCTTTTGTTGAAAATCTAAATTAGTAATTTAAGGCCCGTATTAATACATGATACGAAGATAAAACCATTAAGTTATTAACATGGTTTTAATCAGCAAAAATAATTACAATAAGAGAATGACAGAAAATGACTAATAGAAAAGAACAATAAAAAGCATAGAGAATAAAGCTCAGAAACTCTAAAGAGTTTCTGTATCTCCACATTCTTCCTCGCTAGAGAAAGTCGTAATCCCCGTAGCGAGTCGGTGGTCTTCGGTCTCTAGATGATCTGCGTGGAATCTCGGCTTCTGGAACTGGCGGTCCTGGCGTAACTTCAGGCTCTGCCTCTCCTTCTATGTCCGAGTTCCTCGAATCGTAGAAAACCGCGTCTTCTTCTGCGTCTTCATCTAGCGTCTCAGGCGTTTCCGGGATCATCTCTCCATCTCGCCCCAACGGCGCCAAGTGGCGGTTCGAGACGGTTGATTCGCGGCCATCGGCTAGGCGAACATACGAGTATTCCGGATTCACATGCAGCAACGACACTTCTTCCACGAGTGGTTGATACTTATTCGTGCGGTTAAATTTGCGCATCAGCACCCGCTCAGATTCTGTCAACCAGGTGGGTATAGAGACCCCGTTCGAGGAGCGCCTTGTATGTGTAAACATACGTTCATGCGGCGTACAATTTGTGGCTGTGCAAAGTAGTGATCTTATTGTATGTAACGCTTGGTCAAGAACTTTTTCCCAGTTTTCTATGGATAAATTTTGTGAACATAGTGCTAGCTGAACTGTTTTCCAAAAAGTTCCATTAAAGCGCTCCACTTGTCCGTTCCCTCTTGGGTTGTAAGGTGTGGTTCGGCTTGAGGCAATCCCACGTGAGTTCAAAAAATTCTTTACTTCAGCAGATATGAATGAAGTTCCCCGATCCGAATGCAAGTAGGCTGGCATCCCAAACAATGTAAATATCTCGTTCAGATGTTTGATTACAGTCGCGGAGCTCGTATCGGCACACGGGAATGCGAACGGGAAACGAGAATATTCGTCAATGATAGTTAAAATGTATTTATTCCTGGTGTTGGTAGGTACCGGTCCCTTAAAATCCATACTTAGTCGTTCCATAGGCGAAGTAGCTTTTATTAAAACTGGGGCAGGCAAGGGAGGTCTGTAAAATCTTGGTTTTATTTCAGAACATATTCGGCATGAATTAGTCATACTTCTTATATCTTCTGTGGAATAAGGTAAGTTTTTCGACTTTATCCAATGGGTCATGCGCGCCACGCCCGGGTGACATAGAGCCTCATGTAATGATACCAGTCTTTCTGTTCGTATTGGCACCGAAGCACATACCCGTGACAGCGCGTCAGCGACATCATTCAGTTTCCCTGGACGGTACACAATGTCATATTTAAATGGTGCTAACTCCAAACGCCATCGCTGTATTTTCTCGTTCTTGATTTTACTCGTCTGCTTATTGTTGAACATAAAAGATACCGATCGTTGGTCAGTAATAAGACGAAATGGTTTGCCAATGAGGAAATGACGCCATTTTTTCAACGATTCCACTATAGCGTACGCTTCTTTTTCTATGGCTGAGTGGCCATGTTCGCTGTTGTTCAGCATTCTGGAAAAAAACGCTATCGGTCGTCCAGCTTGCGACAAAGTTGCTGCGATAGAATGATCAGATGCATCTGTTTCCACGGTTATTGGTGCAGTGTTATCAATAGCATGAACAGCAGATTTCGAAATGTCAGCTTTAAGTTCTTCGAAACTTCTGATGAGCTCATTGCTTAATGGAAATGTTTTAGCATGAGAAAGAGCATGGATTCTTTCAGAGAAGTTTGGGATCCACTTGCTATAATATGCAAACATTCCTATCACCCTTCTTAATGATGGTAAATCAGATGGTGGCGGCAACTTCAACAATGGCCGCAAGCGATCGGCATCTGGCTTAATAACATGGTATTTTATATTATATCCCAGAATATTAATGGTCTCCTGAGAAAACTTACTCTTTTCTTCGTTCAGTGTTAGACCATATTTTTGCGCAGCTGCCAGAAAATGTTTTAGATTTTGCTCATGTTCCTCTTGAGTTTTTCCACACACGGTAATGTCATCTAAATAGGCATAGGTTCCTTGAAGCTTCTCTTGCCGGATCACCCAATCTATAGTTCTTTGGAAACTCGAGACACCGTTAGTGACACCAAATGGAATACGCCGAAATTGATAAAGATTTCCCAAAGCTTCGAAAGCAGTGAAATGACATTCTTCCGGCAGAATTGGAACTTGATGATATGCATTTTGTAAGTCTATAGCGCTAAATATGCGATATTTCGATATTTGTGACACCAACTCTTCCATATTCGGAAGTGGGTATGCATCTAAATTTGTATATCTATTTATTGTTCGAGAGTAATCGATAACAAGTCGCTTCTTATGATTAGCATTCTTAGTGATAAGGACTTGAGCTCTCCAGGGTGACGTACTCTCTTCAATGATACCATCAGCTAACAGTTTACTTATTTCATCACCGATGAATTGCTTATCATCATCACTATATCTCCTGGATTTTATAGCAATAGGTTTACAATCGGCAGTCACATTTGAAAACAAGGGCACGGCAGGTACAGAGGCCGCAGCGATACTGCATATCTTAATGGGATCTTTGGGTCCACCAAAAGAGAATTCTAGGGATGAATGCTTTTCGAGTATGTCATGACCAATGATAAGGTCGGAGCACAATTTCTTTACTATGAGTAGCTTCAGGCCCTTATAATCATGGTCACCAATTTTTGCAGAGACACATGTTTCTCCTTCTACTTGTGAAGTGAGTGTGGTTGAAGCCATAGCGATCATCTGGCTACTGGGGCTCTTCCTCAATTGACACAGTTTAAAGAAATCCTCGTCTATAAAGCTAACGGAACTGCCGGTGTCGATTAAAGCTTGGGCACGAATCCCTTTGATGTAGGCTGTTACAGTAGCTTTCTTAAGGGAATCCGATGATGCCGCTATTATGCATGCGTTCGTGACAGTTTGCTTTTCAATTACTGTAACAGTGTTTGGCTTCTTACTACGACAAACATTAGCGTAATGCCCCTTCTTGTCGCATATCTGGCAGGTGGAATCAACAGCAGGACAATCCTTTCTTCGATGTACACGCCCCCCGCAGAAAAAACATTTGCGAATGAAGGTAGACGTTGCTGCTGTTGGTGTTATATTATCTTCCAAACTCTGAACAGCATTCAAATTAGAAACATTATAGTTCTGTGAACTTAGTTCAGCCATTTCTAACGATACTGCCTGATTATAGGCTTGGTCGAGCGAAAGTGTCAGATTTTCAAGTAATCGCTGTCTAATTTTGTTTGATCTTATGCCAGAAATAAATGCATCTCTTATATTATCGCATCTATTTGTCTCCGCATCCACTTTTGCGAATTGACAATCCTTTGACATTAATTTTAGGGCTCGAATATAAGCGTCAATATCCTCTTCACTCTGCTGTTTCCGAGTAGCCAGCATATGACGGGCGTAAATTATATTCTTGGGTTTGATATATATTTTGTTTAAGGTACTCATGGCCACCTCGTAGGTGGCACATTCGCCAATAAATGCGTGAATTTTTGCCGAGATGTGATTTATCAGTAGATCTAATTTCTTATCTGCTACATCTTTGGCGTTGCAGAATGACAGGAAATTTTCAAACGTCTTCTTCCAATGCTCCCATTCTTGCGAAGCGGAGCTTTCGGCTGGATCAATATCCAATTTATCGGGACGTAGGAATTTGTCCATTTTAAATAGGTATTTTTGCTGATTAAATTGATACGAAGATAAAACCATTAAGTTATTAACATGGTTTTAATCAGCAAAAATAATTACAATAAGAGAATGACAGAAAATGACTAATAGAAAAGAACAATAAAAAGCATAGAGAATAAAGCTCAGAAACTCTAAAGAGTTTCTGTATCTCCACAATACATCTATCTCAAATTTGAGTACGCCTTTGACATGTAATTGTGTACTGAGATGACGTTAGGATAACACCACAGACCAATAAGAGAACAAGTACACATCAGTGGAAAGAGGCCATTAACACAAAAAAAAAACTAGTACACACACAGAATACTAGGATTACGATGATCCCTCTCAGACTTGAGATTGATTGATTTATTTTTTTGTGGCGTCACACATTGTAGATTTTGCCAGTTTCAAGTTATTAATTCATAAAACGCAGGAATCGATAACACGAACAAAGCAAGAGAAAGGGAGAGAAAAAAAAACTATTATAAGAATGGATCGGGAAATTAGTTAAATCAAAATTTACTTCATATAATTTACATAAGAAAGGAAATAATTAAAGTTTCAAGTTATTGGATTGTATGTATGTAAGAAACAACAGCATTATATATATTTATATCGTCATCCTACTAATATTCTAAATGTGAAAGTTTGTGAGTGTGGATGTATGTATGTATGTATGTTTGTTTGTTACTCCTTCACGCAAAAACTACTGAACGGATTTGGATGAAATTTGGAACACAGATAGTTTATAGCCGGGATTAACATATAGGATACTTTTTATCCCGATAATCCCGAAATTTTTGTTACGTTAAATACTACGCGGACGAAGTCGGGGGGCACAGCTAGTAAATAAATAAACTAGGAAGATAGGTTCGAAGAGGAACACGAAGGGAGACTGATTTATTAATATGGGCCTAAGTATATTGAGATAGCATTTTGTATTTTTTTTGTTTTTTCGTATTTGGTTCACAATACTAACCTCAATCCTCATAAACATACATATTATGACTATATTGTATATTTCCAAATTCATGTAATGTAGTTTGTACAACATTTTTTATTTCATTTTATTCAATACCAATAAGTTGAGGTATAAAATTCTGTACAGTACAGATAAATCTGAATATATGGCAACCTGCCGTCGAACGTCTGAGATGTAGATGTGATCTGTTAGTGTCAATGTCAACAATTGTCATGGTTATCTGTCCACTCTAAGTGTTGTGTTGGTTAAAAGCAGGGTTGCCGGACCGTACGATAATTATGGGAGCGTATGATAATTTGGCCATTCGTACGATGTACGATAGCGGATATCTAAATTAAGCTAAACGTACGATAATTGAGAGAAAAGCGTAAAAAATCAGGGTAGCAAAATGCAATTTAAGATGAAGAATGTTATGTGTGAATGTTATGAGTGGACTTTAAAAGCTAAAAATATGACACGCGATAGTTTTGATGGTGGAATGTGATTATTTCAATTATTTTCAACTTTTGGGTTTGGCAACACAGGCCAAAAGTTAAACAAACAAACAAGTCAAAGTTTAACCGACTCAAACATAAGGATTCTCTTTGCCTGTCTTTGCCGTCCTCTATATTAGTTTATCATTACTGTACTCTTTCAGTTTATCATTTTCTTGTATTATCTTCGGTAGTGATTATTATTATACGGTTTGCTCTTAGGTACATCGACGAATTTATAATTGTAACGTTAAATCCACAATCATGGCGTAAAATCACTACAGGTACCATAATAACAGGAGAACAGAGGTCTCATGTATGTATGGTACGTTAAAACGACGTTGCGCGTGTGACAAGAATCATGAAACTGGTAAGTACTGTATTAACACACATCTTTTGCGTATTACCTACTAGCTGTGCTCGCGACTTCGTCCGCGTGGAATAGTGTCTTTGGGTAGCATGTTTAATTATTACAAACTTTCATCCCCTATTCCCCATTGTTATTTTACACCCTTGAGGGAAAAACTTTAACCAAATTTCATATTTATTTACTTATATTGAATCAACAGCCAATACTTCCATACAACTTTTCATCCCCCCCTATCAACCCCTTACAACCCTATTTTCGCATTGAAAAGTAGCCTATCTCCTTTCTCAGGCTCTAGACTATCTGTGTACCAAACTTCATTTAAATAGGTTCAGTAGTTTTGGCGTGAAAGCGCGACAGACAGACAGAGTTACTTTCGCATTAATGATATTAGTAAGGATTGTGTGATATATCGGTCTAAAACCAGCCTTTGGCTGAATCATACCTTAGCCTATCTAATTCTGATTCCAGGACCAAGAACTGGTGGTCTTGCTTGAGAAGTTAACACTTTATACATGTGGAAAGTGTTGGAGTGCATTTACAGACCCTCACGAACTGGAGAAACATTCAGTTCACCATGAAGAAATGTTCCTTGCACATGTAAGTCACAACATAATTAACATTGACTGAATGCATAAAAACATAATACTTTTACTCAAACTTTTTATTTAATTCCCTAACTTGTTGATGGGAGGGATTTGCAAAAATACGTGAAAAATAGAATGAGTGTATGTATTAATGTATTTATGTTCAACCTTTTTTCTGATATTAAAAACGAATGAATGATTAAATTAGCTTTATATTCTTTAAAATAAATACCATCTATTCTGTTTATTCTTATATTCCAAACAAATTTTTAAAGTTTTATTTAAATTTAACATTGTATATCATTGGTCCATAAACTGACATTCTGCATAATGCACCAATTATGCCAGGGTATGAGTTCTAAGTAGGATGTCACCAGATAACCAGACAATTTCTTGACCCTTTCTGTGCCAGAAGCAAATCTATGCGAGTTTTTATTGCGTCTGTGATATAAGCATATCGCTGGTTAAAATTTATTTAAGAAGGTGGGCAAGTAAAGCTTTCTTTTGAAAAGTCTTACCTACTTTGAAACTCATTTCAAATAAAAAAAGTATTTGTATACTACATAAAATATCGGCAAACAAGCTCACGACCTGCTTAATGTTAAGCAGTTACCGTAGCTGTTATTATTTTTTCAGATGCGTAGTGCACATGTGGTGTTAAATAAATCGAAATTCCATCGATGCCTGGACTGTGACCAGTGTTTCTTGACTCGGAGAGAGTATGTCCTCCACAAGGTGAAACACATACAAAACACTGTGTAAGTTTATGTCAAAGGGTACACCCACATAGAATAAGGCGTCAATGTATTGATGGTAATGCTTGCCATTCACCACCATTCATTTCTTAACCAACTTCTTAACAAACCAACTACAACCAACTTCTTAACAAACCAACTACAGCCAACTTATTCTTAACCAACCAACCAAAGAGGAGAAGGTTCTGTGTTCGTCTGTATGTATGTTCACCAATTGTTACGTGAATTTGTGGATTGATTATAAAAACTATTTTGTTAGTAAGGGTATTCTCTCCACTCCAGGTGGTCCCATAGAAATTTCATCACAATCGGTCCAGTAGTTTGAGGGCTATGGACCATTTTCGGTCACCAGGAATGTTGCCACTATCTTGACGCAATTTATGACTACCTAGGTACTTACCCCTATTTATCTGAATTGGCACCGACTCCAAATGAAAAAAAAAGAAATGGAGTCGCGCTTACTAATTGTGGAGGCCGTAAGCGTCACTTTTAAATCAGATTAATAATTATAGACCTTGAAACATCAACATTATCTGCTTTGGGGTGAAAGCTGAAGTATAAATGGCTTTTTTTTTTTTTTTTTTTTTATATATATGGCTCTGCCCTTTTGGACAATTCTGCCAATGTCAAGTGAGGCCAATACACGGTATGCACTGGAGAGTTTGGCCAGTGTGAAGCGAAATAAAAATCAAAATAACGAATTCATGCTGAAAAATCACCACACACAACAAACACATACCATTAACACAGCATTAACAGGACAATCCTACATATCATTTGCAATTAAAAGTTATGATAATACAAACTAAAACAAATAAAAAATAAAAAAGTAGCACATAAATTATAGTTTAATGTTATTTATAAGAATGAATTTAGATAAAGTTTCAATAAACGGAGTGTTGCGACCTAGAAACTACTTGGTCAAATATCTCGAAGGATCCTTATTTTATCAGCTTGATACAAAAAACGCATTTTTATTCTAGATGTACTCCATCGATTAGTTACGAAGGATCTCTAAAAATTGAATGTTCGAGACTGTAGGTATGTAGGTATAAAGTGAACGCCCTTGCGTTATCGGCGCGACGGCCGGCGAATACCTACTCGCGAACGAATACAAAGGGAAGCCGACAATGTGTCTCGAGATCATTCGATTCCGATTATTATTACGTACATACCTACCGAGAATGTTCAGGAAAATACCAGCTCGCATCTTTATTCCGTATATAAGGTGTTGACGACGGGCAGCGAGTTAGTTACTTCTTGGAAGCGACAGTGTACGGAACTTAAGTAAGCGAACGAAGAGTGATATACCAGTGACCTAGGCGATAATATTGGAATACTGTGAGTCTGCTCAGTGATTTGGAACAGTGCTTGTTGTGTGTAACTAGTATTAGTGAACTAGTGTAGAACTGTGTATTTGTCAAGTTTGTGGAGAGCGAAATAAACCCTTTATACACGTAGTCGGCATTAATTGTACCTACCCCTAGTACCTAACAATTGGTGTCAGAAGTGGGATGCCGTTACTACCGCGAGAGGAAGAAGGGCGTACTCCACGAACCAGACGTCAAGTGGAGATGGATGCTGCACGTCAACGTAGCCGTGAAGAGGAAGAGCGTCCAGTTGATGTCGGTGTTTCGGCGGGAGCTGAGGCAGCACCAGCAGGAAGCTCATCGGAATTGAACTTGGCAGTGTTGATGGCCTCTATGCAGCAAATGCTCCAGGCCAACCAAGAAGCTAGCCGGCAGGAGTTCAAGGAGATGATGAAGGCCAATCAAGAGGCTAGCCAGCGAATGATCCAGACACACCAAGAGGCTACCCGTCAGGAATTTAAGGAACTGATGCATGCAATGGAGGGCAATCAGGAGACGGTCCTTGGGAAAATCGACGCAGGCATCACTGTCCTGGGTGAAAAAGTGAAGACCCTAGAAGACCGCGTGGAAGTGTTAAATAAAGACAATAATTCAGTCAAGGACCACTTAGAGGCGCTAGATAAGGAGGTTTTGAAGCTGAAAATACATGGACCTGTGACAGTAGCCTCGCCATCGTCCACAAAGCTCGACCTCCCGCGCTTCGACGGAACTTCTTCGTGGATGGCCTTTAAGTACCAGTTTGAAATACTTTCGGTGGGAAATTCCTGGAGCAGCGAGCAGTCCTTTGCGGCTCTGGCGCTGGCCTTACGGGGAGATGCTTTAATGGTTTTGGAAAATCTGCCGCTGGAGGGAAGGACACTGGAGACTCTCATGGAGGCACTGGATACACGCTACGGTGAGAAACACCTGGAACATGTTTATCGAGCGCAGCTCCACGAGAGGAAACAAAAGCCTGGTGAAAGTCTCCAACAATGGGCATTGGAAGTGGAGAGGCTGGTTCGCCGTGCATACTCGTCCAAACCAGCGATGATTGAAGAGAACCTGCTGGAGCTATTTATAAATGGCATTCGAGAAACAGAAGTCAGGACCTTTGTACGGTTGGGACACCACCAAACCATGAAGAACGCACTGGCTCATGCTCTCGAGGTGGAAGCTGTTCGGCAGGACACGAAATTAAATAAGGTCAGGGAGGTTAAGGAGGTGGTTAAAGAGGAAAGGAAGCCCCGGTTTGTCCCAACTTGTTATGGCTGCGGTGGTAAGGGACATATTCGCTTGGAATGTCCTTCAAAGAAGAGAAAGGTCGCGGACGAGTCCGAGACCCAAGCGGAACCAAATGTCCCGTTAAACTAAACGTCGCCAGGGCCGCGGGGCGGGCGCTGGCTGGTCAAGTTGAGGCCCCAACAGTCACTATAACTCAAGTTTGCAATGGAAATAGTTTGATCATCGAGGCCACCTTAGACAACCAAACTTGCAGTTTAACTATCGATACTGGAGCATCGCGTACAATTGTGAGGCCGGAACTACTGAAACGCACCATAATGTGGGAAAAGCGATCACCGTCATGCCGTCTGCAAACAGCCACTGGCCAGCCGGTTTCCGTCCTCGGTGAAACAGATATTAAGTTAAGAATTGGCGACCGAGTCTATCTCCAGTCAGTGTTGATTGCTAATATTACTGATGATTGCATTTTGGGACTGGATTTCTTGAAGAATCAACAGTGTGTGTTGGATGTAGCCAAAGGAGTGCTAAGGTTTCCTGATCAAGAAGTCTGTTTGCGAGGATCGCGCCCGTGTAATCTTTATTGTTTGAGGGATACCAAATTAGCTCCGAAATCAGAAACCTTGGTGAGAGTTAAACTTCCTGCGAAGACTGAGCGAGGAAGATGTCTCATTGTTGAAGATGCTGGTTATCACCCCAGTTTAATTACAGCAAGGACGCTACTGATGTCGAACGGAATTACTAGGGTAAGAGTACTTAACCTTAGTAATGAAGAAGTACAGCTGAAGAAGAATAGTGTGGTCGGAAAATGCGAGGAAGTACAGTACCTGAGAAAATTAAGCGCTCCAGATAAACAGGAAGGTACGCAGATCGCGGAGGATCACATCTGGGAACTTCTGGAAGCTTCTGAGGAAAATTTATCGGCATCGGAACTACAACAGGCCAAGAAGCTGTTGCTAGAATTCAGAGACATTTTCGCAACCGGAAACGGTTGTGGAAAGACAGGACTCGTCAAACATCGGATCGACACAGGCGACGCCAGGCCTATTAAACAAAGACCCCGAAGATTACCATGGGCAAGAGAAAAGGAGGTGACAGAGATGATTAATGACATGGCTGATAACGGAATAATTGAACCTTCTACGAGTCCATGGTCTTCACCCGTGGTGCTGGTAAAGAAGAAGGATGGCAGTACAAGGTTCTGCGTGGATTACCGAATGCTGAATAATGTCACGAAGAAAGACAGTTACCCCTTACCTCGAATTGACGACACGCTGGACATGCTCAGTGGTATGAAGTGGTTCTCAACCATCGATCTTAAAAGTGGCTATTGGCAGGTCGAGCTCATCCCAGAGGACAAGGAGAAGACTGCTTTTAGTACAGGAATCGGGAACGGGTTGTGGCAGTTCAACGTTATGCCATTCGGCTTATGTAATGCTCCGGCTACATTTGAGCGCCTTATGGAGAGAGTAATGGTGGGTTTACTCGGGGACGTGTGCCTGGTCTACCTTGACGATGTAATTGTTATGGGTCGCAGCTTCGAGGAAAATCTGAAGAACTTGGAAAAAGTTTTCACCCGAATCCGTGAAGCTAATCTTAAACTGAGTCCAAAGAAGTGTGCTCTGTTTAAAAAGGAGGTCAGTTATCTTGGACATGTCATCTCGACAGATGGAGTGAAGACCGACCCCGAAAAGATAAAAGCTGTTCAAGAATGGCCTTCTCCAAAGAACAAAACAGAAGTACGAGCATTCCTTGGACTATGTGCATACTACAGACGCTTTATCAAGAGTTTTTCAGATATTGCGAAGCCTTTACATCGTCTAACGGAAGATAAACGCGATTTCGTTTGGGACTTGGAATGTGAGAAAGCTTTCATTGAGCTGAAACAACGATTGTGTGAGGCCCCAATATTAGGTTACCCAACGAGAGAAGGAAGATTCATCGTGGATACTGACGCCAGTAACACCGGAATAGGTGGTGTTTTGTCACAAATACAGGGAGACCAAAACGTTGTCATAGCGTACTTCAGTAAATCTCTTTCCAAGCCAGAGAGAAATTACTGTGTTACTCGCCGTGAATTGCTAGCTGTGGTGAAGACCTTACAACATTTTAACAAATATCTTATAGGAAGGGAGTTTACACTAAGGACAGATCACGCTGCATTACAATGGTTACTACAATTTAAAAACCCAGAGGGCCAAGTAGCACGATGGATCGAGCAACTACAGGAATTTTCGTTCGTAATAGAACACCGCAGTGGAAAAGGGCATGGTAATGCTGACGCTTTGTCACGGAGACCGTGTGCCGAAGACTGCAAACATTGCCTAAGGAATGAAGTTCGGGAAGAGGTCAAGCTCATAGGGACTCACGGAATCGACGACGAATGGACCGGAGCCAGTATGAAGAAAGCGCAGGAGGAAGATAATGACCTACAACCTATACTGCAATGGAAACAGAGCGGAAACAGGCCTCAATGGAGCGACGTGTCCGTCTACAGTTCGACAACGAAGAGTTATTGGGCTCAGTGGGACAGTTTGGCTCTGGTAGATGAATTGCTGTATAGGAGATGGGAATCGAACGACGGTAAGGAAATCACCTTGCAAGTGATAGTGCCGCGGAGTAAGGTGGCTTCTCTTCTACGGCACATTCACGATGGTGTTTCTGGCGGGCACCTAGGAGTCAAGAAAACCCTGGTTAAGGTGCGACAGCGGTTTTATTGGCTGCGCTGTCGAGAAGACGTCGAGGATTGGTGTCGCAGATGCACTGCGTGTGCGTCAGTGAAAGGCCCGCAGACAAGAAGCAGGGGAAAGTTGAAGTTGTACAACGTTGGAGCCTCATGGGAGCGCATCGCCATTGATGTTGCTGGACCGTTTCCGATGACTGAGGATGGGAACAAATACATCATAGTAGTGCAAGATTACTTCACTAAGTGGCCGGAAGTATTTACAACGCCCAACCAGGAAGCAGTCACCGTAGCGAAGAAATTGGTCCAGGAAGTAGTCTGTCGGTATGGCGTACCTATGGAGATCCATTCTGATCAAGGAAGGAATTTCGAGTCTGCGCTGTTTCAAGAGATGTGCAAGTTACTCGGAATGAATAAAACTCGTACGACTCCAGCGCATCCGCAGTCAGACGGAATGGTCGAGAGGTTTAACCAGACATTGGAAAACCACTTGGCCAAGGTCGTAGACGAACATCAGCGAGACTGGGACCAATACATTCCGCTGTTTCTGATGTCCTATCGGTCTGCAGTACATGACAGTACTGGTCACACTCCAGCCAAAGTCAATTTTGGGCGAGAAATGAGGCTCCCAGTGGATGCGATAACGGGCACGCCACCCGACAGTCCTAAGCCCGTTACAGATTATGTGAGTGAACTTCAAAACCAACTGGACGAGGTGCATCGAATGGTACGGGAATACAACTGGAAGTCGAGTATAAAGATGAAGACCCGGTACGATCGAAATGCAAACACCAATGGTTTTGAAGAAGGGACACTGGTGTGGCTCCACAATCCTCTTCGCAGAAAAGGGAAGTCCCCGAAACTTCAGGCTCGCTGGGAAGGACCTTATACAGTTATTACGAGGATCAACGATGTGACCTATCGCATTAAGAAGGGACTTCGAGGAAAGCCAAAGGTAGTCCATGTAGACAGATTGGCTCGGTATCATGGAACAAATGATGCTCGGGACGAGCATGACTAATAGGGGGGTAATGTTGCGACCTAGAAACTACTTGGTCAAATATCTCGAAGGATCCTTATTTTATCAGCTTGATACAAAAAACGCATTTTTATTCTAGATGTACTCCATCGATTAGTTACGAAGGATCTCTAAAAATTGAATGTTCGAGACTGTAGGTATGTAGGTATAAAGTGAACGCCCTTGCGTTATCGGCGCGACGGCCGGCGAATACCTACTCGCGAACGAATACAAAGGGAAGCCGACAATGTGTCTCGAGATCATTCGATTCCGATTATTATTACGTACATACCTACCGAGAATGTTCAGGAAAATACCAGCTCGCATCTTTATTCCGTATATAAGGTGTTGACGACGGGCAGCGAGTTAGTTACTTCTTGGAAGCGACAGTGTACGGAACTTAAGTAAGCGAACGAAGAGTGATATACCAGTGACCTAGGCGATAATATTGGAATACTGTGAGTCTGCTCAGTGATTTGGAACAGTGCTTGTTGTGTGTAACTAGTATTAGTGAACTAGTGTAGAACTGTGTATTTGTCAAGTTTGTGGAGAGCGAAATAAACCCTTTATACACGTAGTCGGCATTAATTGTACCTACCCCTAGTACCTAACAGGAGAATAAACATAAGTTAAAAGGCAGTTAGAATTCGTGGGACGGGGAATAAAAGAAGGAATTAAATCATTAAGAGAAAATATTAGTTTGGGACAATAATGGCGTTATAAACTCATGAAATATTTGAACAACTTTATCTCTACTTCACCTTTCGTTTGTCAACTTTCCCCTTAAGCTGTCAGTTTTATATTTAAAAAGTTAAAAATAATAAACATTAAAAAATACACACGAATTGAGAACCTCCTTCTTTTTGAAGTCAGGTTAAAATAGTACTCATTTTCTATTACACCTTGTAGTCATACAATCACACCTTTGCAGGAAAATCGCCAGAAACTCTGGTGGGAATGGATTCATCACTAAGCCGTACCAATGCCCGGAGTGTGAGTACAGGTTCGCGGCCGCCAGCACCCTGGAGGCTCACGCGGTGCTGCACCGGCCCTTCCCGCACGTGTGCGTGTGCGGCATCGGGTACTACGCCAAGAAGGACCTTTCCAGCCACATCAAGATAGTTCATGAAAACAGCTCACACCACCCCATCGTACTACCATGGACTCCCAAAATTGAATTTGCCGCTATTCAGGAGAACAAACCTGACATCGCACTAACCGCACAGGTCAGAGGGCCCAAGCTGAGACCCCAACTGTTATTTAAAACCGTAACAACCAGAAAACCAAATTCAAAACGAAAAGATATTTATATAGAAAAGACAAGCAACTCCAAATTCGTGTGTCCCGTCTGCGAAAAGCAGTTGAGTTCCAAGACGAGTTTGTATTTACATTATCAAACGCACACCGGGGAACGGCCGTATCCTTGTAATGTTTGCAATAAGAGGTTCACGCAGCCGGGCGCGTTGAAGTTGCATTTAGCGAGGCACGAGGGGCTCAGGGGCCACAGTTGCCCGCGCTGCCCGAAGCAGTTCTACACGGCGGGGGAGGTGCGGCTGCATATGCGCACGCACACGGGGGTCAAACCTTACGAGTGCTCGTTCTGCGGGAAGCCCTTCGGCGACCCCTCCGCGTTCGCGCGCCACCTGCGCACGCACACCGGCGACAAGCGGTACCTCTGCCCGTACTGCCCGATGCGGTTCACGGACTTCAGCGGCCTCTCGTCGCACAGGAAACGCCACGAGAACGATAGGAAGTTCGCTTGCGACGTTTGCGATAAACTGTTCTACGACAGATCTACGCTGAAAGCACACAGGAGACTCCATGACGGAAATAGAGAGAAGCCGTACTGCTGCGACTACTGCTCCAAATGTTACTCTTTAAAATCAAATTTGGCAAATCATATAAAGATCGTGCATTTGAAGATCACGAAGTATAGATGCAGGTATTGTTCTAAGGCGTACTTTCACTCGTGCGTTTTGGAAAAACATATGGAGGTGAGACACAAGTCTGCTAAAAGACGCCTACGCTGCGATTACTGCGATAGAAAGTTCTTTTTAGAGATATCGTTAAAACGACATTATATGGTGGCACATAAACATGTTCGAAAAAAATATTTTACATGCAACGATTGTCCTACGACATGTGATGACAAGGCGGGTATAGCTCGACACATTATGATCGAGCACACGAACATAAGCTGCTTCAAGTGCCGCCAGCACTTCCCGTCGCACAGCGCACTGCTGGCGCACGAGCTGGACGTACCCGAGTCCTGTGGGATTTGCGACGAGGTTTTCTTTTGCAAGGACGCCGTGAAACAGCATTTAAAAGTACACATTGTGTTGAAGAAGGAAGATTATTGAATTTGAAAGGAGATAAATCCAAATATTTTTTATTTTTTTGCTTTCAGCGAAGATAGGAAGTGTTATATTATGCGCCCATGTTATTCCTAAGACGGGGTGATTTCGAAATGGCTATATTTTAAACTAAGATTGATTCTGACTATTTTAGGGACTTTAATCAACGAATCATTTAGAGTTATCATGATTGATTACCAAATATTTAAACCAAAAAATCTATAAATATACCACGGCCAACGAGAAACGATACGAAAACAAAAATATTGTTTTATTAAGAAATGTCCACCCGATGGTAGCGAGCCTAGTAGCGACCGTATTTAATTCGGGACATTATTACCATTTCATATTGCTTCTCGTGGTATAGTCATAGTTAATATTGCGAATGATTTCGAAAACGCCCCGTATAATACACTGTTTTTAAATCAATTAAGCAAATAACTCTTAAATCGATAGTAACAAGTTACTGTTAGTTACATGAATTACTATTAACTGTTGGTAAATAATAACAGTTATTATTATAAAATATATTACTTTTATTATTATTAAAAAAGAATACATTTTAATTTAATAGCAAATACAAGAAAAAATATTATATTATTATAACGCCATTTCCACTTCGATAGATCGGAATTGAATCTGCAACTCATGCTTGTAAAACGCAATTTTAGTTACTAGCAAACAACGGTTTTGGTCCAAAATTACTTATATCTTCGCGGCCAATCAACTAAATCAAATTATAATTGGTCTCCAGATGATGAATAATTTCTGGGATCGCCCCCAGTCCATGGTACCTGCCCATAGTAGAAGCATTGCTTAGTTTGAGATTCAGACGAAAAGAAAAACGCAGACAGAGCGCGTAGGAAGAAGAATCTGGATTTATGGTATTTGGTATGGAGCTTTTGCTGGCTCCACTCACTAGCTCTACGCGTTCCATCTACGTTATTCTTTTCATCTGAGGTTTGGGACCGTATAGATGGTATGTTAGGATGACGATTTTATTTTTCTCGCTTCAATTCCGATAACTATCACAGTGGGAGCAATCCGTTGCATATGAAACCTCAAACCATTATTGGTTACGTCTGTTCCCAATGCTGTGAACTTAGATTGTAAGAGCCGACTGATTTAAATTACTATGAAATATTGTAAATAAATATAATAATGTCAGTATGCCAATTTGTTTGATACATTTATCTATTTTTATGAGGTCTTTGTTTTTGTATATAAAACGACGGTTACTATTAGTATTATTCACTAGGTATAAATCAGCTCCCAGAAGTAGGTTATCATGTACAGGCGTCTAGCAACGGACTGTTGAACAATCAAAGGAACGCATTTTCTAACCACATAGCAAGAACTAGCATTTACCCGCGGCTCCGCCTGCGTTGTCTTCGATACATAGCCTATGTCACTCGGGGATAGTGGTAGTTTTCTTTCTATCAGTAAAATAATCGTATTCATCATAGTTCCAGGGATAACGTCCTTCAAACGACATTACCTCTCTATAATATTAGTTTGATGATTAAATTCACAAAGAGATGTTACTTAAATTCATTATTTACAAACAGAAATCTAAATAAAATTACGTCAGTGCATTTGCTATCGTAACTTCGTACAAACTGGTAATAGGTAAAGTTTGATGTACTTCGTTAAGTACTAAGTGTCTTCTACCTCCTACACGGATTTAAATGCGTACTAGGTATACGCCAACTTACAATCAACTATTTTCCAATAAAGAAAATCAATACGTTTCAAGTTCAGTGGAACACGGCGGCGCGCCGCCGCGCCGGCCTCGCCGCTCAATACGCGCGGCGCGCGCGGACCGCGCGGCGGCCGCGGCGGCGGGCGGCGCCCTCCGCCGCCCGCCCCCACGCTCCCCGCCCACCGCCAGCCGGCACACAACACACCACACTGTGGAACAACCCCCGCCCAAAACATCCTATTTACATTACAAACATTCTCCAAAAAATTAACTACGCGAAGCTATAAAGAATTTAATTTCTTGTTAGCAATAATATTTTGATATTTGTTGAATAGTGCCAGCATTGATAAATTAAAAAAAATCGTTGAAATAAACAGAAATCGCCTTACAAAATTAAGAACGTAACTTTTGCCGCGGTAACCTACGCAACGGTGAATCAAGATGAACGAGATTGATCTAATAAAGGAAGTGGAGAAGCATCCGATTCTATACGATAAATCTGTGAGCGGATTCAACAAGACGAAGCTGAGGGACGACGCGTGGAAAGAGGTCCAAGAGGCACTCAACGGATCGGGTATGTATCTGGTTAGGCTTCTCATTAGAGTCTGCCGTCCTATGGAGTGGCTGATTTAAATATTTGGCTGCGACATATCTGTTACACCTTTACTACCTATTATACACTATGAAAAGGCTGACAGCTTTATGAAACTACAAGTACAAAAAGCTGATATGATCCTACTACAGCTTCTCGATTAAACTCGTGTTAGTCCTATTGTTTTAAGCTGTTTGTATTTTGAAATTATATATCTTTACTAATATTAGACCTATTCTGAAATTGCACAGGTATAAATTACAAATTACACACAAATTTTGCACATGTTGTGTGCACAAAAAAATTACGATTCAAATGTTTGAAAAAGTCTGTTCGAACTTCAATCAAGTTTTATAGCATTTATTTATATAAGCGGTAATGATCAAAACCCCCAATAATATCTCGGACCTTTTGAATCGGCCTGTATAAATCTTATGATAATTTTGATCAGAATCGGAATGCAAGAAGCGGTGGCGCTCGCTGCGGGACTCGTTCATCAAGCTGCAGCGCACGCACGGCGGCCGCACGCGCTGGCCGTACCACCACGCCATGCGGTTCCTGCTGCCGCACATCGAGCCCAAGGTCGACAATGGGTGGGTATCAGGCAGCATAATGAGGATGTACTTGGCCGGGTTGTAACGGAACTTCCGCAAGAAGTCGTATCTACGCGTCCGCATGCCCCTCTGCAAGTTTTTAGCTAAGTCGTATAGGAGGTTTGTCTACGTTTACCGTTGGCCTATTCTAAATTTAGATACCTAGCACGTAGATTTTTTCCTTCCTTTAATATAATTTCTTCCGTAAGGCTACACGTTCATAAGAACTATTATAGGTACCTTATGAAATAAAATATTTCGTTCATTTGTGTATGTATGGCTTCTTGTTGGCCGTGGTAGGTAGGTACAGCAACATTTTACCTACCTACCTACATATTCATAGATTTTACAGAAGCAGTTCAGTCTTTATAAAATAATAGCTAAAAGAGGCGAAACGGGTCATTTTTTTTTTATAAAGGTACATAATGCATATTCCAGATCTAAAAAAGACGCGGATGATTCAGACACGGAGGAGGAGATGCGGCAGCGCGCGATCCAGTGCCTGCCCGAACTGTCCTTCAGCAGCCAGGACACCAAGTACGACGACGACGAGGACTCCCAGCCCTCGCCCAAGAAGGCGCGACTCAACTCCACGGACGAAGAGAACCCTTGCCAGTGCAACAGAACCGACCCGGATGAGTTGTTCCTGCTCAGTTGCGCCCCAACATTAAAAAGGATGAACGCCAAACAGAACGCTCTTGCGAGATTAAAAATCCAGCAGGTGTTACTGGAGGCGGAGTTTGGGGGCCAAATGGACCTGCCGTACGTGACCCCCGCGAGCGACTGCGGGTTCGAACCGGTGGAGTGATAAGTACTTTAGTTTTTCTAGGTACAAACGGGCACATGCAGTTATTCTGATATTATGTTTTTTTTTTTAGTTTCACGGAAGCCGCTAATAAGATTTTTTCTTTTAAATTATAGATAAGGTAAATATGGCTGGTATTATAAATCAATCTCAACTATGAAACTGATCTAAAGTTCAAGTTCATGTTCAAGCACTACAATAACCATAGATATTGAAGATTTTTATCGGCACCGGAATTACATTTGCACCTTCGCTCTTACACTTGAGATCAATTTAATACTGGCTTCCTGCAATTAAGTTAAAGACTATGAAATTTATCAGTACCTACTACGTACAGGTTCATGGTTGAGACTATGTACAAAGAGAATACGACTATGTATGCGAGCCACAGACTTCTTATTAGAAGTCTGTCTGTGATGAGAGCAAATATTTTAAGTTCACTGGATGTCGCTTCATAGGACTGGCCCAAGAACTTGATACATTGTTCCGAGCTTCTTGAACTGGCCTGACGTCATCTGTCACTTAACCGCTGTCAGTGTCACTAAAAAGCTCCCGCCAATACTGCGCCGCGCCGCCCAGCGATGTTATTCGCCCTCATTGTTTTCGTTTAATTAGGTACGATTTTATTCCTGTTATTATATAAGTATTTCGTTAATAAACGGTTTTTAACAGAAATGAATATATTTTTCTTGAGTTCTTTCAGCAAATAAATACGAAGGTATAAAATCCAATAGGCTATCAATAGAATGAAATGTGGCTGTGCTAGTGCAATTGCCTACCTTTTCGGAAAATGCAAGTGTAATGTTATTTTGTTAATTTCATAATACTTCAGTACCTACTAGGCACGTCCACTCACAATTAATTATATTTTATTATTATTTTTATTATAAATTACAGATTCAAAGCATAGTTCTCCACGCTGGTCACATTTTAGAAGAATTATGTTTTCTTTATAAATGTAGGTAGGTACTTACCTAAATACCTATTATTGATATCCACAGTAGAAACGTACCTAATAAGCAGCTGTGTTGGACTTTGTACACGTAAATAAACGCAGACGAAACATAAGAACTGTAGTTATGTACTTAATTACATTATTAACCTGACCGTTAACAAAATTTTGTTGTTGACTTAGCGATTTTCAGCGCCAATGCTATATTTTGCTGTCATTGCTAACATGGAAATAGTATGGATGTCGTAAATGTAAATAGTTAAACACATTACCTACCTACCGATATAGGTACTGAGATGATTTCTTCAATAGTAGCCCTGGTCCAGACAGAGCAACAAACATGCAATTAATCATAATTAATAATTGCGTTAAGTATGTATAAGGATAGGTACGCACTTTAAGTCACAATTAGTTATTAATAGCATAACATTAATTAGCCTTATCGATAATTCAGTAAATAAGTACCTAGGCTTTACGTAGGAACAATAAGTTTTCCTTAATCCGCCTTTGATTAGCGATGCTGTAAAGTTGCTGAAATAAGTCAGTACATGGCTCCGTTTGCTCGCTGTAATAAAGATTATACAGTTGTGTAGGAGGTAATATAAAAAACAAAAATATTTAAAAATAAATGTATATTTTTTTCTAAGTAAGTACATTTAGTTAAAAGAATTAAGCTTAACCGACTACATAATAATTAGAATTTAGATCTACCCATGGGGCTCAGTAACAGAGATGATCTTTAAAACGACATAATATAGGTACTTACTAATCTATGATTTAAATCATTGATTTGACATACATTTAATACCAGCGATGCTACTCTTAGCAACGATAATCGTTAATATCGTTACATTCGTATTGTCGAATCTTTTTTGCCGTCGTACATCGCCTGAACAAACAATAATATTGTTCGTTAAGTAATCGATACGACGACACAAAATACGGAATTAAGAGTACCTAGGATTTGACAATACGAATGTCACGATATATCAATT
This sequence comes from Notodonta ziczac, assembly GCA_918843915.1. NCBI lineage: Eukaryota > Metazoa > Arthropoda > Insecta > Lepidoptera > Notodontidae > Notodonta > Notodonta ziczac. The sequence goes on along the minus strand of OU974044.1, from coordinate 11,426,469 downwards.
ATCGTTGCTAAGAGTAGCATTCCTGGTTAGCGATATATCTCATTTGTAAATTTTAAAATCGTCTCTACAACTCACTGTTCTCACAAAGTTGCCCAGACGTTTTAAAAACGGAATTAAACGTTAATTCGTAATTAAATCCTTTGGCATTGATTTAATTACAGATTAGACGCTAGTCTAGTGCATTCTCTAATCACATCTCACCTGACTAACCGCACTGACGGTAGCCCATCATCACTGTTCTCGTCAAGCGTTAGCTCCTTGCCGTACCTCTCAAGGAGCTCCAGAGCAACTCCGTTCGTCCAACCGAACCCGTCCTGCACAGCGTACTCCCCGCCGCCGCCGTTGTGGCCCGGCTCCACCGCGCTGTACTTCTCAAACATCTTATTCCAATGACTGAAGCCGATGTAATTCGCACGAATCCACAATTTCACCTGGTCTTTAGCTAATGCGACTGCTTCGTCGTGCCCGCTGTCCGCTAAGCCGCCGATCACGATGCTCTGGAGAGGCGGCCACGCGTTCGGGAAGTCCCACTGCTCGCCGGAGTGCTGCAGGGAGGTCGGTATGCCGCCGGGGAATTTCAGACCGCCGCTTGAAAGCAAATACTTGACTAAACGTGAAGCGTATTTCGGAGCGGCACGGGGCTCCACCGCCCCGGCCCAGAGAGGCGTCACGCAGCTCGGGTAGAAGTGTCTTCTTGGCGTTTTCGATTGCGCGTCATAATCGTACCACACACCGTCCGCCTCATCCCACAGTACTTTGTCGATAGCCGTCCTCCAGTACTTGGCTAGGCTCCACCACTTCGCCGCCCCCCGCCTGTCTTGCAGGTAGCTCCGGAGATCCCCGGCCATCTCCAGCGCCCCCGCGAATATGGAATTCAAATCGACGGGCAAGATATGAGATGTGTGGACATCAGTTAAGTTACCGACGGAATTGTTGCGTGCCGTCACGAACCATCTCGTTGAGAAGTCCCAGCCGCTCTCCGCTGCGCTCTTCATCTCTGAATAGAAGTTCTCTCGAACCTCGTCATTTGGCAGCTGTCTGCCGTTCTCGTAGTCTTCGTAGTAAGATTCTGGACGCGGCCCTTTGTCTTCTTTATCCGCCAAATATCGCAGAAGCATGTAGCGCTTACCGTCCACTTCCACAACAATCTTCTTCTTTTCGAGCCAATATTGGAGTTCCCTTTCGACGGTCGCCATGTGTTTCGCCAGCCAAGCGATGTCTCCAGAAGCGGAGAAATAACCGGACACCATTGCCGTGAGCAGCGGTGGTTGACTCCTGCCTATATAATAGAGTCGACTGCCATTTGGAACGTATCCCAAGTTGTCGACGAGATGTAAAAGATTTTCGATCATGCCTCTTGCAGTCTCCTTCATATCGCTTATTAGAAGTCCACGAACGATCCAGTACGAATCCCAGTAGTATAATTCTGTAAATCTCCCGCCGGGAATAATGAATCCATTCGGCACATAGAGAAAACTGTAGCGGTCAGGATTAAGCTTTACATCAGGAATGACCTTACGGCCCAATCTTGGCCAAATTGAGAGGACGTCTTTTGCAAACTGTTTGAGTTTCGGGTCGGCGATCTTGTCCAAAATCGGCGGCTCAGGATTGTAATCGGGTGGGTTCCAAGTTTCCAATTCATGTGCGTGAACGAAATGCTTGTCTAAGAAAGCCATAATTTGATCACGCGACGGATTCCGATGAGTCCGGTCTAATAGTTTCGCGAAGTCGTCTGCGGTTTCATTCGGCGAGTGGACGAGTTTCAAATCAACGAAGGTCTTCGAGTCGGGGAACACTCTGGCTAGTTGCACTTTGTGTAGGAGCTCGCCGGCGCAGTAAATGGACGAATTGCAGATGGGAACTATGCTGATCGCGTGCGCGCACGCACCCAGCAGCCCGAGGACAGGGTAGAGGGGCATGTACCGCGACAGGCGCATCTTCAGCATATTCACTATCACTGTTTCAGGCGGAAATTAACGGTTGTTTGTATTGAGGAAGTGTAGATAACCTTAACCCTTTGCGCGGGCGGCGGCGCGGCGTGCGGCGACGGCGAGCGGCGCGGGGCGAATGGCCGAGCGTCAGTACAGCGCTCGCGTAATTAACTTAACTACATCGCGTGCATCGGATCTAGCGCTACTATTTACGAGTGTTCGTAAGTCGATCCATCTCAGCTGACTCCGCGCACTTTCACTGACAACGGGACCGCACGGCGTCGCGACTGTAAATGCGAGACAGAAGGGTAAACAGATGCGTCAGGACAAGGCCACGCACGGAGCGTGGGCACTAAGATTTTGTTCAAAATAAATACACGCGGTTTCAGCCCAAACTCGGTGTCTACTGTCATCGTTATCTCTATCTGTAGTTAAACTTGTGCCGATAAGTCACATGTTCGCATGCACGAATTAATTATAACTTATAACATATTACGTTATGTAGGTACGCGTAGTTATTCATTACACTTTTTTCTCACCTATTCTTAAGTAAGTACTTGCTAGTCTAAAGAAATATATTAACTAATTGTCGACCAACACTTATAAACAAAAACACAGTGAATGTAGCTTAGTAATGCATTGTAATGTGTAAGTACATTCCCCTTCCTTTCCTTGTTGCAGACAGGTTATAACAGGAATGGGAAGTATGAAGTTCCAATTCCAATTAAAGCTAGAAATGTATAGGTACTACAAATGTAATTTAATACTAGAGTTTTGAACTTGAAGCTTTGTAATAATACCAAAGAGAATACAATACTACGTAAGAATACATTATAAAATATTGATAATAGATTTGTAGATTACATCTGTCATCATCATTGAACTAGCAAAGAGAATACAATACTGAAACCAGTCATCATAGACTATTATAACTAGTGACGTTCATGGTGGAGGCATGACCATAACCTAGATCATAAATTACGCCTAGTATAACTATCATACCATCCATGGACCAGCGTTATTGCTAAACTTATCAGCCAGGCGCTGTATTCTTTGTATTAGGATAGGAAGGAACTAGAAAGGACCTACTTAAAAACTAGTACGTACATAACTTCACGTAAAGATACATATTTTGCGGCAGTTCATACAAATAATATACTATAAATAATGTTACAATGTGTGTACTATAATGGACAGGAATAGAGAAATACAGCAGGTACCTACCTCTACAGAAAAACGACTAAAACCGTACTAAGTAATTAAGATAGCCACCGGAGGCGTTTATAAGTAGCTATCAAATATAACCTGAATTTACCTGTCTGTTATAAAAATGGGGAATACCTTAAATATATATATTTTCCTTGTATCAATACAACTACGGCAGATGTTTACGAGACCACCGCTAGTTCGATTTTTTACTGATTAGGTAAGTACCTACCTCCGCCTTTTTACCCGTGGAAAAGTCCAACATCAATGTGTAAAATTATTCTTAGGACGATTAAAAATATATTTTCCTGTACGTTTACCGTAGCTAAGCTAAACCTAGAGCTACCTATCAAAGTTTGCCTTAAGGTGAAGGCGCCTGTCTAGCCCGCGAAATTCAAAATTTTCGAGTAGTTTTATAGTTTATCCAGAATCTGAAAACATTAAAGACAACATTTTGTGATTTGCGACAAACACAGTATGCAGTGCGTTTATTAATACATTTATTTTACTCTAAATATTATCACGGTGGATAATATGATACTCGTTACAGCACCGGATCTTCAATTTTTTTTAGGCGGGGCAAAATCTAACTTGGGCCGCCCCCGCCCACTTATATTTATTTTTACCTTTATCATCTTTATAATTTTAGCTATCAGATGCCCACTAATTAATTGACTTTTAGACATAGGCTTTCCGGATATAATGCATCCATCGCTATTATTTCTGTGAAGCCTATTTATTAACAGATATTCTATAGACATATGAACGTAGCGTAGAGTAAATTCGCAAGGCAATACAAATATTAGGAAAAGCATCCTGCAAATCATGCGCATAGATCTGTTGCAAGCGATAGAAACCGTTAGCCTTTTCTATATCAACAAATAAAAACAGAGTTTGCTCTTTAAAAACGTAGAGTTCCTGGCAGAATTTAACGGCGCTTAAATCTCGCTCGTGTATTTTCGAGCCCGATCTGCCCCACACTTTTGCAGTTCATCAATTGACATTATCATAATATTAGTACCATTAACAAAAGCAAAATTCAAATTCAGCATGGTAGCACAATCAAACCACTTTTTCTATTTCTGATATGATTCGATCAAATAGGTACCATCATTATTTCTTTAGAAAATAGTTGAATAGGTTGAAGTGTTAGTAATTCGTCTTCAGACATCTCATCGAAATGTTTTTTACGTTTCGGAATTATTTTGTTTTCCAAATGTACCTATTTTTCAGGAACTTCCCAGCCTCATGTATCCAATATTCCATTGGATGTTGTCTAATTTTTTGCAAAGTTTTGAGCAGACTAAACAGAAAAATATTAAGTAATCGGTTTAATTTAGTTTTAATAATGACGAATTGATGGCGTAAGTATGCTTTTTAATTTTAAAATTCAATGTAATACCTATAACCTACCCTAACCTACCCTAATAGGTATTACATTGAATTTTAAAATTAAAAAGCATAATATAGTTATGATAAAATACTTAGGCCTAGAAAGGCGATCGATGAGCTGTAATAGATTTATTGATTTGACACTAATACAATATTATCAATATATCAGTATTTTTCATTACTCATAATCGGAAATTAGGTCTGTAGTTGCCTGAGGAGCGGGTTAAAAGTAATACTTTTCCGCCCCAGGGAGAATCGCTTTCAACTGACAGCTATCAAATTATTAAAAAACTAGTTCTATTTACACATTTCTATTGAACCATGTTCCAACTTTTTCTACAGTCACTCAATTAGAGCACGATGTAAAATTGAAATAACATAAAGTTAAGTATTAATTAAAGAATATATATTTTTAAATGACTTAATTATAATTTAGTTTCAACAATTTCTTTAAAATAACATAGATTTGGGCAAAATATTTAAAGATGAAAATGAAAAATAATGGCTAAATAATGAAGTTGGCCGGCCAATTAAAAAAAAACAAAATAGGCGGCAATCCGATCTTTTTTTTTTTGGAGTTGTAGAGTATTGTTCATACTTCCTTGTATTATTTCTTTAGCCAATTCCTTTTTTTGTTTTTTTTTTTAATTTTAGCTGTCGTTCTTGAAATGTTTTAGAATAAGTTGGATATATTAATAAATGCACTGCACACGGTCTTTGTCGCGAATTACAAAATGTGCCTTTTATTATTGTCAGATTTCGAAAAAAATCTAAAAAAAATAATTCAAACTTGTTTTTTAAAATCATGAATTTAACTAATTCTTGGTCCTTCCGCTCGACTCGAGCGGCCTACACTCAAACCACTACGCCATGAGGTCGCCAAGTAGGTTAGGTACCATAAGTTTTTAATATGCTCTCATAGTTGCTTCACTGAAAGTACGAACTGATATGGACTGTCAAGTATAAGTTGGCACTGGAGAGCGTCGCTAGTGTCGATACAAGACTGTCAAAATGAGTTATGTTTCTAAAGAATATTTTTAGTTCCTCTTTTGGCCACCGGCCAAATAATGTTTGTAACGCTATAGTAGCTCAACAAGTAGAAAGTTGAAATGAATGCTGAAAGAATCGTACGTTGTCTGAAGTGTGTCCTCTTTTGACCAAGCAACAATAGGCACCGATTGACTAAATTGGCTCGTCTGGTTTCATTAAATATACTTGAGTTAGGTTTAGTCGAGACAAAACAACAAATGTATAGACACAGCCTTATAATACATCTAAACATTATAATAATAGGTGTCACACACATGATTTATTCGTCCATATTTAGGTATTGATCATCAAGTACTAACACAGGAGCCTAAGTAATAATTATATAGGTAATTTATTTACTTACTTTAATATGTATTTCCATTTTACGTGAATAGATCTGTACAATTGGCTTTATAATAATATAAGCATATAGTATATATAATAATATCCAATATCACAATAAAATTATGCTTAAAAAATATTTATTCGTCTTTTTGCTATTTATATAATTACCTTCTGTCTTCTATGTAAGTAGCTATGCATTAATATACTTACCTTCAACTAGTACATAATATCTTAGTAATACTTTATCATAGTAATTTGTGATACTTAGACGTACCTACCTACTTAGATATGTAGTTTTAAATACTTATTTCTTCAGGTGAAAGCTAATAAATGCCTATGGCTAACACTATCTTTGAATGCAATATAAAAAACATATGCAAATGGGTATTGTGATCAAATACAATCATTTTTTTAAATATACGCATTGTTATCTAGCTATTAAGTACATGGGCAATAATTGTTGATTTCTAAAACGATAAAGTGCTTGAGTTAGTAAATAACTTCCTTGTGAGATCAAGTTTTATGATTCCTTGCTTTCCGGAGCACTGTATTGCACAAAATTTAAACTATGGCACTATTATTTAAAGACCTAAGTACTTATTTAGAAAATCACAACCGTTCAAGCTTTAAGCGGCGTTATACAAAGATAGGTACCTATTAGGAGTTAACAGATAAATTAAAATCATCAACAAAATTAAACTTAACTACACGCAAAACTGTCAACACTATCAATGTAACAATCCAAATTAAACTTTTAAAGAAAACATTAAAGTTGATTTTATGTAAGTAATATAAATTGCCTAATCTTCCAATTTTTCAGGAACATACTCTTTCTGTTCTTACAGTCATTATTTGGTCTCCGTGTCTAAGGAATCTTCGGCTTTCAACAAGGAACCGTACTTGTGGAGGAACTCCAGGGCGGCGCCGTTGGTCCAGCCGAAGCCGGCTTGCACCGTGTACTCCCCCCCATCCCCGAACCTGCCGGGAACATTGGCATCATACTTCTCAAACATCTGGTTATTCTCACTATAACCCTTATAACAAGACCTGACGTATGTCTGCGCCACCTCCAATGCCAATTCATTAGATTCGTCAGTCGCTATGACTTCTAAAGCGTTAACAACCACGCTCACTTCTGGGGGCCACACGTTAGGGAAATCCCACTGCTCCCCACTATAGTTCAAAGAAACAGGAACGCCGCCAGGAAAGTCCAGACCTTTGGAGTCGCGCAGATACTTAACCACCTTAGGGCCATTTAGTTTTATCAGTGGGATATCTACAGCGCGTTGCCATAGAGGAGCGACGTTCGAAGAGTAAAAGTATTTGCGATGCTTCTTATCTTTAATGTCGTAGTCGAACCAAATGCCATCTTCCTCGCTCCATAGGACTTCTTGGATAGTATTCCTCCAGCCCTGAGCCAGGTACGCGTATCTAGCGTATTTGCGATGATTTTTCAATATAAGGTGGAAGTATGCGACGTTCTGAAGTGCACCAGCATAGATCGCGTTCAGATCGACAGGTATAATGTACTGGGTGTGGATATCGGTCAAGTTGCCAGTGTTGTCCCCGATTTGGCTGATGAACCAACGAGAAGAGAAATCCCAACCGCTCTCCGCCGCACTTTTAATGTCAACGTAGAACCGACTTTGTTCGGTTTTGCTAATCAGTTGCGCGTTATTATAATCCTCTGAATAAGATTCTGGACGTGGGCCTTCACTTGGAGCATAGAATCTGAGTAGAGTGTGTTTTTGATGGCCTTTTTGGAAGGAGATGGCGTGAGTGTCGAGCCAGTAGTCCAACTCTTTCTCTAACGCCGGAAGATTTTCCCTGATGAAGGCGGAATCATTAGTCGCCCTGAGGTATATCGCCATCATGGCGGAGAGCAGGGGCGGCTGGCTGCGCTCCTGGTAGTACCACCTGCTGCCATTCGGGATGTGGCCGAGTTTGTTCAGCAACTCGATAAGGTTCGCTATCATTCCTTTTGCAGTTTCATGCATTCCACATATAAGCAGGCCTTCGATGGTCCAATATGAGTCCCAGTAGTATACCTCCTTGAACCTCCCCCCGGGGATAACGAAACCGTGTGTTAAAGGAATGAAACTGAATTGCTCTGGTTTCTCGAAGACGATCGGTTTAACCTTCTTAGCGAGAGTGGGCCAAATGGCGTTGATGTTCTTAGCGAACTCCCTGAGCTTTTCGTCGCGGATAGTGGGGAGGAATTTAGGGTTTTCATTGTAGTCTGGTAGTGTCCAGTTTTCTAGTTCTCCGAGGCTAGAAAAGTAATATTCTACGAAATTTTGAATTTGGACGAGGGACGGTGCTTGGTTCGTTTCTTCGAGGAGTTTATTGAAATCGCTCAGGGTTTTGTTCTCATCGTAATTCATTTGGAGATCTACGAATGTTTTGGAGTCGTTATAGATCTTGGCTAGTTGGACGCGGTGCAGCAGCTCGCTGTCGCAGTAGACGGGTCTATCGCACGTGGGCGGAAGCTGCTCGGCAGCGACGACTGCCAGCCACACGGCCACGAACGCGAAATAAAGTTGTTTCATCTGTAACACGTAGAAACATTCATTAGCATAAATCTAAATATATATAACTCAAAGGTGACTGACTGACTGACTGACATAGTGATCTATCAACGCACAACCCAAACCACTGGACGGATCGGGCTGAAATTTGGAATGCAGGTAGATGTTATGACGTATGCAGCCGGTAAGAAAGGATTTTGATTAATTCTACCCTCAAGGGGATAAAATAGGGGATGAAAGTTTGTTAAGTTAAACTCCACGCGGACGAAGTCGCGGGCACAGCTAGTCTATTTATATATAAGTCGGTGAATTGAAGTAACCGAACCTACGTATACGTTAAGGCTAACCGCACATTTTTAATGGCGTAGCTTTAATTGATTGATTCAATAAATTTTATTATATCAACGATAAACAATGCAAATTTGAATGGCCGTGGACTTTAAATTATTTAGCCTACCAGAGACAAATATTTTTGTTGGGTTCGTGTTAATGTTATTAGCATTCGCAAATAACATATACTAATACGTACATACGTACTTATATACACCCTTGACCCGTTTGTTTCAAGCACCTAACTTCATAAGTCCGCAATAGTTCGCATTGACGAAGTTTATAAATTGCATAATGCATTATGCACTAATCATTTTACCCAACTCCTCGTCTACACTGACGCAATACATGAATTGATTTATGATGCTGTATCTTATTTTGAGCTTCCAAATAATTAAGACAGCTACATATTATTGTGTAATTGTAAGCGAGGGGTAAAGGTACCTCGCAATTAATAGCGAATTGTTATGGAAATAAACAGCTGAAATATACCAAATCCGAATGAACGTAGCGTACGTATATTCTATAATTCATACTGCATCATCAAAAGACTGCCATTGAAGGTAACATTTTAAACCTTTATGACCGGAAAGTTAATATTATGCTAATAAACCTAAAAAATAGAGCTGAAGCTTACAAGGACGAAGCAAATTTAATTTGATTATTTACCTAATTAGATAATGATTATGGTTATTTTGTTATATCAAAGCGATTATTACAACTCTTCTATTTGCAAATTTACTTATTTTAAAACATGGGCTTTTTCACAGAGTTTTTTTTGCAAAATAACATTAGTGGTGTATTCTCTTTGCTTCACATTTTGTTTCTATTTGTTTTACAGTTGTCCGTGGTACTTAATAATTCCATACGTTTAATAAGTAGGTAGGTTTAGACATTCCACCCAGCAGAATAATAAGGTCTCTTACATCAACAAACTTATTGATTAATGTTCCTAAGATCTAAACATCATGTGGGTAAAAATATTGTTAAGTATAAAAAAGGATTTCGATTGTTTTTTGGGATGGGTATTTTTTCTCGTATAAGTATATTCGTAGCAGGTTCGTAGACAGATTTTCGAACTCAGACCCTGGAGAACTCTAATGCTCTATCAATATCTGTAGGTTAAAGATCACTCGTCTAACAAGTTGTTTTTGTTTCCCGCTTTGCCGCCTGCTAATGAAAAATAGACCATAATATTATGGTATAAAGAACTATTAGGTAGTCCGTGGTATTGTAGACACTTACCTAACTCATAAAAAAACTAATTTAACATTGCCAATTCAAAAAATACCAGTTTCCATGAGGTAATTCTAAAAACAAAAATCTTATTGGAGAACCGGTTGAGAAACTTGTTTATGCTTTTGTAAAGATTTTAGTGTCCAAAGCACTGGACCAGATGCTTGAAACAACTAAAAAAAATAGACTAACAACAGTGTGGTCCCAATTAAAAGCAACGCTTCTACTATGTAATTAATGTAAAAATCTCTTTCAGAATAATAAATAAAAGCAACCCAACGTCACCAACAGTTAAAATTGCTGTTATATTCCTGGCGTACATATATTTACTATCAAACAGCGAGCGCCAAAGCGCGTCCTGTTTTCCCGGCAATTTTTAACATAGGTATTTTTTACGACACGTCTGCAATGGACGAGAGGCTTAATACCTACTTATTATGCAAGTATATCGAGAGGAATGTTTAACAGGCGAGTCGAAAGTGAAATGTGGAAATGCAGCGCACTACTTGTCCTAACTAACAAGTGAGTGGTAACTCCTAGTAGTGACCGATTCAAATGAGGAACTGTTTTAACTAGCTTTTGTCAGCTTGTCTAACAATTGTTATTCCATTCAAGTCGCTTGCACTTCAAAATTACCTTATACCACAGATTATTTATTTTACGGTATTTATTCTTATGCTGTATCGGCACCACTACCCCTACCACTACCTCTACCAACCTACCACTACCCCTTAAGAAGTTGCACGAGATGTGGTATAGCCAAACTATAGCCAACTGACTACACCTCATACACGGGCTGACTCAACCGGGGTAGTACATTGTACCGCACTCTCACAGAAGATACGTAAGTTACTCCTTATAACATCAACTATCTGCCAGTGAAAATCCCGTCAAAATCGGTCCAGCCGTTCCGGAGATTACCCGGAACAAACACACAGACAGACAGACAAAAAAATTTTATATCGCGTTTTTGTTATTATCAGTACCGTATGAACTTTCATGTGCATTTAATGAAAAGGTGTTATTTTGATATAACAAACAGACACCCCAATTTTATTTATTTGTATAGATTACTTATTTCGCTATTATAGTTGCGTTTCGTTATGAGTGATAGATCCATAAGTCCAACCGCCTACCTTCCTCGGTCCCACTTCCTCTCAAGTCGAAAACGTGCGATCAATGCCTTTGGTACTGGAAACATCTCTCTATAGGCTACGGTAACTGATTAAGATTACGAGGGTAACTGATTAACATCATACACTTGTGAGACGACTTTGTTATATAAAAGTACAGTCGCAAAGGTGGGTTGAACTTATTATTCATTGAAAAAAAATTGTGAAAATCCGTGTGGTACAAGACTTACGTTTCAATCAAAAGATGAAGACGATAATCCACACATTCCACACGGTTAAATGTGAAAAAACATTGTCGCGGTAACTGTTTTTAGGATACCGTAGCCCCTATAAGGAACCCTTATAAGATCATCCACTCCGTCCGTCCGTCCGTCCCAGTCTATCACAGTCAAAGAATTTGTAATAATAAGTTATTACAAATTCTTTCAAATTCAAATTTTACAAATTCGCGCCTTGCGGGCACCAGGTCTTGGGTTCAAATCCCGGCTCGCACCTCTGGATTTTTCGAAATCTATGTGCGTATCATAATTTCTACATGATTATCACTTGCTTACGGTGAAGGAAAAACATCGTGAGGAAACCTGCATGTCTTAGAAGATCTAACCAATTTTCGAAAGACATGTGAAATCCGCCAACCCGCACTGGGCCAGCGTGGTGGATTATGGCCTGAATCCTCCTCGTGTTGAGGGGAGGCCCGTGCCCAGGAGTGGGACGTTAAAAGGGCTAAATTATTATTTATTTATTATACAAATTCTTTGATCACAGTACATCAACTTCCATACATCGGGGATTACCCCCGTGAAATTGCTATAACTACGTTCCTCTGCAGATTACTTCATGAGAAAATACTTATAGAATAGTTGATTGAGCAAGTTGCATTATTAAATTCTTATGTTAAAGTATGTAAAATTCATGCCAGCAATAAAATAAAATAACACATTGTTCGTTCAGATACGGTAATATACCTATACATTATAGTTAGTTCATTTCACGAAGACGGGTCTCGTGACCCTTATTACACCGGCATATGGGTCTATTTGACTAAACAGTATCTATGTATTGTGAGCATCACAACAAATAACAATACGAGTACCTACTTAAGTAAGTATTTGTAAAAACAAAGTACCTATTTTATAGGTATTTTTTCTTAGAAAAGAAATTTGATCCCTAGTCTTCTAAATAAAGTCTTTCTGTTTGGTCGCTTAGTTCTTCTAAACTACGCAACGATTATGACGCGGTTTTTGCTATCATTTAGAGAGTTTGTTCGGGATGGTTTATAATGTTACATGGTATAATTAAATTTATACATAGAAAAAAATCGGGGCGGGTCTCTAGTAACAAATAAAGGGATCTACGGCTAGGGCGGGCGGCGCGCGGTGCGCGGCGCGCTAGGCGGGCGGCAGCGGCGGCGAGGAATTGCATTGACGAAAAATTAAAATGTTTTCACGATCAAATGCTTAATAGTACATTGTTAGAAAAGTATTACTTTCAACCCGCTTTTCAGGCAACTTCAGACCTACTTTCAGAGTATGAGTAATGAAAAGTGCTTTTTCATTACTCAAACTCTGAAAGTAGGTCTGAAGTTGCCTGAGGAGCGGGTTGAATTGAACGTAATACTTTTCCGGCCCGGGAGAATCGCTTTCAACTGACAGCTGTCAAATTATTAAAAAAAAACTAGTTCCATTTTCCCATTTCTATGGAACCATGTTCAAACTTTTTCTACAGTCACTCAATTACAGCACGATGTAAAATTGAAATAACATAAAGTTAATTATTAATTAAAGAATATATATTTTTAAATGACTTAATTATAATTTAGTTTCAACAATTTCTTTAAAATAACATAGATTTGGGCAACATATTTAAAGATGAAAATGAAAAATAATGGCTAAATAATGAAGTTGGCCGGCCAACGAAAAAAATCAAAATAGGCGGCAATCCGATCTTAATTATTTTTTTCGAGTTGTAGAGTATTTTTCATACTTCCTTGTATTATTTTTTTAGCCAATTCCGGTTTTTTTTTTACTTTCCTTGTATTCGTAATGAAAAGCACAGTGTTTACCTCGGGTGAAAGACTTATTTTGACCCTCGAACTATTAGCGCCCTCGCTACGCTCGGGCGCCAAACCCCATCTCGGGACTAAATAAGTCACTTTCACCACACGTGTAACAATGTACTATTTTACACTTTTGCTTTATAGCTCAAAAAGTGTATAAGGTCAATGTGTAAGTTCAAGATGACAACACACTTAAAGGTGGAATTTTATAAAACGCTGAAACAGTACATTTTTACATGAGTGGTGAAAGTTACTCGAACTATTAGCGCCCTCGCTACGCTCGGGCGCCAAACCCCGTCTCGGGACAAAATAAATCTTTCACCCGAGGTAAACACTGTGCTTTTCATTACGAATACAAGGAAAATAAAAATAAAAATAGGAATTGGCTAAAGAAATAATACAAGGAAGTATAAACAATACTCTACAACTCGAAAAAAAACTCGGATTGCCGCCATTTGTTTTTTTTTTCGTTGGCCGGCCAACTTCATTATTTAGCCATTATTTTTCATTTTCATCTTTAAATATTTTGCCCAAATCTATGTTATTTTAAAGAAATTGTTGAAACTAAATTATAATTAAGTCATTTAAAAAATATATTCTTTAATTAATACTTAACTTTATGTTATTTTAATTTTACATCGTGCTGTAATTGAGTGACTGTAGAAAAAGTTAGAACATGGCTCCATAGAAATGTGAAAATGGAACTAGTTTTTTTTTTATAATTTGACAGCTGCCAGTTGAAAGCGAAACTCCCGGGCCTGAAAAGTATTACTTTCAACCCGCTTCTCAAGCAACTTCAGACCTACTTTCAGAGTATGAGTAATGAAAAATATATTTGTTATTGGTAGTATCCTTAATATTAATTTTCATGGCTGTAAGTTGTGTTTTTTTACCCATACAAACTTTCTCCCCCTATTTTATATCTAGACTTAAGAGTGGAATTTCACATAATCCTTCCTAAGTGGATATTTACGGTATAAAAGGTCCCTAGTACCTGCTGTCAAAATTTCATGATTCTAACACCAGCGGTTTGGACTGTGCGGTGATTCCTTTTGTTTTGATGAGTGAATTTGCAAAAAGTACCAAAATATGCGACATAAATGGCTGTATTTTTTGATTGCGTTGTCTTAGAAGCCTAATTTTTGATATTTTTCAACTTGATATTTTTTGTAGGTCTTGATACGTTTTTGAGAAAAAGGGTCTTGACAGACCGACAGAGGGACAACAAAGTGTCCGTTTTTTCCTGTTAAGGTCCGGAACCCCTAAAAAGCACTACTGCCTGCTAGAGGTTGTCTAGAATTTGTTAAGTAATATCTCTTTCACAGTAGTCTGAACCCATTATTGGTAAGGTTTGGACCTACCTAGAATTTTAGGTGTAACGTAAAATGGAAGCTCGGTCCCTTCCATAGGATGATTTATGGCAAGTCCGTACCTAGCACTTAAAATGACTAGAATAACAATATCATACATTAAATATAATACACGCCTTGGCGACGCGCAGCTATTAGCAACTCTATGAGGCGACCTCACAAAAATGTTATATCAGCGTAAATAATTGTTTCGCTTGTAAGACTGGTATATTCTAATATCGATATTATACTATTATCTATACAAATAAATAAACTTGGATTGTCTGTTTGTAATATCAAAATAAAACCTTTTCACCAAATGCATAATGTAATACATATTACATACGGTACTTATAACAAAAACACGTTTTTTTTTGTTTCGGGTAATCTCCGAAACGGCTGGACCGATTTTGACGGGACTTTCACTGGCAGATAGCTCATGTTATAATCAGTAAGTTAAACAATATTTTAATAATAAATAGTTCCCAAAAATGCTTAAACAAATTCGGGAACCCAATACAAACTGCAACCAAACTGAATACAAACTACAATACAAACCCTTATTTTACACACTTAGGTCCGGTTGCTCGTACAATACAGTAAAGTAATAGTTAAAACTTGACTATTGTTAATTTTGACCTTGGTAAAAAAAGTTACATCGGTTATGTTATCTTCGTATTCGGTTGCCCAAAGATAATTTTCGTGGCGGTTAAATTAGACGAGGGTTAAAAGAGTTGTCAGTGCAATTCCATTTTGTTTCCCTTAATTTTTGATGGGGAACTTTTCTTTCGCCTGCCAACACTGTATTAGGTGTCATATTGGCATTGTTTGTTGTGACTTGTGACGTTTCGGTGAATTAAAAATCGTTGTGAGGCTTTTAAATTCATAAAGTATTTTTGTGTGTTTAATTTTCGTGTCGTAATACTATTTCATAATAATAAAGTAAATACTAGTACAGTTATAACCTAGTGCGGCAATTGATGCTTTTCTAATATATTATCTTATAATTATGTTTAACATGTGATTTTGGCAAATTTATTTGTAATTTTCTGAAATAAAATTATTATATATATATAAAACACCCCTCAGCGTTCTATTCAGCTTCTATTTTTATGTTCTTTTGTCAGTCTACAGCGTCATATTTTTTAAATATCAATGTAAATGAGAAATTTCTATAGAGCAGATACATGTACCTATAATTTAAGTTCTTATTTTATGTTTTTTTTACTATTTGTACCTTTATTTATTTTCTCCAAAATAAATTAAATTAAAGAGATTGTTTAAAAAAAACAGTTTTATTTAAACTTTTACATTGAAATCACTTTAGTTATATTTGAAGAGCTAATCCGTCAAAATATGATGATATTAGTTCACCTCTCGTACTGTCTTGATTATTTGTAGCCGTTTCATCAACAATATCCATCTCCTCGTAGGCGCTTACTAAATCTGGAGGTTGTTCCTCATTGATCATGCGACAAATGTTATGCAAAACAGCAGTTGCAATTATTATTGCTTGCATATATTTTAAATTTGTTCTCAATTTAGATCCGATTGCTGGAAATCTTCGCTTCCAACAACCAAATGTCCTTTCAACAGCATTTCTGGTTCTAATGTGGCTTTCATTATAAAGATGTTCTCCTGATGTTGCGGGGTTTGCTAATGGTGTCAAAAGAAAATACCTCAAGGCATATCCTCTATCTCCTAATAGCCATGTATCACCAAATTCTCCATCTTCCATTCTGCCCCTGATGTTACTTGAATCAAATATGTGACTATCGTGACTTCCTCCAGGCCATCTTGCCACAATATTTTTGATGTAGCAATCAGCATCAGCCACAACTTGGACATTTAATGAAAATGAGTCTTTTCTATTGCGGTAATATTCAGCATTATTGCCACCAGGTGATTGTATATAAACATGTGTGCAATCTATAGCACCTATGACTTTTGGAAAGCGGCTAATGTTGTAAAAGCTGTTACAGTGGCTTTTCTTTCATCTTCATTTCTAGGCATATAAATAAAATGTGGTCTAAGTTTAGCCAACTCCTTGCTTACAGTGTGTATAGCTCTACATACTGTTGATTTGTGTACTCCTTTCGAATCCTCAACACATCTGAAAAATGATCCAGATGCGTAAAACTGTAGAGTTAACAAGACCTGATCTGCAGACGTCATTGCATTGTTTCTGAAAAAAAGCAAACATTATTATTAGATGTTATTTTACAGGTAAATTTACTATGAGACGAACCTATTCCTTCTCAAGAATTCATATCATTCATAACCTACCTATTGATAAAATTGACTTACTTACCTCTTGGTCAAACGTTTGAGACGTGAATCTAATAAATTTACAAGCACTTTAGCCAAATTTCTCGACACTCTGAAGCGTGCTCTAAAATCCATTTCCTCCCATAGAAAATAATCAGTTCGTGGTCGGAAATTCCTCTGTCTTTGTGGGAATACTTGATCAAATATGAAATCATCATCACAGGAACTATCTTCATTAATTAAATCCAAAACAAAACGCTCTGATCCCATTTTAATAACTGTACTCGCAAAGAAATATTAAAAATAACCTAAAATCGGTAAACGAACACTACAATTTTACCAACGTCAAAATTTAAACGGCCCCCACCCCATCGGTTATTTTAACCGCCGTCAAACCTGACATTTAACCCCTCGTTAACGTAACCGTAGCTTCAACAACGCTTTTTAAATTAGTCCGCCGGTTAATTTTACTTTAACCATAACTTTACCCTTCAGGTAACGTAACCGAGTTTCGAGCAACCGGACCTAAAGGGGTGGAATTTTACAAAACGCTGAAATTAATATTTTTTATTTGTTATAAGTAGCCTCAATACTTATTTTCATGTCTCTAGGTTATTTTAATTTTTTTACCCCATACAAACTTTCACCCCCTATTTTATGTACTTAGGGGTGGGATTTTCCAAAATCCTTTCTTAGTGGATACTTGCGGTATATAAGGTACTTACTGTCAAAATGTCATGATTCTAACACCAGCGGTTTGGGCTGTGCGTTGATTCCTTTGTATTGATAAGTGAATTTGCGAAAAGTATCAAAATATGTAACATAACATAAATCACCGTATCTTTTGATTGCGTTGACTTAGAAGCCTAATTTTTTTTTACACCCACAAGGGACCATAGCATTTGATATTTGGTATTAATTTCAACTTGATAACTCTACCCGTTTCTGAGAAAAAAGGTCTTGACATGCAGACAGACAGACAGACAGACGGACAACAAAGTGATCCTATAAGGGTTCCGGTTTTTCCTTGTAAGGTCCAGAACCCTAAAAATGAATAAATAACGAAAAAATAAAAAAAATACAGATTAAAAATGCTCGGTTTATATTTAAAAATCTCGCACGTTGGACCTGAAGTAGAGTCGGGCAGCGGGATAAGAAAGGGGGGTTATGCTTCCGGCTCTCTCGCTTATCGTACTCAGATTTTATATCTCCAGGGCACGGAACATGGATATATGATATAAATTTATGTAAATACTGCTTTCAATATCAGATAAGAGGGAAAAAAATATGAACATAGTAGGTCCTGATTAAAGTAGAGTCAAACAGGTAATCGCAGTTAATCAAAACGGCCGTGTGTAGGTAGGTAGGTATATTCCGTTGCGTACCGCGATGCGGAACGAAGCGAATACCACGGTGGTTTGAACAAATTATTGTATATTATTATAATATAATATTATTACTATTACAAATTTATCCGTAAGGCATATGTTATAATAATAATAATAGAAATGTGATAGGTACAACTGATTTTACGACCGTGTCCGTAGTAAATTGATTTAATTATATAATATAGAAGATAATAAGTATAATACAGCTACAGGTATAGTTTACTTTGTTCTATATGCCGCACGATTTCACATAAAATATAATCATCAAGCGTATTATCGTGATTCTTGCCAGTGGATCACGAAGTAAACAAACCCAGAGGTGCGAGCCGGGTTTTGAACCCTGGACCTTAAGCATGTAAGGCGTATTATACTGCTTAGATAAACATAATATAAGTACCAAATAACTACTCAGTGGGTACTCAAAATGTATCGAAAAAGCTAGTATTTTCAAGATAGTTTGTAACCCCGATGTTATTTTAGTAGAGGTTAGCTTCCGTATGTCTGTCTGTCAGTCTGTCTGTAGCATTGCGGATCGAGGACGAATAAACCGGCTGCAATGCGGTTCTTTTATCTGGTATCGATCCGCGAATTATTGGTTCTGAATTTTAGCTCAACAACCTTTATAGTGAGTTCTACGAATTCGCTATTAGTTATCCTTATAAAGATTCCGGTTTTTTGTACGGCACCGGAATATTTTACCGATTTAGCTGCGACTCTATAATAGGTAAGACCCTTTTCACGCTACGTTGTAAATTGTATTAAGACAACAAGTAATATTCTACACATTGCCATATTTGCGATATCTTAACTAATAAAAATGGACTTGAAACGGAACCAATATTAGAAGGTAAGGGCGTCGATCAACGGTCGATCGATTGGTGTTTCAACAACCCTTAGGTAGGTAAGTTTGTTTAACTCTTTTTCCATTTAGGTACAGGTGCTATCGACAAATGCTAATAAAATGTGGTGAAGTAGGTTATTACTCACCTACTTAATTCATTGCATATTCATTGAATTTAATTTGATAAAACAATTAATTAACAATCTTTTTAAAAAAGTTTGTAATTTTATTGACGTTTCGATGTCATTATTAGGTACAACATTATCTGCTAAATTGTACTCGCTGATGGCCAATTTAGAGAGACAGAGCTATTAAGTGGTCATTGACAAGAAGAAGTCGACACCTTATGATCAATATAAAAAATATTTTAGCCCTTTGACGTCCCACTCCTGGGCACGGGCCTCCCCTCAACACGAGGGGGATTCAGGCCATAATCCACCACGCTGGCCCAGTGCGTGTTGGCGGATTTTACATGTCTTTCGAAAATTTGTTAAATCTTCTAAGATATGCAGGTTTCATCACGATGTTTTTCCTTCACCGTAAGCAAGTGATAATCATGTAGAAATTATGATTCGCACATAGATTTCGAAAAATCCAGAGGTTGGAGCCGGGGTTTGAACCCGAGACCCGGGCTACCTGGTGCGCGTGACGCGTGCTTAACCAATCGGCTATCACTGGCTATTCATCAATATGCATACATCAAAATGTATACCCAATAAGTATAAATTATCGGTGCCTGTTTAACCGTGAGAATGACAGCCTAGGTGACAGCGCATCACTCTATCCCTCATCAGATCAGGCCTGGATGTTTTTTTTTATTCAACAAATTCGAACACACTGTTCTGTTCGAACTGTAGAATGCTAGGTATTTGTACTAGCGGAGCCCACAGCAGGCGTACTAATTAACATTTTTTTCACACGGCACGACATTATCGCCCTTATTGTGCGTTTCCTCGTGGCCATGCCCTTGCTTTTTATCAATCGGCCCATGGCTGCCTATCAGAGCCGTGACGTGACAATACAACTAATGGCGAAACGTGACTCGCTCATCGGCACTACACCTGATCGGCACCTATTAGGGTTCCGTATTGGATGAAGACGAACCCGTTACTTTGACATAACTATCTAGGAAGGATATCTAATCGCTGCTGTGACGGCCGGTTAAGATACGTGTCCCTATAAGCCTCTACACTCTCAATCTTACTCGCACAAATTCCAATTTGGGCCAGCCTGTACCTTTAAATTACAAAACGGTACACTACCCAAATGGCCTAGACCTTACTTAATAACCTCAGCCTTAGGGTATTACCACGCCAATCGATCGTCCATCGATTGATGAATTGATCGATCGAACATTGCTCTATGTAGAAACAGCTGATCGACGTGGTTTTATCTCATAATACTATCGATCGATGAATCAATTGATTGGATAGTGTACCTAAATAACATGTTTTTACACAATCTATCTGCAGAAAAATCGCTGCGTGTAGCCGGACCCAATCGCAATACCCTGCATACACATCGGATTTATTTCACGAATGTATTTAGAGACTAGTAATTTGAGAACCAGTGCTCCAAGTCTGCTAATGTCAAACATTTCCATGACATCGGAAACCCGTAGGTCATTAATATTACCGTTGTGCCGCAAAACGGTAGCCCGTTGAATCTTTGACGGTCGACATGATTACCGGCCAGTGGAGCGCTAAAAGATTAGTTTTGGGTTCTTGAGTGTCATGTACTTAGTGTTTTTGCCATAACTGTCCAAAGTTATTACTCGATATTTGACTCACAGACTTGAGGAGCTGGTGAATTAAGGAACTGCTCATAAGTCTATAGAACATTGAAAATAAAACAACTGACGATTGAATAAAAGCTCAAGTTATTAGGTGGCAAGTCCCTTACTCCCTTTGCGGAATAACTTGGCACAGCGGAATCTTCCCAAATCGCAATGCTAGTCTCCACACGACGGAATCGCAGATGACTTGACACGCCCATATACCACAAGTGCCTAAGTGCCTATTGTTGTTTTGCTAATCACTCATTCAATTGTAATACATTGATAATATGATGACGTTAGAACTAAACTATCGTATGAAATTCTAACTTGTCCTATTAATCACCCAATAGATAGAGACGGTGCTATAGGAGAGAAATACGGAACGCAGTTAGGCACTTCTGATTTGTAAAATATAAGGTTTTTTGATCTTCATAAACTAAGAAAAAGATCTCGATGTGGATATGTTTAGTGCCAAAATGATAAATAAGATAAAAATAGTGTTGATATAATGTTGTATTTGATCCACTTTCATTCTCTACTGTAAGATACCTACTTAAAAATTGTTTGTTTGTAATTAGCGTCATATTGATCTCGGACAACGTACCTACTTATGTCTTTGTGGTAATTATTTAGAATTGGCTTCCATGAGACAGGTTTTTACCTAGTTTGGATGCCATGAGTAGTTATAACATGCATAATAACTTATAACGAATTTTCAAGAACTTTGTATGTATAACCATTTATTCTGTTTTTTCTTATTATTATTATAATAAAGGCCCAATCGTCGATCAATTCCTAGAACAAGTAATATGTTAGAATGCATAAACATTTATATTGATTTATGATTAGATTCTATATGTACGTCGTCGTGGCAGGCCAAGGAGAAGATGGTGCGACGATTTGAACATCTTTGCGGGTAAATCGTGGCAACAACAAGCCGAAGATAGGGATCTGTGGCGTCAAAAAGGGTAAGCCTTTGCCCACCAGTGGGATAATGGGATATAAACTAGGCTACTAAAAATATGTAAAAAAAAAGTTATGATGGTATTGTTTTCTTATATTTACGCGAATACTACACATTGAAATAAAACTATTTTACGAATGATGGTTTAAGGTAAAGTCTATTCTCTGATGTAGGTATCTAAAACGGAAAAGATTGAATATATCGGGGATTACCCTTAACCCCGTTTTGACACTGAAGTCACAGAATATGTAATAGGTACCTACCACCTGAGGGCCCAGGTGTTTTTATTTTAAATATCCTCTCGCGGTTTTATTCCCCGAAGAAGTAGACAGTATGGTCGTAGTCATTACAAAAATTAATCATTTCGCACGAGAAAACGTAAAGGAAAATAGGTTTTCCTTATATAATTGAGGAATAACAATGATAAAGGAGTTCGGAACAAATACATGACCGTGACGAGAGATGTGTCATGAATTTTGTCATCAGCATGTTTTGACATTAATGCCCGCGGCTCCACCTGTGTGGTATTTCGATAAAATTAAAGTACCTAAGTTACTCCTTATATCATCAGCTATTTGCCAGTAAAAGTCCCGTCAAGTCAAAATAGGTCCAGCCGTTTCGAAGATTAGCCGCAACAAACAGACGGACATTTTGTTAAAAAAATGTTATTAATTTGTTATAATTGGTAAGTGCCGTCAATAGTGTTATATGGATTTAGTAAAAAGCTGTAATTTTAACATTACAAACAGACACTCCCATTTCATTTATTTGTATGGAAGGGAATGAGACTGTGGGCAATGAAGAAAGATATCGTGTCTTGACGTGTAGCACTGAAGCGATTATAATAATGTAAAGGGGCCTCCATTTTGGTTTTTCAAAATGGACGGTCACTTTTTCGTATTTTATTGTTATTAATTGTGTTGGTTATTGCTATTCATTACTCGACATTGGCAGAATCATGTTGGGCTTGACTCAATTGTAAGAGGCCATTAATATATATATCTAAATATATATAACTCAAAGGTGACTGACTGACTGACTGAATGACATAGTGAGTGATCCATCAACGCACAACCCAAACCACAGGACGGATCGGGCTGAAATTTGGCATGCATGTAGATGTTATGACGTAGGCATCCGCTAAGAAAGGATTTTGATTAATTCTACCCCCAAGGGGATAAAAAAGGGGATGAATAATCCCGAATTTTTTGTTAAGTTTAATTACACGCATACGAAGTCGCGGGCACAGCTAGTATAAATATATAATATACAAGGTGAAACATAATAGGTAGGTATACTTTTTTTTTCAAAACTTAACTTTGTAATTCTAAAACCATCAGCTTTGGAGGGAACTTGAAAAACAAAAGGTGTTATAGGAATACAGCTGTTGACCGATTTCACAAGTCTACAAAACCTTTAGTACTTCAACTGACCCACAAAGCCGATAGTTTGAGATTTACAAAGTTAAGTTGCATAAAAAATAGTATACCCTTTTTGTTTCAACTAGTATAAAAAATAATGTAAAGTAGTAAGTAACAAAAGAGAATTAATGTGAAATACAAAACAAACGACAAACACTTCGCTATCTAATCAGAAAAGGTGTTGTATTGTGAATCGTCAGATAAGTAGGTAACTATTTCCTCCTTGACTTGAATAGTTTAAATTGTTTGTAGGTACAGCATGTAAATATTTACATGCCTTAGTTTATAATTTAACTAGTAGTAAAAAACAAAACACCCCGATGCATTTTGTCACTTACTTGGAGAAACCGCTGAACGAATTTCCAAAGTCATTCGAATCGTTTATTGTTTTTGGTCTACGTGTTACAAATTGGCGGTGTTAGGTGAATGTTTTTCTTATCACTACAACCGGTTCGGAACGCGACCTCGAATGACAAGAAGATACAACCAGCAACTCAGCGGGTTTGTCTTTTTTAATTTCTTTTTTAAAATTATTTCTAGACTAACATTTCGTTCTAATCAATAATAGCTCGCGTTGAAATAATTTTACCTGGAACTAAGATGACTCGTTAAATCGGCAAAATTATTATATTATATTTTTATAAGGGATTAAACACAACCAGAGTCCCAACTGTTGTAGAATGGGACCTTTTTAAGGTAAATCGAAGAGATCCAACCTTCCGTTATCTCCACGTTCTTAAGCATGTTAGTGAACGCAAAATATCTAATGACATAAGGAAAAATCAGTATCCATGAGTAGGTAAATAATCTAATACATAGGTGGCGTACATAATAAAGCTATAATTAGTTTTTTATGTAACTTAATTCATATTCAATTAATTCAATCAGGAAATTGATAGTAGGTTCGTTAGTTTCTTATTTGGCAGATAAACAAGTTAAAGCTACAAAAAAAGGGAATGCTTGGTTTTTAAATTTGCTTGTTCCTCTTCGTCACAAAATGTTTCACACTGCTCTAAAAATATCGTCAATAATTTAAATAAGATTATATAAGATAATCTTTATATAAGTATATATAAGATAATCCTGTGGCCCCTTTATATTTATACCATGTTTGTGTCAGTTTATCCCCTGGGAGTCTAGCCTAAAAGACTCCATCGCAGATTGTTAGTTTCTTGGGTGGCTGATCTAAGAAAAGTTAAACAATTTGTCATACAATTATTAAATACTAGTTGCCACCTGCGACTTCGTTCGGGTAGACTTAAGAAAAGTATTCTATGTGTTAATCCAGGTTATAAACTATCTGTGTTCTAATTTTCATCCAAAACCGGTCAGTAGTTTTAGCGTGAAAGAGTAACAAACATACATCCACACTCACAAACTTTCGCATTGATAATATTAGTAGGATTAGTAAGATAGTTGCCAGAGCTACCACGCTTTACTGTAATGTATTTTAGTATTATGTTCTCCTAAACTCTTCTTCCTCTTCTGAGACTGCTATAGCCCGTAAGCATTCAGGTACCTACTTATGCTCTTGAGTTAGTGACACTTGCACCCCTAACTGCATCTAAACGCTGGTCGGAGCGCACTAACTATCCCTCAGAAGCTGCAATACCTAAGTCAACCAAGTCTCCTATTTTTTCAATCGATTAAATTCTTGCGGGTTCCAAGACAATTTAACCTTTCCCGGGACTCGACAAGGGTCAAAGCTCGGGTTCATCATTGGACTCCACGGTCGATCCTGGCTTACAGGAGTAACAGCGGTGGTCGAGTGTGTGGCGGTACTACTCCCATATAAAAATAGCTAAGTCACAATCGAAATCTTTTGGATCGAAAGTGCAAAAAATCTGGTGTTTGCTTGCAATTCTGTTGCAGCAGGGCTGATTGCGAATTTGTACAGATGTAAGATGTATTTTCTTCTTGATGACTGTATTAACAAAACCGTATCAACACAATTGCGCAAGTGTTTGCGCGTTCTTAATTTGTGACGGTTAAGCCCTTGGTGTAATGATGCAATTCGATAACTCACATAGGTATGTGTATTTTAACTATACTGTAAAAATAAGATGAGTGTCAAAAAACTAATTTCCAGACAAATATGCCATCTGTACAAAACGAAAAAGTGACGACAGCCAATGATTTCTGTAGTATCCAGTATCTCTTTTAGTAAATTTGTTAATTAGAAATTTAGTTGAATTTGCTAAGAAACGAAGCATTACTCACGATATTTTTACTTCACCGTAAGGAAGTGATTATGATATTAAAATTACGAACCGCATAGGTTGCAAAAACACAGAGGTGTGAGTGGGGAAAAAATATTACAATTTCTTTGTTAACCAGGGTTTGAACTCAGGCACTGCTTCTTTTACTACTGCAATACGAGGATAACACAAATTTTGGTTGTCATATTTTTTCTTAGTGTTGGTCCGTATGTTTTTAAACTGAGCAACGATTGTATTTCATTTGACCTTTCATTGATTACGGATTTGTATTATGGATAATTATTACAATGTTCGAAACTGAAGGAGATGTAGCTCTTTTAGAAACCAATAAATCATACGCACGTTGACATCATCGCACTTGTACCTTTTCTCTGGAGGAGTAGCTTTAGGTGACTGCAGTGCACACCCCATACACACCTCATATACCCCCAAATAGGGGGTAAGCATACTTCCTCGACACTGGGGACAGTCCCTCTCAATGCACGAATGTTAAGGTTAATCGACAACCAGCTGCCCCAGTTTGAGTTGGGGAACTACGTATTTGTTAATGTTAAACTAGGCGACGTTAGATAGGCGACACTGCAGCCTCTTAATGGACATTGGGCACAATTAATCGGTCAATAGTAGGTATATGTCTGTACGAGAGCTATTAAAATTGTATGATGCTGACTTCTGTTAGTACTCACGATTTATAAGGAAAACTTAGTCAATGCGGTACTATAATTGTATGGACAAAATGTGCGGTGCTTTTCCGTGTGAATGAGTGGTAGAGCTGGATACCACCAAAACGTATCCGTAGTAGTGATGTAACGAATATTTGCATTCGCATTCGCATTCGCGAATATTCGCATATTTTTTGACATTCGCATTCGCATTCGCATTCGCAAGAATCTATGCGAATGTTTGGCGAATGTTTTTGAAAAGCAATAAGGAAATTATGTATAGATGAATATGGAATGTTAATACAACTAGTAAGAATTATATATCTTTTAAACAAACTTGCTCATAGGGTGGCCCTTATTGCACCGCTTTAAGGTTCATAAATCAGCTTATTACGCACTAGTGCTTTTGACTTTAGATTAGACTGGTTGCACAATCAGTGGTGCGTTGGTTTGAGAATCAGTCCAAACTTTTGTTTTCTTTTTAATAATTAATTTTATTTTTAACTATTTATTTCCTATAATAAACCATTTATAACGTGGTTCTAATTTGTGGTTATTTCTACTTACGTAAAAAAGGCTACAATGAAGCTCAATATTTCGTAAACGGGAATTAATATTGAAAAACTGTCAAAGAAACCTTCAAATTATTTTAAAAAACCTACTGAACAATACCTTAATTGAGGAGGTGAGCAAACATTTTTTTCACTCCCCTTTCTTAAGTACGGGAGGTACAATGGAATAACTTTGCTTTCAAAATTTAAAATCAACAGTTTTTGCGGAACATCAACTCTATTTTTTTCCAATTTGCATTATTTTAGCCCTAATCGTTTCTGAATAAATGCTATAATACTTAAACTACTACCTTCAAATCAAAACAAATCTCTTCGAATTATTTTTATGTGACTAACTTCCTTCTTTCAACCTGTATGGGTTCGGCTATGTTCGGCCGCCACGAAATGTCAAATCAGTCTTACATTTTGCGCGCTCTTTATAACCCTCGACTAAAAAAGAGAGGTGTTATAAGTTTAACATGTATATCTGTGTATCTGTATGTGGCATCGTAGCGCCCAAACGGATTATCCGATTTTTTTTTGTTTAGAAAGGTATTGACCGAGAGAGTTCCATGTTTCATGAAAATCGGTTAAGCCGTTTGAGAATTATGAGCTCTTTTGTAGTTTAAATAGTCTTTCGTATCCAGATTTTTTTTAATTTTCAATTTATAGTTATTAGAAAGTCAACATTCGCATTCGCATTCGCATTCGCGAATGTCAAAAATCCAACATTCGTTACATCACTGATCCGTAGTATCTTATCTAGTAATCTTCTGCACTTTTTATCCGGGACGGTATCCCATGGTATAATCAATAAAAAGTAGTTTCTCAAAACCCACGCGACAGAAAGTAAAGTATTGCAAGGTGGCGAATGGTCTCTACCATCTATGCAAAGTGATCCATACCGTTTCAGATAGGAAGACTTGGTGCGATCGTACCAACAAGTGTGCCACTATGACCCTCAGCATTAAGGATACATGAAACAAGGAGGACGAATGATCTCTACCATAGAGTCAGTGAACTTGCTACACAATACAGACTTGTATTGTCTTCTGAGAGATACGTAAGTAGCCAAGGTACATTTGTTATTTGTATAAGTTTGTATAGCTCTGAATAAATTAAGAAACGAATCAATTTTCCGGATAACACAGTCACGGATTAACGGATACATTCTCATTAACAAACTGCTTCATACATTATTATTTACTGAGACTATCCTGTCATTTAAAGCGTCAATAGCTCAGTGGTTAGAGGGGCCGCTCTCGGAACTGATAGGTTCTGGATTCGATCCCCATCCTGGCAATTCAATATTTGACGTGAGTCCACTCCTACACAAGCATTAGATTAGCTGGAGGAGCTACCGGGAAGACAAGTAATGTGATAAAATCACATTTCTTTATAGTATTTTTTTTTATGGAAAGAAAGTTAATCATGAAGAAATAACGCACACAGATCAGATCGGCTCTAGAACAGTTTCTGATAAATTAGAATCCGTTTTACATTGTTTGTATGAAGGAGTGATAAGTAGGTAAA
This sequence comes from Notodonta ziczac, assembly GCA_918843915.1. Lineage (NCBI taxonomy): Eukaryota > Metazoa > Arthropoda > Insecta > Lepidoptera > Notodontidae > Notodonta > Notodonta ziczac. The sequence continues at coordinate 11,398,310 of OU974044.1, read as the reverse complement.
CAAGTCCCTACTTAAGTAAAAAATATAGCCTTGGTTTGACAGATATGGCCAACAAAATTAATTAAAAAAATATAATACCTACACAGTAGATCTTTGACCTACATCATTAATCCTTTTTAACGATATTTCTTTTAATAAAAAAATAAACTTTCCAAATAATTCACTGGCTTGCAAAATATCTAATTAATTTAACCTTGAACACAATTTTATTAATATTAATGAAACTCACCTTATAGAATAACACCATTCACTTTGACAACGAAATCGTTAGTTAAAAAATATTTAAAACAAAAATGGGTCACGAAAAAATATCAAAGTGCGACCGAACAACAATACAATTAAGTTATCACTGATACAAATAAATTATCAGTTGTTATCGAGAGTTATCGATTCGACATTATTGGAACGAGTACTCGATCACGCGTCCGTTTGTTGCGGATGCAGGTACGTATATGCGCGTTGAGTGACAGTTGCTTGATCCGCTGCGCCAATAATTGCGGGTTGCGCGTACGCAAGTCTTTTATACTAAAACGTCTGTTGATAAGAACCTAAATTTAAACAAGAGGTTATCCCCGGTTTTCCCAAGTTTCATTCAAATCTGTTGAGTTTTAGTAAACTTACAAACTCACTTTGACTAGCTCTTAGCGCCCTTGTATGGTAATAATGATCTTGTAGGGGCATATTATAATAGATGATAGTTGTGATTGATTTTTACTTAAGTACTTTTTAACGTTTAGTCGGCAAAGTACAGCTCTACCACATGATCAATAAAAGCTGAGACTTGGGTGACAACCATTCTTCTTTGTCATAACTTTTTTATGCTCGTGCCCGACCTGAAACGCCTTGACGGAGACTTTGACCAGCTGTATATATCCACCTCACTCTATCTTCTGCTTGTCTCAGGGCGTTAGGTAGAGTGAGTCCCGGTCTTGCTATAGCTATGATTTAGTCGGACCAGCTTTTCGGTAGACGACTTTTCCCCTCCATACTGGTTAAATGAGTAGACCGATTCAGTGGGCCAGTGGGCACGCAGGCGCTCGCCGTGTTAACGATTTAAAATCTTATCTACATTATATCAGCGAGAGGTGCTTTATAACTTACGTTTGAAGTGGCATAGAACAAGGGCTGATACTGTATGTCATTCTTGGTAATCTCAAAAGGCAACACCCTGGAGCTATTATATTTAGATTAGTTTAGTGTTATAGTGTTAGTTTTATTATAATTATGTATTCTAGTATATAAGGTATATATCTATGGGCCTGTGATGCCTGATTATAAATGAATAAATAAAATAAATTAATTAATAAGTAAGTACTACTCTTTGCAATTATTAATTATATAAGCAAAGAACTGGGGATTTAGAAAAATAATAATATTACAAAATGTAAAAAGTCAAGCCCAGAGAGTTTCTTGCCCGATCCTCTCAGTCGAGGTCGCGATCCGATCCGGTTGTTGTTATAAGAAAAACATGCAAAAATAACAATTTGTAAATTAACGCTTTGACTTTGATATTAGAATGAATATGCTAGGCACTGACCCTACAGCCTTGGTCAAGATGTGTGCCATTGTCAGTGCTTCAGGTAGCTTCTACCCATAGCCATGTGTCCTACAGGAGGTGTATTTTCATAATGCACAATATTTTGCATGACACCTTAGTAAATGCTAATTTCGATGTACCTACTCATCACAAACAAAATAATCTGATGGGTTTCTTTCTAACAGCTGACCTTTTAAATAACTCGTTACCAATGAACAGAAAAAACTTATACCGCCAGATTATATTATTTGTGATAGATAGGTACGTCATCTCTACCGTTTAATATGGGGCCATTGAAAATATCGCCTTATACCTAGTAGATATACAGACGAACACACCAACTGTATGGTCCCAAACTAAGCAACGATTGTACTATGGGTACCTTAAAATGGACCGGGGGCGATCCCAGTGACACCCAGACCAGGGCGAATTACGAAAAGGCCATTTCCGAAATTTATCCTGACGGGAATCGAACCCGCAACCACCTGATGTAGCCGAGCGACCTACGCTTGAACCACTGCGCCAAACGGTCGTAAAGAAATATTACAACTATTTCTAACACCTGATTACTTAATATTAAAGATGGCACTTTGCATGTGACCATTCCCCTTTGCGGAATCCTAAAAATCTGGTTTAGTAATTCCATCTGATATTATTTTATTGTGCTACTTTTTTCCATGGGTAATTTATTTCATTAGTTAGGGTAAACGACCTAATGACACGTTGTGAAGATAATCAAACGAATTAATTGGCTTTATATTTAACACAGATAGATAGACATCGAATGGGAAACGTTTACGTTTTTAATTTGTCGAAAGCAATTAAGTTCAGATTAAGGGGTATCTATTTAACGACCAATTATAACTAAATTACATGAAGATACATGTGACATGGAAGGATCAATATCTGAAGAGTCGGCAATTGGGACCGACTGCAAATAATATACGAGCAAATTTAATATCAAGTAGTACAAGTCACTCATAAAAAAAATCTAAATATTTCTCAAACGACCTAAACGGTAAATTTAAATATGGGAACACTGAATTAACTCCACGTTGAGAAAAGTAGGTTAATTTTTGCTGGAGATATGATATGCTGGATCGAATGATTAAGGACTACCTCCGTTTATGAAATTGGTTATAGACAAGTAGCGCAACTTGGAGCATGCACAACTAAGCATCGCGTATTCTATGTGAATTTCATAATCTACCTCCATTAGCTGATGGTAACCACTTGTGACTGCCCAAACCCTCTATGCAATAGGAAAATGGGAATGATGTTGGTAAACCAGGTATTTACAGACTGCGGTACATTACTGGCTGCGAGCAACATGATTCCTATTATAGGTGTTGGCTACAGTCACTCGCCTGAATTTACGTAAAATATGTGTAAATATATAGGGAAAACTAGCTGTGTCCCGCGACTCCGTCCGCGTGGAATGTGGTCCACCATTGGCATTTAGGGGTATGAAAAATAGATAGTAGCCGATTCTCAGACCTACCCGATATGCACACAAAATTTCATGAAAATTGGTCGAGCCGTTTCGGAGGACTATGGTAACTAACATTGTGACACGAGCATTTTATATATAAGATGTATAATTATATTTCACGAGTTAATGATAGGGTCGCTATATGGTTCCGTAGAATTTAGTATATAAAATAAATAAATAATATTGCCAGACTGAAACACCAACTGTATGGTCCCAAACTAAGCAATGCGTGTGCTATGGGTACCGTACAATGGACTGGTGGCGATCCCAGTTAAACCCACACCAGGGCAAATTATGAAAAGGCCATTTCCGAAATTTGCCCCGGCGCGGACGGGAATCGAACCCGCAACCACCATGTGCAGTGAGCTGAGCGGCCTACGCTCGAACCACTGCGCCAAGCGGCCGTCAAATATGGTTATTGTATTGATATTATATTATGAAACGTTTTATTTTTTAATGTTAGTTAATTACAACCCCGGTCAACACGATTTTTGGGTCTGGCTCCTGAATGTGAAATTTTGGTTTCTCCTATGTTACAAATAAATAAAAAAATTGCTGTTCCGATCAAAGTTTGCTTTTGTAGAAACTAGAGCAATTTTACGGAGTTTAAGAAAAATTACTAATTTTTATATTTTCTCTGTAATTTTATTTAAAAAAATACAATAAGAAAAGCTTTTATTGAATATAAAAGTCTTTTTTATACAAGAATTATGACAAATAATAGCAAACAAATAGAAAATAACAAAAAATCTAGTTCAAAAATGAATATTTTTAGTGGATCTTTTAGGTTTGTATGGGCTTTCTCGTATCAAGTCCCAAATGTAATCTCCCATCATATTCTCGTTGTACTGCCCTTGGTAACGTCGTTCAAAGTCCATCACATCTTGGTGAAAACGTTGTCCCTGCTCCCATATTATCTTTAAATTTGTCCAGGTGAGCATGTAGCATATGGAGTTTATGGGACATTCTGCAGCCCATCAATTTAAAACTTTCAAGCATATTTTGAATCAACTCTTCGTAATTGTTGAGTCTGTGGTTTCCAAGAAAACCATTGTCTACTCCTTTCAGACTCTTCCAGCCTTGTTATTCATAAGCATTAAAGAATTCTGTGAAATCATCGCTGCTCAATATTTGTTTTATTTGTGGTCTAACGAAAAGTTGGTAGCTTTAACTATAGCTTCAGATGATTTGGGAAAGAATATCTTTAAATATGCAAAAGCTTCATAATTATGATCTAGAGCTTTCACAAATTGCTTCATGAGACCTAACTTTATATATTACGGTGGCATCAATATATCTTTAGGCTCTTGGTTTCACTTTCACATTATATTTTCCAATTTGAAATTCAAGTCAATCAGGCCATACACGCCGTTGGTAATGTTCTGAATCTGCTCTGCTATCGCTTAAGCATAGGTGACAAGGATATTTAGTGTATCCGCCTTGCATTCCCATCAGAAAACCAACCATTTTAAAATCGCCTACCGCAAATAAAACAGAATGAATCAACATCCTGTTTACACTGACTTGGTGCCATTTTCTAACGAAATACGATATAAAAGTCGATTGTTACAACTGTAATAACCTTTTTTGTAATAGTAATAGACAAGTAAACACTCTCTAGTGCCGTGCTGACATAATACACAATTTGCAATTAAGATAATTAAAGTGCTACCCACCTATTGCTCCTAAAAATCAATTAAAATCTTATAAACCTACTTATCAACATAAATCAGACAAAAGCAAACTTTAAGAGTTAATAATTCATATCCGAGTGTTTTTCGATGTTTGGAATCAGAATTCAAGCATTAGAACAGAAACCCAAAAAAATTTATTTTTTTGTAGACCTGTGAATTTATTTAGCCAAAACTAAGTTCTGACCACACTATATCAGAAACTATTATTTTCAAATATTTTAAAGTCCATATATTATATATATTTTGAAGCTATTTTTAAAAATTATCTATTGTATTTTGGAATTTATCGTGAGGCGCTAATTTAAGTACTTAATTAGGTACTTGCCGAATATTTTACGTATGCCTGCCTACGCTAGTGGCTAGTGAGCGAAGGTTCACGCGTAAAATCATGTTGTACCTAACTACTGATAACCATAACTTTCAACTTTCATGCAGAACCTACTGTAACTATTATTGTTATAGCCTTTCCCTATCGCGCGTGGGTTTTGGAAAATCCACACATATTACGTGACAACTTAACACGTGACTAAAGTCTATTTGTTTACTTACCTACAGCTGTGGTGTAGTTAATTTGATTAGATATAGTACAGGATCTAATACTCTCTTGTTTTCCGTGGGGAAATCAGAGTTTTCATCTCCCCTATTTTACCTCCTTATGAAATGAATTTTCAAGAATCCGGTAACAATAGTGCTCATTAGTACATTGTATAAGGAAATATTTCTAGACCCATTGGTTTCGGCCGAGGCTGCTCAACCTCATGCCCGCAGGCCGCGGCCTGCGGGAAAACTTTAATTGGTCCGCGCAAGTTAGCTAAAATTCCAGCCAAGGTGAAGAAGTGTTGCGTGCCGTCAGTGGGAATCTTCAGTGGCCCAGCAAAATGTCTAAATCGTCCGTTTGGCCCGACTGTTAAAAAAGTTGAGCAGCCTTAGTTGCTTTAAGCTGTGCATAGCCTGTCAGTCAGCCAGAGTTAGAATTGCTTTAAGTTGAAGATTAGGACACTATACTGCGACCACATATGAGAAGACTCAAAAAGATAAATGAGAATTCATATAATGTCCCCGAAACGTAGATAGAGTTAGCACATCGCGATAGCTGGGTAGGGCAGTCATGTGGATGTGTAGGGTGTAGGGTGTGTGAACAACAGAAGTGTTCTCCCAAATTTTGAACACTTAATCATCGATGACGTCATGAATGATGTCATCAAATCCGCATCTAATCTCAACTCAATCAGTATGCAACCCGTGAATCTCAACATGAAGACGGGGTGGGCGTGAGACCTCGCACGGACTGATGTCTCAGACGTTTAGAGGAAAACGTTCAGTGATAGGTGACGAGTGAGTGACGACAATGGTACGATGTGACGCACTCGTGGGCTTGTCCCTAGCGGTTGAAGCCCTTAGGTACCTACCTCTTCGTAGAGTCAACAAATTGTTTACCAATTTTTACGTGATATTTAGCCACAACAAAATTTCACAGAACTTAGTGGGTGAGGTAATAAGTGCCTCAATTCCGCCGTTGGACTCTAGTCACGCTAGTTTCAAGGCATTTGTGGTTAGGGTACCCGCAGGCTGTCAACTTTCGTGCAGGAAGACTACTGGCCAAAGGGTGTGGTGTTCAGGCGCTTTCGGGGGAGATTGCCGCGGTCACCACCCATAGTTTAGTACTTATTTGTATTATTAATATTATGCTAGTTCATAAGGAACTAGCTGTGCCCGCGTGTAATTTAACTTAACAAAAATTTCGGGATTATTCATCCCCTATTTTATCCCCTTGGGGGTGGAATTAATCAAAATCCTTTCTTAGCGGATGCATACGTCATAACATCTACCTGCATGCCAAATTTCAGCCCGATTCGTCCAGTGGTTTTGGGCTGTGCGTTGATAGATCACTATGTCAGTCAGTCAGTCAGTCACCTTTGAGTTATATATATTTAGATATATGTATGGGTCTCCGATGCCTGAATATAAATAAATAAATTAATTAATGTTTTTAACGGTGGTAGAGCCACCCTCTTACAAAGAAGCTGGGTTTGCTGCGTTTCATGTGAGTGACAGAGCCGAAGCCACACCCCCTCCCTCCGTCCCACTTTCAAATTCAATTCAAATTCAAATCGTTTATTTTGTTTAGGCCTACGGGGGCACTTACAAATTGCCAAGTTTACATATTTTGCAGGCATCTATAAGACTACGGTAACTGCTTAACATCAGGCGGGTCGTACGCTAGTTTGCATATTTTGTAACCTATATAATAAAAATAATCAGAGCAAGGTTGTTCGAATCACTACAAAAGCAGTCGGAAATTAATATTGGTAGAGATGAAGATATACTGTGACGTGTTTTGTAAGAGTCGTGCAGTGCTGTTGCTCTAATGACTGCTAAATAAGTAATCATAATAATAAATAAATATCGCCAGGCTAACACACCAACTTTATGGTCCCAAACTAAGCAACGCTTGTACTATGGGTACCGTACAATGGACTGGGGGCGATCTCAGTGACACCTAGACCAGGGAAAATTACGAAAAGGCCATTTCCGAAATTTACCCTGACGGGATTCGAACCCGCAACCACCCGATGAAACCTCGAACCACTGCGCCAAGCGGTTGTCGAGACCACCGATCGGAATTTTTCCTGACACAGAATGTGTATCAAAATGCTATTATTTGTCATTTATTTCGTTAAATAAGGTACTTACGCCTTGTAAGGCCCATTTTTTGCAATATTGAAATAAATTAAAAAATTGAAATAATGAATGGAAACAAACTTTAACACAATATATTTAATTTATTTGTGAATACAATCAGCATACAATTCAACATATTAGATAAAATTTCTTTAAGAAAACAATTGTTTTTAAAAACCTCGAAAGTGGGCCTTTTTAGGAACATAGGTACCTATCATGGCCCGTTATTAATTACGTAATTTATAAACGCTATCGAAAGAAAAAATATGTACAAACGTAAAACGTAACCTAACATATGAGATTCTTGGTAATCAATATGTTACAATCGTTCTTTTTGGTCATAAATTGTACGATGGGCCATCTTAGGCTTAGCAAAACTTAATCTACCTACAAAACAAAAATCTCTTAATAAAATCAATAAAGAACACTATTGTGACGTGAATCTAACTATTACGTTTGGTAAAAACAAGTTTTCTTTTTAGATATGGTCAAAATATTTTTCTCCACGATTTCGGTGGGCCTTATTAGGAGTAGGTATAAAATAAACAGTGAAAGAGGAACTTAGAATAACCACAAAGTTTAATAGTCTCTTCGTCACATTATGGACATACTTAAGATAAAGTTCAATTTTTAGAGATGAGAAAAGTGCGATTTTTTATTTAGAACCACGTAATGTGGTTACGCTTACCAAAAATATTACAGATTCGACGGAACACACTAAAGATGTGAGAACTTTAAATTTCAAGCTTAAAGTAGTATAAAGAATGTAGGTAACGAACTAAGTAAAAATATAAATTCCAGTGGTCCACTACAATACTAATAACTAAAAAATAACCGAAATAACTCATATTATCTTATAAGTTCCAAAGAAACTATGATATTTTTTAGTCCTAATAAGGCCCGGGCCATCATGGGAACCCGTGTGGTGGGCCTTTATAGGGACTTTACCCGCCTACAAGAACTACTTATTTAAAATATAATAATAATCAAGAACACAAACAACACACAACTTCTCATGAGCGTCCGAAAACCTTAGTAACGTTGTATTTAAAAAAATACGAAAACTGTTAGTTTTTCTAAAGAAATACTAAAAAGTTTGTGAGTATGAGGTTATAAATCGTAAGCCGTTTGCAACGTCACTGACAAAATGTCAACTACTGCAAAGATGACGGCTCCCTTACTTTTATAAGAACTTGCAGTTTTGTCTAGAGCACTAACCGAACGTGGGCTTGAAATTGAAACTCAGTGGAACTTATAAAAGTATGAAATTTTGTAATTGGGCTATCTTAGGAACTGGGCCATCTTGGGCGTAAGTACCTTACTCTTCCACTGTGTACATAAACTATAGATAACTCATGTAGATACCTACTTCTAAGCTACATCAATAGGGTAAATCCTGTATTTGACGATTGTATGTGTACTATTTGGGGAGCTTCCATTTTTTAACAAAAATATTTTTATGAAAATCATTATCATAAACAGTGGCGCTAGTACCCTTCAAGTAGCCATCCTTTTGTTTGGCTATATCCCGGGACATCATGATCCTTAATAAACAGGATTCCATGGGGCCTAGTCAAACATTAGTGAGAATCTGAAGGATTGAAAAGCTGTTATAGTGAACTGAGAATCTGGTGAACTGCTCATGGTGATGCAGGAGACAACACACCTCGCGAATAAGTCGGAAATCAATCCTAATCGACTAGATTCTGATAGAATGCACGCTCGTCCACGCATACTTACTTTAATTACGCTATCCATTTCTCGAGTACATAGATATGATAAATATGTTAAGAACTAAAATAAGACACGTAGGTACTTTTACATATGATAAAAATAATTGAAAACTATGTAGAAAATGTACTTACGTCATTGGGTGAAAACTGGAAATGCTTTATTTATTTTTACTTAAGTATTTATTTAATTTAAAATATTCAATTAAAATTAAGCTCAAACCCCTTATTAATAAACATGGTTTAGCGCGGGAATAGTTATACCAAATGGTTATTCCTGTCATCAGTAATTTCACATTCGAATGAAGACGACAAATCGTGGGGTAACTATACAACAGCTAATCCACATTTATTAATAAGTGGGTATCAATATACCGTAAGAGCGAGTACTAAATACAATAAAGTGGGTATAGTTATAATAGGTACCTAATCACATATATTATGTAGTCAAACAGTACCTATAGTAGATCTTCTTTGTCACGGTCAGTCTGCTGAATCATTTAAAACAACTTCTTGGTGGGAGAGTACTACTTCGAGTACTACTTCGTCTACACGTCTTTTCATCGACTGCTCTTCGGGTTTCAGTCAGTTTTGTAAGCCGGTGGCTGATTGTCGTAGCCGAGCTTCCGAAGGTCTTTCGAGACCATGGATAAGTTCACTGTTATACTGCCATACGACTCCGTTCTTAACACTGAAAAGATGATGAAAAGAAGTGATCAGTATCAACTGTACCTACCTGTAAAATAAACCAACCTATATGCAGGTTAAAGGTTATTTTGTGTTGGCATGATATCGCGAATATTTGTGTAAATGCGCCATCTGAACATTAAAGTGCTAAGTGTTTGAAGGGCTTAACGTAAGCTCTAAGTAGGTATCGTACACGTACGATACTTACTCACTTTATGCCGTAACGTCGCCAATAAAACCGATACGATACCTAAGAAAAATCGAGAAAACACATTGTCCTTCCCTGTCATTAATTTAAAAAAATATAATTTTAGCCCTTTTTGACGTCCCACTCCTGGGCACGGGCCTCCCCTCAACACGAGGGGGATTCAGGCCATAATCCACCACGCAGGCCCAGTGCGGGTTGGCGGATTTCACATGTCTTTCGAAAATTGGTTTAATCTTCTAAGACATGCAGGTTTCATCACAATGTTTTCCTTCACCGTAAGCAAGTGATAATCATATAGAAATTATGATTCGCACATAGATTTAGAAAAATCCAGAGGTTCGAGCCGGGGTTTGAACCCGAGACCTGGTAGCCCGCAAGACGCGTGCTTAACCAATCGGCTATCACTGCTGTCCCTATAATCCCTGTCATTATAATTTACGAAACATGTCATCTGAACGGAACGGGACATGCATACACTGAAGAAACATTTGAATACCCATTTATGAGGTCTGTCTTTTTACAGCCTCAAATAGACAGTAACATAATTCAGTGTACATGTTTCGCTAATGCAAACGAGAGGTTACGCTAATGTAACATAATAATTATCATTTATTTGCACGGAATGTAGGTAATTTTTACAAAGGTGTTGACAATATAAAATGAATCCCTGTACACTCTGCCATTAAGGGCATACAGACATTAAATACTTATACTACTTAAAGCTATACACTAAAAACTAGTATCATTTAAAAAGTCTAGCACTGAGTAATAGCACCTTTCCAATAATAAACAAGTTAGTTGTTTTTTAAAAATTCTTATAGGTAGGTTGCTCTTTAATAGAATTCGGAATTTTGTTATAAATAGATAGTAAAAATATCGTGCATGCGAATATCTAGTGCTAATCATTGTCATAAAGGCGTGTCACAGAGGGAGGGAAGCGGGCGCCCCTGTTGGGGTTCCAATTCTTGCTCACCGTAGTAACCGCTGCTATAATAGCTAGAGCTACTTTACTCTGATCTTCTGAAAGAGGCTGGTACCTACTACCTCAATCGAGGCAGCCTGTAAATGAGCTGTACCGTATACAAGCGTGTACTACAAGTGTTGTTTTGTTTAGATCATAGAATTGGAGTGTTAGTCTGGGGACACTTATCAACTTCAAAAAGGACTTCAAAAAGGAGAAGGTGCTCAGTTTGGTTGTATTTTTTTTGTGTATAGGTACTTAATGCTCAAATACTCACAATAGTTATCCTTCCCACTTGCCAACATTTTCGGATCCGCCAACTCCGGGTACCTGCCAGTGATCCACGCCAGCCACTCGCCCAGGAGCGTGGCGGCTTGGGGCCGGAGCAGAGGCGCCGCCGCCAGCCGGGCGCCGGCCGTGGCCGGCATAAGGCACACCGCATAGCCCCGCAGTGTGTCACCACTTATTGTGTTCTGAGCTCTCACTGTTAATATTAATTGTGGCCCTGTGGAAAGTAATTGTATGAAAAGAAAATATAGGAAATAATTTTATTGGAAACACCAATCAAATAAAAAATTGTATAGTAATCATTGATACCCTCTCAACCCTCAGTAAATTAAAAAATATCAAGAATCCAGAGATCCATCATTATTCATTGTCTCGATATTTTTAATTTATTTCATACTAGCTGTGCCCCCGACTTCGTCCGCGTAGTATTTAACGTAACAAAAATTTCGGGATTATCGGGATAAAAAGTATCCTATATTTTAATCCCGGTTATAAACTATCTGTGTTCCAAATTTCATCCAAATTCGTTTAGTAGTTTTTGCGTGAAGGAGTAACAAACATACATACATACATCCACACTCATAAACTTTCACATTTATAATATTAACTAGCTGTGCCCGCGACTTCGTCCGCGTGGAATTTAATTGTCAACGTTTCATACAAACTTTCATCCCCTATTTTATCCCCGTGGGGGTAGAATTAATCAAAATCCTTTCTTAGCGGAGGCCTATGCCGTAACATCTACCTGCATGCCAAATTTCAGCCCGATCCGTCCTGTGGTTTGGGCTGTGCGTTGATAGATCAGTCAGTCACCTTTGAGTTTTATATATATAGATATAATAATAGGATAGTAGGATAGTTTTTAAAAGTGACTGAATGTTAAAAGTTAGTCTTTTTTTCAATTGTTTTTTGTTTATTGGTGGAAGTTTTCATTTTGTATAATTTCAGAGTCCAAGGTCTATAAAATGGATGACCTCTGCTGGTAGCTGCAAAGACCAAATTATGAGAAATATCATTTAATTGTGGGTCACATAATAGCTAAACTGTTGTCTTCTGAATTTGATATCGATTATTAGTTCAATATTTCATCTCACTGTAACCATGTTGGTAGATGGATAAATAACTCAATTTCAATTTACAACTGGCTCCAGCTATTATGTTATCAGTAAATGCATATACCCAATGATTTATGTGCTCTGCTATACCACCTTAGTTCATGGCAAACATTGTTGCAGCTAATTACACTGATAAACGTGACATGCCGAGAAATACGAAGCTATCTATACAGAGTAGAGTGTTAAAGTCAGTGAATTAATTTGTAGTAAATTATAGGTTATAAAATCAGATGATTCAATAAATTGGTTCTAGGTTTCATGGGTTCTAGGTACTCACATCCAGAAACATTGGTACTACTGAAGACCATATCTATAGGTAAGTTGAAGACCACTGTTTCGGGGTCATTGCCGGAGCGTGCCATTTGACTCGTTCCCGATGATAAACCGGACATTGGTTCCCAATCAGGCCCCCAAACTGTCTCATACTGCACATACAACTGATCGTCAAATACTCCCGCGGGAAACGTCACGTATTCTATTTGACCAGTAAAGGATACGAGGAATTTTGTTATTTCAATATCTTTCATCGGTAGAAATAATTTTATTTTGTTTCAAGAAATATTATCAGCCTGATTTGGTGGCTGGCTACGTTTTTTGACAGTTTGACGAAAACAAAACAAAACGTTACCATAGCAACGGTTCTTTTTTTAACCATACTCAAGTAAAAGGCTTTTGGCACACTATTTTCTTATTATACTGACATTATCAATATAATCACACATAATATTTTATATAATGGGTAACTAGTTCTGCACTTCAGGAATCATCCCTCAAGGACTTATTTTAAAATATATCCTTTTCGAACGTTGCTTTAGTTACTTTCTACATACGTTTTTGTTAACCAGAGACAACAGAACGCATGCTCCATGCATGCTTCCGCCGACTGTTTTATCGACCTAATTATGAAGTTTTGTCACAAGATGGCGTTGTATGTGCTTTCAAAAACCTAATCGGCCACCATTGTGAAGGCAATTTCATTGAATACTTTAGGGATTTTTACATTTTCTGTAACAATTACCAGCGAAATAATAAGTTATCTTCGGTAAGATACAGTGTACAGTATTCCTGCAATTGAATTCAATCCATAAATTGCGTCAGAAGTGCATAATTTCAAAACCTAAATGCGTTCAAAATGTCACGCGAAGTGAGCATCAAATTTGTGAACACCATACCATGCACTAAATAATCATAGTTTTCACCCAAATAAGTGTTCTCCAACTGTGACAAAGTGTCGTTCCGTACTCGGTATACATGGGGCATGCGATGGATAGTTGAAAAATTAACGTGCGCTCATGCAAACGTTTCAGAAGTTTCTGTACACGTCGTAAGGGGAGCATAGTTACGCGGGCGAAGTCTTCAAACTTGCCGGCATCATTATGGTGGACTGAAGGAGTGTTGTTGTCGGATCTGTGCTAGATACGTGTTGTAAACAGTGCCGCGAGGGGCCCGCTGACCATGTCGGGCGGGTCGCAGCACAACCCGAATGGCAGACAGTCGCAGTTGGGATCAGGATGGAGTCCTCTGCAGGTGGTACATATTATTCACGTATTGTTGTTAACGCCAACTAACCTATATGTAATATCCTGTCGGTAATGTATTTGCATGTTTGTTAATTAAATTTTGATGAAAACGCGATTTCAGTGAGTAAGAAGATATTTGGCTCATAAAACATTCTTTGTGTGAGGTCTATGTCACCACCAGTCTGTGGTGGTGTATGTTAGGTATGTGTCCAATCAGCTGTTTGCATTCACACTTGATAATGTGACACACATACACAGTTTACTATCAAACTGAGTGTCATTGACAGTGGATTGATGTTCTGGTTAGGGAATATAATTCTTAATCAAGTTAAAAAACATGACCTAATTTCATATAGGTATTAGGAGTACAAAATATGGTAACACATGTTAAAGTGACCTATGTGTTGCCAGCTTTTTGCTAGTTCCTGTATCTAAAGTTGAGTTATTTTTAATAAAAATACTTTTCATTGTCAATGCTTTGTTACTTATGTATTTAATTAGTAATTCAACTAGCAAACTAATCAAATATAACACTAAGCATAACTTCATGAGTGCCTTTAGAGTGCCCTTGAAACATGAATCTATGATAAACAACTTTTTTGTACTACTTGCTATTACCACAAGTACCTACCTACCTAGTAAAAAACAATTAGCTAACTATGTCATGTGTAGGGATTAACCTATGATATGCATGACAAACACAATTGATAATAGTGATCTAAAAACACAATTACCTACTTCACTGTACTAACAAGGCAGCTAGCATATTTTTCCATGGAACAGTAGAGACCGGTACAAGCTATGGTATAGTTATGTATTACATGCCAAAATGACCTTAAATGTTACCAGGCTGTAAGTATTTAATTCACTAACTGACATGAGGCCTCCCAACCTAATGATGCATTCATACAATTATCATACTTTGTCTGTGGCTCTGTGGCTTAGCCATATTGCCATGTAGATAAATAACATAAAATATTTTCTTAGAAATGATTCAAACATAAAACTATGCTGCTAAGGTACTTATTAAATGCACTTGTTACCTTACTGGAAAGTGTAGTGATGTGATGTTCCCTGGAATGTTTGGAGGCTTAGTTATTACACTAGACAGTAGTCAACTAGACTAGACATTGACACCAGGGAGATGACACTGATGAGCTTGGAAAAAAGAAAGTGTAGAAGAAAAAGTAGAAAGAGTTATATTCTACCTCCACCACTCTGTAACCCCTTCGCCATTCTACGTAATTATTGAAATGAATGATCATTTCTGAGTATAATTTTAATCCACCATCATCTGGAACTGTCTGGAAACCTGACAACATTCTTTATCTAATCTAATATGAAAAACAATTACCATTATGTTCAATCTGTATTTCTGTGCATTTATAGATGCTGTAATCTATTAAGATAATTCACTATTACATAAATTACCAGTGTACAGATTAAGTATTGAGTAACTATTTTATACAGGTATTAATGACCTAGTTGCAAGTCAAAATGTAAAGTCTATTAGTGAATTCAGGTCTTAGGTTATTAATAATTCTTTTTTTTTTAAATAAAAAGGTAGAAAGATGATGCCTGATGTGATTGCCAGGCAGACATAAAAATCTAAATCTTATTAGTATAGTCCTAACAACGTATACAAGTGACTTGATAGACTAGTGGAAATTTTTCAGCAAAGAAAGTGACAATATGAATAATAAAGTATGGCATTGTTGCACTTTCATTTGATGGTCAGAATTTACAGAATTTTATAAGCATACTAGCTGTGCCCCCCGACTTCGTCCGCGTAGTATTTAACGTAACAAAAATTTCGGGATTATCGGGATAAAAAGTATCCTATATGTTAATCCCGGTTATAAACTATCTGTGTTCCAAATTTCATCCAAATCCGTTCAGTAGTTTTTGCGTGAAGGAGTAACAAACATACATACATACATCCACACTCACAAACTTTCACATTTATAATATTAGTAGGATAGTCAGTGATTTATGTACTCCTGTGAGAAACACCTATCACTCAGTAGAGACCTAGCAAATTCTATGTCATGGTCAAAAGCTGGTGTTAAATATTTAAGTGGTTCAGTTGCAGGTGGCGAACCTGCTTGCGCGCGCGCCGCAGGCCCACATGGCGTCCGAGCGCGGCGTGACGTGGCACACGCCCACGCCGCCGCCCCACCTCTACCACGTGCCGGCGCCCTCGCCCCCCGACCCATTGCAGGTAATTACAACACATGAAAACAGTGGAAGATCTTTCAGCCATGAAACATGAGGTTTATGCCATGTCCGAATATTGCAGGCTGTAAAGTCATAAATGTTAGAGTAACAGCAGAGATTTTGAGCTTAATGTGACCTTTACTGCTTACTTGCGTAGGTTTAAAATAAGTACATTAATTTCTGAAGACTACTAAGTGTGTATGTAAGTAGGTACCTAACAAAAGATTTGTTGTACACTAGAATAAAGAAAAGGAAGGAACATTAATATAAAATTAGTTTTGTGTTCCACATAAAGCAGAATATGATATCTATGTTATTATTAAAAGAATATAACACTTGTTGCTTGTATTGCGTAATATTTATTGTTTTGTAAAATTCCTAAGCCAACAGCACTTGTCCAAATATTAATAAATGTTATTGTTTAATAAATTTAGTAGTATTGCTTACACATACATGTCGATATATCTGAAGAAAAGTTCCAAAATAAGGCCTAAATATTATGCCCTTCTTAAGTTATCGCCTGGATCGCCCCCTTATTAGATACATAGGTCACTTTTCGACAAAATCATTTCTCAATCACAAGTTCAAATTGGGCATACTTTAAATAGACAAAAACTATATATTTCTATATAGACAAAACTACCTCTATAGACAGTTTGCCCCAATTTTCATGATGTTATAAAGATTTATACGCGTTTTATAGTTGATCGTAAAAATATTTCTAGAGACAATAAATAGCTTTGTTTTGGCTCGCAATCGCGCGATGTCCTCCTATCTGATAAAAAATAAATACCGTACGTTTTATTTTTGTAAATAAAAATCGTCAATGTGTAGACAGGTACGCGTAAGTGACTTCTTGAGTCCCAATTCTGGAGGCGTCGATAATTATATAAAACTAGCTGAGCCCGCGACTTCGCCCGCGTGGAATTTAACTTAACAATAAAGCCCGGTCCCGCGTTCTAAGCCCGCGCGACAGGACCCATTTTTTTAATTTTGTTTTTCTAAAATAAAAGTAGCCTCAGTTACTGCTTATAACATCAGCTATCTAACAGTGAAAGTCCCGTCAAAATCAGTCCAGCCGTTTCGGAGATACTCTTTGATTTCAAGTGTTTTTATTTTTTTACGCGGAACCCTAATTGTTTTTCTAAAATCAAAGTAGCCTAAGTTACCCGCTATAAGATCAGCTATCTGCCAGTGAAAGTCCCGTCGAAATCGGTCCAGCCGTTTCGGAGATTACCCGGAACAAACACACAGACAGACAGACAGACAGACAGACAGACATCCACACTCACAAACTTTCACATTTATAATATTAGTAGGATATATATATAGATTTATTTTGTACACATTTAAATTAACCTTGTAATCAGGTGTCTAGTTGTTTATTTAGCTTGAAATTGTTAGTGCGTTTAAATACTGGGTGGAGACAATACGATATCCCCATTGTGATTTTGAACTGTTAGATTATGACGCCTTTTCAGTGTTTTGCCGAGAAAAACCTTTCTAGGACCTATATATCAATGGTTAGCATAATTTCAAAATTCATTTCGAGACTACTATTTCTCGGTTTGAATTGTGACATTCACTTACAAGTCTACATATCATGACCGCGTATCATGTCACTCATCGGCGATACGGATACGATGATATAAAATATTCACAAGCTTTTAGAAACAACCTGTAGGGTAAAAAAATTAGCATAATATTTATAACATACATCTATTTAATTACTTACTCATCGTTCATTCTAGTAAATTTGAATCACGCCTATTTAATACGCTCGCCCCCCTTTTATTAAAGACATTTAATTCAAACTGGTAAATATCACTTTGAATTGTAAGCTTATGCTTTTTGTACATTTCTATGTCTCATATCTTAACCCTTCAAAACCGGACTAGAGCTTGGGGCTACCCTTAATCGCATAACGCTAGTTGGCACGCAGCCTTAGTGTAAGAGTCCTCCCTTATAAATTAAGGCCGGGGCCTCACCGACAGTGCGATTGCGATGCGACAGCGATTCGTTGAAACAAACCTCTATAAACATATTTCATTACGGCGGTAGCCGCATCACATAAGCGAGTACTTGTTTATAAGTCGCAGTCGCGTCGTAATCGCCTTACTGCCCCGGCCTTAAGCTGGATTCTATTGAATCGCGCGTATTTTTAATGGACTCAATACTTACTTTTACTGCTTAAGCTAATGACTTACAAAAATAAATCTTTGATAAATTGCGCGGTAGTTTGATCGTCTTTATCATCACGACTCAATAGAAACTGGCTCCAACAGTAACTTAAAACATTAAATAATCTTTATGTTAGATATTAATGGTATATCTATGATGTCATGTTCTAACGCCCAACCCCATACATGTGCAAATGACTGCAAAGTCATACAAAACTATATGTTAAGAGGCAATGCACGAAACTTGGTGGTTGGCGCATCTTTCTCACACGCTTTCGTAATAACGCTAACTCACTCGAGTGAAATGTGTATATACCTTGCAAATGTATGTACAAACGTTTGCACAAATGTTTGCACATGTGTGACCAACATAACGATGAATCCTGTGTAACTTTACCGCTTCCATGTATATTAACCTCTCCCGTTTCCACTGCGAATATCGTAGGGTCTATTGCAATTCCAGGCGATGAAGGCAGCGGGCGGCAACTCGGTGTTCCGACACACGGCGACACCGCCCGAGCTCTACAGACACACGCCGACACCGCCGGACAAACATCACATGAGGTATTAAGGGTTTTGTCAGCCTGATAAATATCAATTTCGAAGTCTACGAGATTCTGAAACTTGTTGCGGTAAACATCGGATAGACAAAGTTTTAAAACATTGACTAAACTAAGCGTCTTTCTCGTGGTCGCAATAAAAGCAAGACAAATCTAAATTTATTCACATATTGTTAGATGTTACAAATTTAGTTTAATTCGCATTTGAAAGCGACATTATTGTGTTAAATTGTTGCAAGTTATAATAATAACTTGATCTTATTCTCTCAGACATACGCCTTCGCCGGGCGACATAAAGGCGAGTGCGGCGCTACCTCCGGTAGAGTTATATCCGCACCTGGGGCCAGGGAGAGGTAAGCTTGATTAACACTTGACACTTGATTAGATGATACCTAAATAAATATTATGAGCACCATCTTAATAAGATCAAGAAAGTTTATGTAACCTTGACATGATAGGCCAAACAAAGCTATTTACAGCATATTAAAGGTTTAATGATGATTTTTCTGTGGTATCTTTATTAGTGAAAGAAAATCGAGATTTTTTAGCGCATGTGGGAAATAGTGGGCAAGAACAGCTTGCATTACATAAGGATACTTTTAAGTTTACAACAGTTCTGTTGAACACAATAACACAGAACGTGGCGACATGTATGGTATTTGTTATGATAGATAAATTAGTCCGCGCAGACGAACTGCTCGCGTACGCGCGCGGCGTTGACTTGTCCCTGAGCGGCGGGCGCGCGGCCAACGGCGCGCCGCACTCGCCCGCGCCGCCCGCCCCCGCCGCCGCCCCGCCCGCCCTCGCGCCCGCGCCGCCCGCCCTTGGGCCCGCCGCGCCGCCCTCGCTCTCCGTGCGCGACGCGCCCACCATCAACAGCCTGATCGCCCGCGCGCAGCCGCGCCACCCGCACGCGCGCGTCGACGCGCTGCTGGAGCGGCTCATACCCTCGCCCGTGTCGCCGCACTCCGTCATCGTGCACTCGAGGGCGGCGCCCACGCCCTCGCCGCCTTCCTCCAATGAGGTCAGTATTTGTGATCGTTGAATTTTAATTTAATTTTTCCGGTTCGAGTATACCGACCGACGGACTCGCCGTTAGACGCGGTCGCTCGAGACTGGTGACGAGTAATAAGTGTTGGAAAGTCTATACAGTGCATCTGCTGCGTTTTACGCTGAATGTTTTAAAACACCGACATTTAATATCAAAATATCTAATAAATAATACAGGACTCGGCGGACTCCTGCGGTGCGCCGCCAGGGTCCAAAAGAAAACGCAAGCCCGAGCGCACGGTGCGGCTACCGACGGCGCCGCCGCCGCCAGCGCCGCCCGCCCTGCCCGCGCCGCCCGCCCCGCGCCCCGCCGCCGACGCGGACGCGCGTGTGCCGGTGCAGCGCAGCCCGCCGCGCAGCCCCGCCGCGCCCGCCCCCGCCGCCGCCGCCTCTGCCCCCGCCCCCGCGCCTGTTCCCGCCCCGCCGCCGCTGGAAAACGGCGACGTGACCCACGCCGCACCCTCGCCGGGCCGAGCGCCCTCGCCAGCCGCGCACGCGCGAAGAAAAACGCGCTCCGGCTCCGCCGAGACCATCGATGACATCGCCGCCATGATCGCCGAGCCGGCCGCGCCGCTCCCCGCGCCGCCGCCCGCCCCCGCGCCCGCCGTCACCGTCGACAAACTACGCAGCGTGCTGGCCGGCCCGTCCGACCCCGAGCCGGAGCCCGCGCCTGCGCTCCCGCCGGCGGCTCTTTCGCCCGCTGCGCCCTCCGCACCCGTACCCGCACCGACTCCTGCGGCCGCTGCCACGTCCTCGCCGGGGCCGACGCAGGCGGAGCCGGCCGCGCCCGCCGCGGGCCCGGCGGCCGCCCCCCGCCGGCGCAGCGCGCGCAGCTCCAACGCGGACGCGCCCAACGTGCCCGTGGAGTCCCCCTCCGAGGGCAAGCCCGCCGAGCCCGAGGCGAGCGACGCGCGCACCGCCGAGCCGGCCGCCGCCAGCTTCGTGGAGGTCGAGAACCAACTCGAGAAAATGTTCGCCGGCCTGGAGGAGGAACCGTGCGGCTCGGCGCCGGCCGCGCCCGCCCCCGCGCCGCCCGCCAAGCGCCGCCGCTCCGCGCCCGCCCGCCCCGACCGCCGCCCGCCCCGGGGTCCCGCCGCCGACGGGAAGAAGCAGCAGAGAAAAAAGGCGGACGCGCGCCGCCCGAAAAAGGGCGGCAGAGAGGGCTTCGCGAAGGACGCGTACGACTCCGGCAGCAACGCCAGCTCGAGTCGGTCGCGAGGACCTTATATACAGGTAGTAACTCTATTCGATTCGTCGTCGCTTGCCGAACTACGTTCTCGTCTATCGGTTTATTAAAGTCGGGTGTCGTATTTCGCAGATCCGCGGGCCGCGCGACTCGCCGCTGTCGGTGAGCGTGATGAACAACACGGGCTGCGAGGAGGAGGAGGCGGGCGCGCGCCGCAAGCTGGGCGGGGGCGAGGAGCTGCGCGGCGCGCGGGGGGCGCGGGGGCTGCACGCCAGCACGCTGGGGCTGCGCTACGACGCCACCACGCCCGACGCCACCTGGCTCTGCGCCTTCTGCCACCGCGGCCCGCACGCCCACTCGCTCGGCGACCTGTTCGGCCCGTACGCGCTCGACACCGACTGCGAGGAGTACCGCGCGCTGGACGAGGCCACGCGGCGGCGCTACCGCGGCGAGGCGGGCTCGGCGGGCGAGGCGGGCTCGGGGGCGCGCGACGAGGTGTGGCTGCACGAGGAGTGCGGCGTGTGGGCGCCCGGCCTCGTGGCGGGCGGCGCGCGCCTGTGGGGGCTGGCCGGCGCCGTGTGGGCGGCGCGCGCCCAGCGCTGCTCGCACTGCGCCGCGCCGCCCGCGCCGCTGGCCTGCGCCGCCCGCGGCTGCCGCGCGCGCGCCCACCTGCCCTGCGCGCGCGCGCACGGCTGGTCGCTCTCCGAGGCCGACTTCCGCGCGCTCTGCCCGCCCCACGCGCCGCCCGCCCCAACCGCGCTGCCCGCCCCGCCCGCGCCGCCCGCCGCCCGATAACAGCCGCCGGAGCGTCCGCACGGCGCCGACCGTCATGTAACATAGACAAAATTGTAGATAAAACATTGTTGCGAGTTTAGGAGTAATTTATTCGGCCCCCGAAGCCTGCGAGGAGAGCGCGCGCCCCGGAACTGTTCGCCCGCCCTCGAGGAGGCATCGTCAACGCAACGGCCCGCTCTCGTTTATCTGAATATTAGTTTTAACGTGTGAGTGTGTGTAAATATAGCGGTTATTATGTATATAAAACGATTTTACGCATCGGAACACCAGTTTATAAGAGGTTAATGTAACTATAGTGATCATGTGGCATTGTAATCGAAGTAACAGTATTGGTAGTGGCGACGGTGTCGCGGCAGCGCCGGGTACAGACGTGCGGCGGGCCGGACCGACGTTCTCTCCCGTGTACAGCGGGTCTATAAACTATAGGAATACTCAAGTATCACCTTTGCAATATTTCGGGGAATCAAGGTGGCAATCGTGTGTCCAGGGTGAATATAAGAGAAATCTATTCCTGCTGGTTATATAAATCGTGACAGTGGGCTAGCGCTCAGATCACAACGCCATCTGGAAACCCCTACCAGACAGGGATAGGAAAAAGGTAGCTATCCAAAACCAACATAAGACATTTTCTGACCCTAAACAGAACGGGTCAGAGCTATACGAAAAGGCAGCTGCTAATGTGTCTCACTTCTATATACAATTTTCAGCACAGCACTAAAGTGATTGGTGAAAGTTGGAATAAGTTTGTGCATCATAGTCGGTCACGGGACGCGTGATAATGCAACCGGTAATAAAATTACACAGCCCGCCAAATTAGCCAAAAACATTACTTTGGTGATAGTGATAATCGCCAATATAAATGCGATAATTTCTAAAAAGTGGTCGCCACCCCATCAACATACCGCAATTGTATAGCTCTTATCTCTTCTCTTCTATAGAACCCTCTCACTTATCCCTCCCCAGCTTCGCTGACGCGCAGGTTTGATTGTGGCTTTAACCGACCGAGATCATAGTATAGTATGAGGCCACGAACATGTTGTTATGTCGGTCTGGCCGCGGCCGCACCAACAAGAGTTTATAACGAATTAAATAGACATTATATTATATGCGTTGTATATATCCCGGTTTTAAAATACCTTTACCTGAGCAATTCTCTTATGAAATCTCAATATTAAGTTCATTGTAAACTAGTGTTGCACTCGGTATTTCCTGTCGCGTACATGGTCATGTAACAATGCAGTGATATTTTAAAGTAATCAATCGACCGTTGATGTTGAGTATATTTTTATGTAAAAATAATAAATATAGTAAAGAATATTAATAAACAACTGTTTAGTTGCCATTTAATAGTATCAAAAACTAGTCTAAATAAATAGTGTCTTGTGATTTAAATAGATGAGAATAATAATTATGAAATCGTTTGGGATCTATTGAAATTTACATTTTTAGCTTGGTAAACGGACACGCATGCGGATACTGCATTGTTATCGGTGGATTTATAAATAAATAATACACTTTGTGTAGGTCTCTTATACTTAATGGTTATATACCGACAATTTTACGCTTAACTTTTAACTGTGACGCGCTTCAAATGCTTTTATATGATTCATTGTGTTTACATGCTTCAAGGAGAGCATAAACGTTTGTACATTTTTACATTACATGTATGATTATCAGTTAGGTTTATTTTTTTATTAATTACTTACAGCAATAATTAAATTAAAGAACATATTGTGCGAATCATATAAAAGTGTTGAAGTGTGGCACGTGTAAGGGTACCATAAGGAGGTGTCTTGGTTGGGCCGACAGCGCGGGTCGGTGGCGTACTTTAATTCCAGTGAATAGAAAACAAAATAGACTTTATTTAGAAATCGTTAAGGTACAAATTTATAGTAGGGAGAATCAAGCCAGTTTAGTGTTTTTAAAAAAATATTCGGACATTGAACAAACAACATCGGATCATCCCAAAGCCTTCGATTGTAAATGGTGTAAGATTTTTTTATCACTTACGGCAAATGATTACTTTATTAAGTATGTAATTGTTATAAATTATATTTATCATGACATTATAAGCAAATTGAAATACAACATGTTTAAAACGAGTGTTTTGACTTTTATTTACTTGCAATTTACAAAAATAATTATTGCATAATAATTTCGCCTATATGCAATTTACAATCATAGAAGGAACACGTCGCGACGACACTGCCCTCTGTGCCAAACTTCCAGTCGGCTCCGTAAGCAATACTTTCATGTTCCAGATATTCTCCAAGTATCTCTATTTCTTCGGCAACCCTCAGGATACGGAACCCACCGTACATGCACGCGGCGAGAACAGTGTTCACCTGACTAGGATGCCATTTAAGTCGCCAAACGCCGCCGTTCACATCGACTTGCGTGACGTCACTTTTCAAGTTTCTCGTGTCCCACAGACGCACTCTTTCGTCGTAACTGTAATATAAATGAATTAAGACAATATTAAAATTGTATAGTCAACCTTTATCAGAGAAGGCTTGAAACGCAACAACAGACACTTGCTGAACGGTGATGGAAATCACATCTTTCGAAAGACTTGTGAACCCAACTCTCTGGGCCAGCGTGGTGGACTCTATAACCCTGAATGTCTCTCCGGTATAATGGCAATAAACCAGCCTCCTATTGCAATAATAAATAAATATCGCCAGACGAACACACCAACTGTATGGTCCCAAACTAAGCAACGCTTGTACTATGGGTACCGTACAATGGACTGGGGGCGATCCCAGTGACACCCAGACGTGGGCAAATTACGGAAAGGCCATTTACGAAATTTGCCCCGGCGGGAATCGAACCCGCAACCACTATATGCAGTGTGCCGAGCGGCCTACGCTCGGACCACTGCGCCAAGCGGTCGTCAATAGGACCAAATATCAGTGAAATATGGATGTACTACCTCTACGGTGAAGGATGGTGGATTGTAAGTTTAGTTTTTGCTCACCTGCCTGTGAGGAGCTGGTGTTCCACCTCCACGTGACTCCTGACGGCAGTGACGCCGGCGTCGTGGCACTTGTTAACAGCAGTCGCGATGGCCGGGACCCTGACATCATAGCTCTTGAATATGCAGTCATCACCTCCTGTGTATGGGCGAAGTTTTAATCAAACAGAATTTTCATATTATTTCGAAATTAATTTAGTTTTTTTTCACGCACCTGAATAAAACACATTGGTGTCCCAATAGTTGAAAGCACCAATCCACGCTTCGAAACTATGGCTCTTCCAGGCACCCAAAGTTTCCAAACCACTTCCATCTAACTTCAACACGGTTAGGGAACCCGTCGAATCACTAACCACCAAACAAGGCGAATCCGAATGCGTCTTATTCGTCGACCAATCAAGAGACAGCGCCAAAATATCTCGACCAATGGAATGGTCAATCCACAATTTTAAATATAGTGTTCCATCTTCGTCGACCAATCGGTAAAGTTGCAAACTACCCTCGGATGTGACAACGGCTAGTATCGGGTAGTTCTCAATTCTATGGTAGCACCACTTTTGATCTAACACTCCAGACGTGTTTATTGTTTGTATCGGATTCAATTCCGTGGTGTTATTGTTGATAACGAATAAGTATAATCTTCCAAGTCTCGTCTGTTTAGTTGCGGTCTCATCTGTAATGTTATATAAAATGTGTATGAAGCGTGGAAATGGAAAGTATCACTGTTTATACAGTTTTGTGACACGACATTTTTATGATTATTTATTTCATTTAGATCAAGAAGAAAGACATTAATAATTTCAAGATGATTTATATAGTCCTACCATATTAGGACTGCGTTGTTCTTACAACGTAATATTTTCCCATAGCATATCCATGTTTTTAAAATTGATACCGCAAGGAAGTGAAAATTTCCTTGTAAGTCAGTCATTCTCAAAGTGGGCGATAACGCCCCCTAGTGGGCACTAGAGGCCTACTGCAGGGAGGTGGTAAAATGGCTGAAGCGATTTATGGAGACGATGGGTGATATGTATGACTGTGTTTTTCTAATATTTGAATTTTATTTAAAACTAAAATCAAAATTAACTAACATAATAAAATTACAGTAATGATTGTGGTTTTTGAATACGTGGTAACATTAAAAGTTTGGGGGGCGCTAGAAAATAATGGTTACCTTAAGAGGGCGGTAGACGAAATAAGTTTGATAACCTCGGTTGTACGTATATACATTGTAAAAGACGTGATTTCGTTTGGGAGAGATAGAACATACCTTTCTCATCAAGTTGATAAGTCCCGCAGACCAGCACGTCGCGGTAGGGCTCCACGGGGCACCACTCCACCGAGTCGGCGCTGTAGCCCGTGTGCCAGCGCATTTTGTTGCGCCATGTCACTGCCATTGAACTGGAAATATTAATCGGTAAGTTCACTATTCACATGTTTACTATAGGGCGCGAAAATAACGTTAGTTGATTTAGGAATTTATACGTGTTCCTTCCTACAAAAGTTTTGTGTGTTTGTACTCAAATAATTACGCCCTTACGCACCTTAGTAACGTTAACAGCGAGAGGGTTCCGTTTACTGTTGTACCATTTTGTACTTTTGAGGGCTACTGCATGCATATAGTTGCAGTCACTCGTATTCAAAAGTATTCCGTCGAATATCCAGCAGATCGGAGATTTAGGGTGTTCCCACACCAATCGATCGAACGTTGGTCTATGTAAAAACTGTTGATCGACGTTGAGTCATCTCATTCGGACATCGATCGATGGGTCGATCGACTGTCGATTGGGTTCGAAGCACTTGTAGGTGCGTACACAGGCGCGCCTTTTGCCACACGCGCAACTCGTACGAGCGTGGATGCGCGAGCGCTTAAGCCGATACGAGCTTATACGCACGAAGAAACGCTAGTGTATAACCGACCTAAGGCCTGTAATATTCATCCAGCCCGTTAAGCGCGCCATTAAAGGTTAACAGATCTAAATAAAATCAGAATTACTATTTTAAACCCATTTATTATAGTAAAAATATGTCCATACATGAATATAACTAGCGCTATCGAGCCGCGGCGGAACCCGGCACACATTATAAACACACATTACATGTATTATTTGCTAAAATTTGTACTCTATCGTGGTTCTTCACAATCACTTAGGGACATACGAAACGAAATGGAGGTATACAGGACTGTCCCCAAATCACTAAAATAGAAGGCGTGCACACATCTTTAGGACATACTGCAACCTACCCCCTTTGCGATAAGTGATGGTTAAGAATTATTTTACATTATATTTGTTATGCCCGATCATAGCTACTGTGATAAAATAATATGAGAAATATTACCAAGTCGCCTGAATACTCTCTAATACTCAGCCTTAACCCTTGCACTAACACGTCGAAACATTCACATAAAACATAATATTATAGTCTCTATTTCATGACGCCAAGAAGTACAGACAACAACGTGTCTTGTGTGAAATAGGGTTATGAAAAAAGACGCGAAATGGCTACTGCAGGACATGGTTATCAAGCTCGGAATGACTAGCCCGAAGTCCAGATTCTAAGTGTGAGCGTATGCTAACTGGTTGGCGACACAGTTCAAGAAGCAAGGGTCAGAGCAGATTTTGTAACGTATGAACAAGCACAGTGCTGCATAGTAAAGGGGACACTGACATTAGTCTAGTAAGAAAAAACGGGTTATTTCTGTCATTTAGCTGCTTAGCAGCGCTCGTAACCTGTGTCTGAGTCAATGAGGTTACGCTGCCATTAGCCTAGTTCTCGGCCAGGTTAGACCGGGCCCCATTCAAGAAACTATAGTAGTGTGCACGCCTTCAAAATATTACACAGTTATGTATCGTAGGGTTTCTAAATTTTGTAGTGTTTACAGCGCCACATAGCTATCAATACCGGCATGGCAGCCAAATCTTGAACATATATTAACATTATAAGTTAAATCTCGCGAGTAGCGACACGGCCGAAATAGATAACTTTGTGAAAACAACTATAGAATATTCGGTATATTTATAAACTGTATGTTATCTTCACAAGTATTTTGTACAAGTCTCATTTGCAAAGCAACGTGTAGATATGTTAACATTTCTTATTGAAACAATCTAGACTAACCAACATAGATTCGTAAATTTGCCGTTATAAAATACAGTTTTACAGTTTTAAACTTTTTCCATCGCGCTTATGTTATCTAACGAGAGTATACATTTTATTTCGAATCGTATACGCTATAATTCATTTTTTATATTGTCCGTATTGTACAATTTGTTGCTATATTATCGACTAAAGGTCTATTACTTTTCAGTTGTGGATGGTGTTATGAAATAAATGTCGCTCATACCCTTGATGCGAGAGCGGGAGATAAACCATATACAACGCTAAACATTTCTAGATTATTTTTTAGAAAAAAAAATACATAATTTTATATTCATGTTCAAAATAGTGTCTGAATTGTTCACAGCGATTCTGAGACAATTCTGTATTTAAAAAGGGGCTAGGAACATAATATCAGCGGGTAACTGACCACATAAGTCAACGGTGTTAAAATATTTCGCCATTGCAAGTCGAGGGGATACAAATACAAAAATATCGATTGAAATGGACTTCAAAGGGTTACATTACACAATAACATTCATTACATAAGTACATTATTTATTAATTAATGGTAACTTATTTTATAAGAGTTTAAAAACTATTTCGTAAAATTCTCCTTACAATCTATCTATATGCTATGAAGTATACTTGACGGCAGTTGGACCAGAATATATTAATATTTGAACAGCGTGTATTTGTTACGGCAAGCGACCGTATCAACGAATGATTTAAGGTCTAAAATCGGTGGTACTTTATGAGTAAAAAAATATTTACTTCGGTACTCTTTGAATGCTCATTATATTTTATGTTTTACTCAAAATTAGGCCCTGTGTCATGATAGGTAAGGTGTTAATTAACCTGGCATTCAAAGAGATCACAAAAAAAAACAAGAAAAGGCGCGTAATGTATCCAGCTCGTCTAAATATACTCCTATTATAAATGGAACTATTGACATCGTGTGGTAAACTAACAATATATACAACTTATAATAATAAAAACCGTAATGATCGTAAAATCAATGAGCACGTTCTTACAAGCTAAACACATAACATGAGGTCACTACACGCTTGATAATGGCCCAAATTAACCCCCGATGCGACGCAAAGGGGCGTTATCCCCCAAATTTTCAGGAACAATAGTGGTTTGTAATGACATTGTAAATCAATTACGACTTTCTATAAAGGGTGTATTACTTTCACCTGTGTGTCTTATCGTAGATCCCGAATGAGTGGACCGATTTTAATGCGTTTTGTTTTTGCTATAGCTGACATTGCTGAGATGGAATTTTTTGCAATATTTGACGGAAATTAGTTCAGCCGTTTTCAAGATACATCAGGGGTCTTTGACTCTGTTGGTACAATGTACACAAACTATACTCCATTTGTTATAGCATTAGACAGATGTTAAAAAAGGTTATTTTTAGTGTCCACTTTTTAATAAAAGTACAATTAACGATTTACAGTTACGATTGACGTCGAATTTATTATAATCTATTTATATATCAGCTTGTCACACCTAACTGTAATAATATTAATTATTTATCTTATTAAATATATTGCCGTTCATTTAAATAATGATTATTTCATTACAATTTAAAATTAGTGTCGATGCTAAAAACCTAAAAGAAGCAGGGGTGAACATACCGGGAACGTATTTCGTTTCACTATAATCCTACCAAATCTAAAATGTTACCTAATCCCTTCAGAGGTTATGACAGCAGGGTATTTCTAATTTTGTCGGACTATGTTATCTATGAAATTGACATTAATAATGTGCTTAAAACAATTTTAATGTAATGACTTTAAATAAAAGTTGTTTCGACTTGGAAATAAAATGTTTGGCATCCCTGCTTCTGCGAGCCTCTTATGTCTAATGTTATAATAAATGGAGAATAGATATATTGTTGTCTTTCTCACGATCATAATGTATGAGCAAGACAACAATTTTAGTTGTGTCTTTAGTTTATTCGTAATCAAGCCATGCATAAAATAATATCAAAGCGCATATTGCTTTATAATAAGGAATAACTCCCCAACTCTAATGTTATATTTAGACGATTTTTTGTGCTTTTTATTACTATAAACGCCGTTCAGTAGTGCCAGAGGCGCTACTGTGCTAGACCGTTACAACATTATATAGCATATTTTTATCAACTTTTTTAAATGTCTGAATAAAATGCCGGCTTTGGGAAACATTTTTAGAATGCCAACAGTCAGTAGCGCCACGCAACGAAGGACATGGCGTCCTACACAAAAATATTAGAATTTACCCACAGTCAATATATGCCACAGTTTATAATAATATACGACAATGACATTAAACATTAAAAATATTAATATTTTGTTTGCGTCTGAGGTAGATGTTCACAATAAATGTTGCGATCACAGCCTGTGTTCATTCAGGACATTGTATCTGTTCGTTTAAATATCTCTTGCTCACTAGGGTCCTGATCGGAGTGGTAGTGAGGCGCAGTATATCGTAATTTTAAATATAATTGGGTATTTCTCTTGTAAATAGTGAAAGATTTTTTAACTCCATTAAACTAGCATTTGTATATACTATTATCTATAAACTGTTCAGTTGTAAAACTACCCCACTACCAATTGGATCAATAAATTAGCTATTGCATTCTCAACTGCCAGATCTCTTATATATAACACTTATCACTATGTATTCAAGAATTACTTTCAATAAATAAGAAAAAAACTGCAAGAGTGATTATCTTTGGAATCATCCGTATTTAAAAACAAAAAGTGAACTGATTGAAAAAGAGGTTTAAACATGACCATTATATCAAATAAAAAATATTCTTATTTTTATTTCTAAGTACCCTGAATTATATATTTTAATTCTAATAAATTAGTCATATAGGTGTACCATTGAACATAGCATATTTCCGACAATGTGTATCCACATATCACTATTCATAGCCTAGAAATTCATATTTCTGTCACAAATCTGAAATGTACAAAATGTCGCCCTTTGAGCCCACGTCACAACTTTACGAACAACTTCTTTCGAATTATTGTTTTCGTATACTCTCAAAACTTGAGGTAGTAACTGTAATGTGTCAGGTCACAATCTTAGATCCTTTAGTAAAGCTAAATTCATCAGTACACCTACAACTCTTGCAAGAGAACATTAAGATAAATCTTTTACATATCAAATCATGAAAAATATTCAATCACAAACATCATTACTTATAAACTTTTCCTAAACAATCAAATTGCCATTCTTTGTTGAAATCCAGGTGGATATTCTGTATTAATGCTTATTTGTTGCTTAGGGATATTATAAAAGCCCAAAAAAATCATAAATTTTATGAAAATTGCATGACAGCAGATTGACTCAAAATTTGCAACTATACCTATAAATACCAACCAATGGCTTAGATGAAAATAATAACATAGACAAAGTGCAGAAAACTAGTGAATAAAGCTAGATAAAGTTATACCAAATAGCATCAGTACAGATTATTTTTTAAATTAGCTCAATTGTTTTTACACTTTTTTATGACACGGCACAGAAAAAAATACAATCATTATTATGTTTATCAGGGATCAGCAAATCTAAAAAAGATGGGTTCCCTGGCTAGTTATCTTCACTCTTTCTAAATTATTATTTTTGTCTGAGAGTTAAATACAGATTTATTTTAAAATTTTGATTTGGCAATTTGCAAATGAGCAATATAGTGAAGCAATACAACAGACCACTGGGGCCTTACTCCAGTTATTGTGTCTAAGTTTTGGTTGTTGCATTACACTATTTTCTACATTTATTGACTTCTACAATTTCTGGCCTATTTATTAATCTAAAAAGTTATCATCCTGTTACTTCAAAAATTATGAATCAGAGTGGGACTTATATGATAATATCATTTTGGTCATAGTAATTCATAATATTGTTGACAGTTTAAATTGGGCATTGTTTGTTCATGTTGAGAACCTGCATGACCTTCATACAGATATATTGTTTGTTTTATGCCAGAACTTGGTATCTTCATACATTGACCATGAATTGAGTTAATTTAATTAAAAAATAGGTAATCATTCCCTAAATTATTTTGAGGGTCCTAATTAAAAATACCATAAATAATTACTCTAAATATATCTTTTCTTGATAATATTTAGCTTAGCATCATGATCTCTTAAAACTTATTTGAACAATTTAATTCACCGTACTAGCCAATCAAAAAGTTATTGCAGGGATTTCATTCATCAAACTCACTTAGAACTGATACAAGTCCTAACATAAAACCAATGGTAACATTCAACAAACCAGAAAACCATTTTCCTCATACCGTATCATGCTCTACCAAGACTTGAGGTACATTAAAAATTGACTGAGTCAAGTGACTGCACAGCGAGCTACTGCCTCGCAGACCTCTCCGTCTCGATGAGACACTCCCGCACGAGGATCCGGGCGTGCACAATGCCGCGCTTGAGCCGCTCGGCCGAGCTGCGGCTGCCCGAGTAACTCGGCCTCACCTCCTTACCCATCTCCTCGATTACCGCAAGCAGTTGCGCGTACTTCGACATACTGTTGTCTTTATCCTTCCCGACCGGCGACGGTGATGTCGCAGGCACTGTAGATATGGTCGCGTGACTATTAGCTCCATGGCTCAGATCTTTGTGCACGTTTTTCCCACTCATGGGTATCGCCGTCACAGTGACGTCACTCAACTTTGACTCCACGGCCTGGATGTCCATAGCTTCCATTGCTCACTGAAATAATATTATGTTCGTTTTCAGCACAACAAAGAAAACAGTACAGTGAATATCAATAAAACGAAACTTACCGCTATTAAAAACTAACGGCTAAACGGATTCACGGGTGAAAACGAGAACTATACGCACTACGCGAGTGTTAAGTGATCAATTCTATAATAAAATATAATGGATGTGATGTAGGACATACCTAATGCGATCACCTTCTGGATCTCGAAGAAAAGCGATACGTTCGTTTTTATGTATCCCTCAAAACAGCCGCAGAAAAAGAATACTGGAATGTATTAATTTTTCATAAATGCAAATGACTTTCGTACTATAAAACCCGTAATTCAGTATTTTATTGTAAATAACAAACAAGTCCACAAATTACCACATTGACAATTTTTTTTTTTTTTCAATGAATATTATTAGTCCTTCTTTTCGTTTCGTTTCTGCTATTCCTGCCCTGTGTCTCCTCCCTTGGATTTTTTTTTACAATTTACAATGCTCTTTGTTGGATAGTACTGCAAAAGTGGGTAGACCAACCTGAAAGACAATTCATACAGGTATCTAAATAATGTAATATATTATTCAAAGGAAAGTGCAGTACACAGATTCTAGTAATAATTATAATGTAGATAGGAGTAATTATTTTTTACGTTTCGTTTATCGGAATGTAACATGGTACGTATACCTCCCACTCACGCACAGAGTATAGAAAAAATATCTTGACAGATACGTCAACTGTGTCTTACTGTCAGCTGCCAGCTGCCAGTCAGTCAACCAACTTGTCAATTTGTGCGTTGGTCGGTCGTAGTCGGATTGATTTTGGTCGACTGTGGTTGCAGGATAGTGAATACTGAATACCACATATTTTATCGGTTCCTTCCTTTTATTTCTTGCTTTTTTATCTCATTTACGAAGACCTATATTTATGTGGGCAAAATAAATAGAAGCTCGCCTGCCGTCGGCCCCCCGTGTAGATGTCGATCCGCGAGCGGTCACTACGATCATGTTTTAAATTGATCAAATCAAAATGTAAATAATAAAACAACGAGAGGTCGGTGTTAAGTGACTTCTCCGCCCACTGCAGTGTGGGGATCATTATGCGATTAGAGAGTCGTGAGTCGCGCGCTCGCCTGACGCTGAGAGTTTGAGGATGTCTGGAGAAGGCGAGCGCGCGTCCCGGCCGAGCTCGCTGCTGCTGGAGGCGCCGCCCCCGGAGCGCGAGCCGCTGCGGTTCGACGTGCAGTTGGTCGGCGCGCCACCAGAGGTGGAGCAGCTCGTCAACAACATCAAACAAGTTGCTGAAGAATTTCTGTACCACTGGAAGACTTTCCCTATTGGTGAGAATGTGTTTTTATGCTCTGTTATGTATTTAGCAAAGAATGTGGTTGGGGTACTAATTGCCGAGATAATTATCTCAGTTTATTGTTAGTTTCTAGTGAAAGTGATCATCATTTTACAGATCACATAAATTATTTTCAAGTAAGTAAGGACAGATAAGTATTGTAATGAGGAATGTTGGTGAATGAGAAAGTTTCTAACAGAATATTTAATGCAGAAACAAAATGCTGTTCTATTATATCTGTCACAGATTGTACTTACAAAAAAGGGAAAAAGTGTGACAGGAACAAAGCAATTAAACTCAGTCCTGCTTATGGTCACAGTAATTAGTGCACCATGATTGATGATGATTGATTAACTTCAGAGTGTTTTGGAGTGGTCATTAGTACATTATAAACACATAAATATGAACTACTATTACTACTAGCTGAGCCCACAACTTCGACCGCGTGGAATTTAACTTAACCGCTCCCGCATTCTTGTTTTTCTAAAATAAAAGTAGCCTAAGTTACTGCTTATAACATCAGCTATCTGTCAGTGAGAGTCCCGTCAAAATCGGTCCAGCCGTTTCGGAGATTAGCCGGAACAAACATACAGACAGACAGACAGACAAAAATAAATAAATCGCGTTTTTGGTATGTGTGTTGTATGTACTTTCATATGCATTTAGTGAAAAGGTGTTGTTTTGATATTACAAACAGACACTTCAATTTTATTTATTTGTATAGATAGGTAAAGTTGAATAGATAACATTTATTGATAACTAGCTGAGCCCGCGACTTCGTTCGCGTGGAATTTAACTCAACAAAAAAGCCCGCTCCCGCATTCCGAGCCCGCGCACATAACCCATTTTTTTTAATTTTGTTTTTCTAAAATAAAAGTAGCATAATTAACTGCTTCTAATCAACAGCTATCTATCAGTGAAAGTCCCGTCAAAATCGATCCAGCCGTTTCGGAGATACTCTTTGATTTAATGTGCTTTTATTTTTTTACGCGGAACCCTAATTGTCTTTCTAAAATTAAAGTAGCTTAAGTTACTCCTTAAAACATCAGCTATCTGCCAGTAAAAGTCCCGTCAAAATCGGTCCAGCCCTTTCGGAGATTACCCGGAACAAACACACAGACAGACAGACAGACAATTTTTTTTTAAATCGCGTTTTTGTTATAGGGGTCGAATGTACTTTCAAATGCATTTAGAGAAAAGATGTTATTTTTATATTACAAATAGACACTCCAATTTTATTTATTTGTATAGATATATCATCTTATCTAAATATTATAAAACAAATTCATTACCTGCAACTGTCTGTTTGTCTGTTTAATACTTCTAAACTCAAACTGATCTCGATTCTATTTAGGCACTACACTATCATTTGGATTAATTCTACAGTAGGGTTTGTTTAGCTGTAGACATTCTAATTAATTTAAGAAATAGTATAAAAAATTATGCCTAAAGCTGGGTTTGGTTTATATAATCACTTTAGTCAACCCCAGATGAATATGCCAATGCTGTATTATGGATAGGGTGATCCACAATATGTAAACCAGGTCAATTACAAAATCACTGCATAGGAATTTGGACCTTATGATCTAATGAGAAGACTACTCCACTAATGAGTAGACTAGACCATGCTGTCTTTTGCTAATTTCCAAAAGGGTGCTATTGGCTGTAAAATTAGCAAGCAGGCTACTCCTGTCTGGAAATGTGGCATAATAGTAAAAAAATATTATCATCAGCATAAACATTAGCCCTCATTTTTTTTTGACTGAACTGTATGGGACCCACAAATATGAGAAAGAAGGCATTAAGTTTAGTCAGCACAATCCTCATTGGTTCCCAGTGCTCCCTCCATCGCGTTTCACGGGCCCCGGGAACAGACCCTCGGACATCATTGTAGCCCCACCATGCGACGAGCTGGACGCCGCGGCGCTCGACGCGGGTGTCGAACCCCAACCGCTCACGCCGAAGCAACTGCATTCTATCAGAGAGAAAGGGTAAGTGAAATTATCCCCAAGAACTCATCTGTCTGTCTTTGATTTATATTTTTGCCTGTGCAATACTTTATAACATAAGTAGCCTATTTTAGCTGATCATACATCCTATTGCTGGGCATTTACTAGGCATCCCCGTGATGTCTCCAAAAGTCCTAGTCTTGGGCTGGTTGTGACCATGTTTTACCTGCAAAGGAGTCCAAATTAAATCGAACTGACTTCACCTCAATCTGCCTGAAACATAGTCCGTAGTCTGTTTTTCGGCTCTATACGGTTAGCCTAGGTGTCATAAACCATATTGCTGATGACCATCTAAGAGGGACCGATTTATGAAATATAAATGAGACAGGTAAACATTTTTTTTTGGTCCATGACTGTCTCGTGCGTTTATGTTGTTTATCGAGCCTAAGCCGGCGTGACCCACACAACAAAGACCCTCTGTGCCTAATCGTAATATTCAGAAGTAGTATGAAACTGTGCCAAGCACAAACATGCATGATATGTTATGTTAAACTACTTCCCATGACTGTCAATTCAAATCCATTATGGTTCACGATGTCGGATCAGTCGTACAACAAGTTCCCTGACTCGTGAAGCAACCGCGCCTATTGAACATAAACCTATGGTTCCAATCGTCGATTTGTTTCACACTATACATTATTCAATGCGCCACCTACGCGGCCTATAAGCCAATACAATGTTATACTTTGCATAACAAAGGCGACCATGTAATGCGCTCATGATAAGTCGGGAGCCGACGACGCAAGTCTCATACACGCTTGTTACCACCAGGGCTTGAAACCGGTTTTGAAATACCGGTTAATTTCGTTCATGAAGCGGTTAAAATTTCGTTCTTTGAGTAACCGGTTAATGGAGGGAGCGGTATTGAGCGAAACCGAAAACATTTAGGTTAATCAATTAAACCGGTATTAAAACCTGAAAATAAAGGTTTTTCTCAAAAGTACGACACGCGCGCTCGATTACCGAGAACGGAATTTCATAACATGCGCTAACCGGTATTGAGACTCGCATAAACCGGTTTTGCTCAGAAGCACGCCGCCCGCGCCGCGCTGGCTAGTAATCATTCAAGGCCAAGAGCTGAGTCATACATGCGTTCTCTTTCCAGCATGCGCTGCCTTTAATTCGTTTGTCTCATTCACGCGGATACTTGTGGTTTCTTTCATTTTCGCCGCTAAGGGGATTGAGTTGCGTCTTGCATACACATTAACGTACCGTGACAGTCGTTTATTTTAACAATGATGATAATACTTAATTTTCAGTCAGTCGGTACTCATGAGTTAGGACAAAGCTTTGTCTTTATAATGGAATTAAGATATATTTTTGAAAAAAAACGTTTTAATGTGGGATACATCATTTTCATCCACTATGTTTTCTGGCCAGGCGCCGCACACTGATTTATATGAAGTCGATTAATATGTGTGTGGCGCATAATGATTAATGATGTTCACTTTTCTGAGTTTCCGATCACGTTTATCTTTATGAGGATAATAACGTTTATGATAATGTTGGTTAAGATGATGACGACGACGATGATGATGATGATGATGACGATGATGACGATGATGATGACGTTGTCACTAATTATGTCGACGGTTATGATGATGACGATGATAATGATAATGGTGATGATAATTATGATAAATTAAGTATATTTTTTAATAGGTACCTTTTTTATTTTTAACTGACTTTTTATGATTTTAGTTCTACGCTCGGTAGGTACATATTGAATAGTGTCACGTAGTTTGGCGGAATGCAATTATTGATCGCAGTTATTGAACATTATGATGAATATGATCATCACCATTATCAGTTGATGATAGGCAGGTGAACTGAACAAACTAGCAAGTTATTCGTTTTTACTTTTTTACTCCCGAACTTCTTCCAAGACAAATGGCAAACAATTGTTAGTGTACCACTCTGCAGTAACTGTTTTTCGATTCTCTAAAACAATTGTTGCGTAATGACCTGTCCTTCCGAAGCCACCATCTTTTTTCCCGCACTTCGACCTTTCTTCACTTTAGTTGGCAACTCCTCGGAAAGAAACACCCAGATATCCGACTGTCTCTTAGTTTCAGAATCATAACAATAAATCCAGCTTTCTTCACCCGTAAGTACATTCAGTCATGAAAGTATCGGGAATGGATGATTTATTTATGGTTCTAAATTCAAATTTTGATTTTTTTTGTTGTTGATTGGCACAACTGTTTTCTATTTTGGTGCTGAGTTTGAGTTGCATCTGTTATTTATATTAAATCAGTGCTGTTTTTAGTTATATCATATCTAGTGTGTATTGCGAATTTCATAATGGACAAAAACATCGAACAAAGATTATGTGTTAAATTTTGCATCGCCAATGGAATTTCGTGTTTGGAGTCACTGAAAATGTTATAGAAGGCTTACGGTGAATCGACTTTATCAAACACACGTGCTTATGAGTGGTACAAAGCGTTCAAAAGCGGTCGAGATGTAATAGAAGATTTGTCTCGCTCTGGTGGGCCATCAACGTCTGCAACTGAAGTTAACATTGCAAAAGTGAAGGAAATAGTGACCGAAAATCCTCATTCAACATTGAGAGAGATAGCCGCCGAACTTTCTGTGTCTCACGAGTCGATCCGTACCATTTTAAATAATCACTTGGGTATGAAACATGTTTCCGCTCGGCTAGTCCCAAAAGACCTGAATATTCTCCAAAAACTCAATCGCATGAGAGTCGCTGAGGACATGCTAGAGAACGAGTCAATTCCGACCCAACATTAATGAAACGCATTGTTACTGGTGACGAGACGTGGGTTTACGAGTTTGACACGCAAACTAGTCAACAAGCTTCGGATTGGCGCCTTCCAACTGAACCGAAAGCGAAAAAACCACGCCAAAGTCGATCAAAAGTCAAGGTCATGTTGACTGTTTTTTTTGACTATCGCGATGTTGTTCACTCGGAATTCTTGCCGGAAGGTCAAACGGTAAATAAAGAATATTATTTAAGCGTTATGCGGCGTTTAAGGCAGCAAATTCGACGGAAAAGGCAAGATTTCTGGAAAGAAAATTCTTGGATTTTGCACCACGAAGTGCGCCTTCGCACAAGGCCATCATTGTGAACGAATTTTTGTCCATATTTACCAGATAAGGCTCCAGCCGACTTCTTTCTTTTTCCTAAACTCAAATTACGACTTCGTGGCACCCGTTTTCAATCGGTAGAACCCATAAAGGAGAATTCGCGGCGAAAACTGAACTGAATTCCGGAAACAGCGTTTGAACTTTTTTTTGATGATTGTATTATTCGTTGGCGTAAGTCTATTGTTTCTGAAGGAGCATACTTTGAAGGAGATAAAATAATTTTGGATGAATACAACATTTTGAGTATTATTGATCTTTTCTCGGTACTTTCTTGACAGAGTAGTATATCGAACACAGCATTTGAGACACCTCCTTTGAATATTTGAACCATTTCACGACACCAATCTATACGACGGAGTTTTTGGGCCTCTGTCAAATTATGAGGTATCCACCGGGCACAAAGCTTCCTGACCGCTAAATGTTCATGGAGGATTTTCGAGTAAATTTACTAAGACGTTGGACGGACGGGCAGACGGACAGATGGACGCGGTGAAACTATAAGGGTTCCGAGTTTGATTATGAAACCCTAAAAGCATACGGTGTGCCAGCTTATTATATTTTTCATTCATCCTGCAATTTTCTAGCTATGTGTGTCTTAAGCAAATTAATGAATTGTGATTTTATTGTCAATTAAGATTTTAATATTTTATATAATATGTATTACGCGGAATTGTTTTGTAACATGTCTTATAAAATGCGTAAGCGTTGTTCATTGCACATCTTGAGTCCCTCACAGCCCTCGCGTTTGTCTCGGGCTGCAAACTATTCTTGTGTGTAATAAAAGTAGTTACCAACTAAGTCCACTCCATAGCATCACTAGAGCCCCGCCCCGGCTTTGCACGGGTGGACATTCAGAGTAAATTTCTAAGTAGTTCTGAAAAGAACTGCCTAACTTAGCCTATTTTATAGATGAGCACATCCTCTCTCGTAGTTATTGAAGTTTTAGTAGGGATCCCCAATTTTTCTAGTAACAAATATAGCCTATGTTACTCAGGAATAATGTAGCATTCTAATGGTGAAATATTTTTTTAAATCGTTCCTTTAGTTTTTGTGTTTACTCGTTACAAATATACAAAATTACAAATGTTCTCCTTTTATAATATTAGTGTAAATATAGATAACACTATTATTTTCGTCGTATTTTAATATCAATTTGTATAGGCTCGGCTATGTTTGGTTTAAACATATGTCTAACCTGTCTAACATTTTGCGTGTCTTTCATTTGGAAGTGAACATTCGGATTCGCGAATGTTAGAGGCCAATATTCGCATTTGAATTCGCATTCGCGAATGTAAAAATTTAAAATTCGTTATATCACTAGATATACGATTTAAATCCAAACAAAACTTTCGCTTAAAAATGCACATTTACTACATAAGTACCTAGGTTGTACCTGCCTAGTAACTACCTACATGACGGCGAAATTCGGTGCATTTCTTGAGAAGCCTATGTAGACAATCATAAGTAAATACCTATCCTATTATGCTGTTTTAATAATATACCATAGGTACCTACATAGGTATATGCCATCTTGATAAACTCCTCGTACTTCCTATTTTAATTTTGTTAAATATAAAAAATAACTCTTAGCGTCCATTCTGGTGGCGCTAAATAGTAGTAGGTACCCTGTCAAACTTAGCTTTTTTTATGCATAGGTACCTATAACATCTATCAAAAAAAAAAAAACAGGATTATCATGTGTGTGGTACCTAATAGGTTTATTAGGTACAAACCTACTAAACCTTTACCCTAACGAAATACAGTCGATAATCTATAAACAGTAAAATATAACACTTCACAGAAATACCAATTACACTTGAAGTAGGTTCCTAACTTCCTATCTACCTATTCAATCTCTTAACTTCACGTGTATTCGTGTAAGAACGGCTTTTATTCGGTGTAGGTATAAAACTGATGGCGCGAACAGTGTCTGCTAATACCGCCGCATCTGAAATTAACCGGTTAATTTCGCTCACCGGAACCGCAATATGTAATAAACCGGTATCTCAGATTAACCGGTTAATAACCGGTAACCGAAACCTAAACCGAAATCCATTCCGGTCCGGGGTCAATGACCGAAACCGGTTTGGAAAATTAACCGGTTTCCGAGCCCTGGTTACCACGCTAATAGCTTGTTGAACTAGGTTTAATAAGCGATCACCAATGCTATACTCGGACACGGTCAGACTTTATTTTATGATGATACTCTTTAGTGAACTATGCAACAAGTCTTTTCAAGTGCTCCCAAAATGGGCGACACAACGCGTGTCACGGCATGACGATAAAACAATTATGTCATATCGAGTGCTCCCTTTCTTAATTCATAGGAAAAGCTGAGACAAAATCGATATATCCCACGATTTGTCTAGTCATAGCCGGCCGTTACTAGACTCGTCCCATGCTGCAACTCCACGTGGCGTCGGTACTTGTACAAATATTTTCGTATTTTGGCGCAAAAAACTTACCTAATTGTACAAATACACCATTTAAAGTGTCAGTATCACTGCTCTGTTTCACTTTATGCAGTCAATTGAGCTTGATGCGATAGTTGAGCGACTTCTCAATCGTTTTTGATCACGTAACATCCGTTTTCGGAGAAAGAATGGACCGCTGCAATGGAGTGGAATGCGTTGAACATTTTTCGAATAAAAAAAATGTGGCATGCCTAGCTCTGGATGAAAAGTTAATACCTATAACCGATAGCAGAAGGATAGGTTGCAAGGTTTGATGGAAATACTTAAATTTTAATGACACATTGTATCAGGCTTTAATACTTTTGTCTTTCCGTCCCGGCTATCAAGACCCCGACGCATGCCCTATAGTTCATAAACTTCAATTAATGTGCTCCCATCAAATAAATGACGCCCGTATAGCTCACTTAAAGGTCTTTGCACACTGCAATCCTGTGAGTATTGTCACGCCACGTAAAATACATGTAGTGAGTCAACTTGCGCTGACCGCTAAGTCTGTCGATGAGTCTGATGATGAGTTAAGTGCAAATTAACTCATTTGCACTTAGTCTTGTGGTAAAACTGTGCTTTGCCGAGACTATAACACCTGTTGTCTTTGATCTACATATATCAATTAATATGGTCACTTGCGATTACATGTATCGCTGCTACAGTAGTGCTGACGCGGTATCACAGGTAAAGTATACCTATCGCGATACTTGATATCGAGTATCATAACACCAGCGGGCCGGATTAATAGTCTGACATGGCCCTATAACTAAAGTAGTAGCGATTGATCTTAGTTCTTAATTACCAAAAAACAATAATAATAATTAGCCCGTTTAATGTCCCACTCCTATGCGCGGGCTTCTCCTCAATGCAAGGGGGATTTTAGCCACAATAAATGGTGTTTTAATTGCAGTAGTGTTTTACTCGGTAAGTTGAACAAACTGCCGAATTAGTTGTTCCCTGATGATATGATATCTAAAACAGAGAAGGCTGTTTTCACACCCATATCGGTCAATATAAATAGTTAATCGTTACGTAACCGTTTACAGGAACCTTGTGTGTGAAAAGCACAGTGGGCTGCATCGCTTATGCTATTCTAATTGTACGCCTTTGTCCCACAGTGGTTTTTTTGCCCTCACTAGCCGTTCGGCGAGCTCGGCCAAATGTGTCATGTGTTGAAGCTAAAAAGACGAATGCAGTGGGAAACGTTCGTTGTATTTTTAGAGTAACATTCCGTTTTATAAGGGCTCGTGTTATATCACTGACTCACGGGTCGTTACGATACTTCGTCATTAAAGAAAACGTTAAATATTTAGTTATATAAATAAATAAAGCTCGGACTGAATAAATCGCCTTCCATGTAGTGTTGTTTTGTCTTAGTTCTCATTTAGACACATAAAACATAAGATCATCATCCTCAGGCCTCAAAAGTAGTTCAATTACAATATTATATAGGTGGCTAGGCCATGACTTGATGTAATTAATTACGTCCATGTAATATTACACTGCGTGTGCGCCGCTGCCGCTTCAGTGTCTCGTTACGACGACATATTAATTTCATCCTCCTGAACGCTTTCTAGATTTCGAAAAAATAACAAATATTTTATAGTTTTCGGCTGTCAGGTACTTTTACTATTAGGTACCTACATTGAAATGTCAAATGAAATGCTTATCCGTAATAATCAGCCAAATAAATATTAACGTACAAAATGTAGATACAGTTTCTT
Organism: Notodonta ziczac; assembly: GCA_918843915.1. Classification (NCBI taxonomy): domain Eukaryota; kingdom Metazoa; phylum Arthropoda; class Insecta; order Lepidoptera; family Notodontidae; genus Notodonta; species Notodonta ziczac. Next base: position 11,354,966 of record OU974044.1, on the reverse strand, counting down.
TTCCAGAAAGATGCCTTTCACTATTACTATGTAGTAAAAGCCAACCTTATCGAAAAATACATTAGAAATCTCTAATGAAGTGGGAGTAACAGTGGCGGATTTACAAATTTCCAAGGTACCTAGAGGCTGTAAAGATTTTGCCGCCCTTGTCTCTACAATTTTCATGTCATTGTAGACCGAATGTAGAATGACAAGTGAGAGGGGAAATTCGTTATGAAGAAATCTTTTTGATTTCTATGAGGGAACAATAAAAAAAATATCGGGCTCCAAATTTGCCGCCCTAAGCTCATTCAGCCTGCTGGTAAATCCGCCACTGGGGAGTAAACAGACCTTAATGTTGTGTGGGTACCAAATATCATATGTGTTCTGTTCAGACTTCAGCCCCATTGACGTCACTGATTGACAAACGTCCGAATTGGTTTAAGTAGAAGCTTTTAATAGCAAATGTAGTTAGTTAAAAACGAAAGTCGCTAATGAGGATCAAGCCCGAAAATTAAATTGAAAAAAATTCCATTGCAGCTTTTGAAACTTAAATTTTGCAACTAAAGAAATTGCAATAAATATTACAATTTATTTATTTGGAACACTGTTTTAACTACTATCATTGTGGACTACTAAAATCACGAATGCTTATATAAAACATATTCTATGAAATTAATCATATATGTAATCGGTATGTCATTAGTATAGGTTTTAAATAAGTAAATTTTAGTAATACATTTCTAGTGTAAATCATTTATTTAATTTAAATTCATTTGCATTCATTGAATGTTCAACGTCTCTATAGGATTTCTTTTTTTGTCATGAAGCTTGCACAAGGACAAAGTATTTAAGCCGAGGAAGTTAAATGCTAAACAATTGGAATCAATTCGCGAATGGGGGTATGTCGCCCTAATATATGTGTATGTTAATATATGTATTTGTATATATATTATGTTTTGGCCACAATTTGGCTCCAATGTTTGGAAAGGCAAGCTGATGTTGGTTGCCATTGCCACGTTAACACCGTTGCTGTTTATGAATTTGAAACTAAACTACTATATCTAATGTAAAAAAATCTAAATTCTACTAGTTTTAATGTCATTGAATATTGGTGTATTGTACCAACATTGGAGCCAACGAAAATGCCGCGCCCCCCCCCATACATAGCATGAACTTTCATTAGAAATGCATAGTGAACCCACTCCTCTCTGTATTTGTAGCACCCATCGTACGCTATTGTTTTATGACGTAGTTTAAGAATTAAATAAAGTCTCGTCTAAATTGTTACATATGTGGCGGGGATAGTGTCCGTACCCTTGCGAACTCTCCTCCAAGTGGCACCAAATTAACTGTTCAAGTGGCTGAAATCTGATTTTGCCATACATGGTTCTTTGAGGAAGAAAATAGCCCCACTCTCAATCATTCCGTGGGACATTAAAAAGCCTATTACATTCTAATTGATAGTACTGTCTGTTACAAGTGTTGCCTAAAATCTGTCTTGGTCTAACATTCGCAAGAACAACATTGATACTTCGAGATGCAGGATTCAGTCTTGTTATCTTGCCTTGCTATAAATAGGTGGTTTTATTTTTGATCAAGGACTACAAGATTATGACAGATTTTGGGTGTCAATACCTGATATAATATGCGGATTCTAACTTGTATTTAATTTAATGTTTCTGCCAATTCGATGTTCCCCCAAAATTAACATTTATGCACAAACTAAAGAATGTGATAAATAAAAAGACAGTAGCGACGACGCCATCACCTGAACATTTATATTGGTGGCATATTTGCGGGTTTACTGAGTTTGGATGGTTGATGTGGGTGATGTCAACAGTGAGTTCGAAGTGCCGTCGCGCCACTTCCCGGGGCAGACGCACGTGTGGCGCGTGGCGGGGTGGCTGCAGCGCGGGCGCGCGCGGCGGCGCGAGGAGCTGTACTGCCACGTGGCGCGCGCGCTCGCCCTGCTCGTGGTCGTCGCCAGGGACCGCCTGCTGCGGGACGAGCCGCTGTCGGTCCTCGCGGGCGCCAAGTCCCTCCTGCAGGGTCTACATAGGTGAGGGAAAATATGAACCCGTGTTCCACTGCCGGGTAGAGTAAATATTCTTGGAAAATAACAAAATATTTGTGATATTTCCATCACATATACAGCTTGATCAGCACGAGCTTGACCACAAGGTCACCATTTAGCTGGTTTCGTTAGGGCGTGAGAAACAAGGATGTCGGTACTTATACAGTTATGTTTTTCCTAGATTGTTAGATCTCGCTTTCGGCATGCCATCCCTGGAAGCTCGCGATCTCGAGAAGAAAATACGTGAAGAGAGGTCCCGATACTTGGTGGCTGAGCTTATATGCATGGTGAGTACATTGTATTGATAAATTTTGTACCTAAAATAAAATTTTTAAAATTATTCTTCATGCACTTTCGATATGTGACTTGAGTCACATATTATATCCCCCCCCCCTTTAGTATACCCATCATTCATCTTGTGTCATGGCCATTGTTCAGCCGGAGCACCAGGAGGACATCGCGGCGCTGGCGGCGTGGGTGACGCGCGCCATGCGCCGCGCCGCCGCGGAGAAGGCGGACGCGCGCGAGCCGCCGCGCCCGCCGCCGCCCGTGCCCTGCCTCTACACCACGCCGCAGCGCACACAGGTAACCGCACCGCGCCGGACCCACAGCTGGACATCGCGGCGCTGGCGAATGAATATCACACATATTTTGCTGTCTAAAGGCCTGTGCACATCACGTTTTTTAAACGCGCGTTTTGTGGCGATACAGACTCGAGTCAGAAAGCGCGCCGACGACGCACGTTTCTAAAACGCGCGTTGACGGCGCGTATAAAACACGTGGTGTGCACAGGCCCTAAGATGGCGGAAATGAAAAATACTTATATTAGTGTTATTTTTATATTGTACTAGCTGTCCCGGCAAACTTTGTTTCGCCATTGAGGTTATAAATGTGCTGATTTAAAAAATGAATAATTTAATATTCATTTTAAAATACAAATATAATGATTATTTATTGGCCATCTAATGTATTCAAATAAAACTATTATTCAGATTTTATCGCGTTTATTTCCTTTTTTATTTTCCCGAAGTTTCGGTGGCTTTACAGCAGCCATGGTCACGGGGGACGGAGGTGTTAGATTTCCTGATGTCAAAGTTATTAACTTGGTACCCTCATATTTAGTTGTTGGTTGTGGTCCTATTCACGCAGAAATTGCTCACAGTGTCTGACAACTATTTGCTTGACATGATGTATTTCGTCAGCCAGGTGTTGCTGATCTCAGATCCCTTGTGCTCTCTGAAACAAAGATATACCCAGTGTAGCTAACTGTGTTGGATGGTGGTTAGATTTACCGTTTAAGTATATTCAGCATATTCCTCTGGCATGTTGTTCTCCTCTAGCTTCTTTGATACTATTGTGATGCAGTCTGCTACAGGTAGACAGGTAAACAAAGACTGAACATCAAAACTGACCATGGTTTAATTGTTAGCATGATGTATATGTTTAATCTCACTTATAAAATGTTATGAATCCTTTGTATGAGCTCTTGTGTGTCCTCTTAGTAGTGAGAGCACCTTCGCTACGTGTTGGGCCAGACTGTATGTTGGTGTGTCAATCTGGCTTACAATGGGACGCAGCGGGTCCTCTGGTTTGTGTATTTTATGTAACAATATCTTTGCCATGTATTTTGGTGCTTCTTTTGCACTCTTCATTGAAGCACCTTGTGATAGACTACATTTTTCGTTTTATTATCAGGCGCAAGAACAAATAACGCTGATGGTCTTCCGACCCGTGAACATGCCACAATCAGTACTTGATAAATTTCTTATTGTGCGTCGTTAGTTATCTAGTTCTTGATCTCTGAGGTTTGCTCGACGATTCCTCATTGCCAACCGAGCCGTTTCACGGGCTACCTCTCTTTGCTCTTGTGATTGAGAAGCACGAATTCGAGCCATACTACCGCGGCGCTCTTCACTTCCAATTTCTTGTTCTTCAGTTCTTTCGCAATGTTTCGAATCCTAGTTGCATTACGGCTTTGTCGTGAAAGATCAGATTGTCTTGGACGCGGCATCGTATTGTTAATGATAATATCCGTACAATAAGCTAATCTTACGTAGTATTGTATTCTCTTTGTAAGCTAATAGAAATTCGAAACTGACAGATCAACTGTCAACTTCAAAATATCAAATTCAACCATATCAAATATTCAACCATATTTAACTATAGACGACATTTTAGCTGTTGGTTCTCCTTTTTTATACCATTTGTAAATAATCAACGGCTAGACTTTTTTTCTTTCTTCTCATTCATTTTTTTTTTGCTGTCATTGGCTGTCATTTGCATTAATAACACGTTTTCACGTTTTATGTCAAGTTCCACTGGAACGGGATAAAAAGTATCCTATAACCTTCTCCTGGTTCTAAGCTACCACCCTACCAATTTTCAGTCAAATCCGTTCAGCCGTTCTCGAGTTATAAATAGTGTAACTAACACGACTTTCTTTTATATATATAGATTGCATCTCTAGTATATAATATTGTTACGTACAAGGGGCCTACCCCTAAATTCCGTTACACGTGTAAAAAAAGGTTGAGACGACAGAGACTGAGGACCTTAGGACCAGCCTTGGTCAGGGTTTATTCGGCCGCGTCTGGATGTGAGCAGTATACATTTAGTACTTGGATACTACTTGGACCACCGTGCTGCAGGTGGACTTGCGGCTGTACCGGCGCGAGACGGCGCGGCGCGCGGCGGCAGCGCTGCAGCCGCTGCTGGAGCGCGAGGCGCGCGGCTGGTTCCTGCACTTCCGCGAGCGTCGCGCTGCGCAGCTCGCCAGCCAGAAGATGCCCATGAAGGACATCGAACAGGTACCGCGGCACGCACACCGCCACCAATACAATCCGTATCTTATACTAATACTATACTAATATTATAAATGCGAAAGCATCTCTGTCTGTCTGTATGGTTGTGAAACAGTTTCGATGAATTTTGGTATACTTAGACCTTTAGGATACTTAACTTAATTCCACGCGGATAGAGTCACGGGCAAAAGTTGGTCTTTCAAAGTCAAAGTCAGCAAACATTCAGATACGTGAAACGTCAGTTTTGACGTATTGCGAGCCGATCGCGATGCCAGTCGCCAACAGAATTGGCCCCCAGGAGGTGCGCGACGCGGCGATGCGCGAGTACGTGTCGCGCGTGTGCGCCGCGGTGCTGGCGAGCGAGCCGCTGGCCGCGCTCGGCCGCGGCGTGCCGCAGCTGCTGGCCGACCAGCTGCGCGCCACCGCCATCCTCACCAGGTACACACAGGCGTACACACGCACAAACACACACGCACACACGCACACACGCACGCACATACACACACACGCACGCACACACGCCGGCTTTATAACAAATGTAGATAATACCGCGAGCACACACAAATACTATTTAATTTAATTTATTTAATTTAATTTAATTTATTTAATTTAATTTATTTAATTTGGTACATGGAAGACTTACAGCTAAGTAAACTAAATATAAATAAAAATAACTTAGCGATAGGAAAGCTAATTACAAGTCTTCACTTATAGCGACTGGATAAAACTTAGGTTTGTGAGGAGTACAGATCCGGGTGAACCATAAGCCATTATTTAAACTATGTAGCTAACCTAGTATTACACTACTGCCATATAATTCATTATAAGTCAATCAAAGTTAATTAAAGAAATTTAGAGCTAAGCACCTTCTAGCTGAGGACACACTGGTGACAAAAGGGTCAATATCGTACTGCAAACAAAGCTTATTGAAGTTTCTGCTAGCTCGCACAATGTAGCTGTTCTGCCTGTAATTAGTTGAAGCATTTGGTATGCGTAAAGGTGGGTTGAAACGAAAAGATTTATACGGTATATTGAAATAGATTTTAGATAGAAGTTCCGGGCTGTCAATATCATTGTTAATTAGTTTTAATATAAAAACAAAGTCAGCTATTTCGCGACGGTTTATAAGTGGTAACAGGTGGTATTTCTTACAAAGGTTGAGATATTCACTTGACTTGTACGGAACTTTTTGATGAAAGCAAAGATACTTGACAAATTTCCTTTGAACGTTTTCCAATCGGTCGATGTATTTAAAATAGCGTGGGTTCCATATTTGAGACGCATATTCAAGGTGGCTCCTGACAAAGGAACAGTATAAAATCTTTAGGGTTTTAGATTCTGTAAAATGTTTTGAGATACGCATAACGAACCCAAGTGATTTAGAAGCTTTCTTGACTATGTAATCGATGTGCGTATCGAAAACTAGTCTGTTATCGTGGTGTACACCTAAATCGCAAACAGTACTACGTCGCGGTAACGCTTCACCTCCTAAGGTGTAAGACGTGTCAATAATTGTGCGATTTCTACTATAAGTAATTACTGAGCACTTTAATGGGTTAAGGTCAAGTTTGTTAGTACGGCAATAGTCTTCGAGCCGACATAGATCAGCTTGAAGAGCCATAGCGTCATCTGATGATGATATTGACTTAAAAATTTTCATATCATCAGCAAAACAGAGCAGTTTAGAAGACTGCAGACACATCATGATATCATTTACATAGATGGCAAACAATAAAGGGCCGAGCAATGAGCCCTGAGGGACACCGCTCGGTACGAAAACCCAACTGGAAATGAAGTTATTGAGTACTACAGCTTGCGACCTGTTGTCGATGTAAGAGGATAGCCACTTTAGCAAATCACCGTGTATACCCACGTGTTTTAGCTTGGATAGTAGGATGTGATGATCTATTCGGTCGAATGCTTTGCTATAATCCGTATAGACAACATCGACTTGCATGCCATAATCCATACTATAGGTAACGAAGTCATTAAGCAAGATCAAATTAGTGGCAGTAGATCGGCCTTTTAAGAAACCATGCTGAAAGTGGTTAAGAGACTTAGCGATGGCGGGATATAGCTGATTATAAATAATCCTCTCAAAAACCTTGGCTATGATGCAGAGTTTAGAGATAGGCCTATAATTAGTTATCTCAGTTTTTAATCCTTTTTTATGCACAGGGGTAATATACGCTGATTTCCAAACACTGGGGACGACACATAAGCACAAAGATTTACAAAACAACAGGGAAATAGGCAGGGAGATAGAGTGTGCACAACTTACTAGAACTTTAGACGAAATGTTATCAGGTCCAGCACCTTTAGAAGTATCTAGTTTACAAAGTAGACTGGTCACGCTTTCAACATTCACCTCAATATGACATATGTCAGAACGTGGAAATTCTGCTATAAGGTCTGGAGAAGACGAGGTAGAGGACGGGGCGTAGGGGCTGCTGGTAGCTGAACTGAGAAAGTTTGAGTGGAAATTGGCAGAGAACGCTTGACAAATCGATTCTCCAGTGACGAGTGTATCGGTGCCATAGTTAAGTGCACTAGGGAAAGCATTCGATTTGGTACGATTTTTAACGAAAGTCCAAAAGTACTTTGGATTATTTTTGATTGCTTCTTCAGTTAGGCTAAGGTAACGTTTGTAGCAAGCCGATTCCATAATCTTGAATCGCTCACGAAGTAACTTGAATGTTAGTTCATCAGATTTATTCCCATAGGTCTTAAATTTTTTATGAAATTTATATTTCTCTTTCATAGTTTTAATAAGTGCTGGACTATACCATATTGGATATGTCCCTTTGCGAATTGGCTTCTGAGGAATATACTTGTTTTGTAGGTTAGTTATGGATTGGTTAAAAAATCCAACTGACTCATCCAGTGACCGAGATGCGAATTCATGTTCCCAATCAATCGCAGATATCTCCTCATTAAACGATTGGAAGTCACCTTTGTTATAGAGATATCGAGATCGAGATATCGATCGATATCTATTATTTACTACTTTCAATACATTTTTAACTTTCGACGAAAAAAGAGGCGTGTTATAAGTTTAACACGTGTGTCTGTCTGTAGCATCGTAGCGCCCAAGCGGGTGAACCAATTTTAATTTAGTGTTTTTTTTGTTACAAAGTTATCGTTGATGTATGAACAGCCAGTCGAAAATTTTACGTATTAAAATATATCTCACAAGATACCTGCCACTAGCGCCGGTTATGTTGTTATTTATGTGGGCAACGGTACTGTGTTCCGAGCGTTATTTGCGATGCGGTCACTGTTCAGGGCGGAGGAGGGCGTCCGGCGCAAGCTGGAGGCGGGGCTGGCGACGGCGGAGGCGCGGCTGATGGCGGCGCACCCCGTGCTGGCGCGCGCGGCGGCGTGGCGGCGCGAGCGCGTGGCGGCGGCGGCGCGGCGCCTGCGCACCGAGCTGCGCTGGACGCCGCTCGAGGACGCCGCCGCCGCGCTGCTGCAGCACAAGCTGCAGCAGCACCGGTACTTCCTGCTCCGGGACCTCGCCTTCCTGCGCGACCGCGAGCCGCTGCTGCTCAAGGTACGCTCATTATAACCACACATTCCTCTATTGCCTGGTGGTAGGGTACATTTTGTTAAAGCTTTAAAACATTATGTCCGACTAAGCGTTCAATGAATACACGGCGTTCAATGAGCATGTACGATAACTCCCAATCGACCTCTCGGACGTGACGTGTCGTGGTGGATGTCTGGGTGTGCGCAGGAGCTGCGCGGCGCGGTGAGCCCGACGCGCACGTTCCCGTGGGCGACGCGCATCTGGCGGCCGGCGCGCTGGCGCGTGGAGCGGCACTTCCGCGGGCGCCGCGAGCGCGTGCCCACCGTGCTGTCGCGCCGCGCCACCTCCATCGTCACGCCGCGCTCCGACCCCTCGCAGCCCGTGTTCCTGGTGCACCGCGACGCGCGCTCCGCCACCACCACGCGCTGGCCCGCCTGGCGGCTGCTCAACCTCGCGCACAGGTACGTGTCTCCATCGCGACGCCGCGCTCCGACCCCTCGCAGCCCGTGTTCCTGGTGCACCGCGACGCGCGCTCCGCCACCACCACGCGCTGGCCCGCCTGGCGGCTGCTCAACCTCGCGCACAGGTACGTGTCTCCATCGCGACGCCGCGCTCCGACCCCCCTCGCAGCCCGTGTTCCTGGTGCACCGCGACGCGCGCTCCGCCACCACCACGCGCTGGCCCGCCTGGCGGCTGCTCAACCTCGCGCACAGGTACGTGTCTCCATCGCGACGCCGCGCTCCGACCCCTCGCAGCCCGTGTTCCTGGTGCACCGCGACGCGCGCTCCGCCACCACCACGCGCTGGCCCGCCTGGCGGCTGCTCAACCTCGCGCACAGGTACGTGTCTCCATCGCGACGCCGCGCTCCGACCCCTCGCAGCCCGTGTTCCTGGTGCACCGCGACGCGCGCTCCGCCACCACCACGCGCTGGCCCGCCTGGCGGCTGCTCAACCTCGCGCACAGGTACGTGTCTCCATCGCGACGCCGCGCTCCGACCCCTCGCAGCCCGTGTTCCTGGTGCACCGCGACGCGCGCTCCGCCACCACCACGCGCTGGCCCGCCTGGCGGCTGCTCAACCTCGCGCACAGGTACGTGTCTCCATCGCGACGCCGCGCTCCGACCCCTCGCAGCCCGTGTTCCTGGTGCACCGCGACGCGCGCTCCGCCACCACCACGCGCTGGCCCGCCTGGCGGCTGCTCAACCTCGCGCACAGGTACGTGTCTCCATCGCGACGCCGCGCTCCGACCCCTCGCAGCCCGTGTTCCTGGTGCACCGCGACGCGCGCTCCGCCACCACCACGCGCTGGCCCGCCTGGCGGCTGCTCAACCTCGCGCACAGGTACGTGTCTCCATCGCGACGCCGCGCTCCGACCCCTCGCAGCCCGTGTTCCTGGTGCACCGCGACGCGCGCTCCGCCACCACCACGCGCTGGCCCGCCTGGCGGCTGCTCAACCTCGCGCACAGGTACGTGTCTCCATCGCGACGCCGCGCTCCGACCCCTCGCAGCCCGTGTTCCTGGTGCACCGCGACGCGCGCTCCGCCACCACCACGCGCTGGCCCGCCTGGCGGCTGCTCAACCTCGCGCACAGGTACGTGTCTCCATCGCGACGCCGCGCTCCGACCCCTCGCAGCCCGTGTTCCTGGTGCACCGCGACGCGCGCTCCGCCACCACCACGCGCTGGCCCGCCTGGCGGCTGCTCAACCTCGCGCACAGGTACGTGTCTCCATCGCGACGCCGCGCTCCGACCCCTCGCAGCCCGTGTTCCTGGTGCACCGCGACGCGCGCTCCGCCACCACCACGCGCTGGCCCGCCTGGCGGCTGCTCAACCTCGCGCACAGGTACGTGTCTCCATCGCGACGCCGCGCTCCGACCCCTCGCAGCCCGTGTTCCTGGTGCACCGCGACGCGCGCTCCGCCACCACCACGCGCTGGCCCGCCTGGCGGCTGCTCAACCTCGCGCACAGGTACGTGTCTCCATCGCGACGCCGCGCTCCGACCCCTCGCAGCCCGTGTTCCTGGTGCACCGCGACGCGCGCTCCGCCACCACCACGCGCTGGCCCGCCTGGCGGCTGCTCAACCTCGCGCACAGGTACGTGTCTCCATCGCGACGCCGCGCTCCGACCCCTCGCAGCCCGTGTTCCTGGTGCACCGCGACGCGCGCTCCGCCACCACCACGCGCTGGCCCGCCTGGCGGCTGCTCAACCTCGCGCACAGGTACGTGTCTCCATCGCGACGCCGCGCTCCGACCCCCCTCGCAGCCCGTGTTCCTGGTGCACCGCGACGCGCGCTCCGCCACCACCACGCGCTGGCCCGCCTGGCGGCTGCTCAACCTCGCGCACAGGTACGTGTCTCCATCGCGACGCCGCGCTCCGACCCCTCGCAGCCCGTGTTCCTGGTGCACCGCGACGCGCGCTCCGCCACCACCACGCGCTGGCCCGCCTGGCGGCTGCTCAACCTCGCGCACAGGTACGTGTCTCCATCGCGACGCCGCGCTCCGACCCCTCGCAGCCCGTGTTCCTGGTGCACCGCGACGCGCGCTCCGCCACCACCACGCGCTGGCCCGCCTGGCGGCTGCTCAACCTCGCGCACAGGTACGTGTCTCCATCGCGACGCCGCGCTCCGACCCCTCGCAGCCCGTGTTCCTGGTGCACCGCGACGCGCGCTCCGCCACCACCACGCGCTGGCCCGCCTGGCGGCTGCTCAACCTCGCGCACAGGTACGTGTCTCCATCGCGACGCCGCGCTCCGACCCCTCGCAGCCCGTGTTCCTGGTGCACCGCGACGCGCGCTCCGCCACCACCACGCGCTGGCCCGCCTGGCGGCTGCTCAACCTCGCGCACAGGTACGTGTCTCCATCGCGACGCCGCGCTCCGACCCCTCGCAGCCCGTGTTCCTGGTGCACCGCGACGCGCGCTCCGCCACCACAGGTACGTGTCTCCATCGCGACGCTATTAAAAATATGGTCACTGATTACTCATAAAGTCAGTTATGGAAGAAAGAAAGCCAAGCCATTAAGAAGAAATATTTTCCATTAAGATTAACCCTTATAACAAGCTTATAAACACAATCCTACAGGACCTGGTGTTGGAGTTGGAACATAATGTTCGTGCTGGGCGTGTTGGTGCCGTGGTGTTCGCCGCTGTCGCTGCGCACGCTACTCAGCGTCAAGCCCTTCGTGCCGGACTATGAGCTGTCACAGGTCAGTCATTTGACATTTATGATGTACCAAAATGCGATTTCTAAGACTTAGGATATTGATTATAGAAGTTAAGTGCCGTTTCCAGTAATATGATGAACTTAAACTCAAACTCGAACTCAAAGTTGTTTTTATTCATGTAAGCCAACAAAGCATTTATGAATAGTCAGAATCTACCACCGGTTCGTAATGCAGCTTCCACTGAGAAGATCCGGAAATAAACTCAATGGTTACTTTATTATCTCAAGAACAGCAACCAAATATGAGCAGGCCACACCATTGTTATTAAATAAGTAAATAGTAATCTAGTTTAGTGAGGCGTGCATACGCACACTTAAAATATTGTGTCATGGTAAAACGTAGTGAACCAATTTAAAAATACTAATACATACCAGACAACCGCAAAAGGACCGCTATAATGGTGAAAAATGCACGTCATCAGGTGAATGGCACGTTGTTCCCGAAGCGAAGCAGCGAGACTCAGACGATGTGGTCGCGGTTGCTATCGCTGTGGCGGCACGTCTCCAAGGAGCGGACGAGGTTCGAGACTGAGCCGGACACGGGTAAGACATCAACGGGCTGCATAATTAGCACATACCTAGCTTGTATTTTACAGGGTTAGAGATGAACAGAATACCGCGTGAAATCTGGAATTTAGAAACGGCAGTTCGGAATACAAAAAATCCCTACCAAACGTCTAACATACGGTCATTGATATTGTTACTTACATTATGGAAATTAAATTATTATTTTTATTTTACAAACCAGATAACTTGCAAACTCCACTATTTTTTGTGCCCTTAAGAAGTCGCGGCGCCGTACATGTTTTATTTTATTCAATTTTACATGGAAAACAAACAGCTGCTTAGTAATATAGTAGTTACATGAGAATAGACATTAGAAAGCTTTGATCAGTTTTCACTTTTAGTACGGACATAGATATTGTGTCCTATAAGGAAGTAAGACAGTTTTCATACCAAATGCTCCCGGCTTGATAAATAATCTATACTAATATTAAAAAGAGGATAGATTTGATTGTTTGTTTGTTTGCATTGAATAGGCTCCGAAACTACTGATCCCATTTGAAAAATTATTTCACTGTTGGCATGCTACACTATCCCCGGGTGACATAGGCTATATTATATTTTTAATCAGCCAGGAAACCAGGGCGGGCCGCTAGTATAAGATAATTTTGCGTTTCCAAGGTCTCCTAGGCAAAGGTCTAAGTCGGCAAGCGAACCGCGTGTGGAACTACGGCGTGGTCGGCGGGCTGGGGTCGGCGGCGCTGCTGCTGCTGTTCCCGCTGGCGAGCGTGGCGGTCAGCACGGGCAGCGCGCTGCTGGCGCTGGCCGCGCCGCTGTGGGTGCCGCCGCTGGCGCTGCTGCTGCACGTGGCGGCCGCGCTCGTGTACGACGTGGACTGCCCCGATCCGCCCAGACTTAACAGGTGTTGTGACTCCACGGATTGTAATCATATATAATGTACAACCGGTGAAGGGAACTATGGGTTACTTTGCTTTATCCATTGTGCCTGAACACCTTTGCAGGCAAACGTGGCCACAACAAGCCCAAGGTGCGCTATTAAAAAAATAGCCTGAAATTTTTTTTCTCGAAAGTTTATTGTTCTGATCGAGTATTCTAGGATTATGTTCTAGCTGTTACTACTGTAATCAAATGCATTTCGGTGCCACTCTGTAGAATTGTCATGGATCTTAACCCAACCGTTCGCGATACACACTACACTGCCGAGTGTAGTCAAAGTAAATGTTCCAAATTTGTAATCAGTGTGCGGTTGAATTCCCGTCAGGGTCAATGGTGGAAATGGCCTTTTTGTAATTTGCCCTCGTCCGGATGTCACTGAGATCGCCCCCAGTCCATTGTACGGTACCCATAGTTCAAGCGTTGATTAGTTTGGGACCATACAGTTAGTGCGTTTGTCTGGCTATGTTTATTTATTTATTATTTATTCGCAGATGGTTCCCGCTGCTGGAGGTGGTCGTGTGGCGCGTGGGCGTGCTGGGCGTGCTGCAGGCGCTGGCGGCGCTGCTGGTCGCGCTGCTCCTGTGCCCGGTGGGAGCCCTGCTGCTTCTCGTTGGTATGCTCCACTACCACATATTCATTGTAGTATCCTGTCTAGCAAGAAGCATTAAAAAGAAGGAGTAAGGGAAGTCGGTTTTCGCCCAAAATAATGCAGATGAGAATCGGAGTTCATTGTTTTAATAAACATGACGAATATCTACCTTTTTCGACGGATACCGTATTATCAAGTTAATGAGGCTATAAACTATAACCAAGGATGTTGCAAAATGTCTAATAATATCAATGTTTGGCATTATGAAGCGTTTAAAACGCGAATTCGTCATGTTATGCTAGACGCAGAGCGTGGTGATTCTCAAAAAGGGCATCGAAGTACTTTTCGCGGTGGCGGGTTTTGTGCACGAGTAAAGTAGTATTCAGATGGCACAGTGTAGCTCAAGATCAAAACGTAATAGAAAAGCAAACGCTGCGTTTGCTTTTCTGGCTGCTTTTGTTCACTGCATCTGGCTTTTATGCCACTGCCATGCCATGAGTGGGGGCATGGAAACTTGAAAATTAATTTTTCATTACTCATACTCTGAAATTAAGTCTGAAGTTGCCTGAGGAGCGGGTTGAAAGTAATACTTTTCCGGCCCGGGAGAATCGCTTTCAAATGACAGCTGTCAAATTAAAAAAAAAAACTAGTTCCATTGTCACATTTCTATGGAACCATGTTCAAACTTTTTCTACAGTCACTCAATTACAGCACGATGTAAAATTGAAATAACATAGAGTTAAAGTATTAATTCAAGAATATATATTTTTAAATGACTTAATTATAATTTAGTTTCAACAATTTCTTTAAAATATATGTCATTTTAGGCAATATATTTAAAGATGAAAATGAAAAATAATGGCTAAATAATGAAGTTGGCCGGCTAACGAAAAAAAAACAAAATAGGCGGCAATCCGATCTTTATTTTTTTTTCGAGTAGGTCTGAAGTTGCCTGAGGAGCGGGTTGAAAGTAATACTTTTCAGCCCTAGGGAGAATCGCGTTCAAGTGACAGCTGTCAAATTATTGAAAAGAAATTAGTTCTATTTTGACATTTCTATTGACCCAGGTCAAGAAAAAAAACAAAATAGGCGGCAAATGGCAATCCGACCTTAATTGGTTTTTTCGAGTTGTAGAGTATTGTTCATACTTCCTTGTATTATTTCTTGCTAATTCCTGTTTTTATTTTTCCTTGTATTCGTAATGAAAAGAACAGTGTTTACCTCGGGTGAATGACTTACCTTCACCCCCTAGGGTAACAATGTATGTACTATTAAAAAAAGAAGAAAGTCGCAAACTCGAGGTCAAACGCTAAGAATCGCGTGCGTGGTATCCAATCAATTTCAGTAGAAATCGTGAAACTCGTGTCAACAATACGTCAAAAGCAGAGCGCTTGAAACGCAATCGCGAGCGTTTGCTTTTCTATTACGTTTTGAGTAGGTGGTTGGGGCCCTGGGGAAGTGTGACTCGGGGTAGCCAACTTGTCTATTGCCATGCCAGTTGGTGGGACCCTAGCGATTGTGAGCCAAACGGGCTTGAGACTACATGTGTGTTTGTGCCCCCCCGCCCCAGGCGGTGCCGCGTGGTGGGGCGTGCGCGGCTTGTGGGAGGCGGCGGCGTGGCGCGGCGTGCTGGCGCGCGGCGCGCGCGTGCCGGCGCACGACTCGCGCTTCTGCCGCCGCGTGCAGGGGCCCGGCCTGCACACGCGCACCTACTACCAGATCACGTGAGACACAACACACACCACCACACTACCACACTACAAACAACGTGCTTGATACATAAACTTGAAAATATAATTACACTTGACACTGGTTAAATGCGAAAACCGAGGTCCAACGGAAGATAAAAACGACGTGTGAAGTGTTGTGACTTACTTATCTAGTGACAATGGTGTTGCCTGCTCATATTTTGTTGCTGTTCCTGAGAATGGACACCATATTTTATTCATTGAAAAGAGTAACCGCTAAGTTTCTTGCCAGATCTTCTCAGTGGCAGCAGCATTCCGAACCGGTGGTAGATTCTGACTATTCATAAACGCTTTGTTTGATTACATGAATAAAAGCAATTTAGAGTAGTTAGAGTTTGCTGTGTGGCAGGAGCGGGCAGGCGCTGGCGGCGGTGTGCGCGCGCGCCGAGCTGGACGCGCTGGCGGGCTGGGCGGCCGACACCGAGCACGCCATCGAGCGCCCGCTCCGGGACTACCGGCACTTCGTCGACGCCTGCTTCGGACCCTTCTCCGTGCAGATCGCCAAGGTACAATCGACCTCCTTGCCTAACCCGGATCTTTCCACAATCATTCCTATTATTGACGACCGCTTGGCGCAGTGGTTCGAGTGTAGGCCGCTCGGCTCACTGCACCGGGTGGTTAGGGGTTCGATTCCCGGTGGAGCATATTTTTGAAATGACCTATTCGTAATTTGCCCAGGTCTGGGTTTCACTGGGATCGCCCCCAGTCCATTGTACGGTACCCATAGTACAAGCATTGCTTAGTTTGGGACCATACATTTATTGCGTTAGACTGGCGATATTTATTTATTTATCTTCGTATTCATGATCCGAATTTTTTGGGCTATTTTCACTCGGGAGACTGTAACACGGAACAGTTATGTTAGCTTTGGAAAACACTGCCCGTAAGTTCATCAGCCATGCAGAGGCCCTTGGGCGCACAGGGTTTGGGGCCCTTTTAGAAAGAAAGTGAAAAGACGGCAATGGCCACCATATTCCTATGTGGACAGTGATGACAGAACTTTGCAGCCTTTGGTCTTGTTATGTATATTTTATTTTCACTACATAGTATAAAACAAAGTCGCTTCCCGCTGGCTGTCTATCCTTATGTATGCTTAAATCTTTAAAACTATGCTATTCGATATTTTAATGCGGTTTTTTTAAATATAGAGTGACTAGCTGTGCCCGCG
Source organism: Notodonta ziczac (assembly GCA_918843915.1). NCBI lineage: Eukaryota > Metazoa > Arthropoda > Insecta > Lepidoptera > Notodontidae > Notodonta > Notodonta ziczac. The sequence goes on along the minus strand of OU974044.1, from coordinate 11,338,400 downwards.
ACTTCGTCCGCGTGTAATTTAACTTAACAAAAATTTCGGGATTATTCAGCCCCTATTTTATCCCCTTAGGGGTATAATTAATCAAAATCCTTTCTTAGCCGATGACTTAGCCGTCATGACATCTACCTGCATGCCAAATTTCAGCCCGATCCGTCCAGGGGTTTGGGCTGTGCGTTGATAGATCACTATGTCAGTCACCTTTGAGTTATCTATATTTAGATTCAAGAGGAAGGTTTATAATATAATTTTATAATACACGCGTAATATAGTAGAGAACCCGTATGAAGCCGGGGCGGGTCGCTAGTTAAGGCTACAATATTTATAGGGTCTCGTTGATGTAGTGATGTGATGGGTGGGTCGCGTTGTTGTCAGACGGGCTCGTACAAGCAGCTGGAGAAGGAGTGCGGCGCGCTGTGCGCGTCGGTGCGCGACGCGGCGGCGGCGCGGCGCCGCGAGCTGGCGCTGGGGCTGAGCGACGCGGCGCGCGCGCGCGTGCGCATGGCCTCGCACGACCTCAGGGTCAGTCGCACCGCACTACACTGCTGATAGATGGCTCTACAATAGTACATTGTTACACATGTATGTAATGAATGTGTGAAGACGAGAATAAAGGCCGAAACCGAAGGTTGAAGTCTTTATAGCGCGGACATCAAGGCTGCAATGATGACCAAGCTTGAAGGCCGAGAGCGTAGCTAAGCTTAGCTCGAGGCCATCATAGTATGGCCAGCAGTGCAGTCATTGCGGGCCAAGGCTTGTATAGTGGTTTACTCAAAAATGTGACTCATTTAAATAAAACTAGCCAAGTAGATAAAAATCTGATTCTCTTAAATAATGGATTATTGAAAAATTTTCACGAGGCCGCACTTTTCTCTTTCATTTGATTTTTACCACGACCAACTCGATTTAAACAAACAACTAATCAGCAGCACCGAAGGCATGGCCATCTCGTTTTGAACAAGCCAATCAGCTTTTTATTCTTAATTTAATAACATGAAAGTAATGGTAATTGCAGGCCGCTACAACAGAAATTTCGGGACACTTTTTTGTAGCGCCGCAACATCGACCTTACTCGAAAGTTTATAAAATAATGTCAACATTACTAGAATTTTTGAGTAATAGTACATTCTTATCCTAGGGGTGAAGGTAACTTACTTAGGCCCGAGACAGACCCTTGCTACGCTCGGGCGCCAATAGTTTGAGGGACAATATAAGTCTTTCACCCGAGGTAAACACTGTGCTTTTCATTACGATTACAAGGAAAGTAAAAATAAAAACAGGAATTAGCTAAAGAAAAAATGAGTGAACAAGGAAGTATGAACAAATACTCTACAACTCGAAAAACAAATGAAGATCGGATTGCCGCCTATTTTGTTTTTTTTTTCCGTTGGCCGACCAGCTTCATTATTCGGCCATTATTTTTCATTTTCATCTTTAAATATTATGCCCAAATCTATGTCATTTTAAAGAAATAGTTGAAACTAAATTACGTTGTACTAATGTACGTTATTAATTAATAAAGTCATTAAAAAAAATTATTCTTCAATTGATACTTAACTTTATGTTATTTCAATTTTACATCGCGCTTTAATTGAGTGACTGTAGAAAAAGTTGGAACATGGTTCAATAGAAATGTTAAAATAGAACTAGTTTTTTTTTAATAATTTGACAGCTGTCAGTTGAAAGCGATTCTCCCTAGGGTGGAAAAGTATTACTTCCAACTCGCTCCTCAGGCAACTACAGACCGACTTTCCGAGTATGAGTAATGAAAAAAATATTCCCAGCTCTAATATTATGATTGTTATAGTATGTGCTGTGTGTGTGATGTGTATGTGATGTGTGTTGTGCGTGCAGCGCGCGGTGCAGGCGTGCGCGCAGGAGCTGTCGGTGCGGATGGGCGCGGCGGCGCGCGCGGACGAGTGGTGGGCGGCGCGCGGCCTGGAGCCCGCCGACTGGCACGCGCTCGCCGCCAACACGCTCGTAGAGGTGCGCCACGTGCCCCCGCGCCTACCTATACTTTAAAACACATCGCTTTATTTTATCACGTGTTTGTAGTTTTTGTCCCGACACTGCTAGCCTCCCGCCTGCGAGGTTATCACTACATAGTATAAAACAATGTCGCTTCCCGCTGTCTGTCTGTCCCTATGTATGCTTAGATCTTTAATACTACGCAACATAATTTGATGCGGTTTTTCTTTTAATAGATAGAGTGACTCAAGTGGAAGGTTTATAATTTTATATGTATAATACATGCATAATTAATATAGTAGATAAACACATTAGTATCAGTAATTTCAGTATCGCACCCGTGCGAAGTCGGGGCGGGCCGCTAGTGTTGAACAAATAAAATGTACTACTGGTACATTTTTATTTTATGTATACCATAGATATATGTCAATTTGTTAAGTGCTATATAAAGTGTATAAGTTAATTTCTCGTGCGGTGTGCGGCAGGTGTTCGACGCGGAGGTGCTGGTGGCGCTGGAGGCGGACGCGGCGCGGCTGGCGCTGGAGGCGGGCGAGGGGGAGCGCGCGTGGGCGGCGCGCTGCGGCCGCCCCGCCGCGCCGCCCGACGTGCTGGCCGAGCGCGCCGACTGGGGCGCCGCCACGCGTCAGTACCCGCACTGCATGCCCTGCACTAGCGGCGGCTCGGGCAGTGCTGACAGTGTTGTCGTGTTGCAGCGTCCGGCGTGTGGTGCGAGTGGGGCGGCACCGCGCTGCCGCGCGTGGCGGCGCCGAGCCTGGAGGCGGGCGCCAGCAGCCCGCGCGCGCCGCCGCACCCGCCCGTGCCGCACCCCGCCGCCGTCGCGCTCGTGCTGCACAACAGGTACACGCACTCTGTACTACTTACCTAGCGCGTGGCGGCGCCGAGCCTGGAGGCGGGCGCCAGCAGCCCGCGCGCGCCGCCGCACCCGCCCGTGCCGCACCCCGCCGCCGTCGCGCTCGTGCTGCACAACAGGTACACGCACTCTGTACTACTTACCTAGCGCGTGGCGGCGCCGAGCCTGGAGGCGGGCGCCAGCAGCCCGCGCGCGCCGCCGCACCCGCCCGTGCCGCACCCCGCCGCCGTCGCGCTCGTGCTGCACAACAGGTACACGCACTCTGTACTACTTACCTAGCGCGTGGCGGCGCCGAGCCTGGAGGCGGGCGCCAGCAGCCCGCGCGCGCCGCCGCACCCGCCCGTGCCGCACCCCGCCGCCGTCGCGCTCGTGCTGCACAACAGGTACACGCACTCTGTACTACTTACCTAGCGCGTGGCGGCGCCGAGCCTGGAGGCGGGCGCCAGCAGCCCGCGCGCGCCGCCGCACCCGCCCGTGCCGCACCCCGCCGCCGTCGCGCTCGTGCTGCACAACAGGTACACGCACTCTGTACTACTTACCTAGCGCGTGGCGGCGCCGAGCCTGGAGGCGGGCGCCAGCAGCCCGCGCGCGCCGCCGCACCCGCCCGTGCCGCACCCCGCCGCCGTCGCGCTCGTGCTGCACAACAGGTACACGCACTCTGTACTACTTACCTAGCGCGTGGCGGCGCCGAGCCTGGAGGCGGGCGCCAGCAGCCCGCGCGCGCCGCCGCACCCGCCCGTGCCGCACCCCGCCGCCGTCGCGCTCGTGCTGCACAACAGGTACACGCACTCTGTACTACTTACCTAGCGCGTGGCGGCGCCGAGCCTGGAGGCGGGCGCCAGCAGCCCGCGCTCGTGCTGCACAACAGGTACACGCACTCTGTACTACTTACCTAGCGCGTGGCGGCGCCGAGCCTGGAGGCGGGCGCCAGCAGCCCGCGCTCGTGCTGCACAACAGGTACACGCACTCTGTACTACTTACCTAGCGCGTGGCGGCGCCGAGCCTGGAGGCGGGCGCCAGCAGCCCGCGCTCGTGCTGCACAACAGGTACACGCACTCTGTACTACTTACCTAGCGCGTGGCGGCGCCGAGCCTGGAGGCGGGCGCCAGCAGCCCGCGCTCGTGCTGCACAACAGGTACACGCACTCTGTACTACTTACCTAGCGCGTGGCGGCGCCGAGCCTGGAGGCGGGCGCCAGCAGCCCGCGCTCGTGCTGCACAACAGGTACACGCACTCTGTACTACTTACCTAGCGCGTGGCGGCGCCGAGCCTGGAGGCGGGCGCCAGCAGCCCGCGCTCGTGCTGCACAACAGGTACACGCACTCTGTACTACTTACCTAGCGCGTGGCGGCGCCGAGCCTGGAGGCGGGCGCCAGCAGCCCGCGCTCGTGCTGCACAACAGGTACACGCACTCTGTACTACTTACCTAGCGCGTGGCGGCGCCGAGCCTGGAGGCGGGCGCCAGCAGCCCGCGCTCGTGCTGCACAACAGGTACACGCACTCTGTACTACTTACCTAGCGCGTGGCGGCGCCGAGCCTGGAGGCGGGCGCCAGCAGCCCGCGCTCGTGCTGCACAACAGGTACACGCACTCTGTACTACTTACCTAGCGCGTGGCGGCGCCGAGCCTGGAGGCGGGCGCCAGCAGCCCGCGCTCGTGCTGCACAACAGGTACACGCACTCTGTACTACTTACCTAGCGCGTGGCGGCGCCGAGCCTGGAGGCGGGCGCCAGCAGCCCGCGCTCGTGCTGCACAACAGGTACACGCACTCTGTACTACTTACCTAGCGCGTGGCGGCGCCGAGCCTGGAGGCGGGCGCCAGCAGCCCGCGCTCGTGCTGCACAACAGGTACACGCACTCTGTACTACTTACCTAGCGCGTGGCGGCGCCGAGCCTGGAGGCGGGCGCCAGCAGCCCGCGCTCGTGCTGCACAACAGGTACACGCACTCTGTACTACTTACCTAGCGCGTGGCGGCGCCGAGCCTGGAGGCGGGCGCCAGCAGCCCGCGCTCGTGCTGCACAACAGGTACACGCACTCTGTACTACTTACCTAGCGCGTGGCGGCGCCGAGCCTGGAGGCGGGCGCCAGCAGCCCGCGCTCGTGCTGCACAACAGGTACACGCACTCTGTACTACTTACCTAGCGCGTGGCGGCGCCGAGCCTGGAGGCGGGCGCCAGCAGCCCGCGCTCGTGCTGCACAACAGGTACACGCACTCTGTACTACTTACCTAGCGCGTGGCGGCGCCGAGCCTGGAGGCGGGCGCCAGCAGCCCGCGCTCGTGCTGCACAACAGGTACACGCACTCTGTACTACTTACCTAGCGCGTGGCGGCGCCGAGCCTGGAGGCGGGCGCCAGCAGCCCGCGCTCGTGCTGCACAACAGGTACACGCACTCCTCGCGAGCCACGCACTTTTTACTACTTAGGGAACGTAACTATACTATGTGACCCATACTTTACATTTTTTACCTCCATTTATGACTACCCGTAGTATATGCCAAGACCCCCCGTCCCCCTCTAGCTTTCACGTAGTAATTCATAATTCATAAATTTTCAATCATGTTTTGCAAACGCTGCCCGCCAAATTTGATTATAGCTCGAAAAAGCCCGAGATTTCCCTAGAGGATATTGACTACGTGACTAAAACCTAAGTCCCTCCCCGCCCCTGTGATTGGTATTTTGAAGACCTCCCTCCCCCCTGAACGGGTTAGTATGGGTACGTTCCCTTACCTGTCGTAAATATAATTATTATATTGTGCATCGTGTATCCGTTGGTTTAGTATTCACGCTAATGAATTGCTCCGCAGGGAGTCTGATAACCCGGTACCGCTGGACTCGGAGCTGTGCGCCGAGATACTGCGGAGTCTTGAGGACGCGCCCGACTGCGACGACAAACGTGGTACAAACATTAATAATAAATATCGCCAGACGAACACACGAACTGTATGGTCCCAAACTAAGCAACGCTTGTACTATGGCTACCGTACAATAGACTGGGGGCGATCCCAGTGACGCCCAGACCTGGGCAAATTACGAAAAGGCCATTTCCGAAATTTGCCCGGCGGGAATCCAACCCGCCACCACCATATGCAGTGAGCCGAGCGGCCTACGCTCGAACCACTGCGTCAATTATACTAGGTGAAAGGAAAAGGGTATATTATTTTTTATCATCATCATCATCATCATCATCATCAGCCTATGTTTGTCCACTGCTGGACATAGGCCTCCTCTAATGAGCGCCATAGCGCCCTGTCTTCATTATTTTTTATGCAACTTCGTAAATCTAAAACTATCGGCTTTGTGGGACAGTAAAAGTACTAAAGTTTTTATAGTCTTTGAAATAAAACTATTTTTACGGATTATATCGCGTTTATTTTTACTTTTAATGTTCCCGACGTTTCGGCTGCTTTACAGCAGCGTAAAAATAGTTTTATTTCAATGTGTAGTATTCGCGTAAATATAAGAAATTTTTATAGTCTTATGAAATCTGTCTACAGCTGCATCCCTGTAACCAAACCTCATATTTTAGGAATTACAAAGTTAAGTTTTGAAAAAAAAGTTTACCCTTTCTGTTTCAACTAAAATGTGTGTTGTGAGGTAAGGATATTGTGTAAATAGTTGGTGTGTTCGCAGAGGAGGTGGAGCGGTACCGCGGCGGCGGCAGCTCGTCGAGCTCGTCGCGCGGCAGCGACGCGGGCGACGAGCCCGACGACGAGCGAGCCGACCCCGCCGCGCACACCGCGCACACGGAGAGGGCGATCTGCAGGTCGGCATATACTGCTCTAACATTATAATAGGACATTGTTATCTTAGGGGGGAAGGTATCTTATTTAGGCTTCAGACGGTACGCGAGCGCGCCAATAGATCGAGGGACAAAATAACTCTTTCACCCGAGGTAAACACTGTGCTTTGCATTACGAATACAAGGAAAGTAAAAAAAAACCAGTGCCGTCTAGGGACGCCCGAAAGAAGCGAAGCTTTATAGTATAGAGCGTAAGGCGACGCAGCTGCTACTCTGTATACCTATATGTATCGTGTAACCGGTTACGGTACTGACTTCGCTGTGTAACGCTACTGACGCCACGGCGTAACGCAACTGACGCCAAGTTGTAACGCAACTGACGCCAAGTTGTAACGCTACTGACGTCATGGTGTAACGCTACCGACGCCACGGCGTAACGCTACTGACGCCATCGTGTAACGCCACGGTGCAATTATTACCAATGTTCTATCTAACCTTTAAGCCATATAGTGTCTGTGTGTAATATCAAAATAACACCTTTTCACTAAATGCATATGGAAGTACAGACGACACCTAAAGCAAAAACGATATAAAAAAAAAATTGTCTGTCTGTCTGCATGTTTGTTCCGGGTAATCTCTGAAACGGCTGGACCGATTTTGAAAAACAATTAGGGATCCGCGTAAAAATATTAAAACATATGACATCATAGAGTATCTCCGTAACGGCTGGATCGATTTTGACGGGACGTTCACTGGCAGATAGCTGATGTTATAAGCAGTAACTTAGGCTACTTATAAATTCGTGCGGGTTTAGAACGCGGGAGCGAGAGCGGTTAAGTTAAATTCCACGCGGACGAATTCGCGGGCTCAGCTAGTTTAGTATAAAGCTTAGGGCGCCGCAGTTCTGACGTCATCGTGTAACGTGTAGCGCGTTACGCTACGTCACAATTTGCACGGTTTTAGTGCCCGGGCAGCGAGCGCCCCGAACGTCCGTAAAGAAGCTTCGCTTTAATAATACAAGTAAGTATGAACAATACTCTACAACTCGAAAAAACAAATGAAGATCGGATTGCCGGCTATTTAGTTTTTTTCCGTTGGCCGGCCAGCTTCATTATTCAGCCATTATTTTTCAGTCTAAATAAGTTACCTTTACCCCTAGGATAACAATGTACTATTACTCCAGTCAGTGGCGGATTTTCAAATTTCCACGGTATAGGATTTGCCGCCCTTGCCTCTACAATTGTCATTTCCTAGATTAATTTTACAATCCGAAAATTTCGTTGAAATTGCACGTAATATAGTCATCGGCAAAATTTGTTGCAGATTTTTGTTAAACATCAGAAAACCGTCATGCAGAAACCTTTTTGATTTCTATGAGGTGCCAAAAAAAAAAACGGTTCCCAAATATCTGCCGCCCTAGGCTCCAGCCTACCCAGTCTGCTGGTATATTCGCCACTGACTCCAGTCTAACAGTCCCGCGGTTGTGTCACACATGAAGTTTCGCGATGCAGCAAATAATTTGCTGCTTAAGTTAAAATTAAAATTCTGAGGCAATGTCGAACCGCTTCGTGCGAGTGTCGGGTAGTCCTAAAACTAATTAGCCATGGATATGCCTACTAAGTTTTAGACCCGTATTAATAAATCGATCTTAAGTCTGGAAATCTCATTCCAGTACAAAATTACACGTCAAAAGAATACTTAAGATCGCTGTTAGACTTGACATCGATTTATTAATACGAGTCTGAAACTTAGTAGGCATGTTTAGTAAGCGCCATCTGGCGTCGGCTACACGTGGCGCGTAGTATTTGCCAATAACGCCGGGTGGCGCTGCCGACTGCACGCCACTGAAACTTTACCTTTACGACGACTAACGAACGACACGTACTTTCATATTTTTTTATTTTACTTACAATTGGAACACTATATATAGTGGTTTGATTTACGAATACACCGACGACAAACGTGCAACGTTAGACAGGGCATATCCATGCCTAATTAGTTTTAGGACTACCCGACACCTGGACGAAGCGGTTCAACGTTGCTTGCCCTTAGAAAAGCGCCGTGGTGAGATAAGGTCCGTGACGTAGCAGCGTTGTCGGCAGGCCGGCGACGCGCGCGGAGGGCGCGCTGTGTCGCTGGACGCTGACGGGGCGCGGCGTGCGGCTGCGCGCCGACCTCGCCAGCCCCGAGGACGTCACGCTCGACGCCGAGCGACACGGCGCCACCTGCGTCTAGCCAAGCCACTGCCAGCTACACCGCACCATATCCTACCCCACAGGAGTGGTAATATAGAGGCCTACAGCGGCAGCATCCGCCGTCGAGCGGAGACGCTTCGAGATCGCACCATATCCCACCCCACAGGAGTGATAATAAAGACAGCTACAGCGGCAGCATCCGCCGTCGAGCGGAGACGCTTATAGTCCAATGCCCCGGCCGCACTAGCAGCGAGACCGCACCATATCCTACCCCACAGGAGTGATAATAAAGAGAATTACAGCGGCAGCATTAATAATACGATGCAGTTATGCGTCAATTTCTACAAACACACTATGAGTAGCTACTTTATAGCCTCGTGGGCGTGCGTTATTACGGCCGGCGAAATAGTTTGCGTGGGACGCGCTTTGGGAGTTGTGCGCCGAGTGGCGTCTTGTCAAGCAAATATGTAAGTACCTCATTGACGTCAGAGTAAAACTAGTATACTATTTATTTGTTAATGCATCATGTATGTGACGGAACGAGATGACAACAGTACTAAGTAGTCGAGCGAAACGACTGAGTGTCACAAACCACAATGTCTCAGTGAGCACGTGAAGCAGATATTGCCATGTCACTAGCACATAATAAAGAAGATGCATTTTGCTTCATAAGAGAGGTTGCTGCCCCATTGAAAATGTCTCAAAAATTTAAATATTTTTTACACAAACGATTTCAGTATAAGCAGTACGTATGACGATTTAATTCAAAGATTATCGCAGTACAGACCATGACTGTAAGCTTTATCTAGGTTAGATTTTATTATTAGTAATTTATGAAACACGAGACGAGAAAGGTAAGCCTATAGTTGAACTAAAATTGTCAGTTATACCATAGACATGTATGATAGACTCGTTAAAAATATCTAAAAAAAAGTAATAGCGAACAGAGTCCCGAATACGAAATATTACGATTTCGTTACGAGTTCTAGGCACACAGTATACTTGATATGAGGGTCAATCAACTATTATACCCACACTTTGGACGGGGAAGAAATATTTTTTTTGAAAAAATTAACATTATATTTATTGTTTTCTGATTTGACTAAAGCATTATCAATATCATCTACTATAATGATCTAGAAGGGCAGTGAAGTTAATAGTAATTTAACACAGTTTCAGTAAAAAGTTGCAGCACAGACCCCAAAAACTGTCGCCAGTGTTACACACATTCAGCGTTAGATAAATGGTAAACAAAACACGGAAAAATTGTTTATAATTTTTTATTTACTCATACATGCATAATCAACTATTTTGGCATAATCAGTTTTCATATATTCCTAATTTTTATTATAAAAATAAACAACTTTTTGTCTTTTGCGTTACCGTAGTATAAAAAGTAGGGTTTTTTTTTAATATAAAACTAAATATAAAAGAAATAGAAATAAAAAAGAAGTTTGGTTAAAAGCGCGACAATCGTTTGAATTAAGAACTGCTTGTATAAAGTTATGTAATCAAATATTGAGCATGTTATAATCAAAAATATAATTTTGATTTTTGGGACAACAAGTAACTCCAGATAATAATTTGGGTAACGCCTAAGACATAATATAAAAAATATGAATTTAACTAATAGACGGCATATTATTAAATCAACCCAAATCAATAATTTCCCAAAAAAAACCAAAATAACAATCATTATAAATCAACAAAGCCACATTTTAGATATTCCAATCTTATTTTTCGTAAATATCAATCGGAAATATCAAAAAGCAGGAAAGCGGTGTTGGCAAGATTTTTTATAATATATTCATAATTTGCATGACACATATCATTCCTATCAATTCTGAACGTCTTTGCTTCATCACTAACAACACGTAGAAACATAACTTTGACTTCACCGTTTTCTTCGATAGGAGTCAAACCTTTGCACATGTAAGAATATGTTTTCTTTTTTTTTGTTCATGCCATACACATAGTCATGAAGAAAATCACCAGCTGAAACTTAACAGCTGAAGCTTAACACCTGTTGTGGAGCTTCATAGTTACTCGTGGTAGCCAATGGTCCCTCGGAATGAAAATCCTTAAACATAGCATCACCTACACACTTCGATCCTTGTTTGTCGTTTTCTTTGTCATGTACTCGTTCTGACTGTCCACCATCACTCTCAGAAGAAGATCCATAAATTACTCTATAAATACTAGGACGAGGTATGTTTTTAATATCATTCAGTATATCAAGCGGTACGTCATCACCTTATAGATTTGGAGAATAATTTCCCGTAGATTCGAAATTCGCTACTTTTGAGGGCTCCATGTTTACTTGTTTTGAGTTTCGACGGTATTTTGTGTCGCAGACTCTAAATTCACTCTTTATGTTGTGGGATTGAAACAGTTACAAAAACCTATTTTCGAAGATTTACAAAAGCAGGTAAGCCATCTAGATACGTCAATGAGTTTCGTTCTTCTGTAAATATTTGATGGACTTGTAAAGTTCCAATAAGTCTCGGGATCGTTTTTGGCAGCTCATCTTTTAGTCGTTTAATAGCTTTGACTTCTATTAGGAAAAGCTTAATTTTACTGCTGCCCTCGATATGGTTTAAAAATTCTTGTGCACTAGGAATGTCGGTACCCATGGCAACAATCTTGTCAGCAGTTCGCTTCAGGAACCCTCCAATCCCATCTGCTGGACCCTTACCGTGCCCTGCTTCAAAGAAGGACCAAGTTGTAGCAAAACCATAGTCAAAGTATTTTGTGCAAAGCAAATAAAAGTTTTTTTTCTGTCGGTATTGTGTGGACGGTCCATCGGAAAAGAAGTGAACTGTATTCACATATTCATATTCTTTTCTTACCCATTGCAAGATCGGGTGTAAGTGTGTCCAGATAGGGGTAGGCTGGGGACAATTTGACGAAGCAATTGTACAAAAAGAGTTCGCTGAATTTTTTTTTTCTGGGTCGTACTTATCACTGTTTTCAGGGATACTTGGTTTCGAGAGCCTCCAAAACGATGGGATTCAACCTCTTCATTATATTTGCAATTATAGTTTTCACTATAGTCGACTACAAGAGTGCACTCATAAGGTTGCAGATAATTTAAGCACTCCCGAAAATTGTGAAACTGGATTTAGATATTATAGACATGTTTTTTGAAGTGGATTAAATCCTTCTCAATTTTTTGCAATAAAAGCGCAACATCCTCAAATTATTCTACTTTTATATTCATTATTATTTAGATCATTTTCCCATCTTTTCATATTTTTCTTCCTTTCTTATCCATTCACTGTACTTTATGATTCCAGCTACTTTTTCTTGAGCATATTCCATATTTTTGTCTTTGCATGTCTCACAGTTATTGTACATACAATCCTTTAACCGGTCGCTGCAAACTATCGTTTAAATAATTGCATTCAATCATTTTAGGGTAAAATAATATTTCTGAAAACTAAAAAAAAATATCACGATAAAGTAAAACACGATTAATCTACTATTATCCATTTAAGACTAGATGTCTTCCTTCCTTTACAAAATCAGAACCCTGTAGATAAGTTGGTAAGTGGTAAGTATATAGGCAGAATGAAAAACAGACGATTGTTTTTCCTTTTTTAAAATTGATTAAAATAGAGTCGGTTTTACTTACGTGCTACTAGCTAATCTCACAAAGTACGTACATGTCTTAGGAGTTGCAAATAATGTCTCTGGTGTTACCGCCAAAGTAACTCAGTATATGAGTAACTCAGAAGACAAATGGTATATTTTCATAAAAAGAGCACACTAACATTTGAATATAGTACATGGCGTAAACATAAGTCGAAAACACATGTCATGTACTATAAGAACATCCGATTATTATTAATAAATAATAAACGTACATCGATAAATCGCGGTCACTCAGTAGATGACACAAAAAGGCACGCACTCTCTCCGAACGTTCTTTGCGGACTGGCGGCTTGTCAGGGCTATCAAAAGGCGCCGCCGCGCTGTGCGAGCGAAGGCACACACAATGAAAGCTACTTACGAAAAACAGAGACATTTCTGTGTTTTTTTGCAAAATTCTTGAAGTAACTCAGTGGATGAGAGGAAAAGCATTTTAGTAAGGGACACTATTTTGAGTTTTATTTTTATAAAAGGGGTTTGTCTTATTGGTGTTCTGTATCACACAAAATAAACTACATTATGCCGTCTTGTTATATAATAAAAGTTAGTCGAAAGTGAGAAGTAAAAGTTCATTTATAATGGAAGTTCACAAGTTAATGTGAGCTTCAGACAGGAATATTTTGTATGGTGCAAATATTTTGTATCCTGAGTTACCATAAAATTTCATATAAATAAAAGATTTTTGAGTACGTAAACACGCTTCCCGTTGTGCCTAGTTATCGTAGATATAACTGTGATAGTACTTTTGTGTATGACTATTATCAATAAGTATTTTTGTATAATTACATGTCGGGGACAGCAAAGTGTGGGTATAATAGTTGATTGACCCATGAGTCACACATATTTACGTGTATATGGGCGTGTCAATTCTTGGGTGGATAGCTCACATTACATTGCAGTTGTTATAGATACGCTGTGAAACTATACTATGTAGAAGAGAAATAATGCGGGAATAATCAATAACGTCATGATTCACTATCGTTATCACTTTGGAGAACATCAATAATTATGATTTGAAGATAATTAATAACCTTTTAGAACTCATTTTAAATGTTACTGCGTTTGCAATGTAACATCTCAAAGACAAATCATCTCAAAGGAAATGTTTGACAATGTTGAAATTAATTAAAAGTATTTAAAAGTACCTAATTATAAGTCACCCATGCTCTCTTTTACTCTAAACAAAAAATATATATTTATTATATTCGCGCTGTTTTGCAGTAATATCTCAATCACGTGCATTTTATAACCCGAGTCTCGATTTTAACACCTGGATTTAGGGTGTATTATAAAATTCGTTTATAATTGCATAACAGTTGCCTTACCTATAAGATAGAACATAATTTAATGTAACTTGTTATACTATGCGTTTACGGTCATTAATGCTGTGTATACGCTTTCATGGCTTGCGAATCTTACAAGTGGCAAAGATCACACAAATATGAAATAAGTGTAGTTAGGACTAAACAAACTAAAGGACCCCCAGACTTATTGAAATGTTAATCTACTTACAACGGCTTTGTAATGTCATTGTAAATCGATCATAACTTTACATTTCGGGGTTTGTATGAACCCTCCTTCGGGAAACTGGAACGATAACGTCATTAGCGTCGCAAATAGTTGCTGGATAGTGAAGATAGACTTGGACTAAAATTTCGCCCCTAAAGTGCACTTTCATTTCATAGGCCTTTTCATTTTTCTAAAAATCATGACATAACCGACTTGGCGCAGTGGTTCGAGCGTAGACCGCCCGCTTACTGCACTGGGTGGTTGCGGGTTCGACTCCCGAAAAGGCAAATTTTAGAAATTATTGCCCTGGTCTGGGTGTCACTGGAATCGCCTAGTCCATTGCACGGTACCTACCAATAGTACAAGCGTTGCTTAGTTTGGGACCATACAGTCTGTGTTAGTCTGGCGATATTAATATTCTATTATTTAGGTAAGTGCTGTACACGTTAGGTAGTGTGAAATTGTGAAAAGTCAGTACACAATTTGAAATAAATGTAACGGAATAGAGTTAGCAGATTTTGATCGTAAGCGCACAGTATTTCGGAGAAAATATTTTAATATAATAACAAGGCCTACACGTGATGTTAAGTAAAGATTTGCTAAATTATTTAATATATTATTATCTAGTTGTTAGGTGCATCGGTTTGCGCCCTCTACCGGCGACCGCTGGTAGCATTTGCTCATATCTCAAGTTGATGTAAGTGGCCCTTGCGTCAACCAAGTTTAGCGTGAAATAATTAGTAAATAACTCTGGAGAAATCTGTGTTTTTTCGCCGAATTGCTATTTAACTCACGCTAAGTGCGACCGTCCACTTAGCTGTGCAATGAAGCGGGCCTGCAAGCTTCGACCAATAGGATCGCTTTATTATCTTGATCTAACCCGAGTTGAAGCTGAGGAAATGAAGCGATCCTATTGGTCGAATAAGACGGGATCGTTTCATAGGCTAAACAAGTAGACGGTCACCCTAACCTTTGTGGCAAGTTGCTGCAAGATTGTCGCAAGTTAGTATCTAGTCGATAAGAATAATCACGTTTTTTTCGATTTTCACAAATATTATTTTTTTTTTTACATAATATTTCATGTGTTAATCCCTTCGCGATGGCCGCAGCTAGAGACCATTGTGCTATACATATGTCGCAGCCAAATAGCTTAATTCGCTGTTCAATTAACAGCCTAGGCACTTTACTAAACAGCGCCGTTCAACTAACGGCTTAAATGATATTCAGCCGTATCTATCACAACATTTAATAAACTGGCTGGCTAATGCTTAGGCAACTGGTTGCCATTTAAGTACTACAAAACTTTTTCAAAATACTACCCAAGCAGAACGACCTGGATGGGTTTAGGTTAGGGTTATTTTTTTTATGACCCTACAGAAACCCCACCCGGCAAATAGATTCGGTGGATCTAAAAAAAAATCGCAAAAACCTAAGTACCTTATAAAATTATTCCATCGAAGTTATTTTTTTCCGATGCCATATTGACCAAAGAGAATATTATAGAATATAGAGATATTAACAGTTTGGTGAGTTTCGGCGCTGGGTGGCAGAAAGTAGAACTAAATTGAAATGAACGGGCTAGGCAGGTAATTAAACGGCTAGGCAAGTAGTTAAACGTCATCGATCCAAGTCATTTGCCTAGCTGTTTGATCAAATGGCTGAATATCATTCAGGCCACTAGTTGAACGGCGCCGTTTAGTTAAGTGCCTAGGCTGTTAATTGAACGGCGAATTAAGCTAGTTGGCGGCGACACATATACCCCATTATTAATAAATGTGGATTTGCGAGCGAATCGTTATACACCGAACTATCTCTTTCTATTGTCAGTAATTTGACATTCGAAAGAAGAAGACAAAGTTTAGTGTAACTACACAGCCGCTAATCCACGTTTAGTAATAAGTTTGGTGAACTTAAGTTTTTTTCGCATTATTCCTAAAGAATACGTTATGTCGGTACTCATGCAAGGCACGCATACAACGAAATGCGTGTTCCCAGTCTGACATACTAGCAGAATACCGAAATGCCGATTTTTTTTTTGTATTATAAATTCGTTATACCATGTCCCGTACCAATAAGTGGGCGTGTACCGTAAGAATTTTTGGACAAAGCATGTATACTTTATCTGGTAATTCTACATCAACTGTATAATCAATACGGAGTATGTCAAACTTTGCTTGTAAAATTCGGTTTTATCGCGTGTTTAACTTTTTTGTAACACAGTGTGTCTTGTCTGCTGTAATTCTCTAACAACAACCATGTATTAATAACTAACTTAGGCTGCTACTCTTCGTCATCCGTCCTTTATGATTTCATACGACTTTATGCTTAGAACTTAAATCCCCTTCGCCCCAATACGGGTAGGTAGTAGGCATGGCACATTTCATTGGTAGCTTGTTAAAATTCATATGAATTTGGTTTTCATTCTTCACAAATGCTACTAACAGATGTAGTAACAGTGAAAAATGATTTCAATGAAATCATAAAATTTTCACGCCTCATCACGAGTCACGGCCGCACCGCGTCGTGCCGGCCGGCAGAATGAAATTTCATACAGATCGCCGTGTCGAGTCGACGTCACACGACGATGAAGTAGCTTGCCTACGTTCTCCCTTGCGCGCAGGCGCGTCACGGGGTGGCGGCCACGGGCCGCGGGCTGTTAGAGTAGTATAGTAACGAATGAGTATAATAATCTAACTTAATAGCACGTGCGTGAAAAAGATAAATGCATTTCCGATGCGTCGTGCTTTATTTTGACTGAGTGAAATAGTTCGCCGCGTGTACTTGCATAATAATAAATAAAGGCCCTGTTGAGTCTGTTTCCATTTGACCTAAATTAATTTCCTATTATTATTTATTGGGATATAATAAAATAAAGGAAGTTTTAAGTAGGTATAAACAAAATACACCACGACTCTTCTTTTTCCCGAAGGGACTGGCAGAGGTCTACTCTGCAATGCACCCATATTTTGTAGAAGGTATTTAGATTAGCTATTTAATTCATCCTTTATTTACATACGATGTTTTAAAAGAAATAGGTAAAGCCTATTATACCTAACTCAGTTATTTTATTATCAGCTTATTTAAGTACTAATACTATCTACTATTTATTTACATATTAACTAAAACTAATGATCATGCGTGCGCCACTTTTTAGTCGGATTCTATGTTTGGTAGATATTTGAATAAATATTTGGTAATAGAAATAATCGATTAATGGAAATTTATTTTTGTTAAGAGTACAGGACATTTTGGGTACAATGGGAACAAACGCTAAAACTGACCTTTGTCCTTGGTTAGCATATAGAAGTGCAATTCAAACTAAACCTTAATGTAAGGACATAACGCTTTAATTCCCTTGATGTCTTGTTTGTTGACGTTGCTTGCTACAAAATTATGCAATATTTATTATTATTTCCTAATTCCTATTTCACTTGTCGTTCTAATCTCGCGAAAGACGCCTGTTTGCTTTCAATTTTCGTATTATTTCAAAAAGTTGTGAAAAGGAATTATTTATTATTACTTTTATCAAGTATTTACAATGACATAAAATTACATAAAATGGTTGGTATTAATTAGAATAATATAGGCACCTAAAGTTTGCGGAAAGAATTAATATACAGAAATTGCTGCCTCCCCAGCGCCATTTCGTGAAAAACATTAACGCACATGAACAATACTCAATAAATAAAGCTAAAATATACTATAATATTTCATATACTATTTATTATTATTTCATATATTATTTATTTATTTTATTATACTATTTCATAAAAAAACACGAAATAAAATTCTGTTTAAGTAGGGATTCGAACCTACGGAATCCGTATCTTACAGTCGTCTTCAACCACTAGGTCGTTTCAACTTAATTTTAATAAGCAAAATTATCAAGTATATGAATATTTCTATTCCGTAAACTCGTTCATCTACCAATAATAGAAGGGTAAATTCATTGTGGCCTAAAATCATTTGTTATGAAAATTCACAGGTATGAACAGTGTGAAAAAAATAATAATATCATCATATGAAAATGAATTTAAAGTAGCAATCATTTCCATGCCTAGTAGGTAGATCTGACTAGCGAGCCTTAATAAATACATTATAGTGGCTTGTAAAAAGCGCCTTACACACAAAGAAACGAATATTACATGTATAGTTAATTTATTTTAACGATAGATGCTTCGCGATATTTGTAGCATGCGGAGTGAGGTCTAAATAGTTACATTTACTTATTGGGGGGCTTAACATTATCAATCCGTATCACGATCCATAAGTATATCTCGCTATATCGGCAATTTGTTATATGGTTCATGATACGCGCAATATTTGTGATATTACTGAAGGTGTAATACCTCCCATTGAAACAATAACATTGTACGGATGTCCAGTGAAAATTCAAAAATACAACGGACATCATAGTATTTATAGGTTTTTTTCGGTAACAACTATTATACTTATAGACCCTTAGCTTATGAATTTTTGTTACTAACCAAAGTCAAGATTATTTATAATAGGTTTATATAGATTGTAAGCATACTTGATGGAAATCCATCATATCGGTCTGATAAAATGAGCTCACTCCGTTCACGAATTGTTGAGTTACCTATGATGCATTTTAAAGCTTTATGTTGTGTTAATTTATTAATTAATATACCTAGATTATATTGTAACGAGCCGCTGATGCGATGATGTCATTTAAAGTTTCTCAAATATGTGTGGCGGCGGCGATAGTCATTAGGAGGCATGTTAAGAAGCATGCGTCGTGATTTGTATAGACAACTGTGAGCTAGTTTGCATGCGCGTCAATGCAAAATCATAGACACGCATGTAATAGCCAAATTCATTATTGTTATACAAGTTCTTAGCTCGCCTTGAGCATGGGGCGTAATGCTTGGAACATCGTCATTTGCCTCGTCTTGCTATGGGAGACTCCCGCCGCGTTGGTACATGCGTCGCTACGCTATATACTTATGTCGTCACAAATTAAAACTAAGGTTCTTTCTACTACACACGGTGAGATTTTGAAACCAGCCGTGAGGTCATACGCAACATAAAGCTGATGACTATAATGTTAACGCCTAAAATTAAATATAAAGCCGATATGTATCAAATATTTGAGCAGCGTTTGAATATTTCAGTATAGTTAAGTTGGTGAATTATTTTGTTATAAGTACTAATGAATTGACGTTTAAATCAATGCAATACGTACATATTGTAAAACATATTAATTATATTAAAAAGCCAGGAATTAAATTTGGGTCGTTTTATTCCAATACAATTTGACTTTCTGCGAATGAAATGAATCAGGATGAACGACGTAAAATAACATGGCTATTTCTTGAAATCTCGTTCATCTAGTCCAAAGTGAGTACATTATTATCATCATATATTTAGGAATAAGGATCATGTTTATCGTGGTTTTTATCATACCGTGTATTATAGACTACTAGCTGTGCCCGTGACTTCGTCCGCGTGGAATAGGGTCTTTAAGTATTATTTTACACCCTTTAGGGTAAAACTTTTACAAACTTTGAATGTCATTTTTATTTGTATCGAATCAACAGCCTAACAAATAAGTTTCAAGCTTCTAGCTCTAAAAATGACGATACTTCCATACAACTTTTCATCCCCCCTTTCAACCACTTAAAACTCTTTTTCGCATTAAAAAGTAGCCTTTGTCCTTTCTCAGGCTCTAGACTATTTCATTGAAATCGGTTCAGTAGTTTTGGCGTGAAAGAGCGACAGACAGACCGAGTTACTTTCGCATTTATAATATTATATAGTAAGAATAGTAAAGATGTAAGCTGTTTTTCTGAACGTAACTATTTTGACAATCTATAATGTTATCTGTCTGACTGACAATGACAGGTGTTTAAACATTGATCGAACTCGACTGGTTTGTATTGGTTTTTCTATGTATTTTAAAATATAATGAAAAAAAGTGTAAAGGAACTTGAGAAAGAGTTAAAAGATGTCGACAATGAATTGTGTAAAGTGGACGCAGAAGTTGCAAAATGGAGGAACATACAACGCACACTCCACGAGAAAAAAACAGCACTGAAGAATTCTATAAACAGAGTGAAGTCAGAAAATTTAGCTAAAGTCGACTGGGCCGGTACTAACTACGAATGGACCGAAACCGTGGACAGTACATTGAAAAATGTGTTTCACATAGAAACATTCAGGCCCAAACAGCTGAGTGCGATTAATTCAACCCTGGCGGGACAGCACGCGATAGTGGTGATGCCAACGGGGGCCGGCAAGAGCCTCTGCTACCAGCTGCCGGCGTTAGTCGCGCCCGGCATCACTGTAGTTGTATCACCATTGATATCCCTGATGGAAGATCAGGTGAGATCACTCACCAATAAAAACATTGAAGCAAAGTTAATCACAAGTACAAGTTCTAAAGAAGAAAATTCATTAGTTTTAAACTCACTTAAAGATAAGAGTACAAGTATCAAACTGATTTATGCAACTCCTGAGAGATTTGCTAAAAGTAAGAGGTTCATGGCAAACTTGCAAAAATGCCATGCTGACGGCAGGCTTCAGAGAATAGCCATAGACGAAGTTCACTGCTGCTCACAGTGGGGCCATGACTTCAGGCCTGACTACAAGTTCCTCGGCATTTTGTCCAACATGTTTCCCAAAGTGCCCATACTCGGATTAACCGCCACTGCCACCGCTCATGTGCTCACTGATGTGCAGAAAATCCTCAATATACCAGGCTGTTTGATTATCAAATCAACATTCAACAGACCAAACTTATTCTATAAAATACTAGAGAAACCAACCTCACAAGATGAATGTTTGTCAATACTTGAAAAATTACTAAAGCACAGATATAAGGATCAAAGTGGAATCATATACACAAATAGTATTTCAGATTGTGAAGACATTGCTAATGCAATGCGTAAAAGGGGTTTGAAAGTTGGATGTTATCATGCCAAATTGGATGCTGATATTAGATCAAAGGTCCACATGAAGTGGCATGATGGAAGTTACCAAGCTATAGTGGCTACTGTGGCTTTTGGTATGGGTATAGACAAACCGGATGTCAGGTTTGTTATCCACCACACAATCAGTAAATCTATGGAGAACTACTATCAGGA
Source organism: Notodonta ziczac (assembly GCA_918843915.1). Taxonomy (NCBI): domain Eukaryota; kingdom Metazoa; phylum Arthropoda; class Insecta; order Lepidoptera; family Notodontidae; genus Notodonta; species Notodonta ziczac. The sequence goes on along the minus strand of OU974044.1, from coordinate 11,317,364 downwards.
GAGTGGGAGGGCGGGAAGAGACGGCCTCCGAGCTGAGTGTGTCACCTTATATCGGATGCAGGACATCTTCAAAGTCAGCACAATGGTATTTTCATCAGTGGGAAGCTTAGATCATCTGTATGGTATGGTCAAATACTGTCTGAATGGCACATTATGCAGGAGGCAATTGATAGCTGAACACTTTGATGAGGATTGGGGTGATTCAGACTGCAATAAAATGTGTGATGTGTGCTGTAACAGTAATGCACTTGTTAGAGAAATAAGTCTGGAATCCCACTGCAGAACACTCAGTACTATTATTGAAAATGCAGAGAAGCAAGATGTTAAATTGACTGCACAAAAATTGCTTGATGCTTGGTATTTAAAGGGGCCAGTCAACTTAAGACATAAAGGCAAAGAGCCGAATTTTTCTCGAGCATTAGGTGAAGATGTAATTGCTTATCTGTTAGTGCACAATTATCTCATAGAAGATTTCCACTTCACAGCTTACACCACCATAAGTTATATAAAGAATGGTCCCAATATAGATGCTGTTAAGGATGATAGTTTCACATTAAATATGCCTGTACGAAAATATACAAGTTTCGAACTAGAGACTCGCGCTCCCGATGGTAACCAACATGTGGACACTGAGAATTCTCAACCAATTGTTGCACCGAAACAAAATAAACGGAAAAGTAAATCTACTAATGAATCAAAAGCTTCAAAGGTATCAAAAACAGTATTGGTAATTGATGACAGTGATTAAGAAAATATATTTAATCCTATTGATTATCCATGAGGCAAGTCTGCCCAAATAAAACTCAACATAACATAATAACGAAATCTTTATTTCTTACATAGAATTTGTTATAATTAATTCACGAATTAGCAACATTATGAATACACCACCCATTTTCTACCAACATGTGTTGCACAAACATGTTGAACCAAATCCATATAGCAAAGGGTGTTCCACACCAATCGATCTACTGTCGATTGAGGGTAGAATGAGATGAAACGAGGACGATTGACAGTTTCTATACATATAGAAAATGTGTTAGTAGTGGTTACTGCATACATTACGTGTTGTCTTGGCTCAGACTCGTCGCCTTGGCGAGTACTGCAGTGGCGACATCTGGCCGTACGTCGCGACGTTCTCCACTTGAGGCCTCGGGCGACCGCGGGCGCACCTCTGAGCGCTCCGCCCTGTGCCGCTTTTACCGCTGTTATTAGACGATGCTGTAAATATGTAATAAATACATAGAAGAGTGGGTTCAGGCGCGGATACAGTTTTTAATGCCAGCCAGTGCACCTTCACTCAGTAACTCAGTGTTATCTTGTGCTTATAGGCAGCTTGGCAGTTGACACAGAAAATCTGGAGAGCTATTCAAAGTCGACGGAAATTTTCCGATTCGGAAAGAGCGGTTTCCATCCTTGTTCTAATTCATTTGTAAAAGTAGGATGGAAGCTTTCGTTTCCAACATTGAAAACTTTCCTTCGAATGTGAATACCCCCCCTGGACTCCACTGACCAGATCTCTGTGTGTGAGCAGCAGGCGTGGGCTTTCTCTCCGTGACCCTGCTCCTGGTCGTGCTGAACCCAGTCGCGCTGGAGCGAGCCGTCGAGCACTCGCTGTCGATGCCGACCGCGTCGAGCGCGCGCATGCGCTCCGCTATCTGATCCTTGATGATCTCCCGGTGCGGCCCGGCCTCGCCTAGATACTCCATTTCCGCGAGCCATTCCGCTCGCTCCCGTATTTGAGTTACCACTGTAATTCAATTTGTATTACTCGGTAATATACCTATATGCATGGTGTGTATTGGAGATTAGAGACAACGTTAAGAAGTAGGTTGGAGAGAAGACCAGTTGATAAGACGCACTATTACCTACGCTTGTCTAACTCCCTGACACATAACGACGTCAAGGAAAAATGCACTACAAAACTCTTGTGGAACCACTTCATGCATTGTAGCGTGTCAAAAAAGAAGCTATAGAAAGAGACCCTTGTAAGTGAATATAATTTAAGGCACGCATCGCTGTGCGAGCTGAATTGCACTTTATTGCGTTGGATCAACAGTTGCTATTTGTTTTTTTTATCTGCTTCGTGTAGTAATCTGTTCGTATCTGTCTTCAATTTATAGAGCCAATGACTTACGTTCGTTCCACGCTTGTTTGTTGGTGGGCAAGGCGGGGCGGGGCTTGGCGATGCGCGGCGGGGGAGGCGGCTGCTGCTGCTCGCTGTCTCCGAATTCCATGAATTTCGCCAATCTCTCCTTCATTTTCTCCCTATCTTCGCCTCGTTTCAATGGCTTGTAACTTTGGAAAACAATCATGCAACAAAATTTAAAGATAATGTACAACTATTGATGCCACAATAAATAGGTACCCCGAATCGAATGTTGTCAGTTACGAGAATTGGCAATAGGTATGGAGATTTCGAATCGTAAAGGAGGTCATTCACGATGACTCCATTGGAATTGACCCACTCCAAAAACACATCGTGGATGTGGAAAACCATGTAGATTGAGTGGCTTGCGTTGGATTTCCAAACATTCAAAATCTACCGCGAATTTGGAATTCGTCCACCGATGTGGACCAATACCAAGGCCATTCCCATGAATGACCTCCTTGAAACTTACAAGAATGGAATTCAATTGCGCCAGGGCAAACAGTGATCGTGAGTATGGTACGAATTTGGCGTCTTACAACCCGCTTCCACCGAATGGAATGTATCCGTGAATGACCGCCCGCAGGCAACGTGTTAATCGTATACAATTTATTTGAACTTTAAGTAACGATCCCTGGAGATGCAATGCTGTACACCTAGTCACTCTACACGCATAGCCATATTAGACTGAGCCGATGGCCTTACTCATCAGCATCGAATACTCCAGAGAGTCTGATGGCGGAGAGTGAGCGGCGCCGCGATGTTCTCGGACGGACCATTGGCATTTCCACACGAGGTTCGGATCTTGCCTTCTCATTGCTTTGACGTAGCGCCAAGACGTCTCTCGAGCGTTGAGCTATAGTAAGCTTAGATTCTTCTAGGAGATCTAAAAATAATAGCATTTATATATATTAGTAGCAAGCCTTTCAAGTCTAAATCACAGTTGCAAGTTTGGAACTCGACCGTAGGAAACTCTGGTCTGGTTGAAGAGCAGTGGCGGATTTACGCATTTCCAAAGTACCTACCAATAGGTTTCCCTTACCTCAATTCACAATTTTTCAGTTCCTGTGTGTCCAGTATCTGTGCCGTTGATGCATTTCGAATATGACATATTCGTAATTTACCCCGGTCTGTCTGTAACTGGTAGGGATCGCCCCCAGTCCACTCTTCAGTCCGAGATTCAAGCATTGTAAGTTGAGTGGGACCAAAGACCTTAAAAATATTCGCTACACTTCTATCTATAAGTGGGACCAATATTTTACATAGGTGTAGGTACCTTTGAGAAATTGCTGTTGACCACTCGTTGGTGCAGCCACGCGCGTATGAAATATCCCACCGTGTGGCACATTCTTGCTTGGCCAAGTTATATTTACATAACCGTCAGCATCGGGTTTCTCCATTAAAATATATTTACCTACGAAAACAATTTTTGATTATTTGGCGTTATTTGTCACTGTTTGTTACCATTAAAGGCGTGGACATTAAAAAAAATATCTCCTAGGTAACCAATACCGAAGAATTTAAAACCACCGAACGAGGTTTAATCAATATCCTTACCCCTCAAAATCAGATGGGGTAGGTTGAACTATGTGTATTTTTGTTATGTAGTAGAACCATCGAAATAATAAGTAAATACTACGACTACGGACTCCCAACCATCCACAATCCATTTTCCTCATTCTATAATATTAACATTTGCCTCTTAAAAAAACATACCTAAATTCATTGAAAAAAAAAAACAATGGATTCCCGCCAACTTTGCCGTCAACAGTTTCAAACTTTTGGTTCGTTTCCGTTTTGTGAAAGTAATTAGAAATTAGGGAGGTAGGTCGTAATACATTATAAACTTTCTCGGAGCGTTTAATGATCTAAATTTATTAAGTTGTGAAATAATTAATAACAAACAAAATGGATGAAGCTGTTGCATCAGCAATTGAGAAAATAAAACTACAAGAACAAGATACTGAGGCGAAACTAAAAGAAATACGTGAATGTAAAACAAATAGATTAAGTACATCCTGTAAGTAAGTACCTATTAAAATTCTTATATACACCGAGATTATTTAAATTAACAGTTGATGCTGCGGTAACATCTATCAATCGTGCTATTCGTAACTCATTGATGCATGTTGAGAAATCGAAACAAGAGTGCGAAGACCTTAGAAGCAAAATAGATAAGCTACAGGGTCAACTGGCAGTGGGCAGGGAGAGAAGGAATGCGTTGCTACACTTGGTGGACCGTTGCCACACGGAGTTAGAAGACCTACGACGTCGATCAGTAAGTCTGTTAAAATTCGCTGCACATCTCGGGAAACAACATCCAGCATAGTTCTCTTTATTATTGACACCCGTTATGAAGATAGCTCTTGTTAATCTTATGCTGGACATGTTCTTAAGCTAATGGTGACCTACATCTACCTACCTACTACAAACGGATGTTACGACACTTACGAACACAACTTTTTTTTAAATGAGACGGAAAAAGAAATGGCTAGTAAAAGTTTATACCAGATAATTATCATGCCACATTATCTGGAACCTGGATTCTGTATTCCTGGCCATTATGTTGTATATTCGTATGTGGCTGTCCTTATAGGGTCAGACGTTCAGTACGCTCTCAAGACCATTCCATCAAAAGGTTCCGGTTTAATTTTGGGCGGACGGAGTCAAAACAAATGGGTCATAAGTAGTTTATTTTGTATAACGTGTCCAGGACGAAGGCGTGTCCACAGTTTGGACTGGACGTTCAACTCTACTGGAAGGTGTTCAGAATGTGTCTGACACCTGCGACGTTTGGGCATTATTCACGAAACCAGCATATTCCGAAGCAGTGTTCCTAGAGAAACAATCGAACATACCTATAAATATAACAAGTAATGAAGATAGACTGAAGGAAGCGATAGTTAGGCGTAATAAAGCGATAGCGGAACGCGACCGTTTGTTAAGCGAGCCTGATGTTGGAGAAGAGTATATTCGGTGAATATCGTGCATGGTTACGCATGCATGCATAGAGAAAAATAGTTGTTAGCGATATGTGTGATATAGGTAACAATCTGCTCATTTTACAGGATTAAAAATGCACTTCAATATTCAATGGAGATGTCGGCAAATGTTCCTAATTGACTACGTCCTCTCCACACCAAGCAAGTCGTTTCATTCTGTATTTAGTTTTGTGTAGTATACTTGTAATGAAATGACATTTCATTAAATTGAATTTGCCGCGCTTCGCGCGTGTATTAGGTTGTCTGTGGAAGTCAGTAGAGGGCGCATCGGAGAGACGCGCATTTAAATGGCGGATGATGTGCAGATTAGTTTGTGATTCTATTGTTATAAAAAACTTGTAAAAAGATAAACGAACGGATATAATTGAGGAGGCGATATTAGTGAACTTTAAATGTCGTTTCTTTGTATTTTCAGGTGAGATAAAAGTGTAATTCTCATATCTAGTTTGTTGTAATATTGTAAAAGTGTGTTTAAAATAAAACTTTGTATTTTCAGAGAAACAATTTGTGTTTATTAGCGAAAATCCTCAATAACATATCTTATAAAACGACATTTTCGTTAACTAAATGAAGATGGAACGGCTGCAATTTGAGTTTACGATGATAGCTTCAAATGATGGGAAATCTAATGTATTAGCCATAACCTCAATATCTACAGAAGAAGGAAAATGCTATGTTTTACCTGATGAGCTGAAGCCGGTGATTCATCATACATATATTGTTAAAATGAACACTTTCTCAAAAATAAAAAATAGCATAAAGAAAAGGCACCAAAGTAGAAAAATATGGATAAAATTGGATGAAGATCTAAAGAAAACATATGTAGATGAGGAAGGTAATATGCAATTTCTAGATCAATATTTAGAAGAAATGAGCACAAAACAACCAAAAGACAAAGATGACAGTTTGCAACATATCTTGGAAAAATTAATAGAAACTACAACCAAGAAAGAAAATCAACATAACCTAAAACATATTTCAGAGAAATTTATTATTGAAAAATTCACAAGCAAGAACCCTAATGCAATGCAATGGATAGAGACTTTTGAAAAAGAATGTGAGCGCTTTAATATAACAAAAGATGAAACAAAGATAGATATATTGAGGTTATTTTTAGAAAAATCTTGTTTGGATTGGTATAGCTCGATGGTTATAAAACTAACAGTAAATTCTGAATGGAAAGAATGGAAAGACACATTTTTGGAAACTTTTAAAAACCGAGGATGGGACATAGTCACATCTGCTCTCGCATTCAGGTATAAAGAAGGACTGTTAATTGATTATGCTATAAAAAAAGAGCGGCTTATACTTGATATAAACAAATCAATAGACCCGAAAACAATGATAGATCTGATTGCAACAGGTCTACCTGGGTTTATCTTAAATAGGTTAAACAGGGACGAACTCAACAACACTACTGATTTGTTCAACGAGATAAGAAAATATGAAGGTATGATGTACAAGAAAAACTCAACTACAGTAAAAAGTGGTACATTTTTTAATAAAAATAAAACTATTGAGAAGAAGCCATGTAAGACTTGTGAATCTTTGAACAAAGGAATTAGATATCATCCGGAGGAGTCATGTTGGTTCAAGAAAAATAAAAATGAATCTGAAAAGGTCTTTAAACCCAAAAATGTAAATAATAACTCCATTATTGAAGTAGATATGAATACTGATAAAAAAAACGAGTAAGTACACCATTAATCAAAATCAAGCTTTTATTAGAAAATAAATTAGAAGTGAGTGGCATTTATGATTCAGGCTCACAGATCTCGTTAATAAATTCAAGACTGATTAAAGTAAAAGAAACAAAAGATAATGTGAATATAGCATACATGAAAACGGTTAATGGTGTGAAGAAGACGGAAGGCTTGATAACAATAAAAATAAAAATCTTTGATTTAGAAGAAGAGGTGGATGTATATATAGTAGAAAATGAAGATTTTGACGATTTTATAATCGGATTGGATATGATAAAGAAATTTAAATTAATCCAAAATGAGGACTTGCGGATAGAACAAAAGAAAATAACAAATAAAATATACAGGATGTCTAACGATAACACAAATGAAGATAAGAATATAAAAACATATGCAATAAATTTCAATGAACACATAGAAACAGAGGAATTTGTTAGTATGACAGACCATTTGGATAATGAAAAGAAAATTGAGATAGAGAAAATTATAAGGGAATATAAAACAATTTTTGCTAAGGACAAGTATGATATAGGATCTGTTAAAGATTATGAAGCTCATATAGATTTACTAGTAAATAGATACTGTAGTAAAAGGCCATACAGATGTACAATAGAAGATAAATTAGAAATTGAAGAGCAAATATCCATGTTACTAAAGAATAATTTAATAGAAGAATCCTACAGTCCTTTTGCTGCACCAGTGACATTAGCATTTAAGAAAGGTGAAAATAGAAAATCCCGCTTGTGTGTAGATTTCAGAGAACTGAATAAAATTGTTGTACCACAAGCTCAACCTTTCCCATTAATAGATGATTTGATTATTAAAACTAGAAATTGTAAATATTTTACAACACTGGATATAAATTCAGCATTTTGGGCAATACCACTACGGGTAGAAGATAGAAATAAAACAGGATTTGTCACACAAGATGGCCACTTTCAGTGGACCTGCCTTCCGTTTGGCTTGAAAACATCACCAGCAATTTTCCAGAGAATTTTAAGCAATATTCTAAGAAAGCACAATCTCACAGGATACTCTGTAAACTATATTGATGATATTTTGATATACTCGTCCACCTTTGAAAAACATATAAAACACATAAGGAGTGTATTAGAGGCAATAATAAAAGAAGGCTTTAGATTGAAGTTCAAGAAATGTACCTTTGCTTCAGACTCAGTAAAGTATCTTGGCCATGTAATTCAGAACAATTCGGTAAGACCACTAAAAGACAATTTGATTTCAATAAGACATTTTCCAACTCCTAAAACCCAAAAGAATATCAGACAATTTTTGGGAAAAATCAACTTCTACCATGAATACATACCAAGAAGCGCAATTATCTTAGATCCATTACATAATCTATTAAGAAAAAACGAAAAGTTTTTGTGGTCCGAGGAGTGTGAAGAATCATTTAATAAAATAAAAAGATATTTATGTTCTCAACCGGTATTGGAAATATATGACAAAGACTTACCAATAAAAATCTTTACAGATGCATCCTTAGAGGGCATCGGGGCAATACTAAAACAAACACAACTAGATGGTAAAGACAAACCGGTGGCATATTTCTCAAAAAAACTGAATGAATCTCAAAAACGAAAAAAGGCTATATATTTGGAATGTTTTGCTATGAAAGAAGCTGTTAAATACTGGCAGCACTGGCTAATTGGAAAACAATTTACTATCTACTCAGACCACAAACCTCTAGAGAACATGAACATTAAAAGCAGGACAGACGAAGAATTGGGTGATCTCACATATTACCTGTCTCAATATGACTTTACAGTTAAATATATCCCTGGTAAAGAAAATGTAGAAGCAGACTGTTTGAGCCGCAACCCTGTATTAGAATCAGAAGATAACAAAGAGGAACTATTGAAAATAGTTAATTTAATACAAATAAAAGATATTCTTGAAGACCAAGAGAAAAATGAAATAATAAAGCAAAGGAAACCAAATCTTATACACAAAAATAGAATTTATTATACAAAAATAAAGAAACATGAAAAGATTATCCTCTCAGAGGAATTTAGCAAAATACTCATAAAAAAGGTGCATGAAGATTTATGCCATATTGGGATCAGACAATTGCAGAAAAAAATAAGTCCAATATATACAGCTAAAAACCTAACAAAAAATATCATAAATGTTTGTAAAACATGTGAAATATGCATAAAAAATAAATCAAGATGTCATGGAAAATTTGGATTAATGTCACAACTGGGACCAGCAACAAAACCATTTGAGATTATGTCAATGGATACTATCGGTGGCTTTGGAGGCTCTAGATCAACAAAAAAATACCTACACCTTTTAGTAGACCACTACACAAGATATGCATTTATTGCGACTTCAAAAACACAGAATGCAAGTGACTTTATAAAACTAACAAAGAATGTGCTAGAGACAGATGAGATTGGAATAATTCTGACAGATCAATATCCGGGCATCAATTCAAGAGAATTTAAGCAACATTTGCAAGAGAATAATATTAAACTAATTTTTACAGCTGTGAATACACCATTCTCGAACGGCTTGAACGAAAGATTAAATCAAACAGTAGTAAATAAAATAAGATGTAAAATAAATGAGAAAAATAATAAGAGAACATGGACAACAGTGGCAAGAGAATGTATACAGAAATATAATGAAACAGAACATTCCGTGACAGGCTTTGCACCAAAATATTTACTGGATGGTACGAATGTCAGTATTCTACCAAATGAATTAAAAACAACAGAAAGGGAAGACAAGTGGATGGCTGATAGAAGATTGGCATTAGAGAATACAATAAAATCCCACATGTACAACAAGAAAATATTTGATAGAAATAGGAAAATGCAAGAGTTTAATATAGGAGACAGTGTATATGTAGAAAATGGAAATAGATTGAATAGGAAGAAATTAGACGAATTAAAAATAGGCCCTTTCAAGATAGTAGAGAAAATATCTAACTCCATTTATAGGATTGATACTGGCAACAGAAAAACAGAATCAACTTTATTCCACATAACAAAATTACAACCTGTCACAACAGAAGCTGAAGAAGATGAAGTAGAAGAAAACGAATATGAAGATAACTTATAGATACATTGTATGGATATGTTGTTTAGAATTTTCGCTCTTAGGGGGGGAGATGTAATGAAATGACATTTCATTAAATTGAATTTGCCGCGCTTCGCGCGTGTATTAGGTTGTCTGTGGAAGTCAGTAGAGGGCGCATCGGAGAGACGCGCATTTAAATGGCGGATGATGTGCAGATTAGTTTGTGATTCTATTGTTATAAAAAACTTGTAAAAAGATAAACGAACGGATATAATTGAGGAGGCGATATTAGTGAACTTTAAATGTCGTTTCTTTGTATTTTCAGGTGAGATAAAAGTGTAATTCTCATATCTAGTTTGTTGTAATATTGTAAAAGTGTGTTTAAAATAAAACTTTGTATTTTCAGAGAAACAATTTGTGTTTATTAGCGAAAATCCTCAATAACATATCTTATAAAACGACATTTTCGTTAACTAAATGAAGATGGAACGGCTGCAATTTGAGTTTACGATGATAGCTTCAAATGATGGGAAATCTAATGTATTAGCCATAACCTCAATATCTACAGAAGAAGGAAAATGCTATGTTTTACCTGATGAGCTGAAGCCGGTGATTCATCATACATATATTGTTAAAATGAACACTTTCTCAAAAATAAAAAATAGCATAAAGAAAAGGCACCAAAGTAGAAAAATATGGATAAAATTGGATGAAGATCTAAAGAAAACATATGTAGATGAGGAAGGTAATATGCAATTTCTAGATCAATATTTAGAAGAAATGAGCACAAAACAACCAAAAGACAAAGATGACAGTTTGCAACATATCTTGGAAAAATTAATAGAAACTACAACCAAGAAAGAAAATCAACATAACCTAAAACATATTTCAGAGAAATTTATTATTGAAAAATTCACAAGCAAGAACCCTAATGCAATGCAATGGATAGAGACTTTTGAAAAAGAATGTGAGCGCTTTAATATAACAAAAGATGAAACAAAGATAGATATATTGAGGTTATTTTTAGAAAAATCTTGTTTGGATTGGTATAGCTCGATGGTTATAAAACTAACAGTAAATTCTGAATGGAAAGAATGGAAAGACACATTTTTGGAAACTTTTAAAAACCGAGGATGGGACATAGTCACATCTGCTCTCGCATTCAGGTATAAAGAAGGACTGTTAATTGATTATGCTATAAAAAAAGAGCGGCTTATACTTGATATAAACAAATCAATAGACCCGAAAACAATGATAGATCTGATTGCAACAGGTCTACCTGGGTTTATCTTAAATAGGTTAAACAGGGACGAACTCAACAACACTACTGATTTGTTCAACGAGATAAGAAAATATGAAGGTATGATGTACAAGAAAAACTCAACTACAGTAAAAAGTGGTACATTTTTTAATAAAAATAAAACTATTGAGAAGAAGCCATGTAAGACTTGTGAATCTTTGAACAAAGGAATTAGATATCATCCGGAGGAGTCATGTTGGTTCAAGAAAAATAAAAATGAATCTGAAAAGGTCTTTAAACCCAAAAATGTAAATAATAACTCCATTATTGAAGTAGATATGAATACTGATAAAAAAAACGAGTAAGTACACCATTAATCAAAATCAAGCTTTTATTAGAAAATAAATTAGAAGTGAGTGGCATTTATGATTCAGGCTCACAGATCTCGTTAATAAATTCAAGACTGATTAAAGTAAAAGAAACAAAAGATAATGTGAATATAGCATACATGAAAACGGTTAATGGTGTGAAGAAGACGGAAGGCTTGATAACAATAAAAATAAAAATCTTTGATTTAGAAGAAGAGGTGGATGTATATATAGTAGAAAATGAAGATTTTGACGATTTTATAATCGGATTGGATATGATAAAGAAATTTAAATTAATCCAAAATGAGGACTTGCGGATAGAACAAAAGAAAATAACAAATAAAATATACAGGATGTCTAACGATAACACAAATGAAGATAAGAATATAAAAACATATGCAATAAATTTCAATGAACACATAGAAACAGAGGAATTTGTTAGTATGACAGACCATTTGGATAATGAAAAGAAAATTGAGATAGAGAAAATTATAAGGGAATATAAAACAATTTTTGCTAAGGACAAGTATGATATAGGATCTGTTAAAGATTATGAAGCTCATATAGATTTACTAGTAAATAGATACTGTAGTAAAAGGCCATACAGATGTACAATAGAAGATAAATTAGAAATTGAAGAGCAAATATCCATGTTACTAAAGAATAATTTAATAGAAGAATCCTACAGTCCTTTTGCTGCACCAGTGACATTAGCATTTAAGAAAGGTGAAAATAGAAAATCCCGCTTGTGTGTAGATTTCAGAGAACTGAATAAAATTGTTGTACCACAAGCTCAACCTTTCCCATTAATAGATGATTTGATTATTAAAACTAGAAATTGTAAATATTTTACAACACTGGATATAAATTCAGCATTTTGGGCAATACCACTACGGGTAGAAGATAGAAATAAAACAGGATTTGTCACACAAGATGGCCACTTTCAGTGGACCTGCCTTCCGTTTGGCTTGAAAACATCACCAGCAATTTTCCAGAGAATTTTAAGCAATATTCTAAGAAAGCACAATCTCACAGGATACTCTGTAAACTATATTGATGATATTTTGATATACTCGTCCACCTTTGAAAAACATATAAAACACATAAGGAGTGTATTAGAGGCAATAATAAAAGAAGGCTTTAGATTGAAGTTCAAGAAATGTACCTTTGCTTCAGACTCAGTAAAGTATCTTGGCCATGTAATTCAGAACAATTCGGTAAGACCACTAAAAGACAATTTGATTTCAATAAGACATTTTCCAACTCCTAAAACCCAAAAGAATATCAGACAATTTTTGGGAAAAATCAACTTCTACCATGAATACATACCAAGAAGCGCAATTATCTTAGATCCATTACATAATCTATTAAGAAAAAACGAAAAGTTTTTGTGGTCCGAGGAGTGTGAAGAATCATTTAATAAAATAAAAAGATATTTATGTTCTCAACCGGTATTGGAAATATATGACAAAGACTTACCAATAAAAATCTTTACAGATGCATCCTTAGAGGGCATCGGGGCAATACTAAAACAAACACAACTAGATGGTAAAGACAAACCGGTGGCATATTTCTCAAAAAAACTGAATGAATCTCAAAAACGAAAAAAGGCTATATATTTGGAATGTTTTGCTATGAAAGAAGCTGTTAAATACTGGCAGCACTGGCTAATTGGAAAACAATTTACTATCTACTCAGACCACAAACCTCTAGAGAACATGAACATTAAAAGCAGGACAGACGAAGAATTGGGTGATCTCACATATTACCTGTCTCAATATGACTTTACAGTTAAATATATCCCTGGTAAAGAAAATGTAGAAGCAGACTGTTTGAGCCGCAACCCTGTATTAGAATCAGAAGATAACAAAGAGGAACTATTGAAAATAGTTAATTTAATACAAATAAAAGATATTCTTGAAGACCAAGAGAAAAATGAAATAATAAAGCAAAGGAAACCAAATCTTATACACAAAAATAGAATTTATTATACAAAAATAAAGAAACATGAAAAGATTATCCTCTCAGAGGAATTTAGCAAAATACTCATAAAAAAGGTGCATGAAGATTTATGCCATATTGGGATCAGACAATTGCAGAAAAAAATAAGTCCAATATATACAGCTAAAAACCTAACAAAAAATATCATAAATGTTTGTAAAACATGTGAAATATGCATAAAAAATAAATCAAGATGTCATGGAAAATTTGGATTAATGTCACAACTGGGACCAGCAACAAAACCATTTGAGATTATGTCAATGGATACTATCGGTGGCTTTGGAGGCTCTAGATCAACAAAAAAATACCTACACCTTTTAGTAGACCACTACACAAGATATGCATTTATTGCGACTTCAAAAACACAGAATGCAAGTGACTTTATAAAACTAACAAAGAATGTGCTAGAGACAGATGAGATTGGAATAATTCTGACAGATCAATATCCGGGCATCAATTCAAGAGAATTTAAGCAACATTTGCAAGAGAATAATATTAAACTAATTTTTACAGCTGTGAATACACCATTCTCGAACGGCTTGAACGAAAGATTAAATCAAACAGTAGTAAATAAAATAAGATGTAAAATAAATGAGAAAAATAATAAGAGAACATGGACAACAGTGGCAAGAGAATGTATACAGAAATATAATGAAACAGAACATTCCGTGACAGGCTTTGCACCAAAATATTTACTGGATGGTACGAATGTCAGTATTCTACCAAATGAATTAAAAACAACAGAAAGGGAAGACAAGTGGATGGCTGATAGAAGATTGGCATTAGAGAATACAATAAAATCCCACATGTACAACAAGAAAATATTTGATAGAAATAGGAAAATGCAAGAGTTTAATATAGGAGACAGTGTATATGTAGAAAATGGAAATAGATTGAATAGGAAGAAATTAGACGAATTAAAAATAGGCCCTTTCAAGATAGTAGAGAAAATATCTAACTCCATTTATAGGATTGATACTGGCAACAGAAAAACAGAATCAACTTTATTCCACATAACAAAATTACAACCTGTCACAACAGAAGCTGAAGAAGATGAAGTAGAAGAAAACGAATATGAAGATAACTTATAGATACATTGTATGGATATGTTGTTTAGAATTTTCGCTCTTAGGGGGGGAGATGTAATGAAATGACATTTCATTAAATTGAATTTGCCGCGCTTCGCGCGTGTATTAGGTTGTCTGTGGAAGTCAGTAGAGGGCGCATCGGAGAGACGCGCATTTAAATGGCGGATGATGTGCAGATTAGTTTGTGATTCTATTGTTATAAAAAACTTGTAAAAAGATAAACGAACGGATATAATTGAGGAGGCGATATTAGTGAACTTTAAATGTCGTTTCTTTGTATTTTCAGGTGAGATAAAAGTGTAATTCTCATATCTAGTTTGTTGTAATATTGTAAAAGTGTGTTTAAAATAAAACTTTGTATTTTCAGAGAAACAATTTGTGTTTATTAGCGAAAATCCTCAATAACATATCTTATATACTTACGACAATGGCATAATAACTCACAAATCCCAATCCGGGACTATAAAAAAACAAGACGCCGGCTACCTCTCTCTCAAAGTCAAAAGTGTCAAAATTCTAAAATAAAATTATAGGGATGTGGTATTCTACATAAAAAACGATTATTAATTCATAGATTGTTTTTTATCATGAAAAATCTTTTTTTTAATAATCAATTTTTCTTTAAAAAAATTACGTTTTGTTTATAATTTTTCAATTAATTCCAAAATAAACGCCAAAATATTGTAATAATCACAGTTGTATTCATAAAAAAACAATAGAAATAATAAGGTATAAAAATTATCTACACAAATACAATTTTTAGAATTTATAATCAAAGTAATACCAAACTATTCTAATAAAAAAGCTAGAAATCCATAGGCATTTTATAAAGAGATTAGGTGAGCGTTTGGAAAATATTCGGCTCCTGGCCTTAGTTAATAAGGCGCCAGCTTTCGAGAACAATCTCTCTGCTGGATCCGAAGATGGCGGTACCAAAAGGTGCTTACATGCCAACTGTGTAGGTTTGGGATCCCTCATAGCTTCTCCGGGATTCTAAAGCGTCTTCTTTTAACCCTATTAGAGGCGCAGCTATGTACAAGTTTAGACCTTATAGAAATTCGCGCTCCGGTTAGACGTAAATATCGGGGTGGCAGATCGATAAAAAAATAAATTATTTCCAATTTTAAAATCATTATTAAAATCGATTTTTATATCAATGGATTATTTTTTCACATCCCTAAATATGTCAACTAACCCAACGAGAATAATAAAGTTATTTTCGCAATTTACAGCATCTAACATTAATTAACGTACTAAAATGAATAGATATTTACATCACTTTAGGTAAGCTGCAATGAAAAATTTTTGTACTGATTGATTAGGAAGGTATATGTGTAGGTAAAAATGATAAAAATATGATTTTGTAACAGATTTGAAGTTCCCAGCAAACCTTATTCATTGCTGGATTTTATATTTAAGTACCTTTTATGTAATACAAGAGAAGCTTAATGTTGACATGATACTTATCTATAATTCATACTTATTTGCCAAAATACGTATGAAATAAAACATACTGCAGTATTCAGTTTCTGTGGTGGCATCATGTTCTATGAAAACATTGAATTATAATATAAGTATTATTGCAGAAAATATATCAACACATACAGGCTGAGGAGACCGTACAGCACCAGAATTGAAGCTGGTGAAAATGAGCCCATTAAATTCACAACCAGCAGGGCGGCAACAAAAACTGTAGCACCCATCATGAGGAAAACAGATGTGAACATGCCATGGTACCAACCATATTCTGTCGTCGCAAGTGTTGCCGTCTTCCTGATATACTTCTGTGTATTACGGGAAGAGAATGATTTAGATCTAGAATTTAATAAAACATTATATGACAGAATAAAAGGCTTAGAAAAGGAACAACTATTACAGTCATATAGATTTAATAAAGAACATGGAAAAAGTGTAGAGGATATTGAAAAACGACTCATGGAAATTGAAGAGGAGGAAAAAATAGTGTAGATGTTTAAGGTTAATAGTTGTATACATTTAATTTATTTGTTTAGCTTTGTTTTTATAGTAGTAGAACAATTAAAATAATTTGGATTATCTTCTTGTTTCTGTACATACAATCTACCTATATTAGTTTTAGGTAGGTTTTGCCTGAGTGCACACATAATGAAGATAAAGATGTGTGCAAGAATATGCCAGCCATATAATAATGCTCACTGCTGGGCAAGACAACTCTCAATAAGGGTCAATACACACAACTTTTTCACGTGCTGTCTATAAACAAAAATGCACTAAAAACGTTTGGGACTCTAGCTCCACTTGATATGTATTACACTTTAGAGTAGGCTATGTCCGTGTTTTTGTTGTATTCAACCATGCTGAAGTTTACTGCCTTCCCATATAGGATAATTAGTCAAAAAGTAAATAACTATATAAATAATGGATGCATGATTCATTCAATACCTATTTTACATATAATTGTGCAATCTGCAAAAAGGTTGTTTCTTCCATTGCAGCAGTAGTGTCATTTTATCTAAACAATATTGCCAGACTGACACACCAACTGCATGGACCCACACTAAGCAACATTCTTCGTACTACCTGAGTACCATACATTAGACTGGGGACAATCCCAGTGACACTTAGACCTGAGCAAATTACGAAATTTGCCCTAGCGGGAATCACATCCACCCTCACTGCACCCAGTGCAGCGAGCCAAGCTGCCTATGCTCAAACCCCTGCGCCAAGCATTCGATAAACATGGGATGTAAACTAATCCTACTAATATTATAAATGTGAAAGTTTGTGAGTGTGGATGTACAATCAACAAACTCGACGCTTGATCACCTTAAGGTTTTATTTTGTATGCAGTGACCAGCAGCCACATGCGACTAGCATGGTTATTGGTTATAAAAACAATTAACACAATGGATTTCTGAAAAAAGGGCTTTTGTCTCATCGGATTCTTTTCGTCTCATTGGACAACAGCATAATGGGCGAGGCATCCTATGAATACTGCCTGCAAGGGAAAAGTGTTAAAAATTGATCAAGCGTCAACTTTGTTGATGGTATGTATGTTTGTTACTCCTTCACGTAAAAACTACTGAACGGATTTGGATGAAATTTGGAACACAGATAGTTTATAACCGGGATTAACATATAGGATACTTTTTATCCCGATAATCCCGAAATTTTAGTTACGTTAAATACTACGCGGACGAAGTCGGGGGGCACAGCTAGTTGTAAATAAAAACAAGACATTTAGACCCTAATTTAATAATCAAATTGAAATTACATATATACCAAAACACAGTTCACATTCTCACACTGCTATGTGGTAGACAATATTACCTATTTTACTACTTATTATGTAAATTACCACAAAACACTAAAAAAGGTTATGCCAATGTATGGAATACTGTTATTGACAACCAGGTACATACTGCAGTCAAATAAATTAAATATAATTATTAACAGTATTTCACACAAATGCATTAAAAACTTAATATAGAATGTGTTTTATCTCAGTTCTGCAGAAACCTTATCATAATGAATACAATAATATAAAAAATGTTACATATGGAATTTAGATCTAATTTTAATGTGTATGAATTACAAATAATTTATGAATAATGAACTAATCACTAAATTTAAGCACGTTCGCCACGAATTCTTCGTGCAAGTTGGATGTCTTTCGGCATAATGGTCACACGCTTGGCATGGATTGCGCACAAGTTAGTGTCTTCAAAAAGTCCCACAAGGTATGCTTCGCTCGCTTCCTGAAAGTGATAAAATAGTATCATAAAAAAGTGCTATAATCATTGTTAACATATAATTTCCAATTTGTGATGCCTACTTTAACTAATAATAATAGTGTGAAATGCTCACCTGCAGAGCACCAATGGCAGCGGATTGGAAACGCAAGTCAGTCTTGAAATCCTGCGCGATTTCCCTCACTAGACGCTGGAACGGCAGCTTACGGATCAGCAACTCTGTAGATTTCTGGTAGCGACGAATTTCACGAAGTGCTACCGTACCAGGGCGGTAACGGTGAGGTTTCTTGACCCCCCCTGTGCTCGGCGCCGACTTACGAGCAGCCTTAGTAGCCAGCTGTTTTCTTGGGGCTTTACCTCCCGTTGATTTACGAGCTGTTTGTTTAGTACGAGCCATTTTAATTTATACCTGAAAGCAACAAAGTAAACGTTATTGAAACCCATTTCGAAAGACCCACGACAATCATCAAACCTTTTGAGAAATCCTTTTAAAATATGTACATTTTAATTACTACAATATACTGCACAAATAAACTTACCTTTTTATTGATATAACACAAGTAAGACCTCAATATTTTAATTAATTTTCACTAGCGAATCCACAACAAAGATCATATGCTCAAAATGGCGTCGAAGAGAATGGCGGGCGATACTGACGCCAATGTTTCGAATTGTTCATTGGCTGGACGCGAATGGTTTTGCCACACGTGATTGGTTAGTAATGCAGCCCTTCTCATTGGATGATAAAAACGAAAGTTTTGGTACGAAATGACATGATTGGTTGGCGCTCATTTTACAAATCAGAAGTATTGCCATTTTGCAAAAATAAAGTAGCATTTTTAAGTAATCATAAAAAGACTCCTTGTCACAGAGTACCTTGTATATACTAGCTCCTTGTCGACTGTTTATCAAATCCACGCAGAGATTCACTCCTGTGTACTATGCATGTTTTTTAATTAGATTAATCTACGAAATACTTAAAAAAAGATAATAATGCATTTATTACGATCGGGCCATTTCCAAAATTTGCCCTGGAACCACCATGTGCAGTGAGCCGAGCGGCGGGCGTATGCTCGAAACCCGATTCGATATTTACATCTAGAAGCATGTGATAACGATGGGCACGGAACAGTGGGTAAGAGCGGCAACGGCGCGGGCGGCGGCGGCGCGGCGCCGGACGCGTCGTAAAGTACTAAATATTTACACATATTATACATACATAAAATTAAGAAGCTGGTACAAAATTCTTGGTTCATGGGATGACAAAAATAAATCAACCTCAACCTCACAGACTACTAAATTTTATCTCTTTTGTACAGAGAGGTGTTAAGGCTAAAGCGCCCACCTAGCCCGCGAAGTTCAAATTTTTTGAGGTTATTAGAATTTTTTCAAAATCTGACAATAATAAAAGGCACATTTTGTAATTCGCGACAAAGACCGTGTGCAGCGCATTTATTAATATATCCAACTTACTCTAAAACATTTCAAGAACGACACCTATCCAGATAATCTGGCAATTTCTGTTTATTTAGTGATTTACCAGTATCATATCCACCGTGATAATATTTAGAGTAAAATAAATGTATCAATAAACGCACTGCATACTGTGTTTGTCGCAAATCACAAAATGTTGTCTTAAATGTTTTCAGATTTTGGATAAACTATAAAAATACTCGAAAATTTTGAATTTCGCGGGCTAGACAGGCGCCTTCACCTTAACTAGGTCTAAGCTTTTGTACCACAAAATAATGATTGATTGTGAAGCAAAATCTTCTGAGGGCATATTCACAATCGACGGAAAGTTCGGAAACAACAGCTTCCATCATCCTTCCTCTACTTAGTATGGAAAATAAGGATGGAAACTGCCGAATAGCTGGGGTGACTATCGGGCACTGACAATACTAGATTGTCAGACATACAAGGTACTCTGTGCTGACAATACTTTTGTCAGGCTACAGCAAGCATGCCTAGCGGGCAGCTAAGTCACCCGTACGCTACCGCTACATTTTATATTTTCTTTGGCCAGCACCTTGTTTTTGTTGTTGATCGTTCATGTTGTGTTGTGGGCCAAAATAAAAAGTTTGTCCTATTTTTTGTCACCCTCTTCTCAATATAGATTTTCCTACAACAGAGTGAAACGAAGAGAAAACACCTTTCTTGACATAAGCTGTTCATTGCTGTCAATTTGAGTTTTATTGTATTTTTTGATGTTTACGAGAAAGTAAAAATTTAGCTTTTTACGTGAATTGTTATTGTGATTATCCCAATAATCCTAATGTAGGAATAAATCAATTACAATCAATGCATACACTATTTGCCTTTCTAAATATTTAGTATCACGTGATCGTATACATTGAATTTTAATTGGTCGTTCGGTCGGCGGTGAGCGTGCCCTGCGCGACGCGAGAGGCGCAAATAGTTTTACAAAATGCCGTCGGAATCTAAACCTTTGTTAGCAGCTCAAACAGAAAAACCAAATCATTATAAGTAATTATCAAGTTATTGAAGCTTTGCATGGATTTGATGAGTGAAGTGTAGTGGTTGTTACGTGTTACGCTTTAGCTCGCGTTTCACTGAGCCCAAATCTTGTGTTGCAGATATTTGAAGGAATTCCGAGTGGAGCAGTGTCCGTCTTTCTTACAGCATAAATGTACACAACATAGACCTTTTACGTGTTTTCATTGGCATTTCAATAATCAGAGGAGAAGGAGGCCAGTTAGAAAAAGAGATGGATCTTTCAACTATAGCGCCGATAATTATTGTACAAAGTATAACGAGACGTCGGGAATCTGCGAAGATGGGGACGAGTGAGTGCCTTCTCTTTGTTTTCGATAGTTTGTAGGTATTGATGAGCGCATTTAGATTGAATCGAGTTCATTTCACCCTGGAACGGCGCCTACATAACATATAACACGAATCGTTTCTTATTCACCCATAATGGCACTTCAAAACACTTTGTTTACTCCATTCGATATATAACCTGACCAAATTGAGTGGGTGTTACAAACAACAAGTGTGTTTTGTCACTAGAGTACTCTGGTGTTTGGTTGGATAGCCTTGATGTGGCTCATTGTTCTTTTGGATTTAATATTATAACAACCTTTATCTATCTGTTAAGTGGCCCCTGTTTTCATTTGGTACCATAATAAAAACAAAACCCAGATAGGCTTATTTCAGACTTCAACAAAATGCTTTCTGTTGTTTATATTGCAATTAAGTTCAGAATCCCATAAATACTGCTGTCTGAATACATACAGAATATATTTTAGAGACCAACATTTTGACAAATTTTAACTTTATGTTCTATGTGAAAGCACTAAATGTTCTTAATAAGACAGTCTGGGGTAATATTTTCCTATCATGTCGGGTAACTTATTGGTCAAACAATAAATATCTGTATATCTTCACAATTTCTAGGGACATCATTTTATGTTTTTGCATATCCATTCAGTTCCAAATTGGGTAAACCCACTTCACAAGTTTATTGTAATCAGACAACAAAATGTTTCTGCAATAGATTAGCAATGTAATATCAACATCTTATCAGCCCCGGATCTAGGGGGGGGCAAGCCGGGGCCTATGCCCCGGGCGGCAAGTTCAGAGGGCGGCAAAGTTCCCACTTTACAGACGAATGGACAACTCAAAAATTTCAGTATTTTTTACTGTGGCCATATCAAGTCGACCATACTGTGGCCATACCCAGGGGTACAGTACACGGACCACATAACCGGGGGCGGCGAGAGCGCGGAGTGAGACGCGCTGCACGAACATTATTCGCGAGACGCGTAGGCATAGTTCAAAATACGCGCCCCTCGCCAGCAGGAATCGCAGATCGCGGCAGCACGCCTCTGGTTAAACATGTGTGTTGTTTGTTTATGTTTATTATTTACTAAAATTTAGTATGTACTTGTCGACCAACCGAAGGTAAAATACTGTTTTTATTAGTGTCACATTAATAAATCTATCACAGCTCATCGATCGCCTTTCTAGGCCTCAGTATTTTACCATAACTATGTTATGCTTTATAATATATATATATTTTTAAATTGAATGTAATACCTACGTGCCATTACTTACGCCATCAATCGTCGTTATTAAAATTAAATTGAACCTATTACTTAAAATTTACTGTTTTGTATGCTCAAAACTTTGCAAAATATGAGACAAATTCCAATGGAATATTGGATAAATGAGACTGGGAAGTTTCTGAAGAAATTGGTGTTGAACCTATTTTGCAAAAAAACTAATTTCGAAACGTAAAAACATTTCGATGAGATGTCGAATTACAAACACTTCAACCTATTCAACTATTTTCTAAAGAAATAATTATAGTACCTATTTGATCGAATCATATCAGAAATTAAATATTACATTGTTACATAAGGGGTGAGGTAAACACTGTGCTTTTCATTACGAATACAAGGAAAGTAAAAATAAAAACAGGGATTGGCTAAATAAATAATACAAGGAAGTATGAACTCTACAACTCGAAAAAAAAAGATCGGATTGCCGCCTATTTTGTTTTTTTTTCGTTGGCTGGCCAACTTCATTATTTAGCCATTATTTTTCATTTACATCTTTAAATATTTTGCCCAAATCCATGTTATTTTAAAGAAATTGTTGAAACTAAATTATAATTAAGTCATTTAAAATATCGATTCTTTAATTAATACTTAACTTTATGTTATTTCAATTTTACATCGCGCTGTAATTGAGTGACTGTAGAAAAAGTTGGAACATGGTTTCATAGAAATGTGAAAATGGAACTATTTTTTTTAAAATAATTTGACAGCTGTTTGTTGAAAGCGATTCTCCCTAGGGCGGAAAAGTATTACTTCCAACCCACTCCTCAGGCAACTTCAGACCTACTTTCCGAGTATGAGTAATGAAAACGGGGTTTGTTTGTGCTACCAAGCTGAATTTGAATTTTACTTTTCTTAATGGTACCTAACCTACTAATATTTTAAAATGTCAATTGAAGAACTGCAAAAGTATGGAGCAGATCTGGCTCGAAAATACGAGCGAGATTTAAGCGCCGCTGAATTCTGCCAGGAACTCTACGTTTTTAAGGAGCAAGCTCTCTTTTTATTTGGTTACTAGCTGAGCCCGCGACTTCATCCGCGTGGAATTTAACTTAACAAATAACAAAAAAGCCCGCTCCCGCGTTCTGAGCCCGCGCGACAGGACCCATTTTTTTAATTTTGTTTTTCTAAAATAAAAGTAGCCTAAGTTACTGCTTATAACATCAGCTATCTACCAGTGAAAATCCCGTCAAAATCGGTCCACCCGTTTCGGAGATTACCCGGAACAAACACACAGACAGACAGACAGACAGACATTTTCTTTTTAAATCGCGTTTTTGCTATAGGTGTCGTATGTACTTTGATATGCACTTAGTGAAAAGGTGTTATTTTGATATTACAAACAGACACTCCAATTTTATTAATTTGTATAGATGTCTCTAAAGGTATATAGAAAAGGCTTACGGTTTCTATCTCTTGCAACAGATCTACGCGCATGGTTTGCAGGATGCTTTTCCTAATATTTGTATTGCCCTGCGAATTTACTCTAGGTACGCTACGAGGTTTTAACAAACTAAAGCTAATTAAACATTATTTGCGATCTTCTATGAGCCAGGATCGCTTATCGAGTCTTGCAATCTTAGTGATAGACAATCGAATTGCACACGAGTTAAATTATGACAAGTTCATAGATATTTTGCTGAACAAAAAGCTCGAAGAGTAAAATTAAAATACATGTATTAGATTTTTATTATACATATTTTTAAAACGGACGATTTTATTTTATGACAATCTCTTGGTGCATTGGTTTGAGCGTAGGCCGCTCGGCTCACTGCACGTGGTGGTTGCGGGCTCGATTTCCCGGGTAAATTTCGGAAATCGTCCTTTCGTAATTTGCCCTGGTCTAGGTGTCCCTGGGATCGCCCCCAGTCCAAAGTACTGTACCCATAGTACAAGCGTTGCTTAGTTTGGGACCATACAGTAGGTGTGTTCAAATCCTATCCTATGCTGGGTATATAATATATATCCTACACATTCATATATATCTGTACATACATAGGCTTCACAGACAGAATAGCGATGGATGCATTATTTCCGGAAGGCCTATGTCCAAATGTCAATTAATTAGTGGACATAAAAAAATAAATGTGTGGTAAAAGTAAATATAAGTGGGCGGGGGCGGCACAATTTAGATTTTGCCCCGCCTAAAAAAAATTTAAGATCCGGGGCTGCATCTTATAACAGTGAAGTGATGTCAATAAGCCCCACTCTGTTTATGTTGCACTATGATCACAATGCCGCCACCATCTAAAACCATAAGATCATTTATTTGCATACAATTGTTCAAAAAACTAATCAGTCTGAGTGTCACTGGCTGGGAACTTTACCGTAGGTGCTTAAAAGAAAATGCTTCATATGTTTGTATTGGAAAAGGAAAAGTAAAATCCCATAATACATATTGTGATGTCGGAGACTACAACATGGTTTGTGTGAATGTTTCGTCCAGAGGTATTACAGTGGAGCTTGATTAGGGATTGCTTCCAGGAATTCCCGGTATTCTTCTCCTTCTATATAGTACCGGAAATGACAAGAATATAAACAAGTTAAATACTTACTTAATATAATATACATGTTAATAATTAAATTTTGATTAAAAGAAGCACAACAAGCCTATTAAATACTAGCTGTGCACACCGACTTCGTCCGCATATTTAACTTTCGGGATTATCGGGATAAAAAGTATCCTATTTGTTAATCCCGTTTATAATCTATCTATGTTTTAAATTTCATCTAAATCCATTCAGTAGTTTTTGCATGAAAGAGTAACAAACAGACATCCACACTCACAAACTTTCGCATTTATAATTATAAGGATTAATTAGTAGGAAGTCGCATATATTTAAACTAGCTGTGCTTCGCGACTCCGTCCGTGTGGAACGTGGACCACCCTTAACATTTAGGGGTATGAAAAATAGATAGTAGCCAATTCTCAGACCTACCCGATATGCACACAAAATTTCATGAAAATTGGTCGAGCCGTTTCGGAGGAGTATGACTGTATGGTAACTAACATTGTGACACGAGAATTTTATATATAAGATAATTATTGAACGTTTATATTGGATACCGAAAATTCCCGAAATTACCGGTAATTCCGAGTACTGGTTTAAGCCTGGTACCGGGAACTGCCTAGCTCTTCTCAGTACCGGTACTGCAATCCCTAAGCGTGATTGTAGGTGTCAATACTTGCACCGCACCGCCGGCGACACGGAGCGGCGCTACCACTTGCGGTATTACAAGACGTGCATGTGCGTGCACGACACGGACGCGCGCGGGCTGTGCACCAAGAACGGCGCGCACTGCGCGTTCGCGCACGGCGCGCCCGACCTGCGCCCGCCCGTGCTGGACGTGCGCGAGCTGCAGTCGCTCGAGCACCCCGACGCGGCGGACGCCGACGCCGCCGCGCCAAACGCGTTAGATAGGGAACGGAATCTGCAGAATGAAGACCCCAAGTGGCAAGGTATTTCTTTAAATGCAATATTTAAATTCGAATTCAAAGTTTGTTTAGGCCTATGGGGGCATTTACAAATTGACAGTTTTTCATTATTTTATTATATCTACAACTGAATCAGAACGCTACCTCGACTGAGAAGATCCAGCAAGAAACTCAGCATGCTTGTCTTTTTACATGTTTCTTTTTTTTATCGCCATCTGCTTATTTATGTAAGAAGCCTTACATATCATATGCTATATATAATTGTAGCAATAAAAATAGCGGTCATTTTATCGCCATTTCCTGTTTATTTATTAAAAATCTTATTATATTTTTCAGCATTTTCTTGAATGAATATTAACACCCATATAAGTATTCTTGTATTGTTACAGATACAAATTATGTACTATCATCTTATAAAACTGAGCCATGCAAGCGGCCACCTAGGTTATGTAGACAAGGGTACGCCTGTCCGCAGTATCACAATAGTAAAGTGAGTACCAATTTGGATTATCTAACATTTCTCGTGAATTTTAGGTAAAAAAAAATTGCTAAAAAAAATGCTGTAAGTTGGTCTGAAGTTAGTTCTAGCGGCGACATCACTTTCACATTCGCGAAGAGATATTTCGTATGAAAAAAATAATTATGCGACGTCATTTGAACCAACCCGTATGGTGACCAATTTTCAGCGCGCGCTGTGCAGTGCGTCTAAATTCATTTATTGGCACAGGTTATTGATTAATGTCTGTAACTTTATTGGCTAAGCTTTAATGAAGAGGAACTCTTGCTCCCATATTAATAGATTGAACTGGCACTGGTAACTGATGACGTAAGAATGACTTTTCCAATATCACTCTCAGTTTTGAGATCGATTTATTCGAACTTGGAACTGTCATTAATTTCATGTCAGAAGCTAACTCAAGAACGCGCTCAGACTTGAGATCGATGTATTTATATTAGGCATGGCAATTATTGCTACTTTTAATTCCATTTTCATTACGTGAAATTATATTTTTCTTTCACTATTATTTCACCTGTGACTTTTCTCAGTCAATTATTTTATTCATAGTGAATTTTCACTATGACCCGTAAGCCTATGAAGTCACTGGTCGATGATTTAACATAAAAACCGTGACAGTACGAGTTGCGATTTCATTGCAATGAATGTAAACAATTTTCACCTATGTCGGTAGCAAGTGCTACTTATGAAAACATGTATATAATATGATTTTTCACATGCTACCCGTGAAATGTACCATCATTAATTTATATACAGCGCTTAGTCGCGTAAGTTTCGTATCGTGATAGGTAAAGATGTTCCAGGACAAACGTAGGTCGCCTAGGAAATACAAATACCGCAGCACGCCGTGCCCCAACGTGAAGCACGGCGAGGAGTGGGGCGAGCCGAGCAACTGCGAGGCGGGCGACGCGTGCGGGTACTGCCACACGCGCACCGAGCAGCAGTTCCACCCCGAGATATACAAGTCCACCAAGTGCAACGACGTGCAGCAGGCCGGCTACTGCCCCCGGGGGCTCTTCTGCGCGTTCGCGCATGTTGAACGTGAGCCTTCATGCTTTTACACCTTACATTCGGTCCCTATATCCATTATACAGGTTGAAACAGAAAGGGTATCCTTTTCTTTCAAAACTTAACTTTGTAATTCTAAAACTATCAGCTTTGGAGGAAACTTGAAAAACAAAAGGTGTCTCAGAGATGCAGCTGTTGACAGATATCATAAGTCTACTTAGTTTGCAAAAAAAATTGTATACCCTCTCTGTTTCACCTATATTCTGTACAAGTTAGCTTGATATTTTTGACAGACGGAAAACTGACATTTATAGGGTCAGGATATAAAAAATTGTCGATAGAAATTATTGAGGTTTCATGCTATCATCGATGCTAAAAACGAATATTTTAATATAAAATGACATTTATTCTCTTAAACGAGTACACCCCAAATCCATACCTGGATCAGTTTCTGAATCGCTAGAACAATCTTATAAATTTATTATAAACTCTTGTTCGCAAATATTATCAAATCGGAAATAATTTTTTTCATTTGACTATATATTGTTGGCCGTATGCAACCTTTTGTTATTTTTGTCATTGCTCCCGCCACACTCTCCCACCACTGTTACTCCTGACACAGAAAATGGTGACTAATCATGACGTCGGGGTTTGACTCGACGAGTCCTGGGAAAAAGTTACATTGTATGTATGCAGCCTTAACAACTCCGGTAGGGGGCGAGCGGACCAGCTAGCAAAAGAAGGGCAGCTAGGTCAAGGGCGCTACATACGGTCCGCCCTCAGCTTGTCAAGTGACGAGTGGGAGTAAATGGTACCCTAGCTTGCGCCAGACCGAATAGTAGCCAACGCAAACATGTAGATACCTAGTTCGCCTCGGTTATCTTAGGCGATTCGAGAATCCGCCCGCCAGTAGAGCTGACGCTGGGAACTCCAGATCACATTCTTGATATCCCAATCCTTAGGTTGTCCGCGCGATATTACAAAAAAAAAAATAAGATTACTAGCAATCTGTGTTTATCACATTACTCGTATTCCCTATAGCACTCCCAACTAAGCTAATGCTTGTGCTAGGAGTGGGCTCACGTCAATAGTTTAATGGCCAGGATGGGGATCGAACCCGGAACCTCTCAGCTACTAGGACGGCCCCTCTAACCACTAGGCTATTGACGCTTCCAAATGCTGATTATTGCACGCTGACGTGTCCCCCCCCCCCCTACAGCGGAGGAGGGCGGCGGGCGCGAGGCGGGCGGCGGCGAGTGCGGCACGAGCCTGGCCGAGCTGCTGTCGTCGGCGCTGCCGGAGAAGAAGCCGGGCGAGCGCGCGTCGCCCGCCGCCGCGCACAGCAACGGCAGCGGCGACGGGTCCGAGTGCGCGTCGTCGTCCAGCGGCGAGCACAAGCCGCCGCAGCTGCTGCCGCCGCTGCCGCCGCTGCCGCCGCACCACCCCGTGTGGCCGCAGCGCGCCACCTTCGACGCCACCGTGCTGCAGGAGGTGGTCGGCAACGCGCTCGACGACATGCACCTCGACGACCCGCTCAACCTGGTCGCCTCGCTCGACCGCGACCTCTCCGACGGCGAGGGGCTGCTCGGCGGCTCCGCGCCCGTCAATATACCGCAGGTGAGGGTTGTGCAGCGGAATTTGTTGATGTTTGTTGTGTGGCTAATTATAGCACCGATACCTATTTTCCTCGTAGCTGTTTTGAGTAATTGTACGCATGTATTTCAGCAAACTTTATGATTCATGTTCAAAAAGGGGCGTTAGCTAATTATCCCGCTTCTACATTCAAGCAGAAAAGTGACTAATCTTTTAAAAGAAAATAAAAAGACATGGCTCTTCACATTGCTTCCTTCAAATGGACATCCCGTCCGTCTGCAGATCAAAACCAACCCCAGTGCAAGTGTAGGTCATTTCCACATTGCAAAAGTATATCTGGGTTGGTTCCACTATGCAAAACTATGTACAAATATTCTGTAAGCAACTTACCGTATGCAAACACCTTCGTCTTCCCATATTGGGAATACAGATGTGAACGCTTCCCGTTCAGGTGAGATAATCGAAGCGTCAATAGCCTAGTGGTTAGAGGGGCCGTCCTCGTAGCTGAGAGGTTCCGGGTTCAATCCCCATCTTGGCCATTAAACTATTGACGTGAGCGCACTCCTAGCACAAGCATTAGCTTAGTTGGAGGGGGTAAAAGGAATACTAGTAATGTGATAAACACACATTGCTAGTAATCTTTTTATAAAGTACTATAGCGGCCCGCCCCGGCTTCGCACGGGTACAATGCGGTTACATTATTCGAGTTTTAGTAAGGATCCCAATTTTTTTTGAAAATATATTATAGCCTATGTCACCCGGGGATAGTGTAACTTCCCAACAGTGAAATAATTTTTCAAATCGGTTCAGTAGTTTCGGAGCCTATTCATTACAATCAAACAAACAAAGTTTTCCTCTTTATAATATTAGTATGTAAAAAAAACCGTTACGTCCACGCAGGCTCGCGGCGCACTGCGCGGGTTCAGCCCGCCGGGCGGCGGGTCGCCGCTGCCGCCGTTCCTGCGCTACGCCAACGACGCGGAGCGGCTGTTCAACTCGCACATGAAGGCGGGCAGCTTCGGGGGCGGGGGTGGCGGCGGCGGCTTCGAGTTCGCGGCCGCCTCGCCAGAGCTGTCGCGCCTGCGGGACGAGGTAGTCGCGTCGCGCGCCACTGTCGCGCGCTGGGATGAGCGCATCGCGCAGGTACTTGCAGCCGCGACCACGCCGAGAGACACTCATTCAACCTCGCGTCTACTCCATGGGTCGAGTTCTTACTTTTCCAACTGTATAATTGGCTGCAAAGGGGACATACGCAACAGGGGTGCCGCTTAGGTCGAATAATAATTATCGCATAGTATTTGTGTTTCCCTGAAGATGACAATGAAAAACATCGATCAATAACCCGATGTTCCCTCTACTGAGAAATTACTACACTCTTCGGGAGACCTCGAAAGTTTCACCGTTTAAGTTAAATTAGTCTATACTCGGGCAGGTTTATTAACAATCTCGCACATTATCAATACAAAGAAAATACATTTTTAAATAACAAAACTGGCAACGATTAAAATTATCCGCTACACGGTCAGTAAGCCGACAGTCGCGGAGAGTAGAGTGTAGCCGAGTGTCCCGGCAGGCGCGGTCGGCGTGCGAGGCGTGGAAGCGCGAGGTGGACGAGGCGGTGCGGGCCAAGGCGCTGGCGGAGAGGCAGCGCGACGAGGCGCTGGCGCACGCGCTGTCGCTGCGGCGCGAGCTGGAGGCCGCGCGCGCCGCGCTGCAGCCGCGCCGCGAGCCGCGCGGCATGCCGCTGCCCGCGCTCAAGGCGCTGCAGGCGCAGGCGCGCAGGGACCTCGAGGAGATTGAGAAGGTACTTTAGCTGGAGGCCGCGCTGCAGCCGCGCCGCGAGCCGCGCGGCATGCCGCTGCCCGCGCTCAAGGCGCTGCAGGCGCAGGCGCGCAGGGACCTCGAGGAGATTGAGAAGGTACTTTAGCTGGAGGCCGCGCTGCAGCCGCGCCGCGAGCCGCGCGGCATGCCGCTGCCCGCGCTCAAGGCGCTGCAGGCGCAGGCGCGCAGGGACCTCGAGGAGATTGAGAAGGTACTTTAGCTGGAGGCCGCGCTGCAGCCGCGCCGCGAGCCGCGCGGCATGCCGCTGCCCGCGCTCAAGGCGCTGCAGGCGCAGGCGCGCAGGGACCTCGAGGAGATTGAGAAGGTACTTTAGCTGGAGGCCGCGCTGCAGCCGCGCCGCGAGCCGCGCGGCATGCCGCTGCCCGCGCTCAAGGCGCTGCAGGCGCAGGCGCGCAGGGACCTCGAGGAGATTGAGAAGGTACTTTAGCTGGAGGCCGCGCTGCAGCCGCGCCGCGAGCCGCGCGGCATGCCGCTGCCCGCGCTCAAGGCGCTGCAGGCGCAGGCGCGCAGGGACCTCGAGGAGATTGAGAAGGTACTTTAGCTGGAGGCCGCGCTGCAGCCGCGCCGCGAGCCGCGCGGCATGCCGCTGCCCGCGCTCAAGGCGCTGCAGGCGCAGGCGCGCAGGGACCTCGAGGAGATTGAGAAGGTACTTTAGCTGGAGGCCGCGCTGCAGCCGCGCCGCGAGCCGCGCGGCATGCCGCTGCCCGCGCTCAAGGCGCTGCAGGCGCAGGCGCGCAGGGACCTCGAGGAGATTGAGAAGGTACTTTAGCTGGAGGCCGCGCTGCAGCCGCGCCGCGAGCCGCGCGGCATGCCGCTGCCCGCGCTCAAGGCGCTGCAGGCGCAGGCGCGCAGGGACCTCGAGGAGATTGAGAAGGTACTTTAGCTGGAGGCCGCGCTGCAGCCGCGCCGCGAGCCGCGCGGCATGCCGCTGCCCGCGCTCAAGGCGCTGCAGGCGCAGGCGCGCAGGGACCTCGAGGAGATTGAGAAGGTACTTTAGCTGGAGGCCGCGCTGCAGCCGCGCCGCGAGCCGCGCGGCATGCCGCTGCCCGCGCTCAAGGCGCTGCAGGCGCAGGCGCGCAGGGACCTCGAGGAGATTGAGAAGGTACTTTAGCTGGAGGCCGCGCTGCAGCCGCGCCGCGAGCCGCGCGGCATGCCGCTGCCCGCGCTCAAGGCGCTGCAGGCGCAGGCGCGCAGGGACCTCGAGGAGATTGAGAAGGTACTTTAGCTGGAGGCCGCGCTGCAGCCGCGCCGCGAGCCGCGCGGCATGCCGCTGCCCGCGCTCAAGGCGCTGCAGGCGCAGGCGCGCAGGGACCTCGAGGAGATTGAGAAGGTACTTTAGCTGGAGGCCGCGCGCGCCGCGCTGCAGCCGCGCCGCGAGCCGCGCGGCATGCCGCTGCCCGCGCTCAAGGCGCTGCAGGCGCAGGCGCGCAGGGACCTCGAGGAGATTGAGAAGGTACTTTAGCTGGAGGCCGCGCTGCAGCCGCGCCGCGAGCCGCGCGGCATGCCGCTGCCCGCGCTCAAGGCGCTGCAGGCGCAGGCGCGCAGGGACCTCGAGGAGATTGAGAAGGTACTTTAGCTGGAGGCCGCGCTGCAGCCGCGCCGCGAGCCGCGCGGCATGCCGCTGCCCGCGCTCAAGGCGCTGCAGGCGCAGGCGCGCAGGGACCTCGAGGAGATTGAGAAGGTACTTTAGCTGGAGGCCGCGCTGCAGCCGCGCCGCGAGCCGCGCGGCATGCCGCTGCCCGCGCTCAAGGCGCTGCAGGCGCAGGCGCGCAGGGACCTCGAGGAGATTGAGAAGGTACTTTAGCTGGAGGCCGCGCTGCAGCCGCGCCGCGAGCCGCGCGGCATGCCGCTGCCCGCGCTCAAGGCGCTGCAGGCGCAGGCGCGCAGGGACCTCGAGGAGATTGAGAAGGTACTTTAGCTGGAGGCCGCGCTGCAGCCGCGCCGCGAGCCGCGCGGCATGCCGCTGCCCGCGCTCAAGGCGCTGCAGGCGCAGGCGCGCAGGGACCTCGAGGAGATTGAGAAGGTACTTTAGCTGGAGGCCGCGCTGCAGCCGCGCCGCGAGCCGCGCGGCATGCCGCTGCCCGCGCTCAAGGCGCTGCAGGCGCAGGCGCGCAGGGACCTCGAGGAGATTGAGAAGGTACTTTAGCTGGAGGCCGCGCTGCAGCCGCGCCGCGAGCCGCGCGGCATGCCGCTGCCCGCGCTCAAGGCGCTGCAGGCGCAGGCGCGCAGGGACCTCGAGGAGATTGAGAAGGTACTTTAGCTGGAGGCCGCGCTGCAGCCGCGCCGCGAGCCGCGCGGCATGCCGCTGCCCGCGCTCAAGGCGCTGCAGGCGCAGGCGCGCAGGGACCTCGAGGAGATTGAGAAGGTACTTTAGCTGGAGGCCGCGCTGCAGCCGCGCCGCGAGCCGCGCGGCATGCCGCTGCCCGCGCTCAAGGCGCTGCAGGCGCAGGCGCGCAGGGACCTCGAGGAGATTGAGAAGGTACTTTAGCTGGAGGCCGCGCTGCAGCCGCGCCGCGAGCCGCGCGGCATGCCGCTGCCCGCGCTCAAGGCGCTGCAGGCGCAGGCGCGCAGGGACCTCGAGGAGATTGAGAAGGTACTTTAGCTGGAGGCCGCGCTGCAGCCGCGCCGCGAGCCGCGCGGCATGCCGCTGCCCGCGCTCAAGGCGCTGCAGGCGCAGGCGCGCAGGGACCTCGAGGAGATTGAGAAGGTACTTTAGCTGGAGGCCGCGCTGCAGCCGCGCCGCGAGCCGCGCGGCATGCCGCTGCCCGCGCTCAAGGCGCTGCAGGCGCAGGCGCGCAGGGACCTCGAGGAGATTGAGAAGGTACTTTAGCTGGAGGCCGCGCTGCAGCCGCGCCGCGAGCCGCGCGGCATGCCGCTGCCCGCGCTCAAGGCGCTGCAGGCGCAGGCGCGCAGGGACCTCGAGGAGATTGAGAAGGTACTTTAGCTGGAGGCCAAAACTTAACTGGTCCGTGGTCCTCCCGCGACGGCGTTCTAATTCACATTCGATGAACATCGGCTGTAAGTTTGAGGCAGCGGTCGTACACTTGCCATCAAGAGTTTTATTTATTTATTGATAGGAAGACCAACAGCTACAAATAACAATTATAGATACGAGTAAAAAGTCATAAAGCCAATTATAGTTCTTCACGCAGAGCAGTTGAAGAAGTAGCGAAAGTGTTAACAAAAATTTCAATCTAATTATATCAATCTAAGCTCTGCAGGAAGAGACAGAAAAAAATACATTAGTTGGTAGGTTATTATTTAAGTCCTACATGAAGTAAAAAAAGTTTGGCTTAGGCACTGCTTAACCGAGTTAGCACTACATGTGAAGAGCACCAGTTGTTGAAATTCCTTGAGCTTGCTGCCTCCCTGCTCTCTGGCTGGAGCGCACTTGCGCTCGCCCTCTGTCCGGGTGAAGTTGTTATGGCAACTCTGGCCAACTACATTTAGTCCTGAAAAAAAAGTTGTTGAAATTGTTAGGGAAACTTTCATTGAATGTGCGTGTACGAGAAGCCGCCCCGGCCGGCAGGTGCTGTACCTGGAGACGGCCACCAAGTGCATGGTGTGCGAGGAGCAGCCGCGCAGCGTGACCCTGGCGCCGTGCAACCACTACGTGCTGTGCGAGGGCTGCGCCGCCACGGCCGCCGAGTGCCCCTACTGCCAGACGCCCACCGCCGCCAGCCACCAGTAGCGGCGGCGCAGCGGGACCGACGCGCGCTCGTGACGTCACCGCGCCGCCACACGCACACGCACACACAGCCACCGTACATCGACTACACAAAGAATACCCCGCTACATACAAAAGACTAGGAAAGTATTGGAATATCATGCTATTGCCTCCTGATCTAAACTCTGAGAGCGATCTTGACTGCACTCTTAGTATGTCATTTTCTACTAAGAGTGCACTCATGTTCGCTCTCAGATATGGCCCTGGCTCGTTATGGCTGCGGCCGGTGTGTTAATGCATAATCTTTATTGTAGTTGATTTAAGGTCTATTGAATGGCTCAAATACATTATACATAATGGTCGGCGTTGCGCGACCTGAAATGAAGAATGGAAAGTGTGGCGTGAGGTCTAGGTGAGCGGTGACGTCATCAAACCGTGCGAGAATCAAGATTAATTACAGCGCCTCAAATATTATCTGTTCCAGACACTGCATCTATATTCGAGCCAAACTCAATATGGTTAAATAAGGTTTAGTAAACTGTCTCCTAATAAATAAAGACGGGTAGACAGATGTTAAGAATCATTTGCTTGCAAGATTTAATTTTTTAACGGTTAAGTATCAAGTATTTATATCTATTCCAAAACAATTAAAAACACCATCAAAGAAACATTAACAACTTTTTATTTTATTGTTGATAAACGTATCATATCGAGTTTGTCTCTAACATAGGAACTACACTCGATAACAAATCGATAATTATATTTGACAGTTCGTAAATGGTATTTTCAAATGTGACGTCGAAAATTCATTTGGTCACTGTCATTCTTATTTACAAGTTAATACTAACTTGTAAATGAGAATGACAGTATGTATGTGAGTGGAATGGAATATGTTTACAATGAATAACATTGTAATTGCTACGACAGACATGATGATCCTACTGAACAGATAAATTTGTGGATTTACAATAATATCAGGGCGACTGACGGATGCTGTAAATCGACATTTCGGATCCAATGACAAATATCTATATTTTAATCAAAATTGAATACCTATATTTAGTGATGCTTTTGATGTCTACGTTTCCGTTTTCCGTGTGTCTCGTGACAGAACGATAGCTTTGCTAATAATCCACAAACAAATCTATATTATTGTAGGGGTTTATGACGTTTTTATCGTGAAAAAAAGGCTTCGTGGCTATGCTCTCACCAATAGTAGAAATTAAGAAAAAGAAAAATTTTGTAACGTTTTCAATATTCTCATTAAGACTCGACTAATTTATTGTAAGTTTATAAATAAATATCGATATTGGTGGCAGCATTCCCATGAATATTAGCGGTTACATTTAACTGTAGCGTTTAGTTTTGTACCGATATCTAATCAACAAATCAAGATTAGAAATCATAATGACAGTCTTGAAATGATCAAGGAATCAGTGTTTCTTTATTCATGTAATCCGTTTCAATCATTTTAATTTGTCGAAAACCGCCCGCCCGTTCCAAATGACATTTCTGTGGTAATGTTAATGGGAGTTTCGCTGTTCACTAATCGCCGGTTTACACATGGGCAGTACCCAAGTGAACAAGTAGCCAGATAGCATGTCATCTTGCAAATAATTATGGTAGAATTTGTAAAAAAGAAGATTGTTACAGTTGGAATGGCTTTACAATCGATCTTAGGTCCCTATTTTGAGAGTTACATTTTTAGAACCACGGAATAAAAATGTTATATATCAAAAGTTAATTATTGATTATGTGGCTAATTATTTATTAACACTGGTTTGTATTTTAATTATGTGGGGTTTAAAAAATATGTGATGTATAACAATCAACCTACTCCTGGTAAAGTAATCTCAACATTGAACAATCTCAAAATTTTAAACACTATATTCTTTTGTACAAATCAGTGTAAGAGTCTCGCCACGATTTTTGATGGAAACATATTCTGGATACTTGTCTACTAGTGACTTGACCTCGTGTGACCTGGGCACATGAGCGAACATTATCACCTAAATATAATTAAGACATAATTTTGGTGGGGGTACGGATGCAAGGAGGGTCAGGAAAATGGTTTCATCTTTTTGCATTAAGCTACAGGAGATTAAAATGTATGATCACATTCAAATACGTCTGAATAAAACTTCATGGTTTTGGAGCTACGGAATCTCGCGACTCGTGCTTCGGAAGAGATATTCTTTTTTTGTTTGTCTAATTAAGTAAACATGCTATATTTTATTAAGACTGTCCCTGTACCGGGATGAATGATAGGTATTTTTTTCTAATAAAGTTCGCGATATTATGCGACTATGGTGGAACTGACTTCACTTGAAACACTATTTGTTATTGAATTAACCATCCATGGTGCGGTAACCCGCAGTTTTCAGTGTTTCTTAGTAGATTCATAAACAAAGTTATTAACCAATAAATAATAATAGCTCTGAAAACAATCCGCGACATTTCTGACTCGCGCGGTCGAATAGAAATCGTGAGTTTAATCAAGATCTTAGAAATAGTATATTAAAATCGTTGTAGCGCATTTTGTTAACATTCCTAAACAATCATTAGTTCTTTTTTAAATAGGTAAAATTTAAACGCTTATTAAAAAATAATTTGATACTCCAATAAATTCTTTAAGGTACCCAAAACGAATAAGCGCTCGTCAAATATCCTTCGAGTACAGTTTAAATGCTCACCGAAAAATATGACCCATAAACTAATTCCCAAGTAATGAATTACTTTCATAAGTAATTTTGACTGCCCAAACCAATTAGGGTTCACCAAATATCATAATAAAATTGATAAATCATTATTTAGTTTGAAAGAAAAATCACAATTCAAGTTTGTGAGCATTTATCTCATTAGGACGGCATTTGGAATTTATTGATAGTACAAAGTATATTTTAGTAAGCGTTTAAATACTTGCCTTGTTTTAATAGTGTTACGTCAATAATACGTGTCAGTTGCTTCCACGTTGGAGTTGATAGGCCAAAGGTTTGATTTAAACTAAACTCGAAAACAAAACGAGATTTCAATATTTTGATTAGATAGTAAGCGCCCTATGCGGTTAGCTCAGATGCAGCTTGCGTCCGATTAATGCAAGGATAACTGAACTATTCGCACAACAGTACGGCTGCCGGCTACAGCTACGGTCACTTAGCAGCCGATATGATCGATCGAACGTTGAATTATGTAGAAACTGTCGATCTATCGACTCCTCTCATTCTACCACCGATCGATGGAACGACCGACGGGTTAACATGCCACTCTTACAGCGGTTTATCGGACGTCTGGCTGCATAATGCATTTACAACTCTCGACTTGGAAACAACTAGCGATGCATTTAGTTATAATTAGTTGTTTCTCATTGGTATGTGCAAGTGTTTCATTACAAAATCAAACTTTTAAGAAATCAACATATTTTTATCCTGTTCATGTGTGCCCTAGGGCACCGTAATGTTATATCAAACATTTACATTAATAATACACCGCTGTATTTATTCGAATTTTCTATACCAACGCATTTTATACAAACATATAAAAAAATATTTAAATTTTACTACTATTAAAAAAATACTATTTATATACTATTGAAACTCTTGAAAGATTTTTTTCTGTTTTTGTATCGATATAATATTGTAATAGTAATAACAAATTTAACTTAGACGTGTAAGTTAGGATTAAGTAGTGTTTTCAAATTGTAATGGACATTATTTTAAGTGTTTAGGAGCGTCGTGTACGGCAGACAGAAGCAATATGACCACAGCCGCCTTTTGCAATATTATATATTCAAAGATAGAGTGACGCGGTGCGGGCTCGCTGCCTTGCGGGTAGACTGTACCATCTGTAACAGTCCGTAGAGAAGGTTTTTGATTTGACGTGTGCAAAACATCTACGTGGCAAAGGTTTTATCAGTCTAAGGTGAAACAGTGAGAGTATGTTTACGGGAGAAGTGCGTTAAACCCTTGACATTGAGTAAATGCAACGCAGTTTTTGGTATTCCTATTTTATAAGCACACATATTATATTCTTCTGTGGACATACTTGGTCCGAATATTAAGCACAACTAATATTTTTCCCTGTAGACATACATGGTTCGAGTATCAAGTTAATTGTATTTGAAATCGTAAGGATCTTGGATAAGAACGAGCAGCGCGTCCGCAAAGCGTTTCAAACATTTTACTAATACATATGTCGACACGGCACATTTTGTGCACAGCTCAGCTGTGTTGAGGCAATGAAAGAGTTAGCTTACAGTAGAAGCGGCGGCTGCACTGGCTCATTTCAAAAATAAATTGTAATTTTCTCCCATTCCTTTACTTACTGCGAGATGCGACGAAAATAACCATCAATCAGTATGACGACGGCTTTATCTAAGCTAGTTTGATAGGTAACGCTATTGTGGGGAGTGTATCGTACAATTACATTTTGATTGAGCGGATCCGCCGCCGTAGTAGTCACAAACCTGCTTGTGTATCGGGAACCAAACGCGTGTTAATGTAATGAAACAAAATGTTCTGTGTGGCCATTGAGTAGTATAGTCTAGCTTGCTAATGATTTGAAATTTAGATGTGTATTAGAGTCGATATTTATTTTTATATAGAAATCTTTATCACATGGAGAGTGTAATTTTGTTGACGGGAACTTTATCGAATCGGTGTATAAGTATTGCGTGGATCCTATCCGTACCTAAGGCTATTATTTTAGCGATGACACACGGTCGTGTCGTGTGGGAGTAGGATTTTGCATTAGGTACTAGTTTCCGTGTCACAGCGCATAAACTAAAGACCAGCGTGGTTGCATTAAAGCCCTTTCACAGTTATTTTAACTGTGAACGTGTGTTTGGGTTTTAATAACTGTGAAGCCGGGGCCGTATCAGTAAGGCGATTGCGATGCGACGACGTTTTATAAACAAACGGTTTTAACGAAATCGCTGTCGTATCGCAATCGTCTTCCCCGCGACCCGGTCTGTACGGGCTGTAGTGCGGTTCCTTGCAGCCGCTGGTAATTTCCTTCATCTCGTATGCAAGGAATGGCAGTAAGCGCGTGGGTCTCGCTCATGTATGCTTCTATTTGTTGTGTTGTATTGTTTTAAGCAGTTATTATCACAAACATTTATAATCAATATTTACAGTTTGCATTTTTTTTTGTTTTTAGTTTGTATAACGACAAATATTATTTAGCTTGGAAGTTTTTAGCGTATGCATAATAACAGCATTCAATTATTTTTACTTAATATAATTATATGTTTTATTATAATTTTATTTAATCTTTAGGTAGGTAGGTCCAACAAATTCTTTCAAATTTTTATTGTATTAGAAATAGCGACGTAGTAGATAACCAATTGGGAGGTGCGTTCACATTCAAACGCTGGAGATCAAATTAATTATGTTTTTTTTTTATTTCTTTTTTTATGTATTTACTACGCGAAAGTATGCATTATAGCTTCTAATATCATATAGTAGGTATTTTTTAAACAAATAATTTTCAAATCCATGTGATACAAACGTGTAACAGAGATGTGAAGATTATAATTATTACTAGATAGGTAGGTTTAATAAATTTTAAATTCCATTCAATAGCTGATGTGTTTTATTTGTCGGCCTCCATACTTCTCGATAAGACATCCTCTCCTACTGTATTGTGAGTTTCCTCCCGCGCCTCATCTCATTAAGTGGTCGAAGTCCAACCACAGACGGTTGAATCGTAGCAGTTTCTAAATGTCCTCGTACTAAATGTGTTGGTATTCTGAAGAACAATGTGGACTGGAGTTTTGAGTTTGTCAATAGTGTAAGTTGTTTAATTGTATATAGTTCTGAAATAGGCAACGCTATTTTCAGGTACGATTGGTAAGTAGATGACATTTCTAATTATTTAAATTTTTAGTTGTGCAACTCTTAGTACCGCCGAAATAGGAGTGCTCATTCTCGCTCGAGGGGGCTCGAAGGGAGTGCATTTAAAGAACCTGCAAAAAGTGGGCGGTGTGAGCTTGTTGCGACGAGCGATACGCACCGCGAGGGATGCTGGCTTTAATGACGTCACTGTTTCCACTGACCACCCGCTAATCGCACTTGAAGCGCTACAAGGTGAGACTTTGAATAGTAGCAGTAAATTTAATTATATATCATTAACATCAAAGTACTGTAAGAAGCAGAGATTTAACAATGATCGCTGTAAAAGTATTCGCACACGCCAGGCGCGTGAGCCGCACTGTTGTCACGGGTTTACACAAGGTGTGTGTTATCCGCACTGCTGTAAGAGTATTCGAACACGCCAGGCGCGTGAGCCGCACTGTTGCCACGGTTTTACACAAGGTGTGTGTTATCCGCACTGCTGTAAGAGTATTCGAACACGCCAGGCGCGTGAGCCGCACTGTCGTCACGGTTTTACACAAGGTGTGTGTTATCCGCACTGCTGTAAGAGTATTCGAACACGCCAGACGCGTGAGTCGCACTGTTGTCACGGTTTTACACAAGGTGTGTGTTATCCGCACTGCTGTAAGAGTATTCGAACACGCCAGCCGCGTGAGTCGCACTGTTGTCACGGTTTTACACAAGGTGTGTGTTATCCGCACTGCTGTAAGAGTATTCGAACACGCCAGGCGCGTGAGTCGCACTGTTGTCACGGTTTTACACAAGATGTGTGCTATCCGCACTGCTGTAAGAGTATTCGAATACGCCAGGCGCGTGAGCCGCACTGTTGTCACGGTTTTACACAAGGTGTGTGTTATCCGCACTGCTGTAAGAGTATTATATTCGAACACGCCAGGCGCGTGAGTCGCACTGTTGTCACGGTTTTACACAAGGTGTGTGTTATACGCACTGCTGTAAGAGTATTCGAACACGCTAGGCGCGTGAGTCGCACTGTTGTCACGGTTTTACACAAGGTGTGTGTTATCTGCACTGCTGTAAGAGTATTCGAACACGCCAGGCGCGTGAGCCGCACTGTTGTCACGGTTTTACACAAGGTGTGTGTTATCCGCACTGCTGTAAGAGTATTCGAACACGCCAGGCGCGTGAGTCGCACTGTTGTCACGGTTTTACACAAGGTGTGTGTTATCCGCACTGCTGTAAGAGTATTCGAACACGCCAGGCGCGTGAGCCGCACTGTTGTCACGGTTTTACACAAGGTGTGTGTTATCCGCACTGCTGTAAGAGTATTATATTCGAACTCGCCAGGCGCGTGAGTCGCACTGTTGTCACGGTTTTACACAAGGTGTGTGTTATCCGCACTGCTGTAAGAGTATTATATTCGAACACGCCAGGCGCGTGAGTCGCACTGTTGTCACGGTTTTACACAAGGTGTGTGTTATCCGCATTGCTGTAAGAGTATTCGAACACGCCAGGCGCGTGAGCCGCACTGTTGTCACGGTTTTACACAAGGTGTGTGTTATCCGCACTGCTGTAAGAGTATTCGAACACGCCAGGCGCGTGAGCCGCACTGTTGTCACGGTTTACACAAGGTGTGTGTTATCCGCACTGCTGTAAGAGTATTCGAACACGCCAGGCGCGTGAGTCGCACTGTTGTCACGGTTTTACACAAGGTGTGTGTTATCCGCACTGCTGTAAGAGTATTCGAACACGCCAGGCGCGTGAGCCGCACTGTTGTCACGGTTTTACACAAGGTGTGTGTTATCCGCACTGCTGTAAGAGTATTCGAACACGCCAGGCGCGTGAGCCGCACTGTTGTCACGGTTTTACACAAGGTGTGTGTTATCCGCACTGCTGTAAGAGTATTATATTCGAACACGCCAGGCGCGTGAGCCGCACTGTTGTCACGGTTTACACAAGGTGTGTGTTATCCGCACTGCTGTAAGAGTATTCGAACACGCCAGGCGCGTGAGTCGCACTGTTGTCACGGTTTTACACAAGGTGTGTGTTATCCGCACTGCTGTAAGAGTATTCGAACACGCCAGGCGCGTGAGTCGCACTGTTGTCACGGTTTTACACAAGGTGTGTGTTATCCGCATTGCTGTAAGAGTATTCGAACACGCCAGGCGCGTGAGCCGCACTGTTGTCACGGTTTTACACAAGGTGTGTGTTATCCGCACTGCTGTAAGAGTATTCGAACACGCCAGGCGCGTGAGCCGCACTGTTGTCACGGTTTTACACAAGGTGTGTGTTATCCGCACTGCTGTAAGAGTATTATATTCGAACACGCCAGGCGCGTGAGCCGCACTGTTGTCACGGTTTACACAAGGTGTGTGTTATCCGCACTGCTGTAAGAGTATTCGAACACGCCAGGCGCGTGAGTCGCACTGTTGTCGCGGTTTTACACAAGGTGTGTGTTATCCGCACTGCTGTAAGAGTATTCGAACACGCCAGGCGCGTGAGCCGCACTGTTGTCACGGTTTTACACAAGGTGTGTGTTATCCGCACTGCTGTAAGAGTATTCGAACACGCCAGGCGCGTGAGTCGCACTGTTGTCACGGTTTTACACAAGGTGTGTGTTATCCGCACTGCTGTAAGAGTATTCGAACACGCCAGGCGCGTGAGTCGCACTGTTGTCACGGTTTTACACAAGGTGTGTGTTATCCGCACTGCTGTAAGAGTATTCGAACACGCCAGGCGCGTGAGCCGCACTGTTGTCACGGTTTTACACAAGGTGTGTGTTATCCGCACTGCTGTAAGAGTATTATATTCGAACACGCCAGGCGCGTGAGCCGCACTGTTGTCACGGTTTACACAAGGTGTGTGTTATCCGCACTGCTGTAAGAGTATTATATTCGAACACGCCAGGCGCGTGAGCCGCACTGTTGTCACGGTTTACACAAGGTGTGTGTTATCCGCACTGCTGTAAGAGTATTCGAACACGCCAGGCGCGTGAGTCGCACTGTTGTCACGGTTTTACACAAGGTGTGTGTTATCCGCATAGCTGTAAGAGTATTCGAACACGCCAGGCGCGTGAGCTGCACTGTTGTCACGGTTTTACACAAGGTGTGTGTTATCCGCACTGCTGTAAGAGTATTCGAACACGCCAGGCGCGTGAGCCGCACTGTTGTCACGGTTTTACACAAGGTGTGTGTTATCCGCACTGCTGTAAGAGTATTATA
The DNA here is from genome assembly GCA_918843915.1 of Notodonta ziczac. NCBI lineage: Eukaryota > Metazoa > Arthropoda > Insecta > Lepidoptera > Notodontidae > Notodonta > Notodonta ziczac. The sequence goes on along the minus strand of OU974044.1, from coordinate 11,273,843 downwards.
TTCGAACACGCCAGGCGCGTGAGCCGCACTGTTGTCACGGTTTACACAAGGTGTGTGTTATCCGGACTGCTGTAAGAGTATTCGAACACGCCAGGCGCGTGAGTCGCACTGTTGTCACGGTTTTACACAAGGTGTGTGTTATCCGCATTGCTGTAAGAGTATTCGAACACGCCAGGCGCGTGAGCCGCACTGTTGTCACGGTTTTACACAAGGTGTGTGTTATCCGCACTGCTGTAAGAGTATTCGAACACGCCAGGCGCGTGAGCCGCACTGTTGTCACGGTTTTACACAAGGTGTGTGTTATTCGCACTGCTGTAAGAGTATTATATTCGAACACGCCAGGCGCGTGAGCCGCACTGTTGTCACGGTTTACACAAGGTGTGTGTTATCCGCACTGCTGTAAGAGTATTCGAACACGCCAGGCGCGTGAGTCGCACTGTTGTCACGGTTTTACACAAGGTGTGTGTTATCCGCACTGCTGTAAGAGTATTCGAACACGCCAGGCGCGTGAGTCGCACTGTTGTCACGGTTTTACACAAGGTGTGTGTTATCCGCACTGCTGTAAGAGTATTCGAACACGCCAGGCGCGTGAGTCGCACTGTTGTCACGGTTTTACACAAGGTGTGTGTTATCCGCACTGCTGTAAGAGTATTATATTCGAACACGCCAGGCGCGTGAGCCGCACTGTTGTCACGGTTTACACAAGGTGTGTGTTATCCGCACTGCTGTAAGAGTATTCGAACACGCCAGGCGCGTGAGTCGCACTGTTGTCACGGTTTTACACAAGGTGTGTGTTATCCGCATTGCTGTAAGAGTATTCGAACACGCCAGGCGCGTGAGCCGCACTGTTGTCACGGTTTTACACAAGGTGTGTGTTATCCGCACTGCTGTAAGAGTATTCGAACACGCCAGGCGCGTGAGCCGCACTGTTGTCACGGTTTTACACAAGGTGTGTGTTATCCGCACTGCTGTAAGAGTATTATATTCGAACACGCCAGGCGCGTGAGCCGCACTGTTGTCACGGTTTACACAAGGTGTGTGTTATCCGCACTGCTGTAAGAGTATTCGAACACGCCAGGCGCGTGAGTCGCACTGTTGTCACGGTTTTACACAAGGTGTGTGTTATCCGCACTGCTGTAAGAGTATTCGAACACGCCAGGCGCGTGAGCCGCACTGTTGTCACGGTTTTACACAAGGTGTGTGTTATCCGCACTGCTGTAAGAGTATTCGAACACGCCAGGCGCGTGAGTCGCACTGTTGTCACGGTTTTACACAAGGTGTGTGTTATCCGCACTGCTGTAAGAGTATTCGAACACGCCAGGCGCGTGAGTCGCACTGTTGTCACGGTTTTACACAAGGTGTGTGTTATCCGCATTGCTGTAAGAGTATTCGAACACGCCAGGCGCGTGAGCCGCACTGTTGTCACGGTTTTACACAAGGTGTGTGTTATCCGCACTGCTGTAAGAGTATTCGAACACGCCAGGCGCGTGAGCCGCACTGTTGTCACGGTTTTACACAAGGTGTGTGTTATCCGCACTGCTGTAAGAGTATTATATTCGAACACGCCAGGCGCGTGAGCCGCACTGTTGTCACGGTTTACACAAGGTGTGTGTTATCCGCACTGCTGTAAGAGTATTCGAACACGCCAGGCGCGTGAGTCGCACTGTTGTCACGGTTTTACACAAGGTGTGTGTTATCCGCACTGCTGTAAGAGTATTCGAACACGCCAGGCGCGTGAGCCGCACTGTTGTCACGGTTTTACACAAGGTGTGTGTTATCCGCACTGCTGTAAGAGTATTCGAACACGCCAGGCGCGTGAGCCGCACTGTTGTCACGGTTTTACACAAGGTGTGTGTTATCCGCACTGCTGTAAGAGTATTATATTCGAACACGCCAGGCGCGTGAGCCGCACTGTTGTCACGGTTTACACAAGGTGTGTGTTATCCGCACTGCTGTAAGAGTATTCGAACACGCCAGGCGCGTGAGTCGCACTGTTGTCACGGTTTTACACAAGGTGTGTGTTATCCGCACTGCTGTAAGAGTATTCGAACACGCCAGGCGCGTGAGCCGCACTGTTGTCACGGTTTTACACAAGGTGTGTGTTATCCGCACTGCTGTAAGAGTATTCGAACACGCCAGGCGCGTGAGTCGCACTGTTGTCACGGTTTTACACAAGGTGTGTGTTATCCGCACTGCTGTAAGAGTATTATATTCGAACACGCCAGGCGCGTGAGCCGCACTGTTGTCACGGTTTTACACAAGGTGTGTGTTATCCGCACTGCTGTAAGAGTATTCGCACACGCCAGGCGCGTGAGCCGCACTGTCGTAGCGGTTTAACACACGGAGTGTGTTATCCGCATATACCAACGCATCCCACGATTATTTCCATCTCGCGACGAAATTGTATCGTTAGTCCATTAGGACGACGCCTGAGGCTTTTTTGGCAACGACAGCGGCAAAGCTAGCCAACAGGCAATAATGGTTTTACGAAGCATATATCAGAAATAAAATCCCTACCTATTAATGCTAATAGGTATATTATTTTTTTTTTTTTAATAGAGTAGCAATGTGAGTTTTTCACATTACTAGTATTCTCGCTAGCCTCGCCAGCTAAGCTATTGCTTGTGTTAGGAGTGGGTTCATGTCAATAGCTTAATGGCCAGGATAGGTATCGACCCCGGAACCTATCAGCTACGAGGGTGGCCCCTCTAACCACTAGGCTATGGATGCCTACATATTAAAATACATTTTCATTACTCATACTCTGAAAGTAGGTCTGAAGTTGCCTGAGAAGCGGGTTGAAAGTAATACTTTTCAGGCCCGGGAGTTTCGCTTTCAACTGACAGCTGTCAAATTATAAAAAAAAAACTAGTGCCATTTTCACATTTCTATGGAACCATGTTCAAACTTTTTCTACAGTCACGCAATTACAGCACGATGTAAAATTGAAATAACATAAAGTTAAGTATTAATTCAAGAATATATTTTTTTAAATGACTTAATTATAATTTAGTTTCAACAATTTCTTTAAAATAACATAGATTTGGGCAAAATATTTAAAGATGAAAATGAAAAATAATGGCTAAATAATGAAGTTGGCCGGCCAACGAAAAAAAAAACAAAATAGGCGGCAATCCGATTTTTTTTTCAAGTTGTAGAGTATTGTTTATACTTCCTTGTATTATTTCTTTAGCCAATTCCTGTTTTTATTTTTATTTTCCTTGTATTCGTAATGAAAAGCACAGTGTTTACCTCGGGTGAAAGACTGATTTTGTCCCTCGAACTATTAGCGCCCTCGCTACGCTCGGGCGCCAAACCCCGTCTCGGCACAAAATAAGTAACTTTCACCACTCATGTAACAATGTACTATTTAATTCTCTGTTTTGGGGGTTTATATAGATAAAGTGACAGTTATACATCGGAGTCGTGTCACGGCAACGGACTGGGCGCCGTCTATCTGGGGCGCAGCGGAGTATCTGGCCCACAGGCCGAATGTCACACTCCTCGTGTTATTGCAAGCTACGTCGCCGTTCACCAAACCAGATCAATTGCGAAGTGCCATAAGAAAAATTAATCATCCGGTTTCCTATGACTGTGTCTTCTCAGTCACAAGGTAAGTTACTAAGGCCGGGGCCACACCGGTAAGGCGATTGCGATGTGACGTCGATTTCTAAACAAATATTCGCTTATAAATGATACTAAGTGTACCTAACCACCGGGGTTATAGGGTTTTGATCGCTGTGACATCGTGTTTGCCTAACCGATACGGCCGGCGGCCTAAGCCTTATCATAAGTACCTAGTACCTACCATCTTTTTTAACGATGGTAGGTACAGGAGTAAGGTTTTTTTCTAATGTGAATGAATCCCCAACTCTAGAGAACATACTCGGTATCGATACAGGAATAATAAGTAACATCAATTCTCATTTTTTAGAAGCTTTAAACTTCGATGGAAAGACATAAATGGAAGATATCGTCCTTTAAACTTTAAATTAGACAGTCGATCCCGCAGACAAGACTGGAATGGTGATTTATTAGAAACTGGAGCATTTTACATATCAAGGAGATGGATTGTAGAAGCTGGATATTTTCAAAACCATAAGTTAGTCCTCTTGATTTTAATTTAAAAACTTCAGTTAATACAGCCGCCAGGCGTTAAAGCGCCCGCGTAGGGTAGCGAGCGGTAAAGTTGACACCCGCATTACGCCTTGACACGGTATATGAAGCTAGCGCGGCGGGCTTCATTTACTTCTCTGCTACCCAGCGGACACCCTATCATTGCTCTGTAATGCCAGTAGGTATGTACTGGAGTTGTAAGACTGGATTTGATTACGATTAAATAAAATATACTTACGAACTGTAAATAATCGAACTACTAATAATCGATACGCCAACCGATTATCGGCGAGTAACTGCTGTCAGTGCCTACTGTCAAATCAAATGTCAATAACTACAACACTAGTTTTGTGCTACGTAATCATATGTTTTTGTTCGAATAATATAATTAAAATTTATCAAGTTTTATGTAACAACAAGTGAATTTTAATAAACTATGTTTAATTTACGTGTTACAGTTGCTCAGTACAAGAAGTAAGTGACGCTGAAGCTTTAGAAATCGACTCGTATTATGATCTTCAAGCAGCTAAAACTTTACTTGGTGCTAACTTAGTTTGACTTTGTTCAAATAAAGTAATAAAGGTAGGTAAAGTGAGTTAATTTATTTGGAAAATATAGAATGTATCTACTTATTTAATGAGCTATACATTTCTATACTTAATATTCTACAAACCATTTATTTAGATAAGTAAAGTAGTTAGGTATTAATATGCTATTTACATTCAGGTATTATCATTAGATATTTACATTAATCTGGTGCATTCGAACACATACAAAACTATTATTCTTGAAGTCTTTCAAATTATCAAACATGTTAGTCATAAATATATATATTTCAAAGAAAATCAGCCCACCAGTTATGAACGACATTTGTTCTGCAACAAAAAGGGGCGTATACAACGCAATTTCAGTGCTCTTTAACTCTATATATGTAAATAGAAACTATTAGCCATTCTTTCGTCCCTCTCAGCCATGAGTACCGAGCAAGTGACATATGAGGACTTGGAAGCAACAGACCTGATCAGTGTAGAGCTGGTGCCAGAACGCAAGGGCCTCATCCTAAAGCACTGCGAGTACTATGTGATCTCACGGAGACACGGCACCACCGTCACGAGGAGATACAATGAATTTGCACAATTATATGATGTGTTATGTGCAAAATACCCATACCGGTGAGTTAAAGAGATAAACTACTATTGGTTAATGGTCTCAAACATTGCTGTGCTATTGATATTCATGGTTCAATCCCATCACTATATTGATAATACTGCTCTCCAAGTTGCCCCTTAACAAAAACAATTTTTTTGGTTAGATAGGTAGGTTTTAGGTATTTCATGATTATTTTATTGTAGTTTGTTTCTATTATTTTATCACTATCACGCTACTTAAGTTTGTGGTGCGATTGGTATCCACAAAAATCATGGTTAATATAATGTATAGTTAATTCATTACATGAATATGCATGCTGTGACTCTTACATCTCTGCCATATGGGTTAATTTGCTATAATCCATGCATCTTTTCATCTTTCATTTTGGTTTTATCTTATTTTATTGTTTGTTGCACTCACATTATTTACTATTTGATACCTACTTACAAATTGTTTCTTGATCTCGGACAACGTATGTTTTTATGGCAATTATTTAGAACTGGCTTCCACGAGACAGGTTTTTACCTAGTGTGGATGCCATAAGTAATTATAATTACGCATTGTTAATTTCCTATTACTTAGTTTATAAGAACTTTTCATGTAAACTTTTGTAATTACTGGAAATAAATTATTATTATTATAAAAAAAAAATTAAAAAAAAAATCTTGGTGAAATGAACTGACTATTATAACTTAGGGTACAATAATGTATCAAACCTACTTTTGCCCCAATTTCAATCATAGCTTTAACTAATCTCTGAGTCACATTATCGGGTGTTATTTGTGTCGCCCCTAACACATTATAAGGGTGAGATTTCTCTGGCGAGTTGCGAGCTATTTTCAGCGGAACTTCGCACACATTAAGCACTTGCAGAGAGTCCGTTGGTGTGTCTCGCTAAGACCTTCTCGCAAATCGCCAGTGGAATATACCTATAATACAATCATTGTTTAGCTTTGGGACTTTAAGATTTGTATTTTAATCTTGGCAGCGCTTTATGTCGCTTGCCGCCCAAGCGTGTGGTGGTGAACGGCGGCAGCCCGCGCTTCCTGCAGCGGCGGCGCGCGGCGCTGCAGCGCTGGCTGGGCCTGGTGGCGCGGCATCCGGTGCTGGCGCACGACGCGGACCTGCGCGTGTTCCTGTGCGAGACCACTGTCCGGCTGGAGAAGCCGAAGCACGACGAGTTTGTGCTGGCCGGCACGCAGGAATATAGTTCTGTGAGTAGATATTACGCGCATGTATTCAACTAACTGCGCAATGCAAACGTAAGCAAACGTGAGCGAACACGTAAGAAAGCAAAGATAATAACACACTTTTACATTTGTAAGCAAAGTTTGTAAGGCATCTATCTATACACCGGCCAACGAGAAACGATGCTAAAATGAATAGATTATTTTATTAAACCGTTATTATGTATCGCCTTCGATTATTTTAATAGATATTACGGTTTCCGAAGCAGAATGAACTGTGTCTTATTGCGTTATCTATTGTATTACATTTATTTGCTGTTCGTAATTACCTAACTTATCGTTTCAAGCACACATTACGGATAACAAGTAAGTAATGTATAGCCCCTCCAACTCCCCCTCTGTTAGCCCCTCCAACTGTACTAAATCTAGGTACTGGGTGTGGACTGACAAAAATACTTAAATGACCAGGATAGGGATCGAACCCGGAACGTTTCGGTGGCGAGGTCGGCCTGTTTCACCCCTAGGCTATTAACGTCTTTATATTACAGATTTACAAAATATACTCTTCAGCCACAGACCAATAAGTCATAGACGCCGCATAGCCGGGCACCCACGCTCACCTAAAATATGATTTGCCACTGTATAAGAAAAATCAATGAAATAAAATCATATTCTTACTGAAATATAAAGTATTATTTTTAAGTTGTTCGCGGTCGGCGGATTTTGGGAGACCTTGTTTTAGTCAATTGTATTATTGTACATACATTTATGTTAATTTATTTTCTAGGGTGAAATGTCTACGGAAGAGATGCAAACGGCGTTCCTGAGCGAGCAAGAACAGCTGCGACTGGTACACCTCGGCCTGTGCAGGCTCTCACAGATCTTCGAGAAAGGTTCGTATCCGCATGACATTACACCATGGTAGGTAGACCTCCTGCGCGGTAGAACTCAAAGCTACGCGATTGAAATTTTTTCCAGCCTTGTAATAAAGTAGCATGTACCACGGCCAAACATTAGCGATACGAACATCAATAGACTTTTTCATTACTCATACTCTGAAAGTAGGTCTGAAGTTGCCTGAGAAGCGGGTTGAAAGTAATACTTTTCAGGCCCGGGAGTTTCGATTTCAACTGACAGCTGTCAAATTATAAAAAAAAAACTAGTTCCATTTTCACATTTCTATGGAACCATGTTCAAACTTTTTCTACAGTCACTCAATTACAGCACGATGTAAAATTGAAATAACATAAAGTTAAGTATTAATTCAAGAATATATTTTTTTAAATGACTTAATTATAATTTAGTTTCAACATTTTTTTTTTAAATAACATAGATTTGGGCAAAATATTTAAAGATGAAAATGAAAAATAATGGCTAAATAATGAAGTTGGCCGGCCAACGAAAAAAAAAACAAAATAGGCGGCAATCCGATTTTTTTTTTTCGAGTTGTAGAGTATTGTTCATACTTCCTTGTATTATTTCTTTAGCCAATTCCTGTTTTTATTTTTACTTTCCTTGTATTCGTAATGAAAAGCACAGTGTTTACCTCGGGTGAAAGACTTATTTTGTCCCTCGAACTATTAGCGCCCTCGCTACGCTCGGGCGCCAAACACCGTCTCGGGACGAAATAAGTAACTTTCACCACTCATGTAACAATTTACTATTCTTTTCTTTTAGTATTTAACGTTTCGCTTTCATTTATATTTTAAGCAAAATTTCAGGTTCATCTGTGACGGAAAGAAACTGTAGTTTCCGTCAACCGTCAACCGAACCACAATAGTGCATTGTTACCCTAGGAATTAAAGTAACCAATAGTTCGAGGGACAAAATAAGTCTTTCACCTTTGGTAAACGCTGTGCTTTTCTTTACGAATACAAGGAAAGTAAAAATAAAAACAAGAATTAGCTAAAGAACCAAAGAAGTATGAACAACTCTACAACTCGAAAAAACAAATTAAGATCGGATTGCCGCCTATTTTGTTTTTTTTTCGTTCGCCGGCCAACTTTATTATTTAGCTATTATTTTTCATTTTCATCTTTAAATATTTTGCCCAAATCTATGTTATTTTAAGGAAATTGTTGAAACTAAATTATAATTAAGTCATTAAAAATATATATTCTTTAATTAATACTTAACTCTTTGTTATTTCAATTTTACATCGTGCTGTAATTGAGTGACTGTAGAAAAAGTTTGAACATGGTTCCATAGAAATGTGAAAATGGAACTATTTTTTTTTATAATTTGACAGCTGTCAGTTGAAAGCGATTCTCCCTAGGGCTGAAAAGTATTACTTTCAACCCGCTACTCAGGCAACTTCAGACCTACTTTCCGAGTATGAGTAAAGAAAATTTATAAAATTGCCGGCGGTAACCGACTTGAATTCGAACATAATTACTAATTCGTATCGCTTCTTGTTAGCCATGTTATATGTATACCACACATCAATTATGTTATTCCATCCAGATAATAAGCTGTCTCTATACCAAATTCCGTTTAACCAGTTTATCATGATTCTCAGTCAAATTCACAAACAAAATATACTTTCCCTTCGAATTCATAATAATATCAATAGGTAGGAAATAATGAAATTATAATAATAATTCATAATAAATAATTGCTATATAAAAAAAGTCACAGTAATCGACGCTGGCCTCAGTGTGGCTGTACCGAAAAGCATTAAGCTTTAGCCAAAACCTCCTCAATCGCCTTCTATGCACAATAGTGGATTCCCAAATTATATTATATTATTCTTTTTTTATAAAGCATACGAGTACTAGAAATATTAGTTTATCACTTTAAGTATTCCCGTTGGCCCCTCCAGCTAAGCTAATACTTTTGTTACATGGTCTAACATCAATAGTTTAATGGCCAGGTTGGGGATTGACCCCCGCACCCCTCAGCTAGGAAGGTGGTCTCTCTAAGCACTAGGCTATTCTATTATGGTTGACGGATGACATGGAATGGGTTAACGTTTCAAGTTGTATCTGGTAGTGGAAGGTCGGTGCGAGGCGGAGAAGGCGGATATCCGGGAGCTGGGCGCGGGGCTGGCGGCGCTGTCGGCGCCCGCCGCCGGCGACGCGCCGCGCTGGGCGCACGTCAAGCGGACCCTCGCCGCAGCCGCCGAGTGAGTCACCCACCCCCCACTACCCACTACTCACTACTCACTCTTCCCTTGGGACGCGCTGATTCATTTTTGACACACTTTACCCACATCCATATTGTGTAAAGGGTTATTAGTACATCATAGACAACATCGTTTGTTCTCTCAAACATTTCAAATTTTATGTCCGCTCTACAGAATATTACTACAACGACACGTATGACGAGAGATAGAGACTTAACATTTAGAGCGTTGAATTTAAATATTTTTATTTTTGTATTAAGGCTGATGAAATTAAATGAAATGAATCATTAAAATTCATAGAACAAAAGTGGTTTCCTGAGAGTGAGTATTTTACCAATATCCTGCATACCGCGGCTGACGAGAACCTAGAATTGCAATAATGTTCATGTTTAAGTCGGTCACTGCCGACATCGCAAACATTCGGGTAGCTATTTTTATATTTATGGTGAATTCTGTGTCGGAAACCGTAATGTTAAGGTTTCCGACACAGAATTAATGATTAAAAAAATAGAAGCGAAACGTTTAATAGTACATTGTTACCCTAGGGGTGAAGGTAACTTATTTAGGCCCGAGACGGGGTTTGGCGCCCGAGCGAAGCGAGCGAGGGCGCCATTAGTTCGAGGGACAAAATAAGTCTTTCTCCAGAGGTAAAACTGTGCTTTTCATTACGAATACAAGGAAAGTAAAAATAATAACATGAATTAACTACAAATAACTCTAAATTGAAAATTTAAAAACCCCCGATGCGATGACCTGTTCATCAAATGTATAATTTACCTAGTTCTTCCAAATAATGATGTTAGCGCGATTTGCGTAGCTCCCGTAGCTCAGTATCCATAGCTCATCTCGCAAATTCATCTGGTACAACTAGTTTCGATGCCAGATTATGAAAGCACCATTAAATCATTTGTTTTGGCTTCCTCATTTATAATCTAAGATGTACAATAATCAACAGAAAATCTGTGTAAAAGTATGAGACATTATTTTGTTATGACATTTTAATAATTGACATTAGAATAGACAACGAATCTAAATATTGATGTCACGGAGGTTTTATTCCTAGTAAAATATTGGTTGAGGTAGACGGGAGCAGCCTAGGTGAAGAATTTTCAATAACGCTAAAATTATTTTAAATTAGATTAGTTTTTTTATACTCTTTGTCAATGGCGGAGCAGCGCCCTCTAGAATTATTATAGCGTCATATTCCATGACCATTAACAAAACAAACAAAATTTAACGCATGCGCGTATCCATCATTTGAAACGTGACTTATGGAACGTCTTTAGTTCATACACAAATCTCAATAAAATTGGTAAAATATTCATTTTTTTCAGAATCAGGGAAACTTTTCAAATTTATAATATTGTAAAAAGCCAGTTCAGACTATTACGATCATTTAAAAATATAATAAATCTAAATCCAATCATCTCAAATTTCGAATGGATTCGAGCCGAGGGAATTGGTTTTGGCCGTGAATGTGGCTTTTTTAACCTACAAAAGGCGTGATACTCTGCAGCGGCGCCACCATGATAAAAAGTGACAAATCATAGTGGGAAAAAATGTACGATTAACGTATATAATGTACGTATATCGTATTTTAATGTACCTTTCCCAGGTACCGAGATAATTGACATTTTTAGTGGCGCCGCTGGGGAGTATGCTCTCCAGCGGCGCCACCTGGTTCTCATACTTATGAATGATATTGGCTGCTAAATTTTATTGGAAATAAATGTACCTATGCAGTCTACTATGTACATGTCAAAAAACATCAATATTATACAGTAGTTTAATTTATTTTGATCATTTATATTACCCTAAAAACGCCCGAACAGCTTAGGTTCACATACCTAGCACCGACAAAGCTAATGGTATTAGCAACTATATTCTATTGGAAATAAATGTTTGGACGCTAAATAAGAGGTACATGTTAAAATATATAATTATTAGACGGTAGTTTATTTTTTTTCATTAATTTAATGTTCCCCTAAAAATGGTCGTATACAGCTGAGGTTCACATGCCTGGTACGAACAAAGTATTATGGTTTAGCAACTATATTCTATTGAATATATAAATACGAATCCTGTATGTTATTTATAAGTAACAAATTATCATTATAAGACGATTGTTTAATTTATTTCAATTAATTAATTTTACCTTAAAACTCCCGTATACGGGTGAGGTTCACATACCTAGCACCGACAAAGCTAATCGTATTAGTAACTATATTCTATTGGAAATCAATGTTTGAAAGCTATATGAGAAGTACATGTTAAAATATATAATTATAAGACAGCAGTTTATTTATTTTCATTAATTTAATGTTCCCCTAAAAATGGTCGTATACAGCTGAGGTTCACATGCCTGGTACGAACAAAGTATTATGGTTTAGCAACTATATTCTATTGAATATATATATACGAATCCTGTATGTTATTTATCAGTTACAAATTATCATTATTCAATTCAAATCGTTTATTTTGTTTAGGCCTACGCGGGCACTTACAAATTGTCAATTTTACATATTTTTTTTCTTATATCTACAACCGGATCGGAACGCGACCTCGACTGAGAAGATCCGGCAAGAAACTCAGCGGGCTTGTCTTTTTACATGTCATATTTTTTTTTAATCGACAGTTGCTTATATTCAATAATTACAAAGGGTAGTAGATATTAATATAAATATTATAATAGCTCCAGTGTGTTGCCTTTTGATGTTACACAAATAATTCGGACTAGTAGGGCAATACACGCTACGCTTTGACATTATTATTGACTGTCGAGATTTGAGCTGCTTACTCCCAAGCTGATTTATCATCCAAATAATCCGAGATTTTGTAATAACCCTTTGCACTGAGTTTAGTTTTAATTAGGGTTTTAAACTTATTGATAGGTAAATCTCGGATTTCATTGGGAAGCTTATTGTAAAAACGTATACATTGTCCCATAAAAGAATGACTTATTCTGTGGAGACGAGTTACATGTACGGATAGCTTGTGCTTATTCCTTGTATTAATAGAATGAGCGTCGCTCCTTTTCTCAAAATTATTTGTATTTTTTTTAACGTACATGAGATTTTCATAGATAAATTGTGACACAACAGTTAGAATATTTATTTCTTTAAATTTTTCTCTGAGGGAGATTCTTGGAGCTAGATTGTAAATAGCTCGTATAGCTCTTTTCTGCAGAACAAAAATGGAGTTTAAGTCAGCAGAGCATCCCCAGAGCAGTATGCCGTATGACATAACGCTATGGAAATGACTAAAATAAACAATTCTAGCTGTTTCAACGTCGGTTAAGTGCCTGATTTTTTTAACAGCATATGCCGCACTGCTGAGTTTACCCGACAATTTTTTGATATGAGGACCCCATTGCAATTTTGCATCTATAGAGATCCCTAGAAAGACAGTTTCCTCCACAAGGTCCAATTTTGCTCCATTTAGTCGTATATTGGTTCCTACTTGTCTCACATTTGGCGTTGAGAACTTTATACATTTCGTTTTATTCTCATTAAGTAGAAGATTATTTACACCTTTAGCGAGTGCGTTGTTCACATCGTCTTATGACGATGTGAACAACAAAGACAGCTTTTACATTATTGTAAAAGCTGTCTTTTAATTTTAAATAATAAATTTCATAATATTTTTTTAAAATCTTCGCCAGAGTCACAGGACGAACGGCGGCGCGGCGCACCTCAGCTATAAACGGGCGTTTTCAAAGTAGCTTTAAATTTAATAAAATAAAATAAACTGCTGTCTTATAATTATATGTTTTAACATGTACTTCTCATATAGCTTTCAAACATTGATTTCCAATAGAATATAGTTACTAATACGATTAGCTTTGTCGGTGCTAGGTATGTGAACCTCACCCGTATACGGGAGTTTTAAGGTAAAATTAATTAATTGAAATAAATTAAACAATCGTCTTATAATGATAATTTGTTACTTATAAATAACATACAGGATTCGTATTTATATATTCAATAGAATATAGTTGCTAAACCATAATACTTTGTTCGTACCAGGCATGTGAACCTCAGCTGTATACGACCATTTTTAGGGGAACATTAAATTAATGAAAAAAAATAAACTACCGTCTAATAATTATATATTTTAACATGTACCTCTTATTTAGCGTCCAAACATTTATTTCCAATAGAATATAGTTGCTAATACCATTAGCTTTGTCGGTGCTAGGTATGTGAACCTAAGCTGTTCGGGCGTTTTTAGGGTAATATAAATGATCAAAATAAATTAAACTACTGTATAATATTGATGTTTTTTGACATGTACATAGTAGACTGCATAGGTACATTTATTTCCAATAAAATTTAGCAGCCAATATCATTCATAAGTATGAGAACCAGGTGGCGCCGCTGGAGAGCATACTCCCCAGCGGCGCCACTAAAAATGTCAATTATCTCGGTACCTGGGAAAGGTACATTAAAATACGATATACGTACATTATATACGTTAATCGTACATTTTTTCCCACTATGATTTGTCACTTTTTATCATGGTGGCGCCGCTGCAGAGTATCACGCTACAAAAGAGCTGATGATCTTCAAACGGCTGAACCGATTTTCATGAAACAAAGCTAAGAACACTCTCGATCAGAATACCTATCTAACAAAAGAAACAAATTTGAATTCGGTTCATCAGCTTGGGCGCTACGTTGCCACAGACAGACACACAGATCCACAGATACACATGTTAAACTTATAACACCCCTCGTTTTTCGTCGGGGGTTAAAAAAGAGTGAACAAGGATGTATGAACAATACTCTACAACTCGAGAAAACAAATTAAGATCGGATTGCCGCCTATTTTGTTTTTATTTTCCGTTGGTCGGCCATCTTCATTATTGTTGAGTCATCCACTCACCAGGACGACAGATGCGGGGGCCCAAGAGGAGTGGGACGCAGGCAGCGGGCGACCGGTCGAAGACGGCGCCCGCGCCATATAAGGCAGTCAGCTGTTACAAGCCTGGACGTAAACACGCGCTCGCGCATATCAATTTAATTACCATTTTATATTTTCTTATCTAACCGTAGACGCGACTACAACTGTTACAATCTCCTTGCACTCATTATAATTTATAGTATACAGTCCACTAGTTTTATTACCGCTCCAGCAACAAGCCATCGAAGCCCAAACATTGGTCCATCACCCGTTATTTTTTGAACGGCGACAAACGGAGCTACAAGGAGCCTTGCTAAGGATTTTAGTCGTCTTCATCTGTGTTCGTCGACATTTTCTTCACGTCGTGCATTGGAGGTCAAGAAAGTCAGCACGGTTTCAAAATAACCGTCTTTGCCGAATTTTTTTTCTCATCCAAAACCACAAGAAGAGGCGATCTACAGGACTACGGATACCTAAAGAACAGCATAGCAACGGATTTTTCGAAGCTCAAGTTTGGAGGCGAATACACAAATCTTCAGTTGTGGTCGTGCATCGAGAACCTCAAAAGACGAAACTCGACGTCACAGCTGTTGTCATCAGTGGTTTGCTTGCACCAAAAACAGTGAGATCGATCCATTTCCTATACTTATTCTTTATTTCATATCCACTACATTCTAATAATCAGTCATATACACATTTGGTTTCCATTTTTGCAATTTCATTTGAATAAAATTGCAAATCATCACGGGTTGACCTCACATTTGTTTTATACTGTTTTCATCTCTTCATATTATGTTAATTAGTTAGCCAGTTTACCAATATTTTTTGCGATCACTTTTAAACGCTTTTATTTCTCATATGCAATCACTCAAATCAGTTACAACCAAATACGCTGCCAACTTTTTCGCAAGCGCAACGCCTAGCTTATTTGAATAGCAATTACACGATTCGTAGTAAGGTGGCAATAAGTTTATCGGGCGCATAGCTATCTTTGCTCGCTTCAATTTTGCACTGTTTTTGTTCACATTAGCGCATTTTCTTGATTCCTTAAAATATCAATATGGCTGATGTTAAAGCTTTAATTAAAAAGCGAGCTTCAATCAAGGCCAAGCTTACGCAATTTTCATCTTATATAAAAATGTCAAAATCTTGTGAAAAGTTGAGCGAATTGCAATTCATTGAAGTCGAGTACAGGCTTAATACGTTCGAAGGCTTATACGAAAAATATGATCAATTACAGAACGACTTGGAAGCAATGGTGGACGACCCCAGCGAGCAATATGCAGAACGCGAAGAATTTGAAAAGCTATACTACGGCTTAGTAGCTGCTGCGCGTCAGCTGATCAGCAGCGCTCGCGGACAGCCTACGGTGGACGCCGCGTCTGGGGTGGATACATGTTCTAATCACACACACAAGCATAACCTAAACACAGTTCGATTACCTAAAATTGATTTGCCAACATTTTCAGGAAGCTATCATGATTGGCTAGAGTTTAGGGACACATTTAAATCTATTATACACAGCAACGATAACTTAGATAAAATCAATAAATTGCATTATCTTCGCGCTTCCCTGAAGGGTAGTGCTTCTCTTGTCATAGATAGCATTGACTTCAAATCGGTTAACTACGACGCTGCCTGGAAGTTACTCTGTGAGAGGTATGACAATAAGAGATTGCTTGTCAACAACCATGTGCAGGCTCTCTTTAATATTCAACCTATCAACAAAGAGTCAAGTAAGTCATTACGTCATGTCATCGATACCACTAATAAGAACCTTAGGGCTTTGGCAACTCTTGATCAACCAGTCCAACACTGGGATACACTTGTGATTTATATCATGTCTATTAAGTTAGATCAGATAACTAATCGTGAATGGGAAGAACATAGGAACTCTTTGTCTGAACCTCCAACATTAAGTGTTTTTATTACATTTCTTAGCAATAGAGCTGATTTATTAGAGACACTAGAGGAATCTAAGTCTGTAAAAGAAGACAAGAGTAAATTTAATAAGAGTTTTGTGGCACAAACTGAAAATAAAACTAAAAGGTTAGCATGCCCTATGTGTCATCAAGATCACTTCGTATTTGCCTGCGATATGTTCAAAAATCTTCCAGTGCAAGTTCGCATCAAAAAGGTTCATGGTTTCAACGTCTGTCTCAACTGTCTTCGTCCAGGTCACGAAGTTTTGAAATGTAAACTAGGACATTGCAAGTATTGTCGTGAGAAACACAACACGTTGTTGCATATTGATAGTGACACAGACTTTTCCAACACACAAAACATCGCACTGTCAATAAATCACTGCACTACATCTAAGGTCATTTTACTGTCCACAGCGCTCGTGCAGGTGATGGACTCTCAAGGCAACTGTCACACTGCGCGAGTCTTGCTGGATAATGGGAGTACAGCAAACTTCGTTTCTGAGGAGTTTGTACGTAACCTTCGCATGCCTACCTACACTGCCAAATCTAAGGTAATAGGTATCAATCATCTTTCTTCTCATTGTTCGCAAGGGTGTTCAATCAAATTTAAATCCTTCAATAGTGATTATGAGGTCAACATTGAATGCTTCGTCTTGTCAAAGGTATCTTCATCGACTCCAAATTCTCTTGTTGATGCTAGCAACATTCGTATACCCGATAATGTTCGTCTTGCCGACCCTACATATAATATTCCGTCTGCGATCGACATACTTGTCGGCGCGGAAGTATTTTGGGACATTATAGGCGCGAATAGTATCACATTAGGGAAAAATATGCCCGCCTTACACGAGTCAAAACTTGGTTGGCTTATTTCGGGTGTCATCTACCAAAGAAATTCATCTCATCATTTATGTATGCACGCTGACAGTGTACAGTCGGATCTCACTCGTTTTTGGGAGTTAGACTCAATAGCTTCAGAACATAAATTTACTGCTGAAGAGCGAGCGTGTGAGCAACTTTTCATAAATACCACTTTCCGCAATCCAGATGGACGGTTCGTGGTAAACATTCCTCTTAAAGAATCACCCAACGTACTGGGCGACTCATACACGATGGCTAAACAGAGATTTCTTTCTCTTGAGCGACGCTTAGCTAGGGACCCCCACTTCAAAAAACTCTATGTTGACTTCATGAATGACTATATAGAGTTGGGTCATATGTCTGATTGTAGTCATACAGCACTCGGTTCTTCTTCACCTTCACATTTTTTGCCGCATCACGGCGTTTTTAAAGAGTCAAGCTCTACGACCAAATTGCGTGTCGTTTTTGATGCTTCAGCCACTACGTCATCAGGCAAGTCATTAAACGACATCCAAATGATTGGTGCTACTCTACAAGACGACCTATTATCCATCTTGCTTCGGTTCCGTCAGCATAAAGTAGTCGTTAGCGCGGACATCGAAAAAATGTACCGACAAACAATTGTTAGTGATGTACATCGGCCTTTACAAAAAATACTTTGGAGAGCAGATCCGAGCCATCGCCTTAAAACATACACACTGAATACAGTGACCTACGGGACGGCATCGGCACCTTTCCTAGCCACTCGATGTCTAATTCAATTGTCTGAAGAGTGTTCTGATGCCTCGATAAAGCACACTATAGCACACGACTTCTATGTCGACGATTATTTGTCGGGTGATTCATCTGTTTCAGAGACGGTGAATAAGTGTCGTGCAGTCGTTGCTGTTCTTCAATCAGCGAGATACAATCTACGGAAATGGCAATCCAACTCACGAGAGGTGCTTCAAGCGCTTTGCGGTGATCATGCTGTTTCTGACTTTGTAGACTTAAGCGATAAGGAAATGTCGAAAACGCTAGGTCTTAACTGGAGATGTCACACTGATACATTTTCCTTTTCCATAAACATACCTTCCATCGTCAAAGCCACTAAACGTCAAATCTTGTCGACCATAGCGCAGATTTTTGATCCTATAGGCCTAGTCGTTCCTTGCATTGTGGAAGCTAAAATCATCATGCAGCAGCTTTGGCTTGCTAAATGCTCATGGGATGAGCCTGTTCCTGAAAAAATTCAGCACACTTGGGGTGCCTTTCAAACTACGCTACCTCTTCTTAATGAATTTAACATTCCCCGGTGGATAACATGCGAGTCACCATCTTCGTTGGAATTGCATGTCTTCACTGACGCTTCCGAAAGAGCCTACGGCTCATGTATTTATGTTCGCAGTATGGCGGCGGACGGACAAGTTATCGTGCATCTTCTCACCGCCAAAAGCAAAGTGGCTCCCATAAAGCCGACAACTATCCCTCGACTCGAACTCTGCGCTGCTTTGCTTGGTACTCGTCTTTACCTTAAGGTGCGTCACTCGCTCACTGTACCTATCGACGGGGTAACGTTTTGGTGTGACTCCACCATCGTCTTGGGTTGGTTATCTACTTCACCAACACAACTTAAGACATTTGTTCGTCATCGTGTGTCCGAAATTCAGGATTCTGTGGGGGGAAGTACGTGGCGCTACGTTCCGTCATCTGAAAACCCCGCAGACCTCGCTTCGCGTGGACTCAGAGCGGACAAACTATTGTCTTCCTCGTTATGGTGGTCAGGACCGCAATTTCTTTGTAAAGATTCAGCTTTATGGCCTCTATTTCCTGAATTTCGTCATGAATCCTTACCAGAAACCGTCACTGTCTATCATGCGGATATTTCACAACATATTGACAATCCCATTTCATTATTATGCACTAAAATTTCTAATTTCAATAAACTACAGCGCGTGATTGCATATATTCTGCGATTTGTAAACAAGTGCAGAAAACAATCTCACGAGGCGGGTACACTCACAAATATAGAGTTGACCACTTCTCTTAACATACTATTGAAACTCAGCCAGCGAGAATCGTTTCCTGAGGAATATCAAGCGTTAATGTCAGGAAAACCATTGTCAGTCAAAAATAAACTTATATCCTTATCACCGTTCTTAGACACGTCCTCTCACTTAATACGTGTAGGTGGTAGGTTGAGCAATTCATTTTATGATTACAACGTAAAACATCCCATTATCTTAGCTAGTTCTCACATAATTTGCAAATTAATATTCAACATGTATCATCTACAACTGATGCATGCTGGCCCTCAGCTCTTACTCGCTACGATTCGTCATAAATACTATCCCATCGGCGGTAGAAACTTAGCTAAACGGGTCTCACAACAGTGTGTGAGATGTTGTAGGATCAAGGCTCACACTGTCCAACCTATAATGGGTAACCTCCCAGAGCAGCGTCTACACTTAGAGTTTCCCTTCTTAGATACAGGGGTGGACTATGCTGGCCCTATCATGATAGCTGACCGCAAAGGTAGAGGGTGTAGACTCATTAAATGTTTTATTTGTATCTTTGTGTGCTTAGCTACACGAGCTATTCACCTCGAACTCGTGTCGGACCTTACAAAGGAAGCTTTCATATCTGCAATGCAACGCTTTATTGCTCGACGGGGGAAACCCCGTAACATGTTCTCCGACAATGGCACTACATTCGTTGGTGCCTTTAATGAATTGGCTAGCTTGCTCTCGCAAGATTTTGACTTTAGCCAAATTGATTCCGGAATCAACTTTTCGTTTATTCCTGCATACACTCCACATTTTGGTGGCTTATGGGAATCTGCAGTAAAGTCAACCAAACACCATCTAAGGCGCGTTTTGGGCTTAACAAACCTTACATTTGAAGAGATGGCTACATGTTTGATCCAAGTGGAGGCCATCCTAAATTCAAGGCCTTTGACGCCTCTATCCAACGATCCTTTAGACCTTACTCCACTGACCCCGGCCCACTTCCTAATTGGACGTTCACTCGTTATGCTGCCACATCCACAGATCCAGAACCTCAACGTCACCAGCCTACAACGGTTTCGCCGCATAGAATACCTCAAACAACATTTTTGGAGTCGTTTCACTCATGAATATGTTCTATGGCTTCAGGAACGAACCAAATGGTGCCGCTCTGCAGGTGAACTCAAGACGGGAACACTCGTCGTCGTCAAGGACAAAGGCTCACCTCCCTTGATGTGGCTCCTTGGACGCATCACCCAAGTGTTACCCGGCAGAGATGGGGTCGCGAGGGTCGCAGACATCCGTACACGCAAGGGTGTCATTCGGCGAGCCTTTAACACAATCTGCCCTCTTCCAGTCACTGCTGTATCTGCTGTTGAAGACACTTCAACCGGGGGAGCATGTTGAGTCATCCACTCACCAGGACGACAGATGCGGGGGCCCAAGAGGAGTGGGACGCAGGCAGCGGGCGACCGGTCGAAGACGGCGCCCGCGCCATATAAGGCAGTCAGCTGTTACAAGCCTGGACGTAAACACGCGCTCGCGCATATCAATTTAATTACCATTTTATATTTTCTTATCTAACCGTAGACGCGACTACAACTGTTACAATCTCCTTGCACTCATTATAATTTATAGTATACAGTCCACTAGTTTTATTACCGCTCCAGCAACAAGCCATCGAAGCCCAAACAATTATTCAGCCATTATTTTTGATTCTCATCAATGAAAAAACGGTAAATATTTTGCCCAAATCTATGTTATTTTAAAGAAATAGTTGAAACTAAATTATAATAAAGTCATTAAAAAATATATATTCTTTAATTAATACTTGTAAAGAATGAATCACACCAGAGTTTATTCACAGTGTTTTAATAATTCACTACATAAATGAAAATAAACTAATACAAGAGTTACACAGAATCAGACGATATTTACAAATTACAACAACGAAAACCCGACATAACAATTGAACGCGGCGCGCGCTGGAAGACCTCTCTCGATGGTCACGGAGTTCCCGCGCATGCGCAAATAATCAAAGAAACTCCTAGAGGGGAGTTAATGTAGGTTCTAATTAACTAATTTTAAATATTGCCGCGCATCCGTTACATACTTAAATTTATTTTATTTCAATTTTACATCGCGCTGTAATTGAGTGACTGTAGAGAAAGTTGGAACCTTGTCCAATAGAAATGTGAAAATATATATATTTTTTTTTATAATCTGACAGCTGTCAGATGAAAGCGATTCTCCCTAGGGCTGAAAAGTATTACTTTCAACCCGCTCCTCAGGCAACTTCAGACCTACTTTCCGAGTATGAGTAATGAAAAGTTACTTATTTTGTGATAATATCATTTATTAAGTTACGTATTGCTTCTCCTTGGCTATGGTATAGCCTTGCGTTGAAAATGGGCGAGTCGTGCGAGGAGGAGGTGAGCGAGGACGAGGCGGCGGAGCGCGTGCTGGTTGCGCTGGAGGCGGTGGGCGCCTTCCGCCAGCTCACCGCGCGCCTCACGCGGGGCCTGCACGCCGAGCGCGCCGCCGCTGCCGGCGGCAGCGGCAGCGGCGGCGCCGGCAGCGGCAGCGGCAGCGCCGCCGCGCGCGCGCTCGCCGCACGGCACCGGTACGCGCTGCGCTGCTGTCTGCAGGTACACTAACCATCTAAACTAAACACTCCTTCATATTTTTATGATTCCACCACTAACTAACCTAAACCACGTATTCATATTTATAAATTCAAAAGTCATATTGCGCGCATCGATTTACCTCACTCTGACTTTCTATCAGCTACAAAAATACCGGCTTAGTTGAAACTGTGAAATGCGGTGATGTGATGCTACTCATATTACTAATCCCTGTTGTTTCGGATGATCCCGTAGGAGAGCGCGGTGGCACGCGCGTACGCGCTGAACGCGCTGGAGTGCGCGCCGGCGCTGTTCAGCGCGCGCGGCGCGGCGCACGCGCGGCTGGCGGCGCTGTGGGCCGCGCTGCGCCCGCCCGCGCATTGATGCGCGACTCACGGCGACCGGTCTTAAACGAAATCAAAGTGTCTTCACAGCATTTTAATATTACATTGTTATCCTAGGGGTGAAGGTACTTCTTTAGTCCCGAGACGGGGATAAATATAGATAGTTCGAGGGACAAAATAAGCCTTTCACCCGAGGTAAACACTGTGCTTTTCATTACGAATACAAGGAAAGTAAAAATAAAAACAGGAATTAACTAGAGAAAAATTAGTGAACAAGGAAGTATGAACAATACCTCCTCCACAACTCAAAAAAACAATTGAAGATCGGATTGCAGCCTATTTTGTTTTTTTTTCCCGTTGGGCGGCCAGCTTCATTATGCAGCCATAATTTTTCATTTTCATGATTGAAAAAATGGTAAATATTTTGCCCAAATCTATGTTATTATAAAGAAATAGTTGAAACTAAATTATAATAAAGTCATTTACAAAAATATACTCTTTAATTAATAATTAAATTAATGTTATTTCATTTTTACATCGCGCTGTAATTGAGTGACTGTTGAAAAAGTTGGAACATGGTTCAATATAAATGTGAAAATAGAACTGGTATTTTTAAAATACTTTGACAACTGTTAGTTGAAAGCGATTCTCCCTAGGGCGAAAAAGTATTAAGTACTTTCAACCCGCTCCTCAGGGAACTTCAGACCTACTTTCCGAGTATGAGTAATGAAAAATACTATTAATACATTTAGAATTATTTTACCGTATTGTAAAAGCGGCTCCGCTGCAATCCGCTCGATGTAAATCGTAGATAACGCCAACACAACACGGGGCCACCAGTATTACACAAGTGTCACGGATATCCTTACCACAGGACTATTGACAGCATCGCGAGAAACACTATGGATTGCGTAGCGTGGCGCAGTTTATTTTGGAACCGACATAGCAACGAATCGTTAGACCACGTTAGACGATTTTGAATTGACATTATTAATAAATGTATCTAAGATGACATTCCAATACTTTAGTAAGAGTCTAATTTATATATGTATGTAATAAAGAAGTCGACAACATATAAATAGTTGTTTGTTATACAGTTTATAAAATTATTTGTTATATTAATCGAATAATATGTATAACTGACTTTCATTAATTCGAATAGTATTAGTTTAGTTTTAAGTTATCTATTGCTCGTATAAATACCAATTAATACACTTTAGTCGCGCCATTCAAATTAAGTTTGTATAAGTGCATACATACCTACTAAAGGTCTGCACTCTATTATTTTTAAATGTTAATTTTTTCATTCGAAATATTCGTCTGTGATAAAAAAAAAAATAATAATATATTAAAGCGGTTTTTAAAAGCTCATTATTTTAAATGTTAACTTTCAAATGTATTATGTAACTTAGCATAATGATAATAAGATGATTGAAAAAAACTTTCCATATTGTTATATAGGTACTGTTATAGTTCGATTATTTCACGAAGACACGTGCTATGACTCTTATGACACTGGCATATCGGTCAATTTGCAATAATTCACGCGCCTTCGTGCAATGCTGACTATACCTTACTATTAAATGCCACTATGCTCATTATAATATAATTATATGTTACGTTATATACCTATTTAAAAAATAAATAATACATTTATTTAAAGAAAATATTCGTTTCAATTGTTAAAATACCTACTTCACGTTGAATGAAGCGTCACAATATTTTCATCTCATGATTATATTATCCACAATGTAAGGCAATAATTATACCTTGTGCCCACAGGACCATGCGAAGTACTTACCTAATCATATCAACATAAACGATTGCTGACCAAACAAAAATGTTAGCATTAATCCATTACTAGTAAAAACGATTGTGCAATACTTTCATCCCATCATTCTTACGCGAGCAGTTTATAAACATGCCCTATTGTTCGATGGCGCGTTGACTCATCAGTGCCAAATAGTTTTTCTATTGAACATTAGATAGTGAGCAGCTGCGCTCTCGGCCGGATGGAAGTGTTCTTGCTGAGCGTGTGGCTCTGCCTCGCCACGGCGGAGGTCACCCAAGACCTCACGCACATCGAGGACTTCATGCAGCAGAGGCGATACGTGCTCAAGAAGAAGTACCGGCCGATGTACCACATCACCGCGCCGGTGGGGTGGCTCAACGACCCCACCGGGTTCGTATACTTCAGGCGG
Organism: Notodonta ziczac; assembly: GCA_918843915.1. Taxonomy (NCBI): domain Eukaryota; kingdom Metazoa; phylum Arthropoda; class Insecta; order Lepidoptera; family Notodontidae; genus Notodonta; species Notodonta ziczac. Next base: position 11,249,426 of record OU974044.1, on the reverse strand, counting down.
CAGTACCACATATTCTACCAGTATTACCCGTACAACGGCGCGTGGGGCCCCATACATTGGGGCCACGTGGTCAGCGAGAATCTCGTCGACTGGAGCTTCTACCCGCCCGCGCTCGTGCCCAAAGATACGTACGACAGACACGGCTGCCTGGCCGGCTCGGCTGTCATCCACAACAGTTACCTAACACTGATCTACACCGGCAACGTGGTATCCAACAACAAAACCCGCCAGACACAGAACATGGCGATCAGCGCGGACGGCATCATCTTCCAGAAGTACTTGTACAACCCCATCATCCTCGAGGGACCGCACGGCGCCGAGGACTTCAGGAACCCCAAGGTGTGGCGGTTCAGAAACGAATGGTACATGGCGATAGGAACCTCGAACGAGCAGCACAACGCGCAGCTACTTCTTTATACCTCAACAAACCTCTTCAACTGGGAACTGAACGGAACTGTGGCGCGCTCCTACGGGGACATGGGCAAGATGTGGGAGAACCCGGACATTTTCGAGCTGGACGGCTACCACGTCCTGATCCTGTCCGTCCAGGGGCTCCGGGGTGAAAGCTACAGGTTCAAGAACCTGTATCAGACGGGATACCTGGTGGGAAACTTCGATCACTTGCGTGGGAAGTTCGAAGACTTGGAGATTTCGACGGCGACATTCAATGAATTGGATTATGGGCACGATTTCTACGCGGCGAAGACTATCCAGGCCCTCGACGGCAGGAGGCTGCTGATAGCCTGGCTGGGAATGTGGGAGAGTGAGTTCCAGGAGTCTAGTGACGGGTGGGCGAGTATGCTCACGATAGTCCGAGAGTTGAAGCTCAACTTCGACGGTCAACTGCTCATGACGCCCGTGAAAGAAATTATACAATTGAGATCTGAAGTATTAGATGACGCGTGGTATAATCCGGGGGAGGCGTTCTACGCTGGCACCAGAGCTTTCGAATTAATCGTCAACTCGAGCACGGTGATGTACGACGCGGCTGTGATACTCGAGTGGAATGACGAGAGTCAGTATACTATAAGTTATTCGGCTGGACAGGGCTACGTCAGCGTAGAACGGAATGGAATAGATGGCATAAGAAGGGCGGACTGGCTGCCGGCATCCCACATACACTGGCGCATATTCATAGACTACAGTTCGATAGAAGTGTTCTGCGGCGCTGGAGAGATAGTCTTCTCGAGCCGTATCTACCCGAAGAAGGCGATCCAGGTGCGGATCGGGGGGGAAATGCAACTCCACGTGGTCCAGTACAAGCTGAGACGGAGCGTCGGGTTCGACAACAGAATACGAAAACAGCTGAAAAGTCGCTTTCGTGTTCGCCATCATTGATTGAGCTGTGATCTTGAACATTCGGAACGGGGGTTGTCAAAACCATTTTCAGTTCTTTAAAAGCTGTATCTCGATGTGTGTGTGTTTTCCGAGTGTGTAGGTACATACACCACAGCCAGTGTAAAGCGATCCCAAACTGAATAGATTATTTTATTAAATACGTTATTTTGAACGTTTTGACTTTTATTTTAATATTAAGGTATCCGACACAGAATGAACCACGAATTTGTAAGATGATCGCCCGAATGTTGACGAGCCTGGCGGTGGCCGACTTGGACTCGTACATTTATTATCATTTCGTTTCCCTTCTCGCAGGGCGTCATATACATGTTTCTTTTGTATGCGTTTAGAAAGCATACCTAGATGTTTGATTCGCCAGCAGTTATATAAACTAACGCGTTAACATTTCGCGTTCTCTTAAGCCTAGTCTTAAGCTCAATCATAAGTTTAAGCTTACTTATGAGTTGGATTTATTTGTTTTTATTTGCGTGCCGTAATAATAAGACTATGAGACCATTGAAGATATAGCCTACCTATCTGTGTATCGTGTGATGTAAATCTGTTCAGATGTTATGAAAATATCGATCGTATATATTATAATAAAACATCCATTATCTATGAACTGATCACGGAGCTCTGCTTATTGCGACGTGTGATCGATGCTTGATAGGTTCCTTTTATTTGTTGTTATATTCAACAACATACCAATATGATAAGATGCCACTTACGTCTACTGTTTTATGAGAATTTTGATTAGTCCGTTCAAGGCTAGACCTTAGATCAGTCAATGTCAGGTGAATCACACGTACCCAAGTGCAGTGGTAATGCATATATAAGACGAGCAGGGTTGACCGGCTATGCGGCGCCTATGGCTTATTGATCTGTGTATTTAAAACTCGCGGCTGTTTGGCTCAAACAGTCACTACACTTCGAACGGCTTTTCACTACTATTTAAAAAAAATATTAGAATGTTTTAAACCTCATATCCTAACCTTCCGGAAATAAATCTCTAAATGGTCTAATAGTCTGTAAATAATTTAATATAGCTGTGGTATTTTAATTCATTCAAATCGGTATCGGAAACGGATTCGGAATATTCTATGAACTACTAGCGGCTCGCCCCGGCTTCGCACGGGTAAATTACGGTTACATTGTTTTTAGTTAAAGGATCCCATTAAAAAAAAAATATAATATATCTAGCCTATGCCATCCAGGAATAGTGTAAATTCCCAACAGTTAAATAACTTATCAAATCGGTTCAGTAGTTTCGCCGCCGCGCCGGCCCCCAGGCCGCTATGTCCCAGCATTTTAAATATGTGATATCTTCTAAAATATTCGTTTAAATTACATGATTTAAAGGGCCATATTGATCTATATTAAATGCAAAATTTATTTAAGGTACTTAATTGGATAAGGATTAATGCTGTATTGCTTAAAACAGCTTCCTAAATAAGCCATTATTTCTCGTAAAAAGTAAAGGATAAAAAATGGTCATTGTGGGTTTAATCTCTAAAAGAGAGTCATATATCATCGCGGACTTTTTTGTAGACCTTTTTAAGGTGTACAAAACTGTAGTAAATTATTTTGATCTAACTCGTAGGGTTCAGCCAGCGTTTGCAATGTAAGCGCAAAAAAAAAGAGTTTATTTACGACATTTCCTGAGAAACCTCTAAAAATATCAGTGTTCCTCTACTATATTATGCTCTAAGCATACATAGGAACATACAGACAACGGGAAGCGACTTTGTTTTATAATATGTAGTGATTATTTGGACGATCGCTTGGCGCAGTGTAGGCCGCTCGGCTCACTGCATATGATGGTTGCGGGTTCGATCCCCGATGGGATAAATATCGGAAATGGCCATTTCGTAATCTGAGTGTCACTGGGATCGCCCCCGATACATTGTACGGTACCCATAGTACATGCGTTGCTAAGTTTGGGATCATACAGTTAGTAAGTATGTCAGTCTGGCGATATTTATTTATTTTATTACTTATTTCTGCCAATTTTAAAGTTATCCTGAAACTCATTTCACTGTTAGTAATCGTAAGACCTAATTTCCATTGATAATTTTGATTACTAACATTAAAACATTTTACAATAGTACATTGTTACACGAGTGGTGAAAGTGACTTATTTTTCCCGAGACGGGGTTTGGCGCCCGAGCGTAGCGAGGGCGCTAAAAGTTCGAGGGACAAAATAAGTCTTTCACCCGAGGTAAACACTGAGCTTTTCATTACGAATACAAGTAAAGTAAAAATAAAAACAGGAATTGGCTAAAGAAATAATCCAAGGAAGTATGAACAATACTCTACAACTCGAAAAAAATAATCGGATTGCCGCCTATTTTGTTTTTTTTTCGTTGGCCGGCCAACTTCATTATTTAGCCATTATTATTCATTTTCATCTTTAAATATTTTGCCCAAATCTACGTTATTTAAAGAAATTGTTGAAACGAAATTATAATTAAGTCATTTAAAAATATATATTCTTGAATTAATACTTAACTTTATGTTATTTCAATTTTACATCGCGCTGTAATTGAGTGACTGTAGAAAAAGTTTGAACATGGTTCCATATAAATGTGAAAATGGAACTAGTTTTTTTTTTTAATTTGACAGCTGTCAGTTGAAAGCGAAACTCCCGGGCCTGAAAAGTATTACTTTCAACCCGCTTCTCAAGCAACTTCAGACCTACTTTCAGAGTATGAGTAATGAAAAATAAATTTACAATTGGCAAGACCACCACGTAAGTACTTACGTTAGTTTCCGACATCGCTTCGAAAATATAGTTTGTTACCTCTGTTTGTTACATAAAACCACACCACCTACTTAATCCTATGGGTTTGGCGAAATGTACGTTCATTATTGGTACTTACCTATGTTATGTGCCTATTTTAGCCGTGATGTTTATTATTCGCTACGAGAGGTAAATATTCTCATCATCCACCGACGCCCGCAGACTGCGACCTTTTCAAAAGTAAATGAAATTACCAGACACCTACTCAAGGAACGTACGTGGACTTTGTAGCCGAGCTTTGTAGGAAACAACTTTTTAATTATGTAATGACGTCACATTAATGACGTCATTGAGAGTTTGTCAATGAATAATTTGTACAGATATACCATGCATGTTTGTACCTACCTGATTGGTCAAACGTCCTAGAAAATAGGCATCTTAAGTACGTACTCAATATATATTTTTTTTAATTTGGAACGTTTTTGCTTGAATATTTTGAATGAATTGTTTAGAGTTGCTTTTAAATATTAGGCGACCATTAAATAAGTACCTACAGAAGGTACGGGGCGGGGTATGGATGGACATGGACGGTTCCGTGCATGTAGTGTGCGTGTATCTTAGGATGTTAGCACACCAATTGATCGATAGGTATGGTCATACCCTTGACATGAAATGTCAAGGGTTCAGACAAGGTCAAGCGATGTGACAACATATTATGACTTATGTATGATAAACATTTTGAACGCTCTATACAACAGGTAGTTGTATGAATTCTGTAGATAGGGTCTTCGCAGTGCATGCCAGCGTGGACCCGTGGCACCCGTTACATATCGGAGAGTGGTAAACCATTGGTTTTTAATGGTATACCCGCGGTCTCCCACATCCCCCCCCTTTATAAGTAAGTATTTTATAAAGGATGTTTAAACTAATAAATAGAAACGTAACTATTAAATATTCTGTAGATGAGCCACGGATGAGCCTCCTGGGCAATCTACAGATTTTTATTCTTTGGTATTAGGGATATCAGAGTTAAATATTTCCATCAAATCTAGGAAGCATAGTCTAGACGTAAATTATTTGCAAAATTATAACAGATGTACAGTAGTAGTTTTGGACGGACCTCTTTAAATACAGATACACAATATTTCTTCCCTATATACCTTGCGCCTAGTTTGATGATCACTTAAATTTTCCTGTATCGGTTTTAGAGATTAGCCGGAACAAACTAACAGACAGACAATAACTTAAAACTGTGTATTTTGTAGTGTATATAGGTACTTCAATATGCATTTATTAAAAACTAATATTTTGCTGACAAAAGAAAATAATTCAAATCATTTATTTTGTTTAGGCCTACGGGGGCACTTACAAATTGTCAATTTTACATATTTTTTTCTTATATCTACAACCGGATCGAACGTGACCTCGACTGAGAAGATCCGGCAAGAAACTCAGTGGGCTTGTCTTTTTACATAATTATTGTCTTTTTTTATCGCCAGTTGCTTATAAAATAATAGTGGGTAACGATAAAATAATGGTTTTTTTTATTAAATTACTGGGTATTTTGACTTTATAATGTAGCAACACTGGTTTGAAATGTCAAAATCAGTCGGCGACTGGAGGTGAAAGGTTGTTCAAACAAGTTGTAAAAAATAGTTCTATTATCTAAACTGTGTGTAGTGGCGAAGTGCACGTTGAGAGGATAGTAAAAATTAGATTCCATGTCTAAAAAGTGAGATTAGAAGTTAATTAAATTCCTCCCAATATATCGAAATGGCCAATAAAATTGTTTATTTCGCGATTTCCGCACTCTGTTTTACTTTCGTAAATACGGATAGCGGATTAAAGTTTTACCAAGAAAAGGTGAGTAATGATACTGTTAAAATGCGCTAGATATCGAGTGGAACCTTGTAAAATGTCCTTTCTCCTTTGTTATGTAGATTGTAACTTTGAACATTAATGTGTGTACAGTTCTTTTTATATTGTGAATAAGTTCTATACATTTACTTTTCATCTGTTGTTTAACTTTGCCTGTATTAATATAATACAATTATCCTCAGCTATTTGAAAGCATGTCAGTAAATAATGTAAGTACCTACTTACTGTACCATACATTTCAACTTTAAGACCTTGAATACACATATTGAATAGGATCTAATTATTAATTTTGTAACTTTAGAATGTTACAAAATAACTGTCACGGGTAATTATAATTCCTTTTATTTATTTTTGAAATATATAAAAGCACTGCCTTAAAAAATCTATACTTTCAGTGCCATATGGTTACTTATTATTGTTCTTAAGACATAAAAATACTACCTATAAGAACCTATCTAATCAATAAGGTATTGAGAAGGTATTATCAGTGATTACAGAATCTGCTAGCTTTTTTCTTGCTTTGCGTTGTTGGATTAGTTTGGGCCATTTTGAAATTGGACACAAACAACCTTCAATAGGTACCTACATTTTCCTCATCCAGATCCATCCATATGTTTCTGTCAAATATACTCACATTTTATTTCAATTGCTAAGTTGATTTACAGAATTTCCATGAAGCCCAAGAGCTAACAGATCAGAACATCAAGGATATAGCAAAATTATCCGATATGGATCACTTCAAATCTGTGTTGAACGAAATACTAGTACCGCGAGTGGTGGGTACTCCCAACCACGAGAAGGTGGGCAGCTATATAGTCAATCAGATGAGGACTTTGGGCTGGGATGTTACTGAGAATGTTTTTCCGGACAATACACCAGTCTTCGGAGTCCTAAACTTCAAGAACATCATAGCCAAGTTGAATCCGGATGCTGATAGATACCTGGTCCTCGCCTGCCATTATGACAGTAAATATATGAGGGAACATGTTTTTGTTGGTAAGTATTTATTAGCTTTTGAGGCAATGTAATTATTTTATTTTTTTTATGATTTCTAGCAATGTGAGTTTACATTATTAATATTCCTGTTAGCCCCTCCAACTAAGCTAAAGCTTGTGTTAGGAGTGGGCTAACTTCAATAGTTTCATGGCCAGGATGGGGATCGAACATTGAACCTCTCAGCTATGAAGGTAGCCCCTCTAACCCCATAACCCAAAGGCTTACCCCTTAAATGTAAGAGAAGGATTAAAGTGACTGTACCAGGTTTTACCAGGTTTGAAAATAATTAAGACACAATATATAGCCACACTAAGCACCTAGATATACATGGCAAATTATTAGATCCAAAACATACCTAGTCCTATATTATGTGGGAGAGCACTGGGTTATGGGGTATTCTTACCCCCAAAACCTCCCCAGGTAGCTTTCTGCATGTTGGAAGGAAATGGATATCACCAGCTGAATAGTCACTACTCACTAGTCACGTGACGCGCGCCGCCACCGTCCTCATAAATGATATAGGACCACAACAAGTATTTTTTATTTAACAGGTGCTACAGACTCAGCCGTGCCCTGCGCGATGATGATAAACTTGGCTAAAGTGATGTCCACACAGCTGGAGAAGCTGAAGACGGCTCGTCTGAGCCTCATGTTCATATTCTTCGACGGCGAGGAGGCCTTCCGGCAGTGGGGGCCCAAAGACTCCATATACGGGGCGAGGCACCTGGCGGATGCGTGGCACGGCAGCGAGTACAAGGATGGAGCCAATCACTTGCAGAGAATGGTATGTCAATATTCCGTATATTTTAGCGCAAAGATTTGTAGGAACATGTATATTTTTACATTTTAGCGCAATTATTTGAACAATGTCATACCGTAACATTTTAGTTAAACGATTTGTAAGAAATAACAAAATAGGTAAAATAGTATGTTCATAGGCATATTATTGTTGTACAAATAATAATTTTGTACGCGGTCGAAGCGATAGGTCATGAATTTCCCAGTCATATGGCATAATTACTGATAACTCATTATTTCCTAAGGTTAACACGATACAAAACACAATCTATACGCGTTTATAGCTCATAAATAATAAGAAACAAATCAGCCCTTTTAACGTCTCGCTCCTAGGAGTCCCTCCCCTTACTACGAGGGGCATTCAGGCCGCAATCCACCACCCTGGTCTAGTGCGGGTTGGCAGATTTCATATGACATTCGAAATTTGTTTAGATTTTCCAAGACATGCAGGGTTCCTTACGATGTGTTCCTTCACCGAAAGCAAGTGATAATCATATTGTAATTATGTTACGCACATAGATTTCAAATAGCCCAGAGGTGCGAGCCGGGGTTTGATCCCAGGACCTAGTGCCCGCGTGCTTAACCAATCGTCTATCACTGCTCTTTATAGCCTAATACAAGTAAATAAATGCGTAACAGTTATAAAAGGAGTATCTCCATGACTTCTATGCGTTTTTCGTGGCAACATATGTGGCTAAGAGTTTCGTTCTCTAGCGACAGTGACCGTGAGGCTTGTGGCAGTTAATAGTAGGCATAAACCACGTCACCACCTACGTCAGGGTCTTACCATATCAGGCCGTCGCGTCCTTTGGCGAGGAAGCGATAGCCCGCAAGGAGGCCGCAGGAGGGTCTGTTTAAGTGGACAGCCGCTGGTGGGCTGCGCGATGGAACACCGACAGGTTTTTAGTGAGTAGGTGTCGCACATACCCAGTCTGCCTCCCCGTGGCAGACTGGGACCCATGATGGGTTTACCTGATGTAAAAAAAGGGTCTTACCATATCATTCGATTTAAGTCGATTGGAGATCGAAAAACCGACGATCGATGATAGATCGAACGTTGATCTATGTAGGAACCTTATTGGTATTTTGATAATCCCTTCCCAGGTTTTCTGTGGATTTCGTAAGGCTTGAGAATGACGTATAGGTAGGTATTGACTCAGCTGCCCCCTTCTCAGCCCATCATTCACTAAGACGTAAATATAATATGAATTGCTTTCTAGCCAACTATTATCAAAATTTACCGCCCCTTATAAGTGGCCGCCTTAGCCCAGGACCTAGTTGGCCGGAACGGAAGTCCATCACTGTATTATTTACACCGAATCTGAAACAATTAAAAACCCAAATAATAGGTATATCAATAATGAAAAGTCTTATAAAATTTGTTAATAAATATTCCATTTCGAGTTTGGTCTTAGTATAAATATATTATTTATATAAAATTCTCGTGTCGTGGTGTTTGTTGCCAAACTCCTCCGAAATGGCTCGGCCGATTTTCATATTGTTTGTGTGCATATCGGGTATGTCTGAAAATCGGTCAACATCTATTTTTCATACCCCTAAATGTTGAGGGTGGTCCACCGCTTAATAATTTATATGGCAAAGTAACGTTTGCCGAGTCAGCTAGTTTTTTTTATAATATGCAGTAGTGACGTCACGTATGCTCGTGCCCCAGGATGTGTTGGTCCTGCTGGACCTGCTCGGCGCCCCGGACCCGGTGTTCTTCAGCTACTTCCAGTCCACCGAGAAGTGGTACGTGCGGCTCGCGGCCGCCGAGCAGCGGCTGGCCGAGCTCGACCAGTTCCAGGGCTACTCCCGCGGGAAGGTGGAGCAGACCTACTTCCGGCTGAGGAGTTCCGGCGCTGTGATCGAGGACGATCACATACCTTTCATGAGGAAAAGTGAGTCATGATACAGGTTGAAACAGAAAGGGTATACTATTTTTTTTGCAACTTAACTTTGTAATTCTAAAACTATCAGCTTTGGAGGAAACTTGAAACACAAAAGGTGTTATAGGAATACAGCTGTTGACAGATTTTACAAGTCTACAAAACCTTTATTACTTCAACTGTCCCACAAAGCCGATAAGTTTTAGATTTACAAAGTAAAATTGCAAATAAAATAGTATACCTTTTTTGTTTCACCTAGTATTTGTGTACAATCGATGTGCCTAGACAGGAAATTGGCGTAAAATAGCTGTAAAAGTTGCGTTTTGCATGACGAGTGAAAAGCCGTATGTCCAATCCTCAAGTAGGATAGAGGTAGGGGAAGAGCCCTCCTCAGTAAATAGTACTAGCCTCGCGTTATAAATATGGTTTTACAAACAGTATACCTTCGCCCAACCCTTCTATAAAAAGTGTGATTGCATTTTATTACGGCACTAGGTATGTGTGTATAGATATAAAACTTATGTGAAGATTGTTATCTCCACTTGTTTTAAAGAGGAACTAGCCAAATCCGTTACCACGAGTTATCAATAACCATGTGATTTGGCTTACATGATAACGTAACGACACGTAACACTGTCAAATATCAATATACAAATAAATAAAAATGAAGTGTCTGTTTGTAATATCAAAATAATAGCTGTTAAGTTAATGCATAATGAAAGTATATTACTTTTAACAAAAACAATTTATAATTATATTGTCTGTCTTTGTACCGGCCAATCACCGAAAAGACTGGGCTGATTTTGACGGTACTTTCACTGGCAGATAGTTAGTGTTATAAGGAGTAACTTAGGCTTACTTTTATTTTATCAAAGTACGTGGACGGAGCCGCGGTCAATAGCTAGTGAAAAATATAAATTTCTCGTTTCACTGGGAGTGTTTTAAATAAATTCGTGATAAAAAATAACAGATTAGGTTGAGATACACACACGATAACACATAAACTGCTAATAATAAATGTCGCCAGACTAACCCAACGACTGTATGGTCACAAACTAAGCAACGCTTGTACTATGGGTACCGTACAATGGACGGAGGGCGATCCCACTGACACCCAGACCAGGGAAAATTACGAAAAGCCTTACCAACATTTTCCCGGCCGGGAATCCGAACCCGCAACCACGCGGTGCAGTTAGCTGACCGACCTACGCTTGAACCACCAGCTAGACCGAGCGGTCGTCAAATTAGTTATATGAGACATAAAATTACCACACGACACCCCTGACTTGAGATTGTCAACAATTTTATTAACTCCATGCGATTGGGTAGACAAATACCTGGGCCCTAACCACGCTAGCTACTGAAATCGTAATAGAAAAGCAAACGCTCGCGATTACGTTTCAAACGCTCCGCTTTTGACGTTTTGCTGAGCTTCACGATTTCTACTGACATTGATATGGTATGGTGTCAGCAAAACGTCAAAAGCGGAGCGTTTGAAACGTAATCGCGAGCGTTTGCTTTTCTATTGCGATTTCAGTAGCTAGCGTGGTTAGGGCCTTGTACTAATGTCTGGGTGTCGATACTAATCAATATTCAATGCTGGTAATGCATTATTTAATTCTTAATACTCAGTATAATATTAATTGTGGCCTCCCGACACAAAGGCATTCTAAACGGCAAGGTTAAATCCGTGGAACTGTTGTATGTACGTGCGACGTTATATTCGTTTTTATTTTATACCGGGCCACAGACCAATAGGCCAAGACGCGACTTATGTCCACTATTTTAATGAGAATGCAATCGTCAAATGTTAGCGGGGTTTCGGGGAAGACTGCGTATTTTATATAATTTTTTTTTATATTAATGGCCTCTTTCCATTGGGTCAGGCCCAATGTGATTCTGCCAATGTCGACGTAGTAGAGGAGACACGATGGAGATGAATGAATATTCTTCTTCTTCTTTATTTAAAAATATGGCCCACCCAAGTTAATAGGTATTGCGCCAGTGTCACGTAACAAATAGCAATACAAACACAATTAATAACAATACAATACAAAAATGTGACCGTCCATTTTGGAAAACCAAAATGGAGGCCACTGCGTATTTTGTTTGGCAAATAAAATCGTAGCTGCGGTGTTACGTATGCAGTGGTAACCAGGGCCTGTATTAATAAATCGATCTTAAGTCTGATAGCGATCTTGAGTACGCGTTTGACATGACATTTTGTATTGCGACGACATAAGAGTGACCGTGAGTTAGCACTGGACGAAACATGTTCGCGAAACATGTTGCTGTCTCTATTTTATGAAAACAAAAAATAGAGACAACAATATGTTTCGCCAACATGTTTCGTCCAGTGCGAACTCACGGTGACATTTTCAAGATCACTTTTTGACTTGAGATCGATTTATTTACGCGCGCCTGAAAGGGGTAAAGTGAGTAAAGTCGGCAAGCCGCGCTAATAGGGTTGCCACTACAATTATTTGTTTTGTTTTCAGACGTAGACATCCTTCACATAATCCCGTCGCCGTTCCCTGAAGTGTGGCACACGGCGGCGGACGACGCGACGGCCCTGGACTACAACACCATCGAGAATTTGAACAAAATAATGCGAGTGTTCGTCGCCGAGTACTGTCACGTGCAACCCTAGTGCTAGCCGCCGCGACGGGTGAGCGAATTACTGATGTCGTTTAGCTAGTGACAACCCTAGGTACCGGACTAGACCGGACAGTTTAGCTTATTTGTACTATAGGACTATCTGTAGTCCGAATAAAAGGCTTTATTATTATTATTATTATTTATACTATAGGACTATCATGTGACCAAATTGTCACATTAAATCCTCCTCAGCATGTATCATATACTTACTAGGTGAAACAGAAAGGGTATACTATTTCTTTTGCAACTTTACTTTGTAAATCTAAAACTATCGGCTTTGTGGGAGAGTTGAAGTTCTAAAGGTTTTGTAGACTTATGAAATCCGTCAACAGCTGTATCAATAACACCTTTTGTTCTTTTACGTTCTTTTACGTTTTCGTTCACCTTTAAGTTTCCTCCAAAGCTGATAGTTTTAGAATTACAAAGTTAAGCTTTGAAAAAATGTATGTATACCCTTTCTGATTCAACCTGTAGATATGAAATCTCACGTTATGGCAATGTAATTGCCAATGCCAAACTATTGGCTCTTTGAATTTTGAACTAAACTAAATCGTTGACATTGCAATAAAGTTAAAATACGTGATAAACACGAGTTATGACGACATTATTTTTAGTTGTAGGTATCGTTAAGTGTGAAAGGCCATCTCTAAATAAAGTGAAAGGGAATAATGGTGACACAATTGTTGTCTGAGTCGCGCGTGGTACGCTTAGTTAAATTTTTTGTATACTTACTTATATCTACTCAGTTTAAAGCCAGGCTGAGCACAATCTACTAACGTAATCGTATCGCCGTCGAGAGTACGTGCTGTCATAACGTTACAATACGTAAACGTTAGATTGCTTAACATCAGGAGGGTCGAACACCATCTTGATACTTTTATCCGGGGTAGCATATTATTTATATAAAATATTTCGTGTTTTAATTTTGATATAATATTTTATATATTTAAGTTATATTTATTATTACTAAATTGACTTCACAAAGGATTATGGCATGAGATTTTAAAATATTTGTATTAATTTTGTTTTTGTATTATAAATACATTCCAAAACTTATTATTATTGTGGAACTGAATAAATGTGGTTAGTTTATTTTATTGTACAATAGGGTTTTCTATCGTTATATGAAATCGGAATTCTACGCAGGTAGAAATCAATCAACAGAATAACCCAGGGGATACCAGACAAACATAAGCTTGTTCGGTCTTGAGCGTATTTGTAATGTGTTCGTTAACCTAATAATAAACAGTTCAATCAAATCAAGGAAAATAATTTCATATGACCATCATTGATTGGTTCACTTGTTTATTCAAGTTGATTGGTTAGCCGAATTTAAAGGCAGATAAATTGTAATAAATCTATAGGCAGAAGTGACCCGAGGAACTTTACGAATAAGGTCTAGGCACAGCTGGCCAAAAGTACGTGATATGAGTTGACCTTCCGAGCTGAACTTAACAACACGCATGACGCGCTTATCAGAGAAATAACGCAATAAAAAAGTATGAAATTGTGAAATTACAAAGCGTATGGTAGAATATTGTTTTATGTCTAAGAGTTCTAATAAAGAGCGTAGCACAGACATCATGGTTTAGGAAAGAGCTAGGTATTTATACAGGGTGTTTCGAGAGTCCGAAGTAACCATTTAGGTCTATATACGGTACCTGATATACGTAGCATCCCAGTGAAGACAGACTATGAATACATATTTTATTTGTAGCAGCCACCAATCTTCAAAAAATTGTAAAAATTACTGTTTTTTGTTACATTGTAATTGGTAGGAAATATATTATATTTATTTCCAGAAAAGGTCGATAAATCACCTCTAAACCCTCAACACTCAAGAATTATTTCGGATGTTTGAGACACCATGTATAACATACATACCACAGACTTAGAAGTCTGTGCATACATACCTATGCCTGATTCCCTGCTCATAATATATTCATCCCCTGGGTATAGGCACCCCTGATTCCACTGCAATGGCTACTATCCAGCTCCCACTTACGCTACCTCTACATTCTTACATCTATACATGCTCTATCGTCCGTTGAGACTTGAGGGTGTGGCGGTCTTGACCTGTCTATCGACTATTTATTTCCTTGAATATTTATCTGTCATGTGTGTAAGTGGGCCCTTTTTACTGACACTTCCGCTCACGTTCGCTCCGTATATACTAGTGATGTAACGAATGTTGGATTTTTGACATTCGCGAATGCGAATGCGAATGCGAATATTTGGCTTCAACATTCGCGAATGCGAATGCGAATGCGAATGTTGACTTTCAAATAACTCTAAATTGAAAATTTTAATAAAAACCCGAGATAACTACTTTTTAAACTACAAAAGGGCTGATAATTTTCAAACGGCTGAACCGATTTTCATGAAACATAGCTAGGAACACTCTCGATCAGAAAAACTTTCTATAAAAAAAGCATAATTAATATCGGATCACAATCTGAATTGAAAAAATAACTGTTCACGAATTGGTTTAAGACCTAGAGAATTGCAGGATTAATGAAAAATAGAACAAGTATATATGAAAAATAGGTGCGCCGTAAGATTTTAGGGTTTTCGTAGTCAAACTCGGAACCCTTATAGTCTCGCCATCTCCGTCTGTCCGTCTCTCTGACATCACAGTAATTTTATTTAGAGAGTATTACGGATAAACTACTGCAAATTGGCAAAAAAATAAATTTTGAAAGCAAAGTTATTCCATTGTACCTCCCGTACTTAAGGAGGGGAGTGGAAAAAATGTTTACTCACCCCCTCGAGTGAGGTATTGTTCAGTAGGTATTTTAAAATAATTTGAAGGTTTCTTTGACAGTTTTTCAATATTAATTCCCGTTTACGAAATATTGAGTTTCAAAGTGGCCTTTTTAACGTGAGTTGCAAGATTCATCCTTTGAGTTACAATAACATTATAAATGGTTTATTATAGGAAATAAATAGTTCTTTAGTTTTAAGAATAAATATATTAAATTTTAATACGTCTAAAGTTTGGACTGAGTTTATAACCCACACACTACTGCTTGTGCACCCAGTCTAATCATGACTTAATTATTTGAATAAAAACTCCTAATAAGAACTTTTCATCAGTCCAAAAATAAGATAAAGATATGACACTTTTGCTTAAGATGTCTATGAAAGCCTGTGATTTTTTGTAAATTTAGTAACAGAATATTTTACTATTTTATTTATACGGTGGCCAATACTTTATTAATTTCGCAGAAATTAATAGGTTACGAGAGCCGCCGTATTCAATGTTTCATATCAATCAAAAATACATCACTTTTATATTTAGGGTTCCGAATTATCGAAAAGTGGCGGGATGTCTATGGAACCCTATACATGTAGTATGCGTAGTCTGACATGCATTTGGCCACTTTTATTTATCTATGGGTCTGACAAAGCCAGATATATTTATTTATAATATTTTAATAAATTTTGTTAATTTATTTTATAAAAATGTTTACTATTTTAGGATTCTCATGAAAAATGTAAAGTCAAAAGCACTCGTGCGTAATAAGCTGCTTTATGAACGTAAAAGCAGTGCAATATGGGCCACCCAACGAGCAAGATTGTTGAAAAAAATATATAATTCTTACTAGTTGTATTAAAATTCCTTTTCCATCTATACATAATTTCCTTTTTGATTTTCAAAAACATTCGCCAAACATTCGCATAGATTCTTGCGAATGCGAATGCGAATGCGAATGTCAAAAAATATGCGAATATTCGCGAATGCGAATATTCGTTACATCACTAGTATATACATATATTTCGTCAGACTCACGTATTTATTATGTAAATAAAGATGATATATAATCTAATGTACTTATTTATTTTACACATCTATATATTGTATTATATAGTGCGTAGAATTTAAATATTTTAACTATTTTTTTAGTAAAATAAGTAGGGTGACTTCTTTCTGAAAATACTAGGACCAATATTCAGGTTTACAGACTTATTGGCATAACGCGATTCAGCACGGACTTAAACATAGTTAAAATACTCTGTGTGATTCAGTATAAAAAATATATTACCTTCTTGTATCGTCATTTTCGCCTAATAAAAAAAAAATGTCCTTGTCACGCGTTCCTACTATGTACGAAAAAGATGGCAATAGGTATGACTTTATGGTGACCGCGCGTTGTATTATTTCGATCCTATAACGGTTTTGTGTATAACCGAAGGATTTACTCAAACTATCGTGTTTATTAATATGATGAGATTTATTTATATTATAGGTATAAATAGTATATAAGAATCAAACAACGTAAATTATACTTTAATATTATATTGAGTAGGATAAAATTGTTTTCCATATAAGTAAGGCTGGATTTTCTTGGTAGTTTTTTTTTCTGAAAATAATTTTATTCATTTTTTTGTAGTGGTCACTAATGACACCTTTTGTAGGGCCTTTTTACCCCTATGAGGGGTGATTCCTTCTGTCATACAACTTTTTTCTCAAAAAAACAACAAATATTATTTACCTTGGGAAACTTGGGAAACTCATAGTTCAACTTTATTCCTAGATAGATAAGGTACTTAAGAACCGAATACTTAAGTTGGTATACGCTAAAATGTTTGAGAATTATATTTCACTTGATCTACAAACGGACATACTTTTAATTACAATAAAAATATAAGTGGCATAGTATATTTTCAATAAAAATAAAAGGTAGAAAATAAGGGCTAACAACGAAAATGTTGAATATTTCAAAGGGCAGATTGTAAATGTAATATCTCGCAAGTCTCAATATATGAGCCAAATTTGTCATGTTTATGTGGACAAGTTTTTGAATTATGAGGAGGTCAAATGGTTGGTATAATATTTATTACACACGGTACTGCTCACCAGTTGTGTTAGCTTGAACTTGGCTTGACACACTACCGCGTGTCTAGATATTTCCAAAAGTTATAGGTACTCATTATAATACCACGGCAATATTTCCCGAAAGTGTAGCGAGAAAAACAAGCCTTGCACCCAAGTAGACCCAAGGTTTTAAAAACTCGACGTTACTATGAATGTGATTGTTATTATAATTATGTAAAATGATATTATACTTACGTAATTCATACAGAATAAAGAAGTTAAAATGTTATAAATGTGTTTCATTTTCTCTTATGTATTGAACTGTACCTAGCTTGTATTGTATGAGTACACGGCAAACGAGAAGCGATACGAAAATGACTACATTGTTTTAATTAGTTGTTTTTAACGTTTTCGTCTTCATTTATGTTTAATTAACATTGCGGTTTCCGACGCACATTGTACCACGAATTTATAAACTGGCCGTCCGAAAGATGACCGATTTAATCTCGAACAGTAGGTATAACAATTTCATATCGCTTCTGCTAATCTTTTGTATCATTGAAAAAAGCTATAAAAGTTATTGTTTTGCTCCAACTCGTAAAATTTTAATTTCACACTACGCTATGTTATATATTATAAAAATAAATAGTGCATGAAATGTACACTGTTCTAATTTTCTGATATGCCACATTTATTTTTATTGGATGGAGTTAAATAAGTATTGAGACAGGCAAGACATTTGTTTCCGCCAATGGATCAAGGGAAGTCAAAAGTACTAGGACCACATAAAACTAAAGGAGGGTGGGAGTCACAAAACTTATTACATAATTATTATGTCGCGCATTAGCTGAACCAAAAGTACTAGGACCGCATAAAATTGAAGGAGGGTAGTCACCAAACTTGTGACATCTGTCGGGCATTAGCGCAACCAAAAGCACAGAGTGAATTGTTGCAGCTATTGCACCAGAGGTGTCGCTAGTTTCCCAATAGGTCGCCCATTAGCTGCAAAGATAATATAATACTACATTAGCTGAATCAAAAGTACTAGGACCGCATAATATTGAAGGAGTAGTCACCAAACTTGTGACATCTGTAACAACCCACCTTACATACCCCGGGTACATCATGAAATATTTGAATATAATAATGACCAAGTGATCTCTATCATCTAGTGGTTATAGGACCTAACATAGTGAACCGAGAATAGTAACCTAAATTATTTTAGTGAAAGATTGGTATTCCAAGAACAAACATACTTACATTAACAACTTCATAATCTAACCTAAACCATTAATATTCTATGTTCTAAGTATCAGAAGACCGTCCTAATTAAATTTAAGTTTAACATTGAAGCGGATTATGTCCTTAAATTACATTATGTGAAAGTAATAATTATACACAAAAATATGAACTAGTGGATGATGGATATATCAAAGATATTATTATGCAGTAATTATTTGTTTGTGACAAGGTCGGGAGCTCCTCTCCGCTGCCTGACAGTGGAAAACAACACGTATCAATTTTTCCCCGAAGACTTGTCACTCAGTCAACTATTTTAAATTAATAAATTGTTTTAGTACAACTTTTAATATCAGTAAAATATTCTCTGAATGATAATAGTCTGTTCTACTGACAGATTTGTATAATTTATTTCCTTTAAATAGGAAAGGTATATTCCAACCATTTGGCCATTAACAAGACCTTCAGGATATCTTCTGCTTCAAAGTCTATAAGTAATATTAGATATACATTTGATAAGTTTAGTCAGTGACTTGTTAGCATCTCAATCATCTACTTGTGATGAGAATACGAACAGGGTCTACCGCCCCAAGTGTGATCCAAAACATCAAACTTTAGTCGAGGAATAAATAATGTAAAATAGATAGACTTATAAGCCAGTTTCAATCCATCCAGATTCTCATCTCTGAACCAACTGATATGATCAAATATTAAATGAAAAGTATTCAAAATGTTTGTACTATATCAAGTATTGAAAGTTGAAGTAAGAATGTAGGTAATAAAGTTACATTAAGTAGGTAAGTATATATTATCGTAGTTACCTAGAGTTTCAGCCGCCGCTGCTTTAATAATATACCGTCAAATGGAGCTGCCTACTGTAGGTTTCGTATTAAAGTCGCCGCCGCACGCGCCGAAAGATCAAATCCAGGGTAGGTAACTACCTATGTTCCACGTGTAAGAGTTACACGTGGCAAGCGCGATATAGGTACTTTAAGTACAGCTACCTACATTTATTTAAGAATATTAGATTATTTTTAAATTATTTCTTTGGATAAGATTGAAGAATAATTTTATTATAATTAATTAAATTGATGTCTCTATTTAGAAATTAGTTTGATAATTAGAAATTAACTAGCTGTGCCCCGCGACTCCGTCCGCGTGGAATGCGCTTTTCTGTTGAATTTTTTCCTGAATTTTCTTTGCTATAAACCTCACGGAGCCCGAGACCTTTCCAACGAATGCAAAACCGTGGAAATCGGTTCGCGCGTTCTGGTGTTATAGCGTCAGGAAGGAAAACCCGACTTATTTTTATATAGTAGATTTGATTAATATTTGTGCACGTGACGGACGAGTTCGTACCGTTACACATCTGTCGGGCATTAGCGCAACCAAAAATACAGAGTGAATGTTGCAGCTATTGCATCAGAGGTGTCGCTAGTTTCCCATGTTCTTACGAGATTACCCTCTTTCAATCTTATGCTTCCCTAGTACATTTTCTGTAACTCCTGTCGAATACAAACCTAATGAAATCGTTTCATATCATTGTTTTTGAAAACCTCCGATAATGTTGTTCTCCTAGTATTTTTGGAGTGAATTGTTTCAGCTATTGCCAGACAGATTTCCTTGTTTTTAGAGAATAAATATTACTTTACAATTAACCACTATTTCGTTAAGAAAAAAAGCGTATAACAAATAAATTCTGCAGTACTGTGGGAAATAAACTAATATGACTGTTACTATTGTGCGCTACTGTCTCTTGGCAGGGCCGTGGCAAGCTGGGTAAGGGACAAATAAAAAATTGTTTACTAATAAACATCATCCTTTCCATCAGTCTGTTTATTTAAACTTAAAATTCACGAATAATACTTAAAAATATTTGGTTAAAAATACGATAATAAATGACAACTCTATTTATTAAATACAAAATATAGGTACCTATGTAGATATTAGGTACGTGAGATCGCACTGGACGAAACATGTCTCATTATTTGTTTTCATAAAACAAAAAAATTCGTGAACCTGTTTCATCCAGTGCGAACGCACTATTCCTTTAACGCCGAACACTCAAACGCAACTCAAATGTATAATCGCACTTACAAAGACAAGGGCTATTATGAACGTGGCCAAAATCAGAATTAACATCTATTTTTTACACACTTCGAACAAGCAGGCCCACCCTCAACTGTCATTCACGGTACATTCGCGTTCAATGTAATCCTTGTCACACCACTATAAAAATCGCTTGCCCATAGATATAGGAAGTGAAGCGAAAAGTTCTAAAAGGTATGCCAAAATACTTTAGGCACGCGTGAGCGCGCAAGTTTCGTCTCAACTCAAATACCGAACTTGCGATATCATTTTGTACTAGAATGATGTTTGAATGACACTTCTATATATTTTCTACGCGTCTGTATATTTTTATGTATCGGTGTTTTTCGTATGGCGCACTGATATTAAGCAGGGCTCAAAGAGTTTCGTTCGAGTATTCGTTATAAATTACAATTACTTATATTAAACCTGTGACTAATGATTATATTTAAGTTTTACCCTCGGTTTGCACTGGACGAAACAATCACACAAAACATATAGTTGTCTCTAGTATAAAATAATTTAATAAAAAAGAAAAATTGAGACAACATGTTTCAGTACAATTTTTGGTCAGTCAGTGCAAACTTAGGTTTAGCCTGAAACTACCGAATACTCGACTCAAATTCGAGACGCCATACGAAAAATGCGTTAATAAGATGTCAAAAACCGCTAAGTAGGACTTAACATTTGAGTGCCGTTTCAGTATTCGGCCGTTTGGCTTACAAACAAGCAAGCAAAAGGTTCACCAATACAATTCCATTCCACCAATTTAATTATATCTAAAGTAGTTTCCAGATTGCACAATATAGCTCAAGATCTGTTTGATCTGAGGATGTATAAGTCGGGGAACGACTTGCCTATCGACACGCCTATTGTTCGGGTTCAACCGATCGTTAGTAAATTCGTGCCGTCTGAAGACTACTTTAGTCATATCCTAGTCTCACATTCATTAAAATATACTATCTAATATAGACCCTTTAAACCTCTTCATAGCCTGCTCTTTGCACTGATTGTTTTTAAGATCAATGTCGTCTAAATCTTCATCTTTAACGTCACTTGATTCCATATCTTTATCATTCCCTACAGATACATTCAATATTGCATCATCCTCTGATATGATATTATTAGCAGTTGTATTATCATTCTCCGATTCCATGATAGCTTTTGTTGTCTCAGATTCAATGAGTGATTGCTTTTCAGTAACAAATTCTTCAGTATAGTTGGTAGTATCGGATTTTTCGATTTCGCCCATCGCATCCATGACTACATCTGGTTCTAAATCATCTTGTGATTGTATGACAATATCAGTTACTTTCCAATTTGCGTTATTTGAATTTAAGATTTCTTTCATTTCATTACTTTTAGAATCTTGTTCTACACAATCAATATCATAATTCATTTGATTATTATGTACAATTTCATTATTATTATCTTCTGTAGATGTACCATCAACTTGTGTGTCCATTTCGTAAATTGTATCATTTTCATTCATTGTATCTGTTTCGTAAACTAATTTTATATCACTGTTCTGGCTGATTACTAAATTGTTGTTGAACTCTTCAGCTTGTTCTTGTAAATCATCACTGGAGACTCCTTCAAGTACACAAGTATGGTCAGCAATATCTTCCTTGTCTAAATCACTGGGTTTTGCTAATTTAGGAACAGTTGATTCAATAACTTTTGCTAGTGTTAATTCTGAATCTTGTATTTTCCTTTTAGTACGTTTTATTTTCGTCCCAGTCGCGTCTTTGTTCTTTTTCGATACTTTACATGTGGGCAAATTTTGTATTCCCTGAAATACAAATATAATTTTGAATACATACAATAATACAAAACAAATGGTAAGTGTTTCTTTCTTCTTTTAGCAAAACGTTTATAATAATATTCTTACCTCTGATATACAATCTATTGTCTTTCTCCTTAAAACAATATCTTCCATAAATGCGTCTAAAAGTACAGCTTTATCTATTACATCTCTCAAATTATTCCTGTCGGGAGTGAACTCGCTTATACTAAACTTTTCCATAGGATTCTTAGATTTCACTTTATCTTGATTTAACCATGCATATATTGATGGAAATATGCCCAGATTCTTCTGTGAATGAAGCAATATTATACATTAGTCCATAGTATGTTCACATGACTTTTTAAAGTTTACACACAATAGTAAATTCTTATAATATCGTTAAGAGTCATTCAATATCGCCAGACTAACACAACAACTGTATGGTCTCAAACTAAGCAACGCTTGTACTATGGGTACCGCACAACGGACTGGGGGCGATCCCAGTGACACCCAGACCAATGCAAATTACGAAAAAGCCATTTCTGAAATTTGCCCCAGCGCGGCAGCGGGAATCGAACCCGCAACCACCATGTGCAGTGAAGTGAACCGAGCAGCCTACGCTCGAACCACTGCGCCAAGCGGTCGTCATTACAGTCACATTCATTTATTTACAATAATAATTATATAAGTGCTGACACTTGCTACATACAACCACTGACCCTCGATTTACAGAGATGACACTATGGGAAAAATACATTTAAATGATAATGCATTTATTTTATTACGAAGCTTTGTCGAGCCTCATAATAGAACATACCTTAATATTAACAGATGTGTTCCATATCTTAAAGTCAGCCTTGAAGGTATACTTCAGCACTGTGTTTTGAGGGCTGTCGTCGGTCACCACCACTACGCTCCAGGCCTGCTGGCTAAACAACGGCAGGTTCACCATGCCATTTATTATCACCTTCTTCTTGAGGTATGGCTTTGCTGTCTCTATCACCACATCTGGAAAATGTGATGAGAATATTAGAAGTCCATGATCTTAGTTAGATATTGTGGTGATCTAGTGATGTGCCATTTCTGGGAGTATTCCCAAAAAAATCGGATCTATAACAGGCATGGGCCTGTTACATTCAAAATTCCCTATATTTTCAGGAACAAGACATACCTAACATTAAGTAAACATATACTTAAGCACTAAGTCAATATGTAGATATTGGAAAAAAATTGACAAAAAGGAGTTAACAAATGCAATTGTTAAGGCAAAACTCCCACTTATGCTTACATTCGTGTGTACTATTCAATGGAAGGATAAGTACTATGATTTATGTTCATGTTATTTCAAAACCAGTGATGGTGTCTATGCAAACTAGTGATCTTATTGATGACTACAGAACCAATAAGGTTTTTTAAAAAAATATCATCTGCAATCGTCTCTTCAGCCGTAATCAGATGTGGTCTAGTAAGTCAGTGATAATGGTGTGATTAAACCTGGCACCCATATAGATTGGTAGAAACTTGTTTGTCCCTTTGTTCTAGATCTAGAATAAGCCATATTTTAGGCGGGTTACTTTTGAATACAGAACCACTAAGAGGTACTCACCGTCACCCAGATCCGTCCAGGTCCAGAACAGCTGCAACCAGTCCTGCTCAGTGCCTTCTGGGCACAGCACTAGTATAGTCTTATCCAGCAAGTGACGCACTGCGCTCAAGAACAACACTATTTGACCTTCTTTATTGGACCCAGTGGGGTCATTAAGTATCACCCCAGATTTATTCTGAAAAGTGTAGGATTCAGAAATTGTGTGAGGATATTGTAACATTTCATAAGTATATAGGTATATATTGTAATAACGTCACCATTACTTCTGATCTGAAAAATTTTAGACAGACTCAATGTTTACTTATTTGTTAAATAATACAATTAAACCTGTCAATATTAATACTGCTATTATTATTATAGTCATAACAAATATCTGCCAACTCTTAAACACACAATTAAAATACCGAAATGCGAATTTAAACTGTTATCAAAGAGATCACATGCCAGTGTTCTCATACCTGTACCCGTCTAGATATGTTTTTACTACTTTGCCATGTGTGATGCACCAACTACCTCACTTCTGCATACTACCTATTACTATTACTACTACTATTATTATAACCTATTTACTTCTACCTCCATGGTGCCGATTTTATCATACAACCTTTTTTAATTTGCTTTGCGCAAGCCATTTTCTTTACAGTAACTAACAAATATATTATACTCAACTTAAGTAACTGTAGCAATGGTACTTTAAATTTTTCTTAATTATACCTAAGTATTATTTGTTATATTTTAAAGATTATTCTGTTATACTTACCTATCATAATGTTAGTTAATACCTAAACTGAAATAAAAGTATCTTGTGATTGTTAAGTTTTTTTTGCATTTAGTCATTTCCTCACTGAGGTGGCATGAAAAGTTATGTGTTGCACCAGAATGCAAAGATTTTTCACCTCATGCTCTTTTGATTCCCTCGCTAACGTTCAGGATTCTAATTTTTTAATCAATATATCACGCCTAGTACCTTCTTGAACAGTCGGTAGAGAAACCTGATGCCATCTATATGATACTGTGGTAATTCACAATTGTCAATATAAACTAGTTCCTTTCCCTTGGAGAGGTATAGCCGGCGTGGAGACTCCATCTTGCACTGCAACCAAAGTTAATGTGTTATTTTTGATGGTATACAACCTAAACTTATGTATTTGTATGTATGCTACTTGTAATTTATTATAATGATATTTATTTATAAAGAATATTTATGTGAGTAAACTTATGCGATTACAGAGGTTATGTAGGTAGAAATTTATAGCAACACATTCTACTAAAATAGGTGGGTACTTACAATGGCTGTAAATTCTTAGGAAGTCAAGTTCTGATTCAATCTGTTCAATATAGACAACGTCATGATCAATATATAAAGCATTTCTAAATAAAATAGCGCTACGAACACGGACACACTTGTCTTATGTACTTCTATGTCTTCGAATTCTTGCATGATGTGCCTATTACGGTATACATGGTCCCAAAACATGGAAATTGTTTTTTATGGATATATAGCAACTTAACCCCGTTTACAGTCGCAATTTATGCGTGAATTTACTAATGTTGGGTTTGCATTGTTAATTAAATGCAAATCTAATTTATTTAAATGCACAAAAACACGATAAATACGTACGAACGAAGCACAAAACAACAGTCAACAACAAATCAATCAACGATGAACCGACACTGACAGTGTCAGTCTGACACTAATCAATGTCAAACTAACGACTACTTGACAGTTGTACACCCAAAACAAGCTAAGCTTTCCAACTTCTTGGTTAACTTATGACTGTGGTGTAAACTAAAAAGCATTGGTAGTTGCAAGAAGCTGGTAGTTGGTAGGTTGGACCGATTGGACTTGCTCCAACTTATACTCCATTTGTTATAGCATTAGACAGAAGTTAAAAAAGGTTATTTTTAGTGTCCACTTTGTAATAAAAGTACAATTTACGAGTTACAGTTACGATGACGTCGAATTTATTATAATCTATTTATATACCAGCTTGTCACACCTAACTGTAATAATATTAATTATTTATCTTATTAAATATATTGTCTTTCATTTAAATAATTATAATTTCATTACAATTTAAAATTAGTGTCGATGCTAAAAACCTAAAAGAAGTAGGGGTGAACATACCGGGAACGTTTTTCGTTTCACTATAATCCTACGAAATCTAAAATGTTACCTAATCCCTTCAGAGGTTATGACAGCAGGGTATTTCTAATTTTGTCGGACTATGATATCTATGAAATTGACGTAAATATTGTGCTGTCAGTGTTTGTCATTGAGTCATTTTCCTGCACTCGTAAGTTCCTGTGAATAGCTTGTTTGTTATTGTTGTCGAATTTTCGTGTTTTAATTGTTACTTGTTACTGTTTTCCTTTGTTATTGTTTTGCTATCGTTATTACTGTTGTTAGTGACTTGTTTGTACAACGTTACGTTTTGTCGAGCTATGGGTGATCCCGGTGCGGGCCCGAGTGGCTTACAACATGTAAGTTCTGAGTCTGCTGACCAAAGCCAACGGCGACAGAAACGTACCCCCGTACTTTTATTTTGTTTATCGAAGTATTTAGCTAGTATTTTAGATTTATCTATCAAAAGTTATGTTAAAACAATTTTAATGTAATGACTCTAAATAAAAGTTGTTTTGACTTCGAAATAATAGTACATTGTTACTCGAGTGGTGAAAGTGACTTATTTTTCCCGAGACGGGGTTTGGCGCCCGAGCGTAGCGAGGGCGCTAATAGTTCGAGGGACAAAATAAGTCTTTCACCCGAGGTAAACACTGTGCTTTTCATTACGAATACAAGGAAAATAAAAATAAAAACAGGAATTGGCTAAAGAAATAATACAAGGAAGTATGAACAATACTCTACAATAGCTTGCTACATATCTCTAATCTGTTCTCTACAACTTGAAAAAAAAAAAAGATCGGATTGCCGCCTATTTTTTTTTTTCGTTGGCCTGCTTCATTATTTAGCCATTATTTTTCATTTTCATCTTTAAATATGTTGCCCAAATCTATTATATATTTTAAAGAAATTGTTGAAACTTAATTACAATTAAGTCATTTAAAAATAAATATTATTTAATTAATACTTAACTTTATGTTATTTCAATTTTACATCGTGCTGTAATTGAGTGACTGTAGAAAAAGTTTGAAAATGGTTCCATAGAAATGTGAAAATGGAACTAGTTTTTTTTTTATAATTTGACAGCTGTCAGTTGAAAGCGATTCTCCCGGGCCAGAAAAGTATTACTTTCAACCCGCTCCTCAGGCATCTTCAGACCTACTTTCAGAGTATGAGTAATGAAAAATGTTTTGCATCCCTGCTTCTGCGAGCCTCTTATGTCTAATGTTATAATAAATGGAATATAGGATTGTATTCTCTTCCTTGATGCTCTAGTCTAGATAATAGGTTCATTACTTGCTCCTACTGTATTACACAGATGGTCAAGATACAATAAACTCAATAAAGTTTACACTTACGAACCCTTTCAATTTATTTTTGACTAGCGGCCTGCCCCGGCTTCCCACGGATACATTACGGTTACATTATTGGAGTTTTAGTAAGGATCCCTATTTCTTTAAAAAATATATATAGGTACCCTGTCAGCCAGGGATAGTCAAGCTTCCCAACAGTGAAATAATTTTTCAAAACGGTTCTGTAATTTCGGAGCCTATTTAATGCAAACAAACAATCAAATCTTTCCTCTTTATAATATTAGCATAGATAGGGGCTGTAGTACACTCCAATCACTTCTTTTATATTTTATAAATTAATAAGTAAATAGAGGATTAAACGCCAAGCGAATAAACATCATCGCAAAGGCGGCGTTTTACGTAATGGCTACAAAAAAAAGGTACAAAAGTTTTAAGGGCTTTGATGGATATACATACGCAAATCATTTTCTCTTGGGTACATTGGTACCAATAACTTACATACAACTTGATGATACCAAAACATTCCAAAAAGGCAGATCTAAATAATAATGAACAAATAAAAAATAAATATCTGTAATACAAAAATAAATTCGTATATTAAAATGTTTCGTGTATATCTAACATCTATACATTTTGTAAAAGTATGTAGATTGGAAAACAATAAACAAGTTGGTCACTGGAACACTTTTTCTTACAAACAACAATAAATGATTCAACAGTTTTGTACAACAATTATTCGTTCTTGAAGTTGGGTGGTCTCTTCTCGATGAACGCAGACATGCCCTCTTTGCGGTCCTCCTGTGAAAATATAAAATATTTTCTTGGTAACCAAACACATTGGCAAAAGGGTTTAGGTAACTTTTGAATAAACACAGCCCCCTTTGTAAATATCAGGTCCTGACTGCTGCAGTATTATTTATAAAATATACACATGTTAAACTTATAACACCCCTATTTTTTTGTCATTTGGATTCCTACCCAATTTGTCTAAGGGCCTGTGCACACCACGTTATTTTTTGCGACGTCGACGCGCGTTTTAGAAACGTGCGTCGACGGCGCGCTTTTCAGCTACAAAAGTCTACAGTCTAAAGTCGACAGGCTGCGTCTGACTCGCGTGCGTATATCAACAAACGCGCGTCGACGGCGCGTTTAAAAAGGGTGGTGTGCAAAGGCCCTGAATTGACAAGCAAGTGGATATTTCATCTCTTTATAACAAGTCACTTCACGTTTTAAATCATTACAAACTCACCGTAGCAAAAGTGCCATAGAAGAGG
Organism: Notodonta ziczac; assembly: GCA_918843915.1. Classification (NCBI taxonomy): domain Eukaryota; kingdom Metazoa; phylum Arthropoda; class Insecta; order Lepidoptera; family Notodontidae; genus Notodonta; species Notodonta ziczac. The sequence continues at coordinate 11,220,882 of OU974044.1, read as the reverse complement.
GACTTTTCAAATTGCAGTCCGGACGTGAGAGTGGTCTCGTAGGCCTGGTTCACGGACTGCTTGGCGAGCTTCACGATCAGCGGGGAGTGGGTGCCGATCCTCTCCGCCAGCTTGATCGTCTCCTCCAGCAGCTTCTCTACTGGGAACACTCGGCTCACCAGGCCTGAGGAAAATTTTTCAGTCAGTTTTTATAACATATAAGTACTAGGACAGCATGCAGACCTGAATATTGTTAAAGTAATAGGACCGTATAGAAAGATTTGAGGTATGTGCTATGTTTCGAAGAATGCCTGAGGGCACCATCGCTACGAGAAGAGGTAAGAGGGACGGGAGGGTAAGGAACACTGTTAATCCAAGTTGAATCACGACTGGCGGCCTCTGGTTGAGGTTTCAATTCCCGTCAGGGTAAATTTCGGAAATCGCCTTTTCGTAATTAGCTCAAGTCTGGGTGTCACTTGGATCGCCCCAAGTCTATTGTCGGTGCCCATAGTACAAGCTTAGTTTGGGACCATACAGGTGGTGTGTCCGTCTGGCAATATTTATTTATTGATTTATTTTACATCGCTACGAGAAGAGGTTAAACTTCCCCTTCCTCAGACCACGTCAAACCTTCAGTACTTCAACTCTCCCACAAAGCCGATAGTTTTAGATTTACAAAGTAAAGGTGAAAAAAGCTAGCATACGCTTTCTGTTTCACCTAGTATAGATCTTCCAAAATCTCTTACCCATCTTCTCGGCCTCGTGGGCATCGATGAAGTTGCCGGTGAGCACGATCTCCATCGCCTTGGACTTGCCGACGTACCGCGGCAGGCGCTGGGTGCCGCCCGCGCCGGGGATGGTCCCGATGTTGATCTCGGGCTGCCCGAACTTGGCCTTCTCGCCCGCGTAGATGATGTCGCACAGCATCGCCAGCTCGCAGCCGCCGCCGAGCTGGCCGTACGACAATTACATTGCGGTATATTTAAGAGATCGCAGCCTGCGATAAGACCGCCCAATATACACTATTGTTTTTATTTAATAAAAATAATTTTTATTATTAATTTTTATTTATGTTATTAGATATATTCCGAACTTTCGTGTGCAATAAAGAGTTATTCTATTCTATATTTATTTATTTATATTTACTACAGATTTTTGATGTTGTCTCTATTCTGTGCTTACAAAAAACAGGGACAACAAGATAAATCTGTGTAAATGTCTGTGTAAACCAAAGAATTTATAACAAATTCTTGGGTGTAAACTCACGGCTTCGAGCGACCATACGTAAGCTTATCTATTGTTCCTCCCGGGTGTATACAGGTTGAAACAGAAAGGGTATAAGGTAACATTTTTTTTCAAAACTTAACTTTGTAATTCTAAAACTATCAGTTTTGGAGGAAACTTGAAAGACAAAAGGTGTTACAGGGATACAGCTGTTGACAGATTTCACAAGTCTACAAAACCTTTAGTACTTCAACTGTCCCATGAAGCCGATAGTTCTAAATTACAAAAAAGATAATATACCCTTTCGGTTTCACCTAGTATACGACGCGTCACGGGTTAAATAGGCGTCACTCAACCAAAAACCATAATACAATCGAGACGAAATACATATACTCGTACCTAAACATAAAAAATATTAACCCTTTGACAAAAGTCAAAGGGTCCCAAAAAAAAAAAATTGGCGTCACTCACAGCGAACCCGTTGACGGCAGCGATGACGGGCTTGCCGCAGTTGCTGACGCCCTCCCAGTCCCTGAGGAAGCCCCCCTTCTGGTTGCTGCTGTACGTGTTGTTCTGCATCTCCTTGATGTCGGCGCCCGCGGCGAACGCCTTCTCATTGCCTGGTAGAAAAATAATTAATATAATCTATGAAGCAACTATGTTTTTTTTTCTGAGATCATACTTATATGTTACTCTGTGCAGAATTACTATAAATATCAAATTAAATTCTATCTATTTCATGTATGATTCTACTAGCTGTGCCCACGGACTTCGTACGCGTAGTATTTAACGTAACAAAAATTTCGGGATTATCGGTTTAAAAGTATCCTATATGTTAATCCCGGTTATAAACTATCTGTGTTCCAAATTTCATTCAAATCCGTTCAGTCGTTTTTGCGTGAAGGAGTAACAAACATACATACATACATAGGTACATCCACACTCACAAACTTTCACATTTATAATATTAGTAGGATAGTAGGATTGTTGGTTGCAATCTTTTTATAAAACGAGGTAGGTTTTTTTTTCTAGAATCATATTCGATATTCTGTGCTAAAATGCTCTAAGCGTTGCCTTCAAAGAATATTATTTTGAAAAGTTTACTAAAATCGGCTAAGCGCGTGTCGCATGCACAGTGCTCTAACTCCTTAGTCAAGTTTACATAACGCTGCCAAACATAATGTTTGATAAGTAGTTCACATAATGACCCACATATGAGTTTTAAGGTCAAAGTAGTTTTTACAATATCGAACTTTCGATACATGATGATTATATAATACCAGTTGATTTAATTCTTACATAACCATTATAGTATCTCCTATCAAGATAAAGAAGTTGATATACCATCTTGATGAAATTATTTTGGCCAAAATAGTTGAATATATTATCACACAAGTAGGTGATATCATTTTCATATTAGATACCTACTCGGTTTTTATTCTGTACAATTGAGAACAAAATTATCTATCCAACTATTAAAATGCTTTTGTGTAGTTACTCCTATTCAAGCAGAATTAATAGACTTTAACTGGACAGCCAGTAATGTAATATCTTCTTCTCTTTTGAGCAAGTGGCGTACTCTGGCGTTGGATTTTACAGATCATCGGAGGCTTCCGACCTGGTCTAAATGGAGACGAATGACATGATAGTACACATAACGCGAGAATGAATTTGAGAAAAAGCTTAAATTAGTTAGTTCGGAATAGAAAGTAGAATCGATTCCACTTATAAAAAAATGGGTCAGATTTTATAATTTTTGAAGCGAAGCTTCTATACGGACGTGCGGGACGCTCGCCGCGCGGCCACTCCATCCGTGCTAAGCGTCAGTAGTGTTGCACGATGACGTCATACACGATATATAGGTATACAATAGGTAGGTAGGTGGCAGCTGCGGCGCCCTACGCTTTATACTATACAAGGTGACACATAATGGGTATACTTTTTTTTTCAAAACTTAACTTTGTATTTCTAAAACCATCAGCTTTGGAGGGAACTTGAAAAACAAAAGGTGTTACAGGAATACAGCTGTTGACCGATTTCACAAGTGTACAAAACCTTTAGTACTTCAACTGTCCTACGAAGCCGATAGTTTGAGATATACAAAGTTAAGTTGCAAAAAAAATAGTATCCCCTTATGTGTCACCTAGTATAGCTTCGCTTCTTTCGGGCCTCCAAAGACGGCACTGTTTTGTTTTTTATACTACGGTTCTTAAATTTTCTTAAGTCTATCGTCTTCTTTTCAGAAGTGAATGTGTAGTGAAATAGATTGGACGGCGCTAGCGTCACAGGCACATGTGTTTATTTTTTGCAATTTCAGAAACAATCTTCCTAAATAATTCGCGTAAATTTAATTTAATAATTTATGTATTCTTTTATAATTAAAGTTGGGGTCTGAGGTTTTACGCTATTTACCCGTAATGATAATAGCAGCTATTTTCCCATCGGCATCAAAGTCCCTCACTGCCTGGCCCAGCTCCACAAACAGTGGGCCGCAGAGCGCGTTCAGCGCCTTCGGGCGGTTCAACTGGATCAGCCCCACATTCTTCTTCGTGCCCACCACCTCGACTTTGATGTTCTCGTAGTTCGGAGCTATGAAAAAAAAATAGTACATTGTTACACAATTGGAAAAAGTTACTTATTTAGACCCGAGACGGGGTTTGGCGCCCGAGCGTAGCGAGGGCGCTAATAGTTCGAGGGACAAAATAAGTCTTTCACCCGAGGTAAACACTGTGCTTTTCATTACGAATACAAGAAAAGTAAAAATAAAAACAGGAATTGGCAAAAGAAATAATACAAGGAAGTATGAACAATGCAATACTCTACAACTCGAAAAGAAAAATAAGATCGGATTGCCGCCTATTTTGTTTTTTTTTCGTTGGCCGGCCAACTACATTATTTAGCCATAATTTTTATTTTCATCTTTAAATATTTTGCCCAAATCTATGTAATTTTAAAGAAATTGTTGAAACTAAATTATAATTAAGTCATTTAAAAGTATATATTCTTTAATTAATACTTAACTTTATGTTATTTCAATTTTACATTGTGCTGAATTGAGTGACTGTAGAAAAAGTTTGAACATGGTTCCATAGAAATGTGAAAATGGAACTAGTTTTTTTTTATAATTTGACAGCTGTCAGTTGAAAGCGATTCTCCCGGGCCGGAAAAGTATTACTTTCAACCCGCTCCTCAGGCAACTTCAGACCTACTTTCAGAGTATGAGTAATGAAAAAGTTTTTTTTCTACATTTTGAAAAGTTTCCTTTCTCGTAGTAAAAAGCTAGCAATAACTAGGGACCTTATAATTTGAAGTCAGATATGGATAATATTTCAAAATCCATCCACAATTAACGGATAAATTAGTGAACATACATAAAAAAATCATACCTGAACTTAGAAACTCCTCCTTTTTTTAATAAAACAAAAAAAAAACAAAAATGTACATATTATATCATTCAAAATTATGCCTGATACTTATTTAAACCCCCAAGTATTATATCAGACTTTTGTAACACCCTGTAGGTATATTATGACATAAGAAGTTGTGTATTGCAAGTCATTACAGAGATAAGATACAGCACAGTAATAGTTACTTAGCAATTAATAGATAACACTTATGTAGGAATGAATATAGCTACAGATAATATAATATACGATGAACAGAAGTTTATTTGGATTTTCATATAAGTAACAAATAAATAAAATAACTTCAAAGTAATTTCTATGCCATGATTGTATGTATTGTATAAGGGAAGGTAGGTATCGTACAGTGGATTGGTAGATGCCAGAAACGAGAATAAATATCATTTCAAAAATATGGCTCAGACGGAAGTGTAATACCATTGTCGAAAATATTGAAAATGATAAGAAATAGGGTAGGACAATTGAATAAGTAGACTAAATCCAACCCTAGTACAACGAAGTGTAGGCTGTATTTAGTTTGCAGCAGTATGTGGGAATTGCTCCTATGCTGTCCTAGAAATAGGGACTTCCCAACATATCAAATTATAACTAACCACCAAAATATCGAATTATTTCGTAAGAGTCTTATCTATTGCTAAACCGAATGGCAAGGTAAGTAAACTACTAATATATATTTTTTAATTGTAAAGTTTATACTCACCGGTACTGTAGAATTTCACGAAACCGGTATTACACGCGGCCAATTTGCCTTTGTTGATGACATTCTTTCCCAATAAGACACGTGTTATAGCACCAACAGAAGCCATTTTCAATTACTAAATTGATAAATGCTGGCCGCTATAAAATATAACGCCGGCGAAAATAACTTCGAACTCGAGAAATGAATGAAGTGAACTTTGATCGCTGATAAAAATGATAATGAAAGTGTTCCCATGACCCAAATAAAAAATCGGTAGAAAAAAAAACCGTATTTGTTAAATAGAGAAAAAGAGTCGGTGGTGCCAAGCTGTAGCTAATTGACTACAGCTCATATACGGGCGGGCTCAACCAGGGTAGTACCATCCACTCACAGAAGATCGGAGTAAAGTAAGTATTATAGAGAGAGTCGGTACCTACTATGCGTTTATAGATATATGTATCTATACAGGGCTGTAATATGTACTATTATCTTAACTCCTCTGACAATTAGGCCCGAGTTAAACACATTTTAAGGGCCTGTTAGAGCAATAACCGATTGTTTAACGTACTTGTAACAGTCGTTTACTGTTCCAACACTGTGTTGGTGAACTCGGCCGTTAGAAAAATAATATTACTTCTACATGACTTTGACTATACCCTGTACAAGTTAGCTTGATATTTTTGACAGACGGCCTAGTGACGGGAAACCGAAAATATCTAGTAGTCCAAAAAATAACGTTATAAAATACTTGTAACTGTGACGAGATGGTGTGGGTGCATTATGTGTGAAATTCTTTATTGCACTAGACATATAAAACCTTGGGTAGATAAGCGACGGTGGGTCAATATTCATAATAAGTACCTATTTGATATTACAGCGTTATTTTGGACCTCCCGCCAAATTTGAATAGGTGGTTCAGACCATAAAAGTAAACAACATTCCCAAAGAAACACGGGTCGAAGATTGAAAAAAAAATCTGACTTTCCATACGAAATCGACCTTTTTACAAATCAACCTTTTAAAAAAAAATACCTTATTTTTCTTAAAAGAATTATACCAGCTAAAGTTACCCCAACCACTAGCCAAAGAGACCCCAACCAAAAGGACCCCCGTTCGTAACAATAACCATTAACAATGATCTTTAATAATGATTTTTTGTAATCGATATTTGTAACAGTTACTGCCTGTTATTCGTATCCCTTCCATCCGACCGATGTAACATTGTACAAGCGTCGATTATTTTCAGTGTTCCTATTTACATTTTACTTTGAAACAATAAAAAGTCTTGAAATTTTCGGATAACGCTTGAATCTTTAGGAACTTTTGTGTTATATATATATTTTTAATATTTTTAAATTTTTTTAAAGCATTAAATTATGAAAATAATATGTTCGTCATTACAAAGTTATGTCGATCAGAAAAAAATACATCTGACAAAAAGATCATGCTAACTTGTACAGATAATAGTCATAGTTACTGTTCTGAAACCAGACGTATTTATTGGTATAAATACCAAAAATTAAGAAACTAGCAACACTGTACAAACCGTGGAAAATAATAAAAATAATAGTCATTTACTCGAGTGTGAGAGAGAAAGATATTGTTACGTGCTATTTATTCCCTCTAGACTTAGTACTCACAGACTAAAAATTGTTTAGCCTCTTAGAAAAAGAATGCTAAAGTAATCTGTGAGTGATGCGGACATACATACGTATACTGTTGCTGTCCCTTACTGGTGTACGTATCATTACACTTCTACTTCTATGGCATTCTTGTTCTATACGCACGTCCCACGCACAGTTGTTTTCATTTCATTTTGTATTTCTATTCTTTCAATCTTTGCGGATTTAAAATATCCAGTTCTTATTAAAATAAGTTATGTATTGAAGAGTGTTAACATAGATTTATAAACAATGTCTACGAATTACAGGTTTTTTATTCTGACCGGCGAACCTGGTTAGGTATAAAAATGACAAATAAAACAAATTAACACTAATAAGACAACATTGAACACTTTTAAACCTTTCAGGAGTCGGCAAGACTACTTTAATAAAGAAATTATCATCATTAATTGGTGCAAAAGGTGTGACTACTTCAGGTTTTTACACAGAAGAGGTTAGATCGAAAGGAGTTCGAGAGGGGTTTGATGTGGTGACCCTGGAGGGAAAGAGAGGGCATTTAGCCAAAGATCAGAGCTTATTGGCTCACCCTTTCCAGTACAAAGTCGGAAAGTATGCGGTCTTACTGGAAGAATTTGAGAACATTGCTTTACCCAGCTTGGATACGGTAAAAATGTTGTTTTAAATTAATTACGTATGCGGTATTTATTCATGCCGTTATTTTATTATTTACCTACATTATTTTTTACAGTCAAATGGAGCGCAGTCACATTTATATGTGATAGATGAAATTGGTAAGATGGAGCTATTTAGTGGACCATTCAAGACTAAAATAAAAGAAATTTTCAGTGAAAACTCAAACTATGTGGTACTGGCCACAATTCCTGTAAGGAAAAGCGAGCAGCTTGTGGAGTGGATCCGACAGCATAGACAAGCTAGACTCTGGATGGTATGTGCACAACCAAAGAATTTGTAATAATAAGACATTAGAAGTGGCATATCCACGTAATTTTGGCACTATGTGTATGTCCATTTAGACACAGTATCCAGTGTATGCATTCAGTATGACACCAGACGTTGTACGAAACACATCTAGTAAAAATGGTGTATTGCAGCATTTTTAATTGCGGAAATTTTTCAGAAACTTGCAATTATACAAATAAAGGGATTACATTTCATCGGTAAGTAGATATATATGGTAATAATCAGGTTTTTTGCTAATTTAAACCAACATGTATACTTTACCACAAGAATATCAATATTTACTATGATCTCACTAGCCCCATTTCCATTGCTGCTTGCGTAATCACACGTACGGCATAGCGACGAACCGTAAAAATCAATGTAATGCGAAACCTACGACATCCTCGTGCTTATGAATTTTGACTAGTATGGCGGTGTCATTGTGACAACATCAGACGGGAGTTAGTGATGTTACAATGTTTGTATTGTATCAATATTTTTGTAAGAAATATTGACTTTATTTATTTAATATAATTTCCACTAGTAATTAAAAGCCACCAACAATTAAAAAGCTTTTTTAAACAGTTTATTCGGCTTGACTTCGTATATTTGTTTTTTTATTTGCTTTAAATTTTGCAGTGATTTTTTCAACCACTTCTTCTATAGTTATTCGGCTTCCCATAACAGTAAAATATTACCATAATTTAAACCTCCGATCTTTAAATCCTGATACTGCAAGTACTGCCCACCTAAACCGTGAGTCTGTGGCTACTGCTGATTTTAAAGAAGTATTGTCCGTATCAAACAAAAACTTAGCTGTTAAACTCTTGGTTCCAATTCCTGAGCCTTAAAGCAGTAGGACCACTAAATAATAAATAAAAAAATGAACGGTTTTATTGTTCCCGCCCATAAATATCTTCTAGCTTTTAGTGTATCATCTGAGTTGAATAAAAGCGAATAATTTTATGCCCTCCCTGTTACCTTCTTACTATATATTATTTACGTGATGATTTTTAGTTTCCCTTCAAATTCAGATATCAAGGAAAAATTATAACAATGACAGACAAAGAGAACTGGTTTCCTACAAATTATAGTTGATTTTTTCAGTCCACAATAAAGAATATAATTCAAATCCCACGCCAAAAATATGGTTTTTGATTAAATCAGCCATACTCACGATTAATGTGTGGAATTTACGCACTACAGACGTAGGATTTCAATAGATAAATTACGATATTGTTATTTGCTAAATTATGACATGAGCATATTTTTTGTCAACAGATAGTATGCCATCGGGACACACTATACCAATAACATCCACTCACGAATCCACATTCTATACGTCATTAAAGCCTTTACTTAAACACACTTTACAATCTCCTCAATTAAATAAAAATAAACTATTTTAGGTACGTCAGGTTTTGAATATAATTAGCTATAACATATACCATACTTATTACCATAATATCGATACCAAATCAATTCAATCACTAGCTATTTAGAGTATGTTCGGGTATTTATAACCTAGCTCGCCAATATGGCCCACTACTATTTCTCCGAAACAAACCAACTCTTAGCGTTTAACATTCCTACTTGGTCTACACTTTCGCCGCTGCCTACCGCTGTGACTGCGCGTGTGTCCTTGGCAGGCAACGACCTGAAATTGGGTAATTCCAAATATTTTAAAATTATTAGTAAGTACAAAAGCAGTGATAGCCGATTGGAAAAGCAGTGATAGCCGATTGGTTAAGCACGCGTCTTGCGGGCTACCAAGTCTCGGGTTCAAAGAAACCTTTATCTGTAGTGTGGTGATAGATTTGTAGAGACATTGTTCAAATATTTTGAGATATATATAACTTATCGAACGTTGCGTTATTAACCTGGTAGGCAATATTGGCTGAATTTGTGTCAATTGTATTATCCTATTATAATTTTTTCAATGGCTCCAAGATTGTCAATTTCCAGTCCAGGTTGACACAATGCTGAAGACGTATAGGTAATTTATTTGTATCAGTATTTTCTAGTGGCCAATATGGCTCACAAGAGGTTGACATCGTGTTGGAAGAAGGTGAACCCATAATACTGCAGGGTTTCCTGGATATTCTTCCATTTATTAGAATGTGGGACCGTACGAAATTCAATAAATTAAAGATCTAGTTATTTATTTTGTACCTTCGTTTATTATAAATGTTAGAAGAGAAAAACTTAAAAAATAAAATTACATTAAAATAAGCCCTGCCCGCGTGTGATGGTGCCAAGAAAGCTAGCTGCATTTCTCGTTGTATGGATAGGCTGATTTTTTGAACGAGGATAGTGCCAGCTCTCTTGTCACCTGTCGAAAATCTTTAAACCAAAATAAGTGTTTACTTTAAATAACGTAATTATTATTACACTATGTATTTAATGTAATTTATAAATGTTTCATTTAATACCTACCTTATACATATACGAAATTAGAACATAATACATACATAATAATAGTAGCTTTTATTTTCCGTATCCCGCATAATACGCTTTCTCGCTTAAGACGCGTTTTTGGTTGGTTCCCTGTGAAATCGTCTTAAACGGGTTTTACTGTATTTAATATTGCCTTAAGCTCCTAGTTATTGATTACTGATATTTTAAACGAATTAATGTATAAAATAAATCAAATAAATTAAATTGGAGTGTCTGTTTGTAATATCAAAATAATACGTTTTCATTAAATGCATATGTAGGTACTTATCAAAAAACGCGATTTTAAAAAAATCTTCTGTTGAATGGCTGGACCGATTTTGACTAGCAGAAACTGATGTTATAAGGAGTAACTTATTTTAGAACAGCAATAAAAAAATATCACAAGTGCTGCCTGTAAACAATAAAAATTGATCTCAAATAGTTCGAATAAAATTTTCAAAAAGGCTTATAGTATGCTATATTCCCGAAACTACTCTACGTCAAATAAATTGCTGTCTGCGCAGTGCGAATGCGGCGCGAAGTGGCGACACTGGTTTTGTATGAAATAATACGTCAATACCACTTCTAATGTCTTATTATTACAAATTCTTTGTGCACAACACAACAATAATTTGTTAGAGTGAATCTTTTTATATATTTTTTACCATTCACTGTAATGCACAGTTGTCTAAATGTTTACAGCCACTCTTAACTTACCAAAATTTATATCTCTATGTATTTCTATCAATCAGTTATATTACTATGTTAGGAACCTAATTACTTTGTTCAATTACTTACAATTCAACTTTATTTTGATCTTTTTAGGTAACCCGAGAGAACAGAAACAGTATCCATGAGGAAATATTGAAGGAAATGAGAAATAAATTGAAGTTTGTGTGAATTTATTAGCATATTATTAAAGCTCTTTTATTAAATCTTATAAACCTAAAAAAACATTTTTATTATAGTTACAAACCTATCATGCAATGGCTGAGCAATGGCTGGCAGAGCAATGGCTAATCAATAATAGACATTACAAAAAAAATCAGGAGGTAGTCATAGTCAACTGAAAGTTTCCATAAAAAGCCCATTAATTAACAACCAAGCAACCAACACGAATTCTCTTAATGCAAAGTGGAATGAACCCTCTTAAGAATAAAGTTAAAATTTAAGTGTCACAATGAAGTTATCAACTTTATGGGACAAATGGAAGAATTAATTTCTTCGCTGCCATACATTAGGGTCTCACTACACATAGCATATTGGCGCGAATATTTGCAATAACATGCCAGACCAAGATAACCTTTAACATGCATGAAAGTGGGTTTATAGATATTGTTTTGGTCGGTTGAATGTCGCAAATATCGCGTTTGAAGTGCCACCTTTACAAAAAAAAATATCGAGTTGATGTCTAAGGTCTTATACAATCAGCTATCATCCTCTGAATAATCGTCGAACTGGCCATCGGACTCGTACGGCTGCTGCGGGTTGCACAGCTTCTCGTATTTCACTTGTTCCGTGATGGAGACGGTGTGGGCGTCCATGGGGCAGAAGTTGCCTTCCGCCATCTTCTTCTTGACAAAGTACAGCCACGGGGAGGAGTGGGGGTGCACGTCGCGGGGGTAGAACCGCGGGATCCAGTAGTCGTCGGAATCCCAGTCCTCTGGTGAACTGGGCGGGCTCACAACGGGTTGTGGAGATTCTGAAAAATTAAGCAATTGCTTCAGTTAGAGCTAAGTTAGTGTTTGTCTGGGTAACCATGGGTTCCGCAATTTGGGCATACATTTGGCAAAATTCGGTGCGGGCATAGAAGAAATCACCATGAAGTAGGGGGCGTCACGTAAAAAGGTTCTTGACTACGACAGAGGACTTAAGGACTACCGGGGAACAGCTAAATTGTCCTGGAACCGGTTCATTTCAATTTAGTTCTACTTTCTGCCACCTAGCGCCGAAACTCACCAAACTGTCAATATCTCTATATTCTGTATTCTCTTTGGTCAATATGGCGTCGGAAAAAAACAACTTTGATGGAATAATTTTATTAGGTACTTAGGTTTTTACGATTTTTTTTAGATCCACCGAATCTATTTGCCGGGCGGGGTTTCTGTGGGGTCATAAAAAAATAACCCTAACCTAAACCCATCTGGGTCGTCTATTACAACATTTAATAAACTGGCTGGCTAATGCTTAGGCAACTGGTTGACATTTAAGTACTACAAAACTTTTTCAAAATACTATTCAAGCAGAACGACCTGGATGGGTTTAGGTTAGGGTTATTTTTTTATGACCCCACAAAAGCCCCACCCGGCAAATAGATTCGGTGGATCTAAAAAAAATCGTAAAAAACCTAAGTACCTAATAAAATTATTCCATCAAAGTTGTTTTTTTCCGACGCCATATTGACCAAAGAGAATACAGAATATAGAGATATTGACAGTTTGGTGAGTTTCGGCGCTAGGTGGCAGAAAGTAGAACTAAATTGAAATGAACAGGCTAGGCAGGTAATTAAACGGCTAGGCAAGTAGTTAAACGTCATCGATCCAAGTAATTTGCCTAGCTGTTTAGTTAAGTGCCTAGGCTGTTAATTGAACGGCGAATTAAGCTATTTGGCGGCGACATATACATATAAGTTTAGTTTACCTGGGTTTTCACTTCCTGATGTCATCAACTCATCAACCTCATCGTCACTGGTCTCTGGTGTACGTTCTCTGTCGTATACAGTCTCTTCAGGTTTACTGAAATATTAAAAATAATTTTCAAGGTAATTACTACAATTTATTTTGTGGATTGTTATACACAAATTAAATCAAATTGGTACCACAACCAGTCATTGTGTTACTTAATTATTGTTTTATTAGCTTCTGCTTGTGACTTTGTTTGTGTGGACCTAAGTAGGTATCCTTTATGTTAGTTCAGGTTATAAACGATGTGTGCCAAATTTCGTCCACAACCATGCCATGCCTTAAGATTTTGTGTGATAAAATAACAACCACCTTAACATACATATTTCATATTATTTATAATATTAGTAGGATTCCCTTCCGATGGTGTGTATAAGGACTTAACAGTGATAAAAATAAATCCAAAGTGGGCACCTACCATCCATTATCCCTCTTCAAAGTAGTCTTGGATTCCCAATTCAATCGTAATTTATCTTTCCTAATTAAATATTCTAAGTAACTTGGCTCTTCAAAGTAATTCCTTGCCATATCTATTTCGTCCAATTTCTTGACATTTATTACATCTACTTGATCATGCAATTTATTATTATACACATCTAGTATTCGAAGTTTAGGAAGATCATTCACACATGCCGGTAACAAACACAGTTCATTATTATCTATATAAAATATTCTTAATTCTTTTAATTTGTACATATCCTCTGGCAAATACATAAGCTTATTAAATGACAATACACATATTTCTAAATTCAATAAATTACAGAACTCATTAGGTAGACTGTAGATATTATTGTGTGCCAAATTTATTTCTATTAAGTGTCTATAAATATCAATATTTGAATTAATAGCGTAAATACTTGTATTAGCTAAGTTCAGCCTTTCAACATCACAGCACTGATCCAACCCCTTGCATGGCAGCTGTTCCACATAATTAATACGATTGTACTTATAATTACATGTGCCTACATTTATTATTCTCGCATTGGAAAATGTAGCCATAAGATCTAAATGTTTGTCCATTCTGCAATTATAAATATAAATTTCTTCAACAGTGGTGGTGTAATTTAATAATTCTTCAAAGTAGCCATCCACAAAGGACAGGCATATGTCGAGATTCCCACTTAAATCTAGTTTCATTAGGTTCTTTGGTGATCTGCTCCATACCCAGTAAGGTGGACCGGATAGATTATTCTGAGATAAATTTAACTGCTCTATAGTGTGAGTGAAGTTCGGTGTGTTATCGAAATACACAATACTATTGAAGGACATGTCGAGAACCTTTAGTTTCTCCAAATTTAACACAACAGGAGGCACTTCTGTGAGTTTATTGTGCGAGACATTTAAATGTGTTATATTCGGTGGTATTGTGATGCTCTCTTCTAATTCTGCTATATTACTATTACTCAAATCCAGAATAGTGATGTTATCCTTAAATTCTGGCAAACTAGACTTAATAACTTTAGTAATTCCGTTGCTCTTATGCGAACGTTGGTTATTTTCTTTGTTGCAACGTTTTTCCTCGTTTCCTTCCATTTTAAATTTCAATTCGTTGCCGAATTGTTTTTTGATATTGCTATTGTTTGTTACTTTTTTAGTTATATACTTAGTTTTAAATTGAAAAATTAATTTAATTGAACGACGAAAGTAAAGCACACAAGGAAATGACAGACAAACTAACTGATACGTGACAGTTGACTTACGGATGACTGACAGATAGTAGTGTTGCCTAACTATAGCTACAAACGCCACTAACAAAGAAAAAGAACTACCTATCGCTTTTCCATCGATAGGTTGCTATCGTGAATTCGTGACTGACTTCTAAAAGTTCTAAAACCAATCATAATATTGATATAGCTATCGATAGTATTTGAGGTTTACATTACCATTGATAGTATCTGTCGAAAATCATAATCAAACTACTTAGGAGGGTGAGCAATAATATCGACAGTATTGATACATTGATACTATTGAGTACTTAGTGATACTATTGATAGTATTGTAAAATTCCAATGCTATCGATAGCCCTATCGATAATGTGACTAGATTTCGAGGTCAACTATCGATAGTTTAACAACACTAAAAGCAAGCTTTCGCTCCGTCAATTTTTTTTTTCGATGGTGTTTCATGTGGATGATAACAAAATCCACATGTTGTCTTTTTAATGGAAATGGGCTTTAGGGTGGATAACAAGGATTTGAAAAGTATGACTGGGGAGCATGAGAAAAAATGAAATTTACCTTTAATATCTAGTATATACAAGGTACTCTGTGCTTTAGTATGTGGGGTTCATCAGGTTTAGTAGGTATTTGCGTAATTTGTTGCACTGTGGAGTACCTACTTAGGCCCGCTTACTTACTTACCGCCCGCGACATAGGTACCTACTACTTACCTAAGTAGTAGGTACTGTAGCACCTGTATTTATATTAATAACTCAGGTTGCTGGGTAATATAAAATTTATTATATTATTCACTTTTAATACATTTCTTTAAATATAGTTCCTATCTTAGTGGTCTCTCTGTTGTCACTGCCAGCGCACCGCAGAGCTTTCAATTTTCAAAATCAATATGTTTTCTTAAATATATTATTATCGGCCAGGAACGCTTATTGCCAGTGGCTAGTGCGCCGACATGGACCTCCTTACATTCCTCGCGACCTGGGGAAAAAAAAAATTTAAAGCAAAAAAATTTTTTTTCTAACCATACAATTTTTGCACACCCTACCTATGGTTGGACGATGCATATACAATCAAGCATGGCTCAAATTAAATCCTGCTAGGATTTAGTTATTGGAAGAGTTATATATACTTCGAATAACTTGATAAGTGTAAAACCAACCGAAAATCACGTACCTAATTCAAGCCATACGGAAAACCATTAACTACACATGACTAGTAAACACCACCCTTCATCATTATTAACATTACCCATCAACATTTTAATCAAATTAATATAAATAACCTTTCAAACTATAGAAAGGTGTGACCGTCATCCTTAAAATGAAATATGACTACAAGACTCAAAGAAGATAAATTCAACTTTATTAATAGGAGAAATATTCAACACCATCATAATTAAAGCTCTCAAGACTTCAAGAGGCTCAAATATAAGGTCAAAAATATAATCCCAAAAATAGGTCAAAGTCCACTTTACGACTTGATGCCCACAGATACAATATTCCCGCATAATCCATAGAATTAGAGATTCATCGACTAATTTTGGAAAATATAAGACGATTCTCAGCATCCCAACAAATTATTTAGGTAAGATTTCTACCAAGAAATTCCGAATGCTTATGAGAATAGGCGCTCTATTCTACATCAGAAATTGCTTATCGTGAGAGAAATTTATTAACCTACTATTAAATACACTAAACCCATCTACTATAAAACAATCCTATACTCGTTTTTACACAACCACTATGTTTATAATAATCTACTACACCTTCTACAATAACCCATAATACTTCCCCACATACTCTAACTGTACTTTATCCACTATCCACTACCAACTTCTAACCATAATAATAACATACCATTTACAATCCAGATACTATCCGTCCATATTCCATCCCTTAAATGCGTGAAACCTAAATCAGGAATCCATGATCAATAGCTTATTGCTTTATCATGTTACACCAAGAAATAGAACTAACCGAATAGATCTATCCATCTAACTCTATCCAAACATTATAATTCATTAACCACCAAACTTTAACCTTTACGATTACTGAAACTACACTCCCCCTGTAATCATATAACCATTACTAACATGTTAACATACTTATCTCACGTTTTTTCAACAAAACATTTATCATATCAAATTAAATAACATAACTTATTTTCATTTTCGCCCATCGCCTACGTGTTGAACGATTTCTTTTCGCCCATCGCCTATGTGTTGAACGATTTCTCATATTTCTGACGTCGCTCTGCGACATATTCAATTTTTCTCTCGTTCATTATGAAAAATAAAGACATATATTAATAAATTATAATAACAACATACACAACTTAAAACTAAACTATCATAACCACCTTCCCTCTATACATACATATACAACAATGTATACAGACACATATCATCGTGACATAAAATGCTTTAGGCGATTTGTATGGACAACAACCCCCCTAGAACGCGAATTTAATCTGCGAATCACCACATTAGACCTTCCTACTCGTTCAATAATCTTGTATGGTCCTTGAAAAAGACGTGCCAGTTTCGTACATCTGCCCGTAACTCGCCTTGGAACATACAATAAAACTAAATCATTCACATTAAACACTACCGACCTCATTTTCCTATCATAATATCGCTTTTGCATAACCTGCGCTTTTGTGATATTACGTAATGCTTTCGTAAGCAAACCTCTCATACGATCTACACGCTCTGTCATACTGTCATTCAATCCTAATACATTTAAACCTAAAGCTCGATCTGTTATCGAACTTTGTTCTCTACCGAACAAAATATTATATGGAGACAATTTTGTGGAGGCCTGTACACTCGTATTATACGCATGTACAACTAGAGGTAAAATCGAACACCAATCTCGCTGACTATTATCCAGATATTTAGATAACATGGCTGCCAAAGTCCTATTAAATCTCTCGACTAAGCCATTTGTTTGCGGGTGTAGCGAACTCGTATGTATACACCTACCTCCGAAACGCTCTATCGTCTCTTTCACTATCCTTGCCGTGAAAACTGTACCTCGGTCCGAAATAATCTCCCTAATACTACCAAACCTACAAAATATTTCTTCTATTAGAAAATTCACAATATCCTCTGCTAAAACCCTAGGAACAGCTTTACAAATAACGAAACGCGACGCATACTCAACGGCAACAATTATAAAACGATTATTCCTCGAAGACCAAGGAAACGGACCTAAAACATCAATTCCTACTTTCTCAAAAATATTTGATATACGAATCGGCATCAATTCCGCGACATTTTTGACCATTTTTCTTTCCTGACAAGGCACACATGATCCTATATACCGCTCGACCTCTCTATCTGCTTGCTGCATAAAATATCTAGACCGAAATCTTCTCAACGTCTTTGCGAGCCCTAAATGACCTCCAGTCCACGCTTCATCATGCAATTCACTCATTACATTTTGAAATAAACTTCTAGGCAACACCAATACTTCACATACTTCACCGTTTCTACGTACACCTTTATAAAGAAGATCATTTCTCAAGAAGAAACCACCATGAGCTACATCTGGTCGTTCACGTATCCGTGAAATCCAACTAGAACAAAACATATCATTTGCCTGATCTTCCGCCAACGACTCTACATTTATACTAAAGACCTCTAAACCATCATAAGATTCTAAGCCGGGTTCCCTCTGTTGATCTGCGACCTCTATTAATGGATTCCTGCTCAAGAAATCCGCTATAACGTTACTCTTTCCCGAACAATGAACAATTTCAAAATCCCATTCTTGAATTGCTAAAGCCCACCGTGCTAATCGACCACACATGTCTCTTTTTGACTGCAACCAACATAATGCTCGATGATCCGTAACCACCTGAAAATGTAAACCCCACAAATAATGTCGAAAATATCGCAATGCCCAAACTAATGACAAACATTCTTTTTCCGTTGTAGAATATTTTTTCTCAGCATCAGTCAACTTCCTTGAAGCGTAAGCAATCGGACACATTGTAATATTTCCTTGCATAAGCACGGCACCTATAGCTTCATTCGACGCATCGACATACAACCTCGTAGTAATCGATTTATCAGCCGAAAAATACGATAAAATTGGCGAACTGCACATTAACTTCTTCATACACTCAAATGACTCTTGAAGCTCGCTATTCCAATAAAATTTCACACCTTTTTTTAATAGTTTTGTGAGTGGCAATGTTATTCTTGCCAGATCTGGGACAAACTTCCTATAATACGAGAATAAACCCAGTAGCTGTTTTACTTCTTTCGCCGATTTTGGAGCTCCTACATCTCGCATCGCTTTGAGTTTCTGTTCGCTTGGCCTTATCCCTAAACTTGAAATCATATAACCTAACACTTCTATCTCTTGCAACCCAAATTTACACTTAGATGGCTTGAAAGTTAAATTAGCTTCCCTAAAACGCACAAAAACCTCATTTAAAATACCTATAAACTCCTCAAACGTTTTACCAAAGACAATTACGTTATCAACATAAACCATAACACCTCTAAACTTCAAATTACCTAATACTTTATCCATCATACGTTGAAATACCGCCTGACTCGTAGCTAACCCAAACGGAACCACGTTGAATTCATACAACCCTGTTGACGTAACAAACGCAGTCTTATGTCTTCCTTCTGTAATCTCTGTCTGCCAATATCCAGAATTAAGATCCAATTCCGCGAAATATTGTGCTCCAGCTAAATTATCGATTATATCGTCTATCCGTGGGATGGGATAGTTATCTCTACAAATTTTTTTATTTAACTTCCGATAATCAATACAAAAACGCCACGAATTGTCAGGTTTACTAACCAATACTACTGGTGCTGCATAGGAACTCGTTGATTCCTTAATCACCCCTAGCTTCAACATTTCCTCTACCTGTTTATCAATAATCTCACGTTTAATTGGCGAAACTCGATAAGGATGGCAATGTACTGGTTCATCATCACTAGTTTTGATGTCAACTGGAATTACCTTTGATCTCCCTAACTGTTCTTTCGAAAAGGCAAACCTATCCCTATTTTCTTCTAGAACGGACATTAACACCTTTTTCTCCTCTATGGGTAAATCATCATTAATTATAAAATGCTTTTCCTCCATCTGCAAGGAAACTTCGCAACTATCTGGTAATCTAGAAAAATACACATAGTCATTTTTTCCTAGTTCTTGAAAATCAATAGAATCGACAATTGTTTGACATTTGACATCTGCCAACTCATCTACAGTTCGCTTTTCAAAATCTGAATTCGAATCTTCTAGATTTTGTTCTAAAACAAATGCAGGTTCATCTATATTTTGTTCTAGAATTTTCGATTGAAAAAATGGAATTTTCTTCCCTTGGGAGAAAAATACACAGCAATTATCAAAATCAACACACATTTTATTTCTTTGTAAGAAATCTTGACCTAAAATTACATTACAATTTAAGTCAGATACAATTACAAATTCCTGTTGAAATAAAAATTCATTTAGGGAAAACATCACATTACATCTTCCCAATAACACTAATCTATTACCATTCACAGCTTTCAAACATCTATTCTCTACATCCATACATCTTACACCTATTTTGTCCGCGGCAGTCTGGCTAATGCAGGAAACCGTAGCCCCAGTATCAATAAGAGCTAAACCATTCATATTATTAGTGCATAAACTAACTAAAGGTCTAACCTGTTGATTATCCCCGTCCATCGCTCGCATATTTCTGTCCGATGCATGTGCCTGCAGAAGGCCTGACTCGAAATCCACCACACCATCATCACATTGGGCCTTTCTCAATGCTGGCGTGGTCGAAAATTTGGTTGCGACTGGTTGGATCTAGAATTATAACGTAAATTATAATTATGTCCCGATGAACTTCGATGCGGGGTTGAAGGTGCTGGTCCCGGTATCGGGCGGCGTACATCCTGTGATGGAGTCGACATTGGCGAACTAAAAGGAGTGGTCGTCTTATAGTCGCCCTGTGCTGCCTCAAAGCTTCCTTGAACCAATGCAGCCGGATTATGGGACAACTGCATTCGCTCGTCCCTGGTCCGCGGATAATTTTTTTCTATTTGTAAAATTGTTCCTTGTAAATCTCTTTTAGATGAATAATGCGAGTTTACTAATTTTGACTTGAAATAAGGATTCAATCCTTTTAAATATTGAATTACGAATACAGCGTCTTTTTTAATATTTGCCTTATTCGCCAATTCCGATAAATAGTAGAAATATTCACTTAATCCTTTTTTATTTTGTCTGGCATTGTAAAACAATTCTGAGTAGTCGCAGACTTCAAATTCTTCAACTAATTTATTCGCGATCTCTTCAAAGGTCTTGTAGGAATCTTTTATAGATCTAAAATAATATAAGGCACTGCCTTTTAGAAATGATGGCAATAAAAGAAGTTTATCTTCTTGTTTTGTACACTTTTTGAAAACGGCGATGGCCTGAAATTGTTCAAGAAATTCTTCCACCGATTCGTCAAAATGACCGGCGAAACTTGTTATTACCCGCTCCATTTTATTTTATTTCACTTAATTTTCACTTTATTCATAAATATGAGGAGTACTAATACTCCCTGTTTGGGCGTCGTCTTCTTTGCTGCGAGAGGTACTTCTTATACCCGGCGCTTCCGCCAGTTGTAGCACCTGTATTTATATTAATAACTCAGGTTGCTGGGTAATATAAAATTTATTATATTATTCACTTTTAATACATTTCTTTAAATATAGTTCCTATCTTAGTGGTCTCTCTGTTGTCACTGCCAGCGCACCGCAGAGCTTTCAATTTTCAAAATCAATATGTTTTCTTAAATATATTATTATCGGCCAGGAACGCTTATTGCCAGTGGCTAGTGCGCCGACATGGACCTCCTTACAGTACCTATGTCGCGGGCGGCTGGAGATTTTGGGAATAATGGTAGCTTTCCGCGGGGATATTGCATATAGATCCATTCTCCGCTGGTTTTCTTCCAACTCCAACTACAAACTTGCCTCTAATGAAGGAAATATAACTTTAAGTAATAAAATCATTCGTCTCATTTGGTATCCGCACCTAGTAGGTACTACTGATAGAGCCCCTAGGAGGGGAATCATGGTCAAATAATACCTAGCTAGTTAAATAACAAACACCTACGCTGCGTGCTTACGCAGGTATTTATAAGTAGGTAGGTACCTAGGCAAAATGGATTTACAAACTCTGATATAATCATAGGTACATGCCCCGCTATGAAAAGCCATTAAAAGTTCAATATTTACCGCAAAAGGACTGTTTTGTAAACATAATACCTACCCCGCCATGAAATGGTATTTCCACCTTATCATTAGCTAGAGACGTGAGCAGTCGCGTTCTCTGGTTTCACACGATGATTTTACAGAAATATTTTGTAGTCGAATTTATTTTTACCATATTATGCGCAACCTACGTTCACGGAAGCAAAGGTTCCGATGAATATAATAAACCAGACGTTGCTAGGGTGGGGAAAACGAAAAAAGCTAAAATGGGTAAGTGCATAATTTCATCTACTCCGCGGTTCCAAGTCCATTATAATGAATTTTTGGTTTTAATCATTCACAACATTTCAATAATTCTATTCCAGCTCAAAAAACAGCCGTGGGCACATTCTCAAACGTGATAACGCAAATACAGAACCTTCCAACCATGGACTTGGGGAGGAAGTTCAGGACGCCGTGCAAAACTGGAAACCGATGTGGCAAGGTTGATCTTACTTTTTTATTTTATACCTTATATTGTCAATCACTTTCGGTTATCTTTTTAGATCAATACTACTTATAAGGTTACATCTAGCCTATTAAACATAATATGCTTAATTTTAAAACTTAATATGTGCTTTATATCCTTAATATGTGGTGCCAACAGAATACCTTAGGAACTCCTTATGCTATGAGACATCATAGCATAAGGAGTCCCAAGGTATTATGTTGGCCCCACAATATTTCCTAATATAGAACTAAAATTGACCAGGTACTGTTAAATTCTAGGTGATAAAGAGACTTATGGTGCCGAAACTAGCACAGCTGGAGAACACCATAATGGGCATCATGAAGGAGCTGGCGAAATTGCCGCCTGGCTCGCGGCTACCGGACAAGTTCACGAAGACCGAACCGATCAAACTGCTTCTGGATCAGAACTACAAGTGAGTGTGTTACATAGGGTTGAGCCACAATAGATAGGGAAATAACTTTCCAAAACTAGAGATGCACTGCCAACTGATAAGTTGAAGCCTCATTGGTCATGTGACTTGAGGGGTGAACCGATTAAACTGCTTCTAGATCAGAACTACAAGTGAGTGGGTTAAAAAGGGTTGACGCACAAAACACAGGGAAAGACCTTTCCACAAAATGAGATGCTCTGCCAACTGATAAGTTAAACCTTAATTGGTCATGTGATTAGAGGGCCGTGTAAATTGGAAGCTCCATTGTGCCTTACCATTAAACTACCTAATCCTACTTCTAGCACAGTTTGTCTGAGTAAAAGGAGTTTCTAGACTAATGCTGAATAGTATTACACAAAGCTTTGGAAAATAAAGAAAATTACGGTGCCGATAGTTGAGGCAATTCTATGAGGATTTAAACGAAGTCTGTTGCGTGACGAAATGTATGAAACTCATAATTTACATTTACAGGGAGGACGTTTGCATGGACAAACTGGAATCGTGCCTGAAGGAGGACAAACGTCGCAAGCGCATCCTGAAGAAGCTGTTCTTCAAGAAGTACAACTCTCTGCGACAGGAGCTCATCGGGTACGGCGGGAGGCGGCTGTGGGGCGGGGAGGGGAACCTGTTCTATAGGAAATAGTTGTAGGAACATTTGATTTAATTATAAATAATACTTGATTAAAATATGCTTATGAAAATTATGTTAATTTCTTTTACCTACTGTACTGTTTTTACCTTAGCGAAGGATAGCCCATAGATAATGTATGAAAATACCTACGTACCACACGTTAGAAACTAAACAATTGTTTCTGATGTCCAAATAGGAGAGTCCTACGCATTGTGTCAATCACACAAATTGGTACTCTGGTGTAAATAAGCCTGTACCTTCAAAGAAAGGTGAAAACACACCTCATGGTGTTATTTTTGGAAAGATGGAAAATGCTTGCATAACAATAGCAGTTACAGGGTTACCCTCTATTATTTTAGGATTCGAACATTTAAAATAGCTATCTAGCGACCCGGGTCGGTAATTTCTACACACCACTTCGGGGAATACCTATAGGCGTTTATCATAGGCATACCGAAGGGGGCAGGCGGGCATCTACCCACGCTTGGACCTAAAATGCCTCCCCTTTTTCGCCAAAAGCTCTGAATTGCCTCCCCTAGGCTAAAACCTGAATTAGGGTTATTTAGTTCTCTTTCCTAGGCCCGTATAAATCGATCTGAAGTCTAAGCGAGATCTTGGAAATGTCATTATAACGTCACAAGATGGCATGTTAAAAGCGTTCTCAAAATCGCTTTAAAACTTGAGGTGGATTTATTAATACGGGTTCTGGAATCCTTGTATGATCAACCTCGTCCGCCACAGACCCAGTCCTTCATAAGAACATAATTTCAACAGCTAAGAACCTAAATTAAGTATGAGTAATAATTTATAGTATAATAATAGTGTGTACCTACTACCTTCTTTACGCATACGAAGAGAAAACATATTCAAGTCCTGCATTACCATTCAACAAATAATTTCTCATGAGAAAATCGGTTTGTAAGAGAAGGTATACAGGTAATATTTTAATATTGTTATCGGTTCTCCTATGACTAAAATCTTAGACCTAGAAATAACCTCGTCACATCGATTTAGAATGTACCTACACTGTCATTATCACTACATATATTTTAGGAAGCAGTGATAGCCGATTGGTTAAGCACGCGTCTTGCGGGCTACCAGGTCTCGGGATCAAACCCCGGCTCGAACCTCTGGATTTTTCGAAATCTATGTGCGAATCATAATTTCTATATGATTATCACTTGCTTACGGTGAAGGAAAACATCGTGAGGAAACCTGCATGTCTTAGAAGATTTAACCAATTTTCGAAAGACATGTGAAATCCGCCAACCCGCACTGGGCCAGCGTGGTGGATTATGGCCTGAATCCCCCTCGTGTTGAGGGGAGGCCCGTGCCCAGGAGTGGGACGTCAAAAGGGCTATTATTATTATTATTATTATATTTTAGGAGTGATGTCTGTGGTACTGGGCCATAGCGGGATTTATGAAAACTTTTTTAAGGCTTAAGTATTCCGTAATGAAAACTTTTTGAGTGTATACGCGGTGACGGAACCCAACTTGTGATCTTGCCATACACTTGCCTAATAGGTTTTTTTACACCCGTGCACGGTGCAAATAATCCAAATCTCAAGTCACGTGTAGGAAACGTTACACAATTCATTGTCCGTAATACCAAACGTTAGCAATCGTTCAAAACAATTAACAATTTAGTAAACCGTTACATTATTTACTAAACTTCCTTCCAACGGAAATTGGAGGCCTAAACTCGAAATTAGAAATTCACAACTGACTTCTAAACGACACACCCAGAGCGAGTTTTTTAAAAACTTTTTTATTCGTATTATGTATTGCACGTAGTTTTAGTAAGAATTTGTTAGTGGATAGAACTTTGTGATTCGTTTACTTTCTTACGAACTTCAAAATGTGTGAAACGAAATTAAAGTTACAAGTAGTTTTAATAGTTTTAGGTTTAGTTTTTAAAGGTTTACATGCAGTGGATGACAGTGAGTATGATTGATAAATACCTATTTGGACTCCACCAAGAAGATTTTATATAACACTATCATCTGCTTGGTCCCCCACCAACTGTTAAATTAACAGATAAAGACAATAATATAACTTAAAAATCCGCCAGGAAAAACATTATAAACTACATAAAATAGTTCCTAGCAGGGACAGAAAATGAAAAAAAACTGTGTTCTAAATTTAAACGCGTATTTTTTTCCAACTGATCAATATTTTTGGAATGTGATAGCAAAAATCAACAATATCGTAGCGGCCAAGGAGCTTAAGACTAAACTTTACAGATATTAATATAAGGTTTGTTTTCCAGATTTATTGTTCACGGTGACCAGAGCGCCTCGCTACTTTGGGATACTACAGGATCATCGTGGGCAGCCACTGTCTGTTGAGGTGTCTGAAGAGTATATGGACCAAGACTACATAGCCACTAACAGGTGAGTTTAATTTGCTACCGAGGATCCAACAAAATCGCTTTTAGAGGTAATTCTCTGAACATATTGCAAGGCGCTTTTTAACATGTCTAACGTATTTTTGATGTTTATGATAATACTTGGATATTTATGAATACGTTATCTTTCCCAGGAAACGGCATAAGATTGATTGGAACAAGTGAGTAAACTTTACCGATTTTGTAATACCAACACTCTATATCAGTTTTTCTTGAAAACTAAGTACGTAGATACTAAAACTATTTTGTTTTAACTAGCCTTAAAATGATCTAGTAATTTCGTGATTAGGTATACGCGGCAGTTTTATACTAAAGAAAACAGTAGTATTCTAGTAGCAACAAAATATTGACTCCATTTCTTCAATCGTATTTTCAATGACATTACAAAAAAACCTTTTTTGATAATTTACTTTTTTACATTTCATTTTAATTAATTCATTTCTTTTTCAGAAATCCTCTGGACATGGATGATTTCGACGATGACGACACCGAGGAGATCTTCGACGACAAGGAC
Source organism: Notodonta ziczac (assembly GCA_918843915.1). Taxonomy (NCBI): domain Eukaryota; kingdom Metazoa; phylum Arthropoda; class Insecta; order Lepidoptera; family Notodontidae; genus Notodonta; species Notodonta ziczac. Next base: position 11,194,480 of record OU974044.1, on the reverse strand, counting down.
AAGGACGTCAAAGTGCCAAACAAGTACAATTTACAGGCGGGCCCGGTATAGGAACGAAAGCAATATTGTTATTAGGCATAACTATCTTTAAATAAATATTTAAGCCAACTAAGAATATCGGTTTTTGAAAGAAAATCTATCCAACACTTTGCAGTACTTGAGAATCGAAGTTAGGATTAAGGAATAAATTATCAGCACTTGATCATGTGCTTATTCGTGTTCAACAGTTCCTAGTCCTAGACTTCTGGAAATAAACTCAGTAAAGTTGCCCAAAACTACGAAGGCTCTTTAACATTGTAACTCTAAAAAATACGCCACCATTAAAAAGCAAATACAAAATTTAATCAACGTACAAAAATATAAATTTACATATCAATATCGCTATACATCCTGTCCAGCTTCTCCTCGATCGATGGGGACGGCCCTGTTTCGGGGAAGAGCGGCATCCTGGCCATCTCCAGGGACTCCTCGGAGTAGTTCATGGACTCCTCCGAGTACTGTTCATCCAAGTGGTCCTGGTATATCTTCTCGCACTCGCTGGGGTGTTCACTCCTCATTGTGCTGGGGTGGTACCCTATGGCTTCAATGGGACCCACCGTGAGGTACGGGAGTTGGGTGGTGACTTCAAAGTGCTTTCCTGAAATGTCATGGCGTTATTAATAGGGGCATCCAAGATATTGTTTGCCACTAGGGCGGCGCCACGTTTGAGTGGGTGTCCATAGACACTAAGTATATCCCACTGATTTCTATTTTCGCTTGGCGCAGTGGTTCGAGCGTAGGCCGCTCGACTCACTGCACATGGTGGTCGCGGGTTCGATTCCCGCCGGGGCAAATTTCGGAAATGGCCTTTTCGTAATTTACCCTGGTCTGGGTGTCACTGGGATCGCCCCCAGTACAATGTACGGTACCCATAGTACAAGCCTTGCTTAGTTTGGGACCGTACAGTTGGTGTGTCTGTCTGGCGATATTTATTTATTTATTTATAGTTATACTGGTAGAAGTGAAGTGACACTTAAATTTACCCCGTGTAATCTAGCGACATCTGGTGAGCTGAAATTTCAGAAGGGTCAGAAGCTTGAAGACATAATCACCCTAAACATTCCGATAGTCCCACCAGTTGAGTCGTAAGGGCCAGAAGCGAAGAACTTATAATATAATAATATTATCACAATTTATTTGGACAGAAGACAGGCTGTTCTTTGTATTTACACGCCGCGCGGTATCACGCCGACCTTAACAAAATAATACATTAAAAAGCTAGAAAGAACTTACTGTCAATATGATCAGGTATAATCACAGTGGCGACCGTCTTCGCCACCTTATCATCATAGTACTCCTCGAACATTTCGACTTTAGCGCCTTCATAGACCTCCTTTCCCGGTGGCCGCTTGGTACAGTCATCTTCTAAATGCCTTCGACCCGACTCCCGGTGCGGGATGTTGGGGGGAGGCAGTTCGGTGAGCGGGACGAAAGTCTTGCTGATGTAAGCGCCTACCGGGCGAATTTTTGAGAAGAGCCTGTTGGAAACGTCGGTGAGTTCATAATGGAGTCGAGTGGGACAGAGCCATACGAAGAAATAGAGTTACTACGTACTGGTAGTGCTTTCTCACTTTTTTGAGTTATCGCGTATAGCCTGTTTCATAACATTAAAATCCTTTAGTCGGATAATAAAAGCTTCACCTTTACTTGCACTGATTGTGTCAACCTACAAAGTGGATTGTATGGAAACCGGCGGCGGCGGCGCTACTGTTTGTCTACTAGCGCGAGCGAACCGGGCCCAAATCTGTTAACCATGTCAGATCTCGATTATTCTCGATCGACACGCAATAAGTCAACAGATTGTCTATAGAAAAACTGGCAAAAGTGACGTATTCAGATACGCGGTACGTCAGTTTTGTCGTATTGCGAGTCGACCGAGATGCCAATGGGTAATAGAGTTGGAGCCATTAACTTTAAATTGAAAATGGAATTGGAACAGAGTTGGGCACCAGGATTGATTGACGCAAGCTAACTTGTTCGCTGGCTTTTTGAAGGCTGTTTTAAACTAAAACTGCCTGTTTAAACTTATGGCTCATAAGTTTTTTCCAGTATAAAAGGAGTATTGGGTACCTTCGTTTACTCTTAATACTGTATGCGAGTGCCAAAGCTGACGTGAGCGCGAGCGCTCGCTTGCGGAGCTGTTCTAAGGGACGCGACTTCCCGTGCGGTGTTATCGCTATGATGTCAACACTTCCGAGCGAAAACGCCCTAAGTTGACTGAAAGAAAAACGCTAGATGTGTGTGGTGAATATCTTTTGAAACGCTGGCTTACGTTCAAGTGCCTGTTATAAATGAGCGCACAACAAACTATCTTATTACCTGACGTCATTGATCTCATAAATTTCTTTATTTTACTAATTTAGCTACTTAGTTACTTTAACGGGGATGATGACTAATATTTGAATTAGTTTTTTTATATTAACTTACCTATAAGTAGGTACCTACCGTTCCTTTTTGACATACTTATGTATTAAAAAACATTAAATTACTAGAAAAGTATTCGCTATTAAAGTTTGCTAAAACTACCAAGTTTATGGCGTCACACTTCACTAGAGTACTGGTTTCAAAACTTTTAACGACTTTATATATTATTATGCATTTAAATATAGTTATCGTCCCTACTCTTTCCAGGAGCAACTTTTGTTTTTGGATTATAAATACTGTTTTTTTTTCTTGAATTAAAAAAACTTAAAATAAATAGCATTAGATTATTTAAAACGTACGTATAATGATACTACATGCTTTCCACGCAAGGTTTGCTGGAGTATACGCGACTATTCGCGCCTTTTGACAGTTTCCATACAATGTAGACTGGCACAGTCAGCGCAAGTGAACAAGGGCCTCCATCTAGCATCGCTAATTATTATGTATTCCATATGCAAATGGGTACTCACTTATTGCCAACCGCTTTGTCCCTTATTTCAGCAGAAACATAATAAACTTGTAGCAAAATTATAAAACGCCTTAAACACTCCATTTTTGTTTAAAACACGCTCAGCATCTTAACGAATCGATAAATTCCCTATTGCGACCGGAGCGGGTCTTTTAAAGCCTACTTTTGTGTTCATTATCTGATAATTGTAACAATGAGAGAACTATGCATTGTGCTAACACAATACCACAGGTGGTCTAACTAAAGCCTTTTTGTTTTAATCCGCCGGTGTACATCTGGCCTGTTCATTGATAATTTGAAGATTGTGTAAACCGAGTCATTATGTTATGTGCACTCGTAACGTGACTGTGACAAGCCGACAATAAATTTTCGTTTATGTGACAAAATTCGTGACATGTCTTGTCACTGTTCTCTGTTTTAGTTGCAGTTTATTTTTTCATCAATTCGTCTTGTTATGGAAGGTGGCTTTCTTACAGGTCACAGTCCAAATTTATAGTTAAAGTATAATTGTAAAAAAAAACTTATTTTACTGTGGTTATATTGGATTCAAAAATGCTTGTGAGTAATGGTAATAACTTAAGTGCTGGCTTCTATTGGAATCTATCTACTTAGGTATTTTCTTCAATGCTCTCTACCTAGGCGAATTTTACACAGATAATAAATAGACGTGACATTGATAATAACTTAGTAAATTTGGTGTTGCCTCGACAAAAATCCTCCTGACCTTTTGTTCTTATTGCTGGAGATAAGAAAACCAACAGATATAAATTTATCAGAGGGTCACTGGGAGGTCCAAACCCACTACAGATATGTCATACAGATAAAAAACCCACTACAGATATGTCATACAGATAAAAAATGTCATTCTAGATAGAAACTGGAAATTAGATAATAATGATAAAAGGGCTATTATTCTGACACCTGCTTGTAATAGGTAGCCTTGATAACGCGTATCAGAGAGGTTGTCAGATGCTAATCGCGGTTCAGATCGAACTAATGGGTGATCGTTTAACAATCTTATTCTTAGTATGATAAGATATAAAATGTTTTATATAAACATATTATTATTTTTTAAAATTAGTATATCCTCGCAAAGGCCAGCAGTGTGGCTCAGTAATAGGTTCGCCCACTATTGCAATAGTAGACCTAAGTACATCTCAGTAGGTAGAGTGTCCAATTATCGCCCGTATCACCCATATCACATGAATATATTATTTTGTTTTATAATAAAGAAGGCAAAGAAGCGTACGACCTGCCGGACGTTATTAAGCGTTTACCGTAGCCAAAGGCAAATATATAGATTTACATAGATAACGCAAATGCAAGTACTTCCGTGTACGAAACCCCGACCAAGCGTCAAGGTTGGTCTCCGCCAATTTACAGCCCGCGCAACTACAGATATAAAAAATATGAGTATGAGCGAGATAATCACTCGAGAGAACCGTAGCGGGTTGTGGGGCGTCGGCGGCATTGGTGCCTTGAATCGGTTTGGATTACCCGTCACTAATGACGTCACAGTTGGTGTTAAAAATTCGCCACGCTTGGTTTCAATACAAGTCGTGATACTTGCGTTATCTATGTAAATCTATATCTGTGGCCAAAGGCATTGCACGCACGTTTCTGTACTGAAGAGGATTAGGACAGAGGATGGAAAAGGGAGTTGGGCTTCCGGCTCTCTCAGTCATAGTACGAAACGCAGCTATATTTTTTTTTTTTTGTTTTTTTTTTTTTTTGTTTTTTTTTTTTTTTTTTGGGCCAGCTATAATAGTTACTTTACGTCGATCTTGTGGGAGATGGTGTGCTAGCCCGGACGAGCTACTCTGTATATGTGCTGTATTAAATTGGCTAGTTTAGCTCTACCACAAAATAATTTACCGCATCGGTGTCCCAAAAAACCCCTTGAACCGGATAAGATTTCGCTACCACTAAGGGCCGCCGTCGACGCGCGCTTGTAGCGGTACGCACGCGAGTCAGACGCAGCCTGGAGACATTTTTAGGATAAAAGCGCGCCGTCCCTCGACGCGTTTAAAAAACGTGGTGTGCATAGGCCCTAACGTCGTACGATACTGATCTATACAAATAAATAAAATTGGAGTGTCTGTTTGTAATATCAAAATAACACCTTTTCATTAAATGCATATGAAAGTACATAAGACACCTATAACAAAAACGCGATTATTTTTTTTGTCTGTCTGTCTGTCTATCTTTGTGTTTGTTCCGGGTAATCTCCGAAACGGCTGGACCGATTTTGACGGGACTTTCACGGGCAGATAGCTGATGTTTTAGGGAGTAACTTAGGCTACTTTTATTTCAGAAAAACAAAATTAAAAAAATGGGTCCTGTCGCGCGGGCTCAAAACGCGGGAGCGGGCTTTTTTGTTAAGTTAAATTTCACGGGGACGAAGTCGCGGGCTCAGCTAGTTGACAATAAAAATCTCCCAATGTTCGCTACTGTTTGAAAAATATGCTGCGACAATTTCAATCTGTAATTAGTTTCAAGAAGCCATGCAAGGTGACGGAAGTAAAGTTTTATTTGAATGTGTTGTTAAAAGAATCTGCCCTTTTTCTTCTTATACACAATGGGGTCGAGGTGCCAGGTCTGGTTGCCGCCGCAGGATATCAGCGTGAAGCAGCCTCCGAACACGATGGGGGGGTCCGTGTCGGGAACACAGATGTTGTCCTGGCAGAACGTCGCCGTGCCTGAAGAGAAGGAGCTTTTTGAGCGTACTGATGAATTTACAACAAAAATCTTTGGGTTACAGGTAAAGCCACTGATAGACCTGAGCTGGATCATGAGCAGTACAGCGAATATACATATTTTGTCCTTATTTGCAGACGTTTTTAGTGAATATTCATTGTTTTTCTCGTGGTTCAGTCTGCGGCCTGTCAGCGAGCGAAAGCGAAGATGATATAAACAATCCAAACGTTAATGTTATTAGTTTTAAACGTATTTAAATCTGATCAAGTGATTCATAGGTAAAGCTGTAATTTTCCGCTAGGGCCCTGCCAAGAAATGTATGGAATTATTCGACCGTCTTGCATTTAAGCTTTTCATTTTCAGCTTACTATTGTTTTTCAACAATACGCTCTGTAGCTAATGGGAACTCCTTTTGAAGGTAAGTCGTTTGATCATCTTTTACGTCATCCAAAACAGGCTATAAGAGTGCTATTCTTACCACAGCTCGGTGTCTATCTATATATTACGACTGAATATTAAATACTAGCTGTGCCCCCCGACTTCGTCGGCGTAGTATTTAACGTAGCAAAAATTTCGGGATTATCGGGATAAAAAGTATCCTATATGTTAATCCCGGTTATAAACTATCTGTGTTCCAAATTATATCCAAATCCGTTCAGTAGTTTTTGCGTGAAGGAGTAACAAACATACATACATACATCCACACTCACAAACTTTCACACTTATAATATTAGTAGGATACTCAATAAATATTGAAGTTCTACCATTAATAGGGATACCATCAGAATTGACGTTCTCTTTACCTTGATTAGTGTATGACGCGTTAAACTCAAGAAAACCTCAGATTTGAGTTCCTCAAATTCAAATCAATTGCTTACCAACATATCCCGTAGGTCTTGCTTGTCTCTTGTTCTTCACATAGTCAACAACGGCTTTGGAAAGCGCATAGAAATGCTTGCTGGCTTTATATCTCATCTTGGCCAGGGCGGCGTCGCAGTCGGTCTTGTCGGCCCGGCAGTGGTACACCAGGTTCCTGGTGTTGGACTTTATCATCTCTTCGCGGAGGACCTGGTACTTGCTGTCGGTGTACAGCATTTGGGCGAAGCGGACGTTGACTGGGGAAAATAGTCCTTACTTACCCACTAATATTAATGGAAAAATATTTGTGAGTTTGATCAGACATCGCGTCGACTGGATTTCAATAAAATAAGAGTAACTTATACTCTGGAACATGGACCAACCCCCGCCACTCTTTGTACTCGGAACTCTAAGACAAAAGTTTCCGAAACACATACGCTTAATAAAGTGCATAAGATATATTATTGACCAATCACAATCCATATATATTTTCGACAGACCAATCATAATGCTGTTTCCGCTTCGGACTGATTACAATAGTGTTGCCACCGCTCCTGTTCAGCGCTTTTTCCGTATTACTTTGATGCATACTTGCATCAAAGTAGTACCTAGTGTAATACAAAGTAGTTCTAGAAGTTATTCCTAGAGTGGACACCAAACGGTGGTTGCTACATGCGGGAGAGGCTGCTGGTATAGTCAGTTTAATACAAGAAGACAAGAAGACAAATTTTGCGGGGTCAGTGTATCAATTTGGTAGTTGTGTACTTACGTCCAGCCCCAACAATATATCCATCCAACACGCCAACATTGGCCAAATATACCAACACACTGGTCACCAGTGCTCTCTTCATTGTGGCGCACTACACTGCGGTCTCTCACGGAGTGGTTATTAGTAATTAACATTTTATTGGCCAATTTGTTTTGACGATCCGCAAATTGCTTGTTAAAGTTAGGTGAATTGAATTGCGGTGTAAGACAAGGTCGGTGAGATGATTTACTGCATTAGCACGCGCTATAACTTTTATACAGTTTTTTTTCTGGTTACTACAAGTAGCGGCCATCATTCATCACACTATAAAGAAGATCGTTTTCGATAAATTTTTGAAAAGTAATTATCGTATTTGTCACCCGTATACAGTTAAATGTACGGAAGTTATCGGTGTGTGGTTAAAACCGTGTGACTTCGTAAGAGATAATAATCAATCCTACTAATATTATACTTAAATGTGAAAGTTTGTGTGGATGTATGTATGTATGTTTGTTACTCCTTCACGCAAAAACTACTGAGCGGATTTGGATGAAATTTGGTACACAGATAGTTTATAACCGGGATTAACATATAGGATACTTTTTATCCCGATAATCCCGAAATTTTTGTTACGTTAAATACTACGCGGACGAAGTCCGTGGGCACAGCTAGTATACCTATAATAATAAAATCTCGTGTCACGGTGTTTGTGGTCGCATTCCTCCGAAACGGCTCGACCGATTTTTGTATGTATGTTTGGTAGGTATAAGAATAGGTCGTAAAGTATATTTCATACATAGAAATAATTTATATGGAAGAACATCGTTTGCCAGCTAGTAATAATATAATAATAATAATTTAGCCCCTTTGAAGTCCCACTCCTGAGCACAGGCCTCCCATCACGAGGGACTGAAACTAAAATTACAATCGCAAACGAGAGTATGCTGCAGTTACACAACAGCAAACAATGATTTTCAGTTCACATTCCAAATGCGACAGTGAAATGATAAAACATTAAGACGATTAACAATTGAGTGGTCTGACCGTCTGACGGTGGCGACAATGGCACGGCGGAATTACTTAAGGTGGTCCAACAATGGCCCGGCTCTGTCTGACGCGATAGCAGCGAATTGAAACCAGGATTTCACGCTTCCAGCTAATCTGGTGTCCATTTGCGGCGTGAACATGGCTGTGAATATAGAATTCGTAGACAGGACGAAGATTATGAAATGTATTTTCTGTGAAAATGGACACTGCAGTTAAAACATACATTTCACCGCGGATGGTTCGGTGCTGTTATACAGACTAGCTGTGCCCCCCGACTTCGTCCGCGTAGTATTTAACGTAACAAAAATTTCGGGATTATCGGGATATAAAGTATCCTTTATGTTAATCCCGGTTATAAACTATCTGTGTTCCAAATTTCATCCAAATCCGTTCAGTAGTTTTTGCGTGAAGGAGTAACAAACATACATACATACATACATACATACATCCACACTCACAAACTTTCACATTTATAATATTAGTAGGATGTATTTATGTAGCAGCGGTGGCAGAGGCAAGCCGTAGGCAATTGTCTATGCCTCGACCGAGTAGTACCATCCTCACACAGAAGATCGGCGTAAAGTTGTCATCATAGCTGCGTCTCCTACGATATGTGAGAGAGCTGGATGCCCAACCTCCCTCCGACCCACCCTGTAGGGATCCCTATTCCCCCTTCCCTACATGTCCTCAACGTGTGAGATATGCCATTGGTATTCCGAACATCTATAGTCTTGCAATATAATGGCATTGCTCGTAATGAAGATCATTACATTGCAGTGCGATGCAAAAGTTGCCTTCTCTTCTTCTATTATTCTCTACCGAGAATTTCAGAAATATATCGACATTAATTTCTAGACATTAAGTTCAATTTTCAATGGCGTCACGTTTGGAATACTTCTTCTAGGTATTTTCTAGTAGGCTGGTTGTCATCTTGGCAATTTCGTATAGACCGGGCATTACAGAATACATAGATACACAGATACATACACAGATCACCCTATAGCCAGCCCACGCAGTCTTCCTAACATCTTATATTACAATCATTTGTGTTATAAAACATTAATTAATCGATTCGCTATCGCGTAGCTACACCATCTGAATGGATCTATGAAAGTTGTAGTCTGTGTAAAGTGCCAAGTATGGACAGTATGGCACGCGCGCTATCTACCGTGTACATCGTCTATAATATTGTATGGCCCCCTACCCAGAGACGTAAGTTTAATCCTAGAGGTTTATGTATCGAATGCCGGTTCCACTCTATTAAATTCTAACACGGTTTCAACTTCAATCATAATAACATGTTTTGTTTTAATCCAATCCTTAATAACAATAGAGTCAATTAAAAGATAGTCCTTCAGCTTCCCCGATGACTAAGTTTTGACCACAGACGCTACAGTTCGCGCTTCGGTTTTGACTGGACCTGTGTCCAGCACTGGACGTAATTTGGCTAAAAATAATGTTGGCAGCCATGTTCTTATCAATGGTGTCTGTATGTGGGTAGAACGAGAATCGTTTTGAAAGTATCTTATGTGAGAAATTTGTGGCCTCAACTTTTCCTGTAGTCTGTGGTAGGCAAAGTAAGTTTTTGATCAATTTGAGCCAGCAATGTATCGGACCTTACCAATACATTCAAACGCCTGATTCAGCCCCCTACAAATTGCGTACGTTGCTAACAAACGCACTAATTGTCGAACAAAATAATGCATCAAGCTCTTATCGGCGCCTGCGCACCGATACAGCGGCGCCGGCCACGATATAATTAGCCGATTGCACCCATTGTGTTTGGCGTTACGCGTTTAGGAATTGATGATATTTAAATATGGAATTCGGTTACGAAATTTCAAATGCTAGAAGCTGATAGGTCATGGTTTAATTGGCTGGAGGCGGCAATTGTTCATACTGTGCATTGTAGATATTGTTTTGTACCTTATTAAATCTTATGGTCCATTAATTTATCTAACAGTTCCCTATTAGATATTAGATTAAGTTCTAGTAATTTAGTAAATAAAAAGAAAAAGAATTGACTGTTATAATCAAATTGTATATGTAATAATATGTCAATGTAGGAAACCTCTAACGACAAATTATCCCCTTGTTGTATGTTTTTCTTTAAACAATGTTGTCATAACTAAATTAATGGTTGCAGCCAAAGAATTTGATATGTCTATTACAAATAATTTGTTTGCAACCCTTAAGCGCTAGGAGTCTTAAACCCTAGTATGGCACAGAGATCATTTAGTTTAGGAATCGAATTCTTTAAAATGTTAGTTTTTTTAAACGCAATAACTTTAGCATTTAATTATGAGTACAAGACTGACAAAAGAAAGCATCCCTTCTTTCTTATTCTCTATTAATAAAAAAGAACTACAAATACTGGATATTTCTTAAATCAGTCACAAACTGACCAGATAATCACTGGACTTAAGACCTAAAAGCCTCGCAAATGGAGCTGCATGTTTAAGCTCGTGTTTCTCTAGTCTACAATTACGATACGGGCCAAGACTGGTTAGTTCGTTCTTAGTGGGTGTCTCTGCGAGAATTATGATGGACAACAGGACGGACGGAGGTTGTTGCAGGTGGATTTATGCCCTGGATGCCCGTTAACCATGTATCTATCAACCAAGTTTTAGATGCATCTGAGCAAGGAAGCTATCATTTGAAAATAACCCTTAAAACTTAGACTAAAAGAGTAGAGATAAATTTTGAGAGCTCATAGTTGTTTGGGAAACGGTTTACCATGTAGATATATGATCCAAATTATACATGCAGGCCAATCTGGAGGTGTACATTTGAAAATAATGCTTAAAGCTTCGACTGTAAAGCGGTTGGATTAAGTTTTTGAGAATTAAAACTATTTTTGTAATTGTTGTTACAACTGTGCGGGGTGGTCAGGTCCATTGAACGATTTTATTGGGAAATCATATCAGGGTGAGGTGACTTATTGTTGGCATAAGAATAATGTAACACTTTTAAGGCAGAACGGGAGAAGAACCGAAGCTTTTATATTCCTAATACAGGATCTAAATTCTGGCTTTCTAAAAAAGAATAGGCCTTTCATGATATCTAAACGGATCAATGGTCTGACTAGAGACAAGATTATAATTGAAAAAGTATAAAAATTTAAATTGTAGCAATTTTAATCAAGAGTTTATCATAAAAAGGTTGTGCCCTTTTAAAGGAAAATGAAAGGGAAATGAATATGAACCAAATTATGGAAAGTCTAGTGAGGGGGTTAGTAAAAGGTTTATTTACCCTACAAGCTGTGAATGATTACATTAGTGCGAGCTAGTAAGGGTTGATGTTTATATCGACCACACAGGAGCATAATCTACATTGTAGATTTTTCAATGCGCTAGCCTTTGCGTAATTGTCTAGCTTTATAGAGACGCCATATTATACGTTACATGACTGGTAAAATTATTATTATTAAAAACATATAAAAATAATATATGTATAAAACCAGGCAGAGATTTTGCTCTGTTTGAGACACATAACTTATTTTTTTCTTAAATTTGTATCATAGTAATAGACTGTATAACCTATAGGTATTTCAGTTGATTGTGAAAACAGAAGATTTCAAAATGTATGACTAATCACCGGCGGAGCAGCTGCATTGTTATTTACTACTTAAATAATAGGTCCGTACATGAATAATAGCGATCTAAATGCTTACAATACATTATTTAGAATCCGGATTGTATGGCGCGAGACGGTTATCTGCCATTGCAGCCATTAGCAGACGCCATCTTATAATAGCATTGTTTCCACCAATCGCGTGCCGCACGAGCGCAGCCGGAGATTGCCGGAGATGCACGAATTTTAAAATTAGATAACGAACAATAAATTTGATTGCTATTTGAATTGAAATTGAGTAATACGAGTACGAGAATGCAGCAGGATTACCTTGTGGGTTTAGTATTTGCAGACAGGACAGTGCGGTTTGGAGTTCCTGCTAAGAGAAGCGGCTTGGGAAATTTGTCTAGTAAGTAAGTAGCAATACGACGGGTTTCCGATCTCAGTGAAATGTGAATATTACCTGCAACAATTAGCATAAGTAATTTTAAGACTGTGACACGGCATACAACGTTTTGGTTGGTCAAGGAAAACTGGTACGTACAATTTTCTTCGTACTTCATGGGAGTAAAGCAATTCGTGCGATCTGACAAAACCATTGTTTACCGGATACCGGCGCATTAACTCATTGTGTTGCGTTTATGGTGTATAATGTTGTGTTCACCGGTCCTACCTAACTCCAAAGCAAGGATTGTATTGATTAGAGTTATGACGCCGCTCCACTTAGGCTAGATATTATGACTTGCTAGGCGAACTCCGCAGAATTTTGAACCACCCTGTTGTAACTTTTTGATCTTCCTACTCCTCCTTTTCCTAGTGGTAAGGGTCTGGGTTATGTGAGATTCTTACTCACTAAAACCTCTCCATGGCCTCCCTCAGCACGTCATAAGGGCTCTGGGATCTCCAAACGGAACGCGCCGGTGACCCCTTTATAAACCTAGGTCACTGGCCGCTTCTAGGTGCCCCGGGCGGTAACCCTGTTTAAAACACATACCTACACAACAGTAACTATATGTCAACGCCCTGTCTAGGAATCAAATATAGACCAGTAGTCCCGGCAGCCGACTGCAAGACGAAAGAGGTATATTTCTTTTCCGATCAGCCTTTTAAGCTTATCTCTTTACAAGTCAGATAACAAGAGGATTCATGCGTGCCCATACTTGCTACACTAGACTTCATCTTCAGTCAATTAAACAGAAAATATATCCTTCTGTAATTGGCTAAACATAATAGCCAGTACTAATTGGACTTCAAACGCACTACCAAGATTAGATATCGAGATAATATCGATTAGGTTTGTATCGATATAGTTTTTATCGATTCAGTGCAGAAGCAATATCAGTGGCCGGCTCGCTTCGTGCGCAAATGTGGCGCGCGCGTAAACGCTTAGTATACGAGTATTTTACGTTCGTGCTTCGTTTGGATTACGGTGTAAGCTGCAAGTGGGCAGTAGCTCTACAATACTACTTTATCCGTTTACTTAATGACGCTAGTCGCTAGTGTCTAAGTAAAATACTTGCATAGCATATTTTAATTCCGCTGCTGTACAATATCCATACAAGAATATACTGTATCTTGTATGCATAAGATTCATTACCTATTGGAAAAAATATACAAATGGATTGGGGGCGACTCCAGTAAAGAATCGTACGGTGGTGGAGCCAAGTTGTAGCCACTTGACTACAGCTCATATACGAACATCGGCGTAAAGTATCTACTAGGTGAAACATAAAGGGTATACTAATTTTTTTGCAACTTAACTTTGTAAATCTAAAACTTAGACTTATGAAATCTGTCAACAGCTGTATCCCTGTAACACCTTTTGTATTTCAAGTTTCCTCCAAAGCTCATAGTTTTAGATTTACAAAGTTAAGTTGCAAAAAAATAGTATACCCTTTATGTTTCACCTTGTATAATAGTCGCGTTTCATATGATGAGTAAAAAAGCTGGAAGCCCCTTTGCTCTCTCTTTGGTAATCCCAATTTGACCCAACGTATTATTGGGTTTTTGGTCTGGTATATATAAATATATATCAGTATATATAAATATATAGCGACCGGGTTCGACCCCAATTACACCCAGACTATAGATCAAATTGTGAGAAGACTATCTCCGAATTTTGCCCAAACAGCATCGCATAGAAAATATAAATATTGCTACAAGTTTCCTATTTTGATATTAAGGGTATATGTATGAATATGTCGTGGTCGAACAAGCCTCTCGACGCGAATATCTCAACACTTGCACCACCTTGGAGCCAGGAATCGGCATTATATCGAGCATCTGGGGGTTCTGACGTAACCGGCCTACTCCTAATGCTTCCAATAACTTTTTGCTTCGCTCCTTTTAATGTTAGGAGCTCAATCCGAATCGGCGTGCTTGGGATATTGCGGTAAGGCTGCGTGTTTACTGGGCGATATGTAGCGCAATATGGGCTACGACCAATTTTATGGCATGTCTTGCGACGTGTACGACTTATAGTGGCATACATTATACGTAATTGATGTAAAGTGTGAGTATTTATGCACACTTCACTAAACTAGCTTTCTTGTTTAAATACCTAAATCTAAGTGAGATTTGATGACCTACTATTTACTTATTTAGTGAGAATGTACGCCATGTTTTATTCATTGACCAGAGTAACCATTGAGTTTCTTGCCGTATCTTCTCAGTGGAAGCAGCATTCCGAACCGGTGGTAGATTCTGACTATTCATAAATGCTTTGTTGGCCTACATGAATAAAAACAATTTTTAGTTAAAATATTGAGTTTGTATTCCCACGAATATTTGCGTAATTCAGCCAAAATAAAACAAACCTACGTTCATGCGTAATTAAGGGTTATTTGATTTGACATGATAACACAAATATTTGTGCAAATACGCCATGTGAAGTGCCACCATTACATGTCAGATTTAAAGGCAAAGTTCAATATTAGAAATTTTTAGACTTCTAAATCATTGCCTCAATATCTACATTGACTACATTGACTTGAAAGCCAACACATAATATTATGATCTTTTCTAAATTTTATGTTTTAAGGTTTGTTTGAATATTGCTTTGAGTTAACAATTTGTCCTAATTTTAGTTACTAAATATTATGTTATTATCCCTCCTAAGGTGTATCGCATTGGCTGTTGCATAATTTTCTGTTACCTACAGAATTTTGTGCTTGTGTATATTATGTAGCCAGTTACCTATATGTTTCGCAACATCTTTCCGTCAGTGTACACGCAGTCTTATCTCAAAATCGTGACCGCTACCTGTGGCGATTTATTTATCTTTTATCTAAGGAACAATAAAGTTTTATTCGGATGTAAGTGAATTGTTTTCGAATAAATATTGTTATGAAACGATGAGTTATGTTTTCAATTATTGTTCCAGTAGGTACCTACAGATCCATTTGAAAATTCCAATGCAGGTCTATGACCGGTCCTTTACGAAGGGTAGACATGACTATGTTACTACAAATAGTATTTTTTAATTTATTTAGTTGCCTTTTCACGAAATAATTTGGTTTTTTTTTTATTATAAGTAAACATTATTCCGGTACCTACTTATGACAGTCACATTAAAACTATATTCATTTCAATTTTTTCTAACATCAACGGTAATCGTCGTTCAAATTGGCGACCATGCTATTATCATTTTATGTTGGTGTTATTGACTTTAAAAAGGAGTCACCTGATTTATTTCAATCAAATATGGGGCTTTCATCATTTATTTGGGGTTTGTAAATTGTGAGCACAAATCAAAAAAATCTCTGAATTCTGAAATCGTCGGCAAACAGCGGTTTTCCTCATTGGGTACTTCGGCCATCATTGGGTCAGTTCGAAGATTGAACCGAGGCAACATTGTTATTTAAATAGCCCATGCATGTAAACAGCTCCTATCTGATGATGATGCCGGACTCGAGGCTAGATGTCGGTATCGTATCGACGTACTACAAACGATTCTCGATTCAAAATCGATTTTTGAATTTCTGATAAAGTACTTACTTACTTACCGATTGGCTGTCATGGAGAATCATTTAAAGCCAAAGGAGAAGCAGACTTTTTGATCCATGTTTTGTAAGATTGTTAAATAAAGGTTATATTATTATAATATACGTTCATATGGCTTGGAATTATACAGTATAACGGATTAATACTATGCAGGATTTTAAACAAACCACGGCGTCAAATCGGCGCCCGCAGTAACACCTACACGGAACAAATCTGTAACGACCGCTCCACTTCGCGTCTACACGGTTATTTGGTTCTAAAAGACTGAAACATACGGACGTTTATTGCGTACGACTACGCCGCCGCAATAGTTTTATGATGGACACCTACAACGAATATTTAAGTTAATAACAATATTATTATTTTTGTTAAGTTGGTGTTCATAAAAGTACCCGGTATAATGACAATAGCATTGTCTATTATACTACAATAAAATGCTGGGTACACTAGTGCACCTAGTAATACAAGCATGGTAGTGTACTTTTAAGTGACTTATCAAATACAAGTAGGCAGAGCTATAATTGTTATATGTAAGTGTAAGTGATACTGAAGATCAAGAAGCGCTTTATTAAAACGTATATCTGGAGCACTTTACGGGTCAGAGGCGTGGACAATGACACAAAGAGATAGAGAAAGATTAGAAGCTTTTGAGATGTGGTGCTGGAGGAGGATGGAAAGAATAAGCTGGACGGAAAGTTATAGATAACTAACCAAGAAGTACTAGAGAGAGTAGATGAAAGGAGAAGCATTGAAAATATAAGAGGAAAGATGATCAGACATTTGATACGACATGCCGCTTTTATAAAACAATCATAGAAGGGAAGATAGAAGGCAAGAGGGGAAGATAAAGACCTTGGAGAAGCTATTTCGACCAAGTGAAGGAAAAAGTGAATGTCGTGTCGTATAAAATGGTCAAGGAACTGGGAGAAAATCGCAGTGAATGGAAAAAACTCCACCGACAAGAGCATCGCTCTTAAGTTAATGATGATGAAGTGATACTATTATCTGTTAATACACAATGTTTAATTTCCGAATACCATTTAGAATATTCTTTGAGATAATTTAAATTATACTTGGATTTTGAAACTGACCTCTAGAGACGGACGAGCAGTCATTTAGCTAGTTGTGAGAGTAGATGCGTATATGGTTCACTCCACATGTTAAAACTAGTCTCCTGAAATGAGATTATGATTAGATTACCTATTTTTTTTTCGTGGGGTATCGTAGCGTTCTCGTACGCAATATCCACCCGTATTTCACTTTTAATGTCTTATTCAGAATTGAAAACCCAACTCGAACTATCCGTAAGTGCGTGCGTTGCAGATGTGGTAATATTAGTCCAGGCGCAAAGCTCAGTCTTATGCTTCCCTGCGCAATACAGGGTGTTCTCAGATCATTGGTAAACCCAACTTTTACTTCAGTTACATGTCTACAAAATACATTATGCTAGATATTCTATTGGAGAAACGAGACCTTGAAATAGGAATTACCAAAAAAAAAAAAACAGAAAATTGTTAATCATAAATCCTAGCTAAGATATAGTCTATGTACTCTTACAACTACCGAAAAACCACTACGCACGAATACAGGGTGATATTGCAATCAACCCGTGGGAACTGGGTAATATTAAGTGGAATTGAGGTCGGTATTGGTGAACGCAAGCCTTATTAAGGCCTCGTAAATATGGAATGAAATTAATGGATCGAGGCTTGGGTGACTCCAATTGGAGATTATCCTTAAATAAGTATTTTCTAACATGTTAACAATAAAGTTGCCTCATTAGTTCAGCGAATATCATTTCTCTAGCCTGTTCATATGATTATTTAGGTAGTTATCCAAATAAAGATAGCTATTTACTGCACATGAGAAACATCCTATTACCGCCAATTCTTATCAAACGCAATCCGTATGCGGGTGGCATGTCCCAACAAATACAATTTTAACAATACCAAAAATGTTCACTCACTTTTAATACTACTGAAATAAGGTACAATTTCCAACAAAAACAGTTTTACCATTACCGCACTCAACTTTGTATACCCGATAGATATTGGCCCACAATGACTATTGGACATGTCAAACAATTGAAGACTTCTCAAAGCAATAAAGGCGCTTTTTCCTTGAAAAACAAATGCAGGAGTGTGGTCTTTGGAAGGCAGATTCAAGTTCAGGGCAGGGGATATTGGTTTTAATGGTTAAGACGGGTTAGATAGAATATGTCTGGCTAACGAAGTGGTGATAGGTCGGTAATGGAGTAGCTTCACGCCACAGATGTCATCTCGGAACAGAAATAATTGGAGTAGTCGTAGTGGCATTGGTTTAAAACGAAATCAATGTAATATGCTAATAGGGTCGGTTTGCAGAAGATAATACACAACCAGTTTAAAAAAGACAAAATATTACATTAAAGTGACGTCACATAATAGGAAGGAGCATATTTTGAAATCACAATTGGCAAAAAATATCGATGAACATACACAAAAAAATACATACAAACGAACATAGTGACCTCCTCCTTTTTGGAAGTTGGTAAAAAAAAGAATATAACGAAACAGACCCCGCGTGTATTCTAAGTGACAATTCTTAAATAACTATTCCGTATCACCAACGAAATAAATATCGCCAGACTGACACACCAACTGCTAATCCCAAACTAAGCAACGCTTGGACTATGGGTAACGTACAATGGACTGGGGGTGATCCCAGTGACACCCGCACCGGGGCAAATTACGAAAAGCCCATTTCCGAAATTTGCCCCGGCGGGAAGCGAACCCGCAACCACCATGTGCAGTGAGCCGAGCGGTCTACGCTCGGACCAGTGCGCCAAGTGGTCGCCAAATCTAAACGATTTCCTACTTAATATATTACCTAATTATTGGTGATCAAAATATTTAAGTTCACTAGCGACTCCACAACCCTATTCTTCCAGTACAGTGGTGCAAACTGCAAACGATTCGGCTCGCGCTAACACCGTCCCCGGTTCATTACGAGCGTCCTATGCGTACAAATTGTCACTTAACCCTGTATCAGCTGCGTCGTCAAACATTTGTTTTACATTCACGATGCAAATTAATGAAAATCTCCCACAGTTTGATGCTGGGTCCGTACCCAGCGTCTCAACCCGCGGTTGAATTTTGGTACATGTATATATAAAAATAATTATTTTTATTCAGTACTAGCTGACCCAACAGACGAACTTTGAAAATCGAATTCGAATTGCTCCGCTCCATTTTTTTTCTTTTCTTTCATTAGAAACTTTTCCTGATAATAATAAACACATCAAATATAGAATTAGCGAAATCGTGCCATCTGTTCACGCGTAATGCGATGACCAAGGAAATAGAGATTCATTTTTATATAAATAGATTTTCTACGTGCAAATTGGCAATATGTTTTATTACAAAACATAGTCTACCGTAGTATTGTATTCTCTTTGAGTCTACCTGTCTATCTGTCATTTCTTGTATGGCACGTCAAAATTGTGCCATTTCAAATTTGAATAACGTATAACCAAGGAAGTTTTAAGGATATGAGTATTTATGTAATGTTCTTTCCTTTAACAAAGCATATAATATACCTAGTAAGTCACAAAGATAAACCCAATATCTTTCTTATATTGCAACTGGATATAATCAAATAAATTGTAGACTTTACATTCATTTTTACGTCACAGGACCAAGATGGCAGCAAACGCTGCGGGTTAAATTGGAAATTTATTCACTCATTAATGTCTTAATTAGACAATGTGCAGAATTGTGCACTTAGCTCCTTATTGATGCCGCTCGACTCCTTAATGGGGCTGTGTTTCAGAGCGTTGCTATGCTATATGTACCTAATAGCTATTATAAAATCTTATTTATTGATATTTACCACAGATATAGATTAACATACATAACGCAAGCATCACGATTTGTCTTGAAACCAAGCGTGCCAAATTGTTAACACCTACTGTGATGTCACAGATGGCGGGAAATCCAAACCGATTCAAAGACACCGATGCCGCCGATCCCCTCCGTCCGCTACGATTCTCTCGAGTGATTATCTCGCTCACACTCATATTTTTATATCTGTAGTCGCGAGGACTGTAAGTTATCGGCGACCAACCTTGACGCTTGGTCGGGGTTTTCGGACACGCTAAGAACATACATTTGCGTTATTTATGTAAATCTATATCTGTGATAATTACAATATTAACCATTACATTAAATGGTTGTCTAAATAGCTGTAGCCATTGCTCATATGCTGTCTCTATCGGGTTGGCAAGTACCACCCTCGCACGGAAGATCGATGTAAAGTTGATATTATACCTGCATTTTGTACGACATGTAATAGAGCCGGAAGCCCAACCGCCATCCATTCTCTTGCACTTGTCTCACTCCCCACAGAGCCCTTATCACGTTAGCTACTTAAAACGCAATAGAAAAAGCGTTCAAAAGCTAATATGCTTTCAAACGCGAGCGTTCAAACGATTATTACTCTGTTCTCTCTCTGTCTTCTTGCGCACATTACCTAGAAACTATATTTGATTATTTATATCAGCATACCTTTACATATTTCATACTAAGTCAGTATCTTCGCATTCATTTCATTTTTTGATGATTTTTATTAGCATACCTTTACATATTTCATACTAAGTCAGCATCTTCGCATTCGTTTCATGTTTGCGTCTCCAGATTTTTCTAAATATGTAGTTATCAGAAAATATTCTGGTACATATTCGGGATAGTTTTGGATAAGTACTAAGATATCAAACGCAATGTGTGAAGCGATGCAAATTGCGTATTCTTCCGCATCGGTGGTATTGGAGAGCCATCTTTACGGTTTAAAGATTCTGAGGTGTTTAGCCATGGTCGTGGTGACAATAAAGTTACGGTTTTATAGTGTAATACCGGCTTAATGGACACTGTTTCATAATATCAATATATTAATGACGCCGCCATCCCGTTGAAATGGGGATATAATAGTCTGCACTCGCGGTCAAACGTGGGAGAAGACAACTTTGTTTAGAATATTCTGATTATGCAAAAGAATATAATGAAATATCTTGAAACTTAACGACCAGTCTACAGTATCTATGAGTGAATTATGGGTTCAATTACCGTGGGAATATTAATATAAAATAAGTAACTGATAATTAAGTGCTTGTTTTAGAAACAAAAGAGCGTAAGTATAGAGCTCTTTCCTCTCATATTTCCAAACTATTTAGAACTATTTTCTGCCCGCGACTTCACCCGCGTAGACTTAAGTAATTAAAAATTATATGTGTTAGTCCAGGTTATAAACTATATGTGTTCCAAATTTCATCCAAATCCGTTCAGTAGTTTTTGCGTGAAAGAGTAACAAACATACATCCACACTCACAAACTTTCGCATTTATAATATTAGTAGGATATTACACACACGTTCAAGCGAGCTCAAGTACCAGGACCGCATAACCACAGCAGAGTTACGATCAAATAATTATGATAGATGCAGATCACCAACAGGCGCCGTAACTAACGGCCGCTGATTAACGGGCCACGGACAAACGGACTCGTGTTGCCGATAAATCGGCTAGCGGCCTCGTAAAGTACCTAAGTACGGCCGGAGATGCCACCTATTCATATTCGGATGGGTTATAGCGGCTAATTGGGCACTTCTACACATTATAGTCCGAGTTTTTTGAAAAATAAACTTTATTTTGCGACTGTTAAGGATTTATTTTGGTTATTCAGTGGTGATAAAGAAATTAAATAAGCTTTTTTAAACCATGAATCTCCCCACTCATTCTAGTCTAGGGTTCAATCTCTAGTTTTCACTTTATAATATAAACACTTTTGTGTTCTATAAATTCTCCTCGTAGTGGGAGGAGGCTTGTTAGCTAATAGTACAAGAAAAATATCGTTATTACTGTTACTATAAAAGTAAAATTGTACAAACAGATGTAATTGCTAAGGGATATTTCCTTTACATTAAAATGTTGGTCAAGGGAGTGGTAGAGCTATCGTGAAATTGTCAGTATCAAACCTGAGTCCGCAGGTGAAGCTTTATGACAGGTCTTCAATACAGGCGAGAGAATTTGATGTCTGTTCCTGCGTAATTATAGGGAGCAATTGAGTATTAGGGACAGCGACGCCCGAGGGTGATAATTTATTCATAATGACTTAATTATAACAGAGTTGATGTTTCGACGTGGATAATATTTTTTTAAACGTCCAGACCTACTACGATTTTTATGGTAAAAGTTTAACTTTACTTACCTAGTAACTGTAAAGAGGAAACTCCACAAGAATGTATCAACGATCTATTGAAAAATGCACTTTATAAAACAACTGTAGGTCAAAAACAAAAACACTTTTTTCTCTAGTTTTAGACACTACCATAGTTAAAACGTGTTCATAGAGATTTTGTGTTGTCGGTCCTCCACTGATAGATGCGTTTTATGCGGAAACGGCGTAAGGTCGGGGACCGTACCATCATTAAAAATACATTTTATAGAAATCGCCGCCGCATTGCGATGGCCTTACCGGTGGGTGGTATTGTCCCCGTTACACATTTTACAAATGGTTTGGATAAAGGGTTTTTATCATGTACATAACTATGAAGAATTACAGTCTCCAAAAATTTGGAACTTCAAGAATAGTCAAGGCGTTATTGCTGGCTAGTTTGAAGTAAAAATTGGGAACAACCCTTATCCATAAGGTAAGTCATCATCATCATCATTTCGGCCGGAAGACGAAAGATATTTCACAAAGATTTCCACTACAACCAGTCCTGTGCTGCTAGCATCCAGCAGTTTCTCGCGACCTTCACTATTAGGTAGAACTGATAACCTCAAACCCAACTCAATAGTAGATTGTATCATAAGGGAGCAAAATAATATTTTTACAGCGAGGGCGCTTTTTTGAATCCAGAGCGAAGCGAGGGTTTCTAGAGTAGAATCCCGAACGTAGCGAGGGATTCAAAGTACGTCGCCCGAGGCAAAAATATATTTTTCATTACTCATATTCGGAAAGTAGGTCTGAAGTTGCCTGAGGAGCGGGTTGAAAGTAATAATTTTCCGCCCTTGGGAGAATCGCTTTCAACTGACAGCTGTCAAATTATTAAAAAAAACTAGTTCCATTTTCACATTTCAATGGAACCATGTTCCAACTTTTTCTACAGTCACTCAATTACAGCGCGATGTAAAATTGAAATAACATAAAGTTAAGTATTTATATTTTAAATATATATATTAAATGACTTAATTATATAATTTAATTCCAACAATTTCTTTAAAATAACATAGATTTGGGCAAAATATTTAAAGATGAAAATGAAAAATAATGGCTAAATAATGAGTTTGGCCGGCCAAAGAAAAACAGGCGGCAATCCGAACTTTTTTGTTTTTCGAGTTGTAGAGTATTGTTCATACTTCCTTGTATTATTTCTTTAGCCAATTCCTGTTTTTATTTTTACTTTCCTTGTATTCGTAATGAAAAGCACAGTGTTTACCTCGGGTGAAAGACTTATTTTGTCCCTCGAACTATTGGAACCACGTCTCAGGCCAAAATAAGTTACATTCACCCCTTGTGTGACAATGTTCTATTGCGCCCGAGTGATACACTCTATTTTTCATTACCCACTATGAGAAAATAAAAGGCGCCTCATATTTTATGTAATGTTATTATTTATTAAGGCAAAAGGTAACAATTAAATTGAAATTAAATGCGACTATGGGCTGTCGTACCAACCAGTCTTTATTCAAACAATATTTGCGTTCGAACACAAGATGTTTCGAATTGAAAAAGTGCGCGGCAAAGATAATTGCGGCGCACTTATAAAGAGGATTAAAAACTCATTACTGCCTGCTAAAAGTTCTATTTATTTGGCGCTGAACACAAAGTTGTTCCAAATTCAAAAAGTGCGCGGAAAAAATAATTGCGGCGCACTTATAAAGAGGATTAAAAACTCATTATTGCCGGCTAAAAGTTTCTTGTAGAAAACACCAACTTTGGGTGCACTTAAAGGCGAACCAAGTCGTCCTTTTTGAATAGATGGGATGAAAAATTGTTTTAAATTTTTAATTAATAAAACAAAGGTAGATAAGAAGATGCTTTGGTGTGATGCCTTCCATGCTAAATAAATGAATTTTCATTGAGCCAAATTTCCTATTACCTCTACTAAGTATATGATGCTTTCTTTTCGTTTAATTTTTCTGTGTAAACAAATAAAGGTTTATTTATAAAAAAAGGACTTCGCTTCTCCATTTCGCTTACAGGTATTACAACAGCCCGTAACAAGTTTACATAATTAAGTGAAAAATACCAAACGACACAGTGTGCAGTGATGAATTTTAATTTAAAGTTTAACGCCGTATCAAGCCTATGGTTTATGCATACGAGCGACTTTTTGTCGCTTTAATATAAATAAATTGCGATTTTTTAATCCAAGATTTGAGGGGCGCACGGGAAACAGACACAGGCCTTGAAACGTGAGATGTATTTGGGTGGAATGTGTTATAAATAATTATGATTGACGAAAATGACGTCATACGAGAAGCACAATATGCGACTGTACTATGTCTAGCTGTGGAAGTAAATTGAAGTAGTCGTGCGAATACAACTTACGAATGTTTTTGTCTTATGAAGTGAGAAGGGTGGGGATTGAAACTCGAATCGGTTACAAGGGCGGTCATCTCTATTCCGGACTCGAAAAAGTAGTTCCGCAAACTTGCGATAAAAATGTCGCCCGTCTATCAAACTTCGTTATTGTCGTATCGGGCACTTCCCGACAGCCTTACCGGACCAGTATCGCGGTTTGCACCTCTCCAACGTCACACCGTCCGACCCTTGTCAATTAGCTGCCGTTAGGCTATGAATACTCAATTATGGGACGCCGTAAAGGGAATATGGAAATCCCCCAATTATACGGACAATAGAATTTTGCAATGGAGATTTACGGACAATTGCGGCGTTGATGTTTAGAGTATTTGTCTAGGTTGAAATACCGCTGTGGATTATAACAATGTTAGCTTTTCACCATCGATGCGATGCAATTCGAAGAGGGCTGTTAAAAGTTTGTTGTCGTCGTGGCTACAAAACTGACGACACGCTCTCAACCCGTTTGTATAGTTTATATATATCCGGCATCATTTGACGTCAACCGGATCCGGATTTTTGAGAAAATATACTCGCCTGGCCCACCCCCCTTCTTCACAGACCAGTAAATACAGATTAAAATTTAACTAGTTATCGCGGTAATAGTGCTGGGTCCTGATTAGGTAGGTACGACTATGCTGGGCTAAATCCAACAAGGGAAAAGGGGGAGGCAGAACTGTATGGATCAGGTCAATGTCACGCGTGTACATTACCGGCACCATGGAGGCGGGCGCATTCCTCGGGTGGTATGGCTGGATCCTCAGGGTCTTCAGCACAGTCACAACACTGGAATGCTCCCAATGGGTTTAGAGTTCACACAACACAAATACACAGAAGATTAGGTAGATTTTACCCGATTACGAATTTTAGGCACAGGAGCACGCGCGAGGACGTCTATGCCACACGGAAGTCGGTCAGTACAGTGTCATGAAGGGAGGAAAAGGGCACGACACCACTAAATATCACATTAATCGGGGGTAGGCAGATGACGGTAACCGGGACACATTTTAAATAGCTACCTTCATACAAAATTCTAAAGTAAACACTAGTTACTAAATTAACTAGATTTTTATTGTTGATTTAAATACATAATTTTTGCTTATGTTGAAATAAAATATAAATTATAGAGTTCCATAATCATACTAGGAACCCTTACGACGTCAGAATCATTTTATTAATAGACCATTAGAGAGCTAGATGGCTTTAAATAGATTTTTGGTAGTAACACTACGCACTTAGGAAACGGGAGTGAAATAAAAAAAAATACTCACCCCACTATAGGTAACGATACCTCGTTGAATAGGTGTTTTAAAATAATGTTGAGGTTTTTTTGTCAGTTTTCAAAAATAATTTCTGTTAACGAAATATTGAGCTCAAAAGTGGTATTTTTTGCATGATGTCAATGGCCCAATAGTATTTGTGGTTCTACACGCAATTGGCCGCTTTTTAAAATACAATTAATCATGTTTTAAATAGTAACATAATTTTGAACGGAAAGTAAAATAGTCTTGATGTGACCAATCGGGCTGGTTCCGATCGGATTGAAATTGGTGCCAGATTGCAATCCTTAAGTAACTGTATGTGAGAGATATAAGTTTTAGCATTTTTCAGGCACCTATTGACTAAGTTAAACTTATGCCTAACCTGGGCCCAAAAAAACTCAGTGCCTCTAATAGGTATTATAGTTCGACGAATGTCATTTTCTGTTATAACCGTTCCTTTTCTAAATGCGTAAACTCGGTTACAGAGAACGGCAAAGAAAAGTGTAAGAACAACTTTAATTCATATTCTACTAATAATTTAATACAAGTACAGTCCCTACACATCAATGTTGTAATTACAAACGTTTCAACATGTCCCCGACGCCGACAATAGTCGGAACTGTGAAAAATAAAAACAAATGGAATTATACACCTTTAATTGAATACTTCTTATCAGGGCCAGCTAATTGGGATATCTGGGTATATGTCAAATGTTTGTCCAACAGATGTTTCCGTTTTTGTCTCAATTATTTGTTGACAAATACTTCAAGTGGCTGTGAAGTTATAATCGCTTCCAGACATAACACATGAATGTCAAATGTTGTCTAAGGGCTGGATTACACGTCGCGTGATGGCGCCCGACATTACTTCGCGCGATGTGTCTGGACGCAGATCTTTATCGATCACCAAAAGAGGAACGGCTTTTTAAACATTAAATAGGTAATTAAAAAAGTAACACGTTCTTATTTAGTAAATGGGATGTGGCATTTGGACTTTTATTACTAATGATAAATAATAATAAGAAAAAAAAAGCATTTAGTAAGTAGGTTTTTTGTGCAGCTATCGTGTGAGACATGTTTAAGATAAAAAATGCGCACGCGCAAGAAAGCTGCTATCTCGTAACATCACGCCAGATACCGTGCACGGTAAGCAGAGAGTGCTTAAAGATTACGTAACTTTATATTTCATGGAAAAATATAAAATAATAACGTTAAAATTCTACATGAAACATGTTTGTTTAGCAAAAAAATACGGAAACTACATCGAAATAATTTTTGATCACACAAAACATATAAGTACCTTTTTACACTTTTTTTTATTTTTACGCACTTATAAAATCTAATTTGAAAATACCTATCTTTAAATATTTAAAAAAAAAAACAGCGCAGCAGTACACAAATAAGAAAAAAAAGAACAGCACATAATTATAAAAGAAGTAAAATAGATAGACATAAGGTAAGAAAGCTGCAAAGGCATTTGGCTCAGCATGTGCTGGAGGGGAACGAGATCTCCTCCAGCGCTGATTTTCAGCCAAAGCCTCTTCATACCCTGTCTTAGTCTTAGTGTTCATATTGATGCATGATAACGATAAAATTATTGCTTAACGGATCTAAACAGACGCAAGAAAGCCCGTATTAGGGCGGGCACCTGCGCCGGCGCAGCCTTAAGGCTAAAGCGCCCATCTTGCCCGCGAAGTTCAAATTTTTTGAGGTTTTTTAGAATTTTTTCAAAATCTGACAATATTAAAAGGCACATTTTGTCATTCGCGACAAAGACCGCGTGAAGTGCATTTATTAATATATCCAACTTACTCTAAAACATTTCAAGAACGACAGCTATCCAGATAATCTGGCAATTTTTGTATATTTAGTGATTTACTAGTATCATATCCACCGTGATAATATTTAGAGTAAAATAAATGTATTAATAAACGCACTGCATACTGTGTTTGCCGCAAATCACAAAATGTTGTCTTATATGTTTTCAGATTTTGGATAAACTATAAAAATACTCGAAAATTTTGAATTTCGCGGGCTAGACAGGCGCCTTCACCTTAATAGTATTGTTTAATTGTATTCCGTTCCGACGGTTATAAAGAAAACGTATCGCCGATCTTGGCCAGTACGTTATTTGATATCTACTAATGCTATGGAAATTGCATGTGCGTTTATCTGGGATTGTAAGTGTGTTTTCGCTTATGGTTTAAAAGCTAGCCTTTTAAATTTGAACATATCCTACTAATATTATAAATGTGAAAGTTTGTGAGTGTGGATGTATGTATGTTTGTAACTCCTTCACGCAAAAACTACTGAACGGATTTGAATGAAATTTGGAACACAGATAGTTTATAACCGGGATTAACATATAGGATACTTTTTATCCCGATAATCCCGAAATTTTTGTTACGTTAAATACTACGCGGACGAAGTCCGTGGGCACAGCTAGTCTACTATAATAGGTATATACAGGTATGATTTCTTCAAATGGGCGTGGATGGCCGAATCTGAAACTATGAGGAATGGCGATAAATACTCAAAGGAGTCTCGGACCTCATTTTAATTTTAATTTAAAACAACCTCATTGGATTCTTGAAAGAAACATTATTCCTAGCCAGAAAACGAAACCGTTGACTTTGAAAAAAACTTTGAAAAAAAGTATTGTCATACGATAATCTAACGTATGACCAGGATAATTTCCTCCGAAAAACATACTACAAACCGTTTTCGTGCAGAGAAAACCTTGTATATTATGCATATAAGCGGTCATTCACACGTATTTTTTCGGTGTTGGTATATTTATATTTTTTTAAATCTTATTATTAAAATAAAAACACAATTGTTCTATATATTTTTGACAGATAATTACCGTATTCACTAGCTAGATCACAGTAAAATGTGTTGAAACAATCTGTGATGTCGTTAAACACGTGATGAAAAATAATAATTATACATAGTGAATGAATTGTAGGTATTATTTTAAGAACAAATAAATAAAAAACCTCCGAAATAAAGGTTTCGAGGTTTTCATTTCTTGGCGACGATAGCCATATTACTTTAAATTTACATAAGTGCGACTATTATTATAGGACTATTGGACTATTATTAGGGTTAATCATGATTAAAACCCTTCGTCCAAACCAACTTACCCAGCAGATACACTGTCACAACGAATAGTTAGTGGCTTACGTCCCAACATTTTAAAATTATTTGTATTCGCAAGTATATCCTGGGTAAAGGGTTAGTGTAAATACAAATTCAACGATGCGAAGCCCACAATAGTCATTGTGGTAGGATTGATGCCGGCCCTATTGAATTGGACGAAAGTGTCGAGTGCTTTCAAACATGTTTAGAGTGGACTGGTGAGGCATGATGTTTGATAGTGAAATTATTGCTGATACATTGGCTGGAGTCATACTGAGAGTCTAGATAAGGGTCATGTTCTGACGTCACAGTTGTAGTTGCAGGTTTAGTATAAATTCTAATAGTATACGGAAGCCAAATTCGATAGGTACACATACGGTACACGATAGGTTTACATTTTATATTAATACATACACATAAATAAAATTGAAGTGTCTGTTTATAATATTAAAATAATAACTACTTAATTAATGTATACAACAAAAAAAATACCGTTTTCTTATATTTACGCGAATACTACACATTGAAATAAAACTATTTTACGGATTTTATCGCGTTTATTTACTTTTTTATGTTCCCGACGTTTATGTCCACCCGTGACCATGGTTGCTGTAAAGCAGCCGAAACGTCGGGAACATAATAAAGTAAATAAACGCGATAAAATCCGTAAAATAATTTCATTTCAAAGAAAAATACACTTATAACAAATCAAATTGTCTGTCCGTCTCACTGACTCTCTGTTTGTTCCGGCCTATCTCCACTACGGCTGAACCGATTTTCACTGGCACCTAGCTGACTTTATAAGGAGTCACTTAGGCCTTAATTTTATTTTATTGAAGTACACGGGCGGAGCCACGGGCAACCGCTAGTATTAAATGTTTTTAAAAGTCGAGTATAGAAGCTTGGTGGTCTAGTGATTAGAGGTACCGCCCTCGTAACCTAGAGGATTCCAGTTGGATATCTAGCCATGAAACTAGTGACCGTAGACCATTAAGCAAGTTAAGCTGGAGACTAAAGGAAGTATTTTTGACGGCCGCTTGGCGCAGTAGTTCGAGCGTAGGCCGCTCGGCTCATTGCACATGTTGGTTGCGTGTTTGATTCCCGCCCGGGAAAATTTCGGAAATGGCCTTTTCATAATTTGCTCTGGTCTGGGTGTCACTGGGATAGCCCCCAGTCGGTACGGTACTCATAGTACAAGCGTTGCTTAGTTTGGGACCATACAGTTGGTGTGTCAGTCTGGCGATATTCAATTCAATATTTAATATTAGTTATAAATTCACCTCCCAAAAAATAAGTTTCGCCAGGGTGTAAAGCTGCTGGCGTAAACACGTATCAAAAGATATTAAATAAATGGTTTTTAAAACTTGTACTCAGACCCACTCTTAGAAAACATTATCCCTTATCAAACCTAACTATCACAATAACGAACACCTATTAAAACTAACTTCAAATTAAGTCCGCCTCACGTTTCGCATATCTCAAGTGAGCGCAGGAAATTAGCGCATAAACTTTATAAATGTTAGTTAACTTAATCTGACGGTTGCAGCGATGTACCTGCCAGTTAGGTTGGCAAGACCAACCCTATAGGGCGTCGGTTGGCCGATCGATCATCGGTCACCAATTACGATTTGACTTAGGAGATTAATTAGTTATCAAACGCACACGACTGTACTTATATTGTAAGTGCTCCAGGGGCACCCCTGGCATATCGGTCGCAATACGTCAAAACTGACGTATCGCCTATGTGGATACGTCAGTATTGTCGCATTCAGATACGCGATACGTTAGATTTGACGTATTGCTAGACGATCAAGACGCGGCTAACAGAGTTGGGCCTGAGGAGGACCATTTAAAGTCCATAGAAACTTTCCATCGACTGTGAATATCCCCCCGAAATTAAGATATTATGTGGAAGAGACTAGAGAGGTATGTCGAGATCCTAGCACGTGGAAAGCCAGCCAGACTACCCAGATAGAAAAGGTGACTGCCCACTTGGCTGCGCTATAACGCGAGCACGCGCAGCCCGCTTTGACTAATAGGATGGGTTCATTTCCTTAGCGTCACTCGGTTTAGTTCAAGTTTACCAAAAATGAAGCGATCCTATTGGTTGAAGCGGGCGGGCCCGCTTCATAGCACAGCCAACTGGGCCCTAACCACGCTAGCTACTCAAATCGTAATAGAAAAGCAAACGCTCGCGATTTCGTTTCAAACGCTCCGCTTTAGACGTTTTGCTGAAACGAGCTTCACGATTTCTACTGACATTGATATGGTGTCAGCAAAACGTCAAAAGCGGAGCGTTTGAAACGTAATCGCGAGCGTTTGCTTTTCTATTACGATTTGAGTAGCTAGCGTGGTTAGGGCCCTGGACTCTCACCAGAAGAGGCGTTGGCAACTTGCGCCCCTGGTCCTTTAGCGCGATCTAACCACTCTTCACCTCCTTACTCTTTTTAACCGACTTAAAAATGGGGAGGTTCTGTATTCGTCTGTTTCAATTTTATTTATGTATGTTTACCGGTTTAAGTTAAACAGGTAACAAACCCGCACCTTCAAAATTATGTCTTAAAATTATACCTTCAAAGTGCCAAATAGCACCTGGGGGTTACATAAGCTTTAATTTAACCGTTCTATTTAGTTGGAATTCTGATCGGTGTTTGCAATCATGTAATTTATAACGAGTTGTAAACAGCCATTAGAAATTATCAAGACAATTTGATTTACAATGTTTGTCCAGGTCAGAGCGTACTTGTAGATTTCTGTTTTGAAGGTATGTAATATTTTTTTCCAATAGGTATGACATGAGATGTGTGGTAATTATTATGAAATTGAAGTATTTTCTTACGAAGACAAGAAGGCAGTCCAGCGATCACCATGGCGTATGCCGGATCTGGACACAATTGGAACCCCGTCAGCCTGGGACGACAATAACTAATAACAACAGATTACGCTCCAAGTGTAATTTGACTCATTTATTTTGTTTTTTGTGTATTAATCAATCGATAGCAAGTCTGAGAGAGATCTTGGAAATGGCATTATCATGTCATACCATCCCCTCTAGCCAAGTTGCTTCGTCTGCATTCGTTTCTACAAATCGCTACGCTTCATCTATGGAGATGGCATAAGTCACGTGATCTATTTATCGACTTGTAATGTCATTTCCATACATTTAAGCGTAGCGTTTTGTAGAAACGCATGTAGACGAAGCAACTTGGCTAGGGGGGCAGTACAAAATGTATGTTATATCGTTGATTAATATTCCTATAATACGAATCTAACGTGGTAGACAGGTTTCTAGGAGTCGCGGAACGAAACGTCACTAACGATTTGGGAGTCATTCTGTAGATACATTTCTTAAGGCACTTTACGGCTGAAAATCAGCACTGTAGTCTAGCAATACTGCTAAGCTGAGAGCTATAAGGCACAAACAGTTACACAGCATTGTTATAGGAATAGTGTATGTTTGTTGTGAGTGTAGTCAGATCTTATAATTACGTTAGCCACTCCCTCCCCCCAAACCAGGAAGGAAAAATATTAGTTTCTGCCGAGCTGCAAACAGTACACTTCTGGAAAATACCAACTTGAATAATAACTATGACTTCCGGTCTGTTCAAAGGTTTTTTTTTATTTAACATGCCAGGACAAACACTTTTGCTCAAAATTATCTCAACTCAACTCAACTCAAAATTGTTTTTATTCATGTAAGCCAACAAAGCATTTATGAATAGTCAGAATCTACCACCGGTTCGGAATGCTGCTTCCACTGAGAAGATCCGGCAAGAAACTCAATGGTTACTCTTTTCAATTAATTACAGATGGTGTACATTCTCAGGAACAGCATAAAATAATAATATGAGCAGGTAACACCATTATCACTAAATAACTAATAGTAAATAATAATCAAATCTCCCTGAGATTTAGGTATGTAGATAAAATGAGAAAGCTAGTTTAGTGTGGTGGTCATACCTACTCATACTTACATCAAATTAAATGTTTACGAACCAAAATAACAATTAATAAAACAGGTGCATAATAATATAATTGCTTTGGTGTGATGCCTTCCATGCTAAGTAAATGAATAGTATTTAACGACAATGTTGTTAAGAGGCAAGTGAGTGGCCCAATCCCCGCAAGCAGCGCCCGCGCACGAGCATGACTTGAAAAGCGGCATCACTCTCCTCAACCATAATAGAGGGAAGAGGGTGACCCGCTCCACAAAGCCACCGCAAGCAAGGACATTAAAGTGAGCATTAGAGTATCGTACGTTTAACATAACTTTGATATCCACTATCTTACCACCTTACGTACCGATGCATGGCCAAATTATCGAACAACACTGGTTTGTTGTCTTGTTTTGCCTAATAAATATTTTATTTCGATAGCACGGTACACCTTAAATTCTTTATCAGCACGTGTGCGATATTTGCATATAATAAAGGCTGTGCAGTTATGAGTGCGGTTCTTATGAACTAATAGATGAGCGTTAGGGGCCACTCGTGTAAATGTGGTCGTGACCGAGGCGCCCGGACCACCGGCGTGACTGTCCCAGGGGTGCCACTTACCCTGACATTAATCCCCACAGATATAGATCTGTGTTAATCCCCCTAGTGGGACCAATAATACTACATTATTATAGTCCAGCAAGATTATAGCTATGAATTCTTATTACTATCTAAACATATTTGGATTTATTACGCATTGAAGTTATAGCAGTTTGGAGAGGGTAGGTTAAATCAGGAAATAAATTTGATGTGGCCGAAAATTGTTATTTTTTATGAAGGTCAATAAATGGGGCGAATTTTTACAGCTTCCATAATTTTCAGGTTTGCACTTCGTTGGTAATTTAAAGATATTATTTGGCTCTCCCACTCAACCTACTAGTGACATAGTTTTGCCTGCTTACATTCTGTTTGCTGTTGCTGAGAATGTACCTACACCATATTATATTCATTGAAAAGAGTTACCATTAAGTTTCATGCCGGTTCTTCTCAGTTCTCATTCTCTCTATTCTTAAATGCTTTCTTGGTTTACATCAATAAAACAAGTTTGAGTAAGTCTGAAGCGTCCATAACCAAACATCACATAATACAACATCAACCTATTGTTAGGTATACAACCGTATGTATATATAAGACGCATCATTGGTTAAGGGTACAAACGTCTTCTCAAGAAAATGGATTCAGGAATCCACTTTAATGTGAAGTCAGTGGACTTGACACCAATAATTACCAAAACTCAATTAAATTAATAGGTGGCAGCCCTAATTAACAGACTGTTTAACATCTAAACGGCATGTAACCGACTTGCATATGCGCCGCGTTAAGATGTAATGTGATGATAACTGTGGATGCTGAAATAATGTTCTACGTTACTGAACTAGAGGGCGATAGAATATGATACTTTGTTTCAGATTTCCATATTATCTTAAATTTAATAGAAGTAGGTACGTTTAGGGTGATAATAAGAATTATTTAGGTACATATGAAATGCTTGCAAACCATGGCCTTTAACAAGTTTTTGGATCGACTTCTAGCCATTTATTTTGAGGGCTGTTTATTTTGAATGTGACATAATAGGTAACAAAAGCCATATACTTAATTTCTCAAACTATTAAGAAGGATTCAAATTTTCATTAACAGTAGAGCATTCAGTAGCAAAAGTTATTAAATTTTCTACTATTTAAATCGATAGTAGGTAGTTAGGTATAAAGCAGCGTAGTAGGTAGTAAACTCATTCGGGGTCAACAATCGGAGGCAAATCGACTATTGAGGAATCAAGGTAATTTTTTAAGATGTTTGGCGATCTCTGTTGTGAGTGACTTGCCAATAAAATCTAAGCTTTGATTTCTGGATCGAACAAATCCTCTCCGAAATAATTCGGAGACATGCCAAACATAATGATAAAAACATCTGATTTTCACAAAATTTTGGTAAGTACCTATAACTAAACAAAATTCGGATCAGTGACTACCGCAAGCCATGTGCAGTTCCTATTAAATGATTTGCGACCAAGAAATAGATAGGAATGTATTTAAACTGGTTTGTCACGTGTTTTAAACCTCCCACGTTCCGTTTTCACCGAAAACTGTCTCTACAAGGAAAACGTTAACTTTTTGCAAGTTAATCTAATTAATTAATCGCGATAAAGCGATCACGGCTGTCATTTGGTATCTGACAGTTGACAGTGACATGTGATACCTCGATGACAGTGATCGAGCGTCGTCGATTGTGGAATCGTGTTATAATAATGTTTGAAACGCTATTTAGCGAATGGGCGGTTACTTGAACTGCCCTTATTTTATATGAACACATAATAATAGATAGATTAAATAATAGAGATAATAGAGAAAACCGGAAAACCGTATGTCTCATACTCATGGTCTCATATAATCTTGATCTCTGCACAAAATATATTTTTGGTTAATTACATTATTAAGGGGAATTCTACTTACATTTGGTAAATACATGGAAGGCAAGGACCATTAATTACCTCTATTATTAAAAAATCTTTGGTACCTACCTACCACTAGTTACGTACCTCAGACGAGAATAATAATGTAGACGGCGTGTATAGAACTAATGAGGGTAGTCAGTAAAAGTAATACCATATAGAATCAAACCATTTTTTTATTTTAGATTACTTAGTTAGCTCATGTTTTTTAACTAACGCATGTGGCATAAACATAATAATAATTATTTATTTGATTAGATTTACACTCACATTCACATTCAGCAATTATTAAAATATGAACTGGATTGATGCTATTTGATATTACTTTTGCTGGCTTTCATTACTTGTTCTACGCGCTCCGTCTACGATTTTATTTTCGTCTGAGTTACATACATACTCATTGTTGTTACTAGGTGGGGAGACGTAGTAAAGCAAACTTTGTTTAGTATTAGTAGATACATTATATGACTGATATAGCCTCGTTATTCCAATTGTAACTATCAAACGGAAATCAAGTTTCCCATATACTTTTAAGTTTATATGACAAGACGTCATGTATAAAACAACAGCCGTGCTATCAGTTTCAAAATACACCTGTTCAACTACATAGCGAGGAAAGTGTGCACTGTCTGTCTGTCTGTCACGATCATTATCGAACAAACGGCCCAAAGGCAGCGGTGCTGTCACACTGTACAGAA
Source organism: Notodonta ziczac (assembly GCA_918843915.1). Taxonomy (NCBI): domain Eukaryota; kingdom Metazoa; phylum Arthropoda; class Insecta; order Lepidoptera; family Notodontidae; genus Notodonta; species Notodonta ziczac. The sequence goes on along the minus strand of OU974044.1, from coordinate 11,158,461 downwards.
ACCGATTACTAATTGGTATGTTAAGGTTCCTATTAGAAAGGTTGACGCGGAATAACCATCCCTATTACCCCTTAAACGACATTGAAAAGGCGATGATAAACCCGTAATCTATCGTCTCAATCGATTTTTAAAAATAACAAAGGTCACATACATTGTTTTTGAACGAAAATATACGCATCTGCTTGTTTTGGCGTGCGTACCATATGTAGGAGCGTCACGAAACGTCGGCATACGATTGAAAAACTTTTTAATTCAGACTGAAAAAACTTTTTTACTGTCACATTGTAGCTGTTGTAATCAAATTTGATTTTTAACAAATATACGGTTACACTGGGGTTGTTTTCTTGTGCTCTTATGAGATAAGTAGGTATGAGATAAGATATGACGACCGCTGGGGCAAATTTCGGAAATGGCCTTTTCGTAATTTGCCCTGGTCTGGGTGTCACTGGGATTGCCCCCAGTCCATTGTACGGTACCCATAGTACAAGCGTTGCCCAGTTTGGGACCTACAGTTAGTGTGTCAGTCTGGCGATATAAATAAAAAAATATGCATAGAGCGGACAATTGTCTCGTATGAATAAACCTTTAGATCTATAAATCGGGTTGTTAAAAGGGCAACGCTACGCATTTTCATGGAAAAAACACAGCTCCTCGACTTATTGGAATTACTTACCTAAGAATACAAATACGTTACGTTGTTTAATTATATATCTTTTAATAAGTACTCACCTTAAATAATCACTTAAGATAAATATGTATGTAATTTGATTGTCCAATCTTAGCAATTAATTAAACATTATAAATACAACAAAAAATGTAAATGGGTAACAAAAACAGTAGGTAATCATAAATGATGTTATCAAAATTAATTACGTACCAAACTTATAAGTATAACTTGGTAGTTATTTAAATAACATGCAAAAAAGTTGGAAAAAAAGTGTTCGATATTCGGCTAAAAAGAAATCAAGATGCGCTCTTCTGTCAAATTGACAGCGCGCCATCCCGTTACGGCGCGGCGCGGGCGCGTGCGATCGCAATCTGCCTCGTGTCGAATTTATTAGAAAAAATAAAAAAGACAGTCAGAATTTTTTGTTGTGGGTTCTGTATGAAAGTATTTTCTTCATTATCAAGGAGTAAGTAAATTGACATCGACGCGACATAAATCCATTAAATAACATCTGCTAGGTTACCTATTATTTTCTGTTTTTAAATGTCACTGCAGTGAATATCAAAAGTAGCTTAGTATAATAAATTTTCATAAGCACATTGTTAACCACGCCATAAATATATAATAATATTATGATACTAAGCATGATCATTTTCATACTTTGGTTTGGACACCTTGGTGTCATTCTATTTTGATGTGTTTAACATGATTCTTTTGGACATTTCCGATAAGTACCAAGTTACATATGTTGAATGTACGTTTTTATTTCAGTAATGGCAAAATATGTAAATTTGTTCATGACTTTACACAAATTGTAGAAGAAATAGGACTTACAAGATTTGTGACATACGTAAACTATGTTATTACTGAAAGTCAACTGAAAGTCAAATTATGAACTTTTACTCAATGATATACAAGATGTTTTTATTAAGATAGCAAAGCACGTCAAGTGTCATAAAAAAAAAATTGGCGGAAAATAATGTTTGAAAATTGTGTACGAATTTAGATTTTATTTTAACCCTATAATTCTATGCCCGATATTCATCCCGCCCACCCAGTCTTATTTCGGACTTTTAAAATACCTTGTATACAGTTACAATCACGGCCGAGATCCCCTTCCTGTAACACGGATCTCCAAAAACCATCGAAATTTTTAAGGGTATTGACACTATTTGACTAGGAAATGTGTAACAAAAACGTTAGCAATATGTTTTTTTTAATGGCGCCGAATAAACCAATCGCTCGTCTACCAGCCAGTATTGTAATTTATTTTCTATACCTTTTTCATCGTGACCTGATATCTTATTTTTAATTTTAATAAAGATGTTAGTTTTTCTTTTAACATAACTTGGGCTTAAAAAATCTAAAATCGTCTAGACTACCAGCTAAAAGTGTATGTTAAGGATGTTTCGAAAAATAATGTAAAAGGTAGTTTAAAGTATTCCATGGGTTAATAAAACGGTTGATATGGTTACACTTTAAATATAACTATGATTAAGTACCCAGTTGAAAATTATTTACTTATATTTGGATCTCAAATAACCAACTCGATCAGTTTATAGTCTAACATAATTTCAAACATAAACGATAAGTAGGTATGGCTATATGAAAGACTAGCTGTGCCCGCGACTTCGTCCGCGTGGAATTTAATTGACAAAGTTTCATACAAACTTTCATCCCCTATTTTATCCCCTTGGGGGTAGAATTCATCAAAATCCTTTCTTAGCGGATGCCTACGTCATAACATCTACCTGCACGCCAAATTTCAGCCCGATCCGTCCAGTGGTTTGGGCTGTGCGTTGATAGATCACTATGTCAGTCAGTCAGTCAGTCACCTTTGAGTTATATATATTTAGATGATAGAAATAGCGTTGTTAATAACTATATATTGGACAGAAGTTAAAATATTGTCCATACTAGTATACTTAGTGTTATGTTTATATGTATTCGCCATCTCCAATAAAACAGATCATGAACCATTACTATTGGTTATGGCCGCAGTTAGGGGCATAAATAACATCTCTTATATTATCCGGGAATGGTTAATGCAAGGTATGCGATCACGGCCCTCGCATGCGAATCGGAAGCTAACAATGCCAAACAATTTATTTTAATGGGCATTTATTAACTTTACTATAAAATATCACGTGTAATATTCACGAAAAACGTATTCACGGAAATAAAAATACTGTGCAAATACCAACTCTATTTCTTTAAATTCAAAATTTAAATTCGAACTAAACGGTTTATTATCTTAACGCATTATTGCATATTGTCGTTTAGACTATGGTTGCTCCGCGGGTGGTTTAGATTATCTATGTCATGCGCCCGCGCCGCGCAGATGCGTATCGTGTATTCGGCTCTATTCGGCCCGTATCGGAAATGATGACAATGGCCGAACAAATGTGATCACGTTCGGTTTTATGTATTTGTAATGTATGATTGCTATTTTGCGCTGTGATTGGTTATCTTTTGTTTATCCTGTTATAGGATAGAGTAAAATCGACTTTAAGCACTACAATATAAAGAGTTGACTGGTGTGTCAAATACTTCAGTTGATTGATAAATTAAAATGCTCAAACATAGATTCCTACAAGTAAAAAACCTTAAGGAGGTCTCAGTCCAAAAGCAATAGGCTGTAGATGATGATGATAGGACCCCGATGGATATAGGTACCTTTAAAAGAGGCACTCCAACTTGAACTGATACGCCGATATCGAGCATCAAAATCGAAATTGATTTGTCCATTCCGGTACTTTCTTTTGTCTTGCTTCGGAGAGTATAAAACTAAATAAAGTGGACCTCCCAGGATCTCATGAGGCGGCCACACTTATAGTAACTATTTAAAAAAATATATTTGTATAAAATTTCACTAGGAAGACAGATCGTCCAAGAATTTGCATCCTGAAAGGTGTTCTTCGCTAAAATATTTCGATACCTCCCACGTAAGTTGTTGTATCCCCAAAACCGTAATTTTACAGGAGAGCGTTTTAAAGATTCTAATTGCACTAAAAACTGCATTTCTTATTGTATCATTCTGAAATTTGGCATATAAGTTTAATTTATAGTATTCTTGATTATGTTGAAAGATAATTTAAGAAAATATGAATATTTTATGAGATATTGTTCATACAACATTTCACAGCGGAGTACAAGCTGTGCCAGTTGTTGTATGTCATACTTACAACATTTTACTGCGGAGTACAGGCTGCGCCAGTTGTTGTATGTCATACTTACAACATTTTACTGCGGAGTACAGGCTGCGCCAGTTGTTGTATCTCATACTTGCAACAATATACTGTGAAGTTTAAACTTCTTCCGCTGTTGTATGTGACAATAACAATATAAATTTGACAAAAATTTGAGTGTGTATTATTGCACGTGAACAAATTATAGGTAAAGAAAATAATTATATGATAAATGTCTTTATTTTTGTAATAGGACATATTTAAAAATAATGTATTTTTACAAATTGAATTTATAATAAAAGCAGTAATGTCTTCCATTACTCTGTAATAAAAATCATGTAAATAAAACACTGATAAGGTTATTTAGAATCAAAATAAAAATAACAAAAAATAAAACGCATAATTAAAATAAATATCATTAAGTTAAAAAAGAAAATACTAATTTGAATCAGAAGTAATATTCATTATGAGAGCCAACAACAAAAGATAGACTCCTGAAAAAGTCGTGATAAGTGGCTGGAATAATTCCACTGTGGCAGAGACTCATTAAGTCATAATAATTTTGCCTTTGTTAAGCGAAGATGGTTGGAATAGAGAGGGTATAGCTCTGCCATACTATTTCTTTGACGTCTTCGGGTATTGATATTAATGGCCATAGCATTACTGTTTGCCAAATTGTAACGATATAATTATGTTTATTTTAAATATCGGCAGACTGACACACCAACTGTATCGTCCCAAACTAAGCAATTTTTGTACTATAGGTACAGTACAATGGACTGGGAGCCATCCCAGTGACACCCAAACCGGGGCAAATTACGAAAAAGTGATTTCTTCCCCGACGGGAGTCGAACCCGCAACGACCATTTGCAGTGAGACAAACGGCCTGCGTTCGAAGCACTGCAGTTGTCACTTTTAAAATAATTGTCGGCACATACTCGCTCTTCTATCATGTTGGTCCATTTAACTACGTCTCAACTTATATTTTTCGACCAATTACGCCCTTAATGGGACTAATACCGTCACACACTCCCTCCACTGTAACTAAGCCAGGATCGACGATGGTGACTAATAATGACGTCGAGATCGGACTCTCTACGAGTCCCGGGGAAAAGTTAAAATGTCTTGGAACCCGCACGTATGTAATCGAAAGAAATAATAGGATGAGTTGGAAAAAATCATGTCCACTCCTTCCGGTGCAAAGCGGGAGACAAAAATAGCTGGTATGGGCTGATTGCCATAGATACAAGTCTGTTAAAGCGGATTGAAGACCAGTTGTAAGGCACCACGGATCGTAATATGGCTAATTGGACCTAAACTCGTGAGCTGATTATACTTGATTCCAATAATAGGTATGGCAAGAGCGCTTGAACGCACGGAAATTGTCTGTGTAATAAACTGCTCCAGATGTCACTTGTAGGCTATTTAGCATAGTAGTCCGTTCGTTGTGCCAGAGACTACACTCCCACAGGATGTGATGTGCAGATTGTGCATGATTGTTTTGCTGCGTCGAACATTGACAGAAAGGAGAAGGAACCAATTTGAAGTAGAATAATTTGCTCCTAAAGCTGCCACGTCCAGTCAGAAATTGAGCCACACCGTGGTCCACCTCCAACCACGCTCTCTCCAGACGTTTACGAACGCATAGATAAAATTGGTGGAGGTGGCGGCTCTTACTTGTTGTATCCCATCTGGATTGCTATTCGGTCAGAAGATCTTCGTAAACGACAGATATCGGACTAAATAATCTACCAATTTTAGAACGGTCTCGCGGTTTAAGAAAACTCGGTGCTCATACTCTCTCGAGTAGAAGATTACGCCCAATTACGCCCGTTCAAAGTTATTTCTTGTTATAAAAACACTATGCTTAATAAATATGACATTATAATATGGTATTCCATCCTGTTTAGCTCATTTAACCAAGCTAAACCATTCCAAAGGTGTTTAAATAAGTTTATTTTTAGATGAACGTTCTATGAAAGCGTAAAAGCTGTCATCCTCTGCTTGTGTATGACCTTTTTCGAGAAAGGTATGTTTGATAGTTATGTTATGTTATATATAGTTATGTGTATTAAGTTTATTACCAATATACACATAAACGCAAACACAATGCGATTGCGGTTCTGACCGGTACAATTATCAGACCATAATCTAAATTCGGTCGGTGACAATTCAAGTAAGTAGGGGTAAGAAATAGTATTAACGTTGTGTTAAGATGATGGCACCGACTCCAAATGAAATAAATAACAAGGTCCCTGGTTATTTCTAGCATTTTAGTGCACCCAAGTTATTTTATGTCGGTTTTATTTTTTTATTTAAAATATTATATATTAATCAAAGCATTTTAAGACCCAATTTTAGAAATTACTTATGACATACAACATTGAATTGAAGTAAAAAAAAAGTAATAGCAACGTAAAAAATAGTATGTCACCATACAACACACTTTTGAATAACAACTCCCGAAGTAAAATGTAGTATTTATTACATACAGCAATATTTTTATTTAAATGTAAACGTAAAATGGTACATGTATTACATACAACATTTTTCACGAACGCTCAACGACGTATACTGTTGTATGTAATCTATACAACATTTCAGGTCGGTTGAAAGTCCGGCGTAATCTGTTTTATGTGACCAATACAACACGCGAGCGCGCGGTTCCCGCTCTCTCGCACCCCGCGTATACCATTGCAAAGGTACATACAACGTTGTTGCCCGTTCTCGTTCAAAAGTTACAACAAAATACGTCTGGAAAAACCTTGAAAAATTCGTGTTTTCATTATTTTTTCACTTTGAATGTATTAAACAATGCAAATTAGGATAGATTTCAGTAAAAACGCTAAACGGCATTTTTGTGGCATACAACAACTTACGTGGGAGGTATCGATTTAATCTTAATTCTAGACCATTAAACTATTGCCATCTACAGGGGGTGTAAGACTGGGTGAGAGCTTAGAATCATTCACCGACTCCATCCAAGATGGGTGTTAATGGTGAGCTATGACTCCGGTTGCCTCGTTTGCCGAGGCGTTTCTTTTTGAATTACTTATAACGTGTGGTATCAGTATTCGACGACGGCGACTAGGAATATACATTTTATATTTTTCTAACACTTTAATTGTTTTAAACCAATCCAGACATTAAAAATGTCTCTTCTTCTTGCCAAGAGTAGATATCTAGACGATCCAACATCTGGTCGACACACTATAATTATTGTATGGTCCCAAACTAAGCAACGCTTGTACTACGGGCTCACGAAAGAAAACTTATGAAAAGACTTAGATCACGCATGAAATGCAATCGCCTCCGTTCAGACTGCTGACTATAGCAATCCACCCGACACTAGCAAAAACGTTTTAATTAAATATTTACTGAAATTACTGAAATAAACGACCCCGGCTCGCACCTCTGGGTTTTTCGAAATCTATGTGAGAATCATAATTTCTCTATGATTATCACTTGCTTACGGTGAAGGAAAACATCGTGAGGAAGCCTGCATGTCTGAGAAAATCTAACCAATTTTCGAAAGACATGTGAAATCCGCCAACCCACACTGGGCCAGCGTGGTAGGTTACGGCCCGAATCCACCTCATAGTAAGTGGAGGTCCGTACCCAGGAGTGGGACGTCAAAAAGTACTCAAATGGTTTTTTACTGAAAAACGTGTCAAAATCAAGAAAAATCTTCAAATGTTCTTTCTTCTGCTCGTTGTTCGGCCCTTCCCTGTCACTTAACACTTGTTTAATATATAAACTAAGCGCAATGTATAGCCGATACGAGGCATAAGTCTGTCCCGCGAGCGAGACCTAACTCATCCGAGTCGCGATCAATAACGGCACATAATTCAAGGACACAATGCCTGACCGTGATAAACGCAGCGCTCGCGCCGCGCCGACTCAAATTGCAACTTTAGGTGCCATGGTTTTGTTACAATGACTTAAAATAATAAGATTTACATAACCAAGCAGTTTGGGTGTTTGTAAAAAGCCATATACAAACTCCTTCTGTCCCAAGCTCTATGAATGTAGTGGGTGTTCTCGAGTGAACAAGGTATGCAGGTCTTATTGGAGCTCATTTAACTAGCTTTCTAATTTAGATAAATAAAATCATCTATCATCACCTGAATCTGAGTGAGATTAGATTAATATATCCTTAGTTAGTGACTATGGTGTTGCCTGCTCACATTCTGTTGCTGTTCCTGATAATGTATACCATCTTTTATTTATTGAAAAGAGTAACCATTTAGTTTCTCGCCGGATCTTATCAGTGGAAGCAGCATTCCGAACCGGTGGTAGATTATGACTATTCATAAGAGCTTTGTTGGTTTACATGAATAAAAACAATTTTGAGATTGCTTACGTTAGGTCGCTTGGACATCAACAAATAGATGCTGCTTTGTGAAAATCTACAGTTTTTAATCGATTGCAAATTGAATATTAAACACAATGTTTATTTTATTTTATTTATTTTGATTTATTTGGTTCACCAACAACTGTTTACACCATATAAGACAATAAATAAATATAATTAGACTTGTACAAGTGCAACAGTTACTTAAAGGTAAACACCGCATGCACCACTAAACAGTTAAATTCTAAACAACTAATCTAAATGAAAACAACAGAAAGAGAGAAAAAAAAAGTAATAGGTGGTAAAAAATTATATAAAAATAAATGTATTTTCTATAAAGCAATAAGCTATAAACCCGGTAAACTCCAGAAATAAAAAACTAAAACATTAAATTTAAAAAATGAAAAAAAATAAAGTCAAAGTCAAGTATTCAAATAAGTCCAATAAAAACAATTATGGAACATAATGAATGTCTCGTAAGTACATTAATCGGTTTAGCATAGTTAGCGCTGGTAACAAGTATTACTCGTTACATAACGTAACGAGTATAAGTAACAAGTAATATAAAGTAACGGACGAATGCTCGACGAATGGCGATGTACGAGACGCGGCCGCCACGCGCTTTGATATGCCGCACTGCCAAATAGGGTTGCCAACTGTTTCATTATAATAAAGGTCAGATCAGTTTGCCCGCACTTTAGTTAGCTGTTGCAGATAAAACACCAATCTCTGAAGCCTAATCTGATTTACCGAACTGCCTTTGGTTTATTGTGGCAATTTTCTTCAAGGTACTTGGTCTCGTTTCTGAGAAGGAGATTAAGAAAGGACCATATTTTATAACACTCCCGTTGTATGTAGGCATCTTGACAAAGTCAACTCGATGTATCTATGTTTAGCAATCGAAACACATTTCTTGATCTACAAGATGATAATACAAATAAAAAATGTTAAACACGCGATGATAATACAAATAAATTTTTTTAAAATGTAGAGTATGTAAAATTGAGCTTGAAAATGTTGTCTTAACTTCTGTTTAACTTTTTTGTAATAACATGCATCGTGTTAGTTTTCTACGCTGAGTTTCTTGCCAAATGCGTCAATAGCCTAGTGGTTAGAGGGACCGCCCTCGTAGCTGAGAGGTTCCGGGTTCGATGCCCATCCTTGCCGTTAAACTATTGACGTGGGCCACTTCTAACACAAGCATTAGCTTAGCTGGAGGGGCTAAAGGGAATGCTAGTAATGTGATAAATTCACATTGATAGTAATCTTTAAAAAAAAACTTCTCAGTCGTGGTCGCGTTCCGATCCGATTATATTATTATATTAATTATTATTATAATATATTATTAATTATAAGTTGTATGTGACTCTGTAAGCTAACACAAAATGAACGATTTGACTTTGACTTGCATTTGTAGAGACTGACAACCCTGTATGAGAACTAGGGATGCGAGACGAGCTTTGTTGTTGTTCGATAGACCTCGGCTAATATTAGACATGGTATTCATTATAGACACTTAAATTAACGTTTTGTTTGGACTATTTTAGTGGTAAATTTTGCACATTCATTCCCACGAAAAAATCGACACCGTTCTGTCGATACAATTTTGACAGATAATCGCATTATCGATTCTGGGTTATCCGTGTGAATGACCGCTACACGTATTCTTTGCATCCTGTTAGGCATGATATGGAGAGAATATGAGACTATCGTTTTGGATATCTAGATAAACTATAAATATATTAATTTGATGTTGGCCGGTAAATGGTTTAAGCCTAATGGTTGAACGGCTAAATGGTTGTAGAATATTTCAAACCAAAGTAAGCACCCAAAATAAACAAATGTTTAACAACCAGTTAATTTTGAGCTCAACACACTTTTGATTCGCATTTCGTTTCAACTTATTTCAATGCTGCACTAATCCTACTGTAGGAATTAAATTGATGTGCATTTTACTTTTATCTCGTTGTGTAAGCAATCACATACAACGAGTATCTATTACTTACTCTTAACTTTTGCCTCAAATTTGACCTCCTTACAGCCCCGTCAATAAACTGGAGGTCCCTATCTAGAAGCTAAATTGACCCGGGGCGATATTGGCCCGCTATAAATATATGTTAGTGCACGCACAACAATTAAATTATCATAAGGAAGTCACCGCACGCGACCAGAGAGTTATATAGGATAGAATATGATGCCGGGACCTTGTAGGCAAAACGATGTAAGTCGAGCTTATATCTTTTTTATTTGGATATGATATTACAAGCTCTGAATTCTTAGATCCTTATTATTTGATGAAAAATATTTATTTGGTAAATGACTAAGTATTTAAAGTTGACGATGCTATAAAAGATTTTTTTAAATAGGTTTTCCCGTCAAGTTAAGGAACATGAAAATGCAAGGGTTGAAATACTCAAATCCCTTTAAAATCGAATTGTTAAATAAATGTTAACAGCCGAAAGTTTAAATAAAGTATGAGTTGGAAAGTTCACTTACCCAGCGCTGCGCCAGCTGGGTGGCTGGAATAAATTCCAGGGTTTATGGCCAACACCCATAATCATTAGCCGCCGCGTGTCCTTCTCGGGCTGCAAGAATTTCTTCAGCTCCGCGACATAAGACGAAGTTTATGTGGGTTCTAGCAGCTTTTATTTCCATTTCCTATAATAATTTGTTTTATTAATTGGAGTTGTCTAAGCATTTGCTCCAGAAAAACTAAATATTCTAGGGACTTCCTCCAAAGAGCAATACACCATATTATAAGATACAATCTACCACAAAATGACACTTATGAGCTTATCTTTAAAGATAGTGAAAATTTTAGTACGCCTGATACTAATATATTTGAGTGCTTTAGGAACACAAGAGTTACTTAAACTTTAAAGCTTGCAACTTATAAATTTTATTTAGATATAAAATTTCTCACACTTCCATCAGATCAAGCTCTGGATTCCGACAAAACATGTTACATCAAATATTACTTCGTACAATCTAGGTGCATGTAAATATTTTGCAAGCAATTAAAAATTTAAAAGTGTGAGATGGTTAGTTAGTGCAGTTTCCCTGTCGGGTGCCGCAGCGGTTGGGTGGCTGACGTCAATTACCGGAGTTATTGCGGGCGCGGGTCGTGAGTCGCGTCCCCGCCGTGCTTGTAAGGTGCTCGGGAATGCCGGCTGCCCGTGCGCGCCGATTCACTATTCCACGTTGCTAGTCTATCAGGAACTGGGCGGATTTATCGGCATCTATGAAAAAGGACTGTTTTTTTTCTGTTGGCCTTGCTTTTCGCATTTAGCCAGTGTCAAGTCAAATAATATTTTCAAGTTTTATTAATGATCGGGCTTATGTGGGTTTTTGGCTAGGCCTAATGTACTCCCAAAACCTTTCTGTAAAGCGGCGGATACTTACTTTACGATCATATTACCAGGCTTATTGCGGGAACGAGATAAATCATATTTCACTACTTTGTGTTAATTGCACACACACACATTTATGAACATAATATTTATAATATAACAGTTAATAATTGCAACAAAAATGACAAAGTTACTCTTCCACTTCCCGCCAATAAGTCAATGATTGTGTTATCAAATATTGACAGATGCCAAACTAAACTTTATATGTCTTAAAATATATATGTCTTGCTTATAACCTACAACCATGTGAGGATGACTATATAGTTTAGTTTGTATGTATTCCAACAGAATAGGCACTAATATTTGTACACGAACTGTCTAGTGCGGTGAATTCCACGACTATTTACTGGCGACCAAGCAACGGTTAACAATGCAAGTATGAATTTACCTAAAATTCAATTTTCCATGTGAAATACGCAGTATGGACGCTGGGGTCAGCCGCCCACGCCGCCGAGCTGCGTAGCTGCAAAACATTGGCCATGCAACATTGGCCCATACTGTGCCAATAACGGCTGATAATAATAATAAATAGTAAATATTGCCAGACGAACACCAACTGTAACTGTATGGTCCCAAATTAAGCAACGTTTGTACTATGGGTACCGTACAATGGACTGGGCGCGATCCCAGTGACACCCAGACCTGGGAAAATTACGAAAAGGCCATTTCCGAAATTTGCCCCAGCGGGAATCGAACTCGCAACCCCCAAGTGCGTAAGCCAAGCTGCCTACGCTCGAACCTCTGCGCCAAGCGGTCATGATGTCCCACTTCCCAGTACCTACTACCTACTGTTAGTGGCCTTACAGCTGATGTCCTAGCACATACCTACTGTTAAGCAGTGCTTTTGGCTCTTGTTTTTCTCTCGTCGACAACCACTCAGACCCCGAATGTCACCTCCATCATCTTGTGACACTAATGTGGATACTGGTTTCCAGGAGGAATAGTAGCTACTTAGAGATAATTATTAAATTGTATACAATCATCATCATCACCTTGCCCTTATGCCACACTAGGTGGGGTCGGCGCAGCACGTTCTCTTCTTCCATTCAAGCCTATCATCCGTCATCTCTGCACTCACTCCCTTTTCGCTCTTACGCCTACTCATTAAATTGTATACAATCTATACAAATAAATAAAATTGGAGTGTCTGTTTGTAATATCAAAATAACACCTTTTCACTAAATGCATATGAAAGTACATACGATACCTATAGCAAAAAAGCGAATAATTTTTTTTTTGTCTGTCTGTCTGTCTGTCTGTCTGTCTGTGTGTTTGTTCCGGGTAATCTCCGAAACGGCTGGACCGATTTCGACGGGACTTTCACTGGCAGATAGCTGATATTATAGCGGGTAACTTAGGCTACTTTAATTTTAGAAAATCAATTAGGGTTCCGCGTAAAAAAATAAAAACACTTGAAATCAAAGAGTATCTCCAAAACGGCGGGACCGATTTTGACGGGACTTTCACTGTTAGATAGCTGATGTTATAAGCAGTAACTGAGACTACTTTTATTTTAGAAAAACAAAATTAAAAAAATGGGTCCTGTCGCGCGGGCTCAGAACGCGGGACCGGGCTTTATTGTTAATTTAAATTCCACGCGGGCGAAGTCGCGGGCTCAGCTAGTAAGAAATAATATTAAAATTGTTACCTTTAATAATTTGGTCATTTTGGCTACCCATCAGCGGCATGTACACGGTTAAGCCGACATAGATAATTTCAAATATCTGTCAAAAATGTATATCTATACATCTATACAAATAAATAAAATTGGAGTGTCTGTTTGTAATATCAAAATAACACCTTTTCACTAAATGCATATGAAAGTACATACGATACCTATAGCAAAAAAGCGAATAATTTTTTTTTTGTCTGTCTGTCTGTCTGTCTGTGTGTTTGTTGCGGGTAATCTCCGAAACGGCTGGACCGATTTCGACGGGACTTTCACTGGCAGATAGCTGATATTATAGCGGGTAACTTAGGCTACTTTAATTTTAGAAAATCAATTAGGGTTCCGCGTAAAAAAATAAAAACACTTGAAATCAAAGAGTATCTCCAAAACGGCTGGACCGATTTTGACGGGACTTTCACTGTTAGATAGCTGATGTTATAAGCAGTAACTGAGACTACTTTTATTTTAGAAAAACAAAATTAAAAAAATGGGTCCTGTCGCGCGGGCTCAGAACGCGGGACCGGGCTTTATTGTTAATTTAAATTCCACGCGGGCGAAGTCGCGGGCTCAGCTAGTAACTTATAATACCTACTAGCTGAGAACTTTCATATGCATTTAGTGAAAAGGTGTTATTTTGATATTACAAACAGACACTCCAATTTTATTTATTTGTATAGATAATAATAACAAAATGTACAACAACTGAGTCTGCTCTCCTCCCACAGAACACTACACACGGAATAGTAATATGCCATTACGAACGAGCATTCGCACACTATTTGAATATACAAACGGGTACACAAGTGTAACTACACATATAAATTAATTTAAAATTGCATTTTAATCGATATTGAAATTTGAATTGATTGTTATTTGAACTGGACGAGAATTAAAGCAATTGTAGTATCGGATAGTCTGTATGGATTAATTGTTATAACATACATTTATTATGGAAATTGCATTGCATTTGCGTGCCGTGAAAATACAAAAATGAGATGATATCGATTTATCTCATTCTCTCATATGAATTAAGAAAATATAACGACTCGAGTGTGACAAAAGTAAATTTGGGCGTAAGCCAGGATTGTGTGGGAGGCATTGGAGAGGAGTGGCTAAAAGAAAACTATTAACATGTAGGTATGTTAGAAAAATGTGAAATGAAATGATATTAATGGAGAAATATGTTTTCATCGAAGTACTTTGATGTTATGTTTGCAGTCCGTCTGAGCGCTTACATATCCACACACTGCTGGGAGGCTGCGAGGGCTGCAATTGCTAGTACCGTTGATGTGGTAGGTCCGCTGGTAAGTACGTCTTTATTTCAAACAAAAGCCTGTATTAAAAAGTTATTAAATCAAAATACAAACACTTCTATCTACGCCAGTACCTAACACTCCTCAGTATCGACGATCTGGCCGCCGGCGTAACCTTAAAATTTTATTGTTATTATTGAAGTGAACCAATCCGAATGCTTTGTGTTCCAGCCTCGAATTACATCCTGTGGCCAGTTTACTCGAAACATCGTATTGTAAAACGCTGATTAACACTCGGTAACATGTCGATTAAGTTCTCCGTTCTCCGTTACTTGCTGAAGGGCAAATCTTGTATTCGAGATCTTCGTTTTTTTGCAGTTGGAAAACGAGCTTCAATATTTTTATTATTCGGTTTCCATCACAGATATAGATTTACATAGATAACGCAAATGTATGTACTTAGCGTGTCTAAAAACCCCGACCAAGCGTCGAGGTTGGTCGCCGATAACTTACAGTCCTCGCGACTATAGATATAAAAATATGAGTATGAGCGTGATAATGACTCGAGAGAATCGTAGCGGGCGGAGGGGCATCGGTGGCATCGGTGTCTTTGAAGCGGTTTGGATTTCCCGTCACTAATGACGGCACAGTAGGTGTTAAAAATTCGGCACACTTGGTTTCAATACAAATCGTGATACTTGCGTTATCTATGTAAATCTATATCTGTGGTTTCCATGCATATATAACTCTACTTGAAATGAAATATTTTTATCATTATAATTTAAGACTGGCCGTTTTACGCCAAAACACCCTGCTTACGGCTTATGACAAAGCAAAAATAAATTTACTTTTTGCCTGTCCCGATTTTTTTAGTGGTAAGTCAACCAGTGTTTAAGCTAATATGGAATTAAATTATAATGCACCACACATAGTACATTACAGCTTTAGTAGTTCATAATAATAGTAGTTTATGTTATGTGAGTATTAAAATATGAGTGTGAGTGTAAACAACGCGCCGTAGGCGACTTTTTAATAGAAGGTATCACAGGAGTGTTTTAATACCACCTAGTTATGTGCAATTTCATACACGATTTTATCTTAACTTATAATAGCAATAGGTAAATAAAGTTAAAAGCGCTTAAACCCATCAAGACCACTATCTAATCTGCAAAGACCCATTTTTTTTGAGCTAGTTCTATGCTAATCTGCGATTAAAAACTCCTTGGTAGATAGGTACTTTAATTTGCTATTTAATGTGTATCCAATTTATCAATACCTGTTCGTATTCCTTATGATTGGTTCAACCCATAGAGCATTATAATCACTTTTCTACCCTGAGGCACTCACTAGCCGTGAGCTGAAGGTATCTCATTATATTCGACCTAAATAAGTGTTCTACACTCAATATTCCCTGTGTGTCTCCACCTTATAACGTATCATTTATTGAAATGTTCTTCAACAAGGGTGTCATTCTTGAGCATCGTTCAGACTTCAGCAGGAATCGCTATCCATCGGACTTGGTACGACACCACATCTCGAACACTTGATTCATACTACATGATCATGGTTTCGTCCAACTGGTCTCCAATCAGCTGTAACAGTCTTGCTTCTATGGTAATCAGCCCGTACCAGCAATTTTTTGTCTCCCGCTTTGCAGCGGAGGAATGTGGTTTTTTTTCTTCCATCTCCTATTATTTCGTTCTATTAAATTCGTGCGGGTTCCAAAACAATTTAACATTTCCCGGGACTCGTCGAGGGTCAAACCTCGACGTCAGTATTGGTCACCATTGTCGATCCTGGTTAACAGAAGTAACAGTGGTGGGAGTGTGTGGCAGGACAAGTCCTAAAAAAAATACTACATCATACGTAGGTACCGACATACGTGAGTTATGATATTATAATAATAATAATAATTTTAGCCCTTTTTGACGTCCCACTCCTGGGCACGGGCCTCCCCTCAACACGAGGGGGATTCAGGCCATAATCCACCACGCTGGCCCAGTGCGGGTTGGCGGATTTCACATGTCTTTCGAAAATTGGTTAAATCTTCTAAGATTTCATCAGGTTTCATCACGATGTTTTCCTTCACCGTAAGCAAGTGATAATCATATAGAAATTATGATTCGCACATAGATTACGAAAAATCCAGAGGTTCGAGCCGGGGTTTGAACCCGAGACCTGGTAGCCCGCAAGACGCGTGCTTAACCAATCGGCTATCACTGCTATATTGATATATTGATATGCTATATGATATTATAGTTATTTATATATTATGACACGGCTCCGTTAGCCGCGAACTGGATCCCGCCCGTATCTGGACAGAGCTTTCATTATTAGATCCCTGATCTGTAATTGACTAGGACATGTGGTTATGTAAATGTACCTTGCGACTAATTCATCGGTTTTTGCTAACAACCAAGCCGTCAATACTCAATTCGTAAGTAGGTATTTGTAAATGTCATGACATAAATGAGGTGGGCTGAACCTTCTAGACAAGATTACTCCTACAATAATGAAATGCAATGAATAATCGACACTTAGACAAAACAAACAAACTTCATAAAAAGCTGGGTGTACTAAAAAGCTTGGGGACCTTTTATTTTTTTTAATTTGGAGTCAGCGCTAATTCAAGTAAGAAGGGGTAGTTAAGAAGTTGTCCTAACGTAGTATTAAGACAGTGCCATCGATTGGAAATTATAAACTTCAGTATTTTTGCCATTTTTAAATATATTTTTAAATAACAGTGCAATCATTTCGATGGTGGAAAGGAAACAAATGAAACGCTATTTTGGTCGAAAATTCATTTTATATACAGTTCGATTTGGTTTTGGATTCTCTATCGATGTGTCTATACATCTCATTCACAGATTAGAGATATGTAGCAATCTCATTTTCGACCAAAATGGCGCTTCATTTGTTTTTCCTTTCCACCGTTTTCAAAATTATTTTAAAGATGAATGATGAATGTATGCTTCATAAGGCCGCGCTACCGAAGAGAATGCACCTACTCAGACTTCGGTAATAAAGAGAGTAGATTCAATCTATTTTTAATAACTACTAGTTATTAAAATGATAGGCGCTGCTGCTGCGGCATAGGCGGCACGTAACGCGCAACCGCAGATAAGTCCACAACAACTTTTATTAACTTGTTTGTGGTATGATGGGTATGAAGCTGTTATTACCATAGACTATTATAATTTTAATGGTTATTATTATGAACATCGAAATAACAAATACTGCGATTATGAATGATGTGGCATGGGGCGCTTTGTATCTTTCAAAATTTTGCCTTGTTAAACCTAGTCCTAACGGACGCATTACTTGTATTGATTTATCATAATTTTGAGCTGTAGACTGCAATAAATAGAGACAGCTAGCCCCCTAGCCAAGTGGCCTCGTCTACAAGCGTTTCTACAAAACGCTACGCTTAAATGTATGGAAATGACATTACAAGTCGATAAGTGGATCACGTGACTTATTTATTTATTTATTTAAACTCTATGCACATGTAAAAAACACAATGTACAAAGGCGGACTTAATGCCTTAGGCATTTTCTACCAGTCGACCTTAGGGTGGTGCAGAAACAACATGGCGGGTGCAACTTAAACGAGAGAAATAGAGAGAAATTTATACCTATATACATATATTGATAAATACATACATACATATAAAACAAAATTGTTAAGAAAAAAAAACGTCCAACGAATTACCGCTGTAACAATTCTACCAACTTTTTGCGAATGTGCTCTCGTGCCTTCACCTTAAAAGACAACCGACTTTTTGCCGTCCAGATATTCAGAGGGAGCGCGTTCCAAAGGAAGATTTCCTTACATGAAGCGTAGCGATTTGTAGAAACGCTTGTAGATGAGGCCACATGGCTAAAGGGGCAATGATAAGCTGTCTCTAGTTGTTAGATTATATTCTCAGTTTTTCTGACTGATATTTGGAGGCGCTAAAGTTTATCGACAAGCGTGCGATCTCCAGCTAAGCAGATACCGTAGCTTATAGATACTTGCAATGCCAATGGCATTTATCGCACGTTGAAGACCGACCTGAAGGGGAGCTGGAGCTGGATCTGTACTGTCTGCTAATACCGCCGAATCTGAAATGAACCGGTTAATTTCGCTCACCCGAACCGCAATATGTAATAAACCGGTATCTCACATTAACCGGTTAATAACCGGTAACCGAAACCTAAACCGAAATCCATTCCGGTCCGGGGTCAGTACGAAACCGGTTTGGAAAATTAACCGGTTTCCGAGCCCTGCTATCTGTACACTACGGTAAGACTAGGTACCTAGGACTAGGTACTTACTTCAATTGACACCGACTTCAAATAAATGAAATCGCAAGGTCCCTAGATACTTCTAGCTTTTTAGTGCACACAGATTTTTGTGTCGAATATATATATTTTTTTATTAAAATACTAGCTGTTTTCGCGACTTCGTCCGCGTGGACTTTCATATTTATTCACCTTTTAATCCTTCTCTGGACTTCCACAAATAATTCAAGACCAAAATTAGCCAAATCGGTCCAGCCGTTCTCGAGTTTTAGCGAGACTAACGAACAGCAATTCATTTTTATTCTATTAAAATTATTTTTGTTATAAGTATATTAATTGTATCATAGGCATCCACCGCAGTGATTCCTTTCATAGCTCCCAGTCGCAACCACAATAAGTGGACACTTATAAACAGCCTTTCATGTATTTATAATCGTTTATTCACACGGAGTTGTAGTTCAGCAATCGCTCGCATCTTAATGAGATGAGTCGTCTGAATGTGCGTTTATTTATGGGAATATAGTCAGTACATTAATTAAAGGCGTCAAACAGTGTGGGATTTCAGGTTTGTTGATTTCATGTGCGTTTCGTCGTTATGTATTATTGTAATTATCGACTTAGTAGCCATATCCAGGCGGCTTTTTTATGTTGATCCCAAATTAAGCAACGTTTGTGCTATATTATGGGTACCTTACAATGGACTGAAGGCGATCCCAGTGACACCCAGACCTGGGCAAATTACGAAAAGGCCATTTCCGTAATTTGCGCCAGCGTGAATCTAACCAGCAACCACCCGGTGAAGTGAGCCGAGCGGCCTACGCTCGAACCACTGCGCCAAGCGGTCGTCCATTTTCAGCATTTCATAATTCAACATAACTTAATAATTAATGGTTCGTCAGTACAGTGCTCGGCCGGCGGAGCTTTACACATGGCAATAAGGCTGTTTATCCTGCGTACGCTGGTCATTGAACTTTTTCCCGCCCGCTGAACTTATCAAGTATAGATTGTTTCAAAGAAAACAGCATTCAGTAGCGTACTTTCTAACAAATTTACCTCAGCCAGTATATCATGGGCGGCATTGAGTCGTCCCCGTCAGCCGGACGTTGCAATAACCCAGTGGCTAATTTATTCGCTCATTGTGCGCTCGCTGCGCCCGCGCACCGCTCACAATAAATACATCCCGCGCTGCTGCTCCAGTGGCTTAGATTCTTCTGAGGTTGCGACCCTTTTGAGGGCCTGCTGGGAATGCAAGTCTAAGATGACAGTTTTAATGGAATTATGTTATTGATCTATACAAATAAATTAAATTGGAGTGTCTGTTTGTAATATCAAAGTAACACCTTTTCACTAAATGCATATGAAAGTACATACGACACTTATAGCAAAAAGGCGCTTGGATTTTTTTTCTCTGTCTGTCTGTATGTTTGTTCCGAGCAATCTCCGAAACGGCTGGACCAATTTTGACGGGACTTTCACTAGCAGATAGCTGATGTTATAAGGAGTAACTTTTATTTTTAGAAAAACAAAAAATATGGGTCCTGTCGCGCGGACTCAGAACGCGGGAGCGGGCTTTTTTGTTAAGCTAAATTCCACGCAGACGAAGTCGCGGGCTCAGCTAGTTATAGATAAAATGTCGCAAATTCCAAGACAAATATAACCTTTCCTCGAGATTTTGAGCGTCAATCCTCGGCGTATTCATTAGTACCACTGTAAATCCTGGCTCACAAATAGTAGTGTTTGGAGTGTGAACAAGTCCTTATTAGTTATTAAACAACAAATAAATAATAAGTAAATTATAGAAATATAAAAAAATACCTACTAACGAATTATTTGTGCCTTGACTATTCGAAAGCTTTCGTGCGTAATTTGTGCATAACTTACGAAGGCATTTTTTATTTTTTCAACCCCCCACGGAATACGACGGGTATTATAAGTTTGACGTGTGTATCTGTCTGTGGCATCGTAGCTATCAAATGGATGAACCGATTGCAATTTAGTTTTTTTTGTTTTGTATGAATAAACACTTTCGTCGCTGATGCGAGACTCAGGTCGTGTGAACCTAAGAGCCCGGTCTTAATTTTCCCTTACGGAGACCCCAGACCTAGGTGCCCCCTCCAAATTTGGCGCCCCGTGCCATCGCCCCATCGCGCCCCCCTGGTCACGTATAGACTGACTGAGTAACCTCGCGGAGTGATGTCTTAGTTATAACCTTAACAATTAGTTTAAGTGAAAGTTTTCACAATATACTCAGTAGGTAATATGCGGACGCACCGCCAGCCACGACACCCGCCTGGCCGTAAGCTCTTCCCTCTTCCGCTATACTGGCAGTTTAGGGAAAAGGGAATGTCTTACGCCATACGTCTGGCGTCGTGAATGTGATTTTCACTGTAGCGAGATGTGAGGTCGACAGAACCATCGACGGATTATAAGCTCTTGCCCAGCTTTTCCCGCCCCCATGATTCCACCCACAAAAGCTAGTTCGCATAGTAAATCGCGCCCGGCAATAAACAGCTCGATGCGACTCGTAAATTCTAAACAACTTTATTCATGTGAGAGTAAAGTCGTAGTAAATATATATTTCATACATTTAATTGTCTAAGTTGGATCCGAAACGGCGGGGTGCGGGCAATAGGAATTTATCGAATTTATTGATAGTGTTTCACGTATAACCCACGTTTTCCCGTTACATTAGAGGTTATGAGGTGGTTTTACTTTAGGCTGTAATTAAATGAAATGAATGAATGAATGAAAAATATTTATTCAGTACAGGGAACACATAAGGAAATATCAGCACATAATTATAAAATAAGTGAAACATATACACCTAAGGACAGTAAGCTGCATTTCCTACAGTGTGAGCTGTACCGAAAGGCATTTGGCTCAGCATGTGCTGGAGGGGAACGAAATCTCCTCCAACGCTCATTTTCAGCCAAAGCCTCCTCATACCTTGTCTTGCATACCTACACCATTTGCTACCCAAATCACTAAGCTATTACAACAATATAAGTACTTATACGTAATAATAAATATAATACATATTTAAATAAAATTAAAAGGAATATAAGAGAATTGTTAATCTGACAAATTGTTATAAAAATAAAATAATTGTGTGTGAATGAACGTGAAGTAAGTACTCGTATGCACCCACGACAAACGACCGCCTCGCCCGACGCCCGAATCCATACGAGTGAATCATAGAAGAGTTGGTAAGTACTAGAAATGTCCCTCGTTAAAGTATTCGCGAAAAGATGTCCTGCTATGTCTGGCATAGGTAATTATTGACTCCAAGGTTCAATGCGCGGATGGTGAAAATTGTAATTAAAAACTGCTTTAATTTGACACATTTTATTTTAACACACCAACAGCATGGTCCCAAACTAAGCAACGCTTTTACTTTGAGGCGATTCCAGACCAGGCCAAATTGCGGAAAGGCCATTTCTGAAATTTACCCTGACGGGAATCTAACCTGAAACCACTCGGTGCAATGAGCCGGCCTACGCTCAAACTACTACGGTAAGCGGGAGTCGACGACGTCACAGCCATGCGGATGACGCTTACAAAAATCAAATCAATAAAATTATCCTGAATAGAGTGGTATAAATGTTTAGTAATTTGTATGTTTTCCCACCAGCACTCTTCCCTAAATTAAGTTGTTCCAAGTAACGGCGGGTGTCAGGCACACCGCACACAATGTGCGGACAATCGCACGCGTGCTCGGGGCTGATTTACAGGCCGATTGAACGCTTATACGGTGTGAATGCGGCCCCGGAGACCGGCACCGGGATTTATAACTTGCCACCTGGATTCTTTAGTTTGTGTGTAAATGGCGTATAATGTCGGTCTGCGATGATTGCAGGAGGCAAGGAATTTTAGAACAGCAAAACCAATCTGGTATCTGTTAACGACAGTGGCTCGATTCGACTCCGACCGACCTAAATGAATACATCAGTTTTGACACTTTTTCTATAAGTAAAACTGTCAAAAGTGACGTATTCAGTAAATGACGTATACCAACGCGATACGTCGCGATACCAGCTGTGAGTCGAGTCGTGCGACAGTTGTTAACATGGTAAGCGATCTTAAGTATAATTTAGACTTGTAATTTTGTACTGGTACAACATTAGAATGACATTACCGAGATCGCTCTCAGAATTGAGATCGATTTATTAAAACGGACTTAGGAGTTATCAAACAAACATATTTTAGACTGACTTTGTATATCAATGGTTATGACAATGTCGTTGTACAGTACAGCTACGACTGTCGACAACGTTTTAACATTTTGCTCTGAATCCCTAAGAAGCGCCGCCAACCATCCCGCACGGGGCCGCTACTTGTACAGTTTGACCCATATGTTACGCCTCAGGCTGCTAATCACGCGTGACCTCTTTTTATTGTGCTATTATCTAATAATGTTTTCAACAATCTGTCCGTATGTTTGTAATTGTTGAATTTTTGACGAGAATTATGTATTCCTGACTGGTGTGCTAAGCAGTGCAGGTCGGATTGCTCGGTGGTCCCTGGTTTGATTATTGTGTAGGGCTTTTTGTGATTAAATTAATATCACAAGTTTGACATACCAAATTTGATCCTAACTTAGAGTGGGGGCAATTCTAAGTACTTAATATTCACAATCGCTTCCATTCAATGTATGGTAATCTAGTTTTCTCACGCGACTAAGTCCCTTATTCACAAACATTACTATGAAGCTCATAGACCTCGCAAACGCACAGCCCATTGGTAGATGTATTTTTTTAGCTGGGCCCTTACTTACAAATAATTATTATTTGTGAATACGTCTGTAAATCCATTAAATCATAGAAATAATAACAAGAATCATTAATAAGTGAATACATTTTCTTCTAACTCTTCCTATTCGTAATTTCGATTTAATTCGTGCGGGTTCCAAGACAATTTAGCGTTTCCATGGGACTCGTCGAAGATCAAAGGGTTCCTCGGCGTCGCGTCTTCGAAGGACCACTATCGATGCTGGCTTACTGTGGTCACAGTGGAGGGAGTGTGTGACGACTGACGAGTTTAGTACCACTAATACGAATATAGCAATCTAATAAAATGTATTATCACATAAAAATAAATTAAAAACATTATTAACATAATTCCACAACAACTAGTCACTTCAATTTAAACTTTAAACTAAATGATTTTAATGATTCAATTTCATTAGAATTCTCAATAACAATAATATATTGCAATAAATTAATTTTTTTCTTGAAAATTTAACTATCATTTCAACATTATAGTCCAAATTCAAACGGCTACTTACTGTGGCTTTTTATAAGGGCTAGTTCACATCACCGTATGGAGAGGCCACAAGCGGCTTTGTCTAGGTACACCGGCAACGCGCAGAATCGCCCGCGACCCGCCTTCTTCCTCTTCTTGTCTTCTGGGAGGAAGTTCCAGATGATCAGGTCCTCATCCGCTGTCGCCGTCGCTACAACAGATAAGGGGAGGTGTTCACAGTCGACGAAAATTTCTGTTTCGGAAACGACAGCTTCCATCCTTCTTTTAATGAATTTGTAAAATGAAGTAAAAAAGATGAATCTCAAGAGTAAAGTCAAAGATTTGGAAAACGATGGGATACCAACATTTTATTTAAGCTTTGATTCCAATTACTTTAAGAGGGTTGATTAAAAACAGTGCCTAGGGACGCCCGAAAGGAGCGAAGCTTTATAGTATAAACCGCGCCGATCTGACGTCATCGTGTAACGCTACTGACGCTTAGCACGGATAGAGTGGCCGCGCCCCAAACTTCCGTATAGAAGCTTCGCTTCTGTACACCTCTGTCTAAGCTAGCGACTTCTGGTGAGCTATTTTTTTGCCCCATTGTGGGCGAATCCATTCTACTTATTTTAATGTACGGTGTTACCACGGTATGTTACCAAGTTTAGTGCCGTCCGGGCTGAAGATCATGGTCCGGATCCTGTCGAGCCCGGAGCGGCCCTCGCCCCACTGGTCCACGACGGTGTCCGGGTCGCTCATCACCACCAGGTGCGAGCATTGTTTCGGGACCGCTGTTATTTCTAAAAAATAATACAACTACAGCTCCGCCCCCCTAGCCCAGTGGTTTTGTCTACAAGCATTTATACAAAACGCTACGCTTAAATGTAAATGACATTACCAGTCGATAAGTGGATTACGTGACTTATATCATTTCCATACATGGAGCGTAGCGATTTGTAGAAACGAATGCAGATGAAGCCACTTGGCTAGAGGGGCTGCCGTTTTACAATTGTGATCGAAAATCACTAACTTCACTCGGGTTAGGTCAATTTGACAGGAAATTAAGCGATCTTATTGACCGAAGCGGGCGTGCACAACCAAGTAGATGCACCCTCATAGTCCGCGGTCATTCACACGAAGAAGCCAACACCATTCTATCTATCTAAATATATATAACTCAAAGGTGACTGACTGATCTATCAACGCACAGCCCAAACCACTGGACGGATCGGACTGAAATTTGGCATGCAGGTAGATGTTATGACGTAGGCATCCGCTAAGAAAGGATTTTGATTAATTCTACCCCCAAGGGTATAAAATAGGGGATGAATAATCCCGACATTTTTGTTCAGTTAAATTACACGCGAACGAAGTCTCAGCTAGTATGTATATAAGACCCTAAAATTACTTATTAAGACAATTCACTTACGCCAATTAGGTTATGCAAGTGGCACACCAGATACTTTTTTTGTCAATACAACAAAAAAGGGTATTGTTTTGTTTTTCTTGTTTGGTGTGCCACAGTAAATTGAACACTAAATCATAGTGGTTTCGTTTTGGAATAATCAATTGTATATTTTTATATATATTTTGTATATTTTGGTCAATAGCAGTGATAGCCGATTGGTTAAGCACGCGTCTTGCGGGCTACCAGGTCTCGGGTTCAAACCCCGGCTCCAACCTCTGGATTTTTCGAAATCTATGTGCGAATCATAATTTCTATATGATTATCACTTGCTTACGGTGAAGGAAAACATCGTGAGGAAACCTGCATGTCTTAGAAGACTTAACCAATTTTCTAAAGACATGTGAAATCCCCCAACCCGCACGGGGCTAGCGTGGTGGATTATGGTCTGAATGCCCATCGTCTTGAGGGGAGGCCCGTGCCCAGGAGTGGGACGTCAAAAAGGGCTAAAATGAATTATTAATTTAATTATAATATTTTTGGTCACACTTATTATAGCCCGATTTCTTTTCTTTCTCCTCTCTCTGCCCCACTCCTCTTTAGGTCTGCAAGCCGAGCAATGCCTTTGGTATTACAAGCATCTTTAGGCTAGGGTAACTGCTTAACATGAGGCAGGTCGTCCGCTTGTTTGCCCTACTATTATAGATATCTTGTGATCATAACACTATAAAAATCAATGATGTTCGAAAAAACTTGATATTTTACGACAAAACTAGTTCATTATTGGTACATTTTTTATTGAAGAGGATAATATATCGTCGATCTAACAGAACGTGGAGGAATATTTTAATTTGAAGTTTCCCCCGCGGCTCGGACAGGTTTTATTTGATTAGACATTTAGATATTTTTTAATTAAGCTAGCAATAAATTTCATATTTTAAATTCGACTTACTACTTAAATCATTTTAGAAACTATCTAGAGATAACAGATTCGCATTATCGCAAGTAAGTTAAATGGTAACTGACGAAACTGTTTGCACCTGTCTTGATCTAGTGCAGCCTTTGCACCTCCGTATATACCATAAAGTTTTTTGAAGTGAAAACTAACGCTTCGTTACGTAACGTAAAGCGTTACGGAGCCAATCTGTCAGTTTAAAATATCACTTCTGTCGAGCGTCCCAAGACGCACACGCTTTTATTTATTAGCCTGTCCTAATGCCGGACACGGGCTAAATGCTTATTTTCTTTACCATCATTTTCTAGCTCTTATCAATTGTAACTCCAGAATTTTTGAGGAATCCGAGCAGTCTGTACCAAGTATGGTACCCTACTCTACTTGGTAGGGGGGGCTATGTAATCTGATGGTATAAATATTTTTCTATTGGTAGGTAAGGCATTTAGCATTTAAGGCGCCATGCAAATTATCTTGCTTTAACAAAATGTGACCATGAGCATCAGTTGATATTAATTTACCAGTGTTCCAAAGACTGAGCACCAGCTCCCCGGTCCTGGGGCTGAACAGCATGGAGTCGAGACAGTGGCAGCGCCGGGCCAGGGTCTGCCTGCGCACGCGCTGCGTGGCCACATCCCACAGCGCCACCTTAGCATGCTGGCCTGCCTCGCTGGCCGCCGCCGCGCCGACTCCCAGGAGCGCGCTGCGCCACGGGTGCCAGCTCACGGACTGGGGGACACTTTGTACAATGTACACTCCGCCACTACCTTATCTTGGCCGTGCCCAAATAAGGAACTATTTTTTTGAAATTAAAAAATGACAATTAATTGACTCAGGCGTTACTATGCGGAAATCCATTATAAAATAAGTTTTGGGAGAATGACTCACCCACCGTTAGTCAACCTCCGAATTTATAAACCAAATAAGTTGATCGGTAAATGGAAGAGGCCAACAAAACTGAACTCCTTTAGTCAAAAGTCTGTCTGTCATTATTGCATATTATGAGGGTTTATCTCAGATTCATTCTGAACCTGTATAGTAAATACTTGCGCAACTGTTCAAACTTGGGGAGGTTTGCCCGGTCGATTTGGTAGACTAATCCGTAATTATCTTATTGTGTATCCTGCGTCCATAGTTAAAGAGTCGCAAATGGCGTATCCGTATAGTTACCTTAATAGTCCAATTAGCTTTCAGGCTCGAGTACTCCCTGAGGCCGGGCCAGCCCAGCACCAGTACATCGTCATCGTCCACGGCCGCCACTGCGACGAACCTCGCGTTCGGAGACACTCGCACGAACAAGATTGCGTCATTCTTCGCGCGAAACCATTCTATGACCCGCGCGGACTTTGTGAAGGAGACAACCATGCCTCGGGAACAGCCGCTGGAAAGACCAGAGCTTTTCCTTCATTGATATACCTATTAAAATGTTTATGAGGTTGACAGTTGCTGAAATTAAAAAGTATTTAATATCCTTTTATTTAAATCTTATTTTTTACCGGCAATGGAGCGAATGGGTTGACATACGCCCACTACCTATAACCCTCGTTTTAAACACATAGCATGGTTTAATTAGTATTGAGTGAAAAATGGAAAAATTATTAGAGGCTTTGAAAAAGTTTTGGTTAATCCCAGGTTTGAGTTTAGCAACTTGCAATGGTCATGGAACTGTTCGGATGTCTGGCAAACTTGTATCACGGCCAACGAGAAGCAAGAATAAATAGTAAACATTTTAGGGTCTGTCACCACGGGGCCACATTTGGGTGGCTATTCCGTAAAAGAACTCAGAAATAAATCAATTTTATACGTATAACAAGCGACGCACAGTAAGGCTTGCCGACGTAAATAAAGTAAGAAAAAAAAACTAAGTCGTCCTAAACTGTGCACCCTCTTGCCACGAACCGGTGGAAATTACAGAGTTATAAGTTTTAGGAGTCAAATACTGGTATGGTCCGGTTATAAAGTCGGGGTTCATTCTGTATCGTGTGTGTTTATGCTAGTGGCAGTACTTAGCCCTTTATGAAGTCCTCACGTGATGAATGCGTTCCCGGTGGGGCTCCAGTCGATGGCGGTGATGGAGCAGTCCTCGTGGTGAGGGTAGCAGCGGCAGCGGCTGTACCGCACGCACTTGCTGAGCTCATTGTCGTGGACTTCGACTGTCTGCATGTCTATGCCGAGCTGGGGAAATTGAACTTAACACTTTGTAATTTAAGGCAGGTATTTGAATAATGATCAATCAGGAAACGGATCTGTGCTATATTTTCAAAATATGCAGGTTTTTGGAACATGATTACTGTAGACGGCTTGCCGAAGGATTTAAATCGTCACGGTTGAAAAACGTTATACGTAACTTCTAAACGTCCACTGTGAAAAAGTTATCTCAAAATCAACTAGATGGCGTAAGTGATTTATTCAGGTGACTAGATAGTGCGATATCTAAAACCTTAACATTTCGGGCATGCAATTAAAGGTACATATATATTCCTGTGTATTTTATTTCTGAAAATTAAATAATATTTTTAACATTAATTCTACCATACTCCATAATTGATATGTAATATGATAATTGTATAATTGATATCAATTGGTTTTTTATGGCAGAATACCATTGACTTAAATTCATCAGGGTAGTGACTTCTTTGCTAAAAATACTTAAATATTGTGAACAATACTAGTATCCCAATTAATTACTACTATTTTGGTATTATCGAACACTGATAGCAACACTCACGGCCAACAGTTTCCCCGTGGGATCGAACTTGCAGCACTGTATGTCGGAGTCGGTGTAGCCGTGGCTTATCAGCTTCTGCGTGTACCAGCTCCACTTGTGGTAGTTCCTGCCGAGGGCTGCCACCAGGATATTCTGGCTAGACCAGTCCAGGAGCTCTGGAACTGAATATGAATAATTGTCATATTAAAAACTAAAGATAAAAACAGCGTGAATTTCAGAATAAGAATATTTCTTATTCGTAAAGTTCTGATAATGTTTTCAATAGTATTAACGTAACTCCTATTGCATCTATAATGATTATATATAGGTATGTATTTGAATTCGAATACGTTGAAAATATTGTATCTGTAATAATGAGTTGAGTACATATAATAATCCAGACTGACGTTTAAAACAGATTCAATTATAATCTTATTATTGTAATCGAATAATAACTATTATTTCATGATAATAATAACATTTACTAACACACAGCATAGCTATAAGTCGGCAGATCCAGTACATTGTCGGCGGACGACAGGTATCTCTTCATCCGCGGCACGCAAGGCCAGAGCGGCACCGAGTCCTCGCATCCGGCCTCGGCCTTCAGCGGCTCGAGGCCAAACGCCTCGTCCAGGTAATTCACGTACTTCTTCTGTTGAGTGTACTTGACACACTGGGAACACGAACATAAACCCCTTATTAATAAATGTGGTGTAGCCGTTGTATATTTACACCATGGTTTGTCTTCTTCCTTCAAATTTCAAGGTACTGATGATAGAAAGAGATAATTCGGTGTGTTTGTACTAACAACTCCTTAATAATACATCATAGGTCACCTCTACTGCACAAAGGGACTCGCAGAGGTGCAAGGCTTCAACAATGAGAATAGAAATTACCACACAAATGATTGGTGTAGTATTATTTTTAGTATACGTTTTGTAATTACAGCAAAGTTTTAAGTAGCTTTCCTCAGGAGTCGTCGAACCTCAGCAGCGTCATCATTGGATACCATTGTCGATCCTGGCTTACAGGAGTAACAGTGGTGGGAGTGTGTGGCGGGATGATTACCCATATGGTATGGACATGTTATGCGAAGAGAGGATGATCATGCGGTCAAAAGGACGATGGGTATGAGAGTGAGCGGTAGTCGGGGTAGGGGACGTCCTAAAAAGACGTGGATGAACTGCGTGGAAGAGGGTATGAGCGAAAAGGGAGTGAGTGCAGAGATGACGGATGATAGGCTTGAATGGAAGAAGAGAACGTGCTGCGCCGACCCCACCTAGTGTGGGACAAGGGCAAGGTGATGATGATGATGATTACCCATATTTGCCCAGATGCCTTCTGCCTTCTGGTACCCAACTAGTAAAATTACCCGAAGCTTAAGAGGCATACCGTATAATATACGAATTTCCAGATAAATATAGTAACTAATCATAATTATGAATACCTCCCACAATTCTAAAGATAGTTACGTTAAAGATAAACACGAAGACTCGCCGCATTATTTTTACAGAAGGGAAGCCGCGGTGTGAGGGGAGTTGTAATGTAATGTTGTAATCTAAATAAGCGTGTGACCACATCGTAAGGGCGTAGTGATGGAACGAACACATTAGTAGCACCTTGCACCTATGCACTGTGACAAATGGTGGGGCGCGTCTTCGTGGATTGAACAATCTTATATCCTAGCAGTTTTTGTAAATAAATAGTAGGCAGGTATTTTAGTTTAAGCTGTGATAGTCGATTGGTTAAAGCACGCATCTTGCGGGCACCAGGTCCTGGGTTCAAACCCCAGCTCGCACCTCTGAGTTTTTCGAAATCTATGTGCGAATCATAACTTCTATATGATTATCACTTGCTTACGGTGAAGGAAAACATCGTGAGGAAACCTGCATGTCTTATAAGATCTAACCAATTTTCGGAAGACATGTGAAATCTGCCAACCGGCACTGGGCCAGCGTGGTGGATTATGGCCTGAATTCCCCTGGTGGTGAGGGGAGGCCCGTGTCCCAGGAGTGGGACGTCAAAAGGGCCTAGTTATTATTATTATTATTAGGTACTTCAGACATGCCCAATCACTTTATAGCACGACTGCATTTAGAGACGCAACGCTTATGAGAACAACACCTGCTAAGCTAGACTGCCACCTGGGGCCCAACCATGGCATCTCGATCGATTCGCAATAGGTACGTCAGAACTGACGTATCGCGTATCTCAATACGTCAGTTTTGAAAGATTTAAAGCTGACGTATTCAGATACGCGATGAGGATCTTTTGAAGTATTGCAAGTCGGTTGACATGAACAGAGTTGGCCCCTGTCTTTGTGGCTGGTGCACGATCAAAGGCCTTGAAGCCACATACCCAAATGTCGTCAGGGTCCTTGTGCTCGCCGCGCCACGCCGCCCGCCTGCACATTTCTGGGAATTCATACCTGGGTACCACGAACCTATCCACCCTGGGTCTCTGTGTATTCAACTGTAAAAGAAAGCCTTTTGACATCACCCACGAGAGCGCTACTGCGAAACATAACTAGTTTTCTTTGTACATTAGTCGAAATACTCGGAATCGGTGTGAAGCGTATACGGAATGGTTAATACGTTTTCTTCGGACGATCGGGCATTTTCTGGGAACGCGCGCGGTCGGGTAAGCTGTTCTTAGAAATTGGCCAGTGAAGTGAGGATGCGAGATGGACGGTGGAACGGACTCATTATTATTTATCAATTTTTATGTTGTGTTGATTAGATATTCGGGTGAAGTGGGACCGCGTTTTGTGAGCAAAGGTTCGGTACATGACTATTTAATTACTGGGTAATTTTTGAGAATTTTAAAGTATTTAATTATATTTCAAGTTGATATGATTCTTCATATCAACTTATATACATATATATATATATATATATAAGTAAGTCTAATGAATGCTGCTAATTTTATAATTTAGTAAACTGTTTAGTCAATTTTAATATGTAACATATTCACAAATTAAAAAAAATCTTAGCATTTTAAAATAAATACGAAGTTTATTGTACACTGTTCTATCTATCTGTGAATGACTCCATAACTTGTTATTAATACGTTTAATACATATTCATTAGCCAGGATGACTTTTATTAATGGTCATAAAACAGAAAAAATACATAGGACTCACAGTAAAAGGTTATGAAAACAAAATAATTTGCATTAAACTATCAAATATTTGATAGGTTTGAAATTATATTATGTTAACATTTAACTGTTGATGATGATGATGTTGATGGGATCTGTTGTTTTAATAGCGTCTTTCATATTTACGTTGCGATTGAGTACTCGGTGAAATGACAGGTTATAATGACATATATCAACAGTATATAGACGACTACCTACGCGATTAATAATATCTTATTTATTTTAAGTGAAGTGAATGTATAAGTGAATATATAGGACATTATGATAAACTTATATCCATACATGTTATTTGATTTAAAAATGTCCTCTCCTACCTTGGTTTGATCCTCGATTCTTTTGCTGCCTAGATTAGCAGCAACTCATATTTGAGTCATTGAGTAATGTTTAAGTTCATTTCCATTATCTTTACCATCTTGTATCAATACCACCAAACGAATAAGTATACCTCCGTATCATACCACCAAATAAATGAAGGACGCCAAATACAGTAGTTACTAAGAAATCTGGATAATATAATGGCCTAAAATAAAATAAATAAAATTCACACCAACCAAGCCTTGATGATCGAGACTTGCATTTGTGCAGAGAATTTGACCTTAATCTAAGTATTTTGTCATTTAAAAATACTATAAAAACAAAAATAATGTTTGTCACATGATAGCAACCACAGTGGTTTGGGCGTAGGTCTTGGACCACTATCTAACCACCAAAGCTTACGTTATTAAAATTCGATGTTGCATAATGCCTCCTTAAAGCTGAAACAAGCAATCCAGCGAGAAGTAGGCACCTATACTCGCACTGACTGCCAGTTAATCAGCTACGTTACGGTTCAAAAGGATATTTCCCTATGTCCAAGGATCTCTGACTATTTATGCTTTTTACTCTAATTCAATCCGCGCTCCTAATCACCATTATTATATCGGCATGTAAGGGAACAATCAATTTTTTATTGTTTTTACATCGTTTGGCTACTTATTTAGGAATGCGCATTTCTTTTTAATGATTTATTATAATTTATAATCTTAAAAACAATGTTTCAATAATGATGCTAATTGTATGATATTATACTTTTTCCCCATATAAATCGTTAGCAGGTTGTTATATTGCATGTGTTCGTTTCGTATAGCAGTGTGGGTTATAAAAAGTTATTGTACTCACGGTTTTACTTCCAAATATCGTTCTATTCATATCTATTTATAAAATTCTTTATAGAAATTCAACAATAATAGGTATTATTTCGTAAAATAAATGCTATTAAATTTAAACGCAAAAGTTTATTTGCATGGTAACTGCCAAACCCGTCAAACTTTAATCCGCCTACCCGCATTATTTTGTTCACGTTACCTATGCTTAGGCAAAGCTAACGGATTTACTACTCTTATCTTTATAATATCTTGTCGTTGGCTAAATCAGCGCTAAACGATGGAGCTATACTATAAAGAAAATCTAAATCTAAACGGCGATGTAAATTATACATCATAGAGAAGTATTTGGTTTCATTTAACGTATTAATACTATTAAAAATATTATTACGTAACATTATTTATTAATCCTACTAATATTATAAATGTGAAAGTTTGTGAGTGTGGATGTATGTATGTATGTTTGTTACTCCTTCACGCAAAAACTACTGAACGGATTTGAATGAAATGTGGAACACAGATAGTTTATAACCGGGATTAACATATAGGATACTTTTTATCCCGATAATCCCGAAATTTTTGTTACGTTCAATACTACGCGGACGAAGTCCGTGGCACAGCTGGTATTGTATATTTTTTATTATTTTATTACGATGGAAAGTATAATACAATATAAATAATAGCTCATAATGATAAGCTTAGCACTAAGGTAAACATTTTATAGGTAGATATAACAGCTTATAAATAATGAATGGCCTCACATAATATATTATTTTTATAGCCAGTTAATAGATCCTAGTACCATGCAACTTATTAATATATATTTTTAAAACGACTTCTAGATGTCACCGTGATTGACCGGAGTTTGTTTCTTTAAATTAGCTAGAAACAAACAATGTTAAAAACCGGTTTTATAAAAAAATGCGGTTTTTGTAAATGCCTATCTAGATTTTTATTTTATCTAATCGTGTAAAACACTCGCGTTTGAAGATGGTGCCACGATTGATAGCAGTGTTCATATTAAGATAACTGATTTCTAGGCTGTTGCATTAAATTATTGATTATCGTTAAGATACCTAGAGTGGTTTTACATCAGAGTATTTTCTAAAATAGTGCGAAATATTAAGGAACCGTGGATATTTTTATTTAATAACTATCTGACCCGACAGATGTTGTCCCGTCTTGACTTTTAATTTGAATTCGAATTGTTCCGCTCAACTTACTTATATTTTCTTTCATAAGAACCTTCTCCTGACAATAATAAACACAACAAAAAATAATAAGCGAAATCGTTCGATCCGAGATTATTTTTAAATATTCCACCATTTATTATAACACTAGCTGTGCCCACGGACTTCGTCCGCGTAGTATTTAACATGACAAAAATTTCGGGATTATCGGGATAAAAAGTATCCTATATGTTAATCCCGGTTATAAACTATATGTGTTCCAAATTTCATCCAAATCCGTTCAGTAGTTTTTGCGTGAAGGAGTAACAAACATACACACATACATACATACATACATACATCCACACTCACAATCTTTCACATTTATAATATTAGTAAAATTTATAATATTAGTAGGATTAGACATAAGAGGCTCGCAGAAGCAGGGATGCAAAACATTTTATTTCCAAGTCAAAACAACTTTTATTTAGAGTCATTACATTAAAATTGTTTTAACATAACTTTTGATAGATAAATCTTAAATACTAGCTAAATAAAAGTGACAAATGACAAACACTGACAGGACATTATTTACGTCAATTTCATAGATAACATAGTACGACAAAATTAGAAATACGCTGCTGTCATAACCTCTGAAGGGATTAGGAAACTTTTTAGATTTGGTAGGATTATAGTGAAACAAAAAACGTTCCCGGTATGTTCAACCCTGCTTCTTTTAGGTTTTTAGCATCGACACTGATTTTAAATTGTAATTAAATAATAATTATTTAAATGAAAGGCAATATATTTAATGAGATAAATAATTAATATTATTACAGTTAGGTGTGACAAGCTGGTATATAAATAGATTATAATAAATTCGACAACAATCGTAACTGTAACTCGTTAATTGTACTTTTATTACAAGTGCACACTAAAAATAATCTTTTTTAACTTCTGTCTAATGCTATAACAAATGGAGTATAGGTACCTACATAGATTGTAATGGGTGTAATATTAAATGGCACCGCATTCACAAACTATCTAAATATAAACATGGATGAATGATCATGAATCTAAATGGAAACATTTTAATTCATTGAAGTAAAAATCTGATATAATGCAGTGGTGACTAACAGTGACTAACAGTGGGACGATAGAGAGGGCTGGTGATAAATGATATGAATAATTGTTTTTTTTTATCAAAATGATAAAATCCAATGAACTTACTATCGTCTATTAAATAGGTTCCGAACAATATATGAATCTGTTATGTATATATAGCTATATTTCGAGCAAGGTGTAACTCTGATTCTATCTAACATAGCTGAGTGCCATCTCACCAAACAAAAGTGTGTAGATGTCACCCGAGTCACCCAATACAATATGGGTTTCTCTGTTCATAATATTACCTAGTATAGATATCGGTCTGTCCCCGCCATTATCGACAATTGCAATTGATATTCAATAAAAAGAACAAATAATTCTACAGTTAACACGCACACGTTAATTAAATCCGCAATTTCCTGAAAAAAACCTCGAGCCAATCCAATGAGGCTCAATGGGCACATCTCTAATTATTTCAGGCATTTCAACATGGCTGACGATTTCGAAATAAGAAATACAGGTACATTATTTCCGCAAATACACGCTTGGTGGCGCATGAAAATTGTCCCCGTTTGATGGCACATTAATTACAATCATTGTTATGTGTGACTATCTATACAAATAAATAAAATTCGAGTGTCTGTTTGTAATATCAAAATAACACCTTTTCACTAAATGCATATGAAAGTACATAAGACACCTATAACAAAAACGCGATTTAAAAAAAATTTGTCTGTCTGTCTGTGTGTTTGTTCCGGGTAATCTCCGAAACGGCTGGATCGATTTTGACGGAACTTTCCCTGGCAAATAGCTGATTTTATAGGGAGTACTTAGGCTACTTTTATTTTAGAAAAACAAAAAAATGGGTCCTGTCGCGCCCTCTCAGAACGCGGGAGCGGGCTTGCTTTTTTGTTAAGTTAAATTCCACGCGGACTAAGTCGCGGGCTCAGTTAGTACTAATATAAAATGCTTTGTCTGAACGTGGGTGACCTAGGTGTTACATCATCGTCAGCCACGCAAGAGATTTTCTTCCACAGGGGGGGGGGGAGGGGGGAATTGATATTAAATAAATAAATATCGCCACACTAACACACCGCCTGTATGGTCCCCAAGCGAAGCTTGTACTATGGGTACCGTACAATGGGCGATCCCAGTGACACCTAGATCTGGGATAGTTACGAAAATACCATTTCCGTTTTGCCCCGGTTCCTGTGACTGTTGATCTTATCAGACATCCTTGTGTATTAACATAGGTACCTAGTCCAAAATATATTTATGAAAAACTCACTGTTTCTAAAAATACTAATAAGTAGGTACTATTACATACTGAGTTTATTTTTACTGAGGTATGTAAGAGTACAGTGTGCAACAAAAAGGCAGCGAAAGCCGTGGCATCTAACTAGTATAAGCGAAACAATGTTGTTGGATCTGTTGGAAATATGACACGCACTCTATGCGTGTAGACATTTAATTAAATCATAATATAAAATTCTCAGCTTTACCGACAGTTCACACCCACTTCAGTCAGTTACTAACAGATAAATAACTTTTTATTTTGACGTAAAGTAAAATATTACCTGTAGTCGTTTAAAAAAGCTATTTTGGTCAAAATTACATTATAGTTAATAGAATTAAAATTGCATTTAAATTCCTATTGCAATTGTTGTTAATACTTTGTGAAAATTGTTCAATCAAAGTAATAGATTATCTCGATACGTTCTTCCTACCAACGCCATCTATATTCAGTATCTGAAATTGTAACTTCACGACGCGGGCGCGAACGGTGGCTTATCTTCTAATTAACATTATTTAATGGAGATCTTTGTGGTAAAATTATTCCATGATTTTATTGGTGCAGTGCAAGTGACATAATTTTGTCGATGTATCGGCGGGACGCACGCACTGTACGCAACG
Organism: Notodonta ziczac; assembly: GCA_918843915.1. Lineage (NCBI taxonomy): Eukaryota > Metazoa > Arthropoda > Insecta > Lepidoptera > Notodontidae > Notodonta > Notodonta ziczac. The sequence goes on along the minus strand of OU974044.1, from coordinate 11,120,838 downwards.
GATTTTACGTACCTATTAACTTTCAAACACCTTTCGTTGTCGGTATATAAGTGTAAAAGTCGTCAAAATTGTTTGCGTATTATGAAGTACAAATTTCTGCCCGCGACTTCGTCCGCGTAGACTTCAGTAAAGTATTTTATGTGTTAATCCAGGTTATAAACTATCTGTGTTCAGAATTTCATCCAAATCCGTTCAGTAGTTTTGCGTGAAAGAGTAACAAACAAACATCCATACTCACAAACTTTCGCATTTATAATATTAGTAGGAAATATTAGTGGGGTTTTATTGAACTTTTAAGGTATATTCACACGTGTTTCCGGGGGATTATTTGTCATTATACAATTAGTACCAATCTTTCGAACCGCCGCCGTCTGTCCTTATAGTTGCCTTGCACACTAATACCGGCGTGTGTCGAGAATTAGATGATCATCTCCGTATCTGTTACGGCTTGATTTACTATTACCGATCACGCAAGCTAATGGTAAGGAAATAACTAAGGTAATCTATATTAATAGCATGGCAGCGTCTAAGTAAAATATACCACTTTCTGTGACTATGACTATTAAGATTTTCATAATGTAATAAATTTACAATTATCTGACGACCGCTTGTCGCAGTGGTTCGAGCGTAGGCCGCTCGGCTCACTGCACATGGTGGTTGTGGGTTGCATTCCCGTTGGGACAAATTTCGGAAATGGCCTTTTCGTAATTTGCCCTAATCTGGGTGTTACTGGGATCGCCCCCAGTCCATTGTACGGTACCCATAGTAGAAGCGTTGCTTAGTTTGGGACCATACAGTTGGTATGTCAGTCTGGCCATATTTATTATTTTACCTCATTGGCTTGCAGTTCATGAAATCCCAGAGCTCTGTGTGTGCCCTAAATTTATTCATAGACAAGTAATTAGCCTATTTAGGTAAATATAGGTAAATACAGGTAAATACAGTAGGTATGTGCCTATCTATCCTAAGAATTTAACAAAGAGAAGGTGCAAATATTGCATGTCTATTGAAGATAGTGACAGGAGTATTCATTTTGTTTAATGGAACTAGTCTCGTCATATATTCTTATTACTGTTACTAATGTAAGACAGAATCCACAATGACGTCCAATGATGACACCAAAGAGAATACAATACTACGTGATGACACCGAGATCTTACCATCGACGAATCCCGGGGAAAAGCTAAATAATTTTATTTTTATTTTATCATCTTGAAACTCCCACGAATTTAATTGAAAGAAAGAATAGGAGGACTGGAAAGAAAAGTTTCTTGCGAAATTTGTAGTATTTTAGCACACTAAATAATGTCATAATAGTACATTGTTATACGAGTGGTGAAAGTGACTTATTTAGTCCAGAGGCGGGGTTTGGCGCCCGAGCGTAGCGAGGGCGCTTATAGTTCGAGGGACAAAATAAGTCTTTCACCCGAGGTAAACACTGTGCTTTTCATTACGAATACAAGGAATGTAAAAATAAAAACAGGAATTGGCTAAAGAAATAATACAAGGAAGTATGAACAATACTCCACAACTCGAAAAAAAAAGATCGGATTGCCGCCTATTTTGTTTTTTTTTTCGTTGGCCGGCCAACTTCATTATTTAGCCATTATTTCTCATTTTCATCATTAAATATTTTGCCCAAATCTATGTTATTTTTACGGTGAAGGAAAACATCGTGATGAAACCTGCATGTCTTAGAGGATTTAACTAATTTTCGAAAGACATGTGAAATCCACCAACCCGCACTGGGCCAGCGTGGTGGATTATGGCCTGAATCCCCCTCGTGTTGAGGGGAGGCCCGTGCCCAGGAGTGGGACGTCAAAAGGGCTAAAATTATGCGCCCCACTATGTTATTTTAAAGAAATTGTTGAAACTAAATTATAATTAAGTCATTTAAAAATATATTATATTCTTTAATTAATACTTAACTTTATGTTATTTAAATTTTACATCGTGCTGTAATTGAGTGACTGTAGAAAAGGTTTAAACATGGTTCCATAGAAATGTGAAAATGGAACTAGTTTTTTTTATAATTTGACAGCTGTCAGTTGAAAGCGATTCTCCCGGGCCGGAAAAGTATTTCTTTCAACCCGCTCCTCAGGCAACTTCAGACCTACTTTCAGAGTATGAGTAATGAAAATTACTTATTAATTTGTAGGTTACTAAATATTACACTTATAACATGTTCGATCACCTGAAATAAAGAAATTCAATTTCGCTAAACTGTGGGTTGGAGTAAGGACTGGTTAGTCCATGTTTTCTTTGTCACCGTCCGCCATTTGTCACCGTCGGAAAGCATTTCCCTCTCATCTCCAACCGCTGAACCACCAATATATCAGTATAAATGAAATCATTCATTGAAATCTCAGCTGCCTTGTTGATTTACTTGCATCGCGCACGCCACACCCCGCTAAATGTCAGTTATGCGTCTGCTGGAATATAAAGCAAATATGATTTTTATGCAGTAAACCTAGCTCGAGCCGATAAGCAATTATTCAGAGTTGTGTGTTCTCATAATATTTATAGGTTTTATAATTAAATAATAAATAAATATCGCCAGACTGACCCACTGACTGTATGGTCTCAAACTAAGCAACGCTTATTCTATGGGTTCCGTACAATGGACTGGGAAGGATCCCGGTAACACCCAGAACTGGGAAAATTATGAAAAGGACATTTCCGAAATTTGCCCCGGCTGCAATCGAACCCGCAACCACCATGTGCAGTGAGCCGAGCGGCCTACTCTCGAACCACTGCGGCAAGCGATCGTCGAATTATGTTGGTTTCTTCTATAACACGCGAGTAGGTATACTCATTAATGTACAAATATATATAAACATAGTTCTACGATATCAGATGTAGTAATCAATCAAAGGGGCTGGGGGCTACTCAACTGAGATAAGATAATATCTACGAAGGCAAATTACGATAAACCTTATCAACAAAATCGCACGACCGCTAGGTTACGACGACGTCGCAACGTCGAATGAATTATTTATGCTGTCCCCTTAGCAAAGAATATTTTTCTACAAGCGTTTCTTTCAAATAGTTACTCTCAATCGTATGGAAATTACATTAATTGTCGTGGCTGATCACGGGACTTAAATGTCTTGTCAATTTGGAGAAACGCATGTTGATGGTCATCTTAGCTAGACCGACTATAGGTACTAATATTAAAGAAAAAGAAAACCTAATAGATACAAATAATGGGAGACATTTCATCCACAGAAAAACAGTATGAATTGATGGAAATAAAATATACCGTTGATCAAAATGCTCCGGACTACTGATACTAACGATTCGAATAACCATCTACTTTCAGATAACTTACCATTTTTTATCTATACCTATAACAAAGGCGGTAAACGTACGACCTGCCTGCCTGATGTCAAGTAGTTCTCGTAGCCTATAGATGCTGGCACACCAAAACCATTGCTATCACGTGGCTGACCCAAAGAAGAGTGAGATCTATCTCCTCTAGGAAGAGAAAGGGAGGGGGATTGGGCTTGCGGCTTTCTCACTCATCGTACTGTGACAACTGGGTTTTAATTAATAAATCATATTGCTTGGTAATATTTATTATTGTTAATAATTTGTATATATATATTATTTATATTTAAATACACGTCCTATCATAACGGTACCCGGGTTGTCACTGCCAGCGCACCGCCGTTCGTTCAATTTCAAAATAATAATGTTTTCTTAAATTAATATTTCCTCGTCGGCCAGGAACGCCTATCGCCAGTGGCCAGTGCGCCGACATGGACCTTACAGTACGAAACCAAGTTATAAAATAACAATGCAATTAATTACACCATGCCGCCATGTAACTACTAGGTGAAACAAAAAGGGTGAAATTACAAAGTTAAGTTTTGAAAAAATAGTACCTAATTTTTTCAAAACTTTACTTTGTAATTCTAAAACTATCAGCTTTGGAGGAAACTTGAAAAACAAAAGGTGTTATAGGAATACAGCTGTTGACATATTTCACAAGTCTACAACACCTTTAGTACTTCAACTGCCTCCAAAAAAGCCCATAGTTTTTGATTTACAAAGTAAAGTTGCAAAAAAATGAGTATACCCTTTTTGTTTCACCTTGTATATAGCCTAGAAAATTCAAATTTATATAACTTCTATTGTTAATAAACATCTACCAAACACCACTAGAGGGCGCGACGACTGCGACGCCGTCGCCATCTTCCATCTCGCTCTTACCTTTTTCTACTACGACACACGCCGAACGCGTCTCTGTAATTTGTAACGATTAAAAATGGATTAAACTATTATAACGACCAGGCAGGTTATTATTTCACTACAATATCTCCTATTGAAGACATCACCCTCAACATATATCTTTATTATTAAAGAGAAATATGATATTTTATGATATCAATGTAATATCCTACTAATATTATAAATGTGAAAGTTTGTGAGTGTGGATGTATGTATGTATGTATGTATGTTTGTTACTCTTTCACACAAAAACTACTGAACAGATTTGGATGAAATTTGGAACACAGATAGTTTATAACCGGGATTAACATATAGGATACTTTTTATCCCGATAATCCCGAAATTTTTGTTACGTTAAATACTACGCGGACGAAGTCCGTGGGCACAGCTAGTATTAAAATAAGAATGTAATAAAAAGGTCTCCGACCACCATGTCGGAGAAGCAGCAGATTGTGGACAATAATGCACAATCACTTAAAAAAAACCAAGCTATAATACTACTTTACACTGATCTGTGAGAGGGCGGTGCTACCTAAGTCAAGCTAGTCCGTATATAAGCTGTAGTCACTCGGCTACCACTTGGCTCTACCCACAGATATAGATTTACATAGATAACGCAAGTATCACGATTTGTATTGAAACCAAGCGTGCCGAATTTTGACACCTACTGTGACGTCATTAGTGTCGGGAAATCCAAACCGCTTCAAAGACACCGATGCCGCCGATGCCCCTCCGGCCGCTGCGATTCCCTCGAGTGATTATCACGCTCATACTCATATTTTTAGTCTAGTTTCTCTGTAGTCGTGAGGACTATAAGTTATAGGCGACCAACCTCGATGCTTGGTCGGGGTTTTCGGACACGCTAAGTACATACATTTGCGTTATCTATGCAAATCTATATCTGCGGCTCTACCACCGTCAATAACATCATCCAGGAACTGATCATTGCGTGTCGGTAAACAGTAAATCAGCTGTTCACGGGACATCTCAACCATTATTTGCGACTTGTTTAATCATTCGTCTATAACTCGGTAGTTCTTGTATATTATAAAGGCAGTGTATCGTATAAAATTAGCATTAAACGTGTCGCAATATTGCGGAAGTATGAAATTTAGTTTTTTGTTTTTTTCTTTCGTGCCGATTAGAAATACTTTTATCAAGAATCGATACTAAAACAGATAAACTTACTTTAACATAATAGATCTATGAAACCCTATTATCGCTGATGTGTTACTAAACTTAACAAATAAACAAACCATTGCCGCTCGCTTCTTATACCCGTAGGGGAACGCGACACTTGAGCATTCAAATCTTATACACCGATGATGGTGCTCGCGACACTTTAGGGGATAAGGAATGTGAACATGTGATGTGAACATCTATTTACTTACTGTTCCTACGAGTATTATAAAGCAGGGTCGCTGAGCACGAAGAATTTCGTACAATGACCGCTCGCTCACACAGTTGCCGGTTACACGCAATTCACGGCAACTGTGTGAGCGAGACGTATTAGATTTACGTAGGAGTGACAGAGACAGGTAATAACAGGTCATTGTACGAATTTCTTCGTGCTCAGAGACCCTGCTTTAGCAGAGTTATGGAACAGAGGGGATCATTCAGACTTCATGAAAAATTCATTTACGGTTTTAGAGCCAAGCTATAGCCACTTGGCTACAGCTCCACGGGCCGGCTCCACCGGGGTAGTGCCACCCTCTCACAGAAGATCGGCTGAGACGGAAGTGATGACAAGATGGAAATAGAAAATGGTGAAGAAAGACGAAGAGTTTTTTGCCGGATCATCTCAGTCGAGATCGCGTTCCGATCAGTTTGTAGATCTAAAAAAAAAGTCAATTTGTAAGTGCCCCCGTTGGCCTAAACAAAATAAACGATTTGAATTTGAACTTAATGAGTGAGAACGCCGGGAGCCCAGCCCTCCCGACATTTCACATCCCCCTGACCCAATCATCTCCAGGTTGGAAACGTGAGAGTTATCCCTTTGGTATTGCTAGCATCGACAGGCTACGATAACTGCTTAACATAAGGCGGATCGCACGCTTGTTTGTCGACATTGTTATAGAAAAAATAACAATATAAGTTCATTGATATATCATAGTATTTCTTTTTCGTGATGTCAATAAAAAGAGACGACAGCATATTTTGTGAGAATGTCTCGTCCAGTGCTAACGTAAGGTTAAAATCCATTGCGTAATATAATAATAATAATAATAGTGATATTTTATCACCACAGACAGATACAAAATTCCAACAATTGGCTTAAATTAGTGTACACAGCAAATGTGTATACTGACTGTGGATCACTGGTGCCTGATGTAGGTACAAAGAACCTGTAGTTCAGGTCACTGGGTCTCCACAACCTATTGGTCACAACAAGTTTGGTTTGGTACATACAACATTAATAGTATCTTATTGAAACTATGAAAAATACAAGTACAAAAGGACCAATTAATAACTCTACAAATTATAAAAAGGATATAAGTGGGTAAAGAGGAGAATTTGTAGGAATATTTAGTAGGAAGTGGTGATAAGTAGAAAGTCCAATGAAGTTATACTCGTATGTGTGAGTGTGGGATGAGAATTGCGGGTGAAATGTGTATAGTGTAACATGATTGAAAAAGCAGTAAGTTAGTTAAGGGTATTTAAAAGATCTTCAGTTCCAGTGTAAGACTGCTTGAGTAGCCATTTATGAAGTAGGATTTTAAGATTAAAACGATTTAGATGAGAAAGGGATAGAATTTTGTATAGCTTATTATACAAGAATATAAAAGTCAAATACTCTAAGATGAAAAATTTAATTACTAATAATAATAATTTAGTCCTTTTGTCATCCCACAGGAGTGGGATGATAAAAGGACTAAATTATTATTATCATCCAAATCCGATACCAAGGATGGTACGGGCCTCCCCTCACTGCGAGGGGGATTCAGTACTTGCACTTTTTGAAAATTGGATAGAATTTCTAACACCTCACGATTTTTTCCTTCGCCGTAAGCAAGTGATAATCATATAGATATTATGATTCGCACATAGATTTCGAAAAACCCAGAGGTGCGAGCCGGGGTTTGAGCCCAGGATCTGGTGCCCGCAAGACGCGTGCTTAACCAATCAGCTATAACTGCTCCTGAATGATTATTATTAATATATTATTGACATGCAATTTACAATTAAAGTGCACCATCAGAATATAATATCGTAAACGTTACTAATAAATATTTCAATTATTGACACAAAATTAATGGTTGTAGCGTTAGACCAATGGGCAAGTGCTTCGGTTTTTAATAGACCAATCGGAACGTTTTATTGCTCTGCCCAAATATGGTGATACTTGGATTTAATATTAAAGTTAGACCTCACTGGTTTAAATTTATGTTATGCCTAGTTCTGGTTTAAATAAACATTATGTTCACACACACTAATAAATAATAATAATTTTAGCCCTTTTTGACGTCCCACTCCTGGGCACGGGCCTCCCCTCAACACGAGGGGGATTCAGGCCATAATCCACCACGCTGGCCCAGTGCGGGTTGGCGGATTTCACATGTCTTTCGAAAATTGGTTAAATCTTCTAAGACATGCAGGTTTCCTCACGATGTTTTCCTTCACCGTAAGCAAGTGATAATCATATAGAAATTATGATTCGCACATAGATTTCGAAAAATCCAGAGGTGCGAGCCGGGGTTTGTTATTTACATTAATATATACTACGCTTTATAATTATCAATTATAAAAGCAGCAGGCGATAAAAAAAAATAAAGACAAACCCGCTGAGTTTCCTGCCTGATCTTCTCATTCGAGGTCACGTTCAAATCCGGTTGTAGATAAAAGAAAAATATGTAAAAATTACAATTTGTATGAGTAGTCCTTATAATATGATGGTGTACCACCGTGCAACTCTTTATATTTAAGATTCCAACTACCTGCGTCTTCATTCGGATAAAAAATTATAACCCCACAGAATATTAAAATGTTACAACGAATTAACACACAATGTTAATGAGATGTCAAGACTAATCTGGATAATAAACTCATGATCATTTATAAATTGATTAACGTTGGTCTAATTTAATGATGTGTTACATTAGTATCTATGTATTTCATTTATTTAACATTAGCTGTTACCCACGGCTATGTACGTGTGGAACTTCAAAAGTATATAAGTAGCCTTAGTTATACACCTTATAACATAAGCTATTTACTAGTGAAACACCAAAATCGGTCAATCCGTTCCGATATTAGCTGGAACAAACAGGCGAACATACAATAAACTCAGATTTTTTGAAGAGAGCATATTTTAGATTAATTATATAATAATATACAATACTATACTAATAAGAGAAACGTTAATTAATTGTATATACACGCTACAACAATTTCGTAATTTAATAAAAACGTCACCGAACCCGCTCGTACGCGTTCGTATGAATATTAATACAAAAGACATCAACGGGTTGCCATACGAGTTTTTTTAGGTATCAAGAATCCAATGACTTGTTTGGACTTTTGTTTTAAATATTGTAACTGTTACCATTGCAAAAACATAATACCGTTACGTGATCTAGTGCTGAATGATATATATGTAATATTCGGCATAAAAAAGTAAGCGACGCGTCTCTGGTTTTACACTGATGAAATAAAAAATTAAATTAATTACGCTTGATGCAAATCTCATGGCCACTGAATCACGAATGTGTCAGAAAACCATTATATTAATTAAAATCATATAAATCTTGTGTTGAACACGACGACGGCCCCACTTCCGCTGCTGGGCACACCGATGCACTTGTCAGTGACAGCACACTTGCGCGAGCGCAGAAAAGGATTAGAGAAAAGATGTTTGAAATAGTTCTTCGGCTCCTCATTCGTTGCGGAGACCGCGGGCAGAGCGCGCGCGTTCCGGCCTATAGGGGCAAAAAAAATGAAAAGCAAAAATACGATATACCAGTTCATTCACGGCTCGCCGCCCATAAGCTTTCGGGTGCAACGACCTCCGGTTATATCATGCTGTCATTTTTTTAAACCGAACGTCCTTGCGGCGCGAACAGCTGACCGCCCAAATCCCGGCGGTTGGAAATGTTGAGTGTTCCATTTAGAAAAGTTTAAACTGTGTTCTAAATACCAAATTAATTTAAGTGATGTGCGCGATTTTTTTTTTCAGTGATGTGTTATGTGCCAGTGATAGTCTTTAAAAAAATAAAAAGGTGAGCATACATTATTTTATTGTTATGGTCTATTGAGTTTTTATTGGTTAATTTGTGAGTTTAATTTATAGGGTGTTTTTCTTAACGTTTATCCTAACAAGGGTAGCCATCGGTGTTAATATCGAGTGGTGTAGCGGGAGCGTGTAGCGAAATTGCCAGTTGAAGAATTATTTCTCATCGTCTCGGCTGGTGGAATTATGACAGTGAGTTATATCCCAACTGGTAATGCGAAAAGGCTTTTTCTGGTACTTAAAATTCTGTACGACCAACGTAAAAAACTTTAGCTGCAATTTTAATTTTGTCGGTATCTGACAGTCGGTTGCTTTCATGATATTGACTCAGGAATTCAAACAATATTGATAGCTGTTATCTTTACACGGAATTATTAAATCTTGGTCTGATTTTAGAAGACTAAATTTTAATAGCCTATTTAAACGATAGCAAAAACCTATTTTAATATGGTATGGGTATCGTTTGAGGAACATCAAATCTTATAACAATAATAATAACCTCAACATGTGCCTTACATGACAATAAAATTCACACAAACGGCCTCTACATGTTGGAACCATGTATACCCATGCAAGCCTCCCAAAGGACCGGGCAGAGCGCGTGATAAAAAGAGACATTATAATAATAATTAGACTTTTAACGTCACGCTGTGTACGGGACTCTCATCAATCGAGGGATTCAGGCCATAATCTACCACGTTGGCCCATTGCGGTTTGATAAAATTCACATGTCCTTTGACAATTAGTTGGATTTTCTAACAGTGAGTTTGCAATGGCGAAACATTTACATCGATTTATGTTGTGCTTCTCTACTTTTTGACGTCACTAAAAAGGGACAAACAAGGGATGAGACATGCATGTTTCCGTGCGATGTTTTCCTTCGCCGTAATCAAGTAGATTTCAAAACCGGATTAACAATTTTAATGGAATTTAGTAGATAGGTTGTAGGTACTCTGGCATAATAAGGTACATTTTCCTCCGAAGCCCGCGGGGATCTACTATTCCTGGACAAGTAAAGTTTCCGTGATAAATTTATCTATCGTATTTACGTGGCTTTAGTCCCGGATTAATTGATAATCCGGAAACCTGATGTCTAATCAATATTTGTTACCAAGCTGTGCTGTAATACCTACTGTGGCCTTTAAAACGAATCCAGACTTAATGTAATCTGAGGATTTACGGAGACCCACATGTTCTAAAAAATATTCAGTAATTAATATATTAAGTATTAATATATAGTCTTGATTAAAAAAAGCAATTGCCAATCATTTTTTTTTATCATCTAGTGTAAATTAGTGAACAACTATGATTCCTATCAAAATGTGACATAATTATACCTGTCAATTTTTTCATGATACATTGATTCTTTAATACTTCAGGTCTAGCAAAACTACAAATTTTGTCTCACCCTCGTCTATAAAAGAGAGAAAGCTATATGTATTAACGAATATTAAAAACATTTTCCAATCACTTGCTTAACTTAGTATTTTAAGGATTTATTTCATTTAAACGTCAGCTTAGAACAAGCTTTGACGGTTATAAAAGCTTTATTTAAGAGATTAAATACACTATTTCGATTATAAACATAATAAAATAGAACAAGATAATTTCTAAATGATATTACAATTTGAACCATATACGTATACCTTTCGAAATTCAAAAAATTCAAATCATTTATTTTGTTTAGGCCTACGGGGGTACTTACAAATTGTCAATTTACATATTTTTTCCCTTATATCTACAACCGGATCGGAACGCGACCTCGACTGAGAAGATCCGGCAAGAAACTCAGCGGGCTTGTCTTTTTACATGTCATTTTTTTTTTTTTTTAATCGCCAGTTGCTTATTTTCAATAATTACAAATAATAATTATAAAAATAATTTTAGCCCTTTTTGACGTCCCACTCCTGGGCACGGGCCTCCCCTCAACACGAGGGGGATTCAGGCCATAATCCACCACGCTGGCCCAGTGCGGGTTGGCGGATTTCACATGTCTTTCGAAAATTGGTTAAATCTTCTAAGACATGCAGGTTTCCTCACGATGTTTTTCCTTCACCGTAAGCAAGTGATAATCATATAGAAATTATGATTCGCACATAGATTTCGAAAAATCCAGAGGTTCGAGCCGGGGTTTGAACCCGAGACATGGTAGCCCGCAAGACGCGTGCTTGACCAATCGGCTATCACTGCTTCGTGAATTACAAATAATTACTTACATATTAATATAAATATTAAAATAGCTCCAGTGTGTTGCCTTTTGATGTTATCAAGAATTATACAAATAATCCGGAAACCCCGATGGTTACCTGAAAACGGCAAAACATCATTAGGTTAACAAAGTCTGAACCATAATATTCAATGTACAATTGATACAATTAAAAATACAACTGCCTTGTTCATACATTCTGAACATGAAACGGACGGCACTAAATTTAATTTCAGATTTTTTTTTCAAGACCTTTGCCTGTAAGACTTAGATTCTGCAAATGTTATTTGTTCTGACAAGAATACACTCTGCCCACCTCCTACAAGTCTAGGCGAGATATTAAGTGGCTGGATCTTAGGCAATTTGTCACGCATCATAGTATCTGAATATAAAATGCAGCGCTGCACAAAAAGATAAAGTTCATAGCTCGCACCGAGTAGCTGTGGGTTCAATCAATTTTAACCCTTACAATGGTCGAAGACTGTACCAATTCAAATGAGATCTCAATATTTGATCAGTGAAGCAGTGAGAGCCGATTGGTTAAGCACGCGTCTTGCGGGCTACCAGGCCTCAGGTTCAAACCCCGGCTCGAACCTCTGGATTTTTCGAAATCTATGTGCGAATCATAATTTCTATATGATTATCACTTGCCTACGGTGAAGGAAAACATCGTGAGGAAACCTGCATGTCTTAGAAGATTTAACCAATTTTCGAAAAACATGTGAAATCCGCCAACCCGCACTGGGCCACCGTGGTGGATTATGGCCTGAATCCCCCTCGTGTTGAGGGGAGGCCCGTGCCCAGGAGTGGGACATCCAAGTGTAATCCAAGTGATCCAAGTGACTATAGATAATAGTTTACCAAATTGTGTCATAGGATCGGAGAAATGGGAGAGCGGGTCTTACTTTTGTAATACAGATAAAGATTTAACTGCTTAGAAGATATAAAACGAAGTGCAATATATTATTTTAACGATTCCAAATCTAAAACAAGAGTTTTTTTGTATTTGTCTATTTGTGTAAACGTAATGGGAAAACTACTGAACCCATTTTGAGGGAACCTCTACTATTAAATAGCTTATGGTTAAACTTAAAAGATAGGGTATATCCGTACACTGACGATATTCTTTCGATTCGTACTAAGCGTTTTGCTTCCACCTTCATCATCCGAACTGCCAAGGAATGGACCACCCTACCAGCTTCTTTGGTTCCCGCTGACTATAATCTGGATGTTTTCAAGTTGAGAGTGAACAGGTACTTTCTGGCTTAAGTATGCTCTACCGTCGACCACATCACCGTCACTTTCCAACAGGTGAGATTGTGGTCAAATACTTGCCTATCTCGTAATAAAATAAAAAATAAAACATGAAACCTTTTTGATTGTATGAGGTTATTATTTATTTCAATTGACATTACACCATAAGTATTATGAATTAAATAAAAAGTTGTCTAAGTAAGGTTGATATTGTTACTGGCCAATTATAATAGCTGAAAACACCTGAGATACAGATTCAGTCTCGTTCAGGTAACGCCGTATTATTGTAAGTATACCTCTTTAGAATGTCATGTTTTCGATCAATAAACATATTTCTTATAATTATAATTTATCTCGGTATACGGGCGGTGGAGCAATGCCACGCGTACATTTTCCCAAGAAAACAAGATATACAGTTGAATACTTAAAACTATTACTATTATAATCGGGGGCAAATTCAGTTACGAGTATAAATAGGTTTGAACATTCAAATAATTATATTTTATAATTAATTCTGTAGAGTTTATGGTTTATTTTATGTTTGTCGTGCTTATGTGATCTGAGTGTTCCATTAATTGGTATATAATAATCGTATATATACTTATATCAGACCGTATGCTGTAATTATACGTTTACAACTAGATGACGATTTATATAAGATAATTATCTTATATTTAATTGGAATCTTTTAATGATAAGAAGCTCTACCATGACTTTACGCATGTTTTACGATCGTTAGTCGTTAGTGATTACGTATAACTGTTTCTTTAAAAAATAATAAAGCGCGTCTATTGGTCACATATTTTACGTAGATGCTAGGCGTCTAGTGACTTCTAACGAACGTATATCCATGGTAGAGCTAGAGACGGTGGTCGGGCGTCGCTACCGTGTTCAACAGATAAAATCGGTGTAAAATTACATATTATATTTCTTATACTTTTATTGAACGCGGGTCTCTTCGACCCCTAACCGCACGGAACGTGTTGATACACAATGGAGTATGAAGCACGGCGGGCCGATGTCAAAGACACCAATCGAGATTCGATGCCGGCGGCCACTCGTGCGTGACAACACGACCAGCTACGGTTTTTGCCAACATTTTCGACATTTTAGGGTTAAGCGAGTGATTTGAATAGTATTGAAAGAAAAAAAGAAATATGGACTATACATAAAATTAACTTAAATCGAAATAACACTAAGAAAGGTGTAAAATATCTAATTTTCAACCAAGAGTCAATAAAACACTCGGTGTCTCGGTGTGATCATAGATCATTGAAGATATAAATAACATTCTACGGAACCGTAATTTTAGCTCCACACAGTATTGGCCGATTTTTTATAACGTTTTCTATTCCTACACGCGGCATTAGATTCTGTGAATTGTCACTGAAGATATTTTAATAACTTGTCACTGTGTTACACCGACTTTACAGCACGGGTAATAATAATCTCGTTAATAGGTATAAATGAATTTCCACCTACGTACACTAATGTACAGTCACAGTAAGAAAACGTTGGAAATCACAGAAAATATAAACACAATTTTACTAAGGTTAAACGTACCTAGTTCAAAACTATATATGAGTTGAATAAACAAAACTAGGGCTCGTTAATAAATCGATCTCAAGTCGAAGAGCGTTCTTGGAAAGGTCATTCTTATGTCATACTGGTACAAAATGACATGTCAAAAGCGTACTCAAGTAGGACTACAGTTTGGCAACAACTAAACGTAGTTATCTATTTTACATTACGAACTTCGTTCTATCAATAGTGCGAACGGTCACAGAAAAAGTTTCACATAAAGTTCCGTGTAAATGTAGTGGATTTCGTTAACACACACACTTGCAAAATTATCGGTAACACTTGGGTGGGGTTATATAAAAACGTTTCCTATGTGCATAGTGGGATATATAGTAGGTAGATACCCACTATATAGTGAATCAACTGGGCGGTCTAGACCGGCCAGCCGGGCGGAACCGCTCCCTACCACCGAGTTCTGCGCTTTCACCTAAAGAGGGGCTACTCTCCTTAGTAGCGGTAGAAAAACGCTCAGCAAGCAATCTATAGTCAAGACGAAAACCGATGACAATACTGACAAGTTGTAAGAGTCTTAATTTTCGCAAATATTTCAGTTTATTTAGTGTATCTATATCATTAACTAGCTGTGCCCACCGACTTCGTCCGCATAATATTTTACTTAGCAAAAATTCCGGGATTATCGGCATATAAAGTATCCTATGTGTTAATCCCGGTTATAAACTATCTGTGTTTCAAATTTCATCCAAATCCGTTCAGTAGTTTTTGCGTGAAAGAGTAACAAACATACATCCACACTCACAAACTTTCGCATTTATAATATTAGTAGGATTTGTATTTAATCTTTTTAAGTTTTAAAGTTACAGTCAGGTTTATGATTATAATATATCAGGAGAAGGCTTCTGCTCTGCATATTATCAATGGTTCTAATCAAAGAAATTGCAATAACAGAACAATTTCTTTGGGACAACATTTATTTTGAAATGTCCTCCTGTGTCCCCCTGTATCATTGTCTCATTTAAAAAATAATAATATAATACAACATGCACTTATAAGCTTTCTAGTACCAAGGTTTTGATCTCATTTCATAATATAAAAGGTTTACGATGTGTTGAACACATAATTATTGTTGATTTATTATCCGTGTAGCCATAAAAACGCATTTACAGTTTAATATAAGTGATAATAATATAAATTTAACTGGTTCGTGTGTGTACCTACAGAATCGACCTGAATACGTAAAATTATGATAGTTCAGTCATTTCACGACGACGCGTGACTCTTATGCCACTGGCATATGGGTCAATTTGTAAAATTAACTAACTGATAATTAAAATAATAAATAAATAGCAAAAGCAGCAGTGATAGCCGATTGGTTAAGCACGCGTCTTGCGGGCACCAGGTCCTGGGTTCAAACCCCAGCTCGCACCTCTGGGTTTTTCGAAATCTATGTGCGAAACATAATTTCTATATGATTATCACTTGCTTACGGTGAAGGAAAACATCGTGAGGAAACCGGCATGTCTTAGAAAATCTAACCAATTTTCGAAAAACATGAAATTCGCCATTCCGCACTGGAATTATATCACAGACGAATTATTTTAGTGTTTACAAATTATTTTAATCGTAAAGGGTAAATTACGCGGTGATGTTGCAATATTTATCCCGACGTCAAATCGTCGTTCCAAGTACAAATACTGCATCGTTTAATAAAATAGGTATAGTGTTATCATTGCATAGTATAAAACAAAGTCGCTTCCCCCGGGCTGTATGTCCCTATGTAGGTATGCTTAGATCTTTAAAACTACGCAACGGATTTAGATGAGAATGTTTTTAATAGGTAGAGTGATTCAAGATGGAGGTTTATATGTATAATACATGCATAATATAGTAGAGAAGTACTGATAATTTTAGAGCCGTGCGAAGCCGGGGCGGGTCGCTAGTAAAATAATATATTAACATTTTTGTATCAATAATAATGAGGTTTAATTAATTTTTGCTATCGAAACATCTCATGTCGCTACACTTGACTGTTGTACTCAGTTAAAATTAAAAAATAACAGATGTCAGTCCATCATTATTATATAAATAAAAAAATCGATAGCATAAGTAATTGACGTAGATATTCGTTTTCGGTAAATAAATTGGCAATACATAGACTGAGTTCGGTCGCGGTTGCTTTTTAATACATATACAGATATAACTATTATTAATGTTATACAAGCTTGTTCATGTAAGGAAGTGTAAGGCGAGTTTTTATCATTCCACACAAACGGAATCATGGATAAAAACTGGTACCCAGTAATAAGAGGCTACCGCCAATTTGCCGAGAAGCCTTAGGGAACTTAGGATTTATGGAAACTAAAATTAATTGGTTCAGATATGCCTTGTATGGTACCCATTGACAAGCCAGAGCCCTTGTGAAGTGCAGGAAGAGCACACTTTAACTATATACTACGCGTAGGTACTTACAATTAATTAAGTTTAAGTTTATGGCACAGTCCTAATCTTAATTAATACATTGCCTATTTATTAAATTTTACGATTGGATTTAAAATACTTGATGATTTAATAGAGTTCGTGACATGTTTGATAGTTAAACAGAACCTGTTAGCGGTCATTCACACGGTTAACTCCTCACGTTAAATTTCTACATATTTACCTGTAGGTATCCAGAATACGGCCATTATCTGTCAAAGATATATAGACATAACGGTGTCGGCTTCTTCGTGTGAATGACAGATTAGCTCGTATCGTAATCGATAGGCATTCAAAAACCATATTTCTATGGTGGTTACATTTTATATATATAAGGAATAAAAATGAATTCGTACTGTTAACTATAGAGCCGCTTTAGGAAAAGATTTTTTTTTATTTTTTATTTCGATATAGGCAAGTATTTGACCACAATCTCACCTGATGGTAAGTGACGATGTGGTCTACGGTGGTGCATACTTGCCTAGAAGGTACCTGTTCACTCTCGACTTGAAAACATCCAGGTTATAGTCAACCGGGAACAAAGACGCCGGCAAGGTGTTCCATTCCATGGCAGTTCGCACAATAAAAGTGGAAGCGAAACGCTTGGTACGAACTGATGGAATGAAGACGAGATGAAGGAAGATGTAAAAATGCAAATTTGTAAATCCCCCCATAGGCCTCAACACAACAAAAGATTACTTTGAATTTCACGTAGCTTTACACTCAAGTATTAATAAATCGCTCTCAAGTCTGCGATTGATCTTGATTACGCTTTTGACATGTGATTTTGTACTGCGATGACGTTAGGATGAAATTTCCAAAATCGCGCTCAGACTTGAGATCTATTTACTAAGCTTTACTAAGCTACTCAAGTGGTCGTAAATCTTATGAAATTAAGCTATAAAAATGCTTACTTATTTTAAATGTCAATATTAACTATATAAATAGACAAAAACACGCATTAAATAAAGTTGTTAGGCCATTGCAGTACGTATGTCTCTACGAATTATATGTATGTCTCTATGAATATTCATTACGCATAGAATACGTCGGACTTGGGCCAGCAATTATACACTTTTAGGGCGGCCGATCCTTAGTATTGATATCGATAACAACAAAAATATAGTTTTTACATAATAAAAAAATACTTAATCTATACAAATAACGCCAATTTTATTTATTTGTATAGATTAAGTATTTTTTTGTCTGTTTGTAATATCAAAATAACACCTTTTCACTAAATGCAAATGATTTTTTTTTGTCTATCTGTCTGTCTGTGTGTTTGTTCCGGGTAATCTCCGAAACGGCAGGACTGATTTTGACGGGACTTTCACTGGCAGATAGCTGATGTTATAAGCAGTAAAGTAGACTACATTTATTTTATAAAAAAATAATAAATAAATGGGTCTTGCCGCGCGGGGTCAGAACGCGGGAGCGGGCGTTTTTGTTAAGTTAAATTCCACGCGGACGAAGTCGCTCAGCTAGTCAAACATATAAATCGATATCATTTTATTTATTTGAACCCTTCAATATCACAGACAGACAAGAGACGAACTTCAACGACAAGAACCACTTCCTGCGTTGCGGCGGAAGTTAAATAAGCACTAACTACACTTTGGGGTGGGTAGATCCTGACTTTTACAAGTAAAAATTGTGAATTGTGTGACTTTGGTGGCCAGGAATCTCAATAATGTAGATAACTATTTCTCTTTCAAAACCCTGTTTAGACTACATTGGCAATCTTATCCAAGTAAGTAGCTGAAATCGGAGCTATTAACACGTCGTACTCGCATCATTATCGGCCGTCTGCATACACATGAATAATGTAACGCAATTACAATTCATGCGTCCGCAGGGCTGACCAGTTTTGATTTGAGTGTTTACAAAAAATCAATAAAATTCATAATCTAATTAATGTTATATTACAATGGATTCAGTTTATTAGGTACGATTTATAAGCAAGTATATCTTTATTATGTCCGTACGCCAGACAAAATTCCGTATTTTCCAAAGACTAGGGTTCCCTAGTCACAAGGGAGCCGAATTACGGTGATCAATTTTTGAATTTGAGCCATTACATAAAAAAGTATGAAAAAGATTACTAGGAACTGCAAAAGTCTGTTGTTGTCATAATTATTTTTCTCAGTGTAACAATGGATTGCCTTGAACATCAAAACATCAGACTACTCGCCAGGAGGCTCTACCACTGTCTCCGAAAGTGTGTGTTTGCGATACGCCTTTACGATGCGCTTACATTAGATTGGATTCTTAATTAGCAGAAATATGGAATGGTTTATTTTATCACCGTGTTGCGTTAATTGGGTCCCTGCCAGTAAAAGGGAAAATAGACTGAATATGTGTAGTTTAATAACATAAATGTGATGAATGGCTGAAATATCCATTTTCAGTGCCAAGTCAAGCATGTAGGTAAAAAAATAAATAAATATCGCCAGACTGACATACCAACTGTATGGTCCCAAACTAAGCAACTCTTGTACTATGGATACCATACAATGTACTGGGGGCGATCCTAGTGCCACCAAGACCTGGGCAAATAACGATAAGGCCATTTCCGAAATTTGCCCCGGCGTGAATCGAACCCGCAACCACTATGTGCAGTGAGCCGAGCGGCCTACGCTCGAACCACTGCGCCAAGACGTGTCTAAGAAGTTGTCCTAACGTAGTGTAGAAGATAGAGGCACAGACTCTAAATGAAAGAAATCATAAGGTCCCTAGTTATTTCTAGCTTTTTAGTGCACCCAGGATTTTTTTGAAGTAGGTTCAATTTGAAATACAACTTGTTTTCGGATTTTATCGCGTTTATTAACTTTATGTTCCCGACGTTTCGGTTGCTTTACAGCAGCCATGGTTTTATTTCAATGTGTAGTATTCGCGTAAATATAAGAAAATAATAGGTTCATTTTTTTTAAATTGTTTTTTTTTAATAATTCGTTGGTGGTAGACCCCATCTGTTGCTAACTGACTGCAGCTCATACGGGCAGCTTAACCGGAGTAGTATCCTCTCACAGAAGAGCGGCAGAAAGGAGCTATATCATAGCTGCCTGACACAATTCTGAAATTTGCCGTTGCCAGTGGCGGACTTACCAGCAGGCTGAGTAGGCTGGAGCTTAGGCGGCAGATTTTTGGGGCGGCAAATTTGGGGACCGAATATTTTGTTACCTCATAGTAATCAAAAATATTTCTGAATGACGGTTTTCTAATGTTTTACAAATATAATTAATTTTGCCGATGTCTATTTTACGTGCAATTTCAACGAAATTTCTGGATTGTAAAAATTATCTAGGAAATGACAATTGTAGAGGCAAAGGCGGCAAAAACTTTACGGTCTATACCTTGCAAATTTGTAAATCTGCCACTGGCCGTTACTATCATACAGCTCCGGTTGAGGATATAAGAAAAATATGTACTTAAAAAAGAGAATTTGTAGGCCTAAAACATATCGCTTTGATATTGATTTTGACAGAGGGATGAACGCAAATGGGGGACTGTGTTTAAAATATACGATAGCTATATGTTATTAAAATATTTGTTAATTTGTGTTTGTTACAAAATTATTTCAGCAGGTATTTGGTTAGTTACCTATAGGAAAACGTAAAAAATTCCTGCTTCATTGAATCTATGAATAGCTCAAATGCTAAATTGATTAGTTAGCGTTCCTTTCCATATTAGTAACAAGCATTTACAAGTTTTTCTGAAACGCAAATGTCGTCCATAGTTACCTGACTTTAAAAGGGAAAAGCTACCACAGGCAGATCACTATCTGATGAAGCCATAGAGCTTATGTGGCATACTGATTGGGAAAATGTTTAATTAAATGGAATAATTAAGTTTGAAGTATGGCAAACTTAGAGTTTATTAAGAACTAGCTGAGCCCGCGACTTCGTCCGCGTGGAATTTAACTTAACAAAAAAGCCCGCTCCCGCGTTCAGAACCCGCGCGACAGAATCTATTTTTTTAATTTTGTTTTTCTAAAATAAAAGTAGCCTAAGTAACTCCTTATAACATCAGCTATCTGCCAGTGAAAATCCCGTCAAAATCGGTCCAGCCGTTTCGGAGATTACCCGGAACAAACATACAGACAGACACAGACTTTTTTTTTAAATCTCGTTTTTGCTATAGGTGTCGTATGTACTTTCATATGCATTTAGTGAAAAGGTGTTATTTTGATATTACAAACAGACACTCCAATTTTATTTATTTGTCTATACAATAATATTACCTACGTACCTACGTATTAAAGTACCTACTTTTTATTTAATATTTTTCTACTTACTATAACGACTTGCCAACTTACCATTTTAATTATAATTAGTAACGCATTCATTAATATTACTTATTATTGAATCCTTTATTCCAAATACCTCTAGGTGACCTTTATAATTTTAATGAAATATCACCCATTCGTATCTGTATTTATTCCAATTACAACTTCAATACGCCAATTATTATTTCAACTTAATTGAAACTTTAATATTTAACCTTGAGTGTCTCAAATTGTTTTATTAATCGAATGCTTCAAGTGTCAATGAATGATGCCTTCATCGATAATTGTTTAATTTAATTGTGCGTGTTTACAGTGAGAGGAATTTTAATTAATTGTCCATCCAGTCATGCACATTGTGACTAAATGTTGAGACTTAAAGACTCAGACTCAAGTACCTGTTGACAAACATCTTTGTCAGTCACTTGAGAACACCAGACAACGACCTTCACGTTTGATGAACTTAACAATGGATTTCCAATTAAAATTGTGGTAAAAATAGGGATAGATTGTTATCGAAAATAAACACGTTGACGGTATCAGATAACACCTATTGCAATATGTACTCACATTAACAACAACTACAATTATTTAGGAACACGTTTGGCAACTTTGATTTATTTATTAATTCGAACCAAAACAAAACAAACTTACGAAACTTACTAAATATTTAAAAAATGTGCAAAATTTGGCCCATTCGAAAGCGTACCCAAGATGCTAGCCGTATTTCCTCGCTGGATGGCTAGAGCCACTCGCTGAGCGAGGAAATGCCCAGCCCTTAGGTCGCCTGTGGCTTTGCTTCTACTCTACTTTCATCGTACGAACAGCCAAGGAGTGGAACACGTTGCCGGAGTCTTTGTTCCCCCCTGACTACAATCTGGGTGTTTTCAAGTGGAGAGTGAACAGGTACCTTCTAGGCAAGTATGTTCCATCGTAGATCGCATCGTCACTCACCATCAGGTGAGATCGTGATCAAATTCTTGCCTATCACGAATAAAAATAACAGTATTTTTGAAATCTCTTGAATTAGCAACTAACTTAATGATAGAAAGGTTTTATTTTTGAGAAAATTGCGTAAGATATACAGCTGAGAGCTAGGAACCATTCCGCGTTCTTCACGCTTTTGATAAGAGCCTATATACTTTGTCCAACTTATATGAAAAAATACAATATTACTGGACAAATATCTCCTATGTTACCCTCATTTAGGTTTGCGATTTATGGGCCGTGCCTCTGGTGCAAACTATTGTAAAGAAATTCAGTTACAGAACCTTTCATCCAACAACGCAGTGTGCATAACTATGTATTTGAAAAACCCTTGAGATTTCACTTCTGAAACTTGAGTTGTCACCAGAGCGCAATGCGTTGAGGCAACCGTCGTCTTGAGCCGGGCGGGTTGGCCGGGCTAGTCATCTCGCTTATTACGACCAATAGGATTACTTCATTTTAATTACCTGAGGAAAATGAAACGATCCTAAGAACGGCAGCGGGCAATTCGACGGTCACTTTAATTCTAAGTGAGACTATTGTCTACAGCTGTTTGACACACCTTGAGCTTAGACTACTGAAATTTGATTCATAAAGTGGGCATGCGTTAAGCTATGTGGTAAAGACCAGTCTGATTAAATTAACTGTCCACTGATACAAAGTATGTAAGTGAGTTTCTCCGAGGCGTTGACCCTCGAAATAACCGGCTGCGTGTTTGAAAGACACGCGATTCCTGTTTTTGCGTTTTATTGCCCACTTGTTGGTGATGGGCTGTTTTTGAGGCACGCAAATGCAATTGCTATTGATGAAAATATGAAGGAATACAAACGCTAAATATATATGTATATCCTTTTTGTGGTTGTATGTGTAACATAGTTGGTTTGTATAATTTCTTCTCTTTTAAAGACGTTGTTAATTTTAGCTATTCTGCTGAACGACGTTTGAAGTTCCGGAACAGAAAATGTCATATGAGAACCTCTGAGGTGTTTCGTATTTTGTCATATATATTTATCAGCAGCGTCAGCTTAGTTCATGGCTGTTATAAAAGTAAAAAGCTAGTATGATAAATGGTTATTTATAAGCTGTCAAAACGTGTAATAGGGGTGAAACAGTGATTTAGCGAAACTGTCAGTCAGTTTAACATTCTCGGAACATACGGATGAACGAACAAAGCGCTATAAATAAAAGCAATTTATTTAGCGTTACGAAATTCTGGCAACATTGCAACTTGCCAAATTGATTTTGTTTTCGTCGGAACTGGTCCGCGACGGACCTGTTATTAAGTTCCTTATACACTGCACTCTGTTCCGTAACGCACGCGCAATCGGAGCGGATAGCGTTGTCTCTCTTTCTCTCTTTAATATTCAGTATTAAGGCATCAAAGTTTTTATTATTTTGCTCAGGACAAGATTATCACTGTTGACTGTTATTCACATTGTCATAAAGAAAGCTCTTTATTGCAAAAATATGAGCTCAAAAATATACGATACCATCTAAAAAGTTTCAGTTTTATGACTCCTAAAAAGCGCTTTTTGTGCCGCCTACTGGACTGTCAGGTGCTGCTTTTATTACATAATTACATTTGATTGCATTATAATTAAAATGCTGTAAAAATAAAACAGCTTGTCCACATATCTAAAAATCTTCGGGAAAATGCGCAAAACCGATCACTTCCAAATGTGAGTACTGAACGAATACACTAATTGATCGATCCATCGATCGATGTTCGAATGAGATAAGGCGTCGTCAATCGCTAGTTTCTACATAGGCCAACGTTTGATCGATCGAAAGTCTATCGATTGGTCTGGTAACAATCTAAAATTTCACACGTAGTAATAAAACGTAAAAAAATACTACAGAAATGCACACAGCTAATGAGTAAACTTCTCAATAGAATTAGATGAATTAATTCCCCCTTGTATGTGTCAAATTGGTTTTATTCAAGCGTTTATTCGACGCTAAAATGTTGCTGTGTGTGAAACCAGATCGTTATATACAAGTGTTCGGATCCTGATTCCACTTGTCACTTCAATAGATATGATATCTGGTTAGTTATATCTTGTTGTTGTGGTCTTCTTGTTCTTTATCTTGATTGTATTACAACTGTTTTCATAAACGGGTTTTTAACTGGATACTATTCTGTCGTCACAATAATATCGCCAGATTGACACACCAACTGTATGGTCCCAAACTAATCAACGCTTGTACTATGGTTACCGTACAATGGACCGGGGGTGATCCCAGTGACACCCAGACCTGGGATGGCCATTTCCGAAATTTGCCCAGACGGGAATCGAACCCGCAACCACCATGTGCAGTGAGCCGAGCGGCCTACGCTCGAACCACTGCGCGAAGCGGTCATCTAATCGAATCGAGTGTGATTCCTACCTATTTTTAAATTATTTATTAATCTTAATCATAACAATTTTGCAAAAATGTTACCTAAGTAAGGTGCATCTCTTCCTATTCTAAATTATTTGGTGCGTTATAAATACATTAATTTAAGTTCTACCGGACACCAGAGTCGTCGTTTTGAAAGGTTTTGCTACGGAATGATATTACAATATGTCTTACCTGCATACTATGCGATGGTTAAGGTGATGGCGCCTGTCTAGCCCGCGAAATTCATATTTTTCGAGTATTTTTATAGTTTATTCAAAATCTGAAACCATTTAAGACCAAATTTTGTGATTTACGACAAACACAGTATGCAGTGCGTTTATTAATACATTTATTTTACTCTAAATATTATCACGGTGGATATGATATCTACTAGTAAATCACTAAATATACAAAAATTGCCAGTTTTTTTGGTTATCTGTCGTTCTTGAAATGTTTTAGAGTAAGTTGGATATATTAATAAATGCGTTTCATGCGCTCTGTGTTGCCAATTACAAAATGGGCCGTTTACTATTTTCAGGTTTTGAATTTTTTTTAAAAAAACCTCAAAATAGTTGAATTTCGCGCGCGCGCGCTAGATGGGCGCTTTAACCTTAATATGCCTACTTTTCAGAATTAACTGATGTCTATGACGTCCAAATCTGTGCATTGAGAATAATTTTCTAACAAATTTATACGAGACACAAATTATGTACCCTTTTCCATGCATTATTAATTCTTAATAGAGATGCTAATATCAATATTAGAGCATCGATGTACCGTTATCAACTAGATGCAGTAATTAGCAGCGGCTGCCGGCAGTTTCTTCATTTATAACCTCGATTATTTTATCGAAATAAGATTTTAATGAACGATTAGATTGAAATAGGTTCGTACATCGTACGATAGGCCGAGGCCACGGCAGGGGCTGGCTCCAGCATCCTTAATTAAACACTGTTTATATCTTTAATTACGTTTGTGTATGAGTTAACTAGGTCCTAACTACGTCGTTCGATATAGTTGAATGAATAGTGATTATCTCATGATATACCTACTTACATTACCTTGAGAAAATACCTAGCACCTATTTAAAAGGATTAAAATTTGGACCTGACAGTTGTTAGTTAATGCATTAAATTATTTATTTGACACCTTTATACTAATCTATCCCTCCGTCGGGAGACGTCCATTGCTGAATTAAATACTATCATTAATTACCATAATTCACTAGGTTTCGCCCGCGACCTTATCCGCGTTATTTATTTATTTATTTATTACTCCAGCACTCACAGTTTCCCAAACCGTGCTGAGAGTCATGTTGCAACAAGTATGTACTAAAATAAAATTATTAATTGGATTTTAAAATCTATTCAGTATAAATAAAAATTAAATCTAATAAATTAATTAAAATTGGCTAAAACATAATAATTATAAAATTTCCACGATATTATTTAAATTGGCATAGAATTGTTTAAAACAACGTATGAATTCCCCTAGTCTAGTATGAAATATTTCGACACTAGGCTGCTGGGCAATCAGAGTGTTGAGCAAAGAGATGACTTGACTTGTAGGAGCATATTGTGCGGTACATGTTCTGACTGTAGGTGCCGTTATTAAGATAATGCTGCCAAATTACGAACATTTTAAATGACCTCCTTAGTGTAAGACGGCTAGTACTACGGAGAGGCCAAGCCGTATTTCTGGTTCAACCCAGCGGAAACAGTTGAGATGTGGCTTAGATTTTAACTTGGATCTCAAGCTGCCAATCGGTGAGAACCACATAAAAATCCGTTCAGTATTTTTTGCGTGATGCACGTACAAACAGATTAAAAATTGGGCATGACTACGTGTCCCAGGACCGTCCCGCCCCGGCTCTAAAATCACCAGTGTTTCCATACTATATTATGCATGTATTATACATATAAACCTTCCTCTTGAATCACTCTATCTATTCAAAAAAACCGCATCAAAATCCGTTGCGTATAGTTTTACAGATCTAAGCATACATAGGGACATACAGACAGCGAGAAGCGACTTTGTTTTATACTATGTAGTGATATATAGCCATGGCTCTTTTTTAAAATAGTATGGATTATTTATTGTGGCAAATCAACATTTATCATAAAAGTAACTTCGGCAGTCAAAATAAGCTGAAATTGCTTAGCACGATCTCACCAGTTCACCCCTCCATCCCCTTTGGTCCAATCCTAAACAAAAACCATGTTTACACTCTAATTAGGCACTAACATGCGGCTAATTTGATTTAAATGAACCCAGTAATAAGTTCTAAGAACCAGGTACTTATTGGAGGCAACAGGAACGCCAATAGTAGAACATCTGATTGGACGAATTCCACGATGACTTGACGATTGTTTGAGTATCAAACGTAGGTATGTCTAGTATACGTTACATTACGGATGTAGCTGCTCTGACGAACGTGTCCGTTTAGCGGGTAGTTGCCTGACGTTGTCTGTGAGTTTTATAGACACTGAAGAAAAAATTGCTTCTCCAATTTTTGTCATTGTAAAACTAACGTATCGATCGTGGTATGTTAAGCTGAGAGTAAAGTCATTTCTGCATTTACAATTAGTTTAAGCCGATTTTTTTGCTATTAGACATTATTTTTATTCATGAAAATACAGACGGCTGCGAATACCTTTGCCTTTGTATCTTAGTATGTAGCTCTGTCCCGCTTCGTAAACGAAAAAGTATAGCCATTTTCATGTACGCTTAATTTTCTTTTTTTTTCATGGCTACCGTGAGCTTTAGAAACCAAAGCTAACCACTCCTCGTGTAGCGTATACTGAGTATATTAAACTCTAGCTTTATGTTTAAGTTAGAATAATGAACTAGAATTGCTTACACGCTAACACGTACCGACGGCGACCGCAAACTAAGTCCATTAGTAGCTAAAATTGGATTTTTCATACTTTATTATGTCGGACAAATTAATTTGGACACTTTCACAAATCTTTTGTAAGATTTGCCACGAATTAATTTGTGGGTTGCAATATTTTCGAATATAATTGAACTGTAAAATAAAAGTTGTGTATCGAAATTGTTCGACGCGAGAATTACACGGTGATGTTTGTAATAATCAGGCTCAAATTTAATAAGACGCGTCCAAATCAACCGTCTATTATAAGCAAAGGTTTATTTTCTGATATACCGATGCTGTGACACGCGTGATACTTATACATGATAATTCTAGGTAATATCAAAAGGCAACGCACTGGGCTATTATATTTACATGAATACCTACCCTTTGTGGTTATTAATAATAAGCAAATGGCGATTTAAAAAAATACAAAATGCAAAAAGACAAGCCCGCTGAGTTTCCTACCGGATCTTCTCAGTCGAGGTCGCGTTCCGATCCGGTTGTAGATTTATGAAACATATGGAAAAAATTACAATTCTCCCCTAGGCTCAAACAAAACAAAACTTTGACTTTGATAAATATACCTTACTGATGATACTGATTCAATAAATATATTTTTAATTCACCCTCAAGAACATGGTCTATTCATAAAGACAAGATCATAATGAAAAGGCGTTAAAACCATTCCGATCGCGCTTTAAAAGGCTCGATAACATCTAATTATGTCGTAAGGCATGTCTCACATTCGCCGACGCGCCAGTGTGCCCCTGCCCTTATACGCGGCAACCAGATTGGTCATAGCAATGCATGAGATTGACGGAGTGATCATTCGTCTGGGCCTTCCCACGGGAAATCTTGGAAAGGGTAGATCACAGACCTACTGAATTAGTTTTATTTCCGTGTCAACCATCCATATTGACTTATGAAGATAGTTTTGTTGGGTGGCTTGCTTGAGAGTAGGCCTGCTCAAGTCTCTGCCCAATATATGATTTCATAACAATTTAAGATAGTGCCATATAGCGCATTCCCGACAAAGTAGACGTTGGGAAAATATAACAGTTGCAATGTGCCTGTGTGCGGGGCAAATGACACGAAAAACAGGGAGTTTTCCAGACAATTAGTTCAAAGTATTTTTGAAAAAAAAATTGTGCAATCACCTTAAAGTTTGGATATACAAGTATATTGTAGCCATGAGCGTTGCGTCTAACATGGCATAGACAATAGGATGGTATAGGCGGGTTCCGTCGCCCACATACAACGCAGAGAGCTATGTTAGAACACTCG
The DNA here is from genome assembly GCA_918843915.1 of Notodonta ziczac. Lineage (NCBI taxonomy): Eukaryota > Metazoa > Arthropoda > Insecta > Lepidoptera > Notodontidae > Notodonta > Notodonta ziczac. The sequence goes on along the minus strand of OU974044.1, from coordinate 11,092,094 downwards.
GGATTTGTGACATACGGCCCAGTTGTTTGACGGACAAATACAGTCTTGAAGTGTAGTACTTAGCGTTTTGGAAAAGTCGCATTCGAAATCTGAATTAAGCTTGTGTGTTACTGTAAAAGGTTGAATGAACCAATGTTTTAGTCCCTTATTAATAAATCTATCGCGAGTTCGGGAACGGTCTTGTTTACGCTTTTGGTACGTCATATTGTCCTGGTGTGACATTAAAATGACATTTCCGAGATGGCTCTCGAACTGAAACATCGATTGATCAAAACGGTCCGATATACGGATGAAATAGTCCAAAAAGGCTACCATTTGGCTGTCAGTTGGTATAGATATTGGCCCGTGTGTCACTAACAGCGGTCAGAGCAGGCGACAAGACTGCAAATGCCCGAGACCAGCAGATATAATAACTGGACCTGTGTCTTACCTGACACATATAAATAAATAAAGCAAGAAAATCGTTGGGTACTTATTAATTTGATAAAGAAAATAAAAATAACATTATTTTTAATTTTATTAGCATTTATGCTTTGCTATCACTATAAACCGGAAGGCATTTCACTGCTCATCAGTTTCAGATCAGTCCAAGTAAATTGAAATCAAAATTAAATACTACTATTTAATTTTTCGTGTTTGAAACGCAATGATCATTTAATAAATTACATGAGTTAATTCCCCAATCCCCATTCTACCACGCACGACAAGACGCACGGATACAATGCATCCATACACCGTGGACATTCCTTCAGTTCGTACCAAGCGTTTCGCTTCCACTTTTATTGTGCGAACTGCCAAGGAAAGGAACACCTTGCCGGCGTCTTTGTTCCCGGTTGACTATAACCTGGATGTTTTCAAGTCGAGAGTGAACAGGTACCTTCTAGGCAAGTATGCACCACCGTAGACCACATCGTCACTTACCATCAGGTGAGATTGTGGTCAAATACTTGCCTATATCGAAAAAAAAAGTTTTGCTTTGACCATTTGACCACAGAGTACCTTGTATATACTAGAAATTGACCCAGGAGTTCTTGCGTGTAAAGGTATACTTATCAGCTGTGTTTTTCTTCTCTGTCGCTCAAGTTGGGCGGTTGAACCAACCGTGTAGCAATACTTAACAACATTCAGGTTGAACACTGTTTAAGTGACTTTTAACTTGTAATAAACTAAAGTTACCTGGTCACTTGTTAAGTAAATGAACACATAACAGTCAGTACGGCACATCATTAAATACAAAAAATCCCGCCCCTCACTTTATGCACATTCGAAGGCCAGTTTATGGGGCTCGAGTTGGTATGCAGAGTTTATGAGTCCATTGCGTAGTTTATGCGTTAGATCCTGTTTATTTCTCCGCTCAGAATCGTAATGGACATCGTTCGGAATTGCAACAATCCGAATAATCTGAAATAGATGGGTGTGAGATAGGTTTAGAAGCGTTCAATATGTTAATAGTGTGTATGGATGATTGTGCCTAGTGACTATTTGTAGTGCTGCGACCCAGAATACACGGTTGGCTTAGTTTGGAACGTGAAATCAATCTAAGTCTTTTTTTATGGGACTGCTACCGCCACTCACACCCACCACTCTTACTCCTGTAAACCAGTATAATGACGTCGAGGTTAGACCCTCGACGAGTCCCGGGGAAAAGTTAAATTGTCGTGGAACCCGCACGAATTTAGTCGAAAGAAATAATAGAAGTTGGAAAAAAAACCGGTCAAGTGCGAGTAGAACTCGTGCCCTGAGGGTTCCGTACAATATTTTATTATGATTTTAGATAGTTTTTCCATTTCTGGATTCCAATATCGATACCGGCAAGATATTTTAATAATAAATAGTTCCCAAAAATGCTTAAACAAATTCGGGAACCGAATACAAACTGCAACCAAACTGAACACAAACTACAATACAAACCCTTATTTTACACACTTAGAGGTGGAATTTTGAAAAACGCTGAAATTAATATTTTTTATTTGTAATAAGTAGCTTCAATACTTATTTTATGTCTCTAGGTTCATTTAATTTGTTTAACCCATAAAAACTTTCACCCTCTATTTTATGCACTTAGGGGTTGAATTTTCCAAAATCCTTTCTTAGTGGATACTTGCGGTATATAAGGTACTTACTGTCAAAATTTCATGACTCTAACATCAGCGGTTTGGGCTGTGCGTTGATTCCTTTGTATTGATAAGTGAATTTGCGAAAGGTATCAAAATATGTGACATAAATCACCGTATCTTTTGATTGCATTGACTTAGAAGCCTAATTTTTTTACACCCCCACAAGGGACCATAGCATTTGATATTTGGTAGATATTAATTTCAACTTGATAACTCTACTCGTTTCTCAGAAAAATGGTCTTGACAGACAGACAGACAGACAGACGGACAACAAAGTGATCCTATAAGGGTTCCGGTTTTTCCTTGTAAGATCCGGAACCCTAAAAACACTTTTTTCTACGTCTGTATTTAATTTTATTTATCTACCAGGCACTGTATAATAGATAATTATCCTACAACTTACTATCTAGCAATGTTTACATGGCGTGATAACTATGATACGGTAAATTCTATTTTTTTCTACACAGCGCTTCAATACGTGATTACAATAGGATTCATTGCGGTATTGAAATAAAACTATTTTTACGGATTATATCGCGTTTATTTTTACTTTTTATGTTCCCGACGTTTCGGTTGCTTTACAGCAACCGTGGTCACGGGGGACTGAGGTGTTAGACGTCCTGATGTCATAGTTAAAAACTGGGTACCCTCAAAATTTTAATTTAATTTAAATTCGCGTAAATATAAGAAATCAGTATTATTGCGGTATCTTACTGAAAACACTCTAGCTAGCAACGTGACAAGGCAGTTATTATGTTGCAAGAACATGAATAATGCTATCATACTTTTTCAACACGCATTTCACGGTTAGCGTGTGAAATATCATATTATTTAAGTTTTCATACATAGCACCTGCTACCGTGATATAATCAGAAACGGTAAAAATCTTGGCAATTAAATTGCAAAGCATTCGGTACTGTCTCGGTTTTCATGATAAATCATCGATCAGTGACTTCATAGGATTAAGAGATATAGTGAAAATTAACTATAACTCTAAAATCATTGTCTGTGGAAAATGACAGGTGAAAAAACAGTGTAAGAAAAATATAATTTCACAGAATGAAATTTAATTGAAAGTAGAAATCAATTCCATGGGTAATCCACATGATAAAGTCTACGACGTTTTTCGTTACATTCTAATACATTTTCACTGCGGAATACTGTCAAAATGTAATGTGAATAATATATATAGGAACATAGTATTAAAATCACTATTAACATGCTGTACATTATCATAGCTTCTTACCTGTCTAAACTTGTTTTAAACCGCTTCTAAGTCTCTATATTCATATTTCATCTTGTCATCGCCAATCGGTGGTTTCCCCATCATCATCCCCGCTTATTTCAATGTCACTGTCGCATAACTCATAGTAATTGAATTGTCCGCTGCATGCAGTTATGCGACTTATAATTTATATAGCTCGATGCATAATTGAGTTGCTATGAATGGCTTACACATCAGTATGTAGATTTATCGATTGACGGATGGCTATCTGGCTAAGAGCAGTATATTATTTGTGTAAGTAGAGAATGGAAATGTATTCAGTTATTATTAATATTCTGTCTCTCCTCACGACTGTTAATTTAAAACCAATTGATAACCGTCGGTCATATTAATATTATTTACGTGATATCATCATCATCATCATCATCATCATCATCATCAGCCTATGCTTGTCCACTGCTGGACATATGCCTCCTCTAATGAGCGCCATAGCGCCCTGTCTTCAGCTTGCTGCATCCAGCATCTGCCTGCAGTCTTTCACAGATCGTCATCCCACCTGGTCGGAGGGCGTCCTACACTATATAAAAATATACAAAAAAGACGGCAAATAAGCATACGTACGACGATAAGGGCGTTTTAATTTTAGAAAACACTCACTTTTTGAACACTCTTTAATAGGTAAAGCCGCCCGCTAATAGTTAGCGGTTACTCTTTATGTTGGGAAACTGGACCTTATAAACAGCAGACTTTGCGACCACCAGACCGACGGCGCAACCAATAACCGTAAAATAAAGATCACTTGACACCCAATTCTTTACGCCAGGCAACATTGTAATGTTCCTACCTTTTGCGCCGTTAGGAATTGGAATACATCACGCTACTTTCGCCGGGGCGTGGGCAGTAACGGCCTCCGTTTGAAATCGAATATAGCGATATAGAAAATGTATGCAAAGGTCGATTGGTTTTGTAAAGGTTTTGTAATAGTTTTATTTCAATGTTTTTATATTTTGATATTAATATAAATATTATAATAGCTCCAGTGTGTTGCCTTTTGATGTGACCAAGAATTACACAAATAATTCGGAATAGTACGGCAAGACACGCAACGCTTTGACATTATTATTGACTGTCGAGATTTGAGCTGCTCAGTCCCAAGCTGATTTATCATCCAAATAATCCGAGATTTTGTAATAACCCTTTGCACTGAGTTTAGTTTTAATTAGGGTTTTAAACTTATTGATAGGTAAATCTCGGATTTAATTGGGAACCTTATAGTATAATTAACTTCATATTTAGTAAGTATATTTTCTGTTTACCTAACCCATAAGTATCAACTTATTTTTAAATATTATTGTGAAGCAGAATTTCTAAAATATAAAATGCTGAAGAAAGCTATTTCTTGAAGCTTATTAAAATAATGAGGGATGGTGAGCTCGTGCTGTTTTACTGTTGACCTATAGCGATGACGTCTACGTTACTACGTTCTAACGTCAGTAGCTCTGTACCTTCATCACGCGTCGGTATTTTTGCCAATTTTAAAGTATTCAATGCTAGTAGCCGTAAGACACAATTTACATAATTATGCAATACAAAAATATTATTCTTATCCCCTATCTTAAGTGACATGGGACTAGGAAAATAATTATTTATATTTGAATAAATTTATTTATACGAACATATTTATCACTCTACCTGTTATTACACATACATACTGATATAAGTTTACGAGTATAACAATAATACAACATTTAATATTATGTACTTCTATCGGCGAGTTACGACTATTGCAGTGTGAAATCACATGTTTTCAGAACATTACCCCTAGATTATAGGCGTGTTTATGGTGTCCAGATACCTGTGTTAGAAATACGCTAAGGAGACTATCCTTAGCGTATTTATAACACGGGAACTAGTGTTCTTGAACGCGTTTTTACTGAAGAAAGGGAAAAGAATTGAAAATGAAAAGGTGGAATTTGACGTAACTGTTGCAACCATGTTTTTTAATTGGTTTTAATTACTTTTAATAACCTAATTTTGCAACAGAACCTAGACCCGTATTAATAAAGCAATCTCAAGTCTGAGATCGGTCTTGAGTACGCTTTTGTACTGGTATCACATAAGAATGTCATTTCAAAGATCGCTTTCGAACTACAATTAATTAATACTCCTTCCTTCCGGAGCCTTAGAGTGTGGACTTCCAAGCATCATTTAACGCCGTCTATTGGTTGGAACTAACAACTGGGTTGCAATCTTCTCACGCAAATTAATTTATCAATTAGTTAAGTACCCACAGAAATTGCCAACATTATCCGATACCAACGGATAATCGATCGTAATCGTCATCTTATGTTTTTCTATAAATCTTTACAACCAATTATAATCGAGAACCAATAATCGGACGCGACCAATTATATCGATTACCTATCATTAAATAGTAGCTAATGATGATTTAATGATTCGAGTTCAAGCCACTTAGCTATTTGTTGTGCAGTTTATTACCCTATTGAGTAGAGGCATACAATAAGCCATCAACCTGACTCGTATACCATTCTAATTTACACGCTTATTTCATAAGAACATGGTCCGAATCTGAATATGTGATGTTGATCGGTTTTATAGTGTTAAAGTGAAGTTGATGTGTGTATAAATCATTTAATTACCAACTGTGAGTTGAAATGGGTTTTGGATGGATTCTTTATCAAGGATTTTATTTACCTAGAATGTTTACTTGTATTATCATGTCCAGGGTAATTGCTCATAATAATAAACTTAATAATTGGTACAATAAGTGAAGTGATTTCTTGAAGGAAATCATTTCTAAGTATTATTTATTACTAACTACAAATCAGATTATTTTCATGTTCACCAATCACCAGGGTGGTACAGATATCAGATTCTGATCTATACAAATAAATAAAATTGGAGTGTCTGTTTGTAATATCAAAATAACACCTTTTCAGTAAATGCATATGAAAGTACATACGACACCTATAGCAAAAACACGAATAATTTTTTTTTGTCTGTCTGTCTGTCTGTGTGTTTGTTCCGGGTAATCTCCGAAACGTCTGGACCGATTTCGACGGGACTTTCACTGGCAGATAGCTGATCTTATAGGGGGTAACATAGGCTACTTTAATTTTAGAAAAACAATTAGGGTTCCGCGTAAAAAAATAAAAACACTTGAAATCCAAGAGTATCCCCGAAACGGCTGGACCGATTTCGACAGGACTTTCACTGGCAGATAGCTGATGTTATAAGGAGCAATTTAGGCTACTTTAATTATAGTAAAGAGTGGTGTCCAAGACAAAACAAAAGGAAGAAAGGGAGGCAGCGGATTAGATGGGAAGACGATATCAGGAAAACAGCTGGCGTTACTTGGAGTAGGAGAACACACGATCGGAAAGAATGGCAAGCCCTAGGGGAGGCCTTTGCGGAAACGCAAGACAATCGCAACACCGGTGTCAAATAATTAATATATTTAAGATTTTAAGTTACTTCATATTTTTACCAATTTAATAGTTTTTGATCCATGTTTTGTAAGATTGTTAAATAAAGGCTATATTATAATTATAGTAAAACAAAATTTAAAAATGGGTCCTGTCGCGCGGGCTCAGAACGCGGGAGCGGGCTTTTTTGTTAAGTTAAATTCTACGCGGACAAAGTCGCGGGCTCAGCTATTTATCTTATAAAATATCACAATTCGCTATTCATTTCGTGATCTAGATATAAACGTGGGTAAACCATTTCTTGCAAAAATTATTCCGACTACCGTACAACTTGCACTGCGAAATTCCTTCCACCTTATTAGAAATTCAAGCAACAATGTACCGACACTCAGTCTGACAGACAAACAGCCAATTTCCCACTCATTTTATGTGTATTATCGGAGAATTAAGGATTGGATTGAAAATAAATACAAAAACGAATAGCAGAAGTATAATATACCTGGGGCCCAACTTTGTTAACCGCTGGCTTCTCAATTTACTCGCAATACGTCAAAGCTGACGTATCACGTAAATGAATACGTCAGTTTTAACAGTTTTTCTATAGGAAAACTGGCAAAAGTGACGTATTCATATACGCGATACATTAGGGCCCTTACCACGTTAGCTACTTAAAACGCAATAGAAACGCAAACGTGAGCGTTTGAAAGCTAATTCGCGTTTGAACGCTCGCGTTTGCTTTTATTTTGCGTTTTAAGTAGCTAACGTGGTAAGGGCCCAGATTTGACGTATTGCAAGTCGATCGAGATGCCGGCGGTTAAGAGAGTAGGGCCCCTGAATACGGCACTGTTACCTCCTGGTAAATATATTGAATATGTTAATAATAGGTGAACCACTTCATAATGGCGCTATAAATACGTGTATCTATTTACAACCGACTTCAGAGAGAAGGAGGTTCTCAATTCAATAGATTTTTTTTCAATTTTAAAATAGAATTCTGAGCGATGTAACACAGTTTGAACCTCGCACCCGAGTAGTATGACGGATTTGATCACATTGAGAGAGAGACTCTTTTATTTTGACTATAATATGGAATGATATGCCATATAAATAAATAATAAACTTAAGGCTAAAGCGCCCATCTAGCCCGCGAAGTTCAGTTTTTTTGAGGTTCTTTAGAATTTTTTCAAAATCTGACAATAATAAAAGGCAAATTTTGTAATTCGCGACAAAGACCGTGTGCAGTGCATTTATTAATATATCCGAGTTACTCTAAAACATTTCCAGGACGACAGCTATCCAGATAATCTGGCAATTTTTGTATATTTAGTGATTAACTAGTATCATATCCACAGTGATAATATTTAGAGTAAAATAAAGGTATTAATAAACGCACTGCATACTGTGTTTGTCGCAAATCACAAAATGTTGTCTTAAATGTTTTCAGATTTTGGATAATCTATAAAAATACTCGAAAATTTTGAATTTCGCGGGCTAGACAGGCGCCTTCACCGGATGTTGATTCTTCAGTTGTTTTCGACAAAATAGTGACGGATGACATCTATCTGTTTTCAGTTTTAATGTTTGGGTCATGGAAATGCATTACTTAAACTGCCTAGCGGGGTTCATCTACGTCTGACAGTCAAAAATACAATGAAGACGACGCTTACAAACTCTTAATTATAGAACATTTTTAACATGATCTTGATTTTTTAAAAATTGCCGCTGAAGGGTTTTTAACTGATTCTGATTATAGCTGTCTTTTAATTACTTACAGGTTATTGGAGTCAGAAAAATAGACGGAAACAGGAAAGAACTGCCAACAAAGAAGGTATGTATTTAATTAATATTTTTGTTAAAAACTATTGGATTCATTTACTGTGAGTATTATTCATAAATGACTTAATTATCTGACTAGCGGCCGAATAATGAAACTTATCTCAAATGGCTATCTGTTATTTATGTTTGGAAAATCAAATTAAATTTCTTCGCTAGGTTTTCGTTTACATTCTTTCCCATCATTGATCCATGTATCGAAATCAAAGAATTTGTAATAATAATGTCTTATTATTACAAATTCTTTGATCGAAATATTATGCTGTTATTCTTTAGGCTTGCCACAGTTAAGCCTGTGCGTTCACAGACGGCGCCACATTGATATACGCTAGCTGTGCGCACGCGCACCCCGACCGTGCGAACTGCGATCCCGCGATTTTTTCGTCGCAGTCGCGTCGCCGTCGATCGATCTACGTCATAATTGCCGGGATTTATAATCAATTGATTTTTTTGTGTCTTCGCGTAGTGGACATGCAATAAATCAAATATAAAGTCGGGAATGCTTATAATAATTTTACATTTTCTTGTCTCCAGTATCTAGCCAGCGACTTTTTCTTTAATTCTTGCCAGCTTTTTCAGTGGAAACAGCATACCGAACCGATGGTAAATTCTTACAATTCATAAGTGTTTTAATGTATTAGGCACAGAATTGTGATTCGCTACGCTCTAAATGAATAACTCTTCTGAGGCATGTACTAGCTAAATGCATTAATAAAAAAGATACCTATTTATTTTATTACATAGACCTAGCAGATGGTCTTGTACACTTTTTAACCCCCGAATAAAAAGAGGGGTGTTGTAAGTTTAACATGTGTATCTGTGTCTGTCTGTGGTATCGTAGCGCCCAAGCGGATGAACCGATTACAATTAATTATTTTTAATTAATAATATTATTTTTAATTAATACTTTTTTTATTAGATAGCTATGCTGATCGAGAGTGCTCTTAGCTATGTTTCATGAAAATCGGTTCAGTCGCTTGAAACTTATCAGCTCTTTTGTAGTTTAAAAAGTCGTCGCATCGGGGGTTTTCAAAATTTTCAATTTTTGTTATTTAATAGAGCAAAGTGGGCACACAAGCCTACGCCCCGCCTGATGTTAAGCAGTTACCATAGCCTATAGGAGCTTGCAATACCAAAGGCAAGACCTGAAGAGAAGCGGGACAGAGGAAGTGGGTGGGAGGAGAGACACACATTCTCATTTAGAATGTTAAGTAAGATACCTTCAACCGGTCATTCCACTCAGTGGTATCTTCAATGATACAGCTTAATATATAAAGTTATAGTAAGAACATAATTAATATTTGACGACCGCTTGGCGCCGTGGTTTAAGTGTAGGCTGCTCGGCTCACTATACCGGGTGGTAGCGGGTTCGATCCCCGTAGGGGCAAATTTCGAAAATTGCCTTTTCGTAATTAGCCCAGGTGTGGGTGTAATGGGATCGTCCTCAGTCCATTGTACGGTACCCATAGTACAAGCGTTACTAAGTTTGGGATCATACAGTTGGTGTTTCAGTCTGGCTATATTAATCTAAATATATATAACTTAAATGTGACTGACTGACTGACTGACATAGTGATCTATCAACGCACAGCCCAAACCACTGGACGGATTGGGCTGAATTTTGGCATGCAGGTAGATGTTGTGACGTAGGCATCCGCTGAGAAAGGAGTTTGGTTAATTCTACCCCCAAGGGGATAAAATAGGGGATGAAAGTTTGTATGAAACTTTGTCAATTAAATTCCACGCGGGCGAAGTCGCGGGCACAGCTAGTGTATTTATATGCCTAATGGGAACAGGGATAGAATTGTATAATATGTCTTTGATCTGTGACATAACTTCTACTGACAGGTGCAATACAATAATGAAATTCCGTAATCAGCCATAATTATTTTAATTATGCATAAAACATGTTAATTAGTGGATACGCCATGCGTGTATAGTTTCTGTTGTTGGTATCATGCGGCGTTATATACCTATGTAAGTATATTAGAATATCTGTACTTATATAAAATTCCCGTGTGTTGCAATCATTCTCCTAAGCGCCTTGACCGATTTTGATGTTTTTTGTACCGACTTATGGCGTCACAGTGATGGTTCTTAACTATAGTTGGACCCGGTAGGTAGCGCTGTAGTCGACATCCGGATAATAAAATATATGCTAGCGAAGCTGTGGAAAAAATCTAGGAAGCAAATAATAAAATTTGTTTCTTAAAATAGTAGGTATTTTTTTTTGTCAGTAGAGGCCATTGAGAGGCCTAGATAGAGGCCATTTGTCTGATGGATATTAGGCCTAGCGAAACGGTTATTAGCAATGATACGAGTATATAATTATATAACAAGCTAACTCGGTAAACGTTCTTCTGCCACATAAATGATTTCTAGGTATGAAAAATAGATAGCCGATTCTCAGACCTACTGAAAATGCATATAAAATTTCATAAAAATCGGTCAAGCCGTTTCGGAGGAGTATGGTAACTAACATTGTGACACGGGAATTTGATATTACAATAAGATATACCTTAACAATAAAGCATTTTTTTTAGTTACCCGCCACTGTCTAAATGTTCGAAGTCTAAAGCCATTATGAAAAGCAACAAAAGAGAGACGTTAACATTTTAAAGTAGGTACATTTAATCAATGTTTTATTTCTCTATAAATGTTTTGTGTTAATGATTACTTTATTTTAAAAGAGAATGTAACTAGATACTACAAAAGATACTGACGTATAGAGCCATTAAAACAAATTACTTATAACCCTTATCGTGGACAGGTTTGCTTCAAAATGTGGCCTCAAATGGGGTCCCAGTATCCGTATCTATTCAAAAAGGTTGCAAACCTACCTTGCATTTTTTTTTGTTCAATTGGTAACCTGTGTTACGTTTTAAACCTTAACAACTGCTCATAAACCATATTTTTATCACGATCATCCACTCTTTAAGGAGAAGGAACCATGTTTTTTTATATTTTTATTATATTTTTGATAACTAATTGTTAATCCAATGCCTACACGTCTGTTTAACTTTCGCAGGACAGAAACAGTACCGGGTCGTGATAATTATTTATGCATTATTTTTATATAAAAATATATATATAAAAGATTCCATTGAGAATTTCAATTACGAAATTGTCTTTTGAATGTAGTATTCTTAAACGTTTAGAGCCCCTATTAATAAACCTAACTTAAGTCTGAGAGTGGACTTGAGTACGCTTTTCACATTCAGAGTCATTTTGTACTGGAATGACTATCAGACTTGAGATCGTTTTTTTCAATACGGGCCTAGAAGATTCTTGCACTCAGATTTTCCCAATCACGACGCAGTTCACCTGTGTTTTATAATTCAGCCGCTAGGTGGCGCTCTGCATTTTAACTTATATTAAAATTCATACTTACTTTAGTATATTGATTTCTTATATTTACGCGAATACTACACATTGAAATAAAACTATTTTAATAATCCAAAACCAAGCGTACCATTGCAAGTCCTCGAGACACAGTGAGCACTTTCTGCGTGGATCGGACCGCAAGCACCAACAAAATTTTGAGGGTACCCAGTTTTTAACTAAATGACATCAGGACGTCTAACACCTCAGTCCCCCGTGACCACGGTTGCTGTAAAGCAACCGAAATGTCGGGAACATAAAAAGTAAAAATAAATGCGATATAATCCGTAAAAATAGACATACTTTAGTACTTACCTGTACTTATGATGCGATATTTTACTTTGCATAATTTCTTCATAAAATGTTTTAAGTACTTACATTACGTCTAGCAATTTCATTCCCGGGTAGTATGAATTTACTGAAAGTTATAGCCCATTTTATAATTTGTTTGTATCGGCATACATTATACTGACGAGGATTCTTTGTTAAGCGTAAGGCAATTATGCAACAGTATTAAAAAATATATATATTAATGTTTTTTTTGAGAAAATTTAATGTATAACTTTTCGTAATGACGTTTTCACCTTTAAAATAAATATATATTTACTAGGGAATATAAAAATATACAATGATGTTAATGCTGATTATTTTCGCATACAACTAAACTTGATTAAACTGACTGTGTAATGTTTACGCTCATAGAAGAATATTAGTAAAACATTATATTATGTTTTTAGATTTATAAAATTAAGTTTAGCCCTAAATAAACGTCAATAGGCAGGCATTATATTCACCCATTTAGCAGACACTTTTTGGTTGTAGCGTGTCGATAAAACAAATAAGCACTCGTATGAATATCTGTCCACCTTGTGCGGTGCATGTTTATAGCCGTCGTCTCTCTCCCACGCCCATATCTGTCTCTGTCGCCCTTTCACATTTGTGCGTCGTTTTATTCCCAACGGTGACGCATCTGCGAGCGCTTTTTCCACTCACCCGGAGGTCAAATTCCCATTGAGACTGGCTGCATTTTAAAATTTTCCCATTCGCTACGCTATGCGACTTAAACTGGGAATTCACGGTTTTCGATTGAGAAAATGATATTTCTTCCAGTTTCTCAGTGCGTTATTATGAAAGTAACATTATTGAGGCCTTATGCGATTGTTTAACGCCCATAAGAACTGTATATTCGACCGATAATATAAGTACCTACTATGTCTGATCGTAAAGTTAACAGTTTTATTTGAGTCTTTTATCCCATTATTTTTTATTAAACTTCGGAAGGTATGTGCCAATAATCAAATTTAACTTGTAACCGTCTTTTCCCAACCACTACGAATGAATGTAAATGTGTTTAAATGAAAAAAATAACGGGCCCCAGAGTGCATTAGTGAAGCTTATATGTTTAGCGGTAAACCAAAATGGGCTATAAAATGAAGGGTGCTTTTATTACGGAAAGAAGGCTTTTAAGTACTGCAATGCTATTTTCATATGATATGTAGGTATATAACCCCGCATTATGCTGGCAAATAACAGAAGTTAGCTGCTGGCGGAATTGTCGGAATCCAATTAATTAAAATTAACAAGCTCACACCGTTGTATGTACCTGGGCCATAGCTTAAAAGGTCGTAGGTAAATTTCTATGATGTGTTATATAAAAATCATGTTTCAAGTATGTTATTTTCATAAATTTAAAGAGTCTTTTATCTTAGTCTGGTTACAGTGGAAATCATCTGAATAGGTTTAATCTACGAAATACATCTTTCATATTTTCAGGGCGTGGTTCCTGACATCTCTCAGAGACATGGGCACCTCTTTAAACAGCTAAATGTGGCAACATACTACTATACTGTATAGGGTTGTTTCTCAATTAAAAATAATAATGCATTATACAGAATACGAGTATTTAAGTAATTATTAACTCAGAGGCATGTGTTACACCGTATTATTGCTTCCTTGGAACATCCTGAATCCAGTCAGCCTGACGTCTTATCCCAAAATCCCAAATACATACAATTATTTACTAAACTTATTTAGTTCAATATAAAGGAACAAGGTATTTGTTTTACTTCATTACAACATGAAATATAATTGTACGCATATTAATTAACTCTTGAGAGTAACAACTCAATACATGACACACATATTATTGTCGCGGTTATCGTTAAAAATAACAATACGAGCAATGAAAAAACTAAAATCTTAACGTTAATGTATTGCGTTAAAATAATCTGTATTTATTACTGGCTTCGTTCGAAGGCAAAAACATACACACTACGAGCTCGATGCTACAAAATAAAAATTTTAATTAACCTTTATAGCGCAATGGGTCCGTTGCAGAAGGTATTTTGTAGTGACACTAGTTTTTTACACTAGTTTTCGCTCATAACGGTTCGGCTGCCATTTCTAGGCTTACGACGAAACATCGTGTGCTGTCTGTGACACGCTATCTATTGGAAGCTAATTGGCAGATGGTCGTTTTTTATACATTTGGTAATTAACCTTTTGCAGTGTGAAGTCTTTTCAAAGTTGTACAAGTTGTTATAAAAAATATATAATTATAAGGAAAATAATAAACATAAATTGAATTTTTTGAACTTACAACAGTGTTTTTTTGATACTCTGTTATAAGATAATTTTACACAATTATTGTAAAATAAGGCCATCGGGTTTGACATATGATACGCGGGACGGATCCTTTTTATTTTCAATAACACTAATTAATAATATTATAAACAAGAAAATAATAAACTGCGTTTTCGGCCATTGTATCTAATAAGCGCCACTACCATTATTTTTTACCAAAAAACAGTTGATGCTGAGCCTCAGCCGTCAGTAAATGGTGATGTGGTTATTTATAAAACAAAATTCTTAGCTACATTTTAGTAACGACGATGCAATTAATAAATAGCGATATCGGAAATTCACTCGCATCTACAAAGGTTTTGGAATATATACATTGTATGAGTCTGTCACCTGGTGTTTTAATCATATAACGATTATTTGCTTATTTTACAGTGTGAAAATTAAAATTCCTCATACGTGGTGAGAAAACGCCAAGCCATTGCTGCACGCATCTGCGAGCCAGACCGCAGATGTTGGCACGTAACGGACGTTTAACGACCATCTGTCTTTCTTAATTTTGCGTAAAATAAGAGTTAACTCATTCGTCAGTGGCCTACGTTTTATTCATGATGGCAATTAGATACCAACAACTCTGCTTCGATAAACGGTAGCCCGAGGGATAAACGTTACTACATAAATGACATTTCATGATGAATCAATATCACGTTTTAGTTTTATTTCTGTACTTAAATACTTTTTCAATTTATATTCAATTTTAAGCCAAGCCTATTATAGTAAAAGTCAACCGTATCATTGTTCTTAGACTATAATTTATATTCATAGTTATTGGTCAATAATATCACAGGATAAATAAAGTTTTATGCTTATCTGTCATAATGATCTGATAAAGTATAAAAACACACAATATGTAGGTACCCACAATATTAAAGTCAAGACGACGCAGCGTGACATTGTGATGTTATTAATCTAATTTCCAATTGGCGAATAGAAGGCTTTAGACTCTACTAGATCAAATTCCAGAACGGCTTTTGGTTGGTCGCAATTAACGAAAAATTCCCAACGACTACGTGGCGGCAATCGCCCGAGCGTATCCGTTGGGAAATATATAAAAATATGGTTACATTATTTTCTGATTTTAATTTAAATACCTACCTATTTGTATTAATGCCGGTTTTATTTGATGTTACCTTTTTGGATTTTTTATCGTAACCGCCCGTGCCCTTATTTTTAAAATCGTTTCATAACAAAGTGTCCACACATTGTCTGCAAGCAAATTGCACCATCCAACGGCGGTTTTACCACTGATGTCCTGTATTATGTATTCAAGCATTTGTTAAAAAAAAATATACGCTCGACAATTATATGGTACAATTATTTCTTCTATAGAATAAAATAAAAACTTGTGAATGTTCACAGCACCTAATTCTTAGAAGTTGTACCTAGTTAATGATGTTTTAAAACGTTTTTCCTAGGAATAGGAACCCAATGTTTGAGGGCTGTATTTGAACAGGTAGCTATACAATTTTACCATTAAATACCTTTAATAAAAACGCTAGTGGATGATAAAGCGTGCAGTACAATCGGCTACATTGATAAGATAATAATACCTTTTAATTTAGTTTATGACCGTCCTTTGTCAGGATAATGTACAAAACGAAAATAATTTAACTCCAAATACTTTATCCAGCACTATTTACAACCACTATTAATAATTCTTTATTACTGTCTGTGGTATTTGTGGTCACGAAACATTTAAATAAATAAAGTCCTCTACTGTGAAATGTCAAAAAAACATTTTAAATTTAGAATTTAACATTTTACAATCACAAGAGAAACATTTTTCTCTATGCACTGAAATATTGTTTTAAAGTTTTTACTTTCTATAATCTAGGTTATATTGTGTGAAATTAATTTAGTTATTAAAGACATGTAAACTGCAATAACAATAATGATGGTCAGTAAATGTTTTAATAAATTAGAATACTCACCAAATATTTAAGTAAATTTTATATATCGTATAACATGTAGTGTGACCACACTGCATAAATTATAAACTTTTTACAAGAGAGCCAGGGCATTCCAAAGAGTATTTATTTTTACAAATATCACGAATACGCCATTCGACACTTTACTTTGCTAGTGGAGCATTTTCTAACTCAACAGAGAGGTAAGACCAACGACGGTGACTGTACTTCACACATGCCCACTAGTAGGCGTAACATTTGCCGCCACGTACGATGTTTTGTCGCTTTACGTTGCGACAATTTGTCGCACCCATCCTATGACATTTAACACATAATCGATTCCTCATCGGATGTACATTAATCGAGTCGATGTGTCTCGATTACAACATCGATTTGCAAACGTGCAACGGTCCGATAACAATGATGCACACTATTCGCTTGGAATAAATAATGAGTTTAAGTTATTTTTGCCTGTTCTGCATGTTACATTTTAATCTTTAACCGTTTCCATGTAGGCAAACTATGCGTTTTAATTGGGCTCCCTGACAGGGAACTGAGGATTCCTTTATCATTTTCACCACATGTAACACAAAATATTCTGGATATTCTGGAGTAGATTAAATTTTAGTTTTATTTTAGGTGTATAAGTATATACCTACAAATTTACTATTAGGTACCTATTTTTGTATAGGAATTATTTTTTTGCAAAGTCAACTATAATGCGTGAACTTTCGGAGTATCTTTTAGTCTACCTCTATTACATCGATACACCTCTAATCATTCCCGGGAATCGCTAGCGTGATGGTATGTTTTATAGTTCAACAAATATTAACTACCATACCTCACAAATTTGTGTTACTTTTTATCAACGAATAATCGCAACATACGCTGCGCAGGCGCCGCGCCATTCTGCACGCAACGCGATGGGCGGCGTCTCACGCATGACGTCACTCATCCGTCATTAAAATAGTTTCTGTGTCTAGTGCGTGTGAACAGTGCAGCAGACACCGCTTTAGCGGCTTCCTATTAATTAGCAGTTTTCAAATAAACAGAAATGGAGTAGGCGCCGCACCGCATATAATGGTTGCAGTAAGAATCTCAGTTTTTCTGTGATTAACACCATGAAAAGACCGCAAAAATCCGTGGTTATAAATCCTAACAGCATAAACGCGAGCTCACAATTATAACAAGCATTTCAGCTAGTTTATATTGTTACCGTGGCCTCTTGAAATATATTTATACGTTTTATTATGAAGACGATGTGACGCGTATACCGTAGTACTGTAATCTATTCTGTAGTTGCGCATGCGACGGTGGGCGGCGTCTATGCAGTGACGTCACTAACAACTGACGATGCGTCACAAATCAGAAGTATTTGTTGTCAAACACTTATAATGATGGATCGTGACGCCAATTCTGTTGTATACAAATGACGACAATTTTGCCACAACATTATTGCTGACTTGCTCATACATATGGCCGTGAAAAGGACAGTTATACTATATATCTTTGTATAATTGTTTGAGACTGGATAAGATGAGATAAAATGTATATAGCGGTCGTTATACCGCTTGGCGCAGTGGTTCGAGGGTAGGCTGCTCGGCTCAATGCACATGTTGGTTGCGGGGTCGATTCCCGCTTGGGCAAAATTCGGAAATTGCCTTATCGTAATTTTGCCCTGGTCTGGGTGTCACTGGGATCGCCCCCAGTCCATTGTACGGTACCCATAGTACAAGAGTTGCTTAGTTCGGGACCATACAGTTGGTGTGTCAGTCTGGCGATATTGATTTATTTATTTACTAGCTGAGCCCGCGACTTCGTCCGCGTGTAATTTAACTTAGCAAAAAAGCCCGCTCCCGCGTTCTGAGCACGCGCGACAGGACCCATTTTGTTAAATTTTGTTTTCTAAAATAAAAGTAGCATAAGTTACTCCTTAAAACATCAGCTATCTGCCAGTGAAAGTCACGTCAAAATCGGTCCAGCCGTTTCGGAGATTACCCGTAACAAACACACAGACAAACAGACAGACAGACAGACAGACAGATAGACAGACAGACAAATAAATTTTTAATCGCGTTTTGTTATATGTGTCGTATGTACTTTCATATGCATTTAGTGAAAAGGTGTTATTTTGATATTACAAACAGACACTCCAATTTTATTTATTTACTAGCTGAGCCCGCGACTTGGCCCGCGTGGAATTTAACTTAACAATAAAGCCCGGTCCCGCGTTCTGAGCCCGCGCGACAGGACCCATTTTTTAAATTTTGTTTTTCTAAAATAAAAGTAGCCTCACTTACTACGTATAACATCAGCTATCTAACAGTGAAAGTCCCGTCAAAATCGGTCCAGCCGTTTCGGAGATACTCTTTGATTTCAAGTGTTTTTATTTTTTTACGCGGAACCCAAATTGTTTTTCTAAAATTAAAGTAGCCTAAGTTACCCGCTATAAGATCAGCTATCTGCCAGTGAAAGTCCCGTCGAAATCGGTCCAGCCGTTTCGGAGATTACCCGGAACAAACACACAGACAGACAGACAGACAGACAGACAGATAGACAAAAATTTTTTAATTCGCGTTTTTGCTATAGGTATCGTATGTACTTTCATATGCATTTAGTGAAAAGGTGTTATTTTGATATTACAAACAGACACTCCAATTTTATTTATTTGTATAGATATAGTTTTTATTAGTAGGTTTATTAGAACTCGTTCCAAACCAACTGATTGGATGTTCAGATCCGTGGTAGAGTTCAGATTCTGAACTGCATGATTTATTGTTACTACCTACTTATCTGCTTACCCCACGAATGCAATAATCTCTATGATATACGGGACGTTTTGAATTAAAACAATAAGTCAAGTCGGTCTATATCGTGACGATGGGTAATAAAACCTTTGGCTACCAGATATAGCGGCCATTTTGAACTAAATATGATCAATAACTCATACCGGAAGCACTATGGTGCAATTTATGGTGTTTGCGAACTTAGGCCGTTGCTTGGTGACACGAATGAGAAATCAGTGTGATAGCCTTATCACACTGGTTGAAACCATACGGTCAAACTAATAATCACCCCCGATCTAACTTTTGCTATTCCAGATTGATATTAACAATCCATTTTTTGGACCTTGCACATAAACTTATTAAAAAAAAATGCATTCATATAGTCCAATAAAACATATTGAATAGTAAGAATCTACCACAGGTTCGGAATGCTGCTTCCGCTAAGAGGAACCGGCAAAAAAATAAATGGCAACTCTTTTCAATAGTCTGAAAGATTGTGTAGGTACATTCTCAGGAACAGCAACACAATGTGAGCACTAAAAAGTACTAAAGAGTACCTACTCACCTTGTATAAAGATTGATTTAATACACACCCTATTTTTTACCATCTATTTCTTACATTGTTTTTGTTTACTTAGAGTGTTCAAGTTGTTCTAATATTATTTACGATCAAACGCCTCATACGACGTCGGCAATATCCAAGCGGCCGACCACCTCACTAACCCCAAGTAATTGAAAGAAAAACCCGTCGGCAAACACTAAAGATTACTCATTATGGAACGTAATAATTAACGTACAGTCATCTAGATGCACCGACATGACAGAGACCCCGGTAATAACACAATAATTAATTTATAAATTGG
Organism: Notodonta ziczac; assembly: GCA_918843915.1. Taxonomy (NCBI): domain Eukaryota; kingdom Metazoa; phylum Arthropoda; class Insecta; order Lepidoptera; family Notodontidae; genus Notodonta; species Notodonta ziczac. Next base: position 11,071,896 of record OU974044.1, on the reverse strand, counting down.
TATTAACACCATATTTGGACTAAATTAACCGACACACGTTACGCGACAATTATATTAATTTGAATCTATTACGCTTCCGTATTTAGGTGACATTTTTTTTCTCTTGTGTTTAATTATTCTTTTTAGGATTCCGTAGATAATTTTGTTAAGAGTGTAAAGACGAACTTAATGAGACAAAAACATAATGTGAAATAGATCTTCCTCGTACATTTACATAAATCATCTAGGTTTTCCGACCCGGATTTGACACGGAATTTAAAATATAAACAGTTCAAATAACATTACAATATAAAATTAAAGTAAGAGTTACACTATGTTAAAATAAATTTCGTAGGTTATTTATCGATTTCTTATATTTACGCGAATACCACACATTGAAATAAAACTATTTTTACGCATTATATCGCGATTATTTTTACTTTTTATGTTCCCGACGTTTCGGTTGCTGTAAAGCACGGGGGGTGGTCACGGGGGGACTGAGGTGTTAGACGTCCTGATGTCATAGTTAAAAACTGGGTACCCTAAAAATTTAGTTGGTTATTTTTAATTATTAAATGAAACACAAACAATATTGGCAGATCTCTCGACAAACTGTTGCATAGCATTCAATTTTCACTATACACGGAACCTCATTATTTTTAGTAACCTGAACTTGCCCTTTTTTCATTTAACCGTAACAAATGGAAGTTGAGTCTACTTCTTGCGGTGACATAAGTCGATTGTTAATGACGTACCGGTACCATAGACGAGTGACAATCAGTCGCCGCTCTATAATCGGTTTCATAGTTGTTAGCCCAAGTTTGGCACCGCCGTGTTCATTCGTAAGAACATTGAACACACATGACTTCTGCCATATGTAAACATTTGACATGACGGTTGCGGCACTTTTTGTTTCATAATTTCCATTGCATTATGGACTGCGAGGAAAAAGTTAATATTAAACGGTGACTTAAACGTTCGCGACGCATTTGAACCCGATAGATCGACGCTCATAGGCCCATTAGCCTGGTTTGTACTTGTTTTTAATATAAGTAACTCTGCAAACAAGCGTGCAACTTGATGATATGCGGTTACAACAGCCTATATTGATGATGATTGCAATACCAAAGGCATCGAAGTCTAAATTAAAGCCTTTGACTTTGACACTTACAAATTGTAAGTTTTACATATTTTTTCATTACTCATACTCGGAAAGTAGGTCTGAAGTTGCCAGAGGAGCGGGTTAAAAGTAATACTTTTCCGCCCTAGGGAGAATCGCTTTCAACTTACAGCTGTCAAATTATTAAAAAATACTAGTTCCATTTTCACATTTCTATGGAACCATGTTCCAACTTTTTCTGCAGTCACTCAATTACAGTGCGATGTAAAATTGAAATAACATAAAGTTAAGTATTAATTAAAGCATATATATTTTTAAATGACTTAATTATAATTTAGTTTCAACAATTTCTTTAAAATAACATAGATTTGGGCAAAATATTTAAAGATGAAAATGAAATATAATGGCTAAATGATGAAGTTGACGGCCAACAAAAAAAACAAAATAGGCGACAATCCGATCTTCATTTGTTTTTTTGAGTTGTAGAGTATTGTTCATACTTCCTTGTATTTTAAGCCAATTCCTGTTTTTATTTTTACTTTCCTTGTATTCATAATTAAAAGCACAGTGTTTACCTCGGGTGAAAGACTTATTTTGTTCCTCGAACTATTGGCGCCTGAGCGTAGCGATGGCGGTTTGGCGCCATCGCTACGCTCAGGCGCCAAACCACGTCTTGGGCCAAAATAAGTTATATTCACCCCTTGTGTAACAATGTACTATTCTTGCATCTACAACCGGATCGGAACACAACCGAACCGCGACTGAGAAGATCCTGCAAAAAACTCAGCGGGCTTGTCCTTTTACATTTTCGCATGTTACTGATGTGAAGGCAAGCGCAACAGAGGGGGAAAGTGAAGGTGGTCTTGAACGGGATACCAAATCCAATGTGCCTCATCCGTACTTCGGGTTCTGGTTGTCATTTTATCATCTTTGATATACCGGATATGACTACACGAGCCATCAGAATCATATATAGGTGTAACAATATAATATTAATGATAATGGTCGCTCTATATGTCCCATCATTTGCAGCAGTTGATCTCAACATATTCTCATACAGGGCCTCTACATGTTGGACCAATGTCCCCATGCAAGCCTTTTAAAGGACCGGGCAGATCCTGCGATAAAGATATTCATAATAATAATAATAATTACATAGAGAAAAATAAAAGGTAAGTACGTCACTATTTTTTAAGTCAACCATTTCATCTATGCAATGTATCTATGCAAAATATAGTATAATTAAAATAAGTTCTTATATGCGATATTTCAATAGAAATACTAACAAAGGTACCGGATTTTATCAGTAACTCTTATCTGTAAGTAATCAGAGTAGATTGAAGCAGACCTAAATAAGGCTAGGGACAGAAGTATTGATCCAATCCCAAAGGGTAGCTCCAGTGAACGTGGCTATTAATGAATGGGAATAGAGGTCAGAATCCTCTAGTTTGTGAACGATTTAAGCCCAATCACGTGGTTGTAATGAAACGTGCCTACTATGTAATCGTGGCCCGTTTTACTGCAATAAGAGCACTGTGACTAATGGTAACCGATCTGGAACAAATCTACTATCATGTAAAGGTATTTGTGCTTTACACCGATGGTCAGACAAAATGATTAGGTGTAATTTTTTATGTATTTTCTTATATATTTAGGTGTTATTTTTTATATATTTTCGCATGTTTGTGCAAACGTACAAACGTGCGACCTGTCTAATGTTAAGATACCGTAGTCTATAGATGTTTGCAATTCCAATGAAATCGTTATTAAATTGCTTGTGTTGACCAAAGTCGAAGTCGTCAAAGATTTTTGACGACCGCTTGCCGTAGTGGTTGGAGCGGAGGCCGCTCGGCTCACTGCAATGAGTGGTTGCGGGTTTGATTCACGTCAGGGCACTATTTCGGAATTTTCCCTCATCCTCACCCAGTCCATTGTCGAGTACCCAGCGTACAAACATTTCATAGTTTGGGACCATATAGTTGAGGTTATACTATCATTATAGTTTGTTTGGTGTGTTCTATTTAAGGGAAAATATATATATAACGAGATAATACTTTTTAAATAAACAAGGAATACACATTGTGCGACTTTCATCAACTGCGATTTCTTCCAAGCAAACTTTTCATGAGGATTTAAACAAGGTGGGATGCAACGGTAAAACTAAAACAGTAACGCGTGTTCATAATTATATTATTTACTACTGAATATGCGCATAGAGAACAATATGAATCTCTATCGAAGTTTATCACAGTATGAACATGGCTTTCGGCTTCTAACTCGTTCCGAATCATGTCATTGATTAAAGTTTAGAAATAACATCCCTTATATCAGTCTTGAAGCCATGGATATAAGGCGGAAAATAGAAACTGTAAATATTGGTGTCTTAGTTTATTATTTGACACAGTAATATTTAAAAAAGATTTAAACATGTGTAGTACATAGTTATAACTTGATATACGATACCATGAGAACGTAGTAGGTAGGTCCATAATTATATATTAAATATAATTCGTTGGTTCGATCCGAGAAATTGCGTCATAATTCAAATTACAAATCTGCTTATATACAGTTATAAGCCCTATTTAGATCTCTATCTGTTTTTACACACGAATGTAATGTTCCCTGTATTAACTGTAATAAAATAGCTAACCGTTCGCTCTTCGTTTTATAACTGTTTTCCTTTATTTCCAATTCAGAATATTATTACTGGCTTTGTAAATTATCCGGATCAATTTATTACTGTACAATACACAGTACGCGTTGGCGATTTTAATTTCATGTATAAATCTTGGTTGTTACTGTTTAGGCTATACTCAGTTCAGGAGATAAGGTCGACCAATAATCTTTGATTACTGTGAATGTGTTACGTCCCTCTATACTGAATCACATTAAGAATGCGGTCGCTTTAACACCTGTTAACTTTGATGAAGTAGGTATGAGAGTTAGGCATGAAAATAATTGCTACTTTGATTTCATTTTCGTGAAACTATAATATTTTTATTTCACTGCTATTTTACTTGTGACTGCTTTTTTGTGATGCAATTCATTTTAATTACGTGAAATTATATTTTTATTTCACTGCTATTTTTCACAGTCAATCATTTCATTCATAGTGAACTTTCACTATGACACGTAATCCTATGAAGTCACCGGTCGACGATTTATCATAAAAAAACGTGACAGTACCCAACGCTTTGCGATTCCATTGCGATGATTGCAATGATTTTTAACAGTTTCTACCTGTGTCGGTAGCAGGTGCTACTTATTAAAACCTATACAATTTCCTAAACCTATTTCACATTGCATTACTGATAAGAGTGTATGCTACTAGTTAACCGTAACGATCGGTCCCTATTAGGCCAGACTGAAATAATGTTTCCCTTTAAAAAATAAGCCACCCACTTCATTTCATTTCACAAGTTAAATTCATAGTCACTAACTTATTCATCCTGTAGGTACCTATAATTGAGAATAAATAAAGCTACTCCCATTCTGCTTTATCATTCAATATGTCTTGAGAAAATATCTTTCACATTCAACTAAACAAATAAAAAAAAACACTCGAGAGTTACAAAATACATTTTAAATTTCTATCACAAAAGATTTATAACTTTGTCAATTGAGAAAAATGGCGTACCGCTACTAGTTGGAAGAAAATGAAGAACTAAACTAAACTAAACCCATCTATTAGTTGAACTATAAATATCCGAGTTGGCTCCCATAATTCTCAGCAAAAGATATGTATGACTCTATCAGCAGTAAGATATCGGTGCGCGTACGCCCGTGCGGTGGGATCGGGATTTGTAATAAAAACCATTGTTTTCTCTTGCTATGTTCTCGCATACTAAAATCCTATCGAAAAAATTACAAAAGTACAGCCCAGAATATATTTTTTTCTTTAAAAAGTTATTTTACTTCTATTAATACCAATTTTTTTTCATAAAGTCAATAATATTGGATTACTTTTATGCCTACTTACTGGAAACACGGATAGATAATATATCAAATTCTGGTATTAATAAAAGTAACAAATTAATGTTTAGAACTGTTTAAAGGGAAATAGCTCTTGGCTCTACTTTTGCTTTTTTGTATAAGGTTTTTTTTTGTTTATGGCTTCTATCGTTTATCGATGATTTTGCCAACGACAAGTGTTTAGAGAAGAATAATACTATTGTGCGGTTTTAAGTACGATTGTACGGCGGATAGAGCTCTGGTTTCAGTTGGATGATATGCTATGAATTGCATGGAAATATAAAAAAAAATATTGAGGGCTACGACCCGCTAATACGCGGGGGTAAGTAATTGTGACACTAGCGCCAATTTGGCATACGCCTAAATGTCACCAGTGTCTTACTTAAACTTCTCGTGGCTGTCGTCGGCGGTGTACGAATACAACACACCGTAGTTTTTCGTACCAGCATCTACTGCGTAACGAGCCGGGATGTAAATCAAACGCCGCGGGCCGAGCGACGATCTGTTCTGCATAGGTACCGCTCGCTGCTCGTTACAGAACACATAACTACCACTTATCTATTCCGGTGGCCAAAACTGGAACTAAATGCTGTCAATATGACGTGACAGAGTTTTTTTTCTATTCACGTTTTAAGTAGGGGCTCCATTTTGGTTTTCCAAACGGGACGGTCACATTATTGTTATTAATTGTGTTTGTTGTTGCTATTTGTTACTTGACACTGGCGAAATACCTATTAAATTGGGTGGGCCATATTTTTAAACAAAGAAGAAGGTTTTCAGTAAATTAACGAAGTATATTACTTATTTTCGTTTCAAGTACCTTCGTGAAAATCTTCTGGTAGACCAAATCCCAAGATATAAACTAAAACCTATCTCTTTACAAAATTATAAAAGAAATGTGTAACGAGTAGTCTCTGGTAAAACTCCTTTGTCTTTTGAAAAAACGTTTTTATTTCATTTATAAGCTGTTTTTAAATTATCTACTTGCTCACCACATTAATATGTAATTCTTCCTTTTATGACATCACAGGCTTGCCGTACTATTCTAAGTACCATAGACAGTTATTTTTTTGAAGCGAAGCTTCTTTACGGACGTTCGGGGCGCTCGTTACCCGGGCACTAAAACGGTGAAAAGCGTAACGCGTAACGCGTAACGCGTGACGCGTGACGCGTAACGCGGTACGCGTTAATATAATATATCTAATATCTACTGCAAAGCTTCGCTTCTTTCGGGCGTCCCTAGACGGCACTGATTTTTTATATCTGTAACAACTAGTGATGTAAATCAAACGTCTCAAGTCTTATCTGCATATCGACGCAGTTACTTCGTTACCGAGCGAAATAAGTGAATTAGAAAATAATATTTTCTGAACCGATATTTTGCTGAAATAATTGGCTGTTACACCGCTCATAGCTGTTTGATAAACGAATTTATGAATAGTTTAAAGATCTATTCAGATTAAATACGTTTTCAGTTACTAACTTTGGGTGCAACTCCTGTCTGCCCTGGCCTATTATGAAGGTATTTATTATTCATAAACTTTGTAGCCGATACGTAAATATATAAATTATTCAAACAAGATTAACACATTATGTCATGGATACTTCAACTTATCCATAAAAATGCTTAACATTATTAATATACTTACTACTGGCTCAGAAAGAGACTACAAAGTGATGGGTAGTATTTTTTAATACAATGGCATTTCGTAGCATAAAAAAAATTGGGTTATTACTCTTCAACTTAATTTAAATAACTGTAGCCCTTATTAATAGATCGATCACAAGTCTAAACGATCTTGAGTACGAGTCGTTTGACATATACCAGTACTAAATGTGACATTAATGACATTTCCAAGATCGATCTAGACTTGAGATCGATTTATTAATATGTACTGGCCTAAGACTCTAGTTATATCAGTATACTAGCTGTGCCCGCGACTTCAACCGCGTGTAATTTAACTTAACAAAAATTTCGGGATTATTCATCCCCTATTTTATCCCCTTGGGGGTAGAATTAATCAAAATCCTTTCTTAGCGGATGCCTACGTCATAACATCTACCTGCATGCCAATTTTCAGCCCGATCCGTCCCGTGGTTTGGGCTGTGCGTTGATAGATCACTATGTCAGTCAGTCAGTCACCTTTTACTTATATATATTAAGATTAGGTACCAATTAATGTATGGCAATTTATTTAGTTTTGTGAGCATAATTATTATTTTAATTTATTGGATTGGCCATCCGATTAAAGAGATAATAATGAACATAATACTCATTATGTTTATATTTACGTTGTTTCTTTAGTAAGCAGGTATTTTTTGTCAAAACTTTATTAGGATTTCCAAGCAAATTTTTCATAGAAATACGGAAGACCCCACACATTGAAGCATGACAGAATCACAAACAAACACACAACTTACCTATCTTCTTTTTATCCTTATAAAAAAACATTAAAAGAACAATAATTAGAAAGTGTTGAATATAGAATCGATATTTTGATTCCTGAAATTGCACACACTATAGCATAAATTCTGTTTCTTTTTTAAGGTGTAACAATAAAAAAGTAATATGACCATGATAAAGAGTTGATTCTAGATAACTGTTAGCGTGTGCTTGCACCATGGAAATTATAATGTTTCCAGGATATTTCCGAGTGGCAAGGAATACTGCGAATTGGGCCCATACACCCCGCGTATTTTTTCACTTTTCACTCTAGAGGGGTAACGATACCAATTATTAATTTCTCAAAAGTATTCAGTCCCACTCTAATGGTGTGCATTAGAGAAGGACGAGCGAATTTTATTGAAACAGAAAACAAAATGGCTGCGGGATTTTTTACGTAGAAACTAGGATAAAAAAATGAGAAAATTAAATGATTGTTTGCTTGATAGGCAATTGAGGGTAGGTGGGGTGTCGGGACCTGATGGTAGCAGTTTGTATTATGACCGCGACTGCGTTTTTGAGGCCGTTACTTCGAAACCGTTAATTACTGAATTGATCTATTGCCGATTATAATTCTGTAAAAAAGAAATCTTATGCACTGCGGCTTTTATATTAACTTTTTATGTGTTGTCAGAGTTCTAAGGTACTCAAAATGATTGATTGGGTAACTAAAAGGAATTATATATTCAATTACTGCTGCAATCCTAGTAGTTATTATAAATCGGATTGGATATTACTTGGAGTATCGTGTTTACCTAAAGAGTGACTTCTCTGTCTCGAGAGTGAGTCTCTTATAAAGTTCTATGAAAAGGCAAATTACTATAAATATTTATTTAACGGCGACTATTCTATCAAAATCTCGGTAGCTAAGTTCTGTAAGCGTCACTAATGAGGCACGTGGTTTGTGGTGACAGCTTCCAAGCTACGTGTAGTGCGACAGGATCAAATCTGAATATAATTATTATAATATATGCACGTCTTTAACGAAGCTTCGTGCTGTAATACCAAATTAAACTTTACCAAAATACCAATGCATATCGCTCATCATACGGTAGACCTGTTGATAGAAAGAGATGAATAAAATTTTTAAGTTATGTACCGTTATAAATAAATAAATATCGCCAGACGAACACACCAACTGTACTATGGGTACCGTACATTGGACTGGGGGCGATCCCAGTGAGTGACACCCAGACCAGGGAAATTACGAAAAGGCCATTTCCGAAATTTACCCTGATGGGAATCGAACCCGCAACCACCCGATGCAGTGAGCCGAGCGGCCTACGCTCGAACCACTAAGCCAAGCGGTCGTCAATATAGCTACATTCTAAATGGTGAGCGTGCGCTTGCAGCCACGATGCTGAATGGAGTGCGGATAACTGAATGTCAGGCAATTACCTCGCATTAATCTGGCCCAAATATGGGTGGTTAACACATCTTCAGGTAAAACCATCTTAGCCTGTTACGCGACGAGCAGTACGAGGCATATATTTACTTTCATACTTGTGACTGTCGCGATAGCTGTCGTAAGTCGCATCGCCTGTCGCGCCGCCTGTCGCCGTAGCTAAAGGGCAAGCTCTCCTCACGTCACAATAGTTGTCAGTGACTCTTTTTGTACCGAAAGTCACACCTGATGTTGATGCAAACATTTCACACACGTAATTAATGACCAACTAACTTCTATTCGACATATTTTCACAACTTATCGTTAATATAATTACAAATGACATTAATGAGTGCAATTATAGAAAGAAATGCTTTAGGAAGAAATGTACTGCAACTTTGTAGTCTTCATTATGTACTGTCCTGCTACTTAATAAATTCGTGTCCATACTAACGCCATGCGCCATGACCGTCATCCCGATGGGTGAGAGGAAGCAGTCTAAACAGATTCCACTATAACACAAATATATGACAAATATATTTGGGACGAAGTTATAGAAAAATAATATTAATATATGTCTGTCTTATTGCACACAGTAATAGTAATATTCTTAGACAGAGATTTCTTTGAAATAAAAGTATTTTTCGGATTTTATCGCGTTTATTAACTTTATGTTCCCGACGTTTCGGTTGCTTTACAGCAGCCATGGTCACGGGGGGACTGAGGTGGTAGACGTCCTGATGTCATAGTTAGTAACTGGGTACCCTCATATTTAGTTGTTCTTTGCGGTCCGATCCACGCAGAAAGTGCTCACAGTGTCTCGAGGTCTTGCAATGGTACACTTGGTTTTGGATTTAATTATATTAATTACTGGATCCCAAGTTGGTGGTAGCACCCAGCCATCTTCCCTATTGAAATTAGGATGTTTTTTAATTTCAATGGCCTCACGCGATAAAATCCGAAAAATACTTATATTTCAATGTGTAGTATTCGCGTAAATATAAGAAAACAATACTGAGATTTCTTTTTTAGGCTCTGTCCGCAGTTGAAACAAAATTATGTGGCGACTTGCTTCAAGATTTAACCGTGCCTTAGGGAGCGTATAATACGAGTAGTTTCACCAATAAGTCAGTGCAACGGTTCTCTCTGATTTTTTTATCATAGAGAAGCTGTTGCTGCCTATAGATGCTTGTAATACCAAAAGGGGAATGGGAGTGAGGGATGGGGGAATAAAGGGGGGAGGAAAAGGAGGGGGAGTAGGCTATAGATTCGCTCTACTACCGGCATTATTCGTTATTCTTTCACCGTTATTCTTGCTGTAACAAAATCAGTCTCGTGGATGTTTCAATTACACGGAGTCTGATGCTATTATTATCTCAGTTCACCCCATCGGATCTGAGCGGCGATGGCGATCGGCAATATAATAACACCGCTTTGGTGGTTATGCGCACCTGGTAGTTTAGATAATAAAGCAAGGCAACTAATATTTTTTTGCAATTTTTTTGTTACAACATGGGTAAAAATATAATATGTAATATTGACAATGTGTAAGTGCTCCCGTAGGCCTACACAAAATACACGCTTTGACTTAGACTACACAACGACTTAACAATTTAGTTACAACTTGTGTTTGAAATCATTCGGCGATAAGTCGCGTCCACATGTACCGGGCAGTCGCGACTGAACAATCAGTTATTTTTCGTCTACGTGGTATACGTTCAACTTTTACGCGCATGTCTACATACCCATGTGTGGACGCGCCTAAAATTTTAGGAACTACAGAAATCATTTGCTATCGATATTTTTCTCCCAGTATACGAGAAACTAGGATCTAGCGCGATCCAACCTGAAGTTTGACCCTTGGCGAGATTCGAGGAAAGCGTAAGTGGTCTTACCGCCTGCAAATAGTTTAATCGAAAGAAAAAGTATTAATGGGGATTCTCTAGCGTCAGTTTAGCTGTTTGAAATGCACTTTGAGGCATACTTAATGCCTTTTTCATGTCCTACAAGCGTCCGCTAATATGAAACTAACACCCTCATAAAATTTAATAGCTTCCGTTCAATTTACAACACAGTTATTCACCAATTGTTATTTTTTCGACTACAACACGTTACTAGTTCTAAGAGTTATTTTTCAAGTATTCCTACGGCGGAACAGAGTTGGATTGCTGTGGCATTCTTGACCGCGCGCATGCCGACGCGTCTGATCAGGATAAACGCCACTGAACATTAATTGAGGATGTAATACATATTGATGGAGCCCTATAGGGGGCGTTGTGGATAGAGGCTCGTCTAATGTTTGGTGTACAACCTTAAAATATATTTTGTTGGGTCGAACGTCATTATTTGCTAAAACTCAAACTCAACGCAAACAACTAAATAATAAGGTGCAGATTTGCATACTTCATATAACTTTTTTTTTGATGGCCTCCAACGACGTTGTTATGACTATATAGAACTGGTTCAGTCTGCTGATTCCACCATAAAACTCATTTGTTTGTGTAGGTACTCTTTTCGATAGAAAAAACATTGTGTCTATGTCCCTACATTCTCAGAAAAAGTAACGCAAAATGAGCAGGAAACACCATTATATACTACCAAAGTTAATTAAACCCCGTATTAATAAATCGATCTGAAGTCTGAGAGCAATCTTGGAAATGTCATTATTATGTGATATAAGTACAAAATGACATGCCGACAGCATACTCAAGATCGCTATCAGACGTGAGATCGATTTACGGGAAGAAGTCTTACTCAGATTTGGGTATTTAAATTACAAAGCTAATCTAAACTAGCTGATGATGTGAGGACTCCCAATATGTTATAAAATATAAATGTTACGGAATAGTTCTAATATTAGACTCGATATGAAAAATATGAACCTTTGCTGGGTTGCCAGTATAAACTATCCTTAACAAAAATGGTTCACGGGCATGTGGAGGAAATGCCCGGCGCAGATCCGGACTTCTTTTTACCGAGGCGCGCGCTCATAAAACAGATATATTTATTGATACGTATATTGTTTTATACATATACTCATACCATAGTGGAATCCGTCCTGCTGGGGCGGTGGGACTTACCAGTCGCGACGAGAATAACGCCTATATCTAAACAAAGCTTTATAACTACATGATATGGAAGTAGATGACGGCTGTTTGGAATGTTTGTTATTGTGCGAAACTATTCTTATGCAAACTTTTATGTGGTAGAAGGATGTGCTTGGATTAATTACATATATCTTATAATAAGTATTATCATTATTTGTGATTTATATTTATTAATGACTAGCTGTGCTCGCGACTTCGTCCGAGTAGTAAGTTTTTAACTAAGCAAAAATTTCGTGATTATTGGGATAAAAAGTATCCCTTGTGTTAATCCCGGTTATAAACTATCTGTGTTCTAAATTTCATCCATATCCGTTCAGTATTTTTTGCGTGAAAGAGTAACAAACATACATCTACACTCACAAACTTTCGCATTTATAATATTAGTAGGATATAATTAGCTAAAAATGATCTCTGTTGTTTTCGAAATCTATCTTCGAAACATAATTTTAATGATTCTCACACCCTTACGGTGAAGGAAAACATCTCCGCATCTCTTCTATACATCTTCTATACAAATAAATAAAATTGGAGTGTCTGTTTGTAATATCAAAATAACACCTTTTCACTAAATGCATATGAAAGTACATACGATACCTATAGCAAAAACGCGAATTAAAAAAGTTTTGTCTGTCCGTCTGTCTGTCTGTCTGTCTGTCTGTCTGTCTGTCTGTCTGTCTGTGTGTTTGTTCCGGGTAATCTCCGAAACGGCTGGACCGATTTCGACGGGACTTTCACTGGCAGATAGCTGATCTTATAGCGGGTAACTTAGGCTACTTTTATTTTAGAAAAACAAAATTAAAAAAATGGGTCCTGTGGCGCGGGCTCAGAACGCGGGACCGGGCTTTATTGTTAATTAAAATTCCACGCGGGCGAAGTCGCGGGCTCAGCTAGTAGAAAATATAACCAATTTTCGAAACACATATTTGACATCAGCCAACCTGCACAGGGTAGATTATGGCCTGAATCCCCCTGGTATTGAGGGAAGGCTCGTGCTCAGGAGTAGGGCGTTAGGAGGGCTACGTTATATATAGTACTAGCTGAGCCCGCGACTTCGTCCGCGTGGAATTTAACTTAACAAAAAAGCCCGCTCCCGCGTTCAGAGCCCGCGCGACAGGAACCATTTTTTATTTTTCTAAAATAAAAGTAGCGTAAGTTACTGCTTATAACATCAGCTATCTCTCAGTCAAAAGCTCGTCAAAATTGGTCCAGCCATTTCGGAGATACTCTTAGAATTCATGTGTTTTTATTTTTTTACGCGGAACCCTAATTGTTTTTCTAAAATTAAAGTAGCCTAAGTTACTCCTTATAACAGCAGCTATCTGCCAGTGAAAGTCCCGTCAAAATCGGTCCAGCTGTTTCGGAGATTACCCGGAACAAACACACAGACAGACAGACAGACAGATAGACAGACACAAAAAAAAATTAAATCGCGTTTTTGCTATAGGTGTCGTGCTACTTTTATTTAACAAAATTTTAAAAAATGGGTCCTGTCGCGCAGGTTCAGAATGCCGGCGCGGGCTTTTTTGTTAAGTTAAATTCACGCGGACGAAGTCGCGGGCTCAGCTAGTTCTATATAAAACAATGATTTGTTGGATATAGAACCGATCAATTAAGTTCATGATTATCCAGCATTACATCAACTTTTTGGAGCTATTTAGTTCTGAAAGTGTTAGTGATACGTCTCATGCTGTGCAGAAACAACTAAACACATTCGAATGAAACTTGACATGGTGATTGCTTATATCGTGGAATGGCGTAAAGCATTCTTGTTATTCAGTAATATTAAATCGTTACTAAATAATAATGTAAAATACAAACTCCGAAGGAATACGCTGTCACGACTAGTTTACCAAACAAACCTATTTCAACAGATTTATCTTGGTGAAGCCAGAAAATTATGATTTAACATGTAGCAACACTATAACACCACAATTTCGGTGCCCGATCCCGGCAACTAAGTATTGTGCGCTCCAGATAACAATCTCCATTGTGCTGTGTCGTAATAACTCATCTGACAGCTTATTTATAGTCGCATTATCACGTCCTCTCGCGGATATTTACGGGAAAATGTTTACGCTGTATGGGATTGAATAGGCGACGGTAATAGTAGTATGTGTGGCTGTGTGGGCTTGTGTTAATTTTTGTTGATTATGGAACGCAGCCATGACGCCTAATTGACAATGCGGTTCTCCCGCCTTTTATGTTTACTAGCGACCCGCCCCGGCTTCGCACGGGTACATTGCGGTTACATTATTCGAGTTTTAGTAAGGATCCCTAATTTTTTTGAAAATATATTATAGCCTATGTCACCCGGGGATAGTGTAGCTTCCCAACAGTGAAAGAATTTTTCAAATCGGTTCAGTAGTTTCGGAGCCTATTCATTACAATCAAACAAACAAAGTTTTCCTCTTTATAATATTAGTATGATTACAAGAAGCTTTTAATATATAACATTCTTAGTTTATTATCTATGTCAACTGCCACTTTGAAAACTTTTTTCAATTGATTAAAAATGTTCTCTGAAGCACTGTGTCCGTCTTAATTAATCCGGCTATAAAGAAAAAATCAATATTGCATGATATATACATATTTTTTATAAAAAAATCGGCAAACAAGCGTATTACCCCCCGATATTAAGGTGAAGGCGCCTGTCTAGCCCGCGAAATTCAAAATTTTCGAGTATTTTTATAGTTTATCCAAAATCTGAAAACATTTAAGACAACATTTTGTGATTTGCGACAAACACAGTATGCAGTGCGTTTATTAATACATTTATTTTACTCTAAACATTATCTCGGTGGATATGATACTAGTAAATCACTAAATATACAAAAATTGCCAGATTATCTGGATAGCTGTCGTTCTTGAAATGTTTTAGAGTAAGTTGGATATATTAATAAACTAGCTGAGCCCGCGACTTCGCCCGCGTGGAATTTTACTTAACAATAAAGCCCGGTCCCGCGTTCTGAGCCCGCGCGACAGGACCCATTTTTTTTATTTTGTTTTTCTAAAATAAAAGTACCCTCAGTTACTGCTTATAACATCAGCTATCTAACAGTGAAAGTCCCGTCAAAATCGGTCCAGCCGTTTCGGAGATACTCTTTGATTTCAAGTGTTTTTATTTTTTTACGCGGAACCCTAATTGTTTTTCTAAAATTAAAGTAGCCTAAGTTACCCGCTATAAGATCAGCTATCTGCCAGTGAAAGTCCTGTCGAAATCGGTCCAGCCGTTTCGGAGATTACCCGGAACAAACACACAGACAGACAGACAGACAGACAGACAAATTTTTTTTTATTCGCGTTTTTGCTATAGGTATCGTATGTACTTTCATATGCATTTAGTGAAAAGGTGTTATTTTGATATTACAAACAGACACTCCAATTTTATTATTTGTATATTATTTGTATATATAGATGGACTGCACACGGTCTTTGTCGCGAATTACAAAATGTGCCTTTTATTATTGTCAGATTTTGAAAAATTTCTAAAAAACCTCAAAAAATTTGAACTAGATTGGCGCTTCAGCCTTAATCAGTTACCGTAGCCTATAGATGTTTGCAATAGTGTAGTAACAGTAGTGAGATAGAGGGAGGCGAGTGGACGAGGGGGTAGAGCTTCCGCCTCTCTCACTCATTCTACGAAACACAGCTATAACATCTACTTGACGCCTATCTTCTGTGAGAGGGTGGTACTACCCGGTCAAGCCAGCCTGTATATGAACTGTATATTTAAATTGACATAACCTTCATCACGCTGTACTCCTTGTAGGGGTAAGTAGAGGATTTAGGGTATAGGACAGGTAGGGGCAGGGGTAGAGGGAATTTCGCCGATGGTATATTGCTCCTAGGCATGGAAATGATTGCTACTTTCAATTCATTTTCATTCCGTGAAACTATATTTTTCTTTCATTATTATTTCGCTTGTGATTTTTCATAGTCAATGATTTTATTCAGAGTGAATTTTCACTATGAGACGTAATCCTATGAAGTCACTGGTCGTCTTCTATATCTATACAAATAAATAAAATTGGAGTGTCTGTTTGTAATATCAAAATAACACCTTTTCACTAAATGCATATGAAAGTACATACGATACCTACAGCAAAAACCCGAATTAAAAAATTTTTGTCTGTCTGTCTGTCTGTGTGTTTGTTCCGGGTAATCTCCGAAACGGCTTGACCGATTTTGACGGGACTTTCACTGGCAGATAGCAGATGTTTTAGGAGTAACTTAGGCTACTTTTATATTAGAATAACAAAATTAAAAGAAATGGGTCCTGTTGCGCGGGCTCAGAACGCGGAGCGGGCTTTTTTGTTAAGTTAAATTCCACGCGGACGAAGTCGCGGGCTCAGCTGGTTTATCATAAAAACCGCAACAGTACCGAACGCTTTGCGATTTCATTGCAATGATTTTTAATAGTTTCTACCTATGTCAGTAGCAGGTGCTACTTATGAAAACCTATATAATATGATTTTTCACATGCTACTTGGGAAATGTTCCATCACTAATTGCTCCGAATGGAATAAGGTGCCATTATACCCCTGGAATTGAGGGTGAGTGTGCTCGGAATTTACCCTGAAAGCGAGGGGCCCTATGCGAGTGCGAGTTTACCTATGTTTTTCGCAGCGTAACCCCTTATTGTTACAGAAATCAACGCGATACAACGGTAAAAAATGTTCCATATTAGCTTTCGTTTGGGTATGCGGATTCAATAAAAGACACATTTAATCCTAAGTAACTGTTTATAACTTGAAAAAATGTGCAGGTTTCTCGTCCTACGCACTGACCTTATCGGCCTCGCTAAGCTTATCTAGTGCCATCCGCTATT
Source organism: Notodonta ziczac (assembly GCA_918843915.1). NCBI lineage: Eukaryota > Metazoa > Arthropoda > Insecta > Lepidoptera > Notodontidae > Notodonta > Notodonta ziczac. The sequence continues at coordinate 11,055,063 of OU974044.1, read as the reverse complement.
GTGCACAGAGCCCATAACTCACTTTACGTTATTTACCGTTGTTGCTACCAAACGGTAACCAAGCCAGCCTAGCACCTTGCACCTGAAAATACTGTTGTCTCTCATCACTAATAATATAACGCAATCCCGTAATATCTGAACTTTCCGGAAAAAGGCATGCCCTTGCTATGACATCATGATGTAAGTACAAAAATCATTCTACCTACTCTAGTCACTGTTTTTAAACAAATTTACATCAATCGTTTTGGTGGAAACCAAATGGCGACACCAACAGTGTTCAACTTAAACGAGTAAGTACCTATCAAACGTTATCCACCATTGTACAGTGCTATAATAACTCATCTTTGGATATTATCGCCCGTAATAAATGGTGCTGGCACAGTAGCTGCTGGCTCACCGTGCTTCGTACGACGTTTAAAGCGAAAATTGTGCAGAAAAATATCGAGAAGTTGCAATTTGTGTCGCCCCAAAATTGGCGGGCGTGCAGATGTTCGTTTAACGGTAGCTTGAGCGATTTAGGATAAGAATGTACGTACGAGTTTTATTTTAATAGACTTCTTATTTACAATAATGTGCGAGGCAGAAGATAAACACCGGGAAAAAGTATTTTTATTTTATTTTTTATCACATTAACCGTATAGCCATAACTAAGTCACAAACCCTAGAGGGGAAAGCATAGACAGCGAGTTACCATATAAAAAAAACAAATAAGGATTGCTATTCAATATCGAAATAATAATTTTCACATTTATTTACATACTTTAAAATAACAATAGGTAAAGATAAATACCTATGTAATAATTGAAATAATTTAGTGAGGGAAAGTTTATATTACTAGTTACTTACTACTAAGATTTACCTACACTAGACTGTGGGCAGTCAGCTCTAAAGAGATAGGTAGTGTGGTTTCAGGTTTATAATTGAAAACTGCTGAAAAGAATCAGATCTTTTGTCATCAATAATACGGGATTCAAAAAATCACTGCACTCCATAGAGTTGTTAAGTCTGTGCTGCACTCAAACCGACAAAAGTGTGTATTGTTCTTAAATAAAGGTCGTTCGATTAATCACATTAAGTCGCTCGATAAACATTATGGGCGGACTAGTGTTGTAGCTGTCAGTCGGGACAACGCTCGTGAATTACCGCGTTGTAAATATGACGCGCGTCATCCGATTGTAGTGACAGGATGCCTGTATCGATGTCGATAAATTGGTTTTGCCTCTTTTTTCAAATTCAATACTTGGAATAAAAAGTGAGATTTAGAATAAGTTGATTTCATAATTTGTAAGTATTTTTGCTATAAACGTTGGTATTTTATTGATATAGGTACCTACCTACTTTCACTATATGGTATTTTATTGGAGATTTCATTACATACCTTTGTTTGATTACCTGCAAATAGAATATTGTAGTACATATTTTCATTCAGAATAACTCAAATAAAAATAGTCATTTAATATTTATAATAAGCACATTTTAAATGTCTATAAATGTTAAAGTAAGTGGTTGAATTTGTTTAAGCACCCATAGATATTTCTTTTATGATTTCCAAAATATCGATAGACACACTTACACATCACTTCACCGCCCAACACCAATAGCGTTATTGTTTCGCATATTATCACTTCATTTCTCTTACACACATTATTTATAGGGACAATACATAGATTTAGGGGTGTCTAATAGCAGAAATATTATTTCACGATAAAATATTGTACCCGTCTGACAGACGATGTCAGTGTACGGCCCTAAAGTAAGCGAGACCTCAGCAAAGCGGAACCGTGCCGAGGGATTGGTGAACGAATAGGTTCACTTTAAAAATGTCATACTACTTATACTATACAATATGGATTTGTCATATCTGGAGGTTATGTTTATAACAATAAATGACTGTATAGTAATAGTGTCCATTTTAGTATTTTTACTAAACCTTTTGTAATTGCAGCAAGTAATTTATGAATACGAAACTTTTATTTCCATAGATAATGTACCATAGTTTTATTACCGATATAGATATATATTATGTGAAAAACTATTAACGTAACAACTTACGTATTTTATTGCAAATTTCTGTACTCTCTAATATAAGTAAATAAGATTATTTAACCATAGCCACAGTAATCAACCAGTAAGAAAACTGTAATTATACATGCAAATAACTAGAATTGCTGCATTCAGATTGGTGATTATACAGCTTTATGCGCTCTCCTTTATATTTTAAGCGTAATCTACATATTAAGTTAATCCGCTATAAAATAAAGAGTTCTTGTATTAAACGATCTTATTCTGGTTTATATAAAGATAAAGTCGAATTGCGTTCATAACATTCGCCTCGTACACTCAATCCCGCCTATTTTATGGCCCGATTGTGCATTTACGACGGTGGCTCGGCGCGGAGCGTAAAATACGCCAGATCATACAGATATTACGTTGGAAACTGTATTACACCACGTTATTGTGGATAAATAACGTGGTTATTGCATATATCAGTAGTGGCGTGGCGATAGAGGATAGCTCTATATCGTAGGGAAGGAATTCTTATGTAAAGCTTTTAGGTATATTTCTTTAGTCTAAAGCATTCTGTATATAAATATCTTGAGAGGTTTACATTAACAATACTACTTAATAATGGCGACCAATAAATATAAATAAAAAGTACTTACTACGTAGGTACTTTTACACTTGCTTGTACCATCGCTGGAGCATAGACAGTTAAAAGTTAGATCGGTATGCGATCGGTATTAAAAAAAAATGGCATGAACAATTTCAAAAGTCAAAGTCAAATTTATTTTGTAATATTATATTGAAATATACGAATTTAAACCCCATTCCTATAGGCTAGTTGCAGTCACAGTGTAGGTAGCAGCAGAGGCAACACCTTTTACATTATATGTGTTTGAGAATAATAATGCCGTGGAAGAGCAGCTATGACATGTGTATTTACACTAAGGGGCAGCAACAGGGACTTATACAGCACATAATCAAATATCGACGGAACAGACACACCTCCCTCCACTTATCATTATACAAACAATCTGTCACAACTACTTAAACTAATTTTGATTGACACCAAAAAATTGGTGTCGGCTGAACTCAAAAACCCATACCCTGGGCAAGATAAAAGATGCTCTATACATCCAATTCACTCTAATAATATAATACAAAGGTATATGCATGTATCCCTTTTCGCAGCTGTCAATTTTTTTTTACTTACTTACTCTATGATATCTGAAGCTCTATTTTTGAATATGGAACTAAACTGTTATGACGTTTTGTGTATATCGCAAGCACAACTTGCCAATATCGACTAGCTACGCGATTAAACCCATAGATTTTTCTTTTTTCAAATGAAGTCAAGTTAACTAACCAATATATTGATAAATGATGATTGTAAACTACAATTAACACCATCAGTTCTCGTATCTTATCATTATAAAGTTAACTACAAAATAGTTAACATAAACAGCAACACACAAGCGGGTTATCTAATTCCATTTGCTGGTGATGGCGGGCGCGGCGAGGGCGCATCGGAAATTACATCTCGCAGTTAAATGGCGTCGCTTACTTACACTCATGTTCTCATTATTAGTAAACGGTTTAAGTGATATGCGATCTTAACTATCTGTTTATAAGATGTTATGCTGTTGTACACAAACTATGACCAGGATTGAAAATATTGCTGTCTACGTCATACATTACGACTGTGAGCAGGACGCCGATACATTTAATTTGAATCTGGCGTGGGTAAGCTTTACAAAAAAAGGAACATTACGTTAAATATTGTACTAAATGTTTCAATGGTTGTTGAAACCTACTACATAGATAACCTTAGGAGCCCGAGCCCTTTTTTTATAAAAAAAATCCCGAATATTATTGGCTCCACAGTCCACAAGAGTGGCACCTTCCTCGTTCGAAAATTCAGTTTCTCAATTCAGCGGGGAAATGCAGTCAGCATTATTGGCTTCATCGTACGCGGACAAGGTTTATATAATCTTGTAATAAACTAGTAGATAATATTACTTTATTAATATATTTTTTATTGTTTGTTATTATTTATTGTTTATCGTATATTTACGCCACTATCTAGTGTTTCTTCGATCTGAGTCCAGTGTCAAGCTACATTATTGTCTTAAACCAATTTTCATCACGCCTTTTTGTCATGGGTAGCCAGAGTTATAATAAATATTAATAAATATTCGCCAGACTGACACACCAGCTGTATGGTCCCAAACTAAGCAACGCTTGTACTATGGGTACCGTACAGTGGACTGGGGGCGATCCCAGTGACATACATACCTGGGCAAATTACGAAAAGTCCTTTTCCAAAATTTGCCTCGGTGGGAATCGAACCCGCAACCACCATGTGCAGGCCTACGCTCGAACCACTGCGCCAAGCGGTCGTCATGTTATGCTGCCGTATATCCTCATCCTATTAGTTTTATCTACACTAGCGGTCGTTCCGTATAATCAATAAGAATTAAATAATAATATTACACGCTATCCGTTTCTACCTCACGTCATCCGTCAAAATCTGCGCTCACGCACCCCCACCATTACCGCGTTTGGAGAAACCTCCCACCAGTTGAGTGGAAGGCACCTTCCCCCAGTTCCGCACTTGGGCGGGACGCGCTAACGCAATCTTTGCCACACCACGCTCTCTAAATGTGGGTAGACAGTCGTTTCTTGCTATGTGTTTGATTCGTACATACATACATACAAACTATGATTCAAATTGATCTCTACATCATACTTGTAATACGTAGAGATGCAATCCACAAAGTAATAGTATTACGATTTGGACGACTGCTAGGCCGCTCGGCTCACTGCACATGGTGGTTGCGGGTTCGATTCCCGCCGGGACCAATTTCCGAAATGGCCTTTTCGTAATTTGTCGAGGTCTGGATGTCACCGGGATCGGTGAGACCCCCCAGTCCATTATAATGTACCTATAGTACAAGCGTTGTTTAGATTGAGACCATCCATACAGTTGATGTGTCAGTCTGTTATAATTTATTAGATATTATTAATTCAGAGTAACTTGGCATTTCACGTATCCCCTATACGCTGGTTCCCATGTGGGGGGCTGAACCTATTATCCTTTACTTGTACGCGGCTGTAAGATGTTTATTACTGTAACAACTGGGTTTCAATCAATAAATTATTTAGCTTCGTAATATTTATTATTGTTATATTAATTTATTTATTTATATTTATCTCTAGTTAAAAAATACATGTCTTTTCATAACGGTCCCCAGTTGTCACTGCCAGCGCACCGCCGTCCTTTCAAATTCAAAACAATAATGTTTCTTTTAAATTTATTCTTTCCTCGCCGGCCAGGAACGCCTGTCGCCAGTGGCCAGTGCGCCGACATGGACCTTACATTACAAACTGAATAACACTTTGCTGGTGTAGGCTGATTTTCTGATTGCTATAAAAAGGTAGGTAGCATTCAGGAAGGCTGATATAAAAAAAAAACAAATTTCTCACGTATTCTACTTCCGCAAACAACTTCCGACTATTAATTTAATCCTCTATTACGCTGCGTCGTCGTCGGCGCGATCCTGTGCGTACCTGCGCACGCGCACGCTCCAATTTTCCGCCTCTAGTAGCCACGGCCCGTAATTTCGTTTAATTAAGCCCAACACGAACTCGGCAGCTCTCATTTTGTTACAAACTGTTGCTGCGCTCAGAGGAATTACCTATCGATGGCACAATAATTGGCGAATGCGGTACCGCTTCGTTGAGTGGTATGGCGATGGGGGCAGTGCCCGCTTAGAGTAGGCTATGAACTAGCTGACCCGACAGATATTGTCCTGTCTTTTAGGGGTATGAAAAATAGATGTTGACCGATTCTCTGACCTACCCGATATGCACACAACATTTCATGAAAATCCGTCGAGCCATTTTGGAGGAGTTTGGCAACAAACACCGCGATACGAGAATTTTATATATTAGATATTCTACGTACAAATAAAATAACAATATAAACGCGAAAGTTGTGATCATCAAAATTCGTGTGCGATTTTCATGAAATAAATTACAGCAAACATAAACATTTTGGTATTGATTACACCCAGCGGGGCGACATTCGATCGGATTGCTGAAATAATAATTAAAATTTATGAACACCCAGTTAATTATCGGAGCACTCGCGAAGACATAGTCGCACTTCGGAATTTACTCATGAATATACATTGGATAAGACCGGTCTAGGTATAGCAGTGACTTATTTTTTTTAGGGCATGCGATTCGGGAGCAAAACGACAATGATTTTTCAATTTTAAGTGTAGTTATCAATTATCTAGAAATGTTTTATGAATGAATAATAATAATACCTTAAGAGGCTCTAGTTAGGTAACTGGATCAAGGGTCAGATCCAGAAGGCAGTACTCCTGGAGACTGCTCGGATAGTGAGGAGGTTCCTCTCCCTGGAGCCTTGACCACCGGTAACCTGTTCCCGATGCCGGTGGGGATTTTTTTTTATACTTTTAAATTTATTAATGTTTTTAATTTAGATATTAAAATATGAACTGATGTAACATAAAAATGGAATAATAATAATAAATATCGCCAGACTGACACACCAACTGTATGGTCCGAAACTAAGCAATGCTTGTTCTAAAGGTACCGTACAATGGACTGGGGCGATCCCAGTGACACCCAGACCAGGGCAAATTACGAAAAGGCCATCTTCGAAATTTACCCCAGGTGGGAATCGAACCCGCAACCACCGTGTGCAGTGAGCCGAGCGGCCTACGCTCAAACCACTGCGCCAAGCGGTCGTCAACTCCCAATCACTTTTATGTTTGTAGCTTTTATTTCATTTCAATTAATCTCCATCTGCATGATTCTTGATAAGTTTACTTGTAAATCGTTGTACTAATAGAATGCATTAACGCTATCACCACAACTTTGTTTCGTTATATTAGTATAACGCCTATAACTTCACGGCGTAAATATAGAGTCCACTTATTCACTGGTACTGTGAAGCTATAGGCTGTCATTCCTGTCCCTCAAACATAAAACCAATACCGGATTGCTCATCAAAATGATATTAACATCCGACATCGAGCAATTAAGCACTTTGCAAATCACACATCTAATTAAAACTCAACTGGACAAGCGTAAATCGTATCGCATCCGTCACGGAAGACGTAAATAACATTACGAAATTGAGACGTCAGCAGTCGTGTATTACTGTACACAACCGTAATTGTGTATGTAATTAATTTAGGACCGTTTAGATAGTACGATGCACTGAAAATCGCTTGTTAAGAGTATTTTAGATTATACGATCTAATAAAGAAGTTGCTTAATTAGATTAAGTATGTTTAAAGTTGAATTTTAGTGTGAATGTCAAAAGGATTATTTTTATATGACTTATATATGAGCCGTTTTAAGATTAATCAAATAGTGGGCAGTTCCAAATGTCACAGCCTCAAATTTAGGTGGATACTCTGCTTATACACTCCAAGGTTGTTCAGGATAACGAGTGGCAACGGGGGGTTAGTATGAGTTTTGAACGTATTCAAATGCTAATTTATTTATTACTGTTATTATTATTACTATTATTTATTTATTTATTTATTATTTATCAGTAAAGTTTCCGCTAGAGGCGCTGCTGTGAAATGTATGAAAAGATAATATTGCATAGGTATTCGATCCCGACAGACATGTACTAAGCCCCAGATAAAAAAATAAGGTTCTGTTTACGTGATCAACCATAAAATCATGATTAAATAACATGACCAGCGTTTAGCAATACCTACCATCGGCCAATCTAAATGCAAAGCTATTGAAAGATAATCCTAACTGTTCCACGTTAGGCCGGCTCCACGAGATGCGTCCTGTGTCAAACCAGCTCCGCGTAGTACGCCTATCCGAGTTTAATTATAAAATTTAATGCCGCGCGTATCAAACATCTCGACCGTACAAAAACGGACGAGTGGGTACCAGAATAAAATAATGTGTGGAGCTGTTATTGTGGTATACTTAAAAAAGAGTGTATATTTAATATATCGTTTTTTTTTATAAAAAATGTTGACTACGTAATCAAAGGCAATTTTTTTTTCGTAACGTGAAGTAGTCTGCTTTTGTATTCATTCACACTTTTAACCCGACACTGGTTGTAATCGGGTGTCAAATACTTATGGCCATTACCTATCTGTCAAAAATGTATAGAAGAAAGAGCGTCGCGTCGTCTTCATAGTGTGAATGACCGCTAAGTCTGAAAATAATAATATTGAAATATGATTAAGTATTGTATTATATTTCAATCAAAAATCTGTTTTGTATATGCTGTTAACAAAGTCGAATTTAACATTGAACATATTTAAAATATACATTAAAACACTAAATTAAAATGCTAAAAATATATTCTTGAAACGCCAGTTCCAAAACAAATTAAACAGTTATAACCAATTCAAACATAAAATTTTAAATCTTTTTGAGAATTTCCGCAAAACTGTGATCGAGAAAATAAATATTTCAAACGGAAGCACCCACAAAAACTGTTAAAATATTATTTAAGATTCAACAATGGTGACTCTACGTATCTCTCTGTTGTGACAAAAAGCGCGATTTTATAATGTTTTTCGTGTCCAAATACAAAAAGCCCATCGATGAAGTGTCCGTTCATGGCGTGATTGAAATTCGGTGGCTAACAACTTTTCTAAGAATTGGGGTTCGATGACTCAGTCCCCAATACGGCGGTACATTAGATTCCAAATAATAGGAAAACGTCACTCCACCGAATAATATTGAAGTAATCGTGATGTTTCTCAATTTATTTTTAAGGCTTTATGCGCCGTGAAAGATATTGGTTCTGTGCTCTGAAAAAAAAATACCACTGATTAGTCAAATACGACAACTTTTTTTTGTTCAGTAGAAAAAATGAGATTCAGAAAAGGAATTGTCGAAATTTGACGTATGCTACGAACTCTTTATTAAAATCACTGACGGTAATTGATGTAGTTCTACAAATTATATAAAATACAAAGTTCTACAAACATTACTGTGAGTTTAAAACATACTATAAAACCAGTCAAGCCACGAGGGAGGAGAATAATTATGCACATCGCACACCGGAATCTTAATATATATAACTGAGACTGACTGACTGACATAGTGATCTATCAACGCACAGCCCAAACCACTGGACGGATCGGGCTGAAATTTGGCATGCAGGTAGAAGTAATGACGTAGGCATCCGCTAAGAAAGGATTTTGATTAATTCCACCCCCAAGGGAATAAAATAGGGGATGAAAGTTTGTATGAAACTTTGTCAATTAAATTCCACGCGGACGAAGTCGCGGGCACAGCTAGTTTTATTCAAATACTTAAACCCGTATTAATAAAACGATCTGAAATCTGGAAGAGGTGTTTGAAATTTCATTATTATATCATACCAGTAAAAAATGGCATGTCAAAAGCATACTCAAGATCGCTCTCCGACTTGAGATCGATTTATTAATATGACCCTTAAGGATGAAGCAGAAATCAGTAGCGTGCGATGAGTGCGTAGTGTAATGACGACAGGACGACATGTAGGACCTTTATATGGATGACCAAGAAATTTGACTCGGTCTGTGCTCGCTTACTTTGTAAGTAACCCTTTGAGGTGCCACACAAGAGCGACATTTCCATGGTCGTCTAACCCGCGTCGAATCGCCGTAAGATTAGTATGTGAAGAGTGTTGTATTAGCATAATTACCGGGACACCATACATCAATGCCGGTGCGATGGCGGCGGCAAATTGACAACCTGTGACGTCATCAAATGCAGAATCGCATCTTTAAGTACTGTACAAATTCCAGCGAGCCCAACTATAGCTAAGTATTATCCAGGTGACCCCATAGGTACGTGCAAAAAAACATCCAAATCGGTCGAGCCGTTTAGGTGGAGAGTGGAACACTCGCACACTGCAATTGTACCTATATACATAGTATCTTCTTAGGTTGTTAATTAATATTGAAAATTATTAATTAATATAAGCTGAGCCCGCGACTTCGTCCGCGTGGAATTTAACATAACAAAAAGCCCGCTCCCGCGTTCTGAGCCCGCGCGACAGGACCCATTTTTAAAAATTTAGTTTTTCTAATATACAAGTAGTTACTGCTTATAACATCAGCTATCTACCAGTGAAAGTCCCGTCAAAATCGGTCCAGCTGTTTCAGAGATACTCTATGATTTCATGTGTTTTAATTTTTTTACGCGGAACCCTAATTGTTTTTCTAAAATTAAAGTAGCTTAAGTTACTCCCTTTAACATCAGCTATCTGCCAGTGAAAGTCCCGTCAAAATCAGTCCAGCCGTTTCGGAGATTACCCGGAACAAACACGCAGACAGACAGACAGACAGACAGACAGACAGACAGACAGACAGACAGACAGACAGACGGACAGACAGACAGACAAAAAAATTTTTAATCGCGTTTTTGCTATAAGTGTCGTATGTACTTTTATATGCATTTAGTGAAAAGGTGTTATTTTGATATTACAAACAGACACTCCAATTTTATTTATTTGTATAGATAAGTATTATCTTAACAATTTTTTGACAAATGTTGTTGATACATTCTCTACTTTTTAAACAAGCAGACACTGACATCTTCGTAACGTTATGTTAAAGGTCAAAACCATTTAATGACGATTGGCAATAATGCATCAACGTTTAACAATGTTGTAATAAAAAAACGAACTTCTTACTTAATGCATAAAGTTTAAATTTAGATGCGTGGAACAAGATTTATGTATTACTACGTAACTGTATTCTTATAATGTAACATCCAATGTGCCCCTGGGCTCCTGGTACTTGGCTGTGCTAAATCGCACCAATTCGCAATATTAATAGGTCATTTTGTGGGTAAATGGCGAACGATAAATATAAGTTTTGTACGCCAGCGCATAGATTAATGGTTGTTTTGAATCGCCCGATCAGAAGCCGGCGGTTTTAAATTGTTTACTTTATTTCGTAACTATAAGGCCTGCTACCACCGCTATCATAGATGTGAAATATCAATGCCTGTTACATATATCTATGCGATAACGATATGCAGTGAAAATAATAAAAAATAAGTAAAAAATAAATATCTATGCACCAAATAGTCGAACAGATTGGAACTAATGTTTTAGACCAAGCCATACTTGCCAGATCTAACAGTCCATGCACGACATAAACTATGCTCCGGAGTCTTAATTAGACTACCTTGGTTAATGATTGATTATTAATATCATCTTCATTTATAAAACACTTTCTTTAAATTTTGCAGAAGGTAGACTGAAGTAAGAACCCGAAATTTAAAAGTATCTAAAACTAGCTGTGCCCCCCGACTTCGTCCGCGTAGTATTTAACGTAACAAAAATTTCGGGATTATCGGGATAAAAAGTATCCTATATGTTAATCCCGGTTATAAACTATCTGTGTTCCAAATTTCATCCAAATCCGTTCAGTAGTTTTTGCGTGAAGGAGTAACAAACATACATACATACATCCTACTAATATTATAAACTAGCTGTGCCCACGGACTTCGTCCGTGTAGTATTTAACGTAACAAAAATTTCGGGATTATCGGGATCAAAAGTATCCTATATGTTAATCCCGGTTATAAACTATCTGTGTTCCAAATTTCATTCAAATCCGTTCAGTAGTTTTTGCGTGAAGGAGTAACAAACATACATACATACATACATACATACATACATCCACACTCACAAACTTTCTTTCACATTTATAATATTAGTAGGATACAGTAGATTTTTAAAACGAACAACATGGTAACTTAACTGGATCCCATCATAGTTCAATTTAAGTAATTATCACCAATCTTCTCGGTTTACAAACAAAACCTGGTGCCCGGAGATCGTGAGGTCGTCCGACGGGCCGCGCGGCACGCGATACAACGGATTACGGCAGCGAGCGCCAAATGAAATTATTTCTGCTATATCCCGCCATCTTCATTCCGCGGAATCACGCCAGGGCTGTTTAACTAACTACAAGGCTGTTTCCCTAACTAACATTGCCTTGAATATAAGTTTTTCACAAGTAGGAACTGATACAGTAGGCCTTCAGCTCGTTGCATACATTTTTATACCAACCAGTTTTCGTAAAAGTCCTTTACAAATCTCCAGTGTTTTTTTTAAATGAAACACTCATAAAAAACCTATTTCTATCCGAATTAAAAGTACTTCTCCATTTACTTTTTACTAACGACACCAATCGAAAAAAAATACAAATCGATTGCCATTCCATCTTCAAATGCTCGGACAATGAACGTTACAAAGGCGCGCGAAGCCCTGCGCCCGCGCTGTCGACAATTTGTTGGGCGATCACATTGAGATCTGTGTACCAGGGCGGCTGCTAAATTGAACTAACTGTACCTGGAAGCTGCTCCATTGTAAATATTGGTAAATAACACTATTATTTCGCTTGAAATAAGACGTGTCTCGTGAGGAATGTTTGTAGAGTTTTTTGTTGAGTGAGCATAGTGATCGTAGATAGTAGAGTCGTGATACTTCGTTAGACTTTGCTACTGCTTTGGCATGGAAATTACGTGGTGACATAAAAAAAGACTCTAGATACTTCTATAATAAGGATTTACACTTTACCCAAACACCATACACGAATACTCAAGAAACAACATTTTGTCGAGAGCTAAATAAAATTAATAAATCGATCTCAAGACTCAGAGCGGTATTGCGTACGCTTTCGAGGAGTAATTTTGTACTGGAATGATATAAGAATGACATTACCGAGATCACTCTCAGAGTTTAGATATATTTATAAATACTAAGTATACCTATTAAAAAACATCTAAATATATATAACTCAAAGGTGACTGACTGTCTGACTGACATAGTGATCTATCAACGCACAGCCAAAACCACTGGACGGATCGGGCTGAAATTTGGCATGCAGGTAGATGTTATGACGTAGGCATCCGCTAAGAAAGGATTTTGATTAATTCTACCCCCAAGGGGATAAAAAAGGGGATGAATAATCCCGAAATTTTTGTTAAGTTAAATTACACGCGGACGATGTCGCGGGCACGGCTAGTTTATTAATATAATATCTGACAAAAACGCAAAGATAAAGACCTAAATAACAATTAAATGTATTAAACGCATAAAAGAAGTAATAAAATGTTTATCCGCTCATTGGGGTTATCCGGGCATGATGGACCACCGGCGCGGCGCGCAATGCGGGGACCGCACTCCGAATTACAACAGCCGGACAAAAAACCGAATAAAAACATGAAACATGTTTATATTTCACCTGTCTACTCGGAAGGGTTAATTGATGAAATGATTTTAAGAACAATAAGGTCCTTTTCACACGACACTGTATTACGGCGGCTTTGTGACCAAAAACGCTGCGTCTCTACATTCATGTTGACGACCGCTTGGCGCAGTGGTTCGAGCGTAGGCCGCCCGGCTCACTGCACTTGGTGGTTGCCGATTTGATTCCCGCTGTGGTAATTTTGGAAATAGCCGTTTCGTAATTTACCCTGGTCTGGGTGGCACTGGGATCGCCCCCAGTCCATTGTACGGTACGCACAGTATCCTGAAACGACCACGCTACCGATTCGAAACAGAACCAAGAAATCTTATATCACTACTATGCCACGCGACGACGCGTTTTGAACGCGCGTTAATGTATCGCGAAAACCCTCCCGTGTGAACATCCCTAAGAGCAAATTAATGGCATAACGATAAATAAAAATTATGAATTGTAGCGCGAAGACAACTGCATTCCGATCTGGTTGTAGTTTGAGGAAAAAATTAAAACCAGCCAAGTGCGTGTCGGGCTACGCATAATATAGAGTTCCGAAGCCATTTAAATAACGAAAACTTATTGCATCTATAACTAAAGTCAAAGTGAAATACAATAGACAAAGTTGAATTTGCAGTTGATTTCAGATTTTTACTGTTGAGTTCTTATAGAAACGACGGGGTACCAACTATAATTTAACTTATCAGCTATGCTTAGCTTGTGATTTAGTGAAGTGTGATAGATCCTGGCTTGACCTAGGTAGTACCACTCTCTCATAAAAGAACAGCATTTACGCGGTAGCTATTAAAGAGCTGGAAGTTATCAGTTGTCGGTAGCGACCACCCATCCTAGTGTTAGCCATCTGGAGCGTCTGTTTTGAAAACGTCGTATGCGCACAATTTAATCCTACTAATATTATAAATGCGAAAGTTTGTGAGTGTGGATGTATGTTTGTTAGTCTTTCACGCAAAAACTACTGAACGGATTTGGATGAAATTTGGTACACAGATAGTCTATAACCGGGATTAACACATAGGATACTTTTTATCCCGATAATCCTAATTTTTTGTTGCTAAGTTAAATACTACGTGGACGAAGTCGGCGGGCACAGCTAGTACCTAATAATAGTTTGAGTGCGTACTTAAATCAGTTGTTCAGGACTCATTTTATTAGGGCCTATGTAGACTATAGTAACACACATAAAACAAGATCGTAATGCCTTAACCAACGGTTCCTGATCTAACACAACATGTAGCGATAATAGATACCCACCACCAGATGGCGTCTCGTTAGTCCAAATGGAGGTTTGTCACGAAGATCCTGGCCAAATTTATGATCGCAGCGTCCACTTGTTGAGATGAGAATGGCAGATTGTTCGGACGGCAATGGAGTCGGAAATGTAAATTAAGATCTGTTTTAATGATCTAGAACGCTATGGGTATCGTATTCCTCTCCACGCAACATATATTTTTAACGACCCGCTTAATGTTAAGTAGTTACCTTGCAATACGCATTGCTGGCACGTTGCTGAGCAGGCTTTGTACTTCCTCATGACATCCACCTCCATACAAGCCAGGCAAATCTATTCAAGGATGCATCACCATTCCCAGTAGTAAGTCATGATTAACCACAGAATCATAGAGCACCTCTTTTTTTTTACGAGGAGGAAATCTTATAAAGATCCTGGGATCCTAGGACCGGGATCTCTTGTGAGAGAGGAGGGGAGTGTCATGGAGTACCTATATCAACTTATTTTAATTCACTTTTTCTTTGTTTCAGATATCGTGAAAAGGTGAACTCAAACATCAAGGCCTGGAAAACATTATAGGTAAGCAGAAAACATCCAGTAATAATTGCATTTCTAAATCCAAAACATATACTTAATCTACACAAAGAAATAAAATTGGAGTGTCTGTTTGTAATATCAAAATAACACCTTTTCACTAAATGCATACGAAAGTATATACGACACCTATAGCAAAAACGCGATTTAATGTTTTTTTGTCTGCCTGTCTGTCTGTCTGTCTGTGTGTTTGGTCCGGGTAATCTCCAAAACGGCTGGACCGATTTTGACGGGACTTTCACTGGCAGATAGCTGATGTTTTAAGGAGTAACTTAGGCTACTTTTATTTAAGAAAATACATTTTTTTTTAAAATGGTCCTGTCGCGTGGGCTCAAAACGCGGGAGCGGGCTTTTTTGTTAAGTTAAATTCCACGCGGACGAAGTCGCGGGCTCAGCTAGTATATATAAATAATAATTCAACATCATTAACCAATGCAAATATCTAATAAACAAACTAAAACTTAATATATAGCGAGGACCAATTAAGAGAGACACGACGCACAATTGGACTTAATCACCGATACAATTACTTTACGAATCTGGCGTATGCGCCGGCGGTACTAAGGAACTGAAATAGGAATGTAATTAGTTAAGTATTCGAACACATTCAGTTGTTGTTTAATTTATTATTTTACAGTTGAAGGTGATAATATATTTTTTAATATAGTGGTCAAAATTTTGTTTTATAATCACATAAGGTATCTCTTACTATTAGATACTACAAGTGAAACAATTTTCAAAATAATCGTACGACCTTCCTAATAGAAAAACTTACTTAATTTTAAAAATAACTTTATACTCATTATCAGTATAATTATAACGTATGATTCCCATTTACCCTATACTTAGACACATTTTGTACAACAGGAATTTCATAGGCCATGTTTATTAAATTGAAACATAATTCCACATTCATATTGTCAATAAAAAGAAAACACTGATGTTAAGTTATGAGAATAAAGTGAGCCATTTATGGTGTTCGCCAAACATACCAAATATACCACAGAATATGATGTAAAACCAAATAACGCACAACAGCTGATGCGGTGACATCTACGGAATGTCAGAAATGTTATCTATAATCTATGATATTGTATTTCATACAATATCATTGTCTGTAATGAATTGCTGTAACTAAATTGCTAAAAAAATTATGCAAGCTGCGATAAATTACGAATATCTATATATACTCGTATAAAACTCAAAGGTGACTGACTGATCTATCAACGCACAGCCCAAACTACAGGACGGATCGGGCTGAAATTTGGCATGCAGGTAGATGTTATGACGTAGGCATCCGCTAAGAAAGGATTTTGATTAATTCTACCCCCAAGGGGATAAAATAGGGGATGAAAGTTTGTATGAAACTTTGTCAATTAAATTCCACGCGGACGAAGTCGCGGGCACAGCTAGTTAATAAATAAATATCGTCAGACTAACACACGATCTGTAAGGTCCCAAAATAAGCAACGCTTGTACTATGGGTACCGTACAATCGACTAGGGGCGATCCCAGTCACACCCAGATTTGGGTAAATTACGAAAAGGACATTCTGAAATTTTCGACAGCGGAAATCGAACCCGCAACCACGGTGCAGTGAGCCGAGCGGCCTACGCTCGAACCACTGCGCCAAGCGGTCGTCATATTGCTTATCTCTTCTTAGTCGGGCACTCTGGTCAGAGTGGTCGTGGTTGCGCTGACAAGGTATATGGTGGAAGGTTTGGTGAGGCCTTAGCATTTCCGAGGGTATCTCTCCACATATTGCTTATAGTCATGACGTATATGTATTCGGGACGGCCACAGGTTTTAGTGGGGAAGAATCTCACATAACTCACTGGGTACGAGGGCTGGGTGATCTGGTATCTCTTTGGGAAGACAAGTGTTGTTGAAAAGTGTTTTCAACTGTATCAAACAACTATGGGGCTTTTTATAACTATTTGCATTTTTTCAAGAATTATAGTCGTAAATAGTCAATATGTTTTTCTATGGGACTGGTCCAACCACACACTCCAACCACTGTTGCTCCTGTACACCAAGATCGATAATGGTGACCAATAATGACGTCGAGGTTTGACCCTCGACGAGTCGCGTTCCGATCCGGTGATAGATTTACCCTCGCCACCTCTCCTGGCAGCGGCCCAAACCGAGGTCGTGTCCCTTGTGGCGCCCTTGAGCTAGCTGCCCCCTGCCCCTCTGGCTGGAGCGCACTTGCGCTCGCCCTCTGTCCGGGTGAAGTTGTTATGGCCACTCTGGCCAAAAACATATAGTCCAGATCAAAAAAAAAAAGAAAACCTTGTCGAGTCCCGGGGAAATGTTAAATTGTCTTGGAACCCGCACGAATTTAAGCGAAAGAAATAAAGGAGGAGTTGGAAGAAAAAAAATTCCACTTCCCAATACCTATGTATGCTATGTGTATAAATAAAATTAATGGCCCAACATCTTCGCAAGATTACCCCATTTGCCAGCTGGCCCAGTAGCCGCGCTGTTCCTATCTGCCCAGTAATTGGTGTAGAGGTCGGCATATCTGGCCATTGTTATCCAACTGGCATTTCGCCGCAACCGTGGCGCTTGGCATTTAAAGTTTATGCGAAATTAAACTTATTAATCTTAGAATTATTAAGGTATAAATCGAATGCCGTAGAGCGAAGACTAAGAATAATATATTGAAAAAGTTAATTTTGTCTCGTTATCTTTCCTACATTGAAATGCAGAGGGATGATTAGTACCAAAAGCCATGAAATGTCTTGCGTGGTCAGAGTGTAAAGAAGCTAAGAAAAATCGTCGAATAGTGTCTCTTTATTATGCTGTGACGTGACAGATGACGTGATTTTGTTGCAACCCTATTGGTCAAATATTGCTTAACCTTTCAAGCCTATGAATATGCCGCTGATTCCACAGTACCTCAATACCTAGTGTGTCAACAGGTATCTTATAGGTGCTTTTATGATCTTCTATATTACATTATGACGGTAATTTTAATTGCTAAGCGCAAAAGGACTTACAGTCTGCGTTCAAACACCGCAATGATCTGACCCATTCTCAGATACGTCTATCTGTTCGTAAAGTAATTAATTGTCTTTATCGGCCAACGAGAACAGTGCAATATAATTTAGTGCCCGCTAACTGACCAGTAAATGCTAGTAGGTTCATTTGCAAAGGCGGTGTATTGTAATCTTTAGGGAGGAGGTATTCTCATGAAATAAAGATTAACTCGGTAACTAACTATTAAGCTTTCACCAATGCGATGGTCAGGGCTTCCTCTTTCCAATTGTTTTGTGTTTGAGAAAATGTTATTTTAGGATAGAAATCTAGCCTTTGTGACTTTACTAATAGGGTTAAGCCCCTTTATACATAAACTCATTAAAAATCCTGTTAACTTAATAATAATACTTTATTGATTAAAAGAAGAGCACACTTTTAAATTAATAAACTTTATAAATAAAGATACAAAGGAAAAATCATAAAATAAATACACAATGTGGGTAGTACTTTAAAACTTGTAACAAACGATAGTAACAACATGCACAGTTCAACTACTTCTTTGTAATTTGATTGCAGATTCGATTCCCGACGGAGCAAATTTCTCAAGTGATTTTTTCGCACCAATTTTGCTTAGTTGGAGATCATACAGTTACTCCGGCAGTATTTCTTTTATTTTTATTCTGATTTAATTTTAAAGCAAGATAGCACTGTAGCGCCCTAATGACTGCTCTCTATCTGCGAATCTACTCTTCCTAAGATAAAGACGAGCGTTTAAACGTTTTGTTATCAAAACATTAGCCATCTACGAACCGTTTCACCTGATACAGTGCGCTGTAAATAACTCAAAAAATCAGATAAAACAGCATCAAAGCGGTTTTGTATCTTGGATCACTTAATTAAAGGGCCTTAAAGCTGTCATTTGAGCCTTCCACAGGGCATAGCTTTCTCCTTAAACTGTGCGTTTAAGCCCTTATCTTAGGGCCATTATATCACTAATAGATGCTGGTTTGTATGCAGTCAAAGGGTTAGGATATCATGTAGTGTTGAATTTGAATAACTATGTATCAGACGTCGAAGCTCATACACGTCATCAGGTGATCATGTTTAATTTAACAATTAACCCTCGATGCAACGCAGAAACAGGTGATTATTACCATTTACACGATGTCACAAAATTGATAATTTTCACTAGCATAAAAACGCCAATTATACTTTAAATTAACTTGTTCATACGACAGTAAACTATCATAATATGGCTACCAACTGTAGCTATGTGATGTAACTAGAATACAAACGAGATACAACGTGAATCCAATCTTTGATTATACATCTATATAAATAAATAACATTGGAGTGTCTGTTTATAATATCAAAACAATACCTTTTCACTAAATGAATATGAAAGTGCATACAACACCTATAGCAAAAACGCGATTTAATTAAATGTTGTCTGTCTGTCTGTCTCTGTCTGTCTGTATGTTTGTTCCGGGTAATCTCCGAAACGGCTGGATCGATTTTGACGGTACTTTCACTGGCAGATTGCTAATGTTATAATGAGTAACTTAGGCTACTTTAATTTTAGATAAACAAATAGGATTCCGCGTAAAAAAATAAAAACACATGAAATCAAAGAGTATCTCCGAAACGGCTGGACCGATTTTGACGGAACTTTCACTGGTAGATAGCTGATGTTATAAGCAGTAACTTAGGCTACTTTAATTTTAGAAAAAAAAATGGGTCCTGTCGCGCGGGCTCAGAACGCGAGAGCGGGCTTTATTGTTAAGTTTAATTCCACGCGGACGAAGTCGCGGGCTCAGCTAGCGTTAGATAAAGTTCGGACTAATTATAAAAAATATCACTAGCATACACTACTAGAAAGCTCTACGTAAAATATTTAATTATAGAGAATAAGTTGGACCATACTTTGAACAAGATATCGCACCAAACTATATACTACATAGTGTAATTTATGTGGTCTGTCCTCATAACACCTCCCTCCACGCAGATCTATCAGTAGTGGGCCGCCACTGCCTCCAGACACCGCACTTTGCGATCCCTAGATTGCCTAATTTAGTTATTTCTTGCACTTATATTCTTGATACGGACTCGATTATGGCTCGTTTCGATTCGATACTCGATTGTTATGTGAAAGTGTAGTTGCTTAAATGGTGAATGGGTCGGCTCAGCGATGGATAATCTACTATATAAAAATAAGTCGGGTTTTCCTTCCTGACGCTATAACTCCAGAACGCACGAACCGATTTCCACGGTTTTGCATTCGTTGGAAAGGTCTCGGGCTCCGTGAGGTTTATAGCAAAGAAAATTCAGGAAAAATTTCAACAGAACGCGGACGGAGTCGCGGGGCACAGCTAGTATTATATGAAATTTCAATGGATAAGGAAGAAATAAAATTTCAAAATCCGGGCGTTATTATTTTACCTACAATGGGGGAAATCAGTAAGCAGACTTATCTGATTTTATGTGATTGTTTCGATAGTTCTAGTAGGCAGATACCTAATTATATAAAAATACAATTTTATTTTTATATAGATTTTTTAATGTATTTTATTCAAATCTCCAATTATTAGGATATTCAAGTAAGTTTGTAGATATAAATAAATAACCATGCCGCATGCACTACACTGTAATAAACAATGTTTTATCCTTTAAAGTAGGTAATTAATTGCCATCTTACGTGTGTTTAAAGAATTGAAACATGTCGCTTGGCCCATAAATAATGAAACTGCCTCGTTACCCTCACATCTATTAATTAGTATTGCTGGCAGCTGAACTAGCTCTACTATTGTGTTGTTAGTAGGAACGGGTGTCGTCACATAACATTTGCACAATGTATATCAAAAGATAGATAAAAAATTCATTTCCATAGACTGTACGAGTCTACGATATTTTTTAAAATCCATTTAGAAATACAGCATTGCCTTTTATGACATAATCGTTGCAATTAAAATGGTAAACATTATCATTTGAAACTCGAAAGTTATGATAATATGCTTTACCAATTCGTGTTAGGGATTGAATTCGCGTGAGAATAGCTTTCATGGCAGATTCAATGAGACAATTAGTAATCAAAAAAGTCCATTAAATTACAGTAAGTAATTGTCGTATAATAATACAATTGAATGGTGGTAATTATTAAGTTATATTGCTCAATAATCGCGCAGCACCCAGCACTGTATGGATTGGAGAACGTTAACACGTGATAGCAAATAGAACCATGGTCAGATTTAATTCGACAAGGATAAAAAAAAAAACTTGCGAGAATTTGACAGATTTTTTAGACAGCCATAACAAGTTATAATTACTGTAGGCAAGGAGTCAGTGAAAATAGAATCAGATACTATAAGCTCTTCGTAAGGTTTGTTTGCCTCCTAGCGGAAATATCGTCCGGTATGTCTGATACTAAGCAAATGTTACGTAGATTTTGTGGTAATGCCATCTACGATGACAATTCTCTTTAGCTATTCAGTTATTGCAATAGTAGAGCCGAAAGTACTTATGTCTTTAAACATTTTCGCGTAAATACTAACTATTTTCTAGTTCTTAATATATTGTTTTCTTATATTTACGCGAATACTACACATTGAAATAAAACTATTTTTCGGATTTTATCGCGTTTATTTAATTTATGTTCCCGACGTTCTTAATATTTTTTTTTTATATTGTTAACTAAACATTTTATAATTACAGCAGTTATTAATAAATCAATATTAAAAGAGATAATAGTGACATCGATTTAATAAGTATACTACAATAGGAACTACAAAAATCATTTGTTTTCGTTTTTTTTCGCAATGGCCTTGCGAAGGGTATGTATACATAGCTACTTCATTAGTATCTCTGTCTATGTATGTATGTATGTATGTATGCGTAGATCCAATCAGTGAATCATCAATACGCCTGCCCGGGCATCCAGTCAAACGTCCCGTGACTAATTGTACCAAACTCCACTGTCCAACTACTAGTGCTTAACATTTACATTGATATATTGGGCCACCGCCGCCCGCGGCTGACTCACTATGACTGAGTTGCTATATTTATTGAAATGACAATGAAGTTCTTAGGTTACATTAATTAATGTAAGCTTAAGTTGTCTGGTAGAAGATAAACGACAAATGATAACGGACGAAGATTACCTATAATTAAGGAGCACTACGATAAAAGATATAATAAAATACTTAAATACTATAACTAGCTGTGCCCGCGACTTCGTCCGCGTGAAATTTAATTGACAAAGTTTCATACAAATTTTCTTCCCCTATTTTATCCCCTTGGGGGTAGAATTAATCAAAATCCTTTCTTAGCGGATGCCTACGTCATAACATCTACCTGCATGCCAAATTTCAGCCCGATCCGTCCAGTGGTTTGGGCTGTGCGTTGATAGATCACTATGTCAGTCAGTCAGTCAGTCAGTCAGTCGGTCACCTTTGAGTTATATAAATTTAGATATACAATATCACGGCTGTAAGAAGACGGTCTGTGAGAAGACAAGTAACGAACGTATTTATTCTGTTTGGTATAGCTTGGCATATCGATGGTACGTATCAAGCATACATCCAAGTCAGTTAAATAAATAATAATAAATAAGTATCGCCAGACTGATACACCAACTATATGTTCCCAAACTAAGTAACGCTTGTACTATGGGTACCGTACAATGGACTGGGGGCGATCCCAGTGACAACCAGACCAGGGCAAATGACGAAAATACCATTTCCGAAATTTGCCCTGGTGGGAATCGAACCCGCAACCACCATGTGCAGTGAGCCGAGCGGCCTACGCTCGAACCACTGCGCCAAGCGGTCGTCAAACAGATAAGAACTAAGAAATTCGTAAAAGAAAATCCTCGACAGATAATAGCCGTAGTTGACATCTGGATACTGTAAAATGTATAGAGTTTATCAGTGCTGAGTTTATTTTGTTCAGGCCTACGGGGGCACTTACAAATTGACAATACTAAATTTTTTTCTTAAATCTACAACCGGATCGGAACGCGACCTCGACTGCGAAGTTATAACACTTAAGAAGACGGGAACCGCACCGAAGATCTCGTGATAACATCCCAACAGTATTTTTAATAGTCCTATTATACTCAACAGCTTAAAGAAAATTTAATTCCGTCACGTCACTATCGTCTGAGGCTGTGATGAGGGCTAATTAACTAAACGCCCGACAGAGGGCAGCACGGCTGCACACAAACTCGGCATTGTGCTAAAAGCGGCTGGAAGTGGCCGTGTAGCCTTTTGGCCTTTACCTCACGCTGCGATGGTCTGTGCGGTGGCCACACGGTGAGGCCAAACGAGACAAACTTTGTAAGTTATGAGCTTACGGTTTGTTTTTTGTGTGCCGCAAGTTACGTAATATTCAATATTATACAATATTGTAGTCTTTGCCACACGCCACCGTAGACCACATCGTCACTTACCATCAGTCAAATACTATATAATTATATATCGAAAAAATATAAAAAAACGCCGATGCTGAAAATGAATTCGCTTTATTGTGATATAAATTTCTATTTGAAAACGAAACCTACAGGGTTTGAGTATTCGTAAAATTGTGGAATGCGTACCAAGGTACTTATTTTTGATGATGTACTCGAGACATATACAACTCAAGTATTTAAATACCCTTGATTTACCAATAATTTTGTGAAAAGTACTTAATCATAAAATATGACTTTCGGTTGATAAAAGGGTTACAGAAATGATTTTTAATTTGCTCTACGACGGCGGCGCTTGACGCAGGAACATTGAAGCTTCGCGTTTGTTTTGTGTAGGGAGCGCGGCACAAGGATCCTGCTCAGGACTTTTCCACAATACCGAGTGAACCATGGTGGCCCCACTCGCGTGTCCGCCGTCAGCGCGCTTTGAATAAAATTAATCCTCCAGTTTAATGGTAGCACAAACGTAGATAAATTTCCGGACACCGCTGTAATTTCAATTTGTACGTCGGCCCGGCTTGTTAGCGAATAACTGAACTTTAAATATTTGTGGTTTACGTGCTGAAATATAACTTGGATGGCGGGATGTTTGTAAGCAATATCCATCAAAGAGTTCCAGACTTCGTGTTGCCTGACACTCAGTGTCTTCCTAAATAAATGATAAACTTCCGAAAGAACTAGGTACTGATTCTCGACTAAAATCCTACCCAGGAAGAACAAACTATTAAGTGGATTAGGAAAGGGTAAGATATCTGGCACGATAATAAATCCAAGGCCAGATATGGGATACCCTGAAGGGCAATGACTACAGTGTATAAACCCTAGTCTAACCCTGTAGGATTATAGGGGCAAATGGTGAAAGTGTGGTTGGAGTGTGTGGCAGAGAAGGCCCAATAATAATAGAGCAGTAAGGAAACGAATGGCAATCAGACTTACACTAATCTATATATTTTTTTTATTCATTTTAGAATCCAGGCTTTTGTTGCCAACCGGACGATGCCACGATCTCTTACTTATTATTTTTTATTTTAAGGCTAAAGCGCCCATCTAGCCCGAGAAGTTCAAATTTTTTGAGGTTTTTTAGAATTTTTTCAAAATCTGACAATAATAAAAGGCACTTTTTGTAATTCGCGACAAAGACCTGTGCAGTGCATTTA
Source organism: Notodonta ziczac (assembly GCA_918843915.1). Lineage (NCBI taxonomy): Eukaryota > Metazoa > Arthropoda > Insecta > Lepidoptera > Notodontidae > Notodonta > Notodonta ziczac. The sequence continues at coordinate 11,030,352 of OU974044.1, read as the reverse complement.
TTAATATATCCAACTTACTCTAAAACATTTCAAGAACGACAGCTATCCAGATAATCTGGCAATTTTTGTGTAATTAGTGATTAACTAGTATCATGTCCACCGTGATAATATTTAGAGTAAAATAAATGTATTCATAAACGCACTGCATACTGTGTTTGTCTCAAATCACAAATGTTGTCTTAAATGTTTTCAGATTTTAGATAATCTATATAAATACTCGAAAATTTTGAATTACGCGAGCTAGACAGGTGCCTTGACCTTAATGCCCTCTTTCTATTGGGTCAAGCCCAATGTGATTCTGCCAATGTCGAGTTACAAATAGCAATAACAAACACAATTAATAACAATACAATACAAAAATATGACCGTCCATTTTTGGAAAACCAAAATGACCTATGCAGTGGGGTGACGTTGACACTTGACACGTCGGACAGTCGCTCCGTACGTACTTACATACGATAAGATTGTCACCGAAAGAAAGTCCCGCCTGGGACTACCAGATCCAGAGAGCTTAGAATCAAAAATACTATAACACAGAGAACGTTTAAAATAAAATGCTATACCGTAGATAGAAGCTACAGATAAAATATTTTGCATAATTTCCACAAGATATATATAAAGCACAGATTATATCCTGGCTTTCGAGTTCGTCTTGAGCTCCACTGTACGTTTATTAGCCTGTCAAGCCAATGTGAGTGGATTCCATCAAGCTTGGCCACAGATACAAATCTTTAGAAGACATTGTACTGTAACGGGACAAGACGACGTGATTTATACTCTATCCTTTAATATTTACGGTTTATTATTGAGAATATGGATTGAGTGGGTTATTTAGTTAATGTGTCTCTTAATATTAATAATGATTAAGAACAGAGATTGGTTTAATCTTACTATCAGTAGACTCAAGCCTGAATTGTTAATATTACTGTCCAATGACTGACAATAACATTGACGATGTAATATGACTTGTAGCTATAAGATATATGGCTGAATCCTGGAACGCTCCTCAAAGTTTATAAGTCCCACTTAGCTGTTTGAGATGCCTATCTCTCACTTTTTGTGTGTTACGTCAAAGTTAAGCAGCTACCAAATTTAAGTTACGCCCAAGTATTCGGCAGATAGATAAGTGTGGCGCTAATCTTTGTTCCGTTGATTTTTAGTGCCATTATTTTGGACACCTACAGAATACACACCTATACACCTCATAAGAAAAAAATGAAGAATGCCAATAGAAAAGCACATCACAGACATTTTATTTTTCTCTTAAAAAACTACTTCTATAATTAACCTGCCATAGACAGTATTTCATTATAGAAGTACCTTCTTCCTGCTCTTAAGTATTATCTATCTCGCTCATCGATGACGAAATAAGATCGAATCTGCAATACACCTGCTCATTACCTTGTCGTGTTAGAATGAAGGGCGATTATCTGGGAATAGTCGTATATCATAGTAGTGTGGGGACACCATGAATGGGCAAGTAATCGATAAAAATCGATAAATAATTAGATTGATATCAATATAACATTAGGTAGCTATTTAGTGGAGGTAGACTTAAGAGGGTTTCATTAAAGGAAATGAATGGTCAAGAAGAATGCATTCTAAATTAAAATAACGTTCCATTCGGGGCTTAAATACGCCCAAAATCTAAAACTACATGGAAGAAATGTTGACGTTACTTTTATGAATAAAATTGTAGATTATTTTAAACTTATCAATTACTTTTAGTGGTCTTACGTAACCAAGGCTGCTTAAAGAACAATTTTATTATTTACATTCTTGGTTAATTACGAAGTCCAGTTATCATTACTTTTTACACACGCCGGACCATTTTATCTAGATTTACTACCGACAACCTGGTTGCATCGTCCAGCATCCCGGCATTCAATTAACGGATACTAACCTAACATCACTCGGGTTGATAAGTCTAGCAGACGCCAGTTACACAACATAATTGGCTGCATGAATGATTAAATTTGTAATGAATTATTGTTAAAAAAGTAAATAAATTAATCCTTGTTCCTATGGTAGATTATTCTTTTGTTTTGTAGAAAAGCAGTTATTAAGTCATTAAATAACTATCAATTTAAAAGCCACTAAGTCATAACTTAATTCTCAAATTATTATTAGAGCATAATCAATTAACTCTACTACCGTTAAAAATGTATTAATACTAACATAGGCCGGAGATAGACCTTCGCCTTAAAACATACCTCTCGCTGATCTATGGTGCTCTATGCAAGACAACTTTACCGCCAACAGTGTTGCCAACGTAATAATTGAGAATTAAAAAGACACGCATTCAACCGCTTTTCGATAAGCATCAATCTCGTATAGCTAATTCTAATACCAATTTGTGTTGTTGTTATCATAAACAAATTATCTGCGGCTTACTTCAATCACTGATGAAGTGGTATGTCAGTTATTTAAATTATAGATAATATTAATTACTTAATAAATACTTGGAATAATTTTGTAATAGATGCAATAGTTAAGTACTTTATAATTTAAATAGGATTTGTAAAGGCAAGCTCACATTACCCACATGCTTTTTTTTCAATATTTAAAATTTAATTTGTATGCGTTTCTAATATAATGTCAAAAAATAAATAATAAAACAATATATGGTAAACATAAGTTTTCGATATGGGAATATATTATCTACTAAAATATATTTTAGTAAGTACATATTTATATTTTAAACTATTTAAATATAATAATTTTATAAGTAATTATACGTGATTGTGATGTCTACTTTGTTTTAAGGAAAACCCAACCCTGTATTCCAATTGCAATATTTGCAATGCACCAATATTTTGTAGAAAACTTTTTTGTTTAAGGCTAAAGCGCCCATATAGCCCGCGAAGTTCAAATTTATGGATGTTTTTTATTTTATTTTTCAAAATCTGACAATAATAAAAGGTAAATTTTGTAATTCGCGACAAAGACCGTGTGCAGTGCATTTATTAATGTATCCAACTTGCTCAAAAACATTTCAAGAACGACAGCTATCCAGATAATCTGGCAATTTTAGTATATTTAATGATTAACTAGTATCATATCCACCGTGGTAATATTTAGAGAAAAATACATTTATTAATAAACGCACTGCATACTGTGTTTGTCGCAAATCACAAAATATTGTCTTAAATGTTTTCAGATTTTGGATAAACTATAAAAATACTCGAAAATGTTGAATTTCGCGGGTTAGACAGGCGCCTTCACCTTAAGCAATAATGCCCAAATATAAAACACCTTTTCATATAAAAAAAATTACAACCAGCATATCAGCATTTTATCCAGTGTATTGGCATTTGACATACCTATACAATTATTTAAATAAGTGGCTAAAAAGAAAACTAGCCTCATTATTGAGTGACGACAATTTTTATTGTAATTCCTACGTTCTTATTTTTTTTCGTCTCTCTATTAGGCAAATTTCGCCAATAACTATGCACGCGCTTCGTTACATGCTTCTTTATGATACGGCTCCACAGTAATTTCACACTTTTTGTGTTACACAAGCCCAATAATAACGTTGAATAAGCATTATTTCGTGGAAATGGGCATTAATAGGGTTAAACGTTTTACATTAATCATTTAAACCCTACTAACTATCCGAGGAAACATATTTATATAAGGCATAATTCATTGCAACGCATTCTTTCACTATTTAGAATGCTGGTTGTGTTCGTAATTTGCAAATGTTTTTTTTTCATACCGTGAAATAGTAACGCAAAGGCAAGAGGTATAGCTATTTTAACAGCACTGCGCGATCTGAATGTTAATGGTGTTTGTTAGAAATAGAAAACATTTTATTTATTTTTATATATAAAAAGATTTATGTGTGTGTTTTCGTAATTCTTCTCTTCCGAAACCGCTTTACCGATATTGATGTTTATGTTTCAACTTATAGCTATAGTTGTACCCGTTAGGGGGCGTTATTGTCAACATCCCGAAAATAAAATCGACATCGAATTATTTTGGCAAACACAACCGCTCTGTCTAAAAAATCTGTATAAAAAATCGTTTTATGTAATATCACAGTGTTAGACCACACCTATAGTAATTTAAGTTATTTTGAGTCCGCGAACAATTTTTGATGAGTGTTGGGCCCAAGCATAAAGAAGACCATAATGCTTTTCAAGTTGTTTCTCTTAAATTAATTTTTGAAAACAAAAAGTTTTTTGTTAATTATTTAGATTGTTGAGCTGCTCTATTTATTTAGTATTACAAGTAGGTACTTACATTAATAAATTCTTAAAATACTCCGAATGTGCCTCTGACAAGGATATTTTAATTAGAAACCGCTTGGAATACCATGTAATCGATGTAGTTTGTATAATTAGACGCAAATACTTAACATTTTCATTTTAATTAAACACACTGATAGTACAGTTTATGAGCACTTTAATCATTTAAATTTATCTCAATTATGTCAGAACAAAAACCTTTTAAATGTTGGATACGTAATCACGTAGATACTCCAAATTTGTAGCAATTAGGAAACAAATATGGAATAGAAAAATTATGTGTGGTTTTTAATAAGGTTGCAAGATTATTATTTGAAGTAGATTTATATATAATTTTAGAATCTACGTCAAAATATTTTCTTGATACTGGCTAAATGTCAAAATAACGCAAGCCTAAAAGAAAATTCTATGAAAATGAGTTTTTTGCAAGGAAGTTATTTTATTATATTATGTGTTATTATTAGAATAAATAATAATTAGCCCTTTAATCTCACACCACTGGGCACGAAAATCCCCTTAACACATGAGCGATAGTAAGATAAACAATCTAAAACTACCGTTTCAACTGCGTCTGCGCCTGTATAGGTGCACTACAATGTTGCTAAAGAATACTAAGCGCTATAAATAACTAGATCTCGTTATGAGGGCCTATTTTCATATTTTTTCCATTGACTAAATTGATTCTCAGTAATGAAAATGTAGCTAGAGAGCTGGTGGCTGTTTGAAATGATTTAAATTAAAAACAAAATAGCTAAAACAGGGTCGCTGAGCACGAAGAATTTCGTACAATGACCTGTTATTCACACCGGTCACACGCAGTTTACGGCAACTGTGTGAGCGAGACGTATTAGATGTACGCGGGAGTGACAGAGACAGGTAATAACAGGTCATTGTACGAAATTCTTCGTGCTCAGCGACCCTGCTTTAGTAGCGCCTTTTCTACTTGTATGAAACAAACACACATTTTATTATTATGAAGACAAACATAAAAGCTCATTTTAGGCCACATTTTGTCAGTAATTTTAGTTGAAAAAGAGGTGGCTTGCTGAATCAGTAACAAGCTATGACTCTAGATTTGAGGAGACCCATGTTATATGGAACCACAGATGGTGGGAGCCAATCCCACTCCTTATCGGTGAGCACAGCAAATCTGTTCATGCATGGGTAGAAGATATTCTTTGAACTACATTTTATAAGATACAACTCTTTAAGGGCCATATTAATTTTTTTTTTTAATAGCCAATTTTTGTGTCCCACTCCTGAGCAAAGGCCTCTCCCAGAATTTTCCACGAAATACGGTTTTGTGCTGTTTCGGTCCACGTATCCCCCGCAAAGGTGACCAAATCGTCCCGCCATCTTTTCCTGGGTCTACCCCGGCTGCGGTAGCCGTCTGCTGGCACCCAATTTGTGATAGCTTTTGCCCACTGCTTTGAGGAATCAAAATATTGAGCATTACTACATTAACCTCATCCAAACGATATACCGAAATAGCACCGCTAATATTAAACTACACCTACCAGGACCAAAATTCACAATAGACAGAGGCGTCAAACAAGGCGACCCACTCTCCCCTAAGTTATTCACAGCAGCATTACAGGAAGTGTTTAAGAAGCTACCACCATCTTGGAGTTCACGAGGGATTAATGTGAATGGTGAACAGCTCACAAACCTTCGCTTTGCCGATGACATCGTGCTTTTCTCCTCGTCAGCTTCTGAACTTCAAAAAATGCTTCAAGACCTGAGCACGGCAAGTCTTGAGATTGGACTGACTATGAACAGGTCAAAAACTAAGGTGATGACCAACAGCATTAAACGTAGAGTCGTGGTAGACGGACAAGTTATACAGTATGTCGACGAATATACGTATTTGGGCCAGATAGTCTCGTTTAACAGCCGGCAAGAAAAAGAAGTTGAAAGACGGATCCAAAATGCATGGAAGAGCTACTGGTCCATGAAAGATCTGATGAAGGGGGATCTTCCGATATCTTTAAAACGTAGACTTGTCGACATATGTATCTTGCCCGTCCTAACCTACGGTGCTCAAACGTGGTCACTAACAGAGCAACAGAAGTCCAAGCTCAAGATTTGCCAAAGAGCAATGGAGCGTAGTATATTAGATGTCAAGCGGAGAGATCGCGTCCGAAATACCACCCTGCGCTCTATTACTCGCATTGCTGACGTGGGGGTAAAGACCGCAAAGCTTAAGTGGGAGTGGGCTGGTCACGTGGCACGTATGCTTTGAGGAATCAAAATATTGAGCATTACTACATAACTGCAGCACTGCAGCTGGCTTTAGATCTCACTTCTCCACTGCGGACCACCTCCACACAGTAAACCAAGCAATAGAAAAATGCAATGAATATAACAAACCACTATATCTAGCCTTTGTGGACTGTGCCAAAGCTTTTGACAGTATATCGCATACTTCAGTATTCACTGCCATATTAATAAATAGATTTTAAGTCTGACAGCGATCTTAAGCACGCTTTTACGTGTAATTTTTTACTGGAATGACATTTCCAAGATCGCTCTCAGATTTGAGATCGATTTATTAATACGGCCTTAGAGAACGCGATGAAATTATGAGAAAATATAAGCTAAATTGCCGTCACCTCTTCGCCTATAAATATCCTGTGCCTAGTCTCTACGCATTGCATTGTAATAATTCCTACATTCATCTACACAGGCTTGGCCTTTAATTGATTTTTAATAAACAATTAATATCGTTTTAATTTTCGTTTTTAATTAACAAAGATGCATTATTATGATTATACCTACCTATTATATGGAGTAATCAACATAGCTAAAGGCACAAAATGATCGACCTTTGCTGCTTAGATACAAAAACACTTGAATACCACCAATGTTTTTACTAGGCCAAAGTAAACTTTAGCTTGGCTGTTGGCCGCCACTCTGGCCATCAATGATACATAGTTATCACCACAGATATAGATTTACATAGATAACGCAAATGTATGTACTTAGCGTGTCCGAAAACCCCGAACAAGCGTCAAGGTTGGTCGCCGATAACCTACAGTCCTCGCGACTACAGATATAAAAATATGAGTATAAGCGAGAGAATCGTAGCGGGCGGGGGGGCATCGGCGGCATCGGTGTCTTTGAATCGGTTTGGATTTCCCGCCATCTGTGACGTCACAGTAGGTGTTAAAAATTTGGCACGCTTGGTTTCAATACAAAGCGTGATACTTGCGTTATCTCCTCGTATGTACATCTATATCTGTGGTTATCACACAATTAGCTATCAGAAGCGCCGCTGACGTTAATAGCCGAGACTGCCGCCGCATTAATCGCTCGAGAGATTTATGAGCACGCGCCGGTCGCCCTAATATAAAACTACCACTCTATTGTTTATTTTCAATACTACATACATAGTGCGTGATTTATTGTATGTTACATTTTAGTTAACGGAGTGTAATAATTTCAATACAGGGTGACACTTTATTTGAGTACTGGCTGAGCCCGCGACTTCGTCCGCGTGGAATTTAACTTATCAAAAAAGCCCGCTCCCGCGTTCTGAGCCCGCGCGACCGGACCCATTTTTACAATGTTGGTTTTCTAAAATATAAGTAGCCTAAAATACTGCTTATCACATCAGCTATCTACCAGTGAAAGTCCCGTCAAAATCGGTCCAGCCGTTTCGGAGATTACCCGGAACAAACACACAGACATACAGACAATTTTTTTTTAAATCGGGTTTTTGCTAAAGGTCTCGTATGTACTTTTATATGCATTTAGTGAAAAGGTGTTATTTTGATATTACAAACAGACACTCCAATATTTATTTGTATAGATTACAAAATTTTAATTTTATGGATCCTTGATATGAACGATCTAGTCAACTACAACGACATTAGATTTCGCGTAGTGCCCCCATTATTTTCACGATAGTGGATAGTACCTACAATTAACTGATTAGCTATGGGGAGTTAATTAGTAAAAATTGTATTTAACATGGATATTCCGAATGTAGGAAGATGTGCGCGCACATGTGCTCGCGATTTATTTAATGTAAATGACATAGCCGCCCACGGCGGGCCTGCGGCCTTGCGCGGACTGAACATGCGTTATAGGTCCGTGACAAACAAATTTGTATTGTATTGTCGTGATCCTGCGCACACGCTGGTCCTAGACTCTTACTGGTAGTGGTGCCATTCGAACCACAGTATATCACACTGGTAAAAGGTGGTTCCTCAAATTGATGTTTAACGGTACCTGCTTTTACACAGCTATTTGACATCTCCCCTGTAAGGCTAATATTAATAAATCGACAGCAAGTCTGAATCATCATCATCATCATCATCATCATCAGCCTATGCTTGTCCACTGCTGGACATAGGCCAAGCCTGAATGCGATCTAGCAAATGTAATTATTTTGAAATACCACTACAAAATGACGAATCAAAAGCGAGCTAAAGGACGTTCTCAGATTTGAGATCGATTTAGTAATTAGCTCTTAGATTTAGTGTACTACAGGGACTGTTTACCCATAACAACTGTCAACGATGAATGGAGCTCCGAAGCACGAAGGAGTTTAGATATTAAGGTGAAGGCGCCTGTCTAGGCCGCGAAATTCAAAATTTTCGAGCATTTTTATAGTTTATCCAAAATCTGAAAACATTTAAGACCACATTTTGTGATTTGCGACAAACACAGTATGCAGTGCGTTTATTAATACATTTATTTTACTCTAAATATTATCACGGTGGATATGATACTAGTTAATCACTAAATATACAAAAATTGCCAGATTATCTGGATAGCTGTCGCTCTTGAAATGTTTTAGAGTAAGTTGGATATATTAATAAATGCAGGACACGGTCTTTGTCGCGAATTACAAAATGTGCCTTTTATTTTTGTCAGATTTTGAATAATTTCTAAAAACCTCAAAAAAATTGAACCTAGCGGGCTAGATGGGCGCTTTAGCCTTAATATTATTAATTCGGTCACCCAGTCAGGCCGCAACCAATACAAGGCCATGAATTTTTCAAGTACTTCCTGATATAAATACGCAGTAATTCATTTAGTAATCCTAATACGTAAATCGATAACTAAATCAATTATTAATTCCGAACTGAAATTCCGTTTTAGCCCTCCGGGACAAAACCTCTTTAATAAATCTATTCATAATGCTAACTATAATTTATATCGCACTACGAATGGTAATTAAATACAATCATAAAGAAATTAAACTTGGAAGCCGTCTGGATAGGGTTGCCAAGCGTTAGAATTTTCCCGACATTGTCATAACATTAAACTCTCGCTATGGCCGAAAATTTGTACTGGCGGTGACAGTAATGAGTCGACATACGAACAGAACAATGAATACACAAATATTTTCTCTATTATCAGAAGATTTTTAATGAAAAGTCTTCGTTTTGCTCGTGGTTCGACACAAGTCTGTATCCGCTATAAGGATGCATGGGCCAGAAACGGAGCTGTCAGGCAGCACTATTCGAAAATAAAAAAATATAAAAATTCCTGCCCTCAAAGTTCGCTTGCAGCTTGACACCACTATCCAATGCTACTAACTTTCGGTAGCTACTCAATCTTTAGAGTTGAAACAAAAAATAAAGATAAAAAAATAATAACAAAAACTACAAGCTCTCAGTTTTCCATTATGGCAACCCTGCTCGAGTAATCCCTGAAGGCTTCTAGCTGTGTTGCTAGGTCACATTACTCATGCTGTAAGGAGATGTATAAAATAGGTCGTACGGAATGGATATCGGAACACTCCAGGGGCCCCAGTCTGTTAGCCGCTCGAATCCCGCTCGACTTGCACTGAACTCGCGATACGTAAGTTTTGACAGTTTTCCGCAATCTACCAACCAATCACCCACCCGTGCCGACCAATTTCTAGTAGAGCGCACCCGAGCTAATTGATTTCCAGTAGAGCGCACCCGTGCCAATCAATTGATTTATAGCAGAGCCCGTCTGTGCCAACCTTTTTCCAGTAAAAAACATTCGGTAGTAGAATGGTTAATGAACTACGGAAAACTGTCAAAACTTGTACAACAGACTGCGGCTCCTGGTCCTATAGAAGGGTATATTACTCCATGTGTATATCTGCGTATATCTACATTTCAATACCTCAGCGATCGAGCACACGGTTAATCCGACACCGAAAATCCTATCCTACTATAATATATATAATTATCCTACTAATCCTACTAATATTATAAATGCGAAAGTTTGTGAGTGTGGATGTATGTATGTATGTATGTATGTATGTTTGTTACTCCTTCACGCAAAAACTACTGAACGGATTTGGATGAAATTTGGAACACATATAGTTTATAACCGGGATTAACATATAGGATACTTTTTATCCCGATAATCCCGAAATTTTAGTTATGTTAAATACTACGCGGACGAAGTCCGTGGGCACAGCTAGTATTATAAATGTGAAAGTTTGTGAGTGTGGATGTATGTTTGTTACTCCTTCACGCAAAAACTACTGAACGGATTTGGATGAAATTTGGAACACAGATAGTTTATAACCAGGATTAACATATAGGATACTTTTTATCCCGATAATCCCGAAATTTTTGTTACGTTAAATACTACGCGGACGAAGTCGGGGTGCACAGCTAGTTTGCATATATTTTACTGGATCCGGGTATAAAATAATGCCATTAGGTATATGTAAAAAATGACGGTCGACATTTTGTCGGTCAAAGGAGAGCTAGCAGATGACCGACAACATTTATCAACAAGAGTTCACTATGAATAGTTGACTCACGAAAATAATGTCACAGACAAATGACATTTTAATTGGTTTGAATTAAGCAGACTTGGGGCCCAAAAACATAAACATAATCCCCAAACCATTCCTAGATTCACACTTTCTCGACCATTTAACACTAAACTCCCTTACGGCAAAATAGGCACACTTTAATAAAGTCTAACACTGAAATAGGACAATGGTGTTCCGTATTTAGTGTCAGGTCCATATTCAATCCCCGGTCGGGTGGTCCAGCACTAAATAAAGGGCTAAGCTGTTATAACTCGGGGTAATGCCGCGATCTCGAGTAAATTGAAATGTATTACAAGTGAGAAGGTATGCATTGTAGTGGTAGGGTCAGCAAAATAATTTGATCCTTATTTCGTGGGTGCTTAAGTCCGACAATTTTATTAGTAGCGTTTTTCTGATGTTATAAGGACTGAATAGATGAATATGAGATTTTTGGAGCGAAGCTTCTTTATTTTATTATCTGGGTTGCTCTACTGAAATATATATTTGACCCAATAAGCTTCTTGATTTGACTCAAAGATTTGACTACTTTGACGTAGTCAAATCTTGGGTTCAAAATTATGCAACCCTAAACCCAGACATGATATTGATCCACATCAATGAGTAATATATATGGTACAATAATAATGCTAACCCAGGTATTATTTTCTACGATGCCGCAAGGCTACGTCACGATCAGTGGTTCCATTGATTGAGATCTTCAATACAAATAAGGAGCATTATTAACCGCATCACAGCCGATGAAGTTGTCTAAGGCCAATCGCATGACCTAGCTGTCACAGAAAGATAATACTTGATTTTACCATGGTAGTTTTTACGTCAATAAATAACTTATCTGCTAAGACTTTGAAATATCTTTAATGAGTCTGTTGATGACTCAACAAATTATCATATACAAGGCAGACTCATGGTAAACGATGTTATACTATTTGCGTTTCAGATTTAATTGGATACTTCGTATCTGAGTAAGAAATGATAGCGGATGGTTGTTTCATACGAATGGCATAATTAACACATATTAAATTGATGGACCTGTCCGAGCTAGTCGTTTACCATCTCGCCGTTATGACACAAAAAGATACATAGTTTATATTGTATATACGGATTCTAATGATAGGTAAGTCGCTACATGGTAGGTACTCATACAGGGTTACTGGTAACTCGACGAATTCTTTGTACCTTGTGATAGAGGAATTCATATGCAGTTAATCTGATCTGACTGTATGTTCAGCGAAATTTTGTAGTTTTCAAGATGTCCCCAATTTATGTAATATTTACAAAAATTTACACTTATTGAAAGTTCAGATATTGAATGAGTTTTAAATCAACTAAAATATATTGTGGACACACGTATAATAAATCCGTATTATACTCACAACATGTCCAAAAGTACTATGCAGTTAAATGTATACCGAAATTTAATATAAATTATTTTTTACAAATCACTAGGTATTAATTTTCGGATCATACTTCAATGGGGTCATATAGTTACATTTTAGCTTCTTTATCGTACAGTATACAAGAAATACGTCTACTTACATTCCTATAATCCTATATAGGTAAACACATAACGAAAATCAACATCACATTAAAAAAAAATAGAATTTTAATAAATATCAATACAACTTGTAATCCCTGTAAACCATTTTACCCTAAAATTAATTTACCAACTAGTATAGAAATCGCCAATCAATATTTGTGCAAACAATTATCTATCTGATCTTCTATATTGTAACCAGCTTTTCAAAAACAGTACTTATTTTCTAAGTGCATAGGGTCCATATGATATTTAAGTGACATTGTTGGTACTAGTCCACCGTTGACGCGGTTGCTAACGGTACGAGCTTACAGCGCGTTTAAATCACGCAAGTTGGAGTTTAGTCGCGCGTCAGTCGCGCCAGGACTGACTTATGGCCCCGTGCCGCCTGACATGGGATCATTTATTTATTTTTACTGATGCCAACCTTTTAGATACTTGATCTATAATCTTTGTTTAAATTAAGAACTCTCTGGCCACGGTAATAGATCTCAATATTGTTCATACGTGGATGGATTATCTTACAAAACTAACACGTACATAACACTACAACAAAAAAAAATAATCTTATGCACTTCCGGGAGCATTTGACATCCGATCGGCTGATCAAATCGAATTGTAATTTCGAAGTAAATATTAATACGTTTATTACACTAACGTTTCATTCCCGACTGTGATATATAAAAAACAATTCTATGAAATATAGAACACTAGCTGTGCCCACGGACTTCGTCCGCGTAGTATTTAACGTAACAAAAATTTCGGGATTATCGGGATAAAAAGTATCCTATATGTTAATCCCGGTTATAAACTATCTGTGTTCCAAATTTCATCCAAGTCCGTTCAGTAGTTTTTGCGTGAAGGAGTAACAAACATACATACATACATCCACACTCACTAACTTTCACATTTATAATATTAGTAGGATTGAAATTTATAATAAAACTAGCAACCCGCCCCGGCTTCGCACGGCTCTAAAATTATCAGTGTTTCTCTACTATATTATGCATGTATTATACACATAAACCTTCCTCTTGAATCACTCTATCTATTAAAAAAACCGAATCAAAATCAGTTGCGTACTTTTAAAGATCTAAGCATACATAGGGACAGGCAGACAGCGGGATACGACTTTGTTTTATACTATGTAGTGATATACGAGTACTTACTTACCAGATTCAATATAATGATGAGTTTGTGGAATGCTCCTTAAGGTGAAGGCGCCTGTCCAGCCCGCGAAATTCAAAATTTTCGAGTATTTTTATAGTTTATCCGAAATCATTTAAGACAACATTTTGTGATTTGCGACAAACACATTATGCAGTGCGTTTATTAATACATTTATTTTACTCTAAATATTATCACGGTGGATATGATACTAGTAAATCACTAAATATACAAAAATTGCCAGGTTATCTGGATAGCTGTCGTTCTTTAAATGTTTTAGAGTAAGTTGGATATTAATAAATGCACTGCACACGGTCTCTGTCGCGAATTACAAAATGTGCCTTTTATTATTGTCAGATTTAGAAAAAAATCTACAAAACCGCATAAAATTTGAATTTCGCGGTCTAGATGGGCGCTCTAGCCTTAATAAAGGCTTACTTGTATCACGACTGTTTTACTAAACTCAAAAAAAAGTTACAATACTGCAAACAGGGCATTAGTAAAAAGTTCACACACCTTTTCACAGCGGACTCGAGATAACATAAGCTCGGGCGCACATCAGAATTTTCATAGTATTCAATGTTATTCAATACTCCAGAACTTCAGTAATCGATAAAGAAACAGATATTTTGCATTTAGTCAATAGCGTAGTACTTGGTGTCTTTGAATACACGGTATGACAACGTGCGCACACTAAATAAAAACAAACGAATGATGTTTGCAACAAGTATTACCTATTTTTAGAACTTTTACTAATGTTTTTGTAATTTCAGCAAAGATTTATGCAAAGCGTCATATTCATCAATATTTTGATGTAATATTAAAAAGCGTTTAGTACAAACAAAACAACCAACTGAAAGTTGGTTCCGTGCGGTCACTATAGTTTGGTGTGCGGTCTAACTTAACGATCCAATATTTTTTGTAGTGGAAGCTGAAACCAAACCCCTTATGGAAATTATTAAAATACCAACACAGCTTTATATCATAGAGGATTCTGTATTAATTGCCATAGCGCATAATAATTATGATAGAGGTTTTTTTATTGACACGTTTTTGTCGCGGTGAATATGGTGTGAGTCCCATTAATTGCGCGGAATGCGGTCCAAATGTGTGCATATAATAACATTGTCACTGATATTATATGTATATGGAGCGGTTTTCTTAAAAAGGATCGTAGATCCTGAGAAAATTATACAGTCCACTGCAAAACTTCCTCCTTATTTGAAGTCTTAGTAATGAAGAGCTTCACAGTTGTAATTAAGACGATCGCCGATGTAAAAAATGTTTCTATTACCGTGCCCCTTATTGGGTTCATCGCAAATTTGCATAGGCGGTGGAGTTTTGAATTTTTTGTTTACATTTTCCCATTTATTTAAAGTGTAATCGAGATAAATTGGTTACGTTGTCCTTTTAACGGTCCACCTTTAGAGCCATCGTTCAAAGACGAGGCAAGTGGAATTTGAGAGGAATGGATAGAATTTTTAAATTAATAAATTTTAGTTTTTTTGTTCTGTGTCCATCTGTACTTCTTGTCTTTCATGACCTTTGTAAAATAGAATAGGATTCGCTATTTTAATAGGGTACTTAACACCTTAGCTATGTCGAGCACCCAGTACTTAATAATGCTTATCTAGCGTTCAATGCTCATATTTTTCCTGAAGTTTACTTAGTAACTGACTTAACAATATTTTTATTAATCGTAATAGTATTAAAATATTCAAGTACCTACCTCTTATAGCTGCTACTATATTTTGCGCGCAGTTTTCTTAAAGCTAAGGTTTTTTTTGAGTATTTGATAATGAAATCTATTTTTTTATTTTATTTATGTACAAAGTATGTTAGAATGTTTCATGAATTACCGAATTAAATGATAAAATCTTGCTAAACACAATTTCAACTAATACCTGCATTGAGTAGAATTTATAACATATAAGTGTAGCGAACTCACTTTCACGACGGTGACGATAGATGGCGCTGAAATCGTCGCCTCAATAAAATGAGCAATTCTTCATAGATAACCTGAATCGCGATATTAGAGTTCGCAAGATCGTTGCGTATAATAAACAATACCCGATGGGTTCCAGCGGCCGCCTCGTCAGTACTAACCCGCCCGCCTGGCTAGATCTTCCTTTTTCCTTTAAATAATTATATGTATTACTAGCTGAGCCCGCGACTTCGTCCGCGTGGAATATAACTTAACAAAAAAGCCCGCTCCCGCGTTCTGAGCCCGCTCGACAGGGCCCATTTTTTTGTTTTGATTTTCCAAAATAAAAGTAGCCTAACCAAATTACTGCTTATAACATCAGCTATCTGCCAATGAAAGTTCCGTCAATATCGGTCCAGCCGTTTCGGAGATTAACCGGAACAAACATACAGACAGACCGACAGACAGACATTTTTTTTTTTAAATCGCGTTTTTGCAATACGTGACGTATGTACTTCCATATGCATTTAGTGAAAAGGTGTTATTTTGATATTACAAACAGACACTCCAATTTTATTTATTTGTATAGATATATAACTTTTATAAAGCAAACTTATCATACCACGTACAAATTAAAAGGTACATTTTCTATACATAAATTAGTTATGTTGAGTTGATACCTTAAGTGTTGAAGTAACCGGTGCTACAGGACCATAATTCTTAGTTAGACTCTAGACACCGAAGTCGCGACGACACTCTTCATAAATTGAACACGTGGTTACTCTTCATTATAGTCCTTCACTACAACCAACCTAATCATGGACTCCACTAGGAGCAACTTGCATCGAAATAATTAAAAAAAAGAATAGTTCCAGGGCGGGAGCAGAGGCAACGCGATTTTTTTTTAAGGTTTCGCTTTTGTTAAGCAGATATCGTGGCCTATAGATGCTTGCAATAAGACAGGCATTGCAGATGGTATTGGCTGCCGGCTCTCTCACTCACCGTACGTATCTGTGAGAGGGTGGTGCTAACCTAGACTGATCTATCGATTATTATTAGTCTATCAACAATTATTATCGAATTTGAAAAAAAAAAACAATTATCTCGAAATGAACATAGGTACTTAGTTTACAAGTTGTAATTTTTAATTTAAAATACAAATGTCCGTAAACTTGAGAGACAAAAAGAAATATCTGTATCAGAGAGTGCTTACTTGTGGCTTATTTTGATTGATCAATCGTAAGTATACACGCTCATATTATGTTTCGGAAACTTTTGTCCTAGAGTGTGTAGTCCTAAAGGTTGGTCCGTGTACACCACGCTCCAGTTAGTTAATCGTACCATCGAGAATATCTTGCTAATCACGTGTAATAGCACCCCTAGCGGCTCCCATCACCGCCATGACGGCATTAGGGAAATCTACATTAGAACGTGTAACGTACTTTCAACTTAATTAATGGTTTCTAATAGCAAGGTATTGGCTACAATCGTTGATCCAAAACTATCGATATAAGTATCCACATTTATAGCTATGCGTATGCCTACCGGCCATATTTGAATAATTCCACCATCCCGAGATAAATATAACGTGTCCGTTTTGCCCAGGTCCAGTTCAGCCTCTCCGTAACTTCTAGGTATAGAAGGCTATCTTCACGACTCGCTCGATACGCGGTAAAACTTATTTTTGCTAGCGATATCACACATGTTCGCTGAAGGAAAACATTGTAAGGAAACCTGCCCCTCTAGCCAAGTGGCTTCGTCTGCATTCGTTTCTACAAATCGCTACGCTTCATGTATGGAAATGACATAAGTCACGTGATCCACTTATCGACTCGTAATGACATTTCCATACAATTAAACGTAGCGTTTTGTAGAAACGCTTGTAGACGAAGCCACTTGGCTAGGGGGCGGGGATGCTACGCTTAGCAACGATAATCGATATATCGTGACATTTGTAGTGTCGAATTCTACTCTAAATTCCATATTTTTGCCGACGTATCGATTACTGAATATTATACGGCAAAAAGATCCACCCCTGCACATCTTTAGGAAGACGAGTGAAATTCGCCAACCCGTACTTGTACCGGCGTGGTGGGCTATGGGCCCCAATATAAGGGAATTTGCCTGGTAAAATTGCAATAGCATAATGATAATGGCCTTTATGATACGGAGGCCAACGAGGGGTCGTGTTGGCTAGTGCACAAATTAATTATTTTAAGTTACAACCCAACATATCCATCTCGCTTCGAGTATATTTTTACAAAAAAAACCTCCGCGGAGCGATCTAGCGACAAACCCAAAATACCATCAGCGAAATGGGGATCCAATGTACCGTTGCACACCTTATTGAACATACGTACGTATCATCACGATATATGTATATATCATCATGACTGAGCGTTTCTAAAAAAACACAGTGACTTAATACACAGTGACTAAAAAATAAATAATCTATTTTGAAACCGGATGTCCTGGAACTAGATTATATTTATATTGCTCTAAAAAGCATGGCAATAAGTTACGTTGACATAGAAATGAACAAAACCCATCTGGGTAGACTTTTACACCCACAAACTTACATCCAAATTGTTACCGTCACAAAATAACATTATTGAATATCATACGATTTTAAACTTTAAATCCTCTACATTAGAGTTATAAGAAGTGTATTTGCTATGATAGTTTTTTATATGATTAATACAGTTTTTTTTAATCGAACGAGCACAGACAACAATAAGCGCTCGATCACGAACTGTCAACTTAAATGTGAGGTGACACGTGCCGAAAAAATGACGCCAATTAGGTTGCGTGTACATTGGCGTTTTAAATAAGCAAAATAATTATTAACATTGTAATTAATTTAATAATATGTAACCAATCAGGAAAGCGCTTTTCTGTATATTTAAACAAACTTGGATATCAAAAATTTACAATAATTTTAACAAAATGTTTTTTTCTTCTCTTGATATGAGTTCGTCTATGAATTTTATGTAATAAAAAAAACTTGCCTATAAAATAACTCTTCTTATTTACTTACAAGCTGTATCACTATATCTATATCTAACCTAAGTATTAGTATTTCTATCCACAGATTGAATCCATCATCGATTGAAATCTAAGCTATCATTGTCCAAGTATTATCCCGAGGTGTTACAGATAAAAGCTGTTATAATACCGCTATCGAGACTTAACCGCTTAAAGAACAGTATTTTAATTTTCGTACACGTCTAGTGTTGTGTAGCTTTGATTGTAGAGCATCCTTACCCAACCGTTTGTAAGTTTGTCAAAGTTACTTACAAAAAAGCGAAACGTGTTTGGATTAGCTTTAGTGCAGAGTTAATTTGTTGTCCAAATTAACACTTTCACCATTCACATCGATGAAGTATAATATAATTAATATTTTCTTTCCTCTGTTTCAGTTGCAACCACAACGATTTAATACGGTAAGTGCGACAACCCACAATGCTACTAGATACCAATTCAGTGAACAACGTAGCAACAACTAAGCCAGTCTTCCGTCACTGTATCAGATACGCCGTTTTAGTGCGACAGAAGTGCGAACGCGGCGCTTTTGATTTAGCGGCAGTCGGGGGCCATGAATAATCGCACTAAGGGCGGCGGTGCGTATTGATACAATTGGACTCGTAAGTCCGCTGCATATTTCAGGGTACATTGCCAGCATAAGCTGAGCTGTCTTTATGACGGGTGTCAATGATAAATGGAGCCCAGCTTATAGTTGAAATATTTCCTTAGCAGCTTGTACAATACTGTAGGAAAGTTTAAAACTGCGATTGATGCATGTAATTTTCTCGAATTTAATTTTATTCCGAGACACGATTACGGTAAAACTTCAACGTCTGCATTAGTTGGGGATCCTGCAGTTCTCACAATACTTCACTTATATCTCGCAGGAGAAGCAGCAGTCCTATCTAAGGATAAAGAGTGTTCAAAATCTGAAATAATAATCTAAAATGAATATTTGCCACTTAACTGTCTACTTTCGTGTTGTGGCCTTAGAACGCATCCAAGATCTAAAACAGTGTAACGTGTACCTATTAGGGATTAGCAGCAAATAATATACAAGAAACAAAAAAATAAAAGAAACATGTAGGTACTTGATACAACTAATTTATAACATTGGCAATAACCTCATATATTCATCTAATCCCTTGTTTTGTTACGGAATTTTGAAACTCATTACATAACAGCGATTGCAGCTGCATCGCTGGTAAAATGTTGTTCTAAAATTGCTCTTGTGTTAATCCTAATCGCTAATTAATGACAGTTGTCAACCAACCGTCAGTTGTAGAGTAGTAGCCTCTAAATTAACATGGTTCGACGCGATTTTAATGGGGCAACTGATTATTTAATTAGCAACATTATGCTGCAAACGCCTTCATTAGTGTGATTATCAATTAACTGGTTTTAAATATGGTTACCTATTAGTTCATTATAATTGGCAAGAAAATCAATGGTTGTTTTCTTGAGTAGGTAATTTATGTAGTTTATATTACAGTACTTTGTAATTTTACGAAAAAGTGTCGTTATAATAAATACAAAAACATTATGTGCATGTCAAATCTGATTTCTATAATTCTCTCATCCGCTTTTGGAATAATAATGTCAAGTAAATTTTCTAACCTATTTTTTTCTGAAAATTCATCTACATTTAAACGATTTCGCAACAATTGAGTTGCGATTGCATTTAAAATGATGAGGCAGCAAGAGGGATGCAATTCATTAATGAATTAAATAATAAATAAACGGCCTGAATTATGTCGTGGATTCTGTCAGGATTAAGGACCGGACAACATTTAAAGTCCGTTTAAATATCCGCAAGTGTGTGCGCACCTTACAACGATCATTGGAAGACAAATGCTCGAGATAGTAAAATGATATCGGCGCGCGCGCAATTTAATGGACATTGAGCGCTCAGATATTTACGCGCGTCACAAAATGTAGACAGACATCGTTGGACATGGAATTTTGTTAGGGAAATCGTGTTTTGTGGTGGAGGCGTAGTGCCAGGCGATTTATTGGATCAACTTTCATTATCCAAGCATGTATATATGTATATAGGTATATACATCACACAGTGACCGCAATCCTCTCCGCAGGGTGTATTGTAGATGCATTCAGCCTCCGCGGCATGGCAACACTTAGCTTTTTACCGGCAATAGGTGCTAATTTACCACCCGCTGCTCGCGATTGATTGGTTACTTATTGATAGCTATTAGGTGCTGTTAAAATGTTGCCAGCGCATAATATTAATCATCCTACGTGTGCTGTTTACGAAACATGGTACTTTAAGTGACCGATGGTTTAACGAAAATAAATTTAGTAAAATGTATGGAAAGATTCGAATATTCTGTTAGTATTCGATGTCAAAACTTGTACCAAACCCTCTGTAAACGATGTTATTATAATTGATTGAAAGTGAGGCAGAGAATTTAGATAATTATATTGAAACCAGTACAGTGCTGTTTGTCGATCCTTTATGCCAACTTCAACGGTTTGATCAAACAAAACCTCTTTGCGTGGAACCGTTGGACCGTTTTTCCCACAGAGACAGTTACCTATAGGGAAAAGTGAGAACGGTTTCATGCTCCCAGTTCCACTGTAAAGGTTCTCGGGACTCATAAATTAGTGGTACCCTACACACAACCACAGACATAATGCTAACTTGTGCCTCGGCCATTCAGATGCAAACCGAGTATGGATCTCAGCGGACTAGGGTTTAATTTACTGCTGTTACCAGTTAGGGATCTGTTTAAACATGGGCGGTGTCCACCAGCAGTGACGCCTGAGCCGTATCGATTATGCCACGTACCAGTTGAAGAAAATAGACTACAATAACAAGAAATCGACTAATTACATTAGAGCTACACTAGATTTGTCCATCGTAGGCCTTAATTGACGACTACTGAACACGACTACTTAAAAATATTTTGAACTACACTACACCAATCAACATTGTTGTCCCTATTTTTTGAAGGCAGAAAATACAGGTACATAAAGCGGTGTAAATATTTCGTCGGCGCATATTAAATACTAGCTGTGCCCCCCGACTTCGTCCGCGTAGTATTTAACTTAGCAAAAATTTCGGGATTATCGGGATAAAAAGTATCCTATATGTTAATCCCGGTTATAAACTATCTGTGTTCCAAATTTCATCCAAATCCGTTCAGTAGTTTTTGCGTGAAGGAGTAACAAACATACATACATACATACATCCACACTCACAAACTTTTACATTTATAATATTAGTAGGATCATAAATGTCGTCTGTAGAGATTTTTGGACTCGTTTACTGAATTTATAAGTAATATAGGCCAGGGTGGCTTTAGGGCGAGCGCAGGCGCGTAAGGGGATACTCTCTGTATCTAAACAGGCAAGAATAGTGAGAGGATTGGATTTCCAATGTCTCTGCTCAATTTGAAGAAGTGCCCATTCAACGCTTATTATGGTGTGAACAACTTTGGTTTAATCGCCAGAATGCACCAGTCGAAATACACACCAAACTTAGCAACGCTTGTATAATATAATATGATAGATCGGGTGGTGTACATATACCTACTTGTCACACAGACAACGAAAATTAACAATCTATTTTCGTTCTTTATTTATTCCAATGGCCCTTTATTTCGTTTCATTAACCTTCAATTATTTAGTTAATTCCTTAAACCCGTCCTCAAAGTATCCCCAACATACAAACTTACACGTAGTTTTTTACGCAGAAGCCATTATGAAACTAATTCGATCAATAGGTGTCGCTATCTACCTCTTTGCAATATTTATTTCGTCTTGTATAAATAAAAACAGCAAACCACTAGAATAGTAGCGACCAAACTAAACTAAACAAACTAAATCATCAATCAATATCTTTATCGGATTTTCAAATTTGGAAAATAAAAATACGGTAAGTGACCATAGAGACCTTAAAGGGGTATCATAATAGGAATGTGGTTCGAGCTTATTCTTGTAAAAAATAATTTATGAGTTGTATGTGACTTGTTGGCAATGCGTAAAAACCGAACACAGCAACGAGACATAGTATTAAAACTGAATGTCTGAGTTTTGTTGTTTAAACTAGACATTATAAAGAATAAATTTCACAGATAAAGTCATCTTCAAAAGCAGTTAGTTATTTAGATATAAATGAGTTACTATTATTCATTTAGCTAAATAAATTTGTATTGTTAAAAGATCGCATACCTGACTTGAAGACGGCATACCGAATGTTTAGGGTTGTCAAAACACCAATATACCTATAATCAAGTTTTTTTTATGTTGTATGTTAAATAAATAATATATAAAGGTAATGGCGATATTTTCCCAACACATAGGTTCACTTAGACAGAAGTGTAGGTAAATTATTCATTGTTTGATACCCGATTTCAATTGGAAGTTCGTTGCTATATTTCCTAGCAAGAACATATTCAACTTTTCTCGATTTCACATTTAATTAAGATTCCAAACCCACTAACCGAAGCAAATAACTATCTACATTGTAAATCAATCTGACTGAAAATGGCTGAGACATCCTCTTTGATTTATAGTCTAAGCAACCTCTAGTAATCGACAACCCTACCAGCCCCACAATCAGTCCCACAAACACGTCCGGACGCACAGTATATGCAAATGTCGCAGATCAAACAACAGATAACCATTACACAGCTATCGGCGACCGCCATCGATTCCACAACGAGATTATACCGATATTATACTGAGATTAGAACGATGTACACCACTAATTATTGGTTTTAAACCGTTTTGTATTTGTTGTGTTATTGTTTAGAAAGATTAAGATTAATTGCGGGATTGGAATTTAATGGAACTATTCGTTGAAAACTTACTTATCCAGATCCTGATTACGTATAAAACGCCAGTAGAGAAAATCGTCTTCTCTCTCTAGGGACATAGGAAATTACGCAAATGATTCGCATTTTGGCAAACGGTACAGTACTTAATAATAGCATATAATTAGATTTAAATATATCAATTCTGAATCAATAGGTTATAATAACCTCTTTGATTAACTTGGTTTTCCAGGCTTTCTATACGATCAAAGAGTTAGCCGCTGCTTCAGCAGGTCGTTTGGAACCGAAACAGGTGTACGTCGAGTTAAACGAACTGAGACCTGACCATGTGTACAGGGTGTTTCGAATAGGGTAGATAAAGAAACCCGAATGACACTGTTTTTCCTTTAAAGAGTTCACAATTAGTAAAGATGCCAACAAATATTCAGGGCACAATCTATAAAAGCGGCAGCTCTTTTTGAAACAGTTGAAATAATAAGTGTTTTTAAGTGATATTACAAAACAAAGTTGAACACGTGATAACCACGAGTTTTTCTCAGTAATATTTGACATAACTTGTATTTAACTAGCACTAGTTTTAATTTAAGTCAGGTGTTTGTAACACAGCGTGAATATGCACGCCATGTTTGACAATATAATACATTAAATATCTATTTGTAACAATCGTAGAATAACCCAATAAATAAACAACAATTTTGGAACACACTGTTCAGATACAGAGCAAGCAGCTCGGCCCGCGTGTGACCGATACATATTGAGTTAATGATTGATGCAGCCGCCCATTTGCCAGACTAGTTTTATCTCGCTGCTCAGCCCACTAAAACAGCGAGCAGACCCGCTCTCTCAGTCCTCCTACGAAACGGAGATATAATAGCAACTTTATGCCGCTCTTACGTGTGAGAGTAATACTAACCCTGTCGAGCCAGCCCAGATATGGTCTGTAGGCATATTTGAGAAGTAATAACAATGATCAGACAGGCACAGTAAATAATTAAAAATCTTTTTAAGTGGAAATCGATTTTACTACATAAGATTTATTGTACTTTTTACACATAACTGGACATGGTTGACAGGATTTATAAAAAACTAAAAGTATAATTTGTCGCATATTTTTTTTTGTCTATTGGTTTATTCTATGCACAGACACCACGTAGATGTATTTATTATCTAAGTCAGCATAGTGATACCTAAGTCGCAAGCGATGAGATAGGTCCCGCGGGATATATAAGCCACAGCTGCTACGCGAGCAAAGTCACGGCCATTAAGCAAGCCAATTCGCAGGTTTAGTGGCCCATAGATTAGAGCCGGCGATGCGAACAGCCTCCGCCGGTCCGGCTCAAATCCTGATTAATGCGACATCCCCCGATGTTAACTCATGCCGGAACCAGGCTCGGGATCGCGGATGTCAACATTATTTGCTTTCGGCCAAAGACGACTAATAAGGAGCGTTATTACGGAATCCTAACCGTTGGATATTAAAAGAGGTAGGGAACTCCTTTTTTGATCCAACAACTAGCTGACCCGGCAGACGTTAAATTCGAATTATTTCGCTCAACTTTCTTCATTTTTTCTTTCATAAGAACTTTCTCCTGACAATAATAAACACAACAAAAAAGAATTAGCGAAATCGTTCCATCCGTTCACGCGTGATGCGATGCCCAAGGAAATAGAGATTAATTTATATAATATAGACAAGTCCGCAAGCAAGCGTACGATTCGCCTGTTCAAGAGCTACCGTAGCCTGTGGATGCTTGCAATACTAAAAAAAACATTGCTCGCACATTGCTGACCTAAAGAGGAGATGGAATGTGAGGGAGAGTTGGCCTATCGCGTTATCTAAATATATATAACTCAAAGGTGACTGACTGACTGATACAGTGATCTATCAACGCACAGCCCAAATCACTGGACGGATCGGGCTGAAATTTGCCATGCAGGTAGATGTTTTGACGTAGGCATCCGCTAAGAAAGGATTTTGATTAATTCTATCCCCAAGGGGATGAATAATCCCGAAATTATTGTTAAGTTAAATTACACGCGGACGAAGTCGCGCGCACAGCTAGTTTATTTATAAAGTTTCTGAAGTCTCATTGTGGATTCAAGACAATAGCTATGAATAGTTGTGTACGTACATTTTCCAAATATATTAGGATTATTCCAGTGGCCGTTATAGCTAACATTCCGAATATTCCCGGCAAAGACACAACAGTAGGAATGACTCACCTGACGGCCTCGCAAATCCCATGAATAATGATTTAGTTATCACTAAAATTACGATATTCAATGTATCTCAAGGTATCTTGACGTATAAAAAGAAGAAAAGGCTTCACCGTCAAAAGACTTGTAGATGTCTAAGTAACTCGTGTCAAGTTCGTAGCCCTCAATATTTTTTTTTATATTTCCATGCAATTCATAGCATATCATCCAACTGAAACCAGAGCTCTATCCACCGTACAGTCGTCCCTAAAACCGCACAATAGTATCATTCATCTCTAAACACTTGTTGTTGGCAAAATCATCGATAAACGATGAAGCCATAATTAAAAAATAAAATACAAGCAATGAAGCATTCCTTAGGATTTGGGGTGGCCAAAGTAAACAATCATATTTATCCACATTCGGAATTTGTCGCCACCAAAACGTATCCATAACTTTACGGTGTGGTTGCTTCCATCCTCACTTATGAACCAGTGTATTGAGCATCGATAGTTTATGGTTGACGCGCTCAATGCCCGATTGAGCTGTCAGCTGACTGCGCCCGCGCCAACGCGCCTTGAAGATGTAACGTACAGCGCATTGAGAGAACACCTTTTGAAATACGTTCGATATTTATATTCTGTGGTTTTGAAGTAGTGTGGGGTATTGATAAGTTAATTTAACGGTATATCTAGATTTATACCAAGGCTTGTCCATATAAATTAAGCGCTGACTTGCTCCCGTAGTAGTTACATTCCTACATTATAAGTCTTCCTAGTGGATAAGCGTCAATAGCCAATGGGTTAGACGGTCGCCCTTTTAACCAAGAGGTTTAAGGTTCGATACACACCCTGCGAAATAGTCTCATTATCATATTATGTCCACTCTAGTGTCAGAGTTTTTAAGTCGCCTTAAGGGCAACGACGTGGCTTAACGACCGTCACAGCCGGGACCGATAGCTTCAAGTGCCCATATTATGTATTAAGGTGAGCATATTCTTAACTCGAGTATTTAGCTTAATTGGAAATTTTAAAATGTAAGTGGTGGATGTAACGTGATTCCTGATACCTACCTTGGGTGATAGAATAATGAGAACGGTATCATTACATGCCTCTAAGCTACTACGTGCCAGTACAGTGCAAGCAACACATTTCTGACGACAGGATAACATTATCAACACAGCTCTCCTGAGCCGACGCCGGTGTAATATTGTAAATATTTATCCGCTTCTCGGCTCAGCACATTCTCGAGACACGCGTTCTTAGCTTCCTACTTAAAAATGTAGTATGTATCTATAATATACTTACGGGTGCGTACGCGCAAGTCTAAGTGGTAGAGTTAATAGTTCTTTACTTAATTATTTATACATGCAGACTACAGCAGCACTGTCCACTGCGTAAGTACTGCAGCAACTTCTGACTCACGAACATACCAACCTTGAGGTATGTCAAATTAAGTCAATACTAAACAATTTTTAAGCAGTGATAGCCGATTGGTTAAGCACGCGTCTTGCGGGCTACCAGGTCTCGGGTTCAAACCCCGGCTCGAACCTCTGGATTTTTCGAAATCTATGTGCGAATCATAATTTCTATATGATTATCACTTGCTTACGGTGAAGGAAAACATCGTGATGAAACCTGCATGCCTTAGAAGATTTAACTAATTTTCGAAAGACATGTGAAATCCGCCAACCCGCACTGGGCCAGCGTGGTGGATTATGGCCTGAATCCCCCTCGTGTTGTGGGGAGGCCCGTGCCCAGGAGTGGGACGTCAAAAGGGCTAAAATGATTTATTATTTATTATTAAACAATTTTTAACTTAAATCATGTAAACTGGACATAAGCGCTCGCCGTCTCGTTAAACGAGAATTTTCCTAATAAGTAACCTACAAAGTGCGAGCATTTAAAAAAGAATGTAATTATTTATAAATGTATAGTAAGGATTGTGTCATTAACATCGGTAAGACAAGTTTTGCCCGTAACAGGTTAATATAATGTATTAATCGGCAGACGTCACGCTGCGCGTGCGACACTGACTAACCGCACCTACACGCGATGAACTCGGATCGCACGTGCGGGTAAATAATAATCAGTTAATTGTATTTTCTCAACATTTATATTAAAAGGCTGTCATCCATCCATAGTAAAGACCCACAACCTTTTGCATTTTTTAAACTGGTAACTCTTTTTTATGTCATCTGTGCCAGAATCCATTTTACCTTGATTGGGCTAATTACTGATTATATTACAGAGAGGTTCACTCTATCCACTGACTAAAACCACTGAAATTCATTGGTTGAGGCAATGCTTGAAACAATGAAATGCGTTCTAACATTCACTTGTTATTATTATTTATGTATTTTGAGAAGCTATGAGTCTATGAGCTACCAGTTTTTTACTGTTAGAAATTAAATACCATCGGCTTTTTTAAGATTACTAGCAATGTGATCTTATCACGGTACTGGTATTTCCGTTAGCCCCTCCAGCTAAGCCTCACGTCAATAGCTTAATGGCCAGGATGGGGTTCGAACCTCTCAGCTACTAGAGCGGCCCCTCTAACCACTAGGCTATTGACGCCTTCTAGAATTAAAGCCATAAAAGTCGAGTTTCAAACGCCTTGAATGGACAGTGGAAAATATACAATTTTGCAAGTTATTTTCACAATCTATGTGAATGAGAATCGATTGGATAGCAGAGAAAACTATCAAGTACCTACACATATCCAGATCCCTATTTAATGCTCGTAGGCTAGGATGATTGTAATTAGAAGGCTTAGAATAATTTTATGTAACAGAATATTCGGTATATTCTATATTATTTTTCCTGGCAAATAACAAGAGTAGGTGAAGAGAGTACAAAATATATAGTCTAACTAGTTATTTTTGTACCTTTTTGTTTGACTCTAGTTTCAGTAAGGTAATGTTAGGTTTGCATCGGTTTTCGTGACAACTTAGCAACAATAACTAAATCAGATAATTCATTGTCATAAACCAGACAGAGTGATGTCTGATTATTAATTTTATTGTAACCAATTGACTTGAATGGCGTATGACTGGCCGCCATCTTATTTTTTATCTGTGCTAGGTGTTGACGCCCGCAGGTGCACGGATGTTGCCAGCCGCAAAAATAAATTCATTATAAATGATGAATGATGCGTTCACTTACACCGATCCGAGCGGAATTGCTTTTTTAGAATGGCGATACTGGTAAATTGAGCGGGAAAATAGAAATGTACGGAAAAAATGGTGGTGACAGATATTGAATAGATGTTTGAAATGTTCATAAAGTTATGTTACGAGTGTTTTTGTATTGTACCTATGCCGTCCGATGCTGAACAAAAAGCTTAAACCACCTCCTTTCTGAGAGCAATAAAATTACAATTACCAGCTAGAGTTACACATTAAAGTTTATAACAACACTACAAAGTAGATGCAGTTTATAACACACTTCATCTTATTTATTTGTATATATATAGATATTATAAATAAGGTAGCCGCACACAGTGGGAAAAGCTACTGTTGTCGGAACACATAGGTATTCCCATGGTTTACACGGAAAGTTTAATTTCTATCTCGAATGCGGAGGACATGCAAAACGGCGGCTTCCCGGACATTCCGTACCGAATGAATGGGGCATTCTTGTTAGAACATCCGTCCGTATTCCCTTGATTGTATCCTTGTATATCGAGTAATTCCCATGAAGTTCACAGTTAAAACATCAGCGAACAGATAGCCAGTGGATTTTGTACCGTATCTTCTAAAACAATGCACCGTTACGTTCATGTATATACGATTTTTTATTTAGGTGTATTGGATTTTTTTAAATCGCTTTGACATATACTGGAATAGAAAATAGCTGATAAATATTTTTAAAGAAGTATTATTTATTACTGTAAAGAAATATAAAATACGAAGCGCTTTATTTATACGTTCGAATCATGAAAGCGTTTATATGTATGCAGTGTTGTCATTCAAACGATAACAATTCGCTAACGAGCATCTATATTAATATCCGAAGTTGCCAGTCGTGACTGACGGCTGACTTAATAGTGGCAACCCGCCAACGCAGGCCTTAGGGATGTTATCAATCAAATACTATCGATATTGACTTGAAATCATATCGATACGACCACGGCCAACAAGAAGCGATACGAAAATTAATAGGTACATTATTTTTAACGTATTACCTCGAAAATGCCAGGACCATTTGGTCACCTTTCGGGATGTGCGTAACTCGAAACAATTCAGATCCGGTTCTGGTGGAAAAATTCAAGGAAAGGCTTAGGCCTTGAGGAGATTAGCTTAGGAGTAGCAAAGTACACAAATGACTAGTAAAAAAAATACAGTGCTTATCAATCACATTTCAACATTTCCTTGCTCAACCTTATCAAAATTATTCGTATAATATCCTTATCAAACTTATTACTTATTTTTACTAAACGTTTTGATATTACAGCAAATAAATTTATGAATACGATAAATCAACAATTCCATAAACATTTGCTTTAATTTTATAAGACTTAAGAATAACAGGAACTATAAAACTAATTTGTTGGCGTATTTTTGTATCTCTAATATATTCGTTATATTTTCTCAGAGGAGATTTTGATGTTTTGTAAATAAGTAGTACCTAAACGACACACATAAACGAGAGTTTAACTGAATGTTAACTCTCCAGTTAATGTTAACGGGCGGTTAACCGACGCACCTCATATCTGATTGTTATCGGGACAATCGTAAGATGATATCTAGCGAATGCATCGGGTGCAAGCGGTCACCGCAAACCATGAGGTCTTGGAACAAATTATAAACATTTGTTTTTTTGTTATTTGCATAATAATAACCAGAATGTTATGCGTCTAACGTCTATATTTGATTATTTACTGTTAATGTTATTTTAAATTGTCGGCTTTGCTTTAATTGGTATTTCGGTGTAATTGCCTACTGGTGCTGTTCCTTACTGGTGTACGCATATCAGCACTGCTATTGGGCTAATTTTATTAGGCCACGTTATTACCAAAAAATTAATCACGTGATGAACACAACTTATGTAACTCGTGGTTATTACGTGTTTAAACTTTTTGTAATACCTATTTAACGCTCCGTCGTTATTCTGTTTGTAGTTCGGGTCCTGTCAGTCTTCATAAAGCTTCCGCATATCACTGTCCTACGCTATGATGATACACCTATCGGATAATACAAAATGCTCTTAGTCCACAGCTTTCGCGCCGCAATTTATATGGGATGTTAATCGGTACTAGTACAGAATATATTGTGTTAATGCATTCCGATGTTTGTTAACGTGCCATCTCGGAATAATTGCAGCCGGGGTCCGGACAGACCGAGCGAGAATGTCTGTGTCATTATCAGATATTTTAATGGACCGGACTTACTAAAATCTATTAAATGCTAGGCTATATTAAAACATAATTAGGTGCCTACCTACCCAATCGATATTATTTATTCTTCGTTCAACTTTTTGTAGACGAAATGCGTTCATATATCTATCTAGATAGCATACACTTTCCAAGGTGAAAATACCATCCATCTTGAAAATTTTATCTTATAAAATATTAAATCCGTTTTGTGTGTAGTCTCAAGTCTCCTCCTAAACAGCTTGAACTTGATGATGTTTTTTTAAACTTATGGAGTTACCTGGCTGGTTCTTAGTCCAATCAAGATGGTCCTAGACCATCGAACGAGAAAATACGCAAGCGAAGCAACGGGCACAAGCTTTTAATGTTGCTTTTTTTTTTCTTCCAACTCCTGCTATTATTTCTTTCGATTGAATTCATGCGGGTTCCAAGCCAATTTAACTTTTCCACGGAACTCTTCGGTGTCAATTCTCGTTTACAGGAGTAACAGTGGTGGGAGTGTGTAGCGGAACCAGTCCCATAAAAAAAAGATTGTAAAAAAATAAAATAAACCAAAGCCTCTACAAATAGCCCTGATTTGCACACTTCCACTCAAACACGATAACGTCCACATATTTAACAGGATATTGCCTGGACTAATGAATTACTGAACTGGGAATGTATGCAGTCCGAGGCAGTCATCTTGATAGCCATAGCGCAGTCCTACTGCGATAACTTGTCAAAACCTGTCAAAATTGACATTGACATTGGCGCCAGTCTAGTGCGCTTAAATGGTCCATATTTTTATGATTACATTAAGTAGATTCGTCCTTATAAAAGTTGGAGAGCTGTAAATAAATAATTGCAATAAAAAAAATATATAAATTGTAAATAAATAATAGCATTCTCGGTACGTACATTAAGTAGTAGTATTTATTTACTCTCCAACTTCTATAAAGACGAATCTTTATTGGATATAGTTTCATAGAATGGAACTAACACACACATAATTATTTTCTACTTCTGCATACTAAAACCAACCCTACTTGAAGTGATTATACGAGTAGGTTATTTCCGGTCTAAAATAATACATCAAATTATACAAATAAATACAATTTAAGTGTATGTTTGTAATTTGAAAATAATAGTTTTTTGCAAAGTGAACAATTTGAAGGTGAGAATACAATACTTGATCTAAGTATATACGGTACTTACAACAAAACAAAACCTTTAGATTTTTGTCCTTTGTCTCTCTGTTTGTTCCGGCTAATCTCCGGAACAGCTGAACTGATTTTGACTGGACTTTCACCGGCAGATGTTATTATAACGCTTATGTAGGTACCATCTGCCAATAACTTGTAAATTAGGCGACTTTTATTTAGCTAGTCCAATCATAAATTAGATACTTACTTGTCAGCACACTGATATTGTTGTTCCTTCCCTTATATTAAGTTTAGCCCTCAACCTATAACCATGTGGGTGTATTTCAAAAAACTACAAATCGTATTCGTCAGTCAAATTCGTCGACCGACATACAACATCTATCCGTGAAATGTATATTTACGAAATAATTCCGAGCTTACAAACCCGCCAGTCGTGAGAACAAGCGTCCCTCGGTGCTCAGAGATAATATCCGCTATCGTTTAATATACTTTTATTGGAAGACTAGCTGTGCCCGCGACTTCGTCCGCGTGGAATATAATTGACAAAGTTTCATACAAACTTTCATCCCCTATTTTCTCCCCTTGGGGGTAGAATTTATCAAAATCCTTTCTTAGCGGATGCCTACGTCATAACATCTACCTGCATGCCAAATTTCAGCCCGATCCGTCCATTGGTTTGGGCTGTGCGTTGATAGATCACTATGTCAGTCAGTCACCTTTGAGTTATATATATTTAGATTACGCTAAACCACCCTCGCTACATTGTCTGTGGAACGCTAATCAACCGTAGATGATAATACACGGAACTACCGAAATATGTTGAATATTTAAAGTTACAAATTATTTTAGTAATCATTTAAAGTAGCTCTTAAGTTGAATGCACATTATTGTTGTATTATATTCGTACGGTGCACCAATCCTTCAGTAAGTAATTTTTAGTGGGTATACCAGTTATTAATACGAATACCTTCACGATAGAGATTGCCATTTCATTGCTATTTAATGCTATTGTATGATTGTAACGAACCATTATTTTTTTGCAACAATATTACCTATACGTTTCTAATTATTATTACATGTTTGTTCAATTTACAAAGCGATAGTAGCTCGTGAAAGCTATATACACCTAATAGTAATTAAATAATCACCCCACCAGCTGCAATCAACCCAAGTGGGTCTAAATCGTAAGCAAAATTGCTCGATCGAGTTATCAAATTAACAGGAAATCGCTTCCTTCTGCATTCCTATTGGTGCGGCCCGTGAGCCAATGGACGGCGTGTGCACAAGCGCGTATCAACTTCCTTGAACGAAGAGAAATGGGCTCCAATCCAGTGAATACATACAAAAAGTGTACAATACATTTCCCTCCTTTGGCGTAAACTGCAATTAAAAACATGAATATTTATTTATGTGCTATCGCCTGATCGCGTGGCGTATGACAATTAAATCCTTATCGTGGGCATCAGGAATATAAATGTCTATATTTAGCAATATTCTTATTTAGTGTCTAATGTAGGTACTTAGCTGCCACCTAACTACAAACTAACAGAATACTCGTACACTCACGCTTTAGAATGTCAACGGTTTTGGCTGTGAGTCTGCACAAATGCCTCAACGCGTGCCCTACAATGCTCTCTCTATTGCTTCCTTATTCAATGGTACGACCATTTCGAATGCCTGAGCCCTTTTTCATGATAATACAATCCATTGACCAATCCTTTATTTTTATTATTAAAATTGAGTAGACACCATCGTAGTTAAATATTTAAATACATATAAAATAGTGGGCGGAAACGTAGATCGAGCTGATTTAACCGAAATTGTCGGTTTATGATTAAGAGCCTGCCTCACATCCTCAGATTATATTCTACAACTAAATAGGTATATAACATATAATTAAGTCGGCATACAAGCTTACGACCGCCTCATGTTAAGCAGTTACGCGTAGGCTACAGACAGTGGCGGATTTACCAGCAGGCTGAGTAGGCTGGAGCCTAGGGAGGCAGATTTTTGGGGCGGCAAATTTGGGGACCGGTTTTTTTTTGCTTCCTCATATAAATCAAAAAGATTTCTGAATGATGATTTTCTGATGTTTTAAAGAGATAACTCTGCAACAAAATTTGACGATGCCTATTTTACGTGAAAATTCAACGATATTTTTGGATTGCAAAAATAATCTAGGATATGACAATTGTAGCGGCAAAAACTTGACAGCCTATACCTTGCAAATTTGTAAATCCGCCACTGGCTATAGATGCTTGCGATACCAAAGGCGTTGTCCGTACGTAGCTGGCCCGAAGGAGAGTGGCACAGAGGGAGTGGAAAACCAAACATAGCATAACATACATCATTAATTCTTTCATTTTCATCTAACAGAGACGCCACTTATCTATCTCTCTATGTGGATATAATTTAGGCCTTTTGACATCCCACTTCTGGGCACGGGCCTGCCCTCACTACGAGGGGGATTCAGGCCGTAATCCAGTGCGGGTTGGCGGAAAAATGGTTAGATTTTCTAAGTCCTGCAGGTTTCCTCACGATGTTTTCCTTCACCGTAAACGAGTGATAATCATAGGTATAGAAATTATGATTCGCATATAGATTTCGAAAAGCCCAGAGGTGCGAGCCGGGGTTTGAACCCAGGACCTGGTGCCCGCAAGACGTGTGCTTAACTAATCGGTTATCACTGCTGTTGCAATATTAAAAATAATAATATCAACTCATATCGATGCATTAAACTCGCTATTTAATCGCAAGCCCCGGGAACCACGATCGAGAGCCTCTATCCGCATTGTATCTATTACATTGTAACATTTATTAACAACACTACGAAATTAATGGTAATGTTAGCCGCAATGGAAACTTATTTACCATTTTATACGCATTTGTCCTCCGCACATTAACATAATAAAATTATTTAAAACCTAAGTAGGCAGTTAATTTCTTATGCTGTATACATTATTCCAATTTCATAGATCCACAATCAATATAATGGCAAACGGTATGATATTACTGTAGTTTGAATAAAACTAGTATTCCCGTTATAATGGTCGAAATTCGACCATAACTCATTAAAATTTTAATTTTAAACTTTATTAAGGTTTTATTGTCAAAGACTATTTGATAATAAAATGATATTGTATGGCAGTCCCGCTCTCCAAAAACTTTCACCGTTTGTCAGTCAGACAATCAGTCGGTGTGGAAGTTACAAATGAGTGAAATAATAATTAATGGTAGTGTGTATGTTTTATTTATTGATTTTAATGTATTTTTAAGGATTATATTTATTTTTTTGCATTCTGCACTCCTCTATATACAAGGTGAAACATAAAGGGTATACAATTTTTTCTGTAACTTAGCTTTGTAAATCGTAAACTATCAGCTTTGGAG
This sequence comes from Notodonta ziczac, assembly GCA_918843915.1. Classification (NCBI taxonomy): domain Eukaryota; kingdom Metazoa; phylum Arthropoda; class Insecta; order Lepidoptera; family Notodontidae; genus Notodonta; species Notodonta ziczac. The sequence goes on along the minus strand of OU974044.1, from coordinate 10,994,778 downwards.
GAAACTTGAAATACAAAAGGTGTTACAGGGATATAGCTGTTGACAGATTTCATAAGTCTACAAAACCTTTAGTACTTCAACTGTCTCACAAAACAGTGTTAAGTTGTAAAAAAAATAGTATACCCTTTATGTCTCACCGAGTATAACCTATAAGTTTGCCAAATTTCATACTCCTCCGTCTGCGCAATTTTCATATTAAGAGGTTGAAAATCCTACTTAATATTATAAATGTGAAAGTTTGTGAGTGTGGATGTATGTATGTATGTGTGTATGTTTGTTACTCCTTCACGCAAAAACTGCTGAACGGATTTGAATGAAATTTGGAACACAGATAGTTTATAACCGGGATGTTAATATAGGATACTTTTTATCCCGATAATCCCGAAATTTTTGTTACGCTAAATACTACGCGGACGAAGTCCGTGGGCACAGCTAGTTATTCATATTTCACAAATCCATAAATTTATTAGTTCATACGTTGGTTTTGAAAAAAAAATGTATGGTCAATAGCCCAACGATTTAGGATAAAATAAACACAGAATCATGGGATATTTTTAAAAGTTGGCCAATGGTTGTTGCATGTGTGAACACCGTAATTTATAAAGCGTAATACTATCCTCGTAATTTACATACGGCACGTAAAAAAGCGTAAACAAAACGGTTGCGAGTCGCGTGCTGTACTGCAGTCAATTACGTACTCGCTTAATAAACGGCTTATAGCACAATTACTGGTGGGAAACAACAATATTTCATATTTAACTGTTGCATTAAAAACCATCATTTAATTTAAAATGAAAAGTAAACAATATATATTATTATCGAATCGGAACGCTGAGAATATACGGCAAAAACTCAGCAATCTTGTGTTTTTTTTCATATTAATCGTAGATGCGTATATTTAATAGAAAACCAAGTAGGTATATCGGAATATAAAACAGCTCCTGTGCGTTGTTAATCGAGATAACCAAGAATTAAATTAAGTATTCGATTACGTTATTATTGACCATAGATATTTGAGATGTTGCATAACCTATAATAATAATTATTATTATTTAGGACTCCTTATAAATCCTACTAATATTATAAATGCGAAAGCTTGTGAGTGTGGATGTATGTTTGTTACTCTTTCACGCAAAAACTACTGAACGGATTCAAATGAAATTTGGAACACAGATAGTTTAAAACCGGGATTAACACATAAAATACTTTATTTCAGTCTTCGCGGACAAAGTCGCGGGCAGAAACTATTCTTGTATATTGAAATAAAACTATTTTTACGGATTATATCGCGTTTATTTTTACTTTTTATGTTCCCGACGTTTCGGCTGCTTTACAGCAGCCATGGTCACGGGGGGACTGAGGTGTTAGACGTCCTGATGTCATAGTTAGTAACTGGGTACCCTCATATTAAGTTGTTGTTTGCGGTCCGATCCACGCAGAAAGTGCTCACAGTGTCTCGAGGTCTTGCAATGGTACACTTGGTTTTGGATTTAATTATATTAATTACTGGATCCCAAGTTGGTGGTAGCACGTCAGCTATGTGAAATGATGAAACACCGGCGCTCCACGAAGTCTGCAATCTGTGAACATGTACAGGACCGCACCCGCCATTATATCAGATTTGATAAACCACAGATCCTCGCAAAAGAACACCGATTCCGACCAAGGATGATACGTGAGGCCATTGAAATTAAAAAACATCCAAATTTCAATAGGGAAGATGGCTGGGTGCTACCACCAACTTGGGATCCAGTAATTAATATAATTAAATCCAAAACCAAGTGTACCATTGCAAGACCTCGAGACACTGTGAGCACTTTCTGCGTGGATCGGACCGCAAACAACAACTTAATATGAGGGTACCCAGTTACTAACTATGACATCAGGACGTCTAACACCTCAGTCCCCCCGTGACCATGGCTGCTGTAAAGCAGCCGAAACGTCGGGAACATAAAAAGTAAAAATAAACGCGATATAATCCGTAAAAATAGTTTTATTTCAATGTGTAGTATTCGCGTAAATATAAGAAATCAATATATTCTTGTATATATAAACAATCGACTGCCAAATAGAGATTAGAAAATATAAACATAATAAAATATAAGTAATTAGTTTCTAGACTGCCCAGGACTTCGTGTCTGCGTGGACTTGATCCAGGTTAAAAACTATCTAAGTGAAAAAATTTCATTAGAATCCGTTCAGCCGTTTATGCGTCATTAAGTAACAAACATACAGACATTCACATTTATAATGTTTGTAGGATTTTGGGCCGGTGAATCAGCAATCTTATACCAACATTGAAGTCGTCAGTCATGACGGACAGTCATCAGGCTCGAGATCGAGCTAGTCGACCTAATGATCGAGGAGCTAATGACGTAGCTACTAGATCTTGTGAAAATCGCTGGGAGCGAGGCAGGATGTCCGAAATGCGTTCATGGCACGCAACGAACGAGATACATCGACTTATACAAATTGTACTTAATATATGTCACCTATAAATGAATATATACTAAAAACAGGATAATTTTGTTTCCTTCCAAGAAAAAAACGAAAACTCTTATCCTACTAATATTATAAATGCGAATGTTTGTATGTTTGTGAGTGTGGATGTATGTTTGTTACTCTTTCACGCAAAAACTACTGAACGGATTCTGATGAAATTTGGAACACAGTTTATAACCTGGATTAACACATAGAATACTTTACTTAAGTCTACGCGGACGAAGTCGCGGGCAGAAACTAGTATTATTATAATCATAGTCAGATAAGATTTTTTTTATATTTATCGCTACCGTTTATAGATAAGTTAGTAACATAAAAATTTAAACTTCTTCCATAAAAACACTGAGAATAAAAAATGACATCCACAAAATATTTTTGTAGTTCCTACTACTTAGTATTCTTTATAGTATTTTCTACTAAACGATTCCTTCTCAATTCAATAATTCAGATTGTGTGTGCGTCCAACATAAAAACAGTAAAAAAATCGTAGAAAATCCCTCATTACGGTCCGTTAGTTACGTTTATTCATTAATTGAGTCAAGTCGTATGGCCATTTCATATAAAGTTAACAACAATATATTGACTCCGATTGATATGATCCCCACGTACCGACGACCGCACGTAATTAAAGCAACACTTTAACCCATCGTATAAATTCGTATTCCTACACACATCGGGTTTAGTTTTTACACATGGCGTACCGAGCTTCAAATCAAAGCTTTATGTATATGTCGCAGCCAACTAGCTTAATTTGCCGTTCAATTAACAGCCTAGCCACTTTACTAAACAGCGCCGTTCAACTAGTGGTCTGAATGATATTCAGCCATTTGATCAAACAGCTAGGCAAATGACTTGGATCGATGACGGTTAATTACTTGCCTAGCCGTTTATTTACTTGCCTAGCCTGTTCATTTCAATTTAGTTACACTTTCTGCCACATAGCGCCAAAACACACCAAACTGTCAATATGGCGTCGGCAACAAACAACTTGATGGAATAATTTTATTAGGTACTTAGGTATTCAAAAAATTCAAAAAGAAATTGTTTAGATCCACCGAACCTACTTGCCGGGTGGGATTTCTGTGGGGTCATAAAAAAATAACCCTAACCTAAACCCATCCGGGTCGCTCTGCTTGGGTAGTATTTAGAAAAAGTTTTGTAGTACTTAAATATCAACCAGTTGCCGAAGCATTAGCCAGCCAGTTTATTAAATATTGTAACAGACGATACGGCTGAATATCATTTAGGCCGTTAGTTGAACGGCGCTGTTTAGTAAAGTGGCTAGGCTCATAATTGAACGGCGAATTAAGCTAGTTGGCTGCGACCTATATATGCTGCAGCTTCATTCATAAGATAAACACGACTACACGTTTGCCATACGTTTAGACCATATTCGGGCGCCAAACACGGCCAGAATCCTACAAATGTATGGACAAACGATGTTGTATTTGCCGAATGAACGCACAAGGTGTGTAGGGGAGCAACCACCCTCCATGCTATGCAGCTAACCACCCCTCCCTCCCTGCGGTATGTCCATGTTCCTAGCCATGTTCACAAACCAAGGGAATTTTCATCATTAGCCACTATTAACCACATTTAAAGTATTAAAACAATATTACATTTTTGCATTCACAACAGCAAAAAGCTCACTGCAGCTACAACTTCCCTGACTTATTTACAGACGGTACAATGGTAGGAAATTGAAAAAATATACACGACTTAATAAAACCACTAAGTAACTAGCCACTCATTTATTTGAAATACAAAATCGAAAACTAATTATACTGCATCCCTTTCTAACTCGGCTAACTAATATGGACGTAACTTCGCATTGTGCAAACTAACGACTCGCTACTCGTCTAATGAATCGACTCATTATCGATTCGATCAATTAAGGATGTCCGAGAATCGATAAATCACGGTCGTACCAGACTTTGATGAGTCCTGTACCTAATAAAGCAATTCATATATATAGATTTAAGGGACTATAGGTAGGTATTATAGGTAGTTTTTCTATTAAGAAAACGGTAGAGTTCTTTATGTGTTGTATTTAAAATAACATTACGTTCTAAATATCAAACTTTACATAAGTTAAAAACACGTTATAAAGCCAAATACATATTTAAAGAAAATGTAACGTATTATAAGGCTATATACATAAGAGCTTGACGCGCGAGCAAGCGTCTGATAAAATTACCGATGTCCATGGCTGTCGCCGCGAATCGCGCGGTCACGCGGCGCTCGCGCAGCCGCTCGTTAGTCGCGATTTATTCGCGTTACTGTCGACTCACGGCGGGTTATTTATTATTTTACCAGCTTTTAACTACTAATACATACGGATTTTCTTAAGCATTCTATATGCCTCCTGTACGATGCCCGCTAGAGACTGAAAACTTCATATTTAAGTCTGGAAAGCGTCCCTATTACAACTTTACTTTAGTGATTGACCGATAAACGGATATTTATTTGGGGAAAAAGAACATACCTGGCACAATATTCATATATCAGAATAAAGGAAGTAAATTAAATACTGCATACTACACTTTGTATTTTGCTGAACAGGCCCGCCCAAATACCGTATTGAGATTTGATCGCATCAGGGATCGTGCGGACTGTTGCTAAACAGTCATGCGGAAGCGATGCACATCCTTGGTCCATGAAGTGCGGGCCAGCTCCAATAGTATCTATCCAAAACAGCAGACAGGCTAGACTGTTATTTCATTGTGTATTGGCCATTACTAACATAATTTTAAGTACATTATGTTACTAACCTCGTGAGTCATGGTTACTCCAAAATAAATTATTATTAATCATGATTGGATTATGGCCTGAATCCCCCTCGTGTTGAGGGGAGGCCCGTGCTCAGGAGAGGGACGTCAAAAGGGCAAAATTATTTATATAATTATTTATTTATAATGATTGCTCTCGGACCGTAATACAGGAGTCGTGTCTACTAACTCTCCTGAATATTATGGTAATCCGATAGACAAACAAACACCTATTCAGCATCGACGCAGCTCGCTAGATTTATTCGTGGCAGATCAATGGTGAATTTGTTAGAATTAGAATTGTAACGTGAGCGCGCGCGACACCCACGACTCTATGTTGCTAAGCGATGGTGGTCGGGAAAAGGGCTTACATTATTATAGATAGATACCTATACAGGAGGGATATGTATATAACAAGACAACGTAAACAGTTGAACTGATTTAGAACATCATATTCTCATCAAAATTGGATATATACTAAGAAAATCTAGCTCTATGATTCTATAGAAGAACCAAGAATTATTAGCAGAGCTCTTACAGGCGAGAGAGAAACATAGATATGCATTTAACTACTGAACGTAAGGGCTCTATCTTCTTTGAACTTTCTTGGAACCATTGAATACGTGATAAGAGTTCATTACCTGCCGCTGAAAACAAGTTTTTTTATGGTGGTTAACTATATTTAATAATAATTATATAGGATCATAAATATCCCGCCAGGAATGACTTTGAGTGAACCAAGCCTTTAACCTAAATAACAAAGCTTTTACAGAGAGCCAATCTAAAGTATCAGATGTACAGTTAGGTGCACAAATGCCATTACAGAAAAATGCATCTTGTTTGTGGTTTCCGATCCAATACGATAATGAGGTAGCAATAACAATTTCCAGTAAAAATACATTCAATACGCAGGGCTACTACGCAACTGCAATTGCTGTCAAATTAGCAATAGAATTGCATTTGTCGCCACTATTGCAATGTCCCACACTCGGGACAGAATAATGTTTCCGTGAAACCTGTCAAATTAAGTTTCGTTTAGTCCATGTACCAAATAGTGGCCGTAAGGAATACGGCATTTCAAACGGTGTATTTCTCCAGTACCTGAATCAAAATCACATCTAGGAATTCGAACAGAAAGAAGAAAAGAATTACTTACGCCGCTCATTATATCTACAACCTGAAATAAAGTAACTTCGCGATACCAATTATTCTTCGTATTCTGTACCAATGTTGCTTATTCCCTTACCAGGCGCGTTACTCGCGCACATGACTTATAATTATCCACTGCTATATATCACTAGGTTTTTTCACAATCGCGTGAGTACGCGTTTGCAATTGATTCCTAGCGTTCACGCGAGATTTCCACTCGTCAATTGCGTGGCAAAAACGCACTTCACCATTTACGCGGCTTGGTACGTCTGGCGCCTTATTACCGACCCCCCGCCCCTCGCCCGCTGCTCCACCAATCACAGTAATCTATTCGAAATTAGAACTTCACGCGCGCGATTACAATCCGACGCGGTTTGCGCGGGAATCGGCGGACGCCATGTTTGTTTTTTATTACGTTCCGTACCACGCGACATCGTTAGTGTTAGAAAATATTTCAAACACCAATTACGCTATCAGTCGAGACGGTATCTTGGATGGACATGAAGGTGATGCTACAGATGTTTTTTAAGTTCCCTTTGCTTTGAGCGCTTTGCAGCATTCATAGTCACAAGTAAACTGAGATTTTGGACGTCCTTATATCGATACAGAAGGTCTCCTTGTAATTTTGTTATTCAAAATCGGCAAAACATGTCCGTTACATAGTAATTAGTAGTGGATCGGTAGACTGGTTCCCATAAGCCGATGTAAAACGGCACGTCAGCAGGCTCGCATGTAGGAGAAAAACGTTGAAGCGCGTGTTCGGATCGTGACTACATCAGTCAAATCTACGTTTGATATTCAGGGGATAGCATTCGTTACGACAGCGCGTGCGACCCTCATACATAATATAGATTACTTGCTGAATATGTTAAACCTTAATGCGAACATAACGGGTTTATGTTAGCTGATGTTTTTATTAGCGGTTATTTCAACAAGAAATTGTCTGAGTATAATAATTTTAGAAATACTCGTGCTAAGTAAATGCTATTTTATATTAGTAAGGTACCTACACTGTAAGCAGATTGTAAATAATAAACGCCTAATCAGATTGCAAGTGACATCACTAAAATTCATAACGCCTCCTGTCTAAATAAACTTTTCCTGACGCAATCCAGACAAAACTAAGAAAGTTAAGTCTCAAACAAAAGGCCTCCAGTTACAACATTATTAACTAACATAACGCAATGTAATATTCGCACACAGTCGTAATTAAGCCAACAACCAGGCTTCCACAATCAAACCGTTTGTCCTGCCCTCTACTCGCTATACAGCTAACCATAACTAGGTAATTTACCGTCCCACTAAACAATAAAGAGACTTATTGTGATATCAATAACGTCACAAAATCAGTTCATAGTAGCCAAATTAACTGTGTTTAAAATATCCGCAAAAGGCGTTCCAAATCACACAGCAAGCGTTGCGTTTAGTCCACACAGACAATGGTAATAAGTGCGTGGAAAGGAACGTTAGGATGACAGGTTACAATATGCACTTACAGAATCATGCTATTGTAATGTTTGTTATGATGAGTTCTCCTTATTGTAATGTCAGTTTTGCAAACTTTGTAGGGTGTTGTCTAATTTTGTACATATTTGGAAACGTGGCATGGCATAATGGTTGTGGTATTCCGCTGTCAGCATTTCCATGGATTATTTTGCGTTTGACAGCTAGGTACTAAATCATCGACATAGTACTTCAAATTACATGATGATCTTTTTTTGAAAGAAATTTGCCTATCGCAACGCGTATTGAAGCAATATTATTTTTAACTAGCTGAGCCCGCGACTTCGTCCGCGTGTAATTTAACTGAATAAAAATTTCGGAATCATTCATCCCCTATTTTATCCCCTTGGGGAAAGAATTAATCAAAATCCTTTCTTAGCGGATGCCTACGTTATAACGTCTACCTGCATGCCAAATTTTAACCCGATCCGTCCAGTGGTTTGGGCTGTGCGTTGATAAATCACTATGTCAGTCAGTCAGTTACCTTTGAGTTATATATATTTAGATATAATTATAAACATTTTATATATTTTTCATTTTTTTATATATAGAATGGTGATTCTGAGCTTAAGAACAGATTGCATAAATTATCTAGCAACTTGTCGCTTGCTTCAGTCGTAAATTAAGTCTAAGATAACATTTTCTCATTTCAAGCTTAAATAAAGTAGAACTGACATCATGTAAGTAGATGGCAACTGCTTATTTGTTGATAGTGCTACTGCTGTGATTATAATTGCTACATTTATTCAATCTGCTTTTATAGGCTCCATAATTGCGTGTTTGTATTTACTCGTATGCTCATAATTATTTCCTATTTTGGTGACAACATAGTAATGCTCTATCTAGAGATTTAAGAACAATGAGTAGTAATAAATAATATTATGTAGTGAGGATACTTAAGAATTAGATTCAGATGTGAAAGAAGACACAAGGGAGTCGAGAGCGTTGGCGTAGTGGCGGCATGACGGCATTTGAGCGCGTCATGCCATTTGCATTTGCCGTGACGGCAACCTTGTATTACTCCTTGTATTACTAAAAAATCACCCGTAGTGTGTGTAAAAAATACCTAACAAAAAATAATAATAAATTTTATGACGAACTGTACATGATCTGAAAAATTCCAACTAGTTCTGAACGCGACATCCAACCGCGCACAATTGGCATGTAAAATAAAGGATGACCATATACAGCGCAACAATTGCGGATATTCCGCGCGGGTGTCGCGGCAACGAGCGGCAATGGGACAATTTGGCCGCGACGGGCCGGTAATGGTGAACTATTACTATTTAATAAACGCGTGGTACAAGTATACGTGGATTCAGTATTTATGTTCACACAAGAATGTAGCGTATTTCGTGAGATACGCCAATCATCGCGGTAGAGTCGCCGTGTTATTATTAAAGACTAGCTGAGCCCGCGACTTCGTCCGCGTGGAATTTAACTTAAAATCAACCCGCTCCCGCGTTCTGAGCCCGTGCGGCAGGACCCATTTTTTCATATTTTGTTTTTCTAAAATAAAAGTAGTCTGAGTTACTTATAACATCAGCTATCTACCAGTGAAAATCCCGTCAAAATCGGCCCAGCCGTTTCGGAGATACTTTTTGATTTCATGTGTTTTTATTTTTTACGCGGAACCCTAATTGTTTTTCTAAAATTAAAGTAGCCTAAGTTACTCCTTATAACATCAGCTATCTGCCAATGAAAGTCCCGTCAAAATCGGTACAGCCGTTTCGGACATTACCCAAAACAAACACACAGAAAGACAGCCAAAAAAAAAAAACGCGTTTTTGCTATAGGTGTCGTATGTACTTTCATATGCATTTAGTTAAAAGGTGTTATTTTGATATTACAAACAGACACTCTAATTTTATTTATTTTTATAGATAAACACGTGGCGATATCATGATAATATACATAGGTACCTACCATGTATACAAATATACCTGCCTGCTGAGTTCCTTGCCGGATCTTCTCATTCGAGGTCGCAATTAAGGAAGAAATTAAAAATGGCCATAATATAAGTGCGCCCGTAGACCTAAACAATGGAATTCTGGATCTATGTAGTAGGGAGCGAGCCATTCTCAAAAGTGCATCGCGTTTTTTGTGGTTCTAAATCGTTTAACAAAATGTACCTTCCGCAGGGAAAATGTTCCTCCCTCAATAGCTCACTTTCATAGCTGCAAAAGTTCTCAAAACTAAGTTCCTAATCAGTTTATACCTTGCCCCACACAAAAGTTTCTATTACAGTTGTCCATATCAGGGTGTGATGGGCGCATTGTGCGTGCGCCGCATTGCCGCGGGAACATGCGCGGGCGCCGCGGAACGCGCTGTTGATTTATAGATCTTAACTACGCGGTATTGTTTAGGGAAATATTAAAGTTTTTTTTTAAATTATATCTTCGTCTCATGAATAGAACACTCTTTACAAAATATTGTTTTAGTCCCTCAATATAAATAATACAAGATGGTTTATGGATTTAACAGTTACACATCTTTAATGTACATTATTAAGCCTTCACAAACCGCTCATAGATACATAAGATTTTATGACGGCGACTCTGGGTTTTTTTAAATATTCGACATAAAGTCTCGATTTACAAACTACACACTCTGAGGTTACTAGGTGCATACATACCTATGAGCACACATAGGAATTAGTGTCTTGCTCTAATAAATATATTGGCCACCAACCCGGAATAGTGACGGAATAGGAAATGCATTAGACAGTGCATTTGCATCAATGCAGTATATCGAATGAATTGGATTCATCGATTCAACATAGTATCAACACTATATGACATAGATATTACAAGTTAAGAATACCGTTGTTTCCTATTGATGAATGGAATTTAGTTATTCGAACTTTAAAAAATCATTAAATAGTCTTAATCGTATATTATGATAATTGATTGGAAAAAGGTCATGTTTCTTAAAAAAATCCTATAAATATCAATCGTTTTATGTGCATCGATGGTACCAAACGATTAAATAATCGATGAATTCACTTCTTATTGATTAACTATCGAGTTTAGCATTCTCAGTACCTCGTACAACCTATGTATCCTTGGCAAGGGCAAACAACTTATTAACAGGTTTTTTCACACCGACGACGGCTTCATCCTACACAGTAATTGTCCATATAAGTAAGTCCAGTTTACTCGAGTCTCGACTTTGGACATTAGAAAAATCCTAGCAAGCGTGTTGTTCGAATTTAAGTTTTAAGAGGAAATAATTAAGGTTCTCTTTAGATATTGCAGTACGGGCGGATATATTGTCTACACATAACGATCAAATAAAATTTGACACATCTTAAAATATTTTTGTCTTCCTTGTGCTAAAGGACCTTGGAAAGGACGGCAATACATTAAGTTAAGTCAAGTTTGTATAAATGAGAGGCGCGTAAGTGTAAACTCTAGTCCTGTCTTAATTCACATTACATAACACCAAACCCAGAGGCAAGTTGTTATTTATGAATTTACATTTATGCTCTCGAACAACAAAATAGAAGCTCAGAAGTGTACTAACAAGATCTCTGCAACTCGCCTAGGGCGGTTTTCATTGCTGCCCAGGACCCTCCACCGACGTAATGATACATTGCTGAGCTGACCTTTGAGCCTGCGCTATTAACAGTATATAAACTTTGATTGGTATGTTAGCTCTCCTAGTTTAGCTGTAGAGTCTTCTTTCTGGGGCCATCCGCCAAGTTAGCTTTATTATATCCGTCGTGGCGAATTTCCGAGACAATTTCTTCGTAATGTACCCTCTGCGGCACCCATAATATAATCGTTGCTTAATTCCGACCATAACGCTACCCTCCGAAAAACCAAAGCCAGCCGTTCTACTATAATCTTCACCCATCCAAGGAGCATCGAGCTTAAATTCAATTAACGTAACGTAAATCGTCGAGCAATGGAGTGAACACGGAGTGAATTGACAACCAAAGAGAATCAAACAACCTCCTCGATATTGAAAAAAATACTGGCCTCCTAGATTGTGTTCTGCTTAAAATTTTAAACATTTGTCTATGGTCTGATTTTGATGTTTGAGTGACATGCGAAGACCATCGAATTGTTAATTTATTATTGGAAATCCGTAAAAAGTCATGGGATTCGGGGATTATCCCAAGGAGTACGATCCCGCTGCTCATGGGCCGTACGACCCGGCCCGCTACTACGGCAAACCTGACACTCCGTTCGGGCAAGTGAAACTTAACGAGCTGGCTGCTTGGATCTCCCGCAGGAATAAGTCGCCGCCGGCAATCGCCGGCGCCATCAGCCGAGGTATTCAGCGAAATTGCGAATAAAAATAATAGTTTTAATACTTTATAGCTCAAACGCGCTTTTAACGCGACCTTAGGTACTTAGCTACCGAGAACAACTGCTTGGCATGATAGTGGTTCGAGCGTAGGCCGCTCGGCTCACTACATCAGATTGCGGGTTCTGATAAGGACAAATTTCGGAAATTGCCTTTTCGTAATTTGTCTTGGGGGAAACTTATTTTAAACCTTTGAAATCGATGTTGGAAATGAATTAAGTAACTTAAAATTTCTGTATTTTTGCAAATTTTTATATCAAATTTAATTTCCTCCCCTGGTCAGGGTGCCACTGAGATCACCCCCAGTCTATCTATTTTACGGTTCCCAGGACGAGGGGACAAGGCTAAAATGACCTTCAATAGCCTGGCAGTTATGTACCGTAGATAGTACCGTTTAATTATGATGTCCCCAGCCTGGTGGAGGTGGCAGCACAAGTACATGCAGCCCAAGAAGGCGAGCATCGCTCCCTACTTCCAGGTCCTGGTCGCATCCATGGCGTTCTTCTATGCCATCAACTACGGTAGAATGAAGCACCATAGAAACTACAAGTACCATTAAAATAATTTTCAACAATGTTGAATTTTATATCAGGTTGCCTTTGTGCTGAGTAGCAACATAATACTGCAATAAAATGTTTGTGAGAGTTAGTATATTATTATGGACAAATTATTTTGTTTTAATGGTGTATAGGTAATAACAATACCTTTGATATTGCAAGTATCAATATACTGTGTGTAAGGGGCATTGTAGTGAAAACGGATACCATAGATTTATGAATTACTAGCTGTGCCCCCCGACTTTGTCCGCGTAGTATTTAACGTAACAAAAATTTCGGGATTATCGGGATAAAAAGTATCCTATATGTTAATCCCGGTTATAGACTATCTGTGTTCCAAATTTCATCCAAATCCGTTCAGTAGTTTTTGCGTGAAGGAGTAACAAACATACATACATACATACATACATACATCCATCCACACTCACAAACTTTCACATTTATAATATTAGTAGGATGCTCAATTTTTTCAGCAATTTTATATCGATTTTAGCGTGTAATAAGTAATTTTTTTAATCTATTTTGATGTGATTTTAAATAAGTAAATAAAAAAAACATTTTCAGACATAAAACTGAAATGTAAATGTTTTAATTAACAATGCAGTCAGTGCAGTCATTTACAGTTCGGTGAAAATATCGACATAAATTTAAACTCTGGGGAGTCCAGAATCAAGAGTTGTATCAAAGGTATTCTCGTTACGATGCCTCTTACTCTGTATATAGGCTACAGTAACAGTTTAACATTAAACTAGTCGTAAACATGTATGCCGATTTTGTTATATAAAAAAACTAGCGGCCCGCCCCGGCTTCGCACGGGTACGTTATTATTCGAGTTTTAGTAAGGATCCCTAATTTTTTTGAAAATATATTATAGCCTATATCACCCGGGGATAGTGTAGCTTTCCAACAGTGAAATAATTTTTCAAATCGGTTTAGTAGTTTCGGAGCCTATTCATTACAATCAAACAAACAAAGTTTTCCTCTTTATAATATTAGTATGATAAAACAAACTGTAGCACTACACAACAGTACAACCTAGGAAACTAGAGAGAGAGTGACCCCACTAAGCTGCTTTGCTTTGCTTTTATCAAACTTGGATAGCGGGAGTATCTCTAAAATTCAATAATATATTTCGATGATTCTTTAACATTATCTACCTATGTGTAAGTACTTATGATTTAATATAATAAAATGTATAAAAATCTGAAAAAAGTCTTCTACCTTCCCGTAAGGTAGCGCGAGCTTTTACGACTAATGAGCCACACTGACTGAGCCTCGCGAGGTTGCTCGCTCAGTCAGCCAGTAGGCAGTACACCGCTAATGCTAAATATGAAATTCACAGATGAGATGCTACCAAGATTTTGAACATTTGCTTCTAAAGTGAACGATCGATGAACTTGGTCACATAAATAAAAACAATGCCGTCCAGGGACGTCCGAAAGATGCGCAGCTTTATAGTATAAAGCGAAGGGCAGCTGCTACTTTGAATACCTTTATATATCGTGTAACGATGCTGACGTCATCGTGTAACGCTACTGACGCTAAGCACGGATAGGGTGGCCGCGCGGCGAGCGCCCCACACGTCCGTATAGAAGCTTCGCTCCAAAACAATAATAATTAAAATAAACCATACATGTCCCATGAAATTAATATCGCATTAATCTTACATTTTATCGGAAAAATAACCTGGTCCGTTTAACCCGTTTACGGGTAACGGGTAATAAGGCCGGCGCACACGGCATTATGTAAATAACGAGCGGAATTACATCGTAATGGTACGGTACGGTAATAGCCGAGATTACAGTGTGCATGTGGCCTTAAAAACTTCTTGCCCGTGTCAAGCGTGTGATTTAGATAAAATATGCTATAATAACAGGAGTGGTGGAGCGGATGTCGTTGAGTTGAATGCGATTAATTAAATTAACTAAACTCACTCATTAGGACAGTGGACCCAACCCAAGATTCCGATCCGGTCGTAGACCTAAGAAAGTATGTAAAAAATATTTTTGACTGTCTCTCTGCCACTCTAGATGTCTGAACGCGCGTTACGAGGGAATTGTTGGACGAAATTTAATACAACTTGGAAGATCGTAGCTTATATCTTAGATCGTTTATGTACTTTATCCCGAAAAATTGTAGGATTCCCCCAATTGAGATCCACGTTAGTGAAGTTGCACACTAGTTGCAAAATTGATTTATCATAGACAGTTACTGCATATCCGTTCTAGTGCTTCGTTGTTTGATGAAAATCGATTCTGCCGCTCACACGGAACGCGAATCCAACATTTAAATTTTTCTTAAACATTACCCCCTACCGTCTCTTATTTAAGCCTTACCTCCTGCAAGATGGGACAGCGATAAACTAGCGATGTCGATGCGATACGCGATAGAGGCTCGCTCCATCGCTACCTGCGCGCGCGCAGTTTGCAAATAAAGCTTAATATATCAAGATCGTGTGTAATACTTGTCGGTATCTTCACGATCATGTTCCTTATGGGTAAGCAGCGTAACAAGTCATGTCAACATTATTGTGTATTTTTTCTTTACCACCTTGTTTAGAGAGATTGACACTGTATCTGCGCCTGACCTAAGGAATGTGAGTGTGTGTGAGAGAGAAAAATGAGTAATGTAGAGTTTGAAACCTCTATATTATCTCTACATTCAACTTAAAAATGACAGATACTTCTACGTAATATTTTGAAAAATACAGACGTTATAGTATTTTCAAGCCTCACTGCCTCGTTGGTCTAGTAGTTGGTACCGTACCTGCCAGTCTTCAGGTCCTGGGTTCAGTTCTAGAGTGTTGCAAGTGTTATTTGGAGTGTCTGTCAAAAAAACTCCACGTGAATCCGAAATCTGACAGTGGCGTAATGCAGGTGTAAAAAAACAAACTGAAAACTTGAAAAAACTGGCTACCCCATCGATGGACACGGCATTTTAGCTCACTACTTTAATAGTTCCTCTCTAAAGGCCAATATAGTGAATCATTTTCCGTGTAATTATAGCGCATTCGATATTAAGTGCAGTCTCATCGAGCCAATATACATTTAATTAATTCCTAAGTTGTATGGCCACGTGTACTGATAGTCTAATCGTGTATCGCATCTACATCGCGCGGTTATCGCGTCCCGATCGCGGTGCTATGGCAAGTAGGTGTGTTGAATCGTAGGGAATTATAAAATTAGAGAGTAGAGCACAAGTACTTAATTAAATCTTGGATATATTCTTCAAAGGGTAGACATTTACACCGATATTTCGTCGATATTCATATACAGAATTTATTTACTGAATGTCCGATGCATTAGATGTTGATCCGTATTAATAAAGCGATCTCAAGTTTGAGAATGGTCTTAAGTACGCTTTTAATAAGTCATTTTGTACTGTCTGACATTCCCAAGATCGCGCTCAGACTTGAGATCGATCTATTAATTCGGGCCATAGATACCCAATGTTTAAAACAATTTAGGAGAAGGACCCACCACTCACCCTTGGCTTGTTAACCTCCAAAATTATAAATCAAATAGGTTGATCGATAATGGAAGAGGTCAACAAAACCTAACTCCGTCGGTCGAGTTTGTCAGTCATGAGTGTCAGGGACCCTAATAATGTGCAATTTCCGCAAAGTAACGCCTGAGTCAATCAATTACCCAATGTTTAATTAGGTTGGACTTCTGATTCACCCTGCATTACCATTTACAGGCTGGGATACATACTTCCGCTTTTGAGTTGTTATTATTGTGAAAGTGTAGAGACCCGTGTAGAGACAGGTCTCTGCCTAGGATTGGAGAACTGGATGATATTGGTTTTCACAGTACAAAAACGTAATCTGTCTAGACGCACCAAACGAATTAGATTTATGAATATCTAAATAATATACTTATTTAGCATAGAGACACGTACAGACCGTTTATGGGGCATTGCTCTGTGTTTAGGTTGAAAAATATCTTTCAGTCAGGAACAATAACATTTTCATTTAAGAATACAGAAATACCGATTTTAAAATCGAACGCACACATAGAACTGCTATAGAGTTATAAAATCGATAGCTCTTCCACGTGCAATCGAATCGATTCGTTTGAAGTATCGATACCGATAGCTCGAACCGAGAAGAGATTCGATTGTGGATAAGACGCCGATCGGATAGCGATAACGTCGCGCGCTACATATGTTAGGCGCTGACATTATAAAGTAGCTTTTATACGGTTCACGTATCGGAACGCGTCTGGTTTATGGAGCGTCTTGTCTATGGTACTACAAGCCGAGTGTTCGAAATTCGAAAATATTATTTTGAATCTGTTGACTTAAAATCGCTACAATGTTATCTTTATATTCCCTAGACATTTCCATATCTATCAACTACTGCAGAATTTACCAAACTTATCAAAGACTTCTTAGACACCATGTGTAAATTAAGAAAAGGAGAAACCTGTATTAAAAACTTAAATCAATGTACAGGTCAATAAACGTTTGTTACAGTTTAAAGTTTTAAACTAATAAGTTAAACGTTATTTATGAACCCCGAGTTGACTGACAACCGCGAGGCCCCAGGCCCCCACATTACCAGCCGACGCAATTTATAAACTGTTCACTTAATAATAATGGCCGTTTGAATTGATTAGACCAGAGGAAGAGGGATAACCCTGTTATAGCCCTGAGTTCTTGTCATTCCAAACAGGCCTATTTCCATACTCAAACAGTGATCTACATAGTTTAAAACTATGCCAGCTGCTGCCAATTGACAGCTTACATACGGGCTAACTCGACCGGACCCGCTTTTACAGAAGATAAAAAGTAAAGGCGTAAAGTCGCTGTTACAGCTGTGTTTTGTACGATAAGTGAGTGCCAGAATCCCCTTCCATACCCTGTCCCACTCTGTCCTTCTCTTCTTTAGGTCGGCATCGTGACAGCAATGCCTTTGGTATAGCAAACGGACGCAGCTTAACATCAGGCTAGTCGTAAATTCATTTGCCGCATTTTTTATATTTATAAAAACCCTAGCTGCCCCAACAGATGTTGTCCTTCCTTTTAGGTGTATGAAAAATAGATGTTGACCGATTCTCAGACATACCCGATATGCACACAAAATTTCATGAAAATCGGTCGAGCTATTTCGGAGGAGTTTGGCAACAAAAACCGCGACGAGAGAATTTTATATATTAGAAGATTCCAAGCACTAAACTCGAGTATCTTGTACTTACAGCAATAACTTTAACTACAAATGGTTCTCAGTTAGCGTGTAACTGTTCATTAGTTTAAATATTGTTTGCAGTGGCTGTCGGTTCGAGACTGAGGCTCCAGGCACCTCATTAGAGCGTGGCGCGATTCATGAGCTAATCACACATTTCAATTAGTTCTTTACACACTTTGTTCATTAATCTTTTGAGAGTATCACTCGGTTATAAGGTACAAACTTTTCAATACATACAAAGGTAGTGATGATTTTGTTTTTTTTTATTAGAGTATCTAAGTTGAAACCTATACTGCTTATGAGAACTTAATTCGTTACCTAACTATAACAGAACATTTTTTAATAAGTTATCTAATCGATCTCATGTCTGAGAGCGATCTTGGAAAAGTCATTCCAGTACCAAATGAAATCTAAAAAGCGTCGTCCAGAACGCTCTCAGAGTGTTCTGAAACTTTACAGTCGAACTTTAGTATAAACTACCAAAAAATCCTTACTCATGTCCACATACTTCCAGATGGTATTAATTCCTTTATAAAGGATACGTTTGTTCTAAACTGCGCAGTCTAAATAGTGGTTGGAGCGTGGTAGTGAGTAGGCATTAGGCATCGCGTTCGCTTCTAAATTACACCACAGCAATAAGATAAAGTAGCCACATTGGTGGCGGGCGGGCAATCACGCGGGAACACGCTCGGGGGTATGTGTAACGGCCCTAATCATTGCTAACTATATATTCATAATTATATAGGAAACACTGTACTCTAGTATTTACTTAGGCCAGACTATAATGTACTGTGAGCGTGTAAAATTACACGAAATCATAATATACACCACCATGACCACTGTATTCTTTGAAAAGTGTACGCACAGGTCCTCTACAGTACACCGACCATGATATTTTAATCTAAATGTAATAAGCGGCGAGTGAATAAAACTCATCTACTATATAAAAATAAGTCGGGTTTTCCTTCCTGACGATATAACTCCAGAACGCACGAACCGATTTCCACGGTTTTGCATTCGTTGGAAAGGTCTCGGGCTCCGTGAGGTTTATAGCAAAGAAAATTCAGGAAAAATTTCAACAGAACGCGGACGGAGTCGCGGGGCACAGCTAGTCTTTTTATATAGCGTGAATTTTTCTAGTAGATGTGGATGGCCAAATTCGAAACTATGAGGTATAGCGAAAAATACTCTAAGAGTCTCAGGACCGATTTTGATGAAAACTGAAACTGCATCATTGGATTTTTAAATAATCGAACCCGTTGATTTTGGCAACAAACAAACTGTAATATTATAAGGTTTGATATGTTGTCTAATAAGGATTAAATTCTGGGAAGTAAAGATACATAAGTAGGACTAAAGTCGACCACACAGAACCTTTTCTGTACGGTAAACCCGATCATCACGCTTCAGGCAACGCAGATGGCTTATCTCGCCCCCCTTGACCATGGAAGTGACCACATTACATCCCAGAAATGCAATTAATTGCGGCTATCAGCCGCCATATACCGCGCACCGCCGCACGCGCACGGCCCGTTGCCTGTAATCGCTAGTTAAATTTAACCGAAGCAAATAAGATATCGATATGGCGCTACTTTTCGTAAGGCCTGGCTACACGCTCGATATTACTTGCACAAATTCCAATTTGCACAAGAAAACCTGTAGGTACCTTTACACAGCCATACGGTTTATAACGCACATACAGCCACAGTACAAATACAATGCCCAATGTTTTTTGCCCTATCTTGCACAAACTATTTGCAACTTGGTTGTGCAACTTCTATGAATTTCAGAGTTGTGTCACAGAATAGCTTAACTCTACTCATCTCTCTAGCTAGCAGAAGGTTCTCTATAAAGCCTTACCTTAGATTTCAGTCATACGGCAAAGTCAAATTCCTGCAATTTATTTTCATACTCTTCAACCTTAAACTATCCGTATTACGCTGAAATACCCCTCAAATAATCAAATATAAAAATATCAAAGGTATGATCATCATTTTCAAAGCGCCTACGCACGGGTCATGACTTCCTATCTTAATCAATGCCTATATTAAAGCAATTTTGATCCTGACTTCGACCAATCAGGCGCCAGATTTCTGGTATCCACGACAAATCGTTTTGCCTCAAGATTATAATATTTCCTCCACCTTTCACGTTGGAATGATTTGTAAACGAATAAAAACAACAGTATTAATTAACAAAAACAAAAAATTACTAAATACCGTTTCAGAGCCCCATATTCAGTGGTCATCCCAGGTCTAATCTCTCTCTTAGCTAGCCTCCCATTAAGGGCTCGATAACTGTCTGCGATCGCTAAATATAAATACCAAGCTTGTCACGACGACATTAGCTTCCACTTAATGGATTAGATTACTTGTCCGATTTCGTAAACTACCGTGGACGAACGGGCCGGTGAATTCCTGTAGTCCTTCCGTGTTCCTATGGTGTTAATTACACTACATTTTATTCAATGGGTTAAGCCACTTGTGACACATTGCACATGTTACCTTACCAGCTAGGTATAGAATAAATAAAACTTTTTTTTTAGAAGAAAACAATGGAACACATACCTACCTAGCCACTTCAACGGGTTTTATCGTCGGTGACAGTACAGTGGGTATATTTGTAGCAAGGGTGAGTGGCGGGGTCCTACTGCCAAATCATTTTACAATAGATTTCCGCACAGTGACGCCTCAGTCAATCAATTATCTCAATTTTACAAAACTTACGTAACCATGTTGCACCAAGCCTCTCTCTTTGTCAATTTACGATAGAGAATGAGATGTCATCGATTGGTCTCATATTTTATTTTGTCACAGCTGCAGAAGTTCTACTTCACACCGCTTTAACGCAGCTAATTCCACTATCTTCCTTTTCAACATCCAATCAATATTCATTTGGTATCGCATCCTAATCAATCAGTGTCTGCGTGTGACTGGCCGGCGACACGGTGCGGCTCGTTAGCCCCGCCCACGTGCGCACGCGCCGATCTACGGCGATGAGTGACGTAAACTATTCGTGTGACGTACGTGTGTATGTAATTTTAAAACGGAGATACTAATGACGTACTTATAAAATAAATAAACACAATTTCAGTCGCTCACAACCGCTCTCTTCCATTCAACTTGCTAAGGATCACCTCAATGATATCATTTAATCGGTTAATCGGTTAATCGGTTAATCGGTTCCTGAGCTACGAAGTTACATCGGGTAGACAACAGCATCAATAACATCTCCTTGCAACGGTTCAGCTTTGTGATTTGACTCTGCTGTTCATATAAGTAGCGGTGTCTAGTCTTTATCGGTCAGGGTACTCAGTATCAAGATGTTCCCAGAAATATTTCCACCGATACTCTACCATCATTTATAACTACCGCATTCCTAGTCTACCGACTCTACACAAGCGGACAGATACCACCCATTATTAGATAGGAATCGAAATGGACAAATATTTACCGAACAATATACCGCGGGATGGGACATACGGTCGGCGACACAATTACTGGCGCGTTGTTAATTGAAGGTGGTTAATTAGAGACTTGTCGCGTGGGCCCCACGACGCCCCCGCGTCTCCAGCATATTGCATGGAATGTAGCGTTGGCAAATAAAATAAGATTCCTTTATAAATAAACACCTAAAGAGGCAAGGTATTGAAACATATGCCGAGTCGTGGAGCGAGAAATATTTACAAAATATAAATTATTTTGATTCTTTTATAACATAATAATTTATGTTTTAAAAGAGTATATCCTTATATATGAATTTATTTTGCTTTGCTTACCTACTGTAGAATATAATTTTGATGTAGTATTTTCAGTCATTTTTTAAAATAACTCTTTAAAATTATGACTAGTTCTCCATTACACGTTATTAGGTTAAAATATGTCAATTAAGGAAATTTTAATTTAATCTTTTACTAGTTTGAACGACAATTAAATTACAATACACAATTGAACACATTAAATTAAAAAGATACGCCTATATTACTTACTAAATACCACATGTAATATATAACTGCTAGTTAATCATGTAAGAAAAATACTGTTGATATTGGTTCCAAAATGAATTCCTACAATTATTTATTAACTTGCTGTCGGTACACAAAGTTGAAGTTTTAGTTTAATTCGAGTGCGATGTCGGCGCGTGGCCTCGCGCTTATGAAATCCGCACTTGCATTGTTGCCGAGACCAGAGCCCACTCTACTATTCCTGGGTATAATAATCTATACAAATAAATAAAATTGGAGGGTCTGTTTGTAATATCGAAATAACAACTTTTAACTAAGTGCATATCAAAGTACATACGACACCGATATCAAAAACGCATTTAAAAAAAAAAATGTCTGTCTGTCTGTCTGTGTGTTTGTTCCGTGTAATCTCCGAAACGGGTGGACCGATTTTGACGGGACTTTCACTGGTAGATAGCTGATATTATAAGCAGTAACTTAGGTTACTTTTATTTTAAAAAACAACATATTTCAAAATGGGTCCTGTCGCGCGGGCTCGTAACGCGGGAGCGGGCTTTTTTGTTAAGTTAAATTCCACGCGGACGAAGTCGCGGGCTCAGCTAGTAATATAATAAGTGTAGACTAACATAGAAGCAAAATATACTTATGTGTATGTCGATATTATATTTTTTCAATAAACCGCCGGAAACACATAACAATATTATATGAATACTAACTGAGCCCGCGACTTCGTCCGCGTGGACTTTTGATCCTTTCTTAGGGGATGTCTACGTCATAGTAGCTTTATGCATGCAAAGTCTCAGCCCAATCAGTTTGAAATTGACAAAGTTACATACAAACTTTTATCCCCTATTTTATCCCCTTGGGGATAGAATTAATCAGAATCCTTTCTTAGCGGATGCCTACGTCATAACATCTACCTGCATGCCAAATTTCAGCCCGATCCGTCCTGTGGTTTGGGCTGTGCGTTGATAGATCACTATGTCAGTCAGTCAGTCAGTCATCTTTGAGTTATATATATGTCGCAGCCAAATAGCTTAATTCTCCGTTCAATTAACAGCCTAGGTACTTAACTAAACAGCGCCGTCCAACTAACGGCCTAAATGATATTCAGCCATTTGATCAAACAGCTAGGCAAATGACTTGGATCGATGACGTTTAATTACTTGCCTAGCCTGTTCATTTCAATTTAGTTCTACTTTCTGCCACCTAGCGCCGAAACTCACCAAACTGTCAATATCTCTATTATGATTTTGCGACAAATATATAGATTACCTATATATTATGATTATTTCTGAGGGAACAACGGGATAAATACATGGATATATATGTAGGAACCCCTCTCCCTTCCCCTCCCCCCTTTTGGTCCACTACCCTCCAGGTCATCAGTGTGCGAGCTACACATTTGGTATTGCCAGCATCTATGCGCCACGGTTACTGCAGTATCTGGTAACTGCTTAATATCAGGAGGGCTGTAAGCCTGTTTGCTGACTTTGTTATATAAAAAGGTATCTATGCAATCTTATATTATCATAGTATAACAGGCAGACACAGAAAATAAGGCATTTTCTTGGCTTCTTCAACGTTTGTCAAAATGTATGTCTACTATACTTTTGAATAATAATCCTACTAATATCCTACTAATATTATAAATGTGAAAGTTTGTGAGTGTGGATGTATGCATGTATGTATGTATGAATGTATGTTTGTTACTCCTTCACGCATAAACTACTGAACGGATTTGGATGAAATTTGGAACACAGATAGTTTATAACCGGGATTAACATATAGGATACTTTTTATCCCGATCATCCCGAAATTTTTGTTACGTTAAATACTACGCGGACGAAGTCCGTGGGCACAGCTAGTTATAAATGTGAAAGTTTGTGAGAGTGGATGTATGTATGTATGTATGTTTGTTACTCCTTCACGCAAAAACTACTGAACGGATTTGAATGAAATTTGGAACACAGATAGTTTATAACCGGGATTAACATATAGGATACTTTTTATCCCGATAATCCCGAAATTTTTGTTACGTTAAATACTACGCGGACGAAGTCCGTGGGCACAGCTAGTGATATAAAATAACACGATCGCTTGGCGCAGTGGTTCGAGCGTAGGCCGCTCGGCTCACCGCACATGGTGGTCGCGGGTTCGACTCCCGCCTGGGCAAATTTCGGTAATTCCCTTTTCGTAATTTGCCCAGGTCTGGGTGTCACTGGGTCTCTTAGTTTGGGACCATACAGTGGGTGTGTCAGTCTGGCGATGTTTATATTATGTATTTATAATAATTAGTGAAGAATAAAATAGAAGCAGGTCATGCATACTCGTACCTAGTATTAAAAATCCTTTAGACCATCAGGAAGCCGGCACATTGTGAACCACTTTAACTGTCCTAAAGAAGTTCAAGCAGGCGACATGGGAGTTAAGCTAGTACCAAAACGGTACCAAGACAGGCACGAGGTTGTAAGTGCCAGCAATACTTCAGGTCGATAGAGCGATAACAAGACATACAATGTGCCTACAGGCATTGCGGCCCGGGGCGGCGCGCGCGCAGGCGCCGACACCTCCGCGAACAATGCTTTCGATGATGGAAATCGACACAGAAATAGTTGTTAGTAGTTAGAAATAGTAAATTGGAAACCTATTTTAATTGCACAGATTTCATGTGCCAAAGCGGTCATGCACACGGTTAACCCTGCACTGATAATTTCCACATGTTTTGCCATAGATAAAAAAGTGTCGCCATTTAAAAAATAAATATTTTTATCGCTCTGCGCGATTTATAGTATTCGTAGTGTTAAATATGACCATTATCTCTAAAGAATGTAGAGACAGAACGGTGTCGTATTTTTCGTGTAAATGACTGCTTACAGTTTCCGCTGTCTGCAGAGAACCCCTGATCATCCTAGACCCCTGATTAAAGCAACATTCCGAACCTGTGGTTCTGTGCATAAGTGCTTTCTTAGTCTACTTGAATAAAACAACCTTGTTGTATGGAATGGACGAATATTTCTATCAGTGGACGCCGCATATATGAATGGAACAAATATTGTCATTTTCCCAAGGAACCATTTATCGAAAAAGTATAATGAATTCTGGCCCAAGTGAGTCAAAACTGACACATCAACCCCCTTGTTCATAAAAGTGGTTTTGCTCCTTCTTTCGAATGTCAAATTACTGATGACAGACACAGATTCGATGTGTAACTATGCACCTGCTATACCACATTTATTATTAAACGGGCTTACGTTTACAATAATTTATACAAATAAATAAAATTGGAGCGTCTGTTTGTAATATCAAAATAACACCTTTTCACTAAATGCATATGAAAGTACATATACGACAGCTATAGCAAAAACGCGATTTAAAAAATATTTGTCTGTCTGTCTGTCTGTCTGTGTGTTTGTTCCGGGTAATCTCCAAAACGGCTGGACCGATTTTGACGGGACTTGCACTGGTAGATAGCTGATGTTATAAGCAGTAACTTAGACTACTTTTATTTTAGAAAAACTAAATATAAAAAATGGGTCCTGCCGCGCGGGCTCAGAACGCAGGAGCGGGCGTTTGTGTTTAGTTAAATCCCACGCGGACGAAGTCGCGGGCTCAGCTAGTTTTGAATAAACGGCTTACAAGTAGAAATAGCTAGTCACAAGCTCGTTTCGCGCGATCTTTGCCAGAGCTGTTTAAAATGTTTAAATAGCATTTCAAAGGTATCCGTTCGATAAGCGACGGCCGCCGGAGGCGCCCCGACCTCAGTTCCTGTGAGTCGTGAACCAAGCATCCTTTTGAAAACAGGTGTGCTTACAAAGTTGAGTTTATTTATTCTAAGCTGGGATATATAAGTACCTAGGGTACATAAAGTTTAAGTTCCTATTGTAAATAAACGGTACAAATCTAAATATATATAATTCAAAGGTGACTGACTGACTGACTGACTGACATAGTGATCTATCAACGCACAGCCCAAACCACTGGACGGATCGGGCTGAAATTTGGCGTGCAGGTAGTGGTTATAACGTAGGCATCCGCTAAGAAAGGATTTTCATTAATTCTATCCCCAAGGGGATAAAATAGGGGATGAATAATCCCGAAATTTTTGTTAAGTTTAATTACACGCGGACGAAGTCGCGGGCACAGCTAGTCTATATATATTTTGACTGGAAATAAAAACAGTTACAGCCAAGTCAGTCGAACGCTTGTGATACCGGTGTAAATTTTCAAAATTTTGAATTACGGTAGCAGAGACACGTTGTATACATACTCGTATATAATTGACTATATACGAGTATGTATACAGATAGTACCATCGTCTCACAGAAGATTAGCGTATCGTCGCTGTTACATCTGCATTTCGTATCTACGATGGGTGAGAGAGTCAGAAGACTGAGGGGAGGAGGAAGAAAAACATAGGCACAACATATGATGATTACAAATAGACAGACAAAAAGCGAGATTATAACACGGATTTATCCAGTCACGAATAAAGTTCATTGTCACATTGGAATAGCCAATCATAAGCATCTGGCTCGGCCGCCGGGTAGCATTGTTCAAACACCAAGGTTAGAAAGCTTAATAGCCGAAAGTCGAGCAATCCTCCGGTATCGATCGTATCTGATGCAACAGGTATAGAATACGCCATTAGTAAGTGAAACAATGCTTCGTTTGTGTTTTAAATAATATCAGTTAACGAAAGCTGGTGCACGCGGAGGTGTTGCCAGCCGCGGGGAATTTGATAGACATTCTGAAAATTAAAAGACGGCAAACATGCCGTGGACTCTACCAATATGGGAGAGTCGACGAATATAGATGGGAGTTGCGTGGTAAAGTAGGTGACAGAAGGTTGGCCGCTCATCTTTGTGGCATAAACTGGGTATATGGTAGAGTGCATCGGACTTTAAAAATCAGCAAATTATCTATAGAAATATTTTTTTTTAAAAGTACTTATAGCGTGCAGCCTCAGCATTCCGCCCTGGAAGGAATTTTCGCTCTGGAATATCGAAGTTGAGTGTTGAAACCGTCTTCTAAATCACGTGAAACCATTATGGTAGCCGTTTTATAAAATCCTACAATATATTTTTATTATTATTTTATTCATAATTACAGCAGTAGGTATCTATCTGAACAGCTGTCGGCTGTCCGAAACCTTACCTTAAAGTTAAAAGCAAATGTTAGTATTTTATTATTCAGACCTGGCATTGCCTGGCAACACTAACCGATGCTCGTTATCATTATAACCGCTGGCCACGTATCTGATGCATTATTTATATACTCCGATACTAACGGGATGAGTCCCGGGCGGATTCGAGGGGCAACGTTATCTGCTAATGCACTATGCATTTAGGTTACCCCACTGCATTTCGCACATCTTCTTATGCTGTGGCCTGCTACTGCATATTGTTACACTATGCACCTATTGTATTTAGAATTTACACGAGATAAGATAGCTATACGATGGAATATGTAACCAGTATCTATGTTTATTAATGTAAACTCATGTTAAATTATTAGGTATCTACATTTGACTTGAATTCGCCGCTTACCAACATCAAGATCTAAATTCTATATTCTAGTCAATATATATTCTAGTTTGTTAGAGTATTTTTATTCCTAGGAGTGTACCTCCTCCCGTAAGTTCCTGAAATACTGTTAATATAAAATTACAGTTCCTTTATTTGTTTGTTTATTGGGGCTGTGGCCTGTTTCCCTTCCGTATTGAGTGGCCTGTGCCCGGGAATGGCACTACAAAACAGACAAATTATTATTATTATTGGGAAATTGATTGGTATATTGTGGAAATTTTCCATTGTAAAGTAAAAGGCATATAAGTACTTATCTATATTTAATAACTCTACTAATTATGACGAAAAGCCTCAAAAACCAATGTAAATTTACTAAATTAACGATATTCACTGTAAATATTTTGAAATAATCTTATCTAAGTTACTCGATATAAGTACATAGACAGATTCACCGTAATATTGTAACGAAAATTACCTCAGATATTAAATTAATAGTTACAAGAAACAAACATCATTCCCTTCCCATTAACCGCGGGCAAAACCGAAGCAACCTCTCGTACTATGTTATTTAAGATTAAATCGATGGACCTTTGGAAATAATCGATATTGATTCGATGAATGAATAATCGATTCGAACAAAATCGCATCGATTCACAGGTAACAAAAGATTGTAACTTTATTTACGTTGGCCTGAGGCTGCTCAATATTTACAATAAATAATAAATATCTTTAGTTTGACTGTTTGTATGTTTTAAATTTTATACGATAATTAAAAAACTCTCCATATAAAAATAAATAAATACCTACTACTACTTATAAAAGTATATATACTAGATGCTTGGATAATATGATAATGTATGATTGTTATTTATAACAACTCAGGATCCTTTAGGATGTGAGGAAGAAAATATGTAACTACATATCATTTGCTCTTTATTTGGTGATACGCTTTTAGACTAAGGCCTGTAACTTCTGAATCACTTAAAATATATTACCCTTTGCACATCTCAGGAATAGAACCCGAAACCACTAGAAAAACAACTAACTAAAAGGCAGTTTATTTTATTCTAGAGACCCTAACAAGAACAGGAGAAATCACTAGTCTCAATACAGAACCGAATAATCGATTCAGCACACAATTCCCCGTCAGCACTCGATATATTAACAAACCTATCGGAAAGTGAAACATGGCGACGTCTCGATTCTATTCATCGATTCACCGGTAGCTCGATGCGACGCGACAGTTATTCGATTCTGATATTATTCGACATAGAAACTTTTCGATTCGAGATTCCGCTAAATTATTTATGATCAACGAAATGTCTATATTGATACGTCGTCTTTGCTTAAGCTTCAACTAACAATCGCTACTTTGTTTTTTTTTAAGATTACTAGCAACGCGATTTTATCCTATTCTAGTGTTAGGAGTAGGCTAATTGTTAGTTGTAGCTTTCAGATTAGTAGGAGCAGAATATGATCGTGTAGACATCGGTGGGAGACCAAAATTCAGTTGATCGCCTGAATATTGGTTGCCAGTTGACCCACCCAAAATCATAGAGGCTCTACGTCGTTCATTATTCATATCGGCATTTTCAATTGATTAGGTACAATCGCGATACTATTTTCCGCGCACAATTTAACTGGCACAGATGTATCTTGCTACAGACAACTAGGTATCTTCCACCTAAGGTGCGTTCAGTTCATACTTTTATTCTGATAATTTCGTTCAAAAAGGTCGTTCCATTCGACATGGAAGTGTTAGAATTAAAGAAGTTTGTAACAGTTTCCACTCACGTTCTACACGGAATCTATACGCTAAGAATGCTACGAAATTTTGCCACTTTTGACCTAGCCTAACTGCTAGAGGTACCTAGATAGCTCCCACCCTATAGCAGCACAATCAGAGAGCCATACGTCATTCAACAATAATCGGCAGTTACAATTCATTACACCCCTACATGTGTTCCGTGTACAATTTAGCTGGCACCCAGGGCCCACACCTCCCCGGCGTTAAGCTATCTGCGGGCCTGCGATTAATCAGGCGCCCATCGTCGGCAGGTGAAGAATGGGGCGCGTGCTGGCCGCGGGCGACGATTACAGATTGTTCCGCTATACCGAGACTAGTCGAGATTGTGCAGTACGCCTATGTTGTGCCGCAATTGGAATTATTAGATTTGAACTCATTTTTGTCTGCATTAATGTATGTGCCTACCTAGTTATTTTAGTTGCAAGTACGTCATTTCATGAAGGTTCGATAACCGAATCGCCCAGAGTTATTATAAGTATATGGGTTTTATGTCAAGACAGTCTGGTACTGTAGTACTTACTTAGTCAGGTACTATAAGTACTACCTATTTAGGTATATGTTTGGTAAATAGCATCACGTAACAATCATCAGCACCTCCGCCTACCCTTTACAAAATAATAAATCGCCTATTGATTGTTATGTTAGGAAAGTATAGATACCTAGCTTAAACTTGTTTTCTTTTGTTTCAGATCTACCTACATCGTACCTTCCATTTACACATCACCTCTTCGAATGTTGGACGGGATCTACTAATGGACAAGCCACTCGAGGTGTACCATCTTGCTTTAGGAATATTTAATTATTGATCAAGTCGTACGTAACGTGTGCCTAAAATGTACCTATGGCTCATCTAATACCTAAAACTGGTGACAATTATTATTCTCCAAAAGCAAAGTATTCAAATCTATAGGTACAGCAAGAAATCATGCCCACCTACCTTACAACTGTCCAAGAACACCTAGGTACAGCTCATCGAACCGAAGAGACGAGTTTTGGCGAGGAATCACCTCAAACCAAGCACATTTACACAAACATTTATTGAAATTACATGATAGTTCCTTAAAACTTTAGAATACGTAGCGTTGGCAATATTATTAACTAGCTGTGCCCATGGACTTCGTCCGCGTAGTATTTAACGTAACAAAAATTTCGGGATTATCGGGATAAAAAGTATCCTATATGTTAATCCCGGTTATAAACTATCTGTGTTCCAAATTTCATCCAAATCCGTTCAGTAGTTTTTGCGTGAAGGAGTAACAAACATACATACATACATACATACATCCACACTCACAAACTTTCACATTTATAATATTAGTAGGATGCTCTTTGTTCCATTTTAAAATTTAAAAAGCGATCGAGTGAGTCGGACTGACACAGACAGACAGTCGCCATCACCGAGCGGAAGAGCGGCCAATCACAAATGAAGCTGCTAACGCCATCTGTGGAGCATTTTGTGACCCAACCCTATCTACATGAGATTTGTCAATATAATTGTTATATTATGCGAATATAATTGAGGTATGTGGCGAATTAATTAATATATGTAGGTATAATAAGTAATTTCTTTTTATGAATTAACAGAATTATAGGGGCTTTAAGGCGCTTCACCAATCTACAAGTACCAGGGTAACAAAATCTAAGACCTGCTTACTGGAGTCCAAAACAGAAGAGGAAAGGTTGATAGGTACCATTAAAAGAAGAAGGCGGGTAATTAAAGTACCAGGATATCATATTAAAAGAAGAGTAATCACCACTGACATTGAAGAGTCACCAGGATAACATAATCTTGAAGACACGCTTGTTCCGTCTGCGGTGCGGGTCTTGGCGGTCTGGTCGGTGTGCTCTATCTTACTGGCCTGCTAAGTCCCAAGCCGCGGATGGCAATATCACCGAATGAAGAGCTACGGCTGAATGACGTCATCATTAAAGTTTAAGTCTAATTAATTCAACGTCTAAGGTAAAATATAATATATAGATTTTTGTGTGTTTATAATTTTTTGATGAGAGGTTACGATGGATTTTGAGAATATAGTTCATATGCTTCGGGGGAACATTATAAGCTGTTTCAGCTGTCATTCTAACATCCAGGAGTTATATTACAATCGTTAGCATTCCCTTAATAAAATGTAAAGAGGATATGGCTCGTCACTTCTATTGAGTTATCTAGAACCATAAACAAGACATTAAGCCCTAGAGTCTTTCTAATGAAGCCACCGTGTGTGGTGACCACAGCCGTGACATGAACTCGTGATCCGCGAACAATGGTGCGCTTGCGCTCGTCGCGGCGACATGAAAAGGGCCATCAGCTGACCGGTCTTAATTAAACAGAGACGTTGGGACGAACAATTAGTGGGCTTTGTAACTTTGTTTGTTTTTAGTTGTAGTTTTCATACGATGTGAATATCACTTTGGCTGCAGATTAATTATTCTTATATAATCATTTTAATCATTAATAAGATGTGCTATGACGTAACAGGGGAACTAACAACCCATGTTAAATAATATTTAAGGCATGTATTAATAAATCGATCTTAGATCTGAGAACGATCTTGGAAAAGTCATTATTTTATCATACCAGAACAAAATTTCATGTTAATAGCGTTCCTAAAATCGCTCTCAGATTTGAGATAGATTTATTAATTCGGGCGTTAGTTATGTAAGTGGTATCAATGAGCAAGAGTGTCGCCGTAGAGTTGGGGTTTCAAAGCGGCATGTGCCTTCCGTCATGCAATGCCCTTGGAAATCCCAAACGTGCAGGCGAGGACCACCGACCCACACCCACACAAGATTACATGTTTAAAGCTATCATGCAGCAGAAGAAGAAACCAAACCATGAAACCACCTAGAAGAAGAACCATGAAAAATCATTATACGATGTCTGTTATTATTATATTTTTTAATTATGTTGACGTTTTTGTTTTTGTTTATGATTATATTTTTAATAAAGCCCTGGTCAGCCCTTAAATCCTATCTCATCCAACAGAAACTGGCGTTGAGGCTGAAGATGTAGCTCGCTCAGTAACAGCTTACTATGTATTCTGAAGATACCCCAGTTATAACTCCCCGGAAACACAGACGGTGGGAACGAATTCTACTCTTAATATTAGGATATTTATGGTTTTACTGTTTTTATAACACTACTAGCTGAGCCCGCGACTTCGCCCGCGTGGAATTTAACTTAACAATAAAGCCCGGTCCCGCGTTCTGAGCCCGCGCGACAGGACCCATATTTTTATTTTGTTTTTCTAAAATAAAAGTACCCTCAGTTACTGCTCATAACATCAGCTATCTAACAGTGAAAGTCCCGTCAAAATCGGTCCAGCCGTTTCGGAGATACTTTTTGATTTCAAGTGTTTTTATTTTTTTACGCGGAACCCTAATTGTTTTTCTAAAATCAAAGTAGCCTAAGTTACCCGCTTTAAGATCAGCTATCTGCCAGTGAAAGTCCCGTCGAAATTGGTCCAGCCGTTTTGGAGATTACCCGGAACAAACACACAGACAGACAGACAGACAGACAAAAATTTTTTAATTCGCGTTTTTGCTATAGGTATCGTATGTACTTTCGTTATGC
Organism: Notodonta ziczac; assembly: GCA_918843915.1. Lineage (NCBI taxonomy): Eukaryota > Metazoa > Arthropoda > Insecta > Lepidoptera > Notodontidae > Notodonta > Notodonta ziczac. Next base: position 10,961,924 of record OU974044.1, on the reverse strand, counting down.
ATTTAGTGAAAAGGTGTTATTTTGATATTACAAACAGACACTCCAATTTTATTTATTTGTATAGATGAGTGTAGCAGTGATAGCCGATTGGTTAAGCACGCGTCTTGCGGGCTACCAGGTCTCGGGTTCAAACCCCGGCTCGAACCTCTGGATTTTTCGATATCTATGTGCGAATTATAATTTCTATATGATTACACTGGTCAACACGATTTTTGGGTCTGGCTCCTGAATGTGAAATTTTGGTTTCTCCTATGTTACAAATAAATAAAAAAATAGCTGTTCCGATCAAAGTTTGCTTTTGTAGAAACTAGAGCAATTTTACGGAGTTTAAGAAAAATTACTAATTTTTATATTTTCTCTGTAATTTTATTTAAAATTACAATAAAAAAAGCTTTTATTGAATATAAAAGTCTTTTTTATACAAGAATGATGACAAATAATAGCAAACAAATAGAAAATAACAAAAAATCTAGTACAAAAATGAATATTTTTAGTGGATCTTTTAGGTTTGTATGGGCTTTCTCGTATCAAGCCCCAAATGTAATCTCCCATCATATTCTCGTTGTACTGCCCTTGGTAACGTCGTTCAAAGTCCATCACATCTTGGTGAAAACGTTGTCCCTGCTCCCATATTATCTTTAAATTTGTCCAGGTGAGCATGTAGCATATGGAGTTTATGGGACATTCTGCAGCCCATCAATTTAAAACTTTCAAGCATATTTTGAATCAACTCTTCGTAATTGTCGAGTCTGTGGTTTCCAAGAAAACCATTGTCTACTCCTTTCAGACTCTTCCAGCCTTGATATTCATAAGCATTAAAGAATTCTGTGAAATCATCGCTCAATATTTGTTTTATTTGTGGTCTAACGAAAAGTTGGTAGCTTTAACTATAGCTTCAGATGATTTGGGAAAGAATATCTTTAAATATGCAAAAGCTTCATAATTATGATCTAGAGCTTTCACAAATTGCTTCATGAGACCTAACTTTATATATTACGGTGGCATCAATATATCTTTAGGCTCTACTATTGGGTTTCACTTTCACATTATATTTTCCAATTTGAAACTCAAGTCAATCAGGCCATACATGCCGTTGGTAATGTTCTGAATCTGCTCTGCTATCCCTTAAGCATAGGTGACAAGGATATTTAGTGTATCCGCCTTGCATTCCCATCAGAAAACCAACCATTTTAAAATCGCCTACCGCAAATAAAACAGAATGAATCAACATCCTGTTTACACTGACTTGGTGCCATTTTCTAACTAAATACGATATAAAAGTCGATTGTTACAACTATAATAGCCTTTTTTGTAATAGTAATAGACAAGTAAACACTCTCTAGTGCCGTGCTGACATAATACACAATTTGCAATTAAGATAATTAAAGTGCTACCCACCTATTGCTCCTAAAAATCAATTAAAATCTTATAAACCTACCTATCAACATAAATCAGACAAAAGCAAACTTTAAGAGTTAATAATTCATATCCGAGTGTTTTTCGATGTTTGGAATCAGAATTCAAGCATTAGAACAGAAACCCAAAAAAATTTTTTTTTTTTTGTAGACCTGTGTTATCATTTGCTTACGGTGAAGGAAAACATCGCGATGAATCCTGCATATCTTATAAGATTTAAGCAATTTTCGAAAGTCATGTGAAATCCGCCAACCCGCACTGGGCCAGCGTGGTGGATTACGGCCTGAATCCTCCTCGTGTTGAGGGGAGGCCCGTGGGACTTCAAAAGGGCTAAAAATATGAGTGTAGTCTAATCCAAAACTACTTTTGAAAGTTCTATTTCTGGTTAGTTTTGTTTACAATCTCTTTTTAAACTAATTTCATTAGATACTGCATATTTGCGCTAAATTAATGTTTAATCCAATATGGCTTTCGGACTTCCCATATAGGTATATAGGTAAATAACACAACCGAATTCAAAGTCATTTTTTATTTTACTTATGAATAAAAATAAGGTAGCCACATGTTCGGAAAGTATCGGGACATGTCCTGGACAACCCTTAGTCCCAACTGTCGCTTTCCTTAAAAGCCGTCACGCATGTAGACTTGGCTTCGATATCGAACTTCTCAATCACAATCTTTGTCCCATTCTGCGTCTCACTCGCCTCGCGGTCTGTATTCCGCCGCCGCCGGCTCGGCTCCACTTCGGACCGCTTCCGGGAATCCTCGGACTGAGAGCGAACTGGCTTTTTCTTTTTCAGACCAACCTCAGGTTCGGATCCGTCTTCCTTGAATTAGAAAATAAATGTCGTCCGTCAGACACACTAACCGTCCCGAAGGAAGATATCATTTCCAAAATAGGTACCGGAAACTAACCCGTAACCACCTATCCAGACCATGCACTTTTGTTTAACGCCCATTGGCAATATAGAACAAGAGCCAGTGATAGCCAGACTATGTTACCAGATAATGTTACGAGATAATGTTATTCCGAAGGAAATATAAAAAAATTAAGCTTTATGCTTTAACGAATTTAAGGTACTATTTTATACACCTTTACTACTTGTTAAATGCCCAAGTAACCACAATCCCAACTGCATACTCGCTGATCGTTCTTACCTGTGTTGGGGGCATGCTCTGAGAAATTATGAGCTGTTATAAAATAACGAACGTCTGGCTGTCGCTGGCTCTTGGGAGAATAGTTTCGGTCGGAGGAACAAAAAATATAAATAGAATTCGATTATTGACGACCGCTTGGAGCAGTGGTTCGAGCGCAGGCCGCTCGGCTCACTACACCGGGTGGTTGCGGGTTCGATTCCCGTCAGGGTATATTTCGGAAATTGCCTTTTCGTAATTTTCCCTGGTCTGGGTGTTACTGGGATCGCCCGCAGTCCATTGTACGGTACTCATAGTACAAGCGTTGCTTAGTTTGAGACCATACAGTTTGTGTGTTCGTCTGGCGATATTTATTTATTTATTCCTCAGCCCTATGAGAGCCTAAAGGCCAGAAAAATAGGGCAAAAAAATAATAAAGGAATAGCTCCCAGCATCTCACCTCAGAAACGCCAGAAGATTTCCTCTTTCTGGTGTGTAGTGGTTGCGCGGGCGCCGGCACCGCAGGCGCGCTGTGAGTTTGCGCGCGGGTCACTTTCTCTGGCAGCCGCTGCGCATGCGCTCCTCCCAGACTCACGATATTACTTGGCACTGTCATTTGAAGATAATATTTTTAATATAAATCCTTACTAATATTATAAATGCGAAAGTAACTCTGTCTGTCGCGCTTTCACGCCAAAACTACTGAACCGATTTAAATGAAATTTGGTACACAGTCTAGAGCTCGACAAAGGACATAGGCATTATAATGCGAAAAAAAGGTTCTATGGGGTTGAAAAGGGGGGGGTGAAAAGTTGTATGGAAGTATTCATTTTCAGAGCTAGAAGCTTGAAACTTATTTTTAGGCTGATGATTCGATATAAATAAATATGACATTCAAAGTTTGTATGGAAATATATAAGGTTTATGTGAATGTTTTATAAGTTTGCGACAAGACACAAAATATTAGAGCTATAGAGACGAAGTCGCGAGCACAGCTAGTTTACAATAAACCATATTATAAAAGGAAAATAAAAATAATAAAACGTCCCTGGAACCGAAATTAGGGCTTTATGATGATCGTAGAGTTAGAAACTCAAGACCCAGCAGTTTTGAATACATAATGTAGATGTACAAACCTTGTTTCTCTTTCGACTCTGGTGCTTTTCTGAAACAAGTAAATTTTAAAATTAAGAAGCTATTTTAAGTACCAGACAAAGTCACGATTTGTTCATAAACTGGGTCACTGACCAGTCACCGGCATGATATCAAAAATCCAAAAAACAACATCCTTCTGAGTATATCCGCCGACCTTATATTATTGTAAAAAAAACTAAGGTCCATAAATAATTCTAGTTGGAAAAGACAAAAGTATTTTTTTTCTGTATTTTAGATTTAAAAAGTTTGGGCACGAAAGCCGTAGCTAATTTGAAAATGGAAGGCAGATGTTCTATTTTTTTCAAACCACAGAGCTAAGGCAAGGGACATGTCGGTGTTGCATTTAATTGGTCAAGCGCATCCGCTAATTGTGTGTGAGGTACCATGCGACACTAGCGCCACACATTCACCTGTCGGACGCCTGAACACGACAGCGCTGAGCCAAATTACTCGGACGCGGTCACGACTTGGGCTTTTTTGCATTGATTTTTTTGCGCCATTTTGTCGTTCATGGCAAATAGTTTAATGTAGACGATGATTCAGTTCAAAGAAGAGCACTTCTTTAAAAGTCGTTTAGATAAATCAGGTACAGTGTAACGCTGCGTGTACCGCTACCTACGGAACAAAAAACATAAAATTGTTCTCTTAGCTCAATTTATTTCTGAAGCTCGATGGAGGAAATAAATTGACTTTTTTATAATAAAATATTCTACCGTTGAAATCAATCAATTACAACGACAGCATAACGTGGCGCAGAGTAAAAACCCACCGCTTTGCAGGAAGGATACTGTCTTCTCGATGCAAGCGCGTCACATTTTTAAGTTAAAAAAATCCTACTAATATTATAAATGCGTAAGTTTGCGAATGTGGATGTATGTTTGTTACTCTTTCACGCAAAAACTACTGAACGGATTTGGATGATATTTCGAACACAGATAGTTTATAACTGGGATTAACACATAGGATACTTTGTATCCCGATAATCCCGAAATTTTTGTTAAGTTCAATACTACGCGGCCGAAGCCGGTGGGCACAGCTAGTAAAATAATAATCCACTGCAAAAACCCTGGGTGCATTAAAAAGCTAGAAATAACTAGGAATCTTATTATTGCATTATTTTTGTTGGTAAACTACGTATTGAATTACTGATCTCAAACTACTAGACCGATTTTGATAAAATGTCTAAACAAAAAATTCAAAATCAGGCCACAATAGATAGAAAAAATTGTGAACATACATAAAAAAACATACATACAGTCCAACAAAGAGGCGTCTATGTTTTTAAAAAGTTAAATACAAAAAGGAGCTTGTTCCAAGCATGAACCTATGACCCAAGTAACTTGTCCATGAATGCATTAATTCCTTCCTTTATTTATCAAAGATTAATTCATAGGTAGCTAACATTATCTACTAAAGCTCCACGATTCCGCCAGGGGCACTGCTGTGACATGTCATAGACAGCTTCGATCACCCCATTGGTTTTTTTATCTGTAAAAAACTTGTACTAAGCTCCCAGATTTAAAAGTGGAATATGGGTTACGTAATGGTACGTTAAATACCATAGCGTGCCACCGCTCCTATAGGCACCATTCTTGGATACACTTTTTGAAAATCTACCATCAACCGCTTTTCTATAATATAATTTACCTAATGTTTTTTACACAAAACTGTTAGTTATATGTTGTACCGGGTACCACCGAGATGGACCGTGTTCAAGCTCACATCGGCACTTCGTCCATCAAACCACGCGCCGTATAAGGGCGTCGGCGCGCCGGTGGGATGACACACAACGACAACGTTTGATTGACTTGTAACTTTATATTTTTTGCTCAAAACACCCGCTAATAAGCTATATTCCCGCCATTAATGTTATACGACGTGCGGTAGAGACACTGATGAGAGTTTTAGAAAGATTTACGATTGCTTAACTATGCATGAAATCGGCTAATAGAAAATAAATTAATAATTATAATTTTAGCCCTTTTGACGTCCCACTCCTAGGCACGGGCCTCCCCTCAACCCGAGGGGGATTCAGGCCATAATCCACCACGCTGGCCCAGTGCGGGTTGGCGGATTTCACATGTCTTTCGAAAATTGGTTAAATCTTCTAAGACATGCAGGTTTCATCACGATGTTTTTCCTTCACCGTACGCAAGTGATAATCATATAGAAATTATGATTCGCACCAAAGAATTTGTAATAATTATTACAAATTCTTTGATTCGCACATAGATTTCGAAAAATCCAGAGGTTCGAGCCGGGGTTTGAACCCGAGACCTGGTAGGCCGCAAGATGCGTGCTTAGCCAATCGGCTATCACTGCTATCGAAAAAACGAAGCCTAAATAAATTCTGATCTTTGCTTAGGTACGGTACAACATGAATCAGATATGTATGAGAGGGTATCAGCAGGGCAAGACACACGCTGGTTTTAATCCCTCGATGGACTGACGAAACATTTATACACATTTCTGATGGTATCTCTAGTTTGTGCTGTCAATAAATGAAGACAACAACATAAATCGGTGTCAAATATTTTGCCGGTGGCAGCACTCACCAGTGGAACCAAAAAATAATATGTAATGTATACCAAAGACGTTATATACGGTTTATTTTCTAACCCAATTTCCAAGACACAAGTACCGACATCTGTCAACTGAAAATACAAGCTCTCATTAGGACACGGATGCGCCTGTGTCAACGCGACATGGACATAGATGCGCACGCGTTGACGCACGTTGATGTGCGTTAACGTGCGTTGACGTGCGTCGACGTGCGTGAGACAGCGCGGGCCACGCCGCACGTTTGTTTTCTGATGAGTACCTTCATCATCCTAACGACACTCCCTTAACCAGATGTCAATTGTCGGTTTAAGGCATTATATTCCCACCATTCTGCTGTATAAGGTCGTTATTTGTTGAATTTTGAACACAATTTCCACGATTGTTGCTTAGTTATTTTGTATACCTACGCTTTGACTTTAAACTAGTAATATATTGATATAGCGGACCTGTCACTTTGTCACCAACAAACAAAGCACTCAAAGAGTCACCGATACGAAGCGTTAGTTTAATTGAGAAGAGCCACTCAGAAACTCTATACACTTCGATCACTTATGGCGCTCAGACAGGAGCCGTACCACGAGCAAAACAACTAGCAATTAATTTAAAAAATAATTAAGAATCATAACTAGGTGTCACAATCAATAAAGCTTTAGGTTTATGATATAGTACATTTATTGTTTAATTTATAAAAAATATAATATTATTATTTTTATAATGAGTACATTCATGTTAGATCTTGTGTTACAAAGAGTAGGTACTCGTACTTCTATCATACTAATATTATAAAGAGGAAAACTTTGTTTGTTTGATTGTAATGAATAGGCTCCGAAACTACTGAACCGATTTGAAAAATTATTTCAGTGTTGGGAAGCTACACTATCCCCGGGTGACATAGGCTATAATATATTTTCAAAAAAATTAGGGATCCTTACTAAAACTCGAATAATGTAACCGCAATGTACCCGTGCGAAGCCGGGGCGGGCCGCTAGTCTATCATATTTTTATTGAATATCATCTGGAAATCACGAGAAATATTTAAATATTTTGGTTCGGTTGTGCGCTACGTACCACTCATATCTTTTAGCGCCATTGGCCGTTAATTTAATAACACTTAAAGCTTCACTTAAAATGGGCATTTGGCTGGCAACCTTCCCCAAGCTACTGGCAACTCCTTCCAAATAGAAGACAACTCTATCCCCGTTTACAAATGTTTAACTAAAACCTCCTCCAACCACCTCACAATATCCAACTAACATCCGCTTACAAAGTATTCCTTTAATCGGCTTTCACATGATTGTCCCTTGTTAGACACTTTCATAACTTGCGCCCGAGTTTTTAAACCGGCCGGACCTGTAGCGGGCGCTTAGAGTGCCCTAAGTTTAATGTTAATAGAATGCATAGTACAACGATGGGTGATTATGGGGCTTAATAGCTTAGCTGGAACTATTCGGTGTTCGGTGTACCAGCGAAATGGTTCAGGGCTGGAAGCATTGATGTGAATCTTCAGCGTAGAACGTTAATGAATAATTAGCGCCGACAGTCACACTAACCCATACAGTGTCCCAAACTGTAACGCTTGTTATAATGGTACTAGTAACACCCAGGTAACTTACGTAAAGGCTGATTCCGAATTTATCCCCGAAATTTTCCCGGGCGGGAATCGGAAAACTAAATTATCTAAAATGTGCTTACGCTAAGAGTGTGTACAGAATTGCTAATAAATCTGTTATCAACTAATAGCGACTAAACCGAATTTGACCCCGCCAAAGATATTGTTGTCTTGCTTATACGTCATGACAAAGAGGAGGATGGCAACAAATAAATATGTAAATAAATATCGCCAGACGAACACACCAACTGTATGGTCCCAAACTAAGCAACGCTTGTACTATAGGTACCGTACAATGGGCTGGGGGCGATCCCAGTGACACCCAGACCAGGGAAAATTACGAAAAGGCCATTTCCGGAATATAACCCTGACGGGAATCGAACCTGCAACCATCTCGTGCAGTGAGCTGAGCGGCCTACGCTCGAACCACTACGCCAAGCGATCGTCAATATAACTATATTGCCACCTTGAAATAAAACTATTTTTACGGATTATATCGCGTTTATTTTTTACTTTTAATGTTCCCGACGTTTCGGCTGCTTTACAGCAGCCATGGTCACGGGGGGACTGAGGTGTTAGACGTCCTGATGTCATAGTTAGTAACTGGGTACCCTCATATTAAGTTGTTGTTTGCTGTCCGATCCACGCAGAAAGTGCTCACAGTGTCTCGAGGTCTTGCAATGGTACACTTGGTTTTGGATTTAATTATATTAATTACTGGATCCCAAGTTGGTGGTAGCACCCAGCCATCTTCCCTATTGAAATTTGGATGTTTTTTAATTTCAATGGCCTCACGTATCATCCTTGGTCGGAATCGGTGTTCTTTTGCGAGGATCTGTGGTTTATCAAATCTGATATAATGGCGGGTGCGGTCCTGTACATGTTCACAGATTGCAGACTTCGTGGAGCGCCGGTGTTTCACGTCAGCTATGTGTTCTTTTACGCGGGTTTTTACTGATCTTTTAGTTTGCCCTATGTAGGAGAGCCCACATTCACAATCGAGTTTGTATACCCCTGCATCTTGTAGAGGAATGTGACACTTGACAGGTGGTAAAAACTGACTAATCTTCTTAGGTGGCTTGAAGTAAGTTTTGATTGAAGCCCGTTTCAAGATGTAGCCAATCTTGTCTGTGACACCTCTTATGTATGTAGATTTATTATGTACGTTATGTATGGTAGTACAGCAGGTAAATCTTTGTTTCAGAGAGCACAAGGGATCTGTGATGAGGAACACCTGGCTGCCGAGATCCGTCACGTCAAGCAAGTATTGCATGACAACAAGCTTCGGATCCCGCGCCGCCATCACAGTGACCGAGTGAAACCAGCCACAGTCGAGCGTCTACCTGCTGTACTACCATACATAAGAGGTGTCACAGACAAGATTGGCTACATCTTGAAACGGGCTTCAATCAAAACTTACTTCAAGCCACCTAAGAAGATTAGTCAGTTTTTACCACCTGTCAAGTGTCACATTCCTCTACAAGATGCAGGGGTATACAAACTCGATTGTGAATGTGGGCTCTCCTACATAGGGCAAACTAAAAGATCAGTAAAAACCCGCGTAAAAGAACACATAGCTGACGTGAAACACCGGCGCTCCACGAAGTCTGCAATCTGTGAACATGTACAGGACCGCACCCGCCATTATATCAGATTTGATAAACCACAGATCCTCGCAAAAGAACACCGATTCCGACCAAGGATGATACGTGAGGCCATTGAAATTAAAAAACATCCAAATTTCAATAGGGAAGATGGCTGGGTGCTACCACCAACTTGGGATCCAGTAATTAATATAATTAAATCCAAAACCAAGTGTACCATTGCAAGACCTCGAGACACTGTGAGCACTTTCTGCGTGGATCGGACCGCAAACAACAACTTAATATGAGGGTACCCAGTTACTAACTATGACATCAGGACGTCTAACACCTCAGTCCCCCCGTGACCATGGCTGCTGTAAAGCAGCCGAAACGTCGGGAACATTAAAAGTAAAAAATAAACGCGATATAATCCGTAAAAATAGTTTTATTTCAATGTGTAGTATTCGCGTAAATATAAGAAATCAATATATTGCCACCTTACACCAGTATTATTTATAATTCGATCTCAAGTCTGAGATCGCTTTCAGACTTAAGATTGATTTATCAATACGGGCTTAAATCTAGTTTAGTTGCCAACAGAATAAGAACCGTTGTCGCCAACTCCCGCACTGTCAGCCCTGCACATAGCAGCGTGCGTGCGCGCACGCGTTCCGCCGCCGTTTCGAGCGCCATTAACGCGATCACTGACTAATCGCCATTTAGCGGAATGCGATTTACCGACAGTGCGATGTAACCGACACTCGACTAAATTGCTAGTGATGCGGCGACTACTTTCGTATTCGATTGCAGACGGGAGCAATATTGGTTCAACCATAGAGTTCAAAAAAGTTATGAGAAGTGTCCAAGTAATTTACTTACATTTGACTTTTTAAAACTTCTAAATATTTCCATGTTAGTCTCTGTAATAGGGCCTCCATTTTGGTTTTCCAAATTGGACTGTCAAATTTTTGTTTCGTATTGTTATTAATTGTTTGTTATTGCTATTTCTTACTTGACACTGGCGAAATACCTATTAACTTGGGTGGGCCCACCACACATATTTTATAAGAACGATGAAGTATCTGTAATAATTTCAAAGCGCAAATCTGAATCAATTAACCGTTTAACGGACGTGTCGAACACAAAAAGCGAAGCCCTAATGAAGTCCGCAATATCTAACGATCGATTTGATCCAATCCTGGCTTATCGATTCTAACAATCGATATCAATAACGATGTTAGTATTGTTTCTATTTGTTTTTACTGGCGATAATTAGAGGGTTGAAGGCAGTTATCGATCCCCAACAGGTAATAGGCTGTTAGATATTAGGTGCAGATAAAATATCGCCATAACTTGTCCATACCGTTCTTAGCAACGCTCCCGTTCTTACAAAATTGCTAGAGGAATTTCATTTTTTACAGTAAGAAGGTTGTTCTACTTTCAGCTTATTTGTCAAAACTTACATAGTGTGAACTTTGGTGTCGGTTTATTGGCTTGCGTTAAAATCTATGGCCGAAACCGACACCATGGCCCATATTAATAAATTGATCTCGATCCTGAACGCTCTTGAGTGCTTCTGACGTGTCATTTTGTACTGATATGACAATTCTAAGATCGCTCTCAGACTCCAAGACCTTTGAGATAGGAGCTTGTGGCCTCGTATTAATTTATTTAATTCAAAGGAAATTTTCAAATTCTCGTAGCAAGTACAGAAATCGAATATCTTAATAAGTAGTAAGTAAAACTAAATACTAAAAATAATGGACATAAGGAACAAGAGATGAACAAAAACATTATTAACCGACTTCGAAAGAAGAAGGAGGTGCTATGTAGTTACTTCTGTATGTACTTTTTTCAAAAAAAAAATCTAGTCCAAATATGTAAACGGAATCTATTCGCGATACCGGTGGAAAACGTATATTGTTTAATGTATTCCTCCTCCTGGCGTCGTATTCCTCAATTCTGAGGGTCGTGACCGCCTCCCACTACCTTTTCTTTTATGATGGCTCGCCATTTGTTCCTATCGACGGCGACCTGCATGGCATCGTAGACGGAGGTGCCGAGTGTGGTTTAATGTATTACATAACATTATCCTACTTCCTACTATCCTACTTCCTACTAATATTATAAATGTGAAAGTTTGTGAGTGCGGATGTATGTATGTATGTATGTATGTTTGTTACTCCTTCACGCAAAAACTACTGAACGGATTTGGATGAAATTTGGAACACAGATAGTTTATAACCGGGATTAGCATATAGGATACTTTTTATCCCGATAATCCCGAAATTTTTGTTACGTTAAATACTACGCGGACGAAGTCGGGGGGCACAGCTAGTTTAAAAATATTTTTCTATAAAATAGTATCATAATAATAATATACAGTATACATAGCAATTTACAGTATGTGTCTGTACAGACTCCAGCCGGCAGTCTCCACCGGTGGCTGACCATCGCAAACTAGTAAACCTATCAACTGTAACCCTATACAAAATGTACGCGTTTAGGCGTTACCCTTGTTCTGGACGTTTATGCGCCGTCTTTAAATCGCTACTAGTATTTATTGGCCGTGTCCCGCGGCCAGGGGGACATGGCCTGGGCTGGGGTAAATCACCTGTTACGACTAATCTGCTCGGCTTACATGGCCCTGAGACTATAATAGGTAGGTGGAACAAACGTTTGAAAAGGCAACAAGGCGCTTGGTATAGCAACAATGAAAGCCCCATCACAAGCGGAATCCAAGGCTATGGTAACGGTAACAGAGATTTTGTAATGAGATGTTTTCGCTCCTTTATGGAGAAGATAGATAGATATAAGGTTCGGTTTAGAAAAAAATATATAACGTAGTTAGCTATAGATAGAAGAGACGATAAAACCGATTTATTTTCTTTTTAAATTAAACTGACGATACAGAATAGGAACCGAGGCGTTTCGTATAAAATTACGGTGTGTATTTGTTGGTAACCCTTGTCTTCCTAAACGGTTTGACTAATTTTGATGTTTTTTTGTACTTATGAGGTCACCTGGTTCTTAGCTATATTTGAACTCAGTAAGATATCGCTGTTGTCAACATCCAAAAAATAAAAGCTGCGCTAACGAAGCTGCTGTCAAAAGATAGACAAATGAAGCCGTATTTTTACGCTATTGAAATTTGCAAAGAAGTCAAGTATTTTAATTTTGACGGGCAGCATATAGGCCTCGCGCCCGTTAACAAGGCGCGCTAATCGCGCGTGTTCGCGCGACACATCGCTTGTCGCGGCGCGCGCGTCGCGTGCTCGCGCGCGCTCGGTCTGCGCGCGTGGCGTGCGCGCTTAAATCTCACATTTAACATTGATAGCGCGACGTTTTTTGCCATGTACTTAGAAGATACATCTACGCTTTCGACTAGCAAACACGCTTATAAAGATCATTTTGAATTAAAGTTACTTATCTAATGCCACTTTTCTTTTTAACACACAAATCACTCTTTTGTCATAAAAATATTGTTGTTATTTATAACCTTTAGGTTATACAAGTAAAGTTAAGTTATTGTAAAGCCACCAAATCACACCTATAATTCTATAACGTGTAAAATCTGTCCGTAAACTTACAGACGTTGAGGAGAAAATTGCGTTTCCAACCAATCACATGCATTGGATGTAACTCACTGACTATTAAGAGAGTGGAAACCTAATTTTGTTTTTCATAATTTGTTCCTAATATGGAACGAGTTGTTAGTTTAGAAATGATACTTCAGAAGTACCTGTGTAAAGAGTGACCACCTGTTCGACAACCTATCAACCGCCATTAGAGCTCGAGCCTTCTAACCCTCCGGCCGCGCGGTAATTGACGAGTTGACGCGACAGCCCCCAAAGCGGTCCCAAATACGCACCGAAACCGCCCCGGACACGTCGCTCACTGTAATTGGCTATTAGCTAATGAGATCACACGATAGGTCGGCGTCGCAAAGCGATGTCGCGGCCGATGGGTGCCGTGCCGTGACGGCGGCAGCCGACACGAGAGGGATCCTGATCGCATGTCCAGATACGACGTGCTAACGTCCTATACGGTGATACGAATACGATATCTAAGTAGGTACCAATGTTAACTTTTAACTAGGCTTTTGGTGTAACAGGAAAATTGTGTTTCACAATTTAAAAAAAAGGGCGAAACACTTCTTCTACACCTGTTTCGCGAAATGAACCGTCATTGACACTGATGAAATACTCGTATTTACATCAATTTAAACAATGAGTTAAGCAGTGGTAGCAGAGTGGTTAAGCGCGCGTCTCGCGAGCACCAGGTCCTGGGTTCAAACCCTGGCTCGCACCCGATTAGAAATCCGCCAACCCGCACTGGGCCAGCGTGGTGCGTTATGGCCTGAGTCCCCTCGTAGTAAGGAGAGGCCCGTGCCCATGAATATGACGCCAAAAAGGGATACATTATCATATTATCATTATTATTTAAACAATGAGATACAATAATGGATATGGGTCGCACAAGAAATATACCTCTCTCTCGTACTCCCAAAATCCTTAGTCCAAGAGAAAACAGCTAATTGATGTTGTTATCTATCTCTATTTTTGAACAGCACCAAATAGAGACCACAACATTAATGTAGAAGTGAGAGGTATAGCGAGAGACGTAAGAGATGACGTCATAACGTGTCAAGATGTAAGAGTGAGTGACGGATGAGGTGTGAGAGAGCGGGAGTCGTAAGCGAGCATTGAAGACGAGTAGACAGATATTGAAGACGAGAAAATAAATAAAGAACAGATTGAAGATCTAATAGTTTCATTTCACCCACATTAATTATAAGCAATCGTTTGCTTTAGTAGAGAAAGTGTTTCAATTCACATGATATCTACCTACTAGGATTATCACATCAATTCAACAAACGCATACTCTTGCCTTGCCGATCGCAACATGCAACAATGTTCGCATACAAAGACACCATTCACAACCAATATCGCGGCAATAAATTAAACGCCATATGCGTACATTTCATACCATTTCTAAGGCTTAATCTGCACTGAAAGCAGCGGGTCGTTATGCCGGGGGTTACCGCTATTAATCTCGGGCATCGTCGGGTGGCACCATTAGTAGCACGTCTGGATTAAAATGGTGCGCCTCTATCCTAAGGCGCGTGTTTTATCATTCGCTCTTTGTTCACACGTGCGCAAGTCCGATGTCGGACTTGCGTTCCGATTGAATTTCATGTTTCACAAGTGATTGCAACAGTGCAAGCATACGGTTGCTGAATAATGGTGACAACTTCTATGTTCTGAAACGGTGGTTTCATAAGTGTATTAGTTATAGCGATTTGCACATTGATATCAGAAAAGGGTATGAATGTAAATTGCAATCGATTAAGCAGCTACTCTGCGGCGAATCATGCAGGCCAGCGCTAAATGTGTATCGAGACAATGATTCGGCAAACTTTGGGTAAGTATATTACATTGTAACCTATAAAAATGATTACAAAAACCGCATTATGACCATTAAGCTATTGGCATGAGCTCATTCCTAGCTCAAGCATTAGCTTTACTAGAGGGGCTAAAGGCTGATTACTAATATTTTTATACAAATTAAAAAAAATACAAAATATATAATTCTCGCTAATCACGAATGTTTGAGATTCAGGGTTGATTTCAATGTAAAAAATGGGACTCCATATCAATCTTTCTAATCCTTCCAGCTATTTTCAATGGAAACAATACTCCGGAACACGAACTGACGGGAATATAACTAAGATCTTTGTTAGTCCAGAATGTCCAGATGTATAACCTTTTTATTTAGGTACTAAGTATCTCCCAGAAGCAACACATATCAACAGCGTTTGTTCCGACATTACCATGCAGCCAGCATCACGATCTATTAAATCACGTGCAATGCACTACCGCGGCGACTATCGGCGCGGGCGCGAACGACCCAGTTCGCGGCGCGTGCGCAGCCCGCCATAGATCAACAGATTAACACACCAGACCGCCCGTTGACTGCGCGTAGTAAATTAGGATTTTGGAGAATGTTCGAAAGAGGAATGGTAGAGAAAGAAGTTTGTTAGAAATAGTGGTTTAAAATACCAAAGTATAAATAAACGAAGACCTCATAAAATCCGTGACGCACTCAACCGTGAACGACTGCTCTCACTTAGCCAAACATAGACCCACATGGCGACATACCGTACGAACAGCGGTGGCACAAGAACCGACCGAAACTTGACCACGGTCGCTCTGACAAGAGTGCTACGACTTAGAAGAGAAATAAACGTGCCCTGCACTAGGAATAATTTGCATCAAAATAATTCCGACAGAAGTTGCGCGGGCGTCAAACGTAAATCTCATACACTTTATCAAGCGTATGTCTTTCGGAAACTTTTGTACTAGAGTGCGGCGTTAAAGGGATGGTTGGACCGTGTCATTATCCATTTTGAGCTTACAGACGAGTTACGAAATAACCTCGACTGATATCTATATATATATAATTCAAAGGTGACTGACTGACTGACTGACTGACATAGTGATCTATCAACGCACAACCCAAACCACTGCACGGATCGGGCTGAAATTTGGCATGCAGGTAGATGTTATGACGTACGCATCCGCTAAGAAAGGGTTTTGATTAATTCTACCCCCAAGGGGATAAAATAGGGGATGAAAGTTTGTATGAAACTTTGTCAATTAAATTGCACGCGGACGAAGTCGCGGGCACAGCTAGTACCTAATAGAAGAGGCGTCCTTATAAAGGTAAATACTTCTCCTGCTTTTATAGTAGGTATGTGGTAGTAAACCACTGTCCTCTCTACGTCACAAGATGTTACTCTGTGTTAAGCAGGACGTAACTCAGCCGGGCGGCAGATACGATCGGCACGAGCGATGAAACGCGACTGTTTACGAGCTGACGCGCTGATCGCGGCGCATAGATGCTTTTTATTTAACTACCACGAGTGCTGACGTCATCACTTCTGTGTAGGTACCTACCTACCTACTAAATATGAAGTCTAATAAAGGCATATAGCTATATAGGTAGGTATATATCACGGAGGAAAGAAGGGAGGTCTGTACCTTTCAAAAGAGCTGGTGTATCACTGTTTCGGACTGATGACACCAGAAGTGTCCGCTAGGGCCGCTACTGAAAAATGTACGAAAAGCGTAACAAAAAGGGAAAGTTTATGACGCCCACAGTAGTTCTTTTGAAAATAACTGACGCTGAAGGCTTCTCAGAGAGATAGGAATATAACATAGACCGGCATTATACGAGGTGTCTAGACTGTCCCAATAAGCTGCCTGTAAAAGCAACTTCTTTAAAAATATGTTGTCAGCCGTATTCAATTTGCAATTAATACTTGTCTAAGTGAGGGAACAACTCTATAAAAAGATTGACTTTTTCAATTGGCTGTTTGTTCACGCGCACTGTGAGACCTCATAGTAATGACTGTGAGAATATTCGATTACAACACATCGAAAATTGGGACGCCAGATGATACATCAATATTTCTAAGGTTCCCGACCGCCCTTAATGATTACCATACATATTGGAATGACTACCGGGACCGCCAGCTTAACATGCGAAGAACTAAGTTCAACTCACATATTTGGCAACTCATTATGATAACCAAACATGCCGTATGAACGTCCGAGCATTTTTAAAAGGCTTCAATATTTCGCGGTAACTTTATAACACTATAAAAGGATGAAATAATAATTTGACAAATGTCCCCGGTGGGCGACATAAAGCCACCGGTCGGCTGTGGGCGGGAATCTCCAAATCTCGCCGTGTATCGTAGTGCATACAAAGGAGCTGTATAGGAATATTTACGAACTGTGAGTGAATTTTAGAATGTATTTTGTATCCAAGACTCGTTGGACTAGTGGTCGCAAGCGCAACCTGCAGATACGGTGGTCCTGGGTTCTTTTCCCGAGTTTTTCAGTGCGCCTTGACTAACTCCTCGCTTTCTCAGTAGTGTGCCCGCTCGACAAATGTTAATCACCATCAGCGATATTGATGTAACAGGCCTTCGAAAAGATTATTAGCCAAAAATTGGCCCCGACGGCAATCGAACCCAGCGTGGCTAATAATCATTCGAAGCTGTGAGCCGACCCTTCACTCAAAGAAACCACTAGTCTAGTCTACTATATTAAAATTAGAATACTCCGTTTGTAAAGTAAATGAGTAAGTATAAAATATAATAGCACACGTCCCCATCGTCCGGTATGCAAATGGTCCGGTGCGCTGCGCGGGCGCATTTAAATGCAAGATGGCGGAAGCGCGCACGCGAGGTCGCGGGGTCGCCACTATCGCCACGCGCCATTGTCCCGCGCTACCGAGTACGGCAACCATGAGTTTAGATAAAAGTGAATGTGGGTTTTAATTTTTTATAGGTTTTAATATGATTTGATGGAAAGACGAGCAGTCAGTCTCAGGAAATTAACATCTCACGTCCACAGTGTTTTAAAGAGTACGATAAGCTGACAGTCCCTGTTATCATTCTAAAATCCATAACAGAAATTACGAGCAGTATGAATGTGAAAAACTTTGACCCATAATAATAAATCGATCTCAAGTTTGAGAGTGATCTTGTAGTGTCCAGCAAATGAGGGTAGACTAAAAACTCTCTACAATAAAAATCTGGATATAGTGCAGAACGAACAACGTGTCCAGAGAGTCGTTCGTGGGCTTCGACATTATGACGTTCCGTAATGACACGCGCTTTAAGTTGGCAAAGTGTAGGAGGTAGATCCTACACTTTCCTGCTTTTAATTTGCCGCGTGGTTTCCCTACAGATATCGTCTCACGATCCGCTAAATACAATGGCCGCGCTACAGCCTCGGCTTAAAACTAGAACCAGCCGAAACATTGTGTAGCCAACAGTTAGACATTATTTATGTCTCATTTATTGCGGTCGGTGGGTCGATAGGTCGGGCCGATCTCTAACAAACCTGTACTTATAATAATAAATTATAATCATTTAGCCTTTTTAACGCCCCACTCCTGGGCACGGGCCTCCCCTCACTATGAGGGGGATTCAGGCCGTAATCCACCACGCTGGCCCAGTGCAGGTTGGCGGATTTAACACGTCTTTAGAAAATCTGTAAAATTTGCTTAGACATGCAGGTTGCACACGATGTTTTTCTTCACCGTAAGCGAGTGATAATCATATAGAAATTATGATTCGCACATAGATTTCGATAAACCCAAAGGTGCGAGCCGGGGTTTGGACCCAGGACCTGGTGGCCGCAAGACGCATGCTTAACCAATCGGCTATCGGCATAAGTAATAATAAAAAAAAAGCAGGTTTCGGAATGTCTGACATGTACCAGAGATTTATGTTTAAGATGTTGTCTACAATACGTACTTCTGCAGAATAACGAATATAAATAACGCTTAAGAACATGAGAGGTGTATATATGTAGCGCTAAGCTGGTTATTTCCCAATAAGACTTGAATCTAATAGCATAATTATGGTCCCTACTTTGCTAGGTTTTGTCCATCAAAACGTCTGTTAAGTTATCCGTAATGTGCGGTTGAATCAGGCGACTAAATATCAGAACCAATCCCAATATACCTATAGCACAAAACATTCAGTACGTACCTATTAAATAGTTGCAAGTCGTAACGATCGGCGCTGACGCAGCTTATTGACCGATAAATCTATATATTAATATGTGAAGGAAAAGTTTCAAACGCTTAATACGAAAATTGCGCGGACGGAGGAGTATGAAATTTGGCACACTTATAGTTTATATAGAGAAGGAGTGCAGAATGCTAATATTTTTATATTATAATACTTAGAAATACATTAAAATCAATCAATAAACTTAACACACACTACCATGAATTGACACACACACATTTGTAACCTCCACACCGACTGACTGCCTGACTGACAAACGGTGACAGTTTTCGGAGGGCGCGAATTCCATAGTGCATTCTGCGTGCCAGTATCAAATATTCTTTGACATCAAACCTTTATGACGTTTGAAATTAAAAATTTAATGAATTATGGTCGAATTTCAACTACTATAACGGGAATACTAGTACGTAATAAAAGTGTACTAACATATCCAATGTTTTAGACCTGTCTAATTTTATCGCTACCATGACTGCTTTGAGTACTTTAACATATTTATTCATTGAAATACCTATATTGTTTATGTTTTACTACGAGCAAAGCTCATTCTATTTAAAATGGTAATGAATACAGGAGACACAGTAAAACAACTTAATCAAGTTATAGACATTTAATAGAGTTTCAAAACAAGCTACGCTTACAACACTGAAACATTGACATTTAAAACTGTTTCAATACAATATAGTTTCCATAAAATGGTACTCTTAAATTCTATTCCGTTATAGACATCAAATGACTTATCATAGAGCGAGCTTTGCTCGATATTAAAACACATATCAAAATATCAATTACTAGAAGAAATGGACAACAAAATATAATAACATTTACCCCTCAGACAAATTAGCATGGATTTAGTATCCATAGGCCATTGGTACCCTCTGCCAAAACTATATGGCCATTGGCCATAAACGTGGCTATTGTATGTAGGTGTTTCCTTAGTGTGCGTGTATTGTCATTTTTTTTTCATTAGTGTGCACGAAACGCAACTGAGTTCTATATTACACCGTCCAGTACCAAAACCACGTCTCAAAAACTATATTGTTGTATACTCAAACGTCGTCCTCCAAAGTCTTGATTTATTGACTATAGCCAAATTTAAATACAAAACCTATAAATATGTCTAATGTAAATATATGAATAAATTCCGAAAATGTAAATATTTGAGATGCTGCTTACATAAATACTCTTATAAATGTTATAACAGTAAGTAAATATTTAAAATATAATTCACTTACATACTTCGAAAATACTTTGTTTATTTCGATCCCTATTTACTACACGCTACGCGCACCGTTTAAATCCGTAATCGGGGTATAAATGACCTTGTCTCCGCGTATTCTTAAAAGTCAGTCTTAAAATTCCAATTAGAAAAGGGTAAGTAAAAATAATCTATAGTTATGAGATCCTTAATTAATAACCTATCGAAGTAACTATCGTCATTTGGTATACTTAAATAAAACTGAAAAATACTAATACTAGAAAAAATCGAGCAATCGGAATGGAGTTTTGCCAACGGTGAGGCGTTACGACGGTAATTTTGTGAGTTATGCGCCGCGGAATATACACTGTATTCAGTCCAGTGCCCCACACTTTGAATATCGATTGGAATATTATGCGAAAATTGAAATTTAACTTACCTACTTTTTAATTAACGCCCCTTATCCATTACCCTGTGTTTACACAATTATAGGATATAATTTAATGAAAGAGCTCCCATTGGACAGTCAAAAGACTGAATCTGAAATGAATATTCCTAAATAGAATATGGTAAATCAGTCAAGACAAGCACCTACATCTGTGTATAATGCGATCCAAATAAGAATAGGAATGTCAATAACCTATATCTTACAAATGTCACTTGAAAAGTATGGTTTGCAAAAAAAAAATTGCATATCAATAATAATAATAGTCCTACATCAAATTAAATTAAAAAGGTTAAATTAGTAGTAAATTGTCTTAATATAATATTTAATTATAGTTAAAGTCATAATTCGTTTTTTAAAACCATTCGAAGACTATGATAATTTTAGTTTTATTATAAATACAGGTAACAGAATGCCCCATTTTTATTTTAAATAACAGTTGGCGTAATACATTCTAAAAACCTACAATAATTCATAATTTAATTTTATAGCGGAAAGCAGCAGTGATGATTTTTTCACTCAACCTCTGCAAATAATTTATTTAAAAAATATCTTGTTTTGCTCACCCTACCTAACTAGTTAGAATTGACAGCTATGACGTCACAATATGGCGCTCAGTCGATCCTATTCTCATTTGAATCGCATTATAGATATCTACTCTACTAGGGTCCGCTACAACAACGATAAATGACACGTAAATGGGGGGTACGGTGTAAACCACCTCACCCCTTCCCTACACATATATATAGTCGTATACATAAGTAGAGGCGAAGTCGGGCGCACGCCATTCTTCGAAATGCGTTCACATCACAAAATTGTACCAGTACGATAAAAACCAACAAGCGAACAAAACGAACGCAAGGATGTATACGAACATGAATTTTATCTTTTTCCCCGGTGAATTCTCGGCCCACCGTGACGCCATCTGTGGGCAGAAAGAACTAACTTAGAAATCAACACGACATTATAAACATTGAAAGTATTCACTTTTATATCAAACTGTATTTCTTATAATGTCAAAATCTAGATTTGGATTTGAGATCCGTCTAAATAAAGCATTATTGACTAAATAATAATAAACAATTAAATTGACACGTTTGAGACAATCCGCATTGAAAACTCATAAACACACATTTCTGAGCGA
Organism: Notodonta ziczac; assembly: GCA_918843915.1. Lineage (NCBI taxonomy): Eukaryota > Metazoa > Arthropoda > Insecta > Lepidoptera > Notodontidae > Notodonta > Notodonta ziczac. The sequence continues at coordinate 10,940,068 of OU974044.1, read as the reverse complement.
AAACTAGGTTTAAGAAAATGTACTGCAGACTTAACAAGACCGCTGTGAAAGACAAATATGATATACCTAATAATAAATACGGATTGAAAATATTTTTTAACTATCATAAAATTATATTATTCAAAAATAAAACTATGTTTCGAATAGGGAATTAAGACGATACATCAGTCGTTTTCGTTTTCGCGTCAAGGCGATATCTCACTGGCGATTTGCATGCTTGTTACCAGCGGGTCCATCGATCAACGCGCACGCGGCGTGACCGCGGCGCGACCGCGGCGAGACCGCGGCGTGTGCGCAGCGAGCTCGCCGCGACTACGCAACGAGCTGGCAACACGCTCGCAAACCGCCAGTGTGATATCGCGCTCATTCTCTCATATCAACTATGAAAGAGAGAGAAACTCGACATAAGTCTAATCTTCGACCTATTTAACTATCTATCGAGATGTAACAGCCAAACTCGATATGGAATAGGTATTTTTCTTAACGACAAATTTCGTTATTATTATAATATTTTTGGATTGTTATATTAATAATAAGAAATACGTATCAAATAAAATTAAATATTGCTAATAGGTTGTTGACATCTGCCTGTCGTCAGTAACTATATCACATAGGAAGTCCCGCGGAAAAATAAGTAACTAAATTGTACAGTGTAAATTGAATTTCGGACACGCGACGTCAGCGCCGCATCTGCGGGACTTCGTATGTGAAATAGGCTATACTAGGTGAAACAGAAAGGGTATACCATTTTTTTAAAACTTTACTTTGTAAATCTAGAACCATCGGCTTTAAGGGACAGTTGAAGTACTAAAGGTTTTGTAGACTTATGAAATCTGTCGACAGATATACCCTGTAACACCTTTTGTTTTTCAAGTTTTCTCCAAAGCTGATAGTTTTAGAATTACAAAGCTAAGTTTTGAAAAAAAAGAATGCCCTTTCTGTTTCAACCTGTAGAGGCAACGATTCTTTATCAAACATTCCATTATGAGTTCGGCTTTAGTGTAGGTAAAGTAATAGCTATGTACGCACATGACCGCCGCTCTCCTCAATGAAGGCCTTGTACTTGTTGTACGGCACGAGCTTGACGCGTTTGTTGAGCGCGAGCGCGCGCGCCACGTCGGCGGCCTGGTCGCGGCGCGCCAGCGCGATCAGCGCCGACGTGCTGTCTATGAACTGCACTGTGATTGGACCTGGGGACGTACGACATCAATAATCCTACTAATATTATAAATGCGAAAGTTTGTGAATGTGGATGTATGTTTGTTACTCTTTTACTGAACGGATTTGGATGAAATTTGGAACACAGATAGTTTGTGGTTTAGGTCGCGTTCCGATCCGGTAGATATAAGAAAAAAAATATTATGTAAAATTGATAATTTGTAAGTGCCCCCGTAGGCCTAAACAAACTAAACGATTTGAATTTTAATATAACCTAGATTAACACATAGAATACTTTACATAAGTCTACGCGGACGAAATCGCGGGCAAAACCTAGTAATAAATATAATTCAGCCCTTCTGACTTCCCACTCGGCACGGGCCTCCCCTCAACACGAGGGGGATTCAGGCCATAATCCACCACGCTAGCCCAGTGCGGGTTGGCGGATTTCACATGTCTTTCGAAAATTGGTTAGATCTTCTAAGACATGCAGGTTTCCTCACGATGTTATCCTTCACCGTAAGCAAGTGATAATCATATAGAAATTATGATTCGCACATAGATTTCGAAAAATCCAAAGATGCGAGCCGGGGTTTGAACCCAAGACCTGATGCCCGCAAGACACGTGCTTTAACCAATCGGCTATCACAGCAGGACATACGACATGCCATGTGGCTATTTTAGTTAAATATACGACGATCAAAAATGTCCAAAGAAACAAAAAACTATTTTTCAATTGGTCCACTCACTTTCCTCTTAATAACATGGTTGTTAAACTCTATTCATTTATTTAGCATGGAAGACATCACACCAAAGCACTTATATTCTTAGCCACCTCTATTTTGTTTATTATTATTACTATCTATTTTGTTGTTTATTATTATTTTGTCTGTCAACATTTTAATTGATGTAAAGTGTGAGTAGGTATGCACACCTCATTAAACTAGCTGTCTAATAAATAAATAAAATAAAAAAGCCTTTTTATTTCATGCAATAAGAAAGTGTTTAACTAATCTTAAATACCTAAATTGGAGTGAGATTTGATTACTATTAACTTATTTAGTGACAATTGTGTTGCTTGATCACATTCGGTTGTTGTTCCTGAGAGTGTACCAGCATCTTTTATTCATTGAAAAGAGTAACTATTGAGTTTCTTGACGGATCTTCTCAGTGGATGCAGCATTCTGAACTGGTGGTTGATTCTGACTATTCATAAATGCTTTGTTTGCTTACATGAATAAAACTAATTTTTCAGTTTGAGTTTGAATTGAAAGGTTCTGAATTAGCAGACTTGGAGCGCAGTTCGTTTAACTCACCAAACGCGCTGAACAACTGATTAAGGTCGTTCCTTTGCCACTCCTCCGGGAACGTCAGGTGGAAGACATGGTCTCGGGTCGGCAAGGCTACAACAAATTATTATTTTATGAAAATTATAATCTAAGTCTTTCTATGAGAAGTGAGAACAATAACATAGTTTCGTTTGTTTACCTATTTTAGAATAATAATAATAATAAGCTTTATTTATTTCTCACCACAATAACTATTACAGAAATTCATTTACATAGGTAATAAAGTCATAGATAATATTGTGGAAGTCTGGTGCACCTAAGCTAGACTCGCGTCTGTATTTCAGGACACCAGGTCTCCACCCTTTGGATAGGTACATTTTATTTATTACGTAGCTACTCGTATACATGTAGGAGGAAAAAGTGAATATGAAACCTTAGAATAATTAAGTAAGTAGAAGTTAGTACGATTAGTAATCCTGTTTGTGGGTGTGCATGGATGTGTAAACGAATGTGTAGGTATGTGGTGCGTATGTGTTGTGTGTGTAGGGGGAATGCGTGGGGGGAGGGTTACGGGGGGGGGGGGGGGGGGGGTTACGGGGAATATTATCTTACCGGTCATTATTCAACACACTCAGAGAAGATTGGCGTTAAGTATCTATCACAGCTGCGTATCGTACTATGAGGGAGAGAGCCGGAAGACCTTTCCCTCCCTCTCTCCAATTCCCCTTCAGGTCGGCAAGGTGCGAGAAATGCTATTGGTACACTGCTAGCATCTATAGGCTATGCAGCTACCTATAAGTACAGGTTGAAACAGAAAGGGTATGTAAATCTTAATCTGTGTGTATACACACACAGATACAGATTTACATAGATAACGCAAGTATCACGATTTGTATTAAAACAAAGCGTGCCGAATTTTGAACACCTACTGTGACGGCATTAGTGACGGGAAATCCAAACCGATTCAGAGACACCGATGCCGCCGAAGCCCCTCAGCCCGCTACGATTCTCTCGAGTGATTATCTCACTCGTACTCATTTTTTTTATACCTATAGTCGCGCAGACTGTAAGTTAGCGGCGACCAACCTTGACGCTTCGTCGGGGTTTCGTACACGCGAAGTACATGCATTTGCGTTATCTATGTAAATCTATATATCTGAGGGTATACATTTTTTTCAAAACTTAACTTTGTAATTCTAAAATTATCAGGTTTGGAGGAAACTTGTAAAACAAAAGGTGTTGACAGATTTCATAAGTCCACAAAACCTTTCGTACTTCAACTGTCCCACAAAGCCGATAGTTTTAGATTTACAAAGTAAAGTTGCAAAAATATAGTATACCCTTTCTGTGTCACCTAGTATAGGTATCAGCTTAACATCAGGCGGGCTGATGCCTGTTTAACATTTGGAAGAGCAGCGTGGTGATATACTCACGGTCGAATCCGTCCAGGTTCATGTACGGCGAGTCCTGGTGCGCGGTCTTGGCCAGGTACAGCTTGTTGAGGTAGGGCTTCAGCGGGCCGAGGCGCGAGTCGAGGCGCGCGAGGCGCGAGGCGCGCTGCAGGTGCGCCAGCTGCGCCAGGAAGCAGCGCCCCGTCAGGTACGCGTCGTACCCCGCCTCGTGCTCCTTGGACGAGGCCGGCGAGTAGCCGCGCCCCGGGACCGACTCTGTACCCACCTCCTTATTATTAATCTAAATATATATAACTCAAAGGTGACTGACTGACTGACATAGTGATCTATCAACGCACAGCCCAAACCACTGGACGGATCGGGCTGAAATTTGGCATGCAGGTAGATGTTATGACGTAGGCCTCCGCTAAGAAAGGATTTTGATTAATTCTACCCCCAAGGGGACAAAATAGGGGATGAAAGTTTGTATGAAACATTGTCAATTAAATTCCATGCGGACGAAGTCGCGGGCACAGCTAGTTAATCTTATATACAGGTTGAAACATAAAGGATATACTGTTTTTTCAAAACTTAACTTTGCAATTCTAAAACTATCAGCTTTGGAGGAAACTTGAAAAACAAAAAAGGTGTTACAAGTGTTACAGCTGTTGACAGATTTCTAAAGTCTACAAAACCTTAAGTACTTCAACTGTCCCACAAAGCCGATAGTTTTAGATTTACAAAGTTAAGTTGCAAAAAAATTGTATACCCTTTCTGTTTCACCTAGTATAAAATTCTCGTGTCACATGTTAGGTACGATACTCCTCCGAAACGGCTCGAAAGATTTTCATGAAATTTTGTCTACATATAGGGTAAGTCTGAGAATCGGTCAAGATCTATTTCTCATACCTACTATATATAAATATTTTTTATGGCAGAACAACGTTTGCCGGGACAGCTAGTAATAATATAAATATCGCCAGACTGAACAGAATGTATGGTCCCAAACTAAGCAACGCTTGTACTATGGGTATGGTACAATGGACTGAGGGTGATCCCAGTTATACCCAGACCTTAGCAAATTACGAGTTAATGACACCCCAATAGTTATTAACAGAAGCAATATTGTCGTTATATTATTGTTTATGTATCTTCTCCTAATATAGATACAGCAACATTTCCCAAGATTCAACTGGAAAAAATACCAAAGCTAAATGGGCCAACCTTTCCTTTTTATTTCTTAACACACCCAAAAACTGGCAGAATAAACTCAGCACAACTAGCGCTTATCATCTCCGGGTTCCTACCACAATTATTTTATCCGGTTTCCGGTCGAGATGGTACAAAGGGAGGCATGGCAAGTACTTACCGACCTCGGGCATGGTGAACGGAGGCTCGGAGAGCGTGGCGAACAGGTCGCCTAGCACGCTGGAACTGATCTTCTCCTTGAACGGCGGCGCGCTCGCCACATACTTCGTGTCCAACAACCTGGATATAACGATGAGAACAGAATATCTCTCAAACTCTTGATTTCCTTCCCCAACACACATCATAATAGTTTATAACTGTGACTCTTTGAACATTTCTAATAGAATTTCGAACGAGACCGCCATCAACCGCCTCCGCCGAGAAGATTCCTCAGTGTCTATGAAGGTACTGGAATCGATACAAATAATTAAAATTTAAGTGTCTGTTTGTTTGTAATATCAAAATAACAGCATTTTACTAAATGCGGTAAATATAAAAATAAACAATTTTCATTTTTTTGTCTATCTATCAGTCTGTTTGTTCCGGCTAATCTCCGAACCGGCTGGACCGATTGATGGCACTTTCACTGGCAGAACCGCGGGCAACAGCTAACAATTAATTAATGTCTTACTTAGGGAACATGCAGTTTGCAAACTCCTTGAACGACACGTAGTCGGACGGCAGCGGTTGGAAGAAGTGGTTCAACGTGTGTAATAGATCCAGCAGCATGTTGTGGCCGATCACCAGCTTCTCCTGGAATAACACTTTATTATTAACATTTAACACACTTTTGTGAACTACATAGAACCACATACTTTTTGTTATAACTATACAATCCAATTCTAGTGCAGATTATGACTTGTAGGACTCTGAAACTATTTTGTTTAGGGCCTGTGTCAAAGTCGCCGAATAACGATTAATCTCCAAATAAATTCGATATTTTAATAAAGGATTTGACTTCGCAGCAGAAGCAGCTTTGGGAATATTAGGTATAGCCGATTGGCTAAGCACACGTCTTGCGAGCACTAGGTCCTGGGTTCGAACCCCGGCTCGCACCGCTGGATTTTTCGAAATCTATGTGCGTATCATAATTTATATATGATTATCACTTGCTTACGGTGATGGAAAACATCCTGAGGAAACCTGCAAGAAGATCTAGCCAATTTTCAAAAGACATGTATTGTGTAATCCGCCAACCCGCACTGGGCTAGCTTGGTGGATTATGGCCTGAATCCCCCTCATTTTGAGGGGAGGCTCGTGCCCAGTAGTGGGACATCAAAAGGGCAATATTTTTTTTATTTGACTTTGACCTCACAATGGATGAAGTTGGGTGTTTATTCTTCCTTTAGCGACTCACCGACTGGCTGATCATCCGGGCCACCTTCGAGAACCCGACGGCCTCCTCGAAATCATCCCACTCCTTCTGCTTCTTCAGCTCATCGTGGGCATTCGGGTCGTTATCCGGTGTCACACGTATTACGTTTAGCACTCTGTAACAATAGCCAACGTTACTGGGATTGACCGCGTGGCGCAGTGGTTCGAGCGTAGGCCGCTCGACTCACTGCACATGGTGGTTGCGGGTTCGATTCCCGCTGGGGCAAATTTCGGAAAAGGACTTTTCGTTATTTGCCCAGGTTTGGGTGTCACTGGGATCGCCCCCAGTCCATTGTACGGTACCCATAGTACAAGCGTTGCTTAGTTTAGGACCATACAGTTGGTGTGTCAGTCTAGCGATATTATTATTATTATTATTACTGGAGTGGCCATATTAAGTGCTTGGTGAAAGAGTTGTATTGGTACAAATATTTGTGTTGTCATGCCAAACCAAAATAGCTCTTAAACTGCACGAATGTAGTTTGTTTTTGTTTGGGTCATAATACCTACGCAAATATTTTTACAAATACGCTATTTAATAGGTAATGTAACACAGTTTCTAAACATACATTGTCATATAATTATATTCTTATTATATTAATTCTTATTTATAAAATCTGTAGCGAGAGCGGGACAAAAGACGCTTGCCTTTATTAATTTATCGCCAGGTAAACAGTTTGTTGAATCAATTAACATAAAATCTTACGCTATTATTTCGCATAGAATACAAAAAAGCTTAATGTGACAGTGTATTAAAAAAGCAACACTGTATAGAACAAATTAAAAGCAACAGCCATTTATTTATTGTGTTCACCAACAACAGTTACACTCTTACATGCTAATAGGACAATTCAAAGTATTAAAACTAAGTGCGTAGTTACTTAAAGGTAAACACAGCTTGTAAAAGTGTTGTGGATATTACTTGTATGTATTTGTATTTAATATTACTTGTATTTGTATTGTAAGTAACTGAATAGAATCCCTGTTAGTCGTTTCATAGAGGAATTGTCTTTGGTAAAACAAAGGTTAGATGAATAAACAGCATTGATTGGAAACACATTGTTTTATTATTAGTCACAATAACAAGGTTTAAAAAAAGTAAGTAAAAGTAGTTATCTTATTGAAGTAAACCTATACGGACATTCGGGGCGCTCGCCGCGCGGCCACTCTATCCGTGCTAAGCGTCAGTAGCGTTACAAGACTTATACCTATATAGGTATACAGAGTGGCAGCTGCGGCACACTTAGTTCTACGTTTTATACTATAAAGCTTCGCATGTTTCGGGCGTTGTTCGGACTGTTTTTAACAAGATGGAATACCTACTCTTCAATATTATCAATAGATAGAGATAGCAGGGAGAAGACAATTTATTTAGTGTTCTGTGACCACCGCTGAGTGTACTTACCTGTTCTTGTTGTCGAGTATCTTAGTCTCCACAATCACTTCATCCTTGAACCGCGCCTTCAGCTCCTGGAACAGCAGCATCCGCACGAACGCATTGCACCGGTCTATCTCCATGGAGCCCAAATCACCCTCATCAATGAACTGCCTCACTTTTTTACTGCAAATAAATATATTTCTTTCAAAGACAAGATTTTAATCTCTGTTACGATTGTGTGACTCTCCTCTCTACAACAAGGCAATCTATCATGAGGTTACCTCTGCAACATCACTACATACTTCCATAGTATAAAACAAAGTCACTTCCCGCTGTATGTCCCTATGTATGCTTAGATCTTTCAAATCTTATTACACAACGGATTTAGAATGCGGTTTTTTAATAGATAGAGTGATTCAAGAGGAAGGTTTATATGTATAACTAGCTGTGCCCACGGACTTCGTCCGCGTAGTATTTAACGTAACAAAAATTTCGGGATTATCGGGACAAAAAGTATCCTATATGTTAATCCCGGTCATAAACTATCTGTGTTCCAAATTTCATTCAAATCCGTTCAGTAGTTTTTGCGTGAAGGAGTAACAAACATACATACATCCACACTCACAAACTTTCACATTTATAATATTAGTAGGATACATGCATAATATAGTAGATAAACACTGAGCAAAATGCCCGTGCGAAGCCGGGCGGGTCACTTGTTTTAGATAAAAAGAATACGGGCTACGCTCTTCATTTGTGCAATTATTTTCGTCTGAAGCGAGACATAACAATGAAAGAACACCGCTTGAGCTGAGTTATTTTCTAGTCTAGAAAACTTATACCACATAATTAAAGTTATTATTAAACTTGATTTCCTATTTTAAACTATGATTAGCACTTGCTGAACAGTGAAGGAATATATAGCGAGAAAATCTACACATCTCTTGAAAGATTAATGGGAATGCGCTCAAAATAATTCCAATAGTAACACCCTTTATAACAATCGGTGCAACTGATCAACACCAAAATGTGGGTGCACCCCTACTTACCCTTTTGGGGAATACAGGTGGTATGGTATGGTAAATGTATTAAATTAAAAATAACTTATCAAGAAAAACAATCCTAGCATTAGGTCCACCGCTCTGACTCAGTGTGGGTCAGGAAACTTCATACATATTTCAAAAGATGTGCAGGTTTCACCATTCAGCAAGTAAATTCAGTTAGAAATTAGATTCTCACATTAGATTAGCCCGTTGTTGGCAAAATCATCAACGACCTAACGATGAAAGCCATTTTAAAAAAAAAGTGAAGTGAATTGACTCTATATTAACTCACCATACATCTTCAATCTGCTGTTTATTATCTTCCGGTACTGTGACCACATCCTTTCCCTTCTTCAGCTGCCTCTCGGTGAGGATATCCCGGAGCGTGTTCTCCGTTGGCATTGTCATGAAGGATATGCCTGAAACACAATGAGCAATATAAGAAACATAACATATATGGCAACGGGGCTAGCCAAACAACATTAGGCAGATAGATCAGTACTGATAACTTTTAAAGTAAATCCTATGAAATTATTGATTGAAGATGGCTGTTACCTGTTTAATACCCAATGATTTGAAATTACATTGCAATGATTTCAGTAGTCCTCGTCTAGCTGTTGCTATGTATGAACACTTACTTAACATCATGTTCTCAAGCTACCTGAGAAAGCCATGACTAGTACTCACCCTCTTTTATCATCTTGTTGAAGTCAAACCCCTGCGAGGCCAAAAAGTCTAAGCTGGAACTCTGACAAAGAAACATTTTCTCGGGGCCAGGCTTCCCGCGTGGGAACAAATAGAAGTTATACGCGTCGTTCATGTAATGGCCCTTCTCCTTGTCCCAATAGAACGCGCACAGACCGAACTGAATCAACATGAAGTCGGAACACCCGCTCCAAAGCCGACAGTAATACTCTTCTGGACTATCAAAAATTGATATATCCCGACCATTCATGAGCCCAGTAAATTCAGCATCTATCGCCATGAAGTCCGCTTTATTTATAGATTCACTTATCAAAGGCAATGCCTCTTTAAAATCTGTAAAAAATTAAGTTTATATAGACAAAAATTTAGCGCCATTTCTTTGTCATAAAAACAAAGAGGGTATATTAAGCAGGTACTCACTTTTTCGAACCACTTCCATAATGTGTATATAGATTTACAATCAGTAATTAATAATTTCGTCTAAAAAGACATATGTTTAGTCTTTATCATGTAAATAGTAAAAATTACATTACTATAAACGAAGCGCTCGTAAAATTCAAAGATGGTGGATGCCAAAGAGAATACAATACTGTGGATGCAAAGTTGCAAGGTGGTTTATATTTAGTATGGATTTATATCTATGGATTTTTCGGTTAAGGGGCAGGGGCTACCCACACCAAAACAGTATTGATTGACTCACTGAGCATGGATTTGCCCCAGCCAGCCAGCTCGCAAGTCTGCGTTCAGCACAGCGTTTAGAGATTCAGAATTATGTTGCCGCTGGCTACGTTTGATATTCACCGTGCTCGAGAGAAAATTACTGAATTTGATATAAAATTACCGTATCGAGTATATAAACAATAAATACAAAGACATAAGTAAGTCTCTATGAAACAAAATTTAATAAAATAAATGTCGCTTTTTACTCTCTCCCTCTTTTACTACAAGAGAGTAAAAGTATAGCAATATTATTTTATTTATACTAGCTGAGCCCGCGACTTCGTACGCGTGGAATTTAACTTAACAAAAATTTAATTTAACATTTGCGTGTCGATGTTTCGTGTTTTATATACCTACTATCGCAAAAGCCCGCTCGCGCGTTTTGGCCCGCGCGACCGGCAACATTTGTAATCTATTTTTTTAGTTTTTTTTTTAATACTGTAGCCTAAGTTACTGCTTATAACATCAGCTATCTGCCAGTGCAAATCCCGTCAAAATCGGTCCATCCGTTTTGGAGATACTTTTGGATTTCATGTGTTTTTATTTAATCTACGCGGAACACTAATTGTTTTTCTAAAATTAAAGTAGCCTAAGTTACTCCTTATAATATCAGCTATTTGTCAGTGAACACACCGTCAAAATCGGTCCAGCCGTTCCGGAGATTACCCGGACCAAACACAGACAGCTGACAATAAGCAGTAACTTATGCTACTTATATTTTAGAAAAACAAAATCTTAAAAAATGGGTCCTGTCGCGCGGGCCCAGAACGCGGGAGCCGGCTTTTTTGTTAAGTTCAATACCACGCGGAAGAAGTCGCGGGCTCAGCTAGTTTTACAATAAAACTTGCCGTGATAAATATGGCAACCTCTAAATGTCACTGACAATGTCTTTACCGAGAACTTTAGATCTTTACTTGTCAACATTATTTTTGAAATCAGTCCTTTCAGTATCAGACCATTAGCAGACCATGTTTGCATTGTTTGCACTGCTTTCAAAAACTCAAACACTCAAACTCTTCAAACATGATTTGATGATGGGCACCAACAAATTGGTGTTGAACTAAAAACCAATACGCTGAGCAAACCTCTCTGGAGCAAGGCAATCACTTTAATGCAAAGATACCTATGCGTGGTATCACTATCTCGCTTCTGCAAAAATAACTAAAATATTTTATTTTCATTTTTCTAAGATCCATCACACAGCACACAAATATATTACTTAATCATATAATTCGCCGGCTGACCCGCGATATATTGCGATTGTAATAATACATTATAAGACATTTTTATAGAACACTTTATTCAGCAAGTCCAAGGCACATAAAAAAACTTACTGCTAGTACATTGTAAATAAAAACTAAAATAGCACAAGGCGCTTTTCTAACGTACAATCAGCATCAAACAAACGTTTATGCAACTAACTGTACCTACCATAAACACAACTGAAAGTACAATTAGTTCTATCTTATTCATAAATTATTGGTCGTTTCTAATCAGCCCTTCATGGTTCTTAATCCCTCGACCAAAAGAATTTCAAACTATTATAATAACTAAGTACTTAATTAAAGCATTTTTTCAATATGACTAGACAAGCGTTCATAAGCCGCTTTATTTCTGTAGAGATGTATATTCGCCTTTATTTTCTTCATGAGGAGTTTGGGATCAATATCGCTGACTGAAAGTAGCGCATCTGAAAAAAAGCAAGGCATTATGATTGGAATCAGTTTTTCAAAATGAAATAAATCCACACATATTTCTGCAAACAAAAACCAAAGAAAGTAGTAAGTATTTAAACCATTCATTTTTTTTCTTAGATCAATATAGGTATTATTAAAGATTCTGGATTTCCGATTGATTTTACAGTACCCATAGTACAAGCGTTGCTTAGGACCGTACAGTTGGTGTGTGTCAGTCTGGCGATATTTATATTAATTTATTTATTGAAACAATACATGCTGTGTGCCTTAAAGTGTTTTCTGGGTGTTTTTACCCAGCATCTCCTTCCTGAACGCCTCGTCGGTGTCGTCCAGGTGCACGAGCATGGCGGCGTACAGCGCGTCCACGTGCGCGGCGAACACGCCCGTGTCGTAGGGCTGCGGCCGGTGCCTGAACAGCGCGCACAGGGTCTGCACGGCGCACGACCGGACCTGGTCGCTGCTGTCGTCCAACCGCTTCAGCACCACTGCAGGGGAACCGGCACTACATGCAATCTCATGTACCAAACTACTAGGTGAAACAAAAAGGGTATACTAGTTTTATTGCAACTTAACTTTGTAAATCTCAAACTATCGGCTTTGTGGGACAGTTGAAGTACTAAAGGTTTTGTAGACTTGTGAAACATGTCAACAGCTGTATTCCTATAACACCTTTTGTGTTACAAGTTTTGTCCAAAGCTGATAGTTTTAGAATTAAAAAGTTAAGTTTTTGAAAAAAAGTATACCCCTCTTGTTTCAACCTGTATACATAATAGTACAATGTTACACAAGGGGTGAATGTCCCTCGAACTATTAGCGCCCTCGCCACGCTCAGGCGCCAAACCACGTCTCGGGCCAAAATAAGTATTTCACACTGTGTGTAAACACTGTGCTTTTCATTACGAATACAAGTAAAAACAGGAATTGGCCAAAGGAATAATACAAGGAAGTATGAACAATACTCTACAACTCGAAAAAAATATATATCGGGTTGCCGCCTATTTTGTTATTTTTTCGTGGGCCGGCCAACTTCAATATTTAGCCATTATTTTTCATTTTCATCTTTAAATATTTTTTCGAAATCTATGTTATTTTAAATAAATTGTTGAAACTGAATTGTAATAAAGTCATTTATAAATATATATTCTTTAATTAATATTTATCTTTATGTTATTTCAATTTTACATCGCGCTGTAATTGAGTGACTGTAGAAAAAGTTGGAACATGGTTCCATAGAAATGTGAAAATGGAACTAGTTTTTTTTATAATTTGATAGCTGTCAGTTGAAAGCGATTCTCCCGGGCTGGAAAAGTATTACTTTCAACCCGCTCCTCAGGCAACTTCAGACCTACTTTCCGAGTATGAGTTATGAAATAGTACATTGTTACACGAGTGGTGAAAGTGACTTATTTTTCCCGAGACGGGTTTTGGCGCCCGAGCGTAGCGAGGGCGCTAATAGTTCGAGGGACAAAATAAGTCTTTTACCCGAGGTAAACACTGTGCTTTTCATTACGAATTCAAGGAAAGTAAAAATAAAAACAAGAATTGGCTAAAGAAATAATACAAGGAACTATGGACAACACTCTACAACTCGAAAAAAAAAGATCGGATTGCCGCCTATTTTGTTTTTTTTTCGTTGGCCGGCCAACTTGATTATTTAGCCATTATTTTTCATTTTCATCTTTAAATATTTTGGCCAAATCTATGTTATTTTAAAGAAATTGTTGAAACTAAATTATAATTAAGTCATTTAAAAATATATATTCTTTAATTAATACTTAACTTTATGTTATTTCAATTTTACATCGTGCTGTAATTGAGTGACTGTAGAAAAAGTTTGAACATGGTTCCATAGAAATGTGAAAATGGAACTAGTTTTTTTTTTATATAATTTGACAGCTGTCAGTTGAAAGCGAAACTCCCGGGCCTGAAAAGTATTACTTTCAACCCGCTTCTCAGGCAACTTCAGACCTACTTTCAGAGTATGAGTAATGAAAAGGTATTTAGTATTGCGTGACAGGAGGGTAACTAACCAAAGTATAGTTTGTGCAGTATCTCGGCGGTGAAGCAGCCGCGGCGCGCGGCGAGCGGCGCCAGTGCGCGCGCGGCGCGCAGCGCGTGCAGCCGCGTCAGCCGCGAGCTGTCGTCCACCAGCCCGCCCAGCAGCGGCACCAGCCGCTCCAGGAACGGCGCCAGCGACTCCGCGCCCGGGAACAGGTTCACTCCCTGTATAAGATTGTAAAAACCACAGATATAGATTTACATAGATAACGCAAGTATCACGATTTGTATTGAAACCAAGCGTGCCGAATTTTTAACACCTCTTGTGACAATCCTTCCTCCTGGAAATCCGAACCGATTCAAAGACACCGATGCCGCCGATGCCCCTCCGTCCGCTACGATTCTCTCGAGTGATTACCTCGCTCATACTCATATTTTTTTATATCTGTAGTCGCGCGGACTACAAGTTAACGGCGACCAACCTTGACGCTTGGTCGGGGTTTCGTACACGCGAAGTACATGCATTTGCATTATCTATGTAAATCTATATCTGCGGTACAAACTGTAGTGTAGGGTTTTAGGTCGCTGGGATTTTAATTAAAAGAGAGCGTGTGGTTACGATGGCGGTCCGAGACGGAAGTGAGTTTATTTTTAAAGACAATGTTGCAAGTTACAAAATAAAAACGTGCACGTAAAACAGTAATGTTGGGAATGGGATTGCCAACACTCCCTTCAATGCATAGGGCAATATGATCCACATGAAATGAAATGAAATTCTCTTAAACGCTTAACTTACATGAAAAATACAAGAAATATTACTTTAATCTTTTAAGTCTCTCAATAACCATTGCAGACGGTGGTCATTAAATCTAAAGTCGATATTAAACACTAATCTCTTCCCTATTCTAGTTGTCTAAAATGTACGGTAACGTTTTTGTTTTATTTGTATCGTTATTAAATGTGTTTGTCAATGCTATTTGTTACTTGACACAAGCGAAGTAGATACCTATTAAATTGAGTGGACCATGGTTTTAAAGAAAGAAGAAGAGGCGCTAATCCATCATTATATTATAGATGAAAGTCTATGCAACTAAGAATTTGTTACTAAAATAGTCAGAACTGATAAGTAGAACCTTGTCCCCGGCGCGCCCCTCCCCGCCCCCGTCCCTCGGATCGGCCCTCGGGTCGGCCCCCGGCTCGGCCCTCGGGTCGGCCCCCGGCTCGGCCCTCGGGTCGGCCCCCGGCTCGGCCCCCGGCTCGTGCAGCGCGGCGCAGAGGCAGGCCGCGGCCGCCGAGCGGATGGCCTCCGCCGTGCGGCCCGCAGACCACACCAGGTTAGGCATTATCACTTCTGTAGCATACAGACAAACACGTCCCAATTACTGTGTTATACAATGTAAGTAGGCAGTTATATACCGGACATGTACTAACTTTTTAGGCTGTTGATCCGATATAAATAAATATGACAATTATAGTTTTTAAAAGTTTTACCCTCAAGCCTAAATAATTAAAAATGCTATCCAAAGACACTATTCCACGCGGACGAAGTCGCGGACACAGCTAGTAATAAATATGCCCAGACTAACTCAGCAACTGCATGGTCCCAAACTAAGCAACCGTTGTACTATAGACACCACACAACATTAGTGTATTAGGTTTGAGACCACACACTTAGTATGATATCGTAAAGTCCACAGTACCTTCAATAATAATTTTGAGGAATGCTTCAAGCTTGTCCTTCTCGCACTTGGCGAAGTTGGTTTCCCGGTGCAACAGCACCGTGGAGAGGCTGGTGAAGATGGCCAGCTTCACCTCGGGGTCCACTTTGGGGGTGGCGAGGCACTCGCGCAGGAGCGGCGCTAGCAGGTGGAGCTGAGCGCCCAACGCCGAGCCTGAAAGAAATAAGAATCATGAAAACCAATATTATTAAAAATGAACGAGTTCAAATATACTTGGGTGCACTAAAATCTAATAATTACTAAATCTTGTATTTTTTTCATTTGGAGTGATACCATTTCAAACAAAAATAAAATTTCAATATCGGTCAACAATTGACGGAGTAGTCATATCATAGTGAACATACATAAAAAAAATACATACAGACGAACATATAACCTCTTTCTTTTATCCAATTCTGATACAAAAAAGAAAGAGAGAAGGAAAGATATAAGTAAAATACAATAATTTATACACAACTGCACATAAATAGGTCGGCGCTACAAATTATTAACAAAAATAAATTGAAAAATATGGCGGGGCCCCTAGTCGATGCGGGGCCCATAGCCAATGCGGGGCCCCAGTCGATGCGGTTACCCTATATTGTAAAATATAGGCCCCACCTGCGTGCAGCATGACGCAGTCCAGCAGGCACTTGTCGGGCGACAGCGCGCTCCAGGTGAGCGCGTCGCTGGTGATGGCGGCCAGCGCGGCGCCCGCGTGCGCGTCGTACAGCGCCGTCAGCGTGCGCCCGCACTTCGTCACGTAACGGAGTTTGTCCAAGTTGGCTGGAAGGGAAACGGTTCCTGCACCTTTTTTTTCAATGTACTAAATGTTGTTGGCCAGCGTGGCCATAACAACTTCACACGGACACAGAGCGAACACAAGTGCGCTCCAGCCAGAGGGGCAGCTAGCTCAAGGGCGCCACAAGGGGCACGACCTCGGGTTGGGCCGCTGCCGAAAAAGGTGGCGAGGTTAAAATTAACACCGGATCGGAACGTCCAGCACCTCTAGCACACCTCCCACATTATAAGCAAAACGATTTTAATTCCATCCCCAGCTATGTCATCGTAGAATGGGCTTTTAAACAATTGTAATGGAATTTTCACTACTCATACTCGGAAAGTAGGTCTAAAGTTGCCTGAGGAGCGGGTTGAAAGTAATACTTTACAGCCCTGGCGAGAATCGCTTTCAACTGACAGCTGTCAAATTATTACAAATTATATTTTGACATTTATATTGAACTAGGCCAACGGAAAAAAAACAAAATAGGCGGCAAATGGCAATCCGACCTTCATTCGGTTTTCGAGTTGTAGAGTATTGTTCATAATTCCTTGTATTATTTATTTAGCAGATTCCTGTTTTAATTTTTACTTTCCTTGCATTCGTAATAAAAAGCACAGTGTTTACCTCGGGTGAATGACTTATTTTGTCCTCGAAACCCTTTATTGGGACAAAATAAGTTACCTTCACCCCTAAGGTAACAATGTACTATTATTACATTAGCTGACGTATTCTCAAAGGTTAATCAAATCCCCTACTTAAATTTAATTGAACTTAGTTTAAGAGGCCGTCAAATCTCCACTTAAACAAAAATTGGTATACTAAACGGCCACTCAATGCATGACAGCTGTCGAATCAGCCTTCAAACATCATTGAGAGCCTCTCAACTTTAAGTGGAGTCTGGACCAATCTTATGTTTATCTCGCAGTACTTTTTCGGTAAATTCCTTGAAAAATGTCGCTAACTTCCCTATCCTCGCACGAGGATGAACCTGAGGCACGAGCACAGGAAGGCAGAATAAAGTAAAATTTAATGCATTCTCGTCTTACGACGAAATGCAGTGCAAAATGCGTTTCAGATTTAATAAAGCGACAGTTTTATACTTGGAATCATTACTAGCTGAACGTATAGAGCCAAGAACCATCAGGAACCATGCTATCGGGGCGCGTGACCAAATTCTAATAGCTACACGATTCTTCGCCACCCGAAGTTTTCAGCGGGTAATCGGAGATATATACAGAAAGGGCTTATTTTCCTACAATGTACAAATGGTTTGCGATCCGTATCTAAGAATTCGAAACATTTATAGCCAATACAATAGCCTGGATCGGTACAAGACGGAGACCGGCGGTACTATAGTAATATGGTGCTTCTGGATGACAGTATGGGTACCTATGTCGCCGATATCTGCTCACACCCATTTTAAATTGTTTATCTCCACCTGAGGAAGCCTATAATCATGCCCAAATTAGTATCAGGAACCCCGTAGAACGATTATTTGGAGTTTAGAAATGATTCTTCAAACTGTTTGACAAGTTTGCCGTCAAGTGGTTCATCCGTTCCGTTCTTCCTGCGTTATGACTGCAGCAAAGAGAATACAATACTACGGACTGCAGCTGTAGCCGATATATATTTTATTTGATGTAATGAGTATTATAAATATTTGTGCTTTATTGCCGACCATGTATTTTAACTTAAAATGGCTCTTAAATGATTAATTTAATATTTAAATAATATCTTATATTGTTTTCAATTTCATAGATCTGCGTAGAACGAAACAAACAAATTACTAAATAGAATTTGAAAATGAGAACGAACCTATTTATTGAAGTATTGCCATATTAGAGACATTTGATGGCTACTTAGCTAATCACGGTCTCAATTAATTGGCGTTTGAGAATACCACTTAGAATTTAAGAGGCCGTCTAATTTAAGCGCCGCTTTAGCAAGTGGAGATTTAAGTGAGATACGAGTATTCGGCCGTAAGCTTACAACTTACACTAACTTACTAATGTAGATAATGTAGAAGAATTTACAAAGCTGTATTCAATATTATGTTTTATTATTTAAGAACTCTGACTCCCATATCAGAGGTATTCATGAGCGGGGCCTAGTAGCGCCCGGAGTAAAAAAAAGGTCCATTCACCGGCTTGACCTTGATTGGATCACTCAAAATATGCCGTCTTTCCCCCTGCCCCGCCAACTTTTGACGATTGCATTCTAGGGGTAGAAGCCGTCAAGGTCGAGCCGTAACAAAGTTAACCACAGATATAGATTTACATAGATAATGCAAATATCACGATTTGTATTGAAACTAAGCGTGCCGAATTTTTAACACCTAATGTGACGTCATTAGTCACGGGAAATCCAAACCGATGCCGCCGATGCACCTCCGCCCGCTACGATTCTCTCGAGTGATTATCTCGCTCATACTCATACTTTTTATATCTGTAGTCGCGCGGACTGTAAGATAGCGGCAACCAACCTTGACGCTTGGTCGGGGTTTCGTACACGCGAAGTACATGCAATTTCGTTATCTATGTAAATCTATATCTGTGAAGTTTACCAATAAGGCAAGACATTGCTTACGTCCACATGTAAGCGGTGTCTTGTGTTATTGGTCCGTGGGGTGACACTACGCCGGTGCAGCTAGCGATATTGCAATGTACAGCGTGTTGCTTGTGCACTTACACAGCGCCATGAATTGAATGTTGTTGTCGACGGGCATGGCGTACACTGTGAAGTTGATCGTGAACAGCTCGCCCGCGACGGCCGCGCACACCTCGCCGCACAGCTCCAGCAGAGCCTCGGACACTTGCAGCAGGTGCGTCTGGTATTTGGGCTGGAAGATGAGCGAGCGAGGCTGGAGTGAGCGAGTGAGCGATTGAGGTTGGAAGTCTTAAATACGGCCCAGGGTTAAGAAGTTGCACAAACGCATCTCGAATATCGGAGCTATGTAACCAAGGGACAAATAATTAAATTGGAGCCTTTTATGAAATACAACTTTAAATAACTCCTTTTCACCCACTGCAGGGCATCATAAAGCAAAGCTAGTTACTACTACTATGTGCAATGCTGCAGGTAATATTTAATCGTACTTCCTATCCTACTAGAATATTATATTATAACTATTTCAAACGTCACTCATGGGGGCCGAGGGGCCTCTTGAGTTACGCCATTGGTCGCAAGTCTTCAAGTCAAGATCGCAGGTGAATAGCAAACCTATAACGAAATCCTGTTACCTTCCTTGTCCTACATCTATCGGGGTCGGCAGCCTCCTTGCACAGTTCAAACAGCACCTTCTCCTGCACCAGCTCGGCCCTGGAGCCCTTGATGATGTTGGCGATGACCAGGAGAGCGGCCCACGCGTCCATGTCGGCCTCCAGCAGCGGCCACCACGTGTCGGGAGTTATGAAGTAGCCGAACAACTCTGCGGCGCGTTTCACCTGGCAAATGAACCGGACCAAGAGGGTGGTGTGAAAATGAAGACTTCCTTCACGTAAGTAGATAGATACCACTTCATTTGGTACCAAACTGCATGGAGCACATAGTTTTCCAAAGCCAAGGCTTCGGGAGGAAACCAAAATATGCACCATATCAATTCATATTTTGGGTAACTGACAGAGGCCGGCAGCGTGAAAAAGAAATTTGTTCGCTTGAATAATGCGTAGCGTTAGCAGCCAAAAGATGGCGCGATATTCTAAAGCAAGCGACTTATATTCCAACCCGGTCCATCTGTCAAAGAAAGACGTCATGATTTCCTTCCCTCACCTCGAGCACAACCCTGGGGTCGTCATCAGAGGCCCCCCTCAGCATGGTCCTCACGATGGTGTTGGCGTGGTGAGTGGACCCCTCCTCCGCGCACAGCACCAGCCAGCACAGCAGCTGGGAGACGCGGAGGCGAGCATCCTCTTGCCACCCATCCATTTCTATGGATTCCAGAAACGATATTCTGAGATGGATCGGATCCCTCTCATAGAAGATCAGGCATAAAGTTGCTATTATAGCTGCGATTCGTACCATGAGTGAGAGATCCCTTTATCCCATGCTCCTTCAGGTCGACAATGTGCGAGCTAACGGCTTAAAATTAAGTGGTTCTTACGCTTGCCGACTTGTTATTTGCGACAACCGCTTAGCGCAGTGATTCGAGCGTAGGCCGCTCGGCTCACTGCACCGAGTGGTTGCGGGTTCGATAGCCGTCGTGGTAAATTTCTGAAATGGCCTTTTCGTAATTTGCCCTGGTCTGGGTGTCACTGGAATGGCCCCCAGTCCATTGTACGGTAACCATAGTACAAGTGTTGCTTAGTTTGGGACCATACAGTTGGCGTGTTCGTATGGCGATATTATTATTACTTTACAGGCTCTTACCCCGACAGATAGCCGGCACGATCTTCCCAATATTGCTCTGGACCAGCATCCTACATCCTAAGTTCGGGCGCTTGATATCGTTGGGGTAATGCGAGGGGACGTCCTTCAGGAAGTCCGTCTTCTTCTTGAGGTCCTCTTCATTCTCATCCATGTATTGGATGCCGATGTCGCGCCACAGGCTTGCGGCTGTTTCCCTTATCTCCACCATTACGTCACTCAAACTAAAAAATAAGAAAATTGGAAAGATAGTTTACCAGAACCTTTTGTGAACGTTTTATTATGTCTGTGTGGATCTCCACACAGACATAAGTCCATCTGGACTCGAGGAGGCGGTTACCTGGTTATGGCAATAGGCTCACCCAAAATTCATTATATTACATCAGGACCTAATACGACAGCAGGCGCATTTAGTTTTTGTTTTTAATGAAACGCAAATTCATAGTTATTTTAATTCATGTAAGCCAACAAAGCGAAATGGGTCGGAGGGATAGGAAGTAGCTGGCTTTCAATTCTCTGACTCATCATACGTAGTTGTAATTTCTGGCCCTTAAGTTAAGCACTCTTACATAATTATTGTTCTGTTCCTCAAGTCTACGGACAATATTTGTAAACGAATTAACCATGTAGACTTAAGAGATAAAAAAAAAATTTTTTTTTTCAATAGCTATTTCTGTGAGAGGTTGGTCATACTAACCACCCCGGCCGAGCCAACCCATATGTGAGCAGTAGTCAATTGGCTATGGCTTAGCTCTACTTCAACAGTTCAAAGAAAGCTGCAGATGTGGTGGTACATTTGATTTCATATACCTACCTACTACCCAAGAGGTTAGGTCAAGGGAGGTATTCACAATTGACGCAAAGATTCCGATGTCGGAAACGTCAGCTACCATCCTTCTTTTACGTTAGAATTAGAAGAAGGATGAAATCTGTTGCCGACACGGCAACTTGCCGTTGATTGTGAATAGCCCCCCTGGTCTGAAAATAAAGAAGTGACGGACCTCGTAAGCAATAACGGTATCATTCGATGCCAGAAGGAATATCTGTCTCTATACGTCAGCATCCAGTTGCCGACCTCCATCGTGACTTGGAGACGGACCTGGGTGTTCTCATCGAACAGCTTCTCTGCCATGGGCGTGGTAGACAGCTCAAAGCATTTTGTGTTGCCTGCCAGGACTATAGCACCTATGAATATTGAAGTTATAAATTATTGCATGCGTAGTTTAAACCTACTGTTTTAACTTTAACTAAGTCAGTGCACTACAGCCCAAGTATTTCGTGGATGAGGGCCTCTGCTTGATAACGCTTTCATGAATAAATAAGAAATACCTGCCTGAATAGGCTCACTCCTTAATACATTGAGAGAAAATGATATTGGCCAAATGTGTGTACACCAAAGTGTACCTCTACAGGTACTGGATGATTTATTTTTAATGTAAAGAAATATTCATCATAATTACCAATAGCTCGCACAGAAGCCACTCTAACTCTGAAATGCTGATGAGCGAAATTAGATAAAACAGGTTTCACATAACTCTCCGATTGGAAATGAAAATCCCGCTGCAGGTTCTTTGTCAGTAAAATGATACACTCGCAAGCTTCAAGCTTCACCTTGGGATACGGATCCGTCACCGTCTTAGTTAAGATACTTGTGAAATCATTGATAAACGGACTTAGAAGATGTGAGACTTTGTACTTATCTAGTATTTTGTGTACTAATTCAATTAAAACTAGACGTATTTCTTCAGAATCATCAACTATTTCGGCGCAGCCAATGCGACGAACCAATACAGGAATAATATAAGTCAAATAATAATCATTTAGCGGTAATTTTTCTATAAAATTTAAGATTATTCTGGCTGCGGCATCACGACATGCTTCAGAGGCGTCAGAAAGACTTTTGAGCACGTAAGCATACACTTCAGGGAACACAGTGGTGAGGTCACAGTTGCTGTTGTCAGGGTTCTCGAAGATTTCCTCATTTATTTTAACAAGTGCCTGTTTTCGAGCCATTTTTGATTCACTTTGTAAAGCTGTTATGTATTGCTCTAAATACCCACGAGGGTCATCTTGCGATTTCCCTTTTATTTCACTCATTTTATTCGTAGTAGGAGAGTTGCAGATTGACGAAAATTACGAATATCGACAAAACAAAAAATTGGAATGCCGAAGAATGGCGAAATGATAAACAAAATGAGTTTCCATGGCGACCGACTGACAGTAAGACAGTTGACGGCCAGTAGACATTGCTGAATTTGTCACTTTCACACTTTTTAAAGTGGCTTTTTTTCCAGTTTGCCCAACTGAAAGCAGCGCGTTCCATCTACCGGCTATCGTTCCCTACCGTTTAATAGTTTATCTGTGGGGCTATTTTATAATTATGATGCTAACAGCGTCTGGTTAGCAACAGAAAAATTTTGCCGCAAAAAATTGGTATCATGTAATTCATTTTTATCGAATTTCTATCGATAACTTGCAGTGTGAAGTTAGGCCCATGTCCTAGTAAACCCGACATATTTAAAAAGTACTATTCTTCTATAACAAACATTTTTCGACGTAACCATTTTTATTTAACCGCATAATACTCTTCTTTACATAAACTATGACTATTAGCAACGGCAATTGTCAAAATATTCTTGTGTAATTTGTAGGTTATAATCTTCGAGTAATTAAATTAATATTTTTTTGGAATAATAGGGAAGGTAAACGAATTTAATTATGTATTCTCTTTTCGTCTAAATCGCATCAGTAATAATTATTGTGTCTGCTTGCCTTTATGAGTGTTTTTGTTATAACTCCCGCCCATTGATGTTTAGGTTACTGTGTAATTGAACCATTTTCTTTCTAGATGGCTCCTAAAAACAAGTAGGGCATCGGCAATTGGAGTTGTTGCTACAATTTGTGGAGACCAACGTGGCCGCGGGGCTTAATAGTCCGGCGAGAAACGGGCCACTTGGCCACCAAGCGGTCATCAAATTGTGGAAAGGGTTTGCTCTGCGAGCAAACTCTATTGGAGAAGGCGTCCAGAAAACCCCTGAAGCCTGGAGAAAAGTGAGTTCTGTTTATATTTAACAGCATGGAATTTTTTCTGCCGAATGAGAAAATATGCAAGTCTGGAGTTGGATTATAAGAATCATGTCAATTAATAAACTTATACAAATATTGACTAGAAAATTGTACTAATATGGCTAAATCCTTTATTTTCGTTTATTTCCTGTCCATTATACTTTTTGTATTGTGTTATTTAAATATTGTGAGTGTACACAATGATTTAATAAGTGTATGTGCAATGGTCTATGTGTTTTTATTGCCTCTGGCTCAGATTAACGCAGATGGAGCAAACGCAACAAACGATGTGAAGCCGCATAGCATTAAATGTGTGCGTGACAACTAGGGGCGGCACTGTAGGGACACGTACATCTGTGTGCGTGTAAAGTTGCCAGATATTGGGGAACGAACTCCCATAATTTTTCCGATTGTTCTCAGTAGTACTAATGTTACAAATAGGAAATGGTCTTTCGCAATTTAGGTACTTAAGTAGTAGGTATTTGAACAGAATAATGCTAATAAAATAAAATAAACTTAGTATTTATTTTTACTGCAAATCGATATTTGAAGATCTCTGCATTATCATTCAAGAACATTATAACATTAAAGATTTTTGGATGTCTTTATAAGCATAATTAGGTACATTAAATTTAAAAATGTTATAAATTTAAAATATTTATTACAAATTAAAAGTTATTCCCATATATTACTTCCATATATAAATGTATAAATTAATCATCTTTCTACACCCCATGCACATTTCCCTAAGTCAAGGAAACTTATTTCGATGTAAATTGGCAACACCAACCAATTACTATCAAAATTTTGTGTTCCGAGTGAGCGATATCAAATTGTGGGTAAATAAATTACAAAACTATAAAATAAACAATAGTTACCTGTGGAAAGATATGCCATCTGCTTTTTTTTTTTTTTGTGAACAACTTTTACACTTTTTGATTACGCAAGACGGCATTTTCAAAATAAAACAACTAACCACCTTTGACGTGTACGCGCTGTGACGCGAAGTTCAGTACTGACGCGAGATTGTATTCGCTTTGTAATTTGTATTTGCTTTGGTGGACACACTTTTGTGTTCTAGGCGCGTCATCTGCGTATTCGTTAATCTGAGGCCTCTGGAAATGCTTGCATTTACATGTTCCATATCCAAAATAATAGACACAGAAGTTGTGGTGCATTGGATTTATACATATCCATAGGCTACATTTCAGGCATACAAATATTCACAATTATCTTCTTCACTTAATATGTGCGTATCACCTCCGCACTTTTCCTGGCTTTGCAGCACTATCCAGTAAGAGCAATAATCACAGTTTTCCAGTATGAGAGTATAAACATTCAAACATTGTGTTATAATCGGATTTTTGTTAAAAGCTTCTCTACAATCTTCGCTATCGCTGCCATATGCTGTACCGCCGCCGCGACGCCAGTGCGTCAGGCTGATCGTCGACCAGTCGCTTCGCCAGTTGGCTCCTGAGCCAGTGAGGTCTGCTGTGGAACCACCTCTTCTGGAGCAGGCTGTTTCGCCAGCACACTGTAAGAGCAAGGAAAACGATTAATTATTACGAAAAAAAATACCTAATAATAGCAAATTACCTAGTCCTGCAGCAGTAAAAACTCAGTCCAATGGTAGCAGGCATAACTACTAGACCTCGGGCCAATCGGTAGCCAGTATTACACGCATACATATCTACAAGTAGTGCACAGGTATTACTACTAAAAGTAGTAGTAAGGTTGAAACAGTTTCAGATTAATGGATATTTTCACCAACCTTGAGTTTAGAGGCCGCCTAAATAAGGTCAAATCATAGAAATCTATTAATTGTTAAATGTATTAGGGAATTACTATGCCAAGAATCAGTTGGTGAAACTGGAACTTGTAAAACCTTCAATTCCGAACTGTGAAAATATAATTTTAATAAAACTATGTATTTATTTTTCTAGTCCCAACCGAGGCCACTGCATGTGTTCGTCCTCCATTGCCGCACGGCGTATACGTCATAGGTTAAGTAAGTGACTTTTTACAAATAATCAACAAACCACATATTTTGACCACTTTTCATCAGGTGGACCGCATGCTCATGTGCTGGGCCTAGATTATATATAAAACAAAAACACCTGAAATTACTCACACTACTCACATTAATCGCAACATATTGCTCTTAATTGAACTGACAGTAACAATTAGAATCAGTAAGTACGTATAGGTAAGAATAGATACATCAAAATTGACCATATTCTTTCTTAGTTCATGCCAATAATAATGATATATTTTCAGATCGCGAAGACATACCTGCATGGGCCGCACAAATAGAGGAGAGGCGAGTAGCCGCTGAGGAAGAACTGGCGGCGGTGGTTACTGGCATCAAACTATTATTGGAACAGCTGGTAGAGGTGCTGCGAAACCCGCCACAACATGATCCACCAACTTAAGGGATAAAATACAGAGCGCCGTTATCTCGATAAGATATTTTTTTAATATGTTGGCAGGGTTTTTCAAGTTTAATTGTTGTAAGCAGGCATAAATCTACATATACCTATCTTCTATTATTTTTTCTTACGTTTATTTTCTCTGCTTTAGAAATAAGTGCATAACAATTTCATTACAAAACACAAGTATAATGCCGAATGTGGATTAGCCGGGCTGGTCCGAAGGTATATTCTGTGCTGGGAATTGCTATCATACTCGTAAATATTTCCGCCATTAAATTTTATTGGCTTGATTTCATTAGATAAGTATTTTTTTTATATTATTTTAATTAGCATTTTTTATTAATAATCTTGTTGTTTTATACTTGGTATAATATCAAATTTTACCTAATGTACACTTTCCTAACTCTATTTTTTTATGTACATAATTGTCACCCATGTGGCATGGCCGTGGGACAGCCTGTATACCACGCAAACTACTCCATCCTGCGATATAACTGTGTGAATGTAATTAAAAAAAATAATTAAATTAAGTTTAATGTGATTAATACAAGTGTAAGTTTGTATGGAAAATATAATTATTTTGTTACATATTTCAATTGTTGTTCTTATTTCATAAACACGAGTTATTTCATATGAAATTGGCGTTTTTTTGGGAGGAATAAAAAGTTAATTTTTTTTGTAAAATATATTTAATTAATCAAAGTATGCACCTTTGTTATCTATGCACTTTTGCCATCTCATAGGTAGTTGTAGGCCCTTTACAGAAAACCAAGGGGCCGATAATCAATAAACTCTTTGAAGGCGTTTTGGACTGCCTCATCGGAGTTGAATTTTTTTCCTTGTAAGAAGTTGTCCAAATTCCGGAAAAATGGTAATCTGTTGAAGCAAGGTCCGGGGAGTATGGTGGATGTCGCAGACATTCCAATTATAGCTCATCCAACTTGGTGGTTGTTTGTTGTGCAGTGTGTGGTCTTGCGTTGTCATGAAGCAGCAGTGGCCTAGAGCGATTGACCAATCTCGGTTGTTTAGCAGCTAGTTCTTCCTTCATGGTTTGCAGTTGCTGACAATAGATATCTGCCATAATCGTTTGGCCAGATTTTAGAAAGCTGTAGTGAACGACACCGGCGCTAGTCCACCAAACACTCACAAGTAAATTTTTCTGAGTCAATTTTCGTTTAGGGCAGGATTTGCTTGGGTCTCCAGGGTTCAGCCATTGCGACAGGCGCTTCCGATTATCATACAGTATCCACTTTTCATTACAAGGAATGATTCGATTTGTATTTACTGGTATCGCGGATACCTCGTCTCACTTTGGAAAGGGCCTGCTTTCGGCGCCGATCGTCCATGAGTGCCAAAAGAATTGCTCGTGCCATAGCCGCTCTAAAATTTAGATAAAATAATTTTATAAATCGCGATGGAATCACTGTAGTCTTTTTCACGACGCATAATCATCACATATTTACCTTATCTCTATATATAAAAATTTCACAGCCAAATTAAGCTGAAAATCTTCAAATAACAAGGATAGATTATAACTTGAAAAATAAAGTATGTCGGTATACTTTTCTTTCGACCAATCACAAGTTGCAATGGCCTTTAGAAACACCTCTCGACTTGTTTCTTACTTTCAAAGTATTTGTTAGCAACACACTCTGTCATTTCAATCGAGATTAAAATACGTGATCGCTATTTTCATACAAAACTAGTTTATCGATAGTCTAGAAATTGCTATCAAATCATGTGTTGCTAACACGAAGTTACATGATCGCATTACTGTCATTTTTGACACTTCATTGCAATTTTATGTTAGCAATCGAATTATAAAATAGCACCGCTGTACTTTAACTTGTCACATAAACTTGTCGTTGGCAGAATCATCGGTAGTCGATGGGGCCATAAACTTTAATTGGAATTGGAATTGGAAAAGTGGCTTTTGGGATGTACCCTAAACCCAACTAATTGAAATCTTAAGGCTAAAGCGCCCATCTAGCCCGCGAAGTTCAAATTTTTTGAAGTTTTTTAGAAATTTTTCAAAATCTGACAATAATAAAAGGCACATTTTGTAATTCGCGACAAAGACCGTGTGCAGTCTATTTATTAATATATCCAACTTACTCTAAAACATTTCAAGAACGACAGCTATCCAGATAATCTGGCAATTTTTGTATATTTAGTGATTAACTAGTATCATATCCACCGTGATAATATTTAGAGTAAAATAAATGTATTAATAAACGCACTGCATACTGTGTTTGTCGCAAATCACAAAATGTTGTCTTAAATGTTTTCAGATTTTGGATAAACTATAAAAATAGTCGAAACTTTTGAATTTCGCGGGCTAGACAGGCGCCTTCACCTTAAATCCTCAATTCATAATCTAACTGAGAAAGACATACATACTCAGGAAAGTCAATAAATAGTGTAGTTTAAGTTAATAACAAAATACTTTCTATTCATGGCTTTGTCTCTCCCAGCTTCAAATAATACAAGTTGTGTGTGTAAATATGAATTAGCTTATCTCCTATAGAGGTGCCTTTTATAATACCTGTGGAAAGTGCTTGCTTAGCAGCAATACAAGGTAGTAATTCTAGTATATACAAGGTACTCTGTGAGCAATACTTATTTAAGCAGGCCGCACACCAGGCATACACTTGTATCTCGAAAATTGTGGCGCCACATTTCAAACGCGACACATTTAACGCCCTCATAAATATTTGTACGTGAGCACGCACACTGAGGAAACATTTGTAGCGGGTGCACTTTGTGGCAAGACGTTGTCCGCGCTACACGAATTCAAGATCGAACACGTTCGTTTTTTGTGGCGCGTTGGTTTGCACAACCATACCCTCACTGATTATATTAACAGACGGATTACGGAAATTATTTGGACTAAGATTGGCGAAAAATTCAATGAAAAGAGTAATCTTGATTAAACGGATGAACCCAATAACGTCTTTTTTTCTCATTAATCGCCACATCAAGAAATAGTCGTCGTCAGACGATGATGTCGACATTCTCAAAGCGGTGCCACGTTACAACTGTCAACTGTGCTTCCGATGTGCGCATATACAATACATTTGTAGCAAGCTGAATTGTAGCGCAGTGATTGTGGCGAAGTAAATGTTCGATGCGTGTAGCATGTGGCGCTGGTGTGCGGCCTGCTTTACAGTACCATCTACTTTGTTCGAAAACTTTACAGATATCAACATCATCGTGGCGAAACGATGAATCACTTGGTGAATGGCAAGCTTTAGATTTCAACCATGCAGAAATTAGTAACATCGGCCATCACTAAAGTCAACGTGCGCCAATCACAGCTCGCCAAGTAAAGCTGTCAACGTTTTCATTTCCATGAATGGACGAGATTTTTCATCAGCACAGTTTTGTTCTATTTCTATTTTATTATAAGTTGCAGTGTTCCACGCAGCTGTAGTTAATTTTAGCATATCTCTTTAGCAAATAATAGTGCAAAATGAATAAATTAAGTGTGTTTCATTTATTATTCTTAGCGGCTATCGCTCAATTAGGAGTCGCACTGAAGGAAGGCGAATGCGAAGTATGTATCAAAACGCTGGATAAATTCGCAGCCACGTTATCAGACGACGTGAAGAAGGACCCTAAACTAATCGAAGCCGAATTCAAGAAATTCTGTAAAGGTTCAAAGAATAAAGAGAATAGATTCTGTTACTACTTGGGCGGACTTGAGGAGTCGGCTACCGGTATCTTAGGTGAGATGTCCAAGCCGCTCAGTTGGTCCATGCCCTCTGATAAAATCTGTGAAAAATTGAGGAAAAAGGACGCACAAATCTGTGACTTGAGGTTCGACAAGCAGATCGACCTGAAAAATGTAGATTTGAAGAAACTGAAGGTCCGCGACCTAAAGAAGATCCTGAACGACTGGGACGAGGTGTGCGACGGCTGCATTGAGAAAACTGACTTCATCAAGAGAATAGAAGAATTAAAACCTAAATATATGGGAAAGACGGAACTGTAATATAGTCCAAATAATAGGTGAGGATTCATTACTATTTTGTTATATTTGGCATGCTAACACTGTCAATATTGTATTGTAAATAATTTACCTATGGATCTGGGTATAATACCAAAATTCAAGAATATGATGCAATTTTTTGTGGCCACAACTCATGAGTCATTGACCTATGAATTCTGAACATGACATGTTTTTTGGATGAGGATTAGATTAGAGTTATGTATGTATATATGATGACCAAATAAAATATAATTTGATTCTAAAAGGATTTAAAAGTTGGCTTCAATTGGTTTATAATTGGTAGACATACTATACAAGTCCTCGCAGCTTATGCCTTAGACTTCCTTTTAATACTTTATTAATTATGGAATTCTCAAATAGTCTAGCAAGCAAGCCATTTATATGTCCACTACTTACTAATGTATTTATACTTAAATTCAATGAACTAAGTTGGCACAAGTATTTATGCAGTCTGTTATGACAGACAATGTCACAATTTCATACCTATTTGGCTAAAGTTAAATGAAAAGTACACTCCTGGACCCCATTTCATGTTTTTTTTTCTGTTACAGGTCAAATTATCCATGGACTTTCCACACAGCAAGCTGCAGTAGTCCTCGGCAGTTGTGTAGTCCTAGTGATCAAAAATAACTGCATTTTACAAAGTGTATGAGTGTGTATCTGATGCTGTGGAATGCATGTGGCAATAAGTTATTACTCAGATCTAAGTGAATTAAATATTTTTTCCAAATAATTTGTTTTATTTCATTTTGTTAATGTAGTCAATAGACAGTAGAAAGTAAAAGCCTTACTTCTTGTTTGAATTAACAAAGCACTTACACCAATGTACTTATGATGTCTCCATTTTGTGTTATCAAATAATACGGACAATGACTAAATACACTACATTTAAATGTTTTCTAAGTGCAAACTCATGGTTCTAGGTACCTAATTTTCATTGAAATATAAAGTGTATATTGCTTTGTGGTTTCCTCAGAACGAAATACTCACACGAAATATTTCGTTATATTAAAAATTAAATATGAAAAAAATGTATGTGAATGTTTTGGCCAGTGCAAGCAAGGGTAAGGGATTAATCCCACTTGCCATTTGCGAGTGGGCAGTACCAGTAAACAGGTAACAGTGTGAGAGCAACGAGACGATCTCGCTGCGCACTTGCAAAAAGCTAGAAATCCGCTCGCAGACCGCGCCGCCCAGTCAGATAAGGCCACAGAGTACTTTGTATACATATTATATATAAGGCCTTAAGGCAATTAAGAGCTACAAAGTTTACCCCACAAGTGCCATGTGCTAAGCTTTTTGTTTTACTTTTTTATTTAACTAATGACTGTTTATAGTCTATCTATGTGGTTCCCAAACTTATTTTGTATACTGCCCACTTTGAGAATAAATTATTTATAGCACCCCCATCTTTTCAATTACTAACAAACCACTATAACTTCGAATTAAATTAATTGATTATTGTGAGCTACACAACGCCGCCATTTTTTTTCTGGGTCTCTTACCGCCTTAGACCTTTTCTGCTTACCGCCCCCCCATAGTATTGTATTCTCTTTGCTCTTTGGGCGTTATCGCCCACTTTGGGAAAGGATTGTCTATCTATATCCTAAAACAGTGATAACCAATTGGAAAGCACACATTTTGCAGGCACAAGGTCATGGGTTCAAATCCTAGTTTCTGGGGTTTTCGAAATGTATGTGTGAATCATAATTTCAATGTGATTATCACTTGCTTATGGTGAAGAAAAACATTGTAAGGAAACCTGTATGTCAGATAATCTAACTTATGTCCAAAAGCCATGTGAAATTTGCTAACCTGCATTGAGTCATTGGGGTGCATTATGGCTTGTATCCCCCTAGTATAGAGATAATGCCAGTGCCCAGGATTGGGTTGTTAATAGGGCTATATGATTATTTTCTAGGTGGTATTCATAACCATTATACTTGAGAAATTAATAAGGAATGAAAATACATAAAGGAGTACCATTTCTCACTAATATGTTTATTGTAGTTATTATTTGTGGCATGCTAGTACATTACAGCTGATTCATTTAGAACTTGGATGTATACATAAATAACATGATTTGAAACATTCTTGAAAATATATTAGTGGTACTTGTAGTTCCTGTGGTGCTCTGAAAACAAAAATAGTTTTTTTTTAGTTAAGGTGAGAAATACAGGATAGGACAATCTTTTATTGTAATTCTAAAAATCTTATCCAATTATAATAAAAATGCAGGTTCAGCTGGCTTGAGTTACTTGAGATAGAGAAACACATACATAACACACTATTCTATTTCAAATACATCCTGCAGGTATTGTAGTTGCATATCTGCAATATTGATATGTAAAAAACACTGTTTTAAATAAGTTTTGTATTTTCCCACAGGACTTTCTCAGTGGAATCCTGCTAAAGATAGTACATCCATAAAAATGAATATTTATGTTTTAATGTATACTTAGAATCCAACTGGATCGGATGATTCAATTTGGATTAGATTTTTAAGAAATTGAACATACAGGAACTTACTCATTTTTCCGTAATTGATAGCATAGAAGAACACCATGCTGCCAGCAACCAACTGGAAGAATGGAGCCATGCCCATCTTCTTGGGCTGCATATACTTGTGCTGCCAGCTCCACCAGGCTAGGGACATTTTATATCATTAGGTAAATGGTTTCTAGAACACATTCTAACCTAATATGCAATTCCGCTGATTACCTCGGCTAAAAGCACCACCAATAGCCTGCGGCGACTTATTTCTGCGAGATAACCAAGCACCGATCTCGCCGATTTTCACCTGCCCGAATGGAGTATCAGCTGAAAATAATGAAAATTACATAATCGAATCGTATGTAAACTGAAGGGCAACGTTGTAAACTTAATATCCTCAATTATACATACGTTTGCCATAGTAGCGGGCAGGGTCGAATGGCCCATGAACAGCTGGGTTGTATTCCTTGGGATAATCACCAAAACCCATGATTGTGTATCGATTTCCAAATTTTTTGTAGAAATTGGTGTTCGGCGGCCCGTCCTGTCAATCGCAGACGACCATAGACAGACGAGTTTTTTTCTATGTAAAACACAGATCACTGATTGTAGCCTTAGACCATTTAAATTGTAGCTCAGCTTCTACTATTTGAAAGTCTATGGGTGTATTTACAGTTGACGGAGAGTTTCCGATTTTGGAAAATACAGCTTTCATCCTTTTTTACATATGAATTAGCAGAAGGATATACGCTGTGGGTGTTACATATAATCTTCTTGGCTGTGGATGTAAACTGTACTGTGAATACCTCCCCTTACTTCATTGGTCTAGTGCAAGAATATGATATAAAGTTCTTGGTCTAGGGGTTATATTCTCTTTGGATATTTTGAATTTGTCTAGTCTATTGCATTCTCTTTGTTGTCTAGTCTATGATTATACAGCAAATTTCGTTCTTCGTTTCGTGAGTTGTCCGATATTTTGTTTCGCAATTAGTCGGCGAAAAAAACAGCAAAATGGTCCTGGAAAGTACTATGATTTGTGTTGACAACAGTGATTATATGAGAAATGGAGATTTTCTACCAACAAGGCTGCAAGCACAGCAGGATGCTGTAAACTTGGTATGTCATTCCAAAACACGGTCAAATCCTGAAAACAATGTGGGTCTTATGACTCTAGCGAACGTGGAGGTGTTAGCGACGTTGACCAGTGATGTAGGGCGCATCATGTCTAAGCTGCACCGCATCCAGCCGAATGGAGACATCAACCTTTTGACTGGTATCAGAATCGCTCACTTGGCACTGAAGCACCGTCAGGGGAAGAACCATAAAATGCGTATTGTGGTCTTCGTCGGTTCCCCTATAAGCTCAGACGAGAAAGAAATTGTGAAGCTCGCTAAGAGGCTGAAGAAAGAGAAGGTGAACTGCGATGTTGTCTCCTTCGGTGAAGATTCCGATAACAATCCTCTTTTGACTTCCTTTGTGAACACTTTGAATGGGAAAGACAACACTACTGGTGGCAGTCATCTTGTCTCAGTTCCAGCTGGAGGCTGTGTTGTACTGTCTGAGGCTCTGATAACAAGCCCATTAATCGGTGGTGATGGTGCAGGCCCATCAGGCTCTGGTTTATCTCCATATGAGTTTGGAGTTGATCCAAATGAAGATCCAGAACTTGCTCTAGCTCTTCGTGTTTCTATGGAAGAGCAGCGACAGCGTCAAGAAGATGAAACTAGGCGCCAACAGGTCAGCTCTGAGGGAGAGGCAGGCAAGACTGGGGAGACTCAAAACAGTGGTATGGAGAGAGCTCTTGCTATGTCTCTGGGTCATGAAGCTATGGAATTGTCTGAGGAGGAACAGATTGCTCTTGCTATGCAGATGAGCATGCAGCAGGACGCTCCGGCGGCTGAGGAGAGCATGGATGTATCCGAAGAATATGCCGAAGTCATGAATGACCCTGCATTCTTACAGAGTGTATTGGAGAATCTGCCGGGAGTGGACCCTCAGAGTGAGGCTATTCGAAATGCCATGTCCACCATTAAGAAGGACAAAGATGAGAAAGATGATAAGGAACAGAAGGATAAAGATGGAAAGGGTGCCGGCTCCAGCTCGAAATGAACAAAATAATGTTTTCCAATTTTTTTATTCATACATTATGCTCGTAAACTTTAACAATTAGACACCACACTGGATGATACTATGTAAAATAAATAACAGATTTATTTAATTGTAGGTTTTTTATTTCCACGGTATCCAGTTGAGACCTTCTATCTTTTCATATCCTGAAACAATTTGTTCATACTGTAAACAGTGTTAAAAAAAAAATTAATTATTTTAATTAATTGTAATAATTTTTATTCCTACTTGAGTCACTTATAAATTGTCTACTCTGAAATTTCCTTTTGACTTCCATTAGTTGTTTCTTCCTCAACTCATCATCAAAAAGTTTCGCCTTCAGGACATGCGCTTTAATCCCATCTATAAAGTATAAAGGAAGTACTCATAAGTCATAAGAAATTATAAGTCCAAGATGAATCTCTGATAAAAAAAAATGTCCGAATATTAAAAAATACAAAAATATTGTCCACAGATCAGACCTGCCTAAATAATATTTCCTTACCCATGTATGAAGTCAGACTAGGAACATTATTTTATGAGTTGGAGCATCTTAACTTTCTACCAAAACATAATAATTATTCATTTCACTACTTACATTTAACATATAGCAATTAAAAGATTTTCTTGTAAAATAATATTTATTAATTGAAAGTTAACCATTGTCTGGAGCCATTAGGTGTCTGGTTTTCTTTGCAGCATTCAGCAGCAGGTATGAGCTTTTGATGTCTTCCAACTGTGGTTTGAAACTTTTGGTGCTGTGGACTGCGGCTGAAACATTTTACACCATTAAGTTCTGCCGTCGAACTTATAACACCCATCCCCACCCCCTTTTTATTTTATTTTCAAAAATACCTGCGCTTTAAACCTATAATATAAGCAACTGAATAACCTTTTATATAAAATTCTCGTGACACAATGTTAGTTATCATGCTCATCCGAAACGGCTCGACCGATTTTCATGAAATTTCGTGTGCATATCGGGTAGTCTGAGAATCGGCTACTATAAATTTTTATACCCCTTAATATTAAGGGTGGTCCACATTCCACGCGGTAGGAGTCGCGGGGCACAGCTAGTAATATCTAAAAAAGACAAGTCTGCCAAGTTTCTTGCCGGATCTTCTCAGTCGAGGTAGCGTTCCGAGCCGTTTGTAAAAAGAAAATAAATAAGTTCGTCGGTGGCTTTGATTGAAGTCGGGGGCTATTGAATCGATTTTATTATAATTTGCGTTCTATGATAAGTAGTAGTGATGTAACGAATGTTCGATTTTTGACATTCGCGAATGCGAATGCGAATATTTGGTTCTAACATTCGCGAATGCGAATGCGAATGTTGACTTTCTATATTGAAAAAAAATAATTTAAAGTGAAAATTAAAAAAAAAAACCGATGAGACTACTTTTTAAACTACAAAAGAGCTCATAATTCTCAAACGGCTGAACCGATTTTCATGAAACATAGCTAAAAACACTCGATCAGAATACCTTTCTCACAATAAAAGCAAAATTAATATCGGATCATCCGCTTTGGCGCTACGATGCCACAGACAGACACACAGATACACGTGTTAATATTATAACACCCCTCTTTTTTCGTCGCCGGTTTATAAAGAGCGCGCAAAATGTTAGACTGGTTTGACATTTCGTGTCGGCCGAACATAGTCAAACCCAAAGAGGTTGAAAGAACGAAGTTAGTCACATAAAGTTAATTCAAAAATATTTGTTTTGATATGAGGGTAGTTTAGTATTATTTCATTAATCATTTTTAATTCATATTCAAATTTTATTGAGTTTATAACATTTTAATTAGACTAACAAGAACAATAGAGAAAAATCCTATGTATAATTTAGTTGCCTAACTCATGACAGTCCCATATTTTTTTTAATTCTAATGTAAGTAAATAAGTGCATTATGTACAAGTAAGCTATGTTGATCATCACATTACGATCGAGACTGGTTTGCAGCCCGAAACTAACGCGAGGGATGTGATGGAGCCAAGGTGTGTAATGAACAATGCTCACGCGTTTCATACGACATTTTTGAACACACAATCTTAATTGAAAAAACAGAGTTCACCAATTTGTTTAAGACCTAGAGAATTGCAGGATGAATGAAAAATAAAACAAGATGGCGCGCGGTAAGTGTTTAGGGTTTCGTAGTCAAACTCGGAACCCTTATAGTTTCGCCACGTCCGTCTGTCCGTCTCTCTGACATCACGTAATTTTATTTAGAGACTATTAGGGATAAACTACTGCAAATTGGCAAAAAATAGAGTTTATGTACCGCTACAAAACTTTTTATTTATGTTTTGAAAGCAAACTTATTCCATTGTACCTTATTTGAATTAAAACTCCTAATAAGAAGTTTTCAGCAGTCCAAAAAGAAAATAATACTTTATGTCACTTTTTCTTAAGATGTCTATGAATGCCGGTTAAATTTAGTAACATAATTGTTTACTATTTTATTTATACGGTAGCCAACAGTTTATTAATTTCGCAGAAATTATTAGGTTACGAGAGCCGCCGTATTCAATGTTTCATATCAATAAAAGATACATCACTTTTATTTTTCGGATTCCGTACTATCGAAAAGTGGCGGGATAT
This sequence comes from Notodonta ziczac, assembly GCA_918843915.1. Taxonomy (NCBI): domain Eukaryota; kingdom Metazoa; phylum Arthropoda; class Insecta; order Lepidoptera; family Notodontidae; genus Notodonta; species Notodonta ziczac. The sequence goes on along the minus strand of OU974044.1, from coordinate 10,902,491 downwards.
CTGCGGAACCCTTTACATATTGTATGCGTTATGCGTAGTCCGTCATGCATTTGGCCACTTATATTTATCTATGGGTCTGGCAAAGCCAGATATATTTATTTATAATATTTTAATAAACATTGTTTATTTAATTTATAAAAATATTTACTATTTAAGGATTCTTTACTAAGATTTAAAAAATGTAAAGTCAAACGCTAGTGCGTAATAAGCTGCTTTATGAACCTAAAAGCAGTGCTATAAGGGCCACCCTACGAGCAATTTTTTGATAAAATATGAAATTCTTACTAGTTGTATTAAAATTCCATTTCCATCTTTACATCATTTCCTTTTAGTTTTTCAAAAACATTCGCCAAACATTCGCATAGATTCTTGCGAATGCGAATGTCAAAATATATGCGAATATTCGCGAATGCGAATGCGAATATTCGTTACATCACTAATAAGTAGTATTTATATTTCTCTCACCGAATATTTACAGCCTGAGACGAGTGATGGATGTACCAAATAAAAATTGGCCGAGACCGCAACTTAACATGGATCATTTGCATAATTATTATGTATTAGTTTCTGCCCGCGATTTCGTCCGCGTAGACTTAAGTAAAGTATTTTTCATTACTCATACTCTGAAAGTAGGTCTGAAGTTGCCTGAGAAGCGGGTTGAAAGTAATACTTTTCAGGCCCGGGAGTTTCGCTTTCAACTGACAGCTGTCAAATTATAAAAAAAAAACTAGTGCCATTTTCACATTTCTATGGAACCATGTTCAAACTTTTTCTACAGTCACGCAATTACAGCACGATGTAAAATTGAAATAACATAAAGTTAAGTATTAATTCAAGAATATATTTTTTTAAATGACTTAATTATAATTTAGTTTCAACAATTTCTTTAACATAACATAGATTAGGGCAAAATATTTAAAGATGAAAATGAAAAATAATGGCTAAATAATGAAGTTGGCCGGCCAACGAAAAAAAAAACAAAATAGGCGGCACTCCGATTTTTTTTTCAAGTTGTAGAGTATTGTTTATACTTCCTTGTATTATTTCTTTAGCCAATTCCTGTTTTTATTTTTATTTTCCTTGTATTCGTAATGAAAAGCACAGTGTTTACCTCGGGTGAAAGACTTATTTTGTCCCTCGAACTATTAGCGCCCTCGCTACGCTCGGGCGCCAAACCCAGTTTCGGGACAAAATAAGTAACTTTCACCACTCATGTAACAATGTACTATTATGTGTTAATCCAGGTCATAAACTGTGTTCCAAATTTCATCCAAATCCGTTCAGTAGTTGTGTGACAGAGTAACAAACAGATCTGTGGATCTCACAAACTTTCGCATTTATAATATTATTAGGAAGTAGGTATATTATGCCCTTACAATTTTGCCTAAACGGAATCTTCGTAGTTACTTCTTTACCCAAAGCGTGTTTGGAGCTTGTAACCGGGGACACCTTCGTCAGCGATTGTCTTGCAGAATTCGCTAAGGGCTCTTGCGATGTCTTCGAAGCAGTAAGAGCGGAGTCTTTATTTATTGAATACTTCGATTTGTTGTTGAGATTGCCTTGAACTGATTTTAATATTTGATTTCTTCTTTTTGACACTGAAAGAGATATCAAGCTGTGTGTTGCCTAAATTCCTTATCTAAAGTTCGTAGAAGTCTAATCTACAGAATAATAAAAACCACTCGCTTGGTCGGATCATTACATCGGGTGGTTTTCCCTAATTACCCTAGCCGGGAATTGTCCCCAGGCCATTGTGCGGTACCCCATAGTACAAGCTTGCTTAGTTTAAGACTGAAAAGTTACTGTCTGCCGATAATTTTTTTAAAATATTATGCACTTCCCTCAATTGCAAAGCGGGGGACTAAAATTGATTTAGTAGATAGGCTGATTGTCCCAGACACAAGCCTTACAAGCGCTCGGTGTCATGAGGCTGCTGTAAGCGATGGCCTGATCAACTGTTTGAAACCTTTTACTAGAGCGTTAACAGTCACGGGACAAACAGTACCTATACCTACAATGGTTAAATCATGAATGTTACCGGGAGATGACATTTTTCCTGCACTTAATGACTTCGCTTTACTCGTAGGAGACAAAGATGAAGAGTTCGATTCTGAAAATATCAGATTTAAGTAGTTACTCTACAATAGATAGACTGCATTGATGAGTGGAGCGATAACCGATTTTTTAAGAGCTATATAAGTTTTAGAATTGGGTTCTTATTGTCTTCGACACTTATGCTGATAATCGTGTGTATGATAGGAATTCGGGATGTGTGGATGAAAGAGAAATATGTTGGCTATCCAGACAATGGAAAAAGGTAGCGCAGATGAATATAAACCCTATATATATATAGTAGTTATAGTTTAGCCCTTTTAACGTCCCACTCCTGGGCACGGGCCTCCCCTCAACACGAGGAGGATTCAGGCCATAATCCACCACGCTGGCCCAGTGCGGGTTGGCGGATTTCACATGTCTTTCGAAAATTGGTTAGATCTTCTAAGACATGCAGGTTTCCTCACGATGTTTTCCTTCACCGTAAGCAAGTGATAATCATGTAGAAATTATGATACGCACATAGATTTCGAAAAATCCAGAGGTGCGAGCCGGGATTTGAACCCAAGACCTGGTGCCCGCAAGGCGCGTGCTTTAACCAATCGGCTATCACTGCTTTTTTATATATATATATACTATCGTTAAATTATTGTTTACTCTAGGGGAACCTGTTGAACCTTGGCACTATGTGTACCTAGGTCATTGGGCTCGTATAATATATTTGCGCGATACTAAATTCTACTGTATATGGTATTCGGGCCGTCACTACCGACTATTCAATATGAAGTTAGTCGCATACCGCCATTAAGCCGGTGTTTGGTGTTATCCGACGTTAAAACTTTTGTTTGAAAAAAAGTAAGTATTTCTAATATATTTTGAAGACTGATAGTTTTAAACGTTTTATTATAGTCACTTAACTTTTATATTATATCGGTTCTTTTAATTAACAAGTATCAAAACAATAAAAAACTTACGAGATAAGTAACTTCTAAACTATTTAAAATCCACCGTTTTGTTGAAGTTGGAGTAGTGTTGTACCTCGGTTACTGTCGATCAGTTGTACCTTGGTCAGTTTATTTTCTATGATTTGTAAGGTAGGATTTATTTGTTAAATAAATATTATGTGATATGTTTAAATTTAGCAACATAGGTTATGTACCTACAAATTTTAATATTTATGATGTGACAAAAGTGGTTAAAAGTGAGTTGTTTTCGTTAAAAGATTTTGTTTGAAAAGCAAAATAAAACTCTGAGTTTGATTATTATTCACACTTTGAATATTATTTTGATTTAGTTCGGAATTTCTAAGGTGTTTTGTTGTTAAATATAGTAATAGACCGAATTAAACGATATTAGTTAAGAAAAGTTAATAGTTTACTTAAATTACCCCTACATTTTCAATGTATCCTAGGTACACCGTAGTACTGGCCGAGGTACATAGGGTTTGTTGTACCTTGGCCTAACTTACCATTTTTTAAAGTTTAAAAATATAAAGTAAGTAAGTATGAAGTATTCATATCTGATATTTTTTTGGTGAGTACCGTCAAACAAGCCAACTTTGCCCGTTTTTTTACGAAAATCGAATACATTACAAGTTTTTTCTATGGGAACTGTGGTATTTTTTTTCATTTACTGCAACTATATGACCATATGCACACATTTGCTATGTGAAATGTTTAACAAATTAAAATCTAAACAAAGATTTGTTCGATTTTAATAGTGGGCAAAATAATCCGGACTTTTAGCCAACATTGCCCACTTAAATTTTTGACGCTAAAATAGCTCTTATAAATACGTAGAAAGCACCCCGACTACAATTTAAGGCAATCTTATCCTGGATTTTAAAAAGCTGTTTGTAGTTAAAATATTTTCGTAATAAAAACTGTGGGCAATGTTACCTAGTGGTTAGTGCTGTTTTCCATACAAAGCCTAACAAACGGTTTAAAACTGTAAGGGTTGTCACATTCCCGTAAAATTATGATGGGTATAAATGTTTTTCACTTTTCTTTTGTGGGTGTTGGATGCATAAGCATATATGTAAAAATGGTATTTAAATGAAACATTGACTCATAATTAAATGTTTATTCCACATACTACTGTTGTTCTGAACATTTCAATATCGACAGCTTTAAGCTGTACCTACATAAATGCTATATCAAGAAATGACATCAAAATAGTGCAAAGTTATTCAGCAAGTATCTAATTATAAGGAAACTAATCTAATATAAGAAACAGTAATATATTTTTTATCAAGTTCCATATGCTAGAGCCCGTGAGGAACAGAATCACAATTAGTAGATAAATCACATCACATGATAAATAACAAATAGTCAAATTCACCTCTGTGAATCTAACAATATTCAATAATACTTAATCAATAATAATCGTTGTTCTTCTCTGAACACTTCAATAACGTCAGCTTGTAGCTGTGGACCCTATTTCACGTCTTGGCTTCCTTGGTCTAATTCTAGACTTGTGTTTGTTTTTCTGAAATTAAAAATATCAATATTTAACTTAAGCTTAGTGGATTTACAGATGTATAATAAAAGCTGCCCTCTACCCTAATGGAATACACCCTATGTCCGGGAATAATAAAGCCACATAAATTACAAAGAAACAAACATACAATCATAAACTAATATAGCGTATTATATAAATAATATATTTTATTATAGGTTTAAAAGCTCGCTAATTGCTCCGATAACTCATTATGAATAAGGACGTTAATATATACCAATGTGTTACTTAGAAATATTTTTAAGATTTTGCGTTAATTTAGCCTGTTACAAAATAACTGAAAGTGACAACCCTAAGTGATTTTTGTTAACGGGCAATGTTGGCATGGATGGGTCTGAATAGTTTTGGGTAATTTTGCCCATCGTCAGAAGTTTTGATTTATAAAGTCCTGAATAATGAAACTATATTTAAAATACTCAACAATTGATATTCTATAACATACAGTAAAATACACTTACCTGTGTTTTCGCCATGAGGTACAATCAACAAACACTATCCTTATGAAATTTGCCCGCAAAAACACACACCGCACTCGATAAGTTCTGACAGGTTACTAAATAAACTTTCAAACGAATGCGATAGATAGTGTTGTCACAATTAAAATCAACTTTCTACCCACATAATAAATGTTGCCATAAAAATAAAATTGTTTTCTATATTAGCGTATTCGCGTATAAATTGCTTTTAGGGCAAAGATACCTTGATTGGCAAAGTTGGCATATTTCACGGTACCCAAATAATTTACCTTTCAAAATATGCAAATATGATTTGTGTGCTGTTCGTCAAATCACAATAAAAAATATATATCTATAAAACTGTCCTAGGTACAACAGGTTCCCCTACTCACCTAGATTCATGACCTTCATATCCCTCTGGTACTCAAGCGAGGGTTTCACTTCTGAAATTATCACATCAATTTACAATTTTAGAAGTGGTTTTAACAACCAATTGTGATTGTATAGAGAACGTGCTACTACCTCGAGCCTTTCTGTCTATCGATCTGGCGTTCCTAGACGATGTCTCAGTCGGAGTAGGGCTTCTAGACATAACAGATTTTTTGTCCATCGCTGACAAAGGTCTCGTTTCTGGGGAAACAAGTAACGGTTTCACTTATAAAGCATCTTAAATATAATTGAATAGCACAATTAAATTACCTGACGATGTTCCTTTGAAGTGAGTAGGTAGGTACTTATTTTGTTTAGATAATTTAATGCATACCTACATATCATTCTCCATATATTTAGATCATAACATAAATATTCAACAGTGCGGACTACGGTCTCGGAAATTCCAGAAGAAAGTAGGTAACTAAGTTAGTTGAACATATATGACTACCTACTTGACGCCATCTACTCGCGTGATGCAGATGTCATAATAATAAGGTGGGTAACGCCCTACTGTGTTCGAGCTCACTCATATGGACTTAGGAATGTACCCCAAAACTTCGAGAATCAAGATGCAACACGGTTTTTTGATTTATTATATAACAAAGTCGGCCGACAAGCGTACGGCCCGCCTGATGTTAAAGCAGTTACCGTAGCATATATCAAGATGCTTGAAATATCAAAGGCATTGCCTCACACATTGCCGACCGGAAGGGGAGTAGTATAGAAGGGGAAGGATGTGGTTGAACTTTCGGCTTTCTCACTAATCGTCTGAATCGCAGCATCGCAGTCGAGCCAATATGAGCTGTAGTTAATCACTTACGTCGAGAGTTGACGTGAGTCTTCAACACAGGATGTGTATCCTTAAGATCGCATGCTCGCGACGAGATACCGGATACCGTGTTCTTAGTAGCTGTCCAAAACAAAACACCAACTGCTATTATACTGTGAAAGCAACTCCAGCGCAGGGAGAGCAGGAACGCGACGATGTGCGTCAGCCTCCAGTATATCACGCAAAATAACGCCCTCGTCCCTATGTCTACTTTTGTATATTGAACTGAAATAGAATAGTTAATGCATTGTAGAAGCTTCGGGTCACACGAATAAGGTTCATAGTGCGATGGAGAATATCCTAGTCTAGTCCCGCCACACACACTAGACCCACCACTGTTACATTACTCCTGTACACCAAGATCGGCAATGGTTTCCAATGATGACGTCAAGGTTTGACCCTCGACGAGTCTCGTGGAACATGTAAATTGATGGGAAACGCACACGAAAGCGGGAGACAAAAATAACAGTACTATAGACAGATTGCCATAGAACCACGAGTGGAACAACTGATTGAAGGCCAGTCGTAAGGCACCACGGAACCTACTGGGACTAACTGGACCTACACTCGTGAGCTTGATTATACTTGATTCCAACACCTAATAGGTATGGCAAAAAATGATCTGAACATCACCTCCTGTGAGAGTGTGGTCTCTGGCAAAACGAAGGGAACATTATGACAAATTACTTGCAAGTGACATTTGGAGCAGTTTGCATTCCTTGTAGAAACCGGGGACAATTTCCAAGTATGCAGACGCTCTTACCATACCTACCTATTATCGGGTGGCGGCGGAAAAAAAAAACCAAATTGGCATTTGGTACAGTTTGAAGATGACCCTTTAAACTTTACCTAAAGCCCATACAACTAGACAAGAATCCCACAATTTGTATACCTACTCGGGATTTGAATACATAAAATCTACGACTGTTACTTAGTATGAAGTAGAAACCAGTAGTTTCCAGTAAGACTTAATTCGAATTAGATCTGTATCATAATTATCACACCGAGTGTACAACGGCCAACGAGAGGCGATACGAACGAGAAGCGAGACTGGAAAAGAATCAGTAATTATTTCTACTGCTACTGCTACACTCCGTGTACATTGAAAACCAATACTCACGTATTTTCAGTTTGGTCAACATGTGTGGAGTATCAACAGCTGTAGGAGTAGGCTCTCTGTTTTCCGCTTGAAGAAATGTTGGGTTAATCACCAAAGGAAAGGATTCCTCAATTAATATACAATAATACTATACCTACTATTGGAGGGTGTGCGTCTGGAGACTTTAAATTTATTTACCAAAACTTATAGCTATTATAACAGGTTGACCTAATTCAATAGCTAAGCAACACAATTCCAACAGTACTTAATGATCTATAGCTAATAATGTGTAAAGCTACCCTCTTGAATTCACTCAGAGCACACGAGAACAGGTCTATATCAACACGAGAACAGGTCTATATTAACAGGACTTGATAGTCAATAACTCGCCCGTAGTCTAGTCGGTAGAAACATATTATTTATGTTTAACTAGCTGTTGCCCGCGGCACCGCCCGCATGGTACGTTGATGGCCTTTGCGTAATTTGTCCTGGTCTGGGTGTCACCGGGATCGCCCCCAGTCCATTGTACGGTACCCATAGCACAAGCTTTGCTTAGTCCAGGACCATACAGTATGTGTCAGTCTGGCGATATAAAAAAAATCGGTTTCGGTCCAGCCGTTTCGGAGCTTAGCCGGAACAAATAGACATACAGACAGACCGACAAAATATGTTTTTTTTGGTGTATATGTACATTCATATGCATTTAGAAAAAGCTGTAATTTTGACATTACAAAACAGACTAAACTTCAATTTTATTTATTTTTACAGATAATTTCTTAAAGAGCTTCCGATAAATTTTAACACCTAAAATAAATTTAAAGTATTATAATTTTAGCTTTTGAGACTATACCAGCCAAAATTATTACTAAGATTGACGTCAAAGACAAACCACTTTGCAAAATCGGCCGAAAATTGAGGCGTCCCTCAAGGTACAATATTGGGGCCACCAGTTTAAATGGTTTCACATCGAATATTACCTTTTCGCGATCCACGCGTGCGTGATCTCGTGCGTATTCCTAACTGATAAGTGTCGCTGATGGTATCTATAACAATGGGTAGTGTCATTAGTATTATTTTGACCTTTTAACCACACACTGCTAAGCAAGGGGGACACTCAACGCTAAGCTTACGTAAAGCAGGCTTGCGGACTTTATTTATCTAGAACAAAGTCGGCAAACAAGCGTACGACGTAGCTTATACTAGGTGAAATAGAAAGGGTATACCATTCTTTTGCAACTTAACTTTGTAATTCTAAAACTATCGACTTGGTGGGTCAGTTGAAGTACTAAACATTTTGTAGACTTATGAAATCTGTCAACAGCTGTATCCCTGTACACCTTTTATTTTTCAAGTTTCTTCCAAAGAGGCTAGTTTTAGAATTACAAAGTTAAGTTTTGAAAAACAAAGTATACCCTTTCTGTTTCAACCTGTAGATGCACATAGTGGACCTAAAGGGGAATGGTATGGGAGTGGTAGGGGAGTGGTATGGGAGTGGTATGGGAGTGGTAGGGGAGTGGGAGGGAGGAGCAGGGAGGGAGGATCGGTCTTCCTGCTCTCTCGCTCATCGTCAAAACGCAGCTGTAATAACTACTTTACGCCGATCTCCTGTGAGACACTACCCCGTGAACTACCCAGTACGAGCCAGCCCGTAAATGAACTGCACTCAATTACCTACAGCTTGGCTCTGGTTGGTTTCTTTACTGTTATTTTATCATCTCCTTGATAAATACAACCAGATCTTTAGGAATAACCAGGTATTTGAATTACACAAGTCGCTACTTACCGGATATAACTGGGGTTGGATTCTCTTTTCTGATCATCAACTTTTTATTCAGTGGCGTTACCAGGGGTTTGCCGTAGCCATTGCGATCTGAAATCATTATCGTTCATCTGTAAGTATATAACCTCCAGGATTAGTTACAGAAGCATTTCAGCATATCACTGCAACTATAGGCATAGCGGTTAACTGAGTAGGCTCCTGCAGTAGTGGAGCGGTGCGGGAGGGGAGTGTCCGATAGTGGAGCGGTGCGGGAGGGGAGTGCCCGATAGTGGAGCGGTGCGGGGGGGGAGTGCCCGATAGTGGAGCGGTGTGGGAGGGGAGTGCCCGATAGTGGAGCGGTGCGGGGGGGAGTGCCCGATAGTGGAGCGGTGCGGGAGGGGAGTGCCCAATAGTGGAGCGGTGCGGGGGGGGGGGGGAGTGCCCGATAGTGGAGCGGTGCGGGAGGGGAGTGCCCGATAGTGGAGCGGTGCGGGGGGGGAGTGCCCGATAGTGGAGCGGTGTGGGGGGGAGTGCCCGATAGTGGAGCGGTGCGGGAGGGGAGTGCCCGATAGTGGAGCGGTGCGGGAGGGGAGTGCCCTATAGTGGAGCGGTGCGGGAGGGGAGTGCCCGATAGTGGAGCGGTGCAGAATACTTACCGCACGGATTGCTAGTAAAGTTGTAACATTCAGCAGGTTTGTCTTTATCGGTCTTTAGTGCCATCACGTCAAGGACCTCGTCGCTAGTGGGGGGTCGGTACGACTGCGTTCGGATCATCGTCTTCATTCGGACTGCTACAATAAAGGAAGAAAAAACAAGTCGAATTTTATCCGAAATCAAAATGGCAATGCTAACTTCTCGGACATCAAATTTTAACACTGGCCACTCACTATCAACAATGCCGGCAGATGACGGCGTGTTTGTCACTCTAGATATGGTTTGTTCTGGTCCATCCGGCAGGTCTCTATTCAGATAGACTGTCTCGCTCATAGTGCCGCCTGTATGAAAGACAGAGAATACTATTTATACTTATAACATCAAAGAAACGATAAGCCCGTTCATGGGCAGCTTTAGTTCTTAAGGCGCGAATCAGGACAACAAGGTAAGCGGGACTCAAACATGAGTTTAAATTTTGAAATACTTAGCGAAGGGGGCTGCCCCCCTGTACCCCATTGGTACGCCCATGTTTCTTTTAACCCCTAGGTTGTCGCGAGCACCTACGTCGGTGTATAAGATTTTAATGCTCCAAGTGTCGCGTTCCCCTACAGGTGGGTATGGGGGGGCAAATGGTTGTTTATTTGCTATATTTAGTAACACGTCAACGATAATTGGGTTTCATATATCGATTATGTCAAAGTCTTTCTGTTTTAATACTGATTCTTGTAAAAAAAAAACAAAATGTTCATAGTTGCGACACTTGAGGCAGAGGGCGCTCAGAGGTGGGCTCAATGGAAGGGTTAACAATAAGTGTAGATATATTTACGTGGTGGTGGTGGTCACTAAACTGGCAGAAAATGAAGTAGACAGAAGAATAAAGAGTGCCTGGAGGAAGTACTGGTCGATTAAAGAAATCTTCAAATCTCACATACCCACAAGATTAAAAAAGAAAGCTATGGATACCATCGTATTACCTACTTTGCTGTATGGTTGCCAAACCACGGGCACTTACAAAAACTATCATGAACAAAATACAAGTTTTCCAACGAGCTATGGAAAGAAGCATGCTTGGTTTTAAGCTTCGTGATAGAAAACGTAACAAAGAAATTAGAAAAATTACAAAAATAATAGATGCCACAGAACTAGTTTGCAAACTAAAATGGAGCTGGGCTGGCCACACTGCCAGAGCTACAGATGGACGATGGAGTGAGAAGATACTCCATTGGTACCCACGAGACATACTTAGACCACGTGGTAGACCCAAACGCCGGTGGAGCGATGATATCGTGGCTACAGTAGGCTATACTTGGACACGACTAGCACAGGACAGAGAGATGTGGCGAAAAACGGAGGAGGCCTTCACCCGCAAATGGGTACCCAACTAAAATTATTTAAATTATTATTTTATGATTATTTTAATATAATTGCATGTACTTTTAATTATTATTTTTAATGTTAGTGTTATCAATTGAAATAATGAAATGTAATGTTGGGAATAAAGGCTATTATTATTATTATTTATATTTACGTGGAGGCAGCTCATCGAGCGGCTTGCCGGGCCACTCGTCGCGGCGCGCCGCGGACGGCGAGATGTCGCTGCACTGCCCTGCAGGGACAGATCGCAAACATTAAGGAGGTCATATACGGCGACTCCATTGGAATTTATCCACTCCAAGAATGCATCGTGAATGTGGAAAACCATGTGGATTGAGTGGCCTCGCTCCGACAATTGGATTTCCAAATGTTCCAAATTCCACCGTGAATTTGGAATTCGATCACCGATGTGGACCAATTCCAATGGAGTCCCCTTGTATGACCTCCTTTAATGACAAGAATGGAATTCAGTGGCGCTGGACCAAACAGTGGTCGTGAGTGTGGCACGAATGTGGATGTATTCCACCCACTTCCACCGATGTGGACCAATTCCAAATAGAATATCCCCGTGAATGACCTCCTTTACAGGCACACACCTAAACGCGACCAAAGTCAAAACTGTACTGCCGTCCTTATCACGGTCGTATCGTATGAGCAAGACTTTTAGATGTGTCAAACCCAATAATATTAAATTCGTGACAACAGAATTGGTATCAAGTGTGTACATAATTAACAAAGCTGTTGATGTAAGTATCTAACTAATTAAATAATTTGTGGAAGGAAACTGACAGTTACTTCAAAATTTTGATACAAACTAGGACCAAATTCGAAGAACAGAGACATTTCTAGCAGTTCTTTTACTTAGTTTAATTAAATATTCGACTTTAGCTTCAAGCAAAGAGCAAAATTGAGAATCTACAAAAGCGGCCTAGGAATACATACGAGATTCGGTCCTAATCGGGCTCTTGGGAGGCGATGCGGAGGAGCTCCTGGAGCGCGGGTTCCGCACTATGCCGGTTACCGTCATGCCTTTCAGCTCCTGCCTTAGTCCTGTGCACGTAAAAACATTGGATTCGAGCAGATATAATATTACAAAATGTAAAATGACAAGCCCACTAAGTTTCTTGCCGGACCTTCTCAGTTGAGTTCGCGTTTCGATCCGGTTGTAGATATAAGAAAAAAATAAAAAAAAATACAATTCGTAAGTGCCCCCGTAGGCCTAAACCAAATAAACGCTTTTACTTTGACTTTAAGGCTAAAGGCGGTTACAGCCAAGTTTTTTTCTGCTTGTATTTACTCGTATCGGCTTACACGCGCGCTACATTTAGCGGTTCAAAACCCGGACGTTACACGCGCTTATTCCTTCGAATGATGGCATCTCTCGCGCACGACTCGCGCTTATACGAGGTTTTAAGCGCGTCAACGCTCTTGCGAGTTGAGCGTGAGGCAAAAGGACCGTCTATACAGATCTACACGCGCTTCCAAAAAGTAGATCATTATACGTGCCAAAAAGCTAATCTGAAACCGCTCCAAGGATTTTCTGGGACGCAGGCGACACAGCACTATATACAATTGACAGGGTAGCCACATGTCAACATGGTTGCAGACAGGTCATAACCATCATAAAAAAAATTAAATCGCGCTCTTGCACCATGTACTTATATAACTTACTCGTAACTTATTGGAGATTACTTAACATGTTATGAAGTAAGTAGGATATTTGAATACATATTTAATGATGGGTCCTTCTGCCTCTAGTCTTGGTCTCTACCATATACTACTTGTACTTTATTTAATCTAATAAAGTCGGCGAACAAGCGTTCGACCCGCCTGATGCTAAGCAGTTACCGTAGCGTATAAATGCTTGCAATACCAAGGGCATTGTTCGCACAGTGTTCACCTGAAGGGCAGTGGGGAAGGGAGTGGGGGCTTCCGTCTCTCTAACTCATCGTACGAAAAGTATTGCAATATCTATCTATGTAATATAATAACTCTAAATTGAAAATTAAAAACCCCCGATGCGACGACTTTTTCATCAAATGTTATATTACCTAGTTCTTCCAAATAATTAAGTAAGCGAGATTTGCGTAGCTACCGTAGCTCAGTATTCATTGCTCATCTCGCAAATTCATCTGGTACAACTAGTTTCGATGTCAGATTATGAAAGCGCCATTTACCTACATAATTATTTTTGGCTTCCTCATAATCTAAGATGCCATTCCATTCGATTCCAATGCAATGTACAATATCCAACATAAAATCTGTGTAAAAGTATGAGACATTATCTTGTTATGACATTATAATCATTGACATTAGAATAGACAACGAATCTACATATTGATGCCGGAGGTTTAATTCCTAGTATAAAATATTATCAATTATGATTTAATTTCATGTAATAACTCTGGTTGAGGTGGACGGGAGCAGCCCAGGGGAAGAATTTTAAATTACGCTAAAATTATTTGAAATTATATTTGCTTTTCTGTATTTTTTCTCAATAGCGGACCAGCGCCCTCTAGAATTATTATTGCGTAATATTCCATGACCATTAACAAAACAAACAAAATATAACGCATGCGCGTATCCATCATTTGACACGTGACTTATGGAACGACTTTAGTTCATACACAAATCTCTATAAAAATTGATAAATATTCCATTTTTTCCAGAATCCGGGAAACTTTTCACATTTATAATATTGTAAAAAGCCAGTTCAGACTATTACGATCATTTAAAAATATAATAAAGCGAAATCCAATAATCTCAAATTTCGAGCGGATTCGAGCCGTGGAAGTTGGTTTTGGCCGTAAATGTGGCTTTTTTAACCTATAAAAGAGCTGATGATCTTCAAACGGCTGAACCGATTTTCTTGAAACATAGCTAAGAACACTCTCGATCAGAATATCTTTCTAACAAAAGAAACAAAATTTAAATCGGTTCATCGGCTTGGGCGCTACCTTGCCACAGACAGACACACAGATACACAGATACACATGTTAAACTTATAACACCCCTCTTTTTTCGTCGGTGGTTAAAAATGAATGCTTGTCTGTATGTCCTTTATAGAATCGTCAACTACGCATTTGATCATGTCATAATCTCCAGCACAGTGTTGTGCATGAGCCCACAAAGGTTTCTGAGTTGGTACGACCAATCTTTGACAGCGTAGCAACGCGCGCAGGGTACAGCTAGTAAGAAATAAATATGCTTGATAATGTGCTCACTGGAAGAGTTACTCTCCACGTAATTAGCTAGCGGGGCCAGCGCAGAGTAAGTGTTGCGGCAGCCGGGCGACACCCAACGGCTGCGGCCGCGCTTGCGAACATCACATATAGGAGCTGCAATGAGGTACTAAATTTGATTATTTATTATGTTGCCAAAAAAAGCTGTGATAGCCGATTGGTTAAGCACGCGTCTTGCGGGCATCAGGTCTTGGGTTCAAACCCGCACTGAGCCAGCTTGGTGAATTATGGCCTGAATCCCCCTCGTGTTGAGGGGAGGCCCGTGCCAGGAGTGGGACGTCAAAAGGGCTAAATTATTATTATTATGTTGCCATGGCTTAGACTGGGCGAGCTGGACCCAATATCTACGATCCGTGTCGGGTAAGGCCTAGTCTTGTTTAATGTTGCAATCCCCACAGATCGCAAAATGTATCCCCGAAAATGTAATGTTGATTATTCTCCAGTTTCGTGAGTTTCCTAAAGGTGAATTTAATGAGCTAGAAAGTATTGATTTCTTATATTTACGCGAATACTACACATTGAAATAAAACTATTTTTACGGATTATATCGCGTTTATTTTTACTTTTTATGTTCCCGACGTTTCGGTTGCTTTACAGCAACCGTGGTCACGGGGGGACTGAGGTGTTAGACGTCCTGATGTCATAGTTAAAAACTGGGTACCCTCAAAATTTAGTTGGTATTTGCGGTCCGATCCACGCAGAAAGTGCTCACTGTGTCTCAGTCCCCTCGTGACCACGGTTGCTGTAAAGCAACCGAAACGTCGGGAACATAAAAAGTAAAAATAAACGCGATATAATCCGTAAAAATTGTTTTATTTCAAGCTAGAAAGTAGTTTAAAAAGTAGGCAGGGTAAGGTACTCTATTTTATAACTACGGACTACTTGAATAAAATACAATAATGCAGCGGACAACATCATTTATTAATATTCAATTGAATAACAATACTTATAGTAAATATACTAGCACACTAACCGTACTTTATACAAAACTATGCTAATATAACAGTCTATCATTTACAATTTTAGTATCGAGAAAGCGAGGGCGTATCTAAATTATACTGATATTAGGTATATGGAATGTTTCTCCATAGTATTTGGTAATAAAAGTCAGATAACATCGACAAAAACCGACGAATCACTAAAACAAATTTCAGTACACACTTTGTAGTCATAAAAAAATCATCGTGGCTACACAAGGGACACGGTACGAATCGAATCTCGTATTCATTTAAATACGCCCTTATACAGGTTGAAACAAAAAGGGTATACTTTTTCTTTCAAAACTTAACTTTGTAATTCTAAAACCATAATCTTTGGAGGAAACATGAATAACAACAGATGTTACAGGAATACAGCTGTTAACAGATTTCACAAGTCTACAAAACCTTCAGCACTTCAACTGTCCCACAAAGCCGATAGTTTAGCTTTACAAAGTAAAGTTGCAACAAAATAGTAAACACTTTTTGTTTCACCAAGTAGGCACCTACTCACCAAACTCGTCTAACTACCAGCTTTGACATCGCTATTCCGAGTGTTTCCATCACCGGCGACACTGTCGGTGTGTGTGTGTGTGCGGGGGGTGTGTGTGTGTGTGCGGGGGGTGCGGTGTGCGGGGGGTGCGGTACCGGCGGCGGGCGGGGAGGCGGGCGGCGACGCGCGACGCTCCCGCTGGCGCGCGCGGTGCGCCGCCTTCAGCTCCATCTCCACGCAGTGCTCCGCGAACATCAGCTGCAGCGGCGCGTACATGTGCGGGAGCAGCTCCAGGTCGCTCATCGTTATCTAAAGACAGATCACATATTATGTACATCAATATACAACGTATTAATGTAATAGTGCAATACCTCAGACATGACAACTTGTTTTTATTTTTAAATAATTATATAAACTAGAAATCCCGTTGATATGGCCGAAATTCGACCGTAATTCATTTAAATTCAATTTTTAATAGTCATTAGTTTTACAGTCACAGACTAATTGATACTGGCACGCAGAATGCACTATGGATGTCCCGCCGTCCAAAAACTTTCACAGTTTGTCAGTCAGACAGTCAGTCGGTGTGGAGGTTACAAATGTGTGTGTGTCAATTCATGGTAGTGTGTGTAATGTTTTATTTACTCATTTTAATGTATTTGAAAGTATTATAATATAAAAATATTAGCATTCTGCACTTCTTCTCTATATAAACTATAGCGGCCCGCCCCCGGCTTCACACGGGTACATTGCGGTTACATTATTCGAGTTTTAGTAAGGATCCCTAATTTTTTTGAAAATATATTATAGCCTATGTCACCCGGGGATAGTGTAGCTTCCCAACAGTGAAAGAATTTTTCAAATCGGTTCAGTAGTTTCGGAGCCTATTCATTACAATCAAACAAACAAAGTTTTCCTCTTTATAATATTATTATATAAGTATGATAAGTGTGCCAATATTCAAACTCCTCCGTCCGCGCAAAATTCGTATTAATCGTTTGATTGAAAAATTTTCCTTCACGTATTAATATATAGATTATTAAAGAAATTTTCGCTGATTATTTGAGAAGATATTTCCTATTTTCTATTTTCAGACTAACACTGTGGACCACGTAAAACTGACCTATTGCGAGTCAAATGCGAGTCGAATGCTATTCGAGCAGTTACCAGACTTGGTCTAAGGCGGGTCACTGACCTGCATGTTGTCGAAGGCTATGCCGACGCAGTTGTTGTCGTGCAGGATGTGCTGGTTGAGCCGCGGCAGGCGCGCGTACCGCTGGCTGAAGTGCGTGAGCACGGTGAAGCGCGCGTTCATCTGGCGGCCGAGCGCGATGGCCTGCGACGTGGTGCAGTGCATCTTGGTGCGCGCCTCGTCCGCCAGCTCGTCCTCCATCGTCGCCTCGTGGATCAGCAGCGTCGAGTTGGCACCTGCCGGACATACCATCCTTAGTGGCCATCCGTCCTTGTCACAGCTGCTCACAAATGTGACCAGCTGGAGGAGTCACAAAATCATGAAATTCGTGGACGTAATTTATGGATGGCCCCTTACCGCCGGATTCCACATTGCAAACATTTTTTTTTTTTGGCCGTGCTCGGGTCGTATGGCAGGAAATCGATCTCGCCCAGAGATCCTTAGCACCCCTGACCCCTAAGATTACCGTCATAATCATCAAATCGACCGGAGCCGCCGGGCATTGGGGCATGAGTCTTGTCGTGTCCGTCATTTGTTTTGTCGTTTGAGGAAGGATCGGGTCATAATCCACCACCCTGGTCCAGTGCGGGTTGGTGGACGTTTAACCAGGATATTTTAAAAGATAAAAAACCAGAATTCTTTAAAAGTGATCTTTAACTAAAAACTGAAAAGAAAAAAAAAACAAATCCAGTAATCTAGAATTCTGTTAAGTAATATCTCTTTAAAACAGAGGTGGATAATAAAATAACTGCTTTGGTGTGATGCCTTCCGTGCTAAATGAATGAATACTCGCAGAGTTTAACAATGAAGACAAGAATTTAACAATGTTGCTAAGAGGAAAGTGAGGAAATATCACAAGTCATAACACAAGTGCCAGCTCACCGATCTTGACCAGCTCCTCGCAGGGCAAGGTGTCCCCGGAGTAGGTGATCTTGTTGAGTCCGTCCACATGCAGCGCGACGCCGAACGCGTTGGGGCAGTGCGCCACCAGGCACGTGCGCACCTGCTGCAGGCCCAGGCTCGCCAGCGCCGCCGCCGGCAGCGCGTCCGCGCCGCCCTCCTCCTGCAGCTGCGGACAACCACCCGTCTCGGCTGACTGACATACGTACCTAATGGTCCATTCCCGGCCCAATCAAAATTCGCCCTCTTCCCCGATACACCTTTTGATTTCATACTCATACAATAGTCGACGTAAGCGATGTCATGTTTCATTGGTCTCTGACTACAGCTCCACCCCCCGGTTGACATACGTACTACCGCACCTAATATTTTGATTGGTCGATTCTCGGCCCGACTTTTAACGGGCCAATCAAAATTCGCCGTCTTCCCCTTCTCATTGCATTCCCATACTATAGTCGACGTAAGCGATGTCTTGTGTTATTGGTCTGTGACTACAGCTCATACCGGGGTAGTACCACCCACAAAAATAGGTGTCATTGAACTCAAACTCAACTCAAAATTATTGGAACGAACTTCCTTATCGCGCGTTGTGAAAGGGGGCTAGACGGAAAAAAATTAGACTGTAACGACACATTTTTTGCTATATGTGCGGCGTGCGCGTGTTTCTCTGTCCGTCTCTCTCTCTCTCTCTCTTATAGAAAGCAAGCCAGTTATTTTCGTTTCGTCTTTCTATTTCGCATCGAACAGTGTGGTGTCGCGACTTACTTTTACTTTTACGATTATTTTTGTTAAGTGTATACAGGTTTTTTGTACATAATTAATAATAAAAAATAATAACAATAATGTATCCTGACAGTGTTTCTGCACAAGTTCCGGATATTGCAACTTCGTTCCATCCGGGTGTCCCTTGACACCTCTCAAGTTTTCTTTATTCATGTAAGCCAACAAAGCATTTATGAATAGGGTGACCCGCTCCACAAGGCCACCGCAAACAAGGACATTAAAGAGGATTTTCTACATAAATATTACTTTGTTAAAATTGAATGAACCGGTACACCAAGCACTTACCAGGTTCTGGTTGGGTATGAGCGTGAACTCGGCGCGTATCTTCTCGAAGTGGCGGTCGTAGAGCGTGAGCCAGGAGACGATCTGGCCGGGCGCCAGCAGCAGCAGCGGCGCGGCCGCCTGCTCGCTCTCCTCCAGCGCCTGGCGCCGCGCCTGCAGCACGCCGATCAGCCCTGCCCACGACACACTTATTACACCAACTACATATGCAACTAGCTATTTTTATCAACCGACTTCAAAAAGGAGGCGGTTATCAATTCGTGTGTGGTTTTTTTTTTTTTTTAATGTTTGTTACCTCATAACTCCCGTCATTTATAAACCGATTCAAAAAATTCTTTTTGCATTTGAAAGGATGTCCGTGCAGATTGGTCCCATAAATTTGTATCAAAATCGGTGCAGTAATTTGGCATTAAAATCAAAATATCTGAAAAAATACATCATCATCCAAGTAAACGAAATTACGTGATTTGCTTTCCTGTGACTTTTCAGTGGTGGTTGCGGTCACTAAAACAGTCTCAGTAAACTGCCTACCTTCCGGTTTCATCATCAGATGATGAAGAAACTGAAAGGTAGGGGCCGGAACTCCGTAATAACACAATATAACCTGTTTACGGTTGCCAGCATTTCGATAAGTAGTTTACCACTAAAAATCGTGAAAAAATTTTTTTTTATAAAAAAAAAACCGACTTCAAAAAACCTGGGTGCACTAAAAAGCTAGAAATAACTAGGGACCTTATAATTTCTTTCATTTGGAGTTGGTGCCACTATTTTTACACAACGATATAGGACAACTTCTTAGGCACCTACCCCTACTTGCTTTTATTGGCACCGACTCCAAATGAAAGAAATTATAAGGTCCCTAGTTATTTCTAGCTTTTTAGTGCACCCAGGTTTTTTGAAGTCGGTTTTATTTTTTTTATAAAAAAAAAATTATCGGACTGTTCCCGCCACACACTCCCATCACTGTAACTCCTGTAAACCAGGATCGACAATGGTGACCACTAATGACGTGAGGCTTGATTCTCGACGAGTCCCGGGGAAATGTTAAATTGTCTTGGAACGCGCACAAATTTAATCGAAACAAATAATCGGAGGACTTGGAAGAACAAATTTCCACTTCCCTCCAGTGCAAAGCGTGAGACAAAAATAGCTGTTATAGGCTGATTGCCATAGACTAGCTAGCTAGAAGTTTCCCGGGTGGTACTTCGATTAGATAAAAGTAGCCTAAATTACTCCTTGTAACAACAGCTATCTGCTAATGGAAGTCTCGTCAAAATCGGTCCAGCCGTTTCCGACACTAGCCGGTACAAAAAAACAGAAACCGGGAAATGCTGTCATTTTCACATTACAAACAGACACTCAAAATTATATTTTTTGTACGTCGACGAACGCTTGACGTAGTGATTCAACCGTTTGGACCGCTCGGTTCACTGCACCGAGACGTTGCGGGTTCGATTGCCATCGACGCAAAGGCACCTAGATATTCTTACTCTAAAATTTTTCATTAATAAATCTACCACTTACAACCCTACACTGTTAATTCAACTTAAATAGTCCGGCATAAAGTTCACATTGCGAACAACGAAAGCGGTTGACACGCTATTGCATAATCCACTCACCGATATGATGATCCGCGTGCAAATGCGATATGTAGATAGCCTTCAGTGTTCTGAGGAAGGCGTTCACTTTCCGCGGCCCGTAGAAGCGGACCAGCTGCCCGAACGTGCCTTCTCCGCAGTCCATCAGTATGGATCGGGTCTCGCTGTACACCAAAGTTTTTTTTATGTATTAAGTCGGCAACTGATGATAACTCAAGTCAAAGCGTTTAGTTTGTTTAGGCCTAAGGGAGCACTTACAAATTGTCATTTTTTTTTCTTATGTCTACAACCGGATCGGAACGCGACCTCGACTGAGAAGATCCGGCAAGAAACTCAGCTGGCTTGTTTAGTTACAATTTGTTATATTTATTTTTTGATGACTTTTCACTCGTTGAAATGGATGTGTGGAGTGACTCGAATGAATGAGGTATATAAGGGGTAGTGTCAAGCTACCTTGTCAAGCTGCCTATAACAGAGAAAGTAAGAAGTAGGAATTTGGAATGGTTTGGGCATGTGATGAGAAGAGATGAGAAGCACGTAACTAAAAGAGTCTTTGATGAATACGGATGTGGATGGATATAGTGCGAGAGGAAAGCCCAAGAAAAGATGAGAAGAAAAGATTAAGAGTGATATGAACGAGGTTGGAGTGGATGTGAGTACGACGGGAGAGCGCGATGAGTGGAAGGAAATGATATACTGCGCCGACCCCTATAATTGGAAATGGTATATCAGATGATTTATGAAAGAGACCACCGATTTAAAGATTACTAGCAATATTAATTAGATCACAGTATTCCCGTCAGCCCCTCCAGCTAAGCTAATTACTTGTGTTAGGAGTGGGCTCACTTCAGTAGTTTAATGGCCAGGATGGGGATCGAATCCGGAACCTCTCAACTACGAGAGGGGCCACTCTAACCACTAGGCTATTGACGCCTAAAATTTGATAACAAACTCACTCGATATGCACAACAATGGCGCTGGTGTTCCTGGTCTTGCTGGGTATACACGAGCCAGTGCCCAGGAACACGATCTTGGGGTACTCCTTCTGGGAGTCGCTCTTGGCGTAGCGGATGCTGTCCACGAGCCGCCGGAACTGCTCGAGGCTGGCGGCGAACCCGTCCATGTCCATGGTCTCTTGTATGTACTCTTGGATGTGGAGCTTCGGTTCTGCCGACCTGTGCAATTAAAAACAGAATAAAGCGATTTATGAATTGATTAATCATAATGAGAGTCGACAATAGCCTAGTGATTAGAGGGGCCACCCTCACAGCTGAGAGGTTCCGGGTTTGATCCCCATCCTGGCCATTAAACTATTGACGTGAGCCCACTCCTAACACTAGCAATTAGCTTAGCTGGACGGGCTAACGGGAACACGAGTAATGTGACTCACAGTCACTAGTATTTTTCATAACAAAAAATAAAAAAATATTTGAGAAATTTTAATGAAACTGGTTACGGTGAAGGACAACATCGTGAGGAAACCTTCATGTCCTAGAAAATCTAACCAATTTTCGAAATACATGTGAAATAGGCCAGCGTGGTGGATTATGGCCTGAACCCTCCTCGTAATGCGGAGAAGCCCGTGCCCAGGAGTGGGACGTCAAAAGGGCTAAATTATTATTATTTAATTATAAGTCAGATTCGATTATCAAGATATGAATGGTGACAAACCGGTCAACTTCTCTCTTGGGCCGCAAGTGGAACATGGTGAGCGTGTGGGCGGGCACCAGCTCCAGCTTGGCGGCCTCGCCCTCCTGCGGCTGCCCGTCGCCGCGGCACGACCCCTCCAGCCCTATTATGTTCTGGAACTGCGCGAGCGCAATCTAAAAACGACGCCGCCAATGTGACCCCCCCACACAACCGAGGGTGGGAATGGGAACAGTACATTATACGAATATGGAGGAGAGATGATACATGCCAATATTAATTAACTATTTACAAGATCTTCATCAAAACTATTGCTACGAAATGAAACTAAATGATTACCGATTTACTTGTAAGTATTTATTTTATGAACAATAATGTAATGTAACAGTGAAAAATGTAAGCGACACTAACCAAAAGAAATAAAAGTAAGTAACACTTTCTTCCTTCCAGTGACATATAAAAATGTGCTTGAATGACTCTGTAAGGCCGATATCAGACTGGCAGTTTGCGAGTGTGTTTCGAGCGAGTCGGTCGGCTACTAGTCTACTGATCCGTGATCTATTCTATCGGGCCTATACGCGATAACAGATGTTACCTTACATTGCTGTTTTAATAAATGATCTTTGCGTGCAGCTCCGATGACCGATTCCAAAAATTCATAAGAAGAATCGCAAATTTAGTTCTGCAGCTCGACCCCCAATGGTCATCGTGATAATAATGTACCCTATAATTTAAGTCTTAATATATACTATTATTGAAATCCCCGTTGATATCGGTTCACTTGATTTCCCATGATGCTCGAATACACAAACCGACAAAATTCCAAAAACACTTGATTTCAACACACTTATTTCTTTAAAAACTTATTTAATGTACAGACGCATATCTGTTGCAGTTTGATAATACCATAGATAGAGAAAGAATCACAGCCGGACACTACGTACGACGTAAACACACCTTTTATGTGATATTTATTTTTTATATCTCTATAACTTAGGTGTGTTCTTTTAAGCATTATCTGGGTAGTTGTAGATCCAATAAATCGTATTTATTTAAAATTAAAAATGATAATGTGACCACATACCTTATTCTTGAGTTCTTCCAACCCCCTCAGTCGGATGGGGCTGTTGGTCTTCGGCACCGGCGGGTGCGCGTTCCAGACGGCGGGCACGCTGACGTCGCGCAGCAGCGGGAACACGTCCGGGTCCAGCAGGTGCAGCTTGTGCTGCGTGCGGTGCACCGCCTCCGAGCCCAGGCACAGGTTCTGGCTGTTCAGCACCAGGTGCTGGGTGCGCGCGCCGAACATCGCTATGAAAGCTCGGTACCTGCGGAGATTCAAAGTCAAAGACATAGTAACAATGTTAATTTTTTTTGAGTTAATGGGTCACTTAATTTGTTATTTATAATCGTTTCCTTAAGTCTATCAAAGGATCGGAACGCGATCTCGATTGAAAAGATCTGGCAAGCAACTCAGCAGGCTTGTCTTTTTGCATTTTATTTAGTCGCCAGGTGCTTATCATTAATAGAAACGACGAGTAGGTATTTTTAAAATTAGATTACTTATCGTTTAGCGCTCAAATTAAAATCATATCTGCTCAGAAGAAAATATACATGTATGTTGTGACATTTTTTTATTAAATATATTTTTGTTTTTTAACTCTTTATTAGTGACACACCTAGCAGAATTTTATTATTTTAGGATTACGCAATACCGCTCAATCGAGAAACCAATTAACATAAAGATTTTTACAGAACCAGTTACCAGAACCTTACCACTACATAGTACTGAATAATATTCTTTTCGCAAATCGATCAACCCACAGCCACAA
This sequence comes from Notodonta ziczac, assembly GCA_918843915.1. Classification (NCBI taxonomy): domain Eukaryota; kingdom Metazoa; phylum Arthropoda; class Insecta; order Lepidoptera; family Notodontidae; genus Notodonta; species Notodonta ziczac. The sequence goes on along the minus strand of OU974044.1, from coordinate 10,878,377 downwards.
TTTCACTGTATTTTCAACCTTATTTGAACTCACAAAAAAGTGAGAATACAATACACGCGTCTTGTATGTATACTTACTTTGGATGATGGAACACGTCCGGCGCTGTGAAGTGCACGATGAGGGCCGGGACATTCTCCGGCGGATTGCTTCCGTTGTCAAAGTGCGCCGAGAAGTCAGCCTCCTTTAAGTACGATATGTCCGGGACGTCCAGCACTGGGAAGATGATATAACGATTAGTACGAGTTATTTTACGTACCAATGCGATTATCCACCTTAAAACAATGGCCACAAGGATAATAATAATAATAATTTATTTATTTATTGGACCAAATTTAAGTTTACATAAAACATGCAGAATCCTGTCTCCTAGATTAGCGCAAGCTGTGGCCTAGGAGACAGTTCCTTCCCAGTTAAGTGCTACTAGTTCTATATTATTTTAATATTATAAGAGTATGACTTAATATTAAACTTAGTAAATATCCCAGCAATAGGATGCAAGCAAGCTAGCAATTTAATCGCAGCGACCTGCCAGACTGTATACGAAAACTGGCGCCCGTCAATACTGCCCTGGTAATTGCAAATGCAGTAATCGCAAAATTACAGTTTCGAGAAAAAGGATTTTAAGGTGAAGGCGGCTGTCTAGCCCGCGAAATTCAAAATTTTCGAGTATTTTTATAGTTTATCCAAAATCTGAAAACATTTAAGAAAACATTTTGTGATTTGCGACAAACACAGTATGCAGTGCGTTTATTAATACATTTATTTTACTCTAAATATTATCACGGTGGATATGATACTAGTTAATCACTAAATATACAAAAAATGACAGATTATCTGGATAGCTGTCGTTCTTGAAATGTTTTAGAGTAAGTTGGATATATTAATAAATGCACTGCACACGGTCTTCGTCGCGAATTACAAAATGTGCCTTTTATTATTGTCAGATTTTGAAAAATTTCTAAAAACCCTCGAAAAATTTGAACTTCGCGGGCTAGATGGGCGCTTTAGCCTTAAGCATTTTTTTAATCTCTACATTAACTGCATTCAAACTAAAGGGTTATGTTATAATAAAATAACATTTTAGTGTGATTTTAGTTAATGTAGAGATTTAAAAAAAACGCACAAAATTATCCTATTACTGTCACCGTGACACATTACGACATTGTCAAGGACGGCAATACAGTTGTTTTATTCAAGTTTGTGAAAAATCAGCAAACACCTTCTTCCCCCCCACCCCACCTCTGCATTCCCCTCTCTTTATACTACCCTGCTTCAAGTCAGCAACGTGCAAGCAATACCATTGCAAACTTTGTTTAATAAATCAAAATCTAAGCACCATAGCTTGAATTAAGTTAAACAATATTTCAATCTCTGCAATCATTTATATCAGCCGCATTATGGTTATCTAAATATATATAACTCAAAGGTGACTGACTGACTGACTGACTGACATAGTGATCTATCAACGCACAGCCCAAACCACTGGAGGGATCGGGCTGAAATTTGGCATGCAGGTAGATGTTATGACGTAGGCATCCGCTAAGAAAGGATTTTGATTAATTCTACCCCCAAGGGGATGAAATAGGGGATGAATAATCCCGAAATTTTTGTTAAGTTAAATTACACGCGGACGAAGTCGCGAGCACAGCTAGTAATATATAACTCTAAATTGAAAATTTAAAAACCCCCGATGCGATGTTCATCAAATGTATAATTTACCTAGTTCTTCCAAATAATGATGTTAGCGCGATTTGCGTAGCTCCCGTAGCTCAGTATCCATAGCTCATCTCGCAAATTCATCTGGTACAACTAGTTTCGATGCCAGATTATGAAAGCACCATTAAATAATTTGTTTTGGCTTCCTCATTTATAATCTAAGATGTACAATAATCAACAGAAAATCTGTGTAAAAGTATGAGACATTATTTTGTTATGACATTATAATAATTGACATTAGAATAGACAACGAATCTAAATATTGATGTCACGGAGTTTTTATTCCTAGTAAAATATTATCAATTATTATTCAATTTGATGTAATAACTCTGGTTGAGGTAGACGGGAGTAGCCTAGGGGAAGAATTTTCAATAACGCTAAAATTATTTTAAATTAGATTAGTTTTTTTATATTCTTTGTCAATGGCGGAGCAGCGCCCTCTAGAATTATTATAGCGTAATATTCCATGACCATTAACAGAACAAACAAAATTTAACGCATGCGCGTATCCATCATTTGAAACGTGACTTATGGAACGTCTTTAGTTCATACACAAATCTCAATAAAATTGATAAAATATTCATTTTTTTCAGAATCAGGGAAACTTTTCAAATTTATAATATTGTAAAAAGCCAGTTCAGACTATTACGATCATTTAAAAATATAATAAATCTAAATCCAATCATCTCAAATTTCGAATGGATTCGAGCCGAGGGAATTGGTTTTGGCCGTGAATGTGGCTTTTTTAACCTACAAAAGCGCTGATGATCTTCAAACGGCTGAACCGATTTTGATGACACATAGCTAAGAACACTCTCGATCAGAATACCTATCTAACAAACGAAACAAAATTGAAATCGGTTCATCAGCTTGGGCGCTACGTTGCCACAGACAGACACACAGATCCACAGATACACAGATACACAGATACACAGATACACAGATACACAGACACACAGATACACAGATACACATGTTAAACTTATAACACCCCTCGTTTTTCGTCGGGGGTTAATAAGCAGTTACCAATAAACACTGGTCCTGGGTCGTCTGGCGTCTTCACGTCTTTCGAGAGCACAAACGTGCCGTCTGGAAGCACCACATCCATTCCAGCCTTCAGTAGCCCCAGCATCGGGCCTGGTTTGACGCCGCGCTCCACACACTTCGCCAAATCGAGGGATCCGAGACGTTTCTTAAAAAAAAAAAACTCAACTTCTAAAAACAAAAAACGAAACAAAAATCAAGAGCTTTTTTTTTTTTGGGACTAGTCCCGCCACACACTCCCACCACTGTAACTCCTGTAAGCCAGGATCGACAATGGTGACCAATAATGACGTCGAGGTTTGACCCTCGACGAGTCCCGGGGAAAAGTTAAATTGTCTTGGAACCCGCACGAATTTAATCGAAAGAAATAATAGGAGGAGTTGGAAGAAAATATTTCCACTTCCCTCCGGTGCAAAGCGGGAGACAAAATATATGTAGCTGGTATGGGCTAATTGCCATAGAAACAAGACTGTTACAGCTGATTGAAGACCAGTTGTAAAGCACCACGGATCGTAATATGACTAATTGGACCTAAACTCGTGAGCTGAGTATACTTGATTCCAATAATAGGTATGGCAAAAGCGCTTGAACGCACGGAAATTGTCCCTGGTTTCCACAAGGTCTGTGTAATAAACTGCTCCAGATGTCACTTGCAGGCTATTTAGCATAGTAGTCCGTTCGTTGTGCCAGAGACTGCACTCCCACAGGATGTGATGTGCAGATTGTTCATGATTGTTTTGCGGCGTCGAGCATTGACAGAAAGGTGAAGGAACCAACGTGAAGTAGAATAATTTGCTCCTAAAGTTGCCATGCCCAGTCAGAAATTGAGCCACACAGTGGTCCACCTCCAACCACGCTCTCTCCAGACGTTCACGAACGCATGGAAAGAATTGGTGGAGGTGGCGGCCCTTAGTTGTTGTATCCCATCTGGATTGCCATTCGGTCAGAAGATCTTCGTAAACGACAGATATCGGACTAAATAATCTAGCGATTTTAGAGCGGTCTCGCGGTTTAAGGAACTCGGTGTTCATGCTCTCTCGAGTAGAGTAGTACATTGCCGCGCGTCTTTGGACCTCCAGGTCTACTGGGAGCACACCAGCGAGAACTGGCAGGGCCTCGGTACTAACCGTGCGATATGCTTTACATAGAAATATCAACGCCAAACGTTGGCTTTGTAGTAATTTACGCCGTGCCGCCCCAATCGTGGCCCTGTCGGCCCACACCGGTGCGCCGTAGCACATGCATCCTAAGTACGTAGCCCCGTATATAAGCTTTAGCGTATTAAAGGAAAGTCCCCAAGTTGCCGTAGATATTCTCGTCAACGCATAAAAATTACGTTTCGCTTTTTCACCAACAGTTTTAATATGCTCTATAAATGGGAAATTCCTTTCTAATACTAATCCGAGGTAGCAAACCGATTGTTTTCTCTTTATTGTTGCGTTGTTAAACTTAATACGTGGCGGCGCTTTTAAATTCCCTTTTAGGAGGAGTTGGTAGGTTTTTTGGGGGGCGAACGTGAGACGATTTCGCTCGCCCCACTCAGAAATTAAGCGCAGACATGACTCCGCAAGGTTCTCGAGTCCGGCCCTAGTATTTGATTCTATCAACAGGAGTCCGTCATCCGCATATCCAGTTAGTGAACAACCACACGGGAGTGGTAGCTCGAGGAAGTCATCGAAGCCTAAATTCCACAAATATGGACTAAGTACCGATCCCTGGGGACAACCTAATGTCAGCGCCTTTGACACAGCATAATGTCCAAGTTTGAGTGTTGTTGTTCCTTGTACAAAATATGTGTAAATAAGTGAGTAGATGTTCCTGTAGCAACCACGCGTTTTTAGCTTGAGAAGTAGCATCGGCCACCATGCGTTGTCAAAAGCGCCCGAAATATCAAGAAAAATTCCCAATACGTATTCAGACGTAGATGAATTTACAGTTTTTCTTACCGATAAAGCCGCGTCAACTGTCGATTTGCCACGCGTAAAACCGAACTGTTTTGGATTAAATTTTGGTCCACCGGGGAGCAATCGCGGGACAATCAGTCGTTCCAGTAGTTTACCTAACGATGGTAGCAATAGCAATGTTATTGGACGATAGGACTTGGGATCGTCGGGAGGCTTATCTCCACTTTTCGGGATGATTCTAATAAAGCCACGGCGCCATATTCGTGGAAAAATACCTTCTGTGATGCAACGATTAAAAACATATAGCATAGAGTCGCAGGCTGATTTGCACGCTTCTTTAATCATTTTGTTCGATATTTTGTCCTCACCGGAGGCTTTATTAAGAGGCAGGGCTCGCACGATGTTCTCAAATTCGTCGCGGGACGGAGTATCGGACTCGGGGGCGAGCGGCGGCTCCGCGGCCCACGCTCTAATCTGGCGGTGGTATTCGCTGTCGCTTGCCGTTACATCGTCGGGAATAAGAGTATTTAGTAGGACATCCGCAGTCTCCTCAATGCCGGTTGTGTGTTGATTATCTATTTTGATGTTTCGGATATAAGCGAGATCTATTGACCTATTTGCTTTGAACTCGTGATATAGAGGAGACCACGGACCCTCCCTATCTAATTTTTCCACTACTTTGCTTAATAATACACTTTTAGATCTTTCGACCGCAGCTCTGTAGTGGGACCTGGCAACTCTAAGTGCACATAAAGCCTCATCAAGAGGAACTCCCGTGACACGTGATTTTTTAAGTTTATTGAGTTTTCTACGTGCTCTGCGGAAACATTTGCGAAGTTCGACCAATTTGTTCCCCCACCAGTCACATCTTCTAAGATTAGTTACAGCTCCTCGACCGATTGCCACATCGGCACAGTACGTTAGAGAGTGTGACATAAGTTCAGCACATTCTTCACAGGAAAGTCCATCACGAGTGAAGTCTCTGACACACGACGCAAAAAGCGAGCCGAAAAAGTTCCAGTTTGCACCTTTACATTTATATCTAAAATTACAACTGTTAACGGATGGACCTTGTGTTGACCTCTGGGAAAACTCGTACACGATCAGGCGGTGATCACTACACGACGCGTCAGGGAGGACGCGCCACCTATTCAAGCGGACGTCGGCACTAGAAAGTGTGACGTCAATAGAAGACTCGCCCACTGGGCTGCAAAAAGTCGGTGGTGCATCGGGTGTGTTGTGTATTGACAAGTTCATTTCCGCGATGAAATCCTCAACCGCGCACCGACGTTCGGCGTCGGTGTACCTAACTTTGCCATACCAAAGAGAAGATGAAGCGTTTACGTCAGCGCCAATAATAATTTTACGACCTGCGAGACAGCGCAGGACGTGGCGAAGGTGATATAGGTGAGGAGTGACAGGGTCTGAGTATTGAAAATAACAGCTCACGACGTACAGCCTACAGGAAGGGGATGAGACCTCCGCGACAGCGCAGTGTGACGTCATAAGGTTTTGGACTGAGGTTAAAAATCAAGAGCTATGGACAATAACCCAAGCAATAGAAATAATCAAATAATACAGAATATGGGATTTGTATTATAGTTAAATGGCATATCATATTAAAATGTCAAGTGAAATACCATTACCAAAGTAAGGGCAATTTACCTTCAATGTGCAAATATACGCGACAGACGGATTGGTCTTCTTCTGCAGCTCATACAATACTTTCTCAGTCTTCTTCTTGACAGGATCTGTAAGGAAAAGTCTCTTTTCATTATCATACTCGGAACTTTCAGCCCTAGGGAGAATTGCTTTCAACTGACAGCTTTCAAATTATTAAAAATAATTATTGCCAATTATTTTCACATTTTTATTGAACCAGCCTGGCCAACAGAAAAAAACCCTGTCTCGGGATCAAATAAGTTACCTTCACCTCTAGGGTAACAATGTACTATTGTTATCACTTATCATGATACGAACACCCCTTCCCTTAATCAAACAAAGATCTTAACAATAACCTGCTATTGGTGGTTTCACTTTAACACCTTTGTCCTTCTCTTTAAGATTCTTGCTCTTAGATTCCAAATTCCGTATCTCCAAAGGCTTATAGTAATCGGTGTCGTCGTGAATGAACTCTTCAAACTCTTTGTCGGCGTTTGGATCTAGTTTTTGCCGCTTTGTCACGGGGACCAGGTCTTTGTCTGTGAGGATGTTGTCGAGGGGACCCCTGTAATATAAAATAGACTTTATAAGGGGTTTGAGACAGTCGAAAATAGTCCTAACCGCCATTGAGATGACATGTGGCAACTAACATTCTGATTTATGAAATCTGAGTTGTTTGGAAAACATGTTAAAGTGAGACTACATAGAGTTCAAATTGTAATCACATTTGAATGCAATGAAATTGTAAATATTAACATACTTATAAAATAAATGTTAGTAAGTATTGGCGCAAATTATAGTTTGTAGGTTCTTTCATAATTTGAATATGGTAATCACATGAAAGAAAACATTGTGAAGAAACCTGCATAGAAAATAGAACCAACTTTGCAGACATGTAAAATCTGCTAACAAGTAACACGCACTGGGTCAGCATGATGGTTTATGTCCTGAATATCCCGGAGGCCCATGCCGAGGAGCGGGACATAAATGCTAAATCATTATTATAATTATTTCATATGCTACTTTAATTATATAATAATATTATAATATTTTTTATATTACGTTAATAATGATAAGTGACTAGCTCACATGTCAGGTGTTATTATAGATTGGTATACTTACATTATTACATACTTGACAGTCATCACATTGTCTGAGAAGTCTTCAGCGGGGCTGCACTTTGCCATGGAGACATTCATGTCCTTCATTATAACAAATCTCTTTGTCGCCTGGTACAGTTCATCCTGAAGAAAGACATTTGTAAATTATATCTGGGTAGATATAATTATACGGTTGCATACTCTGTAAAAATCTGGGATGTGAATGGAAAATTTTGCACTTTACCATAAGCTGTCATAATTCAAACCATGCAACTACACTGGCTGAATACAGACCAAGAGACAAGAAGAAAGAAAAGTAGGTAGGTCAAAAGTTTTTTTTTTGTGTTAAGTTAAAAATTTTTTTTATAATATTCTGGATAATTCTGGAGTCAGTTCTCAAATGGTATATAATTGAATTGTCAATTTTATTATCGGCTACTCTGTTAGGCATTTTCTTCATTGGCATTGCTTGTATGAACTCCATATAAATGGGAGTTCATATATTACATTTGTATAGAGTTTGTATGAGTGAAACCAATCAGGAAGAGCCTTACACATGTATTTTGTACAACTTACCAGTCCCTCTGGTCCATGTAGGGTGATATTTGGTACTCCTACATCTTGCAGAGTGAGGGAGAGGCCCGGTAACCCGCCAATGTTCCCCCAAGTCTTACTGGTGATGAAGATGTGGTCCAGCCTTGACAGCTTCACCTTGTGCTCATGAGCAAGACGCTGGGTGCATTCACCACAGTTGAACAGGTACCTGGTGGTACATGTATGAATAGTGTGGAGTAATATTTTTTTTGTTTATGTATTTTTTTTTATTAGAAACCATTGAGTGTTAATGCTACAGTAAACAAAAAATACATGATAGGGAGACCTAGAGTGCACCCATATTCCCCTGATGGTCTTTTGGTACAAATGTAATAATGGACCAACATATGACCATTATACCATGTACATCCCCCAATGTGTAGGGGTTTCAGATCATAGTCCACCACACAGACACAGTTTAAAAGGTTATTTTATTAAGTAATTTTATAATAAGCTAACTATGATTATACTATTATTATTATATATTAAACGTTATAATAGTATAGGTAAGTAATTAGTTGTATTATTACTGGGAATTCTTGATGATGCAATAAAATGAACGAATGGATAATGCAAAATTAAATGATTATTATGATGCAAAATCAATTGATAGTGGGTAATGGAACTTTGAAATATGATCTAGTTATAGGAAAGACATCTGAGGAACAGCTAAGGGCAAGATTCGATGTCCCTCATCAATTTGACTTTACTGTATTACAGCTATAAATAATAAAATATGTAATAACCTGATTGTTAGATGCTCTAACTAAATATAAGGCTTACCTTTTCTGGTCTGTGAAAAGGTACAAAGTGCTGGGAGCTCCTCGAGCTCCGGAGCCGAGTACCTGAAGGTATACCGAACTAGGACCATACTTTTCGGACTTTTTCGATATATGTTGCCTTTGACGCTGCGCCTCTGAAATTCTCGCAGAGTTCCCTTTCGGCATTTTGGCTAGAAATTCCAATAGCGTCTTAGTACTATCTGACTTGTAATATCGTATACTACATATGCTACGACTACTAAACAAACCACATAAACCGTACATGTGTTTTGAGGTTATATTTATTTTGAGTTAAAGTTTACGAGCATTCGTTCCTGAGTTTTATAAAATATTGATGTTTTTGTCATAGTACATAATTATTATTTATTGATAATCATGACACATTTTCAGATTTGGAACATATTTTGAGTATTCCTCGGCAATTTTCACAATTTTTTCTCGATTTCAATTTTTGACACTGACAGCTGGTTTTGATTCTGACAGTTGGTGCTGGCATAATGGCTATACTTCACTATAGCTTAGAGATTAACCATTGATGTGATTAGTAGATTTGAATAGAAAATTCCAGCTTAGTTGTACCAACGCATGATTGGAAGAATCGTTGCAGTGCTCATAAGCGCGATTATCGAATCGGTAATAAAGATACGATCGGAACGCAAACAAAACTTGATAATCGGTATCGATCGAGAATATCAGCAAAGTATTGCTAGTTTTCAATAAAAATAAAACGTGGATCATAGCAAGTGTAGCAACACCGATTTATAAAAATGGCGTTCTATACAGCTGTGGGTTGCGCAATTTTTATGTAAATGTGTACGAAATTTACTACAAAAATTAAGTTTTAAGTGCAACAATTATTCCGAACAGTGGTCATGATCGTTTCAATTAATTTATAGTTTAATAATAACACTGTTTAACACTAATATTTCGTAGAGTGCAAACCTGTCATGGACCGTGTATTTTTTGTGTTGTGATGTATGAAAACGATAAATAATGAAACGGAAAATGATGAGGCTGTGCAAATAATGTGACAATGATGGGTATGTTATGGGTGGTGTTATTAGTGGCCTTGACCGGCTCACGATTGGGATGCTCGTCGCCCGTGAGACCAACGCCGGAGGCCTACCCTCATGGTGAGTCATTTAGTTGGAAAATACATGTTTTAGATCAATTATATACGTATTATTTAAACAGCATGTCAATTGAATTACGTAGTGAAAGGTGTGTCCATAACGATTATATTTTGTGAAGTTTTGTTAGTGTTGTGGATACCAACATCTGTTCACATTAAAAACATTGTGATGTCCAGTCCATGTGTTCTGAACCGTTCTCTAGGCGACACGGCATTTCCGGTATCTTTTATGGAATTGCAGTATTAAAATTACCTCACAAAATAAGAAAGGTAGCAATCAGAAAATTGCAACATTATAAGACTAATTTATGGTATTGATACTATATTGTATTGATACTTAACTTTATTAGTAGATGTATTAAATAATATTAAAAAATATATGTGCTGTGCCTACCTTCTATAAAATAACAAATTTGCATTGCATTTCTACTTACTGCAAAGTAATTAGCATGGTTTTTTATGTTAATTTTATAAAACCACGCAATTTTAACTAGGAACCCTAAGAATTTATTTGCTTATCCAGTTGTATACCTTATGTAAATAAACACTACTTACCATAAATTGTTATTAGATAACAGCTTATTCATGTTTGCAAATAAAGGTATTACGGGCTTATCACACAGATAAGACAATTACTGGTAGTAACCAGAGATAACATATCATACTTCCTCAAAACCCTCTCACCTAAATCCTTACCAACAGACATCATTATCTTGCTTACTTTTGAATACCATTGTCATGATTTATAAGTAAATAAATAAACTATGGTTACCACTAGATTTCTTTAAAGTGAAATAGCTATAATAACAATCTTTGTCTACAGAGTAGACTTACACATGGGTAAATACTATAATTATAATCTTTATCTGCTTTGAGTGAGTATGGAATTGTATGTCTTATAAATATTATATCTCTAATCATGACTGATAGTGCTTGTGTTGTGATGAAATTATCAGAAACAAGTTAATACTGGCTGTCACTCACTCATGATTAAATACTCCAGAACATGCTCATAGCGAAGACACTCTTTTGAAGGCAATAGAAAAGTACATTTCTCCACAATGTTCCAGAAACATCAGGGCCAGTATTCGCGGGTTGGGGCTCAGATGGCGGCGTTTACGCGGCGATACCGGCGCTGGCGCTGGTGATTGCCGCCGTCGGGCTACTCTTTGGGTGCACCTGGTGCTACCGCCACAAGGACTGCAAGGTAGGGTATTTTTTATCAAAATTATTATCATAGTGAAGATGTGACATGACTAGTAGACCTTTTCTAGTCAGAATGAGGATCAAAATTGAACTTTTTGGTTACAAGGGTATGAGTGTGGCCCTTCTAACCATTAGACATTCATTGCTTACAATATATAATAATACCAATTGTTTGGTTTGTGTGTGAAGAGTTCATTATGATTTAAGAGATTGTGGATTATTTTAGATTTATTACAAACAAAAACTACCTTTAGACACCTGTTACTTGAAGAACTATATAAAAATAATTAAGGAGCTGTTAGTATGTCGTAATTTATATTTTTAAAAGTTTCCTTCCTCGAAATTCGGTTACCTATAAGAAGCTATATAAACATTTTATAATATAACATTCAATTGCCACTTTCATAATTATCCTCAAATCACATTTCTTAACAGCTTCGCAACAAGGTCATTACAAACTTTCGATTCGTAATGAGACCAAAACGAGTATTGCCCACTGTATCTTCACGGGTCATCTGACCCTTGGTATTGATAGTCACATTTAGAATAGATACAGAATTATGACAAGATGAAAGAATATAAGAAAACGAAAAAAGGGATAGAAGTATAAAATGCTTTTTTAATGTTACCTATTGTATATTATGCTGTATGTATGCCGCATATATTGACAATATAAGCGTTCCTTAGTTTAGACCATAAAATTAGTGTGTGATGTTATATTTATAACTGTTTGGCACGCACCAAATTTCCTTCCATTATCGTACTAACCAACCATTGCCAAACACCATTCAAACGAACATATCGTGCCATTCATCCTGTCATAATCTCCCATGCTGGTTAATAAAAGTGTGACTCGTAATCAGTAGCGGACGGGCGGGGTCGACGCACCCGGCGCGCCCTCCGCGGGTCGTACAAAATGCGCTCAAAGGACAATAGTGCAGGTTACATATGCGCCCGTAACCGTAATATGATTTAATATTCACGTGGTTACGACGATAAATAAGTATTTGTTCTTAGCCCTGTTCAAAAAAGGTCACATAGGCTGTCCTAATGTCCAGTTGATGGCATTCTTCCGGTCAACACGAGGGGGAATATTCCATCATCTGACCTACTGTAGCTCTGTGGACTCTTTAGATGCTATCTACCTACCTAGGTTTTTAACAGGCTGGCTGCTTTACAATGCCCCCAATTCTACAAAGCACAGTACATATGAATTTAAACTTGAATGTTATTTTAAGTAGATGTCCATAAAGCTTAATATCAGAAACGGGCATAACCCGGGAATCCTGTATATTATTTACCACTCATGAATTAAAACTTCTGCATTATAATTCTTTTGTTGCATTTGAGTGACCCATTGTGCCGCCGGCAGATTTGATAAATCAGCAAATACCTTGTCGACCTTTTTGACGAAGGACTAGATCCCCTCTAGCCTGATACAGGCTATTACTGTTTATTATCCGCGTGGGTGGAGTCTGACGTCATCGTTATGCTATTCTCGGCCTTCTAACTGTCCCCTTTCATGACGTAATTTTCTTGTGACAATATAGCCGTGCTCCAAGGACGGACGTTTAGGCGACTTTTACGTAAACTCTGGTGTGAGACACGCTTTGAATGAGCCATGCTATTCATAAGCAAGGCCAGAGAATGACTGGCCGTTTGACGCAGTGTTTTGTGGATATACGTGGCTGATCTATGTAACAGCAAAATGTGGGTTTGGAGACCTTGGCATCGCTGATTTTGGTAATGCATATATAATTCAGTGATTGTGTCTTTGATTTAACAATCTGTCGAAGACATTTAAATGACTAGCAGTAATGCACCGTACTCGCTTTCAAATCTATTTATATATTAATAAGAGGAAGCACAGCGCAAACGGACGTGTTTAGAAATATGATTATGTTGCACAGAGTTCCGACTACGTAGGACGTATACGTTAAAGACAAGATGATATACCCAAGAAACGGCCTTTAACACTGCATTTGCAACACTTTCTCGTACATTGAAATTTGACGGTCGACTAACGACTTTCAGTCCTACTGAACTAGTGACCCCGTCGCTTTGTTCTCCAATCGCCCATAGATCCTATACTCCTTTCACTATCCACCCACAAGCAGTGACGTACTAGATCTGGTCTGAGATGACGTCAAATGTCAACACTGATCATATTACGGCTCCTTCAATCGCTTCTCCAATTGAGGGCGGCCCTTTACCGGCTAATTGGTCCTTATGAACCGCTCGAGTCATTAAACCCAGATGGGGGCTACCCGTGACAATTAGTCATCATCGTCACGATATTTGGCACGTCCATTGTTCTATTCTACGCAGTGATGCACATCTTACTTCGGTACCTATATAGAGATCAGTTGCTCACTGTTTATTTCTAAGTTTTTACGGGCATGCTGACCGTACCGCGTTTGATACTGGTCCTTTCATGTGGTGCATGCAATTAAAGCTGGTGGTGTGCCGTGTTTATATTTAAAATAAACTTTATCGCCTTTAAAAGCTGGTGAGGTGTCAATGAGAACAAAACAAAATCAAGATCTTGTAGCAATTGACTACGGCTCCCCTGGCGCTATGCCTCGAAATCCGAATGTAACGACCGGTAACTTAAAAACTAGAACAATATTTTGGTGAGGATCACACTGTGAGTTCGAAAGAAATGCCGCCGGACTCAAATATAAACACACGTGACTAAATCAAGATCACGTAACGCAATATACTCCAGTGAGATGAGTTCATTGATGCCGCAATTAGTAACACTATAGACGTACACTATTCACACGTCCATTCATCCTATTCATCTTCCCACTCGTGATTACGTCTAGCTCGCCATATACGAGGGTTTTTGAATTCACCTTCGTTCAAAAGTGTTAGCAATGGTTAATCGTACATTTACCAATAATATCTACAATATAACACGTAAGCAATTCTTGCTGAAGCCATATGAGAGAAACTAGCTGTGCCCGCGACTTCGTCCGCGTGGAATTTAATTGACAAAGTTTCATACAAACTTTCATCCCCTATTTTATCCTCTTGGGGGTAGAATTAATCAAAATCCTTTCTTAGCGGATGCCTACGTCATAGCATCTACCTGCATACCAAATTCCAGCCCGATCCGTCCAGTGGTTTGGGCTGTGCGTTGATAGATCATGTCAGTCAGTCGGTCAGTCAGTCACCTTTGAGTTATATATATTTAGATAAGTTTTAGCGGTAAACCGAATTAAAAGGAGTTGTCGTCTTTGGCGAATACCACTAAATCACTTCTAATACTCAATTCCTAGAAATCTCACGTAAAACACAAGCCCAATCTATGTTCCTATAAGTTTATGTAATTGATTTCACAATTAATTAACGCTTATTCAGTAATTATATTCGAGCTCACTATCAAACGTCTATTAAATGTCTCGTACGATATTTTGTGCTACGGTTAGTTCTAAAGCGTTGGAAGACCTATTCAAATCTGGTCTAGATTGTTTATTTAGTGCATACCACGTATGTCAGTGCCCGCGGCCAAAGGTTTAAATCTTCGTTAACAATACCGGGAAAGCTGCGGCTTTCTAACGTGCCGGGAATTTCCGAAATCTGTTTATTATTTCGTTTGGTAGTTGAACCAGAGCTGTCGGTATGTGTTCGCCGTCACGTGTATCTTATCTGCTGGAATTGTACCGGCTAATGCGAATTAAATGGGTTATTATGACATTTGATAACCTAATTAGACAGTTACACGTGGAGAACGCATCAAAAATGTGTTACACACTAAAGTTTTTGTAATTATTATCTGAGTTACCCTTGAACTGGTGTGGTAGGGCGGATGTGAATAATACCGATTCTTCTTGTTACCTTTGTTTCTACGATATAATTATTCTGTGATACACTGTACCTACTGAACTTGAGTCTTCTTTAGCCCACCAAATATCGTTAAACGTAGTTCACTACAGAGATCTTCAAAAGCTTTCTCCTCATCATAAAATGTCTTCAAAATTCTGTATAGCCACTCGAGCCTCTAAAACGGAATCATTTATCAGTCTCGATCACCGTTCGAGTTGAAATTGACCATTAAACGATATCCAAGCACTTATAATAATTAACTCATTCCGGTGAGTGTTACTAAGCTACAGGTACTGCCGAGACAACGGTCTTGGCCTGACAATAATTCTAATTGATTCATGCTGCGGAATTACCTGACGTAACTAAGGCTATGGTTGCCTTGCCCTACTACAAGGCTTTACTAGAGGCGAATGAAGTGATATGTGAGGCGACATAAACTAAATATGAAACACGTAACGAATTTACTTATAAGGGAAGTCACTTTTATCTTTGTAATATCTTCTGTGTTCCTGATTTCGGTATAAACTGGTAACGATGTATAAGGGCCATGCTTATGGGAATTAACCACACGGGTCATATTATTCCTATTAACATCAATATTACAGAATTGTGACGGCAGTATGGTCAATGGAAAGTGGAACAAACATTATCACGAAGCCATAGAAGCGTCCTCGGTTAAACTAGCAGCCCTCAGACCAATTACCTAAATGGGATTGCGAGAAAGATATAAATTAGGAACGTCCAGTGACTAATACACCATTTCTATTAGCTGAGTACTAATCACGTAGATTCAGGTATCGCATTCCATTGCGTTTATTTGCGCACTTGTCCTCTTGATATTAGTTGATAGTGTAAAAATAGCGCAATGGACTTCGTAATGCATGACGGGAAACATACGAACTGCGCTATTTCATACGTGTTATAAAATTATCAACATATTATATGATTTTCTATTTCATTTTGGAAAATTATTCTAAGTGGAAGTGGATTTTTTTTCTTCCTACTCGTCCTATTATTTATTTAGATTAAATTCGTGCGGGTTCCAAGAAAATTAAACTTTAAAACCTCGACGTCATCTTGGTCACCATTTTCGATCCTAGTTTACAGGAGTAGCAGTGGTGGGCGGGTGTGTCGGATCCAGTCGCAAAAAAAAAAACTTATTCTAACCATTTATTCAGCCTTTATTACCTAATCGGATGTCCAATAAAATATCCCTTCCACGAAGACAATACGTGTGCAAGTAGCTACCAAACCTATATTCACTAGGCCATAACATCATGATTTCATTCTCACTTGCTAAAGCTGTCATTATGCACGTGATGCGGGGTGACAAACACGACTACACGTGGCCACGTGGGGTTAGGGATGACGGCAGATTTCAGCGTAAATCGGTCCATTGCCAAATGCACCAGATGAGATAAAACTAGATGAGTGGCATGATTGGACGGCTACAAGATGTCTTGCAGTTGATGCCAGGGCCAACTACAAAACAGCAGTTTTATTGGTATTTAAAATTGTATTTTTTTTATTCAGCACAGCAGTACACACATAAGAAAAGAACAGCACATAATTATAAAAGAAGTAAAATAAATACACATTAAGAGAGCTGCATTTCCTACAGTGGGAGCTGTACCGAAAGGCATTTGGCTCAGCATGTGCTGGAGGAGAAAGAGATCTCCTCCAGCACAGATTTTCAGCCAAAGCCTCCTCATACCCTGTCTTACACACAACTTGGGCTACCCAAACAGAAATAATAAAATAAATAATAAGAAAAAAAAAACCAATATTTAGTCCTCTCTCTTTTCCTCTTCCTAGCTCTAGATGATTGTGTCGTTTGCGCTCCTCCTTCAATCTTATACTGTACTGTACCCATTTAATACAGTACAGCATTATCGTTGCGGCTAATTGCATCTTCCGAACTTGATTTTGTTTGCATAAGTATTCAGGTTTCGTCACTGTCCAGTCTGAAAGTTGTATTGTCTACATGCATATTATATACATACCCTTCATTTGGAAAGGCCAGTCATTCATCTGTTACATACATTACAGTTGACAAAAGTCTCAATTCTGTTGCAAATTGCCCATTATAATTTAATGTTTATCTTACAAATCAATCAAATTTAAGTGTTTGTTTGTAATATCTGAATAACAGTTAAAAGTATATGCGGTTCTTTTAAAAACTTTTTTATTTTAGTCTATCTGTCTGTCTGTTCGTTGGCTGCGGCTAATCTCCGAAACGGCTGAACCGGTTATGACAGGATTTTCACTACCAGGTAGCTGATGTTGTAAGAAGTAACTTTTTGGCCAGTTTTATTTTATCGTAGTACCACGGGTGGACCCGCGGGCAACGGCAAGTAAATGTATATAATGATTTAGCCACTAAATATAGTATTAAGAACGAATGAATTCGAATTGTTTCCGAAAGTCTAAATATTCAATAGCTTTAACACGTAGTAAGTTCGAGCTAAAAAATGTAGGCCGGATCCATTTGTTTACACACTCGGCATCACGATTTCATTCTGAACACATCTATCGGGGGCACTAGGCAGCTAAGCACACTCATCGCTGACCTTGTAGGAAACCTCAATTGCACTGCTCCAGATAACAATATTGCGTTTATGAACGTAGACTATTCACACGTGTAATTGTTTGGAGAAGTTGATTAAAAAGGAGTTCATTTAATTAAACCTTTTTCAATTGATGAAGAACTACTTTACTAACTTTTAAACTAAAAAGTTTTAAATATACATTTTTGCTGGTGGTCTTTTCGTTATCCAGGCTGTTGTGTCAAGTTAAAGTCATCAGAATATTGTAGTATCGATGTCGGAAATGGTTTGATTATACCAGTAGGACAAACGGAAGTGTTTAAATATAGATTTGACTTAAACATACATTGCAACTTAAATCTTATGAAAACATTCTGATAATCTTTATCTGTGTAGAGTGTAGACACATGAGTCAGCCACCACCCACCTCTACAATGACAACGCAGTACATATAATAACGTTACATTCAACGGCCATGTACAAATGATGTTCAGAATTGCACGGATGTCCATAAAATGTGACGCCTATACTTTATAATTACTACTACGATGCTGCAGTGTTTGTGTTTTTGTATAAGTCATCTTTTAATATTGGCGTAGGCATATCAACATTGATGAGATTATTTTCAAGCAACCCATGTAATGCAATCGCCGATCATTTATATATATCCTTAACCTGTTTTACTTTACGTTATAATGAAGCATTCCTTTAATTATATTTTATCTCGACGCTTAATGCAGTTGATTGAATTACTTCATAATGTCGTTTATCATGATGATAAATTAATACCCGATTCTTACCTAAAATTCTTGGAAAGATTCCTGGCATGCACAATGTAAATGTAATTAGACACAGGCACGCAGTGGCTTCCAGATATTTTCCCACCGATGAGTCATTAGCCGACGTGATTTGATTTACAGATGGGTAGCTCAAATTAAATGTTCAGTGATGTTATCCATAATTGAATTGTCAATTAATAACGAGAATCAACTTCAACGCTAATTAGTATTATTTTATTAAATACGTGACCTCGATATCGCAACAAGTCTGTTAGTTTTCTATTTTCACTTTGGAGTTCATGCAGAACATAATTCTCTAAAATACTACAGAATGATTACTTTTATACGTTTTGATATTATCAAGCTCAAGGGAAAAGACAAAGAGGGCGCTAAAAATAAACAGAACGTTCCTCACAATGCGCTAAAACAATTCTCCGCGAATTCTTCGCACGGCGGACTTTGAGATGCTTCACATAAAAACCCTAGACTGTGCGCGAGACATTCACACGACGGAACAACAATTTAATACTTGGCGCCTATCAAACCAAGAAATGAACCCTGTGCGGTGGGAATTAAGATTACATTTAGATTCGCTGACTGGAATACAATGCGAGTCATCTGACGATGCAGTGGCGCTTCTATTTGGCATAGAGCCCGGAGCGGGCACACCCCACAGTCGTGCCCCTCCCACGCTGTCATCGCTTTACACCTCCCCCATCGCACTCTGATTCATGCACTAAAATATTAACCTGCTGTAAAACCGGCAATGTACTGTCATGACATTAGAATGTGATAGATTAATATTTGCAGAGTAATGCGAGTACCTGAGTAACGTTATGCCAACATTACATCTGTACCTATGTGTGCTGTATCTGTCCGCACTATATTTATGACAACATTTTTTATCCTGAACATTTTTTTTCTTCACATCTTTTGCGTCTCAGATCTTTGGTTAGGCATCCGATAATATACTATTGATTCAGATAAGAGTTCTAATCTAAACGCGCAGCCGCAGGCAGATTCAAACCAACTTCAATAAATATAGCGTTTAGAGATTATCTCATTTGCGTCATAAATAATTGAGAATGTTGGTTTTTAAACATATTTGTGTTGATCTGACTCAAGCTAGAGTCACTGTGCAAACGCCTTTACAACTGATAAACTTGTCAAAGTCAAACCAGTGTTCACATGACTTTGCATTAGCTTAATATTGGGGCAGGTCCTGCTACAAATATATATTTTTAGCCAATGTCAATTAGGTCTCATATAAACTAATTGACTACAGTTTCATTACAACTTTGTCTGGTTTTACTGTCATTACGTCTGTTTATTACATAGTGTTTTGTATTTTGTTATCTTTGGATTCTCTAGTCATTTGAAATCATATTATTGGCACACTATTATATCATTCAGTCAGTCATCGTTTCCCGAGTGGTCATATAAAGTGGATTATGATTGTTAGTTACTCGGATTTTCAATATTTTTGATAAATAGGTACCTAGAATTTTATAAACTAGAGCTACCTATAAACTAAACTAAAATAGAAAAAGCTATGCATTGCATATTTGCGTTCAACCTTTCCCCCCACACGGTTCTCTCGTACTTAGCAACAGAGGTATGCTTTTAGTAGAAGATGTCAAATGCTCTTTACCAAGAGAGGGGTCGTGAATACGCAGTACGTTGTCGTATGCTTCATTGTTATGTTTTTGAATCAGAATATTTTCATGCGCTATTTCAATGCAATTTAAAAGTCAATTCGGTTTTATGCTAACATTATACACGTCATGTTCTCTTGTACCTGTTTACTTTAGTTTGTTGTTTCCATATCAGAAGTCATCAAAATCCTTTTCAATACTTGTTACTTATGCAAAAGTAATTCAGAGCTAGCTCCGAAATTGTATTATGCTTCGCCTACGCCTTTAGTGTATTTGTTTAACATACTGTCCTGTTATTTTGTTTTGCATGAACATTCATTTTTACGATGTTCCGGAAGTTTTTTAAAAAAAAATCTTGATGATTTATGTTAACAAGTAAGCGCCTGACAGCATGTGTTTTCTGTTCCAGAGTATTAACATGCTATACGTAACCTTTTAAATGGTTCAAATTCATGTTATTTTCCGCCAATACCACTAACTGCACGATCACAGACATTTCTGATTCATTTCACTTTAGATTATAAGTTTTCTGTTAGTGACAAAACAACTCACAACAGAACACTACCGTGTTGTGGTCACGAGCCGGATATTCTGTTATACCTTAACTCCGTACCTATAAAAGGTGACGTACGGGATCGAGGAAGGTCCTTCATTACTTCATGCTTTGTAATGGGCAATTATTTACGACTAGATTGTATCTTTGGTCAACAGTAGATCAGATCCCGGGGGTAATGCTTCTGTCATCCTTGAATATTCGGAGTCATCACATGAGTTTGATATCTTAGGTTCCTTTCTACCTTTATTTGGCCTAACAATTTTCCTACAACTGTTTGTGCTAACCTTTACAAGTGATTTTATTAGAATTTGATGAACTTACTTCATCATTTTCTGTACTAAGTGGAAACAACTCGTTAATACTACTGGTTACTGAAGATACATATCACATGAACATTTGCCTCGTAATAAAAGCGAATGTATTTTATTATGCGCGGGCGCATCACCGCCTGTGACTCACGCGCACGCTAATTACATTGTACACAGAGCACGTGTTCGCCTTGAAATGAGCTGCTTATTGATAACTATTAGTTAATGAACGCCTTCTGTGTTAAATTAATCGCCGTATCATTGTCTATACTTATACGGGTTAAATAAAATTAATTTGACGACATGAACTTATTTTCTCCTAGTTATTACAAATTGATGTTTCATAGATTTATTTCTTCAAAACTTTTGTATTACTTCACTCACGAAGTTGTTTTATGTCTTTGTATAATACTGATAGGTGTATCTAACAAGTGGAAGTGGAATAAATACATTTCATTCGAAGGAATCCTGATTCTTATTTGGTGCCTATATATTCGTGTTTTGAATTTTAATGCCTGATATGGTTTAAAAACAGGAAACCTCTGAGCTTGGTGCCGTTGTCCTTTTGGTAAGCTTTCTTGATAGAACGATCGGGTACGACTAGATTGCACAATGTTACTTACTTACCTATTTAGTACTTTGATTTGGAAGAACGATTTGTTTTGTCATGAAATTGGTAACACTTTTTAAAGGATGTCTCATTTGAAGTCAAATTTCAAAGAATGTCAATGCCCACACTGCTATTCGAATTATTTTGGCACCAACACAGTGTCATTCATTTAAAATCTATTTTTGTTTGGAATCCACAAATGAGAAATGCACGCGGTGTTGTAAAATTAAATTTCACTGTATTTTTTTCTGTATTCAACACTGCAATTAGTCTGGCGATTTGGTGAGAATTTATTAGGAAAAATATTATGAACACGAATTGTAAACATCTTGATGATCATCTCCTGTATCGGTATTTTTGTTTTTAATGTAACTCAGAATTGTTGCCTAAAACAAGTTAGAGGATTTCCTTTCGGGTAGCTTGACGCTTTATATTGTAAGGACCTTTTATTTAGGTTATCTTGTTGAAGACACCCACCCGTCCAACGACATTTTGTATTATTGGACTCGTGTTCATCATTCAGAATGCGATCATTGAGACAAATTTCTTCACATTATTATATAATAGATTTTTTGTGACCAAAGCAAAGTGTTACTATCGTCGTGTGTTTTAATAAATCTATTGCTAAACATCACGACCTTCAAGTCCTTTAAGACTCAACACTGAACAAAATTTGTAGATCTATATTTTCCTGTCTCCTTTCGTAAACAGACAACTTATTATCTTAAGCTTCATAAGTCATGTCCTCTAATTAGTTTAGAACCGGTTGAGTAAGTTATAGAAATAATTTACACCAGCAACCAATCACTTTCTTCCTTTCAAGAAACTCGTGCGTCGGAAGCAAGCAATTAGTGTTCCGACAAGGATACGCACGCATACTCTCTCTGG
Source organism: Notodonta ziczac (assembly GCA_918843915.1). Taxonomy (NCBI): domain Eukaryota; kingdom Metazoa; phylum Arthropoda; class Insecta; order Lepidoptera; family Notodontidae; genus Notodonta; species Notodonta ziczac. The sequence continues at coordinate 10,856,064 of OU974044.1, read as the reverse complement.
CGGAGCGATTGCCTTAAATGCACACCATTAAAATCATTGGAGGTGGAAATTATGACGAATACTACTGTAATAGAGTTAGCTGTTTTGTTATAGATACGGATGAGAATATAATGTAGTCATTAATAATTTTCATACATCAATCCAGTTTCGTATGCAGCTGCATAGCGATTATTTATAGAATAAACAGGTTTTTCTACCTTTCCACGAATCAAAAATAAGCACCACATACGCAAATTCCTCAGAAAAATTCCATATAGATTAATGTTACAAGATTTCCGCGCAGGGTTACCAAGAAATCGATCTTTGTTTACGCTTGACCCCAACACCAACATGTCGGTTTCCTCTTCATGGCGCCTGTCCGCGCTTACTCATGTTGACTTTACTTTGCACTACTTACCTGGAAATTGTCGGTGGAAGTCTACGATTTTAATCTTCGTTGGTCCTTTTGACTTTCCTCAATCGTAAATCGTTAGAAGAAACATTTGATATGAACATTTGGTCATCAATTCTACTATTCAAGAAGACCTTTCAAATTTAGAAAAAATATAAAGTTCTTGCTGCGCCTGGTTGTTCTAGTTATAGATTATAAGCAATTTGACTGTTATGTGAATGATAAAGAAAGACTAGCAGGTCTGCCAATCAATTCATTTAATGGATCCACGCATAATATTGCGTGAGGGCATTAGTTAATTGCTTCGAATATGAATATGAATTTGCCAACGCTCGATAGTTGATGTCCATGTTTTGAAGGGTGGAAACCCTGAAATGCTCTACCCTCTTGCCTGTGCCAAATATAGATCTGTTTCTATCATGATATATTTCAAGTTTTATGCAAACCTTGTCCAACACTTCTATTTTCTATGCAGATTTTTTCTCATTTAAATGATTAGCGAATCCAATAACACCGTATAATTTAATTACGACCAGGATCAAAGATATTCTTGAGAGGAATTCATTCAACCCGTTGCATACTATACTAAATTGTTTTAATTTTGATTCTCCGTCCGAATCCATTTCATACGCATTTGATTTTATAGTTTCTGACACGCGACATCGATGCGGATCGGTATTACGTACATCGTTGAAGCCTTGTTTCGCAAACTGTTGATCTCGTTAAGATAACTTGTTTATTATAACATGTTTGGATGCCTCTTGTTGAATAGAGGTTAATCAAAGCCGTTTGCGGTTAACGACTCATTTAATATTTTTCTATTTTATTGATAAGTAGTGCAATTTTGTAAAAAGGTTTTGTCTTGACTTTAAGCGATTCTATATCGCGAAGAACCGACAACCGCTGGGGTAAACGTGTTCTTGAGTGGAGACCTCGACTCGGCAAGCGTAGTGTAGGACGCCCTCCAACCAGGTGGGATGACGATCTGCGAAAGACTGCAGGCAGATGCTGGATGCGGCAAGCTGAAGACAGGGCGCTATGGCGCTCATTAGGGGAGACCTATGTCCAGCAGTGGACAAGCATAGGCTGATGATAAATGATGGATGACTTTAAGATCTTGGTATTAACAGCCGTATACTTGATCGCTGTTTAAATTTGAGATATATTTTTTTTCTTGACACGGCGTTGTACATAATATTACATAGTTAACATTAAAACGGCTAAGTTGCACATAAATATTTGAAAATTGCTAATTATACGGCCGGAATATAGTATAGATAGATAGATGACTAGGTAATATTTGTTGGACAACCAAAAAAAATAATTGTGCCTATTGTCTGTGTATTAACGCAAATAGTGTCACAATGCATATAATGGGCTCTCGACTTTTAAGCTATACTATAGGTGTACAAACTACAGAAATGGTGATTATTATATTCGTTAAAACACATCGCAGCACAGACCTATAAGGCCGGGTACGGCAGCTGTGGTAACAGGCAGCCTCGCACTGCGTCATCAATTCACACAATTATGGTGCTTCAATGCATTATTACCTTGTGGTTGTGTTTATTGTGTCGTGTGCGAATTCTGTTCCAATGTTAAAGGCTCGGCGGATTTAAATACTAGTTAGATCTAGTCTTCAATTGGTGACTAGAAATGTCTGCTGACGGACTTGGCTTCTGTCATATATTTGAACTCGAGTGCATAATTTATCTATACTACTGCCAACGAGAAGGGATACAAAATGATAAGTGTTCGAGTTTAAGTCTGTCACAGCCCCGGGCTCGGCCAGATTTGGGCGGTCATTTCATAAATTCGTGGTCTGAAACCATAATGTTACTTAAAAGTAAATCAAGGAAATTTTAATATTCACTATGCATAATTGTATCGCCTCTCGTTGGCCGCGGCATAGCGCTATTATACATGATACGCCGTTCTGGGCCCTGGCTGGGACGACTGTTCAATGATACTATAGAGTCCATGAGACCATACAGGCTTGGTCTTAATTCGTACATCTGTGCGGTCTGCATCAGGAAAAAGGCGAGGCAATATGCAATGTCATTGAGGTTTAAATCACAATATGTGTATTGCCAAACCATGAAGTTTACAACCTCATTGTCAACCGTTCACATGGATTGTCGCTAGCTGTCGACATGATGGCGCGACAGGAGAACGCTTTTTTATCTGCATATTATGTTCTGCTATTGTGTAAATTGCTTTTCCTTGAATGTGGAGGTACTACACGTTGTGTGTGGTAAATGTAGTCGCATAATCAATGAGCTTGACAGTTTTAATAATAAAGATCATGTTTTGTGTATCGAAATATTTATAGCTGTATTAACTAACAGAAAAGTTGGTCAACATGTTTAACAACCAGTCGCTACTAATTCGCTTACTTCGATGACTTCTTAACAATTTCTGATACGTAAATTCATAAATGCGCGGGCGCAATTTAATTAACAGACAACTAATTACACATTGTATTCTCGCTCGTATATCATTTATGTTTTAAACAAATGATAATCTCAAGTACGTTTTGCGACATTACAAGCAAAGATTATATAATTAGGCTGCACAGGAAAATCACTGGCTAGCTATATTTAATATTTTTATTTGAGTGCATTGGCGTGAGCTACTTTTGTATTTTAGGTAACAGGAAGCAAACAACATTGTAGGGTGACAGGTTCAACAGTAAGGTGATTCACTTCATGTGCTCTTAAATTAAAGAAAAGGGCTTTTTGGAAAAAAGCGCCTTATTAAATATATAAGGTATTAACGTAATCGAGGGTCGAATTAAAGCATACAATTTGCTCTGTTGAAGATAGTTACAGATCTGCTTAACATTATTCTGGGGTTTCCTTACGTTGTGGCTTTGATGCTCCTCTGTATAATCCTACTCCTTCTTGATATAATGTTCCCCATCGAACACGATTATCTCACGGTGGATAAAGTTTATCAAGCATAAATCACTTTTGCAACTTCTAACATTGTCACGATAAGTCCCTTCATGTGTTTTTCATATTGCATTAACAAGTAGGTGTAAACAAACTGCTCGTCAGCTCGCAACTGCTCGTCTGATTTATTTCCTTAAAATGTATTGCACATCATTGTGACCACAATGCATGCCCGGAAATAGGGCGGTGTTGTACAAATAGTGCGAGTTAAAAATAAACGCCTGTTGCGAACCTCGACGTCATCGTGTGCCGGTAAAACTGCATAACATGGAGTGACGCGGTCCAATGTCGGTTATCATCGTCACAGTGCGACTGGTGTCTTAAACCCGTATTAATAAACCGATCTCGATTCTGAGAGCGGACTTAAGTACGCTTTTCACATGTAATATGTTACCGGTATGGCATTTCCAAGTTCGCTCTCCGAGTTGAAGTTATATTTATTAAAATGGCTCTTAATAACTTGTTAGTAATCAAGTGTATCAGGTTCGACAATTTCCAACAATACGTAAAAAGAAACCAATGCTTATTACATCTAAGGATACTCTTATAATAATTATGTTGTTGGATTGGTATCACATATTTTGTATATTTCGCAGCGAAATGATGGGAAATGGTAGGTTTAATATCAGAAGAAAAAAAAACAAAATCAGCAAAGAAAGTCGCTTCTCAAATTAGTCCATGGTTTTTCCGTGTCCTCTATCTGTTTGGTAAAGAAATCTATTTGACGCTACATCTCCATGTCCGCACATAATAGTTAATCTCACTATATGTACGTTGATAGCATACAAGTGTTAGCCTTTGTTCGGCCAGGCTGGCCCAACATGTGCATGCAGAAAACGATCTAGTTACGGGACAAGCTCTTTATCATGTGGCGGTGCCGTAAACAGATTATGCAGATACTAGATAAGTCAAGGCCCGGTTTAACGGCGCATAAAAGAAATCAATAATGATACTCAACGATCGCGCTCGTTGAGCAATTATCGGAGTCACTGACTTGTGTAACGGAGCTGTTAAGCTCGGAAGGTTATCCTATTAGTTTAACATATCAATATCGTGTCGATACACACGGCATGTTGCGTGTAGTGAAATCACAAAGGGTACGACAAGTATATATCTGCCAATAAGTTTTTTTTGCAAATATCAACAAGACCAAAGGAACTAGTAGTTCATACTAGTGATGTAACGAATATTCGCATTCGCAAGAATCTATGCGAATGTTTGGCGAATGTTTTTGAAAAACAAAAAGGTAATGATGTATAGATGGAAATGGAATTTTAATACAACTAATAAGAATTATATATCTTTTCAAAAAATTGCTCGTAGGTTGGCCCTTATAGTACTGCTTTTAGGTTCATAAGCAGCTTTATAGGCACAAGTGCTTTTGACTTTACATTTTGTAAATCTTAGGAAATAATCCTTAAATAGTAAATATTGTTATAAATTAAATAAACAATGATTATTAAAATTATAAATAAATATATCTGGCTTTGCCAGACCCATAGATAAATGTAAGTGGCCAAATGCATCACGGACTACGCATACTATATGTAAAGAGTTCCGTAGATATTCCGCCACTTTTCGATAATACGGAACCCGAAAAATAAAAGTGATGTATCTTTTATTGATATGAAACATTGAATACGGCGGCTCTCGTAACCTATTCATTTCTGCGATATGAATAAACTATTGGCTACCCTATAGTAAACAATTATGTTACTAATTTTATTAAACCGGCATTCATAGACATCTTAAGCAAAAGTGACATAAAGTTTAATTTTCTTTTTAGACTGGCGTAAAGTTCTTAATAAGAATTTTAATTCAAATAATTAAGTCGTGATTAGACTGGGTGCATAAGCAGTGGTGCGTGGGTTTGAGACTCAGTCCAAACTTTCGTTTTTTTAAATTAATTATATCCCTTTTCATTTTTTTATTTACTATAATAAACCATTTATAATGTTGTTCTAAGTCAAAGCATTAATCTTGCTATCCGAGTAAAAACACATTGAAGCTCAATATTTCGTAAAAAAAAAGACTTCTCCAACAGTTTTTCAATATTCATTCCCGATTAATATTAAAAAACTGACAAATAACATTAAAATTATTTTAAAATACCTACTGAACAATACCTCACTCGCCTTTCTTAAGTACGGGAGATAAAATGGAATAACTTTGATTTCAAAATATAAATAAACAATTTTGTAACGGTACATAAACTCTATTTTTTGCCAATTTGCGGTAGTTTATCCCTAATAGTCTCTAAATAAAATTACTGTGATGTCAGAGAGACGGACAGACGGAAGTGGCGAAACTATAAGGGTTCCGAGTTTGACTACGAGACCCAAAAAACTTACGGCGCGCCATCTTATTTTATTTTTCATTCATCCTGCAATTCTCTAGGTGTTAAATAAATTCGTGAACTGTGTTTTTTCAATTAAGATTGTAATATTTATAATATTTTTTACTCGCAAGTGTGTTCTAAAATGTCGTATGAAACGCGTGAGCATTGTTCATTACACACCTTGGCTCCATCACAGCCACAGCCCTCGCTTTAGTTTCGGGCTGCAAACCAGTCTCGATCGTAATGTAATGATCAAGTTAGCTTACTTGTACATAATACACTTATTTACTTATATTTGAATTAAAAAAATATATGGGACTGTCTTGAGTTAGGCAACTAAATTATACATAGGATCTTTCTCTATTGTTCTTGTTAGGCTAATTAAAATTATTATAAACTCAAAATAATTTGAATATGAATTAAAATTGATTAATGCAATAATACTAAACTACCGTCATATCAAAACAAATTTCTTCGAATTAACTTCATGTGACTAACTTCGTTCTTTCAACCTGTTTGGGTTCCACTATGTTCGGCTGACACGAAACGTCAAACCAGTCTAACATTTTGCGCGCTCTTTATAAACCGCCGACGTGTGTCTGTCTGGGGCATCGTAGCGCCAAAATGAATGATCCGATATTTTTTTTGCTCTTTTTTGAGAAAGGTATTCTTATCGAGAGTGTTCTTAGCTATGTTTCATGAAAATCGGTTCAGCCGTTTGAGAATTATCAGCTCTTTTGTAGTTTAAAAAGTAGTCGCATCGGGATTTTTTTTAATTTTCACTTTAGAGTTATTTTTTCAGTATAGAAAGTCAACATTCGCATTCGCATTCGCGAATGTTAGAGCCAAATATTGGCATTTGCATTCGCATTCGCGAATGTCAAAAATCCAACATTCGTTACATCACTAGTTCATACCATTAGGTTAGTATGAAAAGTGATCATTCGGAGCCAGACAACGATCTATTGAATCGTTAGTCAGTGATCCGCGCTGGTCTCGCACACTGAATGCATTGTGCCAATCCCGCAGTCAAAGGGCACGGCTTCCAATGAACAGCACGCGAACGAAGGTCATTCTGAGGCCTATTAGCGGCATTGATCACTCGCAAATCTATACAAATAAATAAAATGTACGTGTCTGTTTATAATATAAAAATATGCTTTTTAGTAAATGAATATGAGAGTAAAGACAGTACTTATAACAAAGAAAACACAATTTTCAAATTTTCTCCCTGTCTATCTGCTGGTTCCGGCAATTCTCCGAAATGGCTGTACCGATTTTGAAGGGACTTTTACTGGCAAATAGCTAATATTATAAGAAGTAATTTAGGCGCTATACTAGACTTTTATTTAATCGAAGTACTACTCTGGCGGAGCCGCGGGCAACAGCTGGTAATTTCTAAATTAGACATCGATAATAGTTTCGTTGCGTATCAGAATAAAACACTTTTAAACTAGTTATAAACACGTAACTCACTTTAATTAATCAATCATTAGTTTTACTCGTATGTCCTATATGGAGGAAACGAGACAGATTTAGGCCTAACGACGAGCGGAGCAAGGAATTTTCTCATTGAAATACATAATATTGAAATATTCTTTTTTAAGCTCAGGGTAAATAGATATGTTAGATCCTTTCTTCAATGAAACACATATGATAAACTTCATCACATTTATACTTCCTTTTTTTACAATAACCAATCCCAGTATCATAATGTCCGTCCACAAACACCCTCCCTGGGCGGCCATAACTGCCCGAGAGAGCTCTTTCTTGTAAAATCACAATCATTTTCACTTCGGACCTCTTACAAACCTTGAGTTCAATAATATATTTAATAGAACCGTTTTATGAAAAGTACAAACTTTTCATAAAATCTCACACTATCTTCCCACCATGACCGTTGCAGGTGAAACAATACAAATATAATACATCATATACTCGGGATCAAATGTCTGATGCATTGTTTTCTCTTGTTGCCAGCCGAACGCAGGAGCGGACAATCAGGTACTTAGCATAACGCACATAATAGGGTACTTGACTTGACCCATTTCAATGAGTAATTAAAGCATTGGTCGCGTATGTTTTATAGGGAAAATAATGGCTATAGCTGGCATTAGTATGAAAAAGTCATTGCTTTTGCAAAGAAATGTAAAGGCACCTCGTTAATGCCATCACTTGAATCAATCAATCATCGTGTCACTGTAAAAATGTGTCAAGTATCCTATTACTCAATAACGTATTAACCAGTTTTTTTTTGTTCAAATCGATAACTTCCGCTATTGTACATAAAGTTCAATTTCCAGACGTGTGCTCTATCTGGTTAACATGTTGTGTGAAACTTCGATGTGTAGTTGTGTCTGTGTCCTTTGTTTTCAATTTAATCTTCAGTTCTGTGTTTTAACGATAATGGCGGATCCGGTCCCTACGCCCAGAACCCACAAATCCCTCAATAGATTGTGTCCTAAGTCTGTTGAAATAGTGTTATTGTTTTCGGTGATGGTGATGTAGTTTTAACTGGAATAACAGGCGCGTTTATAGATTTGATTATAATAATTTAAGTATTCCTCTACCACTTGCAATTACTTGATTATTGTGGAAATTAGTAAGACTTAAGCCGATATTGAAAACTCGATCTCAACTGAGAGCGAATATGAATGCGCTCTCAAAGTTGAGATCGATTATTCTTTCGGACCCGTGGTCTATCAAGATGGAGGTGTTCCATGGATAACCCGCCTTAGTTAAAATGTGCATGTGCAAGTTAAAATCTCCAATCAAAAGTGTGTTCTAGAAGTTATCAGCCCTTTGGCACCATACTCTATGTACATAAAACATATGCATGACATTCACGCCTTCCTTTATAGCACCCTATAACTTGATCCTATTGTTCCAGTTGTTCACAGCGACCGCGAGCCATCTCCACGATGGGCGTCGCGCCCACCCACCGGATTCCGGCTTCTCGGAGCCCGCCAACAACAACATCAGCGAGGACAACAACAACGGGCCGATATCCCTCCGAGAGATGCAGAACATAGCCAACAACAATGCAGGCGCTTACATAATCAGCGAGAACGAAGAGAGGAACAGAGTCAGCAGGGAATCGGTGGTGGAGTTTGAACCTTTACCCACTGGGATTAGGGTCGCGGATCCTTTGGAGCACTGCGCTGATTGGTTCGGTGAGTTTTACCAATAACCGTGCAACCAACGGTATTCAGGTGTTAGTTAGTTCTAGGCGTTAGTTTTCATATAACATGTTTTTGACAGGCCCAACAACGACGTCATTGGAACATCTAATGTTGATTCCATCCTTTCCCTTTTCCTACTAACATATCTTACCTACTTTTACTTTTCATCGAAATGTCAGTATTCTAGATAAGTAATAGGAGGTTGAGCATTTAAAGAGACAACCACCGGCTGTTTCATTGGGCAAACATTTTTTTAGGAAGAGTTATCTATAATGTGTGAAGATACAATTTAGATGTCTATGCTCATCATTAACATGCTTAACAATATTAAACTCAGCCTATTTATCCACAAATGATTTCGTTACGACATTTAATTCTCTTAAATGCGACCATAAACAGCCAAATACGTCTATCCTTGTTTTGGGTAACGAATGGGCGATTCATAAGTCTTCAATCGACGATTCAGTCCCGTAATCCCACTACAGCTTTATTCTTTTCAATTTGTTTTACGTAAATACCTTAAACTTGCTATCTAACCTCCAATCTTACTACGTTGTGAATTAGGACAGTTTTCGATTAGCGCAACAAGAGATTAAAACCTTTGTTGCAATTGTGCGAGCGCTATTGTAATAGTTCGACCATTACAAAGTTCCCATGACCGATGACAATCGCCAGTTGGCGGCATGGAAACACAAGGAGAGTGAACGGGACCCAGCACGCGACGTTTTATATTATTACGTATAGAAGTAACGAAATGATTTCGTCTCTAAACCTGTTGTTTATTTGCAGGCGGCGAGGATTTCCCTCGGAGTCAATTGCAGTACCTTAGAGAAATTGATCGAGGATGGTTCGGCAGAGTAAGTGCCCTATTTGATATTTTATAATGTCTTATGTTTTCGCAATAACCGTCCACACGTCATGTGGCTTTATCATGCGTATCTGACAGACTTGGTGTATCCACATATTACAAACGTGGACATATCTAGACCTCTGACGAATGTTGGAGTATTTTATACCACTCTCAGACTCTTTAGCGCAAGAAGTATAAGAACATTTATCCACTCGGATCAACCTCGGCTTCATCATTGTACGCCATTGTCGATCCTGACTTAAAGGAGTAACAGCAATGGGGCTCTATGACGAGGCGGGCATAGTCTTATTAAAAAAACTTCGTAGGTAGTTCAAGGCGAACTAGAAGACGAAGGTAGTAGCAGTACTGTCGCAGTCAAGATCCTCAACCAGAACGCGAGCCTCGAGGACAAGGCGCGGTTCCTGGACGAGGCCAAGGTGTACCGGGACTTGAGGCATGAGAACATCCTCGCGTTCCTCACCAAATGCCTGCAGGAGGACCCGTGGATACTGATCTTCGAGCTATGCTCTATGGTAAGGGTTTATTGAATAGACTGTCTGGATCCCAAGGGTTTCGAACGAGGACAAGGCGTAGTCTGGTGATGAAACTATTGCGTAGATTTTAATGAAGCTTCGTATGGTCATAGCTTGTACCTAGAGATCTATAGGATATACGATGGGCTTTAACATTGCAGTTGAATACCGAAATCCACGCAGCAAAGTTATAAAACATGTTTTTTTACAGGATCTTCAACAGTACCTGATAGAGAACCGTCCGAAAATGGCGATACTTAATGAGAGCGGCGTGCCGCTGCGGCTGCTGTGTGACGTCAGTTCAGCACTAGCGCACATGCATTCGCGGGGATACCTCTATGGGTGCGTATCACTAAAATTCCCGTGTTTTTTTATTTTATTATTACGTTATAGGCAAGTATTTGACCACAATGTCACCTGATGGTAAGTGACGATGTGGTCTACGGCGGTGCATACTTGCCTAGAAGGTACCTGCATGTTCACTCTCGACTTGAAAACATCCAGGTCAACCGACACCGAAAGAAGGTGTTCCATTCCTTGGCAGTTCGCACAATAAAAGTAGAAACGAAATGTCGTGTGCTAATCTCTCATATTCAAACGTATGACAAACATCGTGTTGATATTTGTAAAACATTTAAGTGTTGGCATATCCATTGGTTCACCGTAGATGTTCGAAGTTGGTATATATGTTGTTCCCAGGAACTTGTGGTGCGGTTCGGTGCTGGTGCGCGGCGCGGCGGAGGCGGCGCGCGGCGTGCTGGGCCGGTACGCGGCGCGGGACCCGCCCGCCCACTACGCCGCGCCCGAGACCAGCGCCCACCCCTCCGAATACACCGTGAGACTGACCATTTATTTTAATTTTTATAACTAGTCTATTATATGGCCCGGTGAACTTCGTATCACTTACACATATATTTAGGAACAGTTTGTATTGTAAAATAATTATTTTATCGTTTTTAGTATTTTCCATTCATTATTATTTATGTCTCCCCCGGTTTAAACCTTCCCTGAACTTCTACAAATATTTAAAGATCCAAATTAGCCAAATCGGTCTAGCCGTTCTCGAGTTTTAGCCAGACAAACGAACAGCAATTCATTATTATATATATAGATTACTAGCAATGTTAGTTTATCACATTACTAGTATTAGCCGTTAGCCCTTCCAGCTAAGGTAATGCGGCTAACATCAATAGTTTCACGGCCAGGATGGGGATCGAATCCGGAACCTCACAGCTACCGGGACGGCCACTCTAACCACTACGCTGTTGACCCTTATGGCTATATGCAAATAACCTATTGTTCATTCATATTTTTAACATTTATATTGTATCTGATTTGTTTTTAAATGGCTGTGTTACTCCAGGCCAGCAGCGAGGTGTGGTGGCTGGGCACGCTGGTGTGGGAGGTGTGTGCGTGGGGCGCCGCGCCCGCGCGCCTGCCGCCGCCGCCGCCCGACCTGCCCTGCCCCTACCGCGGACACCTGTCAGTATACAGATACACTACTCGACTAACTGATTTCTCTACACAACTTTAAATGGGGAAAATTTCATTACTATCATCATTTGTCCACTCGGAAGGAAGGAATTAAAGGAAGCGACATACTTGTCTTTTGGGTATAAAACTGAGCTCGGACTACAGGTGATACAATGGACTGGGGGCTGAGCTCAGTACCACCCGGACCGGAACAAATTCGAATTGGTCACTAAGAAAATCCGACCTTTACAGTTTGAATCAATAGACCTATCGGCATATGGTCAAATGTATTACAATGTTGCTAGAACCAGCTAAGTTCGGTCTGGACAGGGCTTGCCTCAGGCGTAACTCATTGTCGTGTCCAGTAGGTATTGGCATAAGCTACGGGTGGTCACCAAGAGGGCTATGGGAAGGGGTTTAAAAAAATGGGTCCCTTAGTATGGATACGTTCCCTAAGCAAATTCGACCCTCTCAGTTTGAATCAGTAAACCGAGCTGTATACGTTCAAACGCATTATAACGGCGCCTGAACAAACTAAATACAGTCTGGCGTTGCCTCAGGAGTAGCGTAACTCTATGTCGTCCCCCGCAGGTACCAAGTGACGCAGTTGTGTCAGCAGGCGGCGCGCGCGCGGCCCGCGGCGGCGGCGGCGGCGGCGCTGCTGGCGCACCTGCAGGCCGCCGCCGGCACCGCCGCGCCAGACTTCGAGGATCGCTGGCAGCGGCTCAAGCCCAACAACATCCCCAAGCTGGACGAGCACGTCGCCATCGTGCACGCGCCCTCCGCCGCCTCCGACCCCGCCTCGACGATCCAGGACTCCCTGACCGCGGACATGGACACCGCGGTCTCCCGATCCAGCAGCATCATGTCCGACAGGGACCCGCTATCGGTCCAGATCAAGTCCGAGAGCCTGACCAACCTGCACGGCTCGCTCGAGGACGTCGGAAACATCTACCTCACGCACGACGAGGCGGCCGCGCTCGACTGCCAGCAGGGGAACGTGAGTCTCGAGGACGCGCGGGAGCGGGAGCAGGATCGCTCCGACGGCTCCGTGGATCCCTGGTTGAAGGACATCATTGCGGGTAGTCAGGACGACGTCAGCTATTATAGAGACGTCAGCGATGTGATAAAGAATTTGGATAATATACTGAATTCGGAGAAGACTTCGAGCTCGGAGTCCAGCCATCAGGCCAGTCCTTCTAGAGATAATTTGAGTTTGGACTGCAAGAAAGATTATCCGATGCAGTCCAGTATGGTCAAGTCGCCCGGTATTACGAATTTCCAGAACATTCTAGACACTGGCTTCGATGAGAAGACGGAGGAGAGCGAGGCTTGCGAGGACGATGACACCGACCGCGGTACTATTGGAACGCTAAGCCACTCTTTCGAACGCCGCAGCGAGGTCGACTCGACCAGTCAGCACACACTTGAAAATCTCACACCGGACACGCCAATCAAAGATCTAGAAATGGTAGGAAACGTCGAAAATCAAGCCGAGAATGATATTGTAGTTGATAATAAGAATGTTAAGTCTGTGCATGGAGATACCGAATTGCCAAAAGAAATAGTGAATAGTGATTATAAAATACCCATGCTGAAGGAATTATGTGTAGCTTCAATACCTAGTGATAGTGATATCGAACAATTGAATGTTAGAAAAGACTGTCAAACATCATGTGATAGTAAATTAAATGATATAAGAACTGATATTAAGGATGAAACTAAGTCAATAGATGATATAGGTAAATTGGTTGGAGATACACCTCATGAAGAATTAGAGAATAAGGAATCGATAAGTACAGTTGATCACATAGAGAGAAGTGTAGATGTAATCATGCCTGAAACGGTAAAGGAAAGCATAACTGATGAAGTAAGGGAAAATTCACACGGCAGTGAAATTCCTGAAAGAAAGCAAGCAGTGGAATTGAATTTTGATTTGCTTATCCCCACTACAATAGATGTTCAAACAGTAACTAGTGATCTCGTAGAATTACTGGAAAGTCCGAAGAAATTACCCCATGATACAAATATTTTGGAAATCACGCACGCTTTTCTCCAAGGGGAGAAAATAAAAGCCGAAGATTCCAACATGTCTCGCATGCAGACACCTGAAACAGTACAAAATAATAGAATTAATTTGAAACAAATTCCTGAAACTAACAATTTGAATGAAAAAGAAGAGACTGAAATGCCAACAACAATAAAAGATGAAATGCCAACGCCTGAATTGCCACCTGAAATAGTACAAAATATTGTTAAGGAAGATGAAACAGTAAAATCACACACCATTTTAGAAGATAATACCGCCGGCAAAAATATCGATTATGAAATACACGAAAAGAACGATGAAGTCAATTTAGTGATAGAACGTGCCAGTACTTCTGAAAAACCATCAATATTGTTTGAGAGTAAAAATGAATCTTTATTTGAAAGTACACCTGAGGACACACAAATTGAGACAGAAACGAATATTGAAGTTACTCCACTAAATAAAGATGACAGAACAGATTCTGTCTTAGTTGAGGATAAGAAATCTCCTGAAACTATTACAAAAAATTATAACGAAATGGTTAAAGTCGGTATCAGTGATCAAAATAAAGAAATAGTTCATGAAACAATTGAAAGACCGCACGAAATACCAGAAATTTCACATGACTTTCTGAAATTAGAACCGGCATCTCCAATAATAGAGAGAATTATGGAGACAGAAGTTGCAGATAACACGAAAACACACTTGGTTGAGAGGAATATTATAGAAATCGCACCATGTCTTACTGCCCCAATTCAAAAAGATGTTACGTCAAGTGTTACAGTTTCAAAAAATGATGAAACTCTCGTGAGTGTCTTGGAGCAGGGAGGTCGATCGAAGCTTCAAGAAGATTCAGAAACAGAACAGACGAATAAACAATCTGTTACCGAAGATATTAAGTCCACTGGCATTACAACTGACGATAAAAATGTTGGGAAAGACATGTCTATTGTAAATTATGTGGAGATCCCAAAACCTGGCGGTGAAGACACAGCCACCAAAGTATCTATAGAAGATACAGAATTCAGTGTATCTACCGACCCCACAACTGAAATGGAACCCATAAAGGAACATGTACCTACAGCGGAAGTAAAATTACATCCAGATGAAACTAAACACATAGAAATCGATTCAGATGGAGAAAAAATACCATCTGTAACTACACAAGTACATGATAAAACTGTCGATAGATCTGATAATGTACTGATCAATGCCAAAGAACGGTCAGACGACAGCACTGTATACATGGATCTCACTAGTGATACGAAAGATGAAGCACTAAGCGATAATACTATAGATAGTAAACTTAGAGACGCTATGAAGTCCTGTTTCGAAGTTTCGAACCCCGAATCGAATTGCTCTCTCGCTAAAAACGAATCTACCGAATACTTAGATCTGCCCAGTTTCGGACCGAAGGAAGTCGATAACTTTTTACATATGGAGAAAGTTTTTAGTAGCAACAATGTAGATGTTGTATCGAGTACTCCCCTCGCGAGCGACAGCTCCGCAGACGCCGATCAAACTATAGAAAATTCCATTAAAGAGGTCGAAACGCAAATAATGTCTGAAACGAAAGTCCCCGACTATGGCCCGGGAGTGTCGCTGACTAAATTGGAACAAAAATATGTTCCCGAAAACATGAGTCCCTTCGAATCTCCCACGAAAAGTCACCACACCGACACTTACGACGAAAACAGCTCAGTTGTTCTGGGGCCATTCGAGAACTGCACGTTAGAACTCTTCAAAGGAGTAAAGTCTACTGAACTAGTTGATATACCCAAGGAAGAATTATTGGCGTTTTCTTCAAACTTCAGCGAAATTAACCTTGAGACTCCTTCACCTCTCAGAGACAGTAACTTCCTGAACGAAGTGCCAGATATAGTCCATGATGATTTACATTTCGATGACATACAGTCCGTCAGCGACAGACCCTCACAGTCGGATACCGATAGTGGCAAATCTGCCACAGAGAAGCACATCTCCCCTTCAACCCCTCCCAACTCCCCTGGTATATTCCTCGCGTCTACGTCACAGCAGAAGTACTTAGTCGACATTGACTTAACACCTGAAGTACCAGACCCTGCTCTTTCGCTGCAGAAAGAGATTGAGTTGAATCAGATAGAGTTACAGATCACTTCGAAAATGGCGATGGCGGAAAACGAGAATAATATGAATTTGGAGTACTCCGGACCTCTAACTGTCGAGGGCCTGGTTGAGGAGGGGGTACTATTGAGAGAGGAGGACGCTTTACCGGAGTCTTATCTGGCGGGTAACGGAGGGTCTGTGGAGGATGTAAGGGGAAACTTGACGCTGGACGAAGAGTGCGTGAAGGCGTTGAGGAATGAATTGGAACTGAAATTGCCATTAGCTCAAGTAAGTACTAATAATACTATTGGCCGGCCTGAAGTTAGTTTTAGCGACGTTGCCATCACCGCCATTTGAACTAACTTCAGGGCGGCCAGCTTACATCGCGCATACTGTAAATATATGTATCCTTTAATTTTCACTAAGGGCAACTTTCAGATATGTAACTTAAATTTGACCTTTTTTTAGAACTTTGAAGTAAGTCAACAGTTCTAACGTATATTTGTACTTGTAGGTAGCGGCAATAGAGCCACAATGCGAGAACGAATGGTCCACCGAGCTGCCTCCACCGCCAGAACTAGTGGTCAGCTACCCAGGAGCCCTCAGTCCTATCGCCGAGGAGACTGGCCAGCAACTATCAGCTTACGAAAACGATATCAACTGTAAGTCTAGTTTTATATACGTTAAATTCCTAATTCAGGGGTTCTCACCGACTACGACTTCCATAAATCGTGGCATATTTTGTAAGCTCTGCCTAATTCAGTCAATGTTTTATTTTATAATAATGAATATCGCCAGACAAATATCAGCTTCCTGGTCTCAATCTTGCAATCAATGTATACTATGGGAGACCGCACAATGGACTAGGGGGCGATTCCAGTGACATCCATACCCGGGCAAAAGTTACGAAATAACCCGTTTTACTGGCTTTAATCGAACTTACAACTACTCTGTACTAAGCCAAGCGATCGTCAAAATTGTGAGTTAATAAATACGGAGTCGTATGTATTATTGAAATGCCATTCCATTTGTACTCATATCATTTACTAATGACATCCTACTAATATAATGCGAAAGTTTGTGAGTGTGCATGTTTGTTACTCTTTCAGGCAAAAACTACTGAACGGATTTGGATCAAATTTGAAACACAGATAGTTTATAACCGGGATAAACACATAGGATACTTTTTATCCCGATTATCCCTTTTTTTAAGTTAAATACTACGCGGACGAAGTTGCGGGCACAGCTAGTCCGTCATAAACATAGAAACAATAGCTTTTTTATAGGACTGGTCCCGCCACACACTCCCACCACTGTTACTCCTGTAAACCAGGATCGACAATGGTGACCAATAATGACGTCGAGTTTTGACCGTCAATGACGTCATACTTCACACTATACTACAGGAGCTTATACTACACAGTAGACAGGTCGCATATACAATATAAGTTGAAATTGTAATTCCCCACAGGGAACACGTCAGCCCGCACGGACTCGTCGGAGAGCTACCCGGAGCCCTGCAACAACTCCACGGACGACGCCACGGAGCTGCCCGCCGCCGGCGCGCCCGACCACTCGCAGAACAACACCTACACCGTGCAGCGGGACCTCATGAGCAGCAGGGAGTGAGTACTAGCTATAGTGCCATTATATCTATGGTGCCATATTTGTATAGTCCAATCGATAGAATTTTCGTTTATGGTACTGGTCCCGCCACACACTCCCACCACTGTTACTCCTGTAATCCAGGATCGACAATGGTGACCGAAGAAGACGCCGAGGTTTGACCCTCGACGAGTCCCGGGGAAAGGTAAATTGTCTTGGAACCCGCACGAATTTAATCGAGAAAAAATGGGAGGACTTGCAAGAAAAAAAAACCACTTCGTACCATATTTATATAGTCCAGTCGATAACTTTAGGTAATAAACTCCCGACGAAAATAATAACTTATACGGAGCCCGTGGAACTACTGATTGAAGCCAGCAAATGTAACCAGATATAGTTTTTGTGCGTATCTGTCATTTTATATAGAAAATTTAACAACGTCCTCGTTAATAATTTGCCAGTATTATAGAGGTAGTTGTTGCTTATTATACTAACTATGTGTAACCATACAAATTCCCAGGATAACAATGAGCGCCGACAGCTTGAACGCCAGCCCATACAAGAAACCCATACCCGACACCGAATCCCCGATCGACGACAAAACGTACACCAAACCGGACGAGGAGAAGGAAACCAGCTGCGAGAGGATATCGCAAGTATCTCCTTTCCTGCTCAGTCCGGCGACCGACTCGTCCGCGCCCGACCACTCCGACCACCTGGACAACGCGACGGGAGTCTCGACCTTGTCCAAAACGACCCTACCCACCGACGCCAAGTTGTCCAAACCCTCCGAGACTCAGTGTCTCTCAAAAGCGACAAGTATAGACTCTTGGTGTTCGAACGACACTCTGTACAACGTCGAGGAGAACTTCGACGATCTAGCCATGGACCCTGAAGTGGATTTCGTAAAGGAGGAAGGCAACAGCGAAAGCACTGACACATTAACCCACAACGAAGATGAGAAAGAAGGCAGCCATTGCTCCACGTACATTATACACGACAGCAAATCAGACGCTTGCGAAACTTTCTCGCCCGACTCGATCACCGCCAACGATAATTACACGTATACGAAAGCGAAGACTGACGCTGGGACCACGCCGTCCGCGATCACCAAGTCCGAGCTCAACGACTCCACGAAGCACACGACTAAAGACCTGGCATACGGCACTTTAATGTCTGGCCTACCGTCCTACTCCAACTGCACTACAGAAGTTGTCTCTGGAATAGATGATTGGAAACTCGCGCAGCCCGAAATGGTGAGGAAAACTATAGGCGATGACGTCAATATGACCCCACCAATAATTTCTGATGATAAAGAAAATGAGAATCCAAGTCCTCAGTTGACTTCCCAACCAGCTGTTAAGAGAATGGACAGCGTAGATATATCCTGTTTACAGGATAATTTGGGTGATAGTCATAATAGGTCTGAGGCGAAAAGCCACGGTCTCATAGTTCAGGTCGACAGTCCGAACTCTAATTACAAAACTATGGCGCCTTCAGTGACGAGCACGCCTATTACGGACTTCGCCGATGATGTCGAGAATGTACAAGCGATCCCGATGAAACTGCCCGAGGTTAACACCGAAACCCCTGATAACAGTGTCAACGTTCCAAACTTCCAAACGTTCCTACAGTCAGCTGAAGTCAGACCTCAAGACTTATCCTCTAACATCAGCAGCGAATACGGGCACGAAAATGCCGAGGTTCTGCTTGAAGGAGACAGCAATACTTTAAGTAGAAACAGTAATAGAGAGGGCGTGTCTGCCTCCGAACGAACGCCGAACTACTCCGACTTCGAGAACTCGGCCGTAGCGAAAGCTCAAAGCATTGAAAGCGGAATTAGTTCGGAGGATTTTACGAAATTCGAGAACTCTGTGAAGAGCCGCCCGCAAGACCTTTCTTCTCTGATCGACGCTAGTTCTCTGCTCTTGAAAAGCGAGAGGATGTCCAGTGAACTGCTGATGGGCTCCTCGGGCGTGGATCACACTCAAACTAGTCAATCCGTCAGCAGAGTGAGCGAGCCGCAATCTCAATCTATAAGTCCGCCTAGTGTTACGAATTTAAGAGAATCTCACAATTTAGTTAATTTTAGGGAGCCGAGTGGCGCTTTTTTAAACAATTTCGATGGCGACGATGAGAACGAACAACCTCATTCGATTATTATAACCGAGGCTCTGATTGATATGCTCAAGGAGAGCCCTAATAGATCGTACGAGTCCCACGCTGAAGCGAAAGTTTTAGACCTAAACTACACTTACGATTCTCATGCGGGCAAATTCAATTCGCAATCGCAAGATGATTTCGAGAAATTACTAGACCATAAAGTTAATCGAGAAATGAAATCCAATGAAGGAGAAAGTTTAATCGATATGGATGAACAGCAGTCACCAAAAGTTGACAATTTAATTGTTATATCGGCTGCAAACGCTGTAGTAGCAACAGAAGGCCAAAATGTAACCCCAAACGGAACGATACCACAGAACAAAGTCGCTGAAATAGAAGAAGCAGAATGCAACGCCAGCGAAAAATTTGCGACTGTGAATTTTCTCCATGAAACATTTGAAGAACTACTCGAGAGCAACGTAGATGACGGCGATATAAAAGATTTGAAACAAGACGAACCTGCAACTAGTGTTACTGAAGAGAATGTTCCTGAAAGTGGAAAATCAGACAGTCCTATTCTAGAGGCTCTCGACAGTCCTAAAGAGAGTAAAAGTATAAAAGATGAATTGCAGGAGGTTTGTGAGGCGTTGAACGGTGAAATAAACGGGAAAGTGTTGACGGTGACGCAGGACTTCTTACAGAATGAGAAGATGTTCTGCCAGCTAAATTCGTACCTGCCTCTGCTAAGTGATATTAGATTCACTGGTGAGTGGAACACGTTCCTTTTTCGTCTAAAATTAAATTTATACAAACACGTCATTATTCTGTTTTTTTTTGTCGTAACCGTATAAATTATTCTAGGCCCAGCCACTGAAATAATGAGCACATCATTTAACCAAGGCTCGCCCACCGACCCGACCTCGCCTGAGTGCGAGCAGGATAACAAGCCCGACACTGCTGCTGATATAATAAAAGAGTGGGACAGCGATTCCGACTCTCACTCGAGCAACTCATCGAGCGGGGAATTTATATGGAAAGTGAGTGACGTTTATTGACACAAGATAATATGTTTTTGTATAATAATTATGTATTAATATTTTTACATCGGGTTTTAGCATTGATTGAGTAATACTTGATTTTACTATGGTTAGTTGACAAAACAAAATGGCCGTCTATTCTACAAGCAACATAATAAATTATGTTCCTAAAGACGCAATCTAAATTTACGTCAGCAAATGACATTTACCCGGGAATATAAGTCATAGTAAACTGCCCAAGTAATTAATTACTAATAGAAATTGGGTTCATTTTTTAAAATAAAAAACAAGTATTGCATATCATATTATTATTATTATTATTATCATAGCTATTTGCTGAAACGGAAATTTTATGGGTAATTTCAGATTGGATTTACCGAACTGTGATTAATGCGATGGTGTGGAACTGTAGCCTCCTCTCCCTTTCTCGCTTAGTTGTTGGTCTCTGGAATATGTTTAGATAATTTATGATACGATTTAATTTGATGGCTTACTGATTACAGCGATTATTTACAACGAAAACTTCACTATTTAGTCAATACTACTCTTGCTATCATTAGGGAAATGAGAAGTTCCTGAGCAATTTTTTAAGTTAAATTTACGAATGTAAACTTGCATCTTTACCATTGGAAAGCATTTGTTTGTTTTCATGTTGAGATCTTTTTAAAACACAGCTAGCACAGCAAAAATGTGTATTTAAAACAAATTAAAGTATAAAGCCATCAAGTTAAACCAACGAAAAATATACATTGCATTTCCGTTTTTACTGACAATGCCCCTCCGCCCGCTTCCTGCGAATTACAGATCCTAGTGCCCTAAGTTACATTTATACATATGTACATGACAGAGCATCTGCAGGACTCCCCGCTGTATCGCTTTGTTTACCAATCCGTAGTATCTGTGGGAGATGTGACGTCACGAAATTGTAAAAAATTAGAACCGAATTAAACATAATGCATTAAATTATCAAATAAATATTTTAATGATTGCCGACAATCTTTGCAGAAAGTTATATCATTTACAAGTTGTAAAAAATCATAAAAATAATAATTCTGTCTTTTAATTTTTTTATAAATCTGAATTATAATTGAAATTAATTTATTTCAATTTTAATTCATATTTATAAATTAACTAGCTGAGCCCGCGACTTCGTCCGCGTGGAATTTAACTTAACAAAAAAGCCCGCTCCCGCGTCTAAGCCCGCGCGACAGGACGATTTTTTTTCCAAAAATAAAAGTAGCCCAAGTTAGTTAAGCTTATAACATCAGCAGCTTATAACATAACCAGTAAAAGTCCCGTCAAAATCGGTCCAGCCGTTTCGGAGACTACCCGGGACAAACATATTATAGACAGACAGACAGACAAAATTTTTTTAAATCGCGTTTTTGTTATGGGTGTCGTATGTACTTTCATATGCATTTAGTGAAAAGGTGTTATTTTGATATTACAAACAGACACTCCAATTTTATTTATTTGTATAGATTGTTGTTAATTCCATAATATTGTTAGATTCCTATGTCTACAAATATTCTGCTCACTCGTTACGCTAAGTTTTGATACTCCCAAAGTTGGTAGTCTATTATAGAGCGTGTATAATCCACCGAGTGACGTCACGCCGCTCCACAATGCGTATGCGCATAATGTACATGTGTATATAACGTTCGGTGTCGGTGTGCTTGCATGTATATGTTGGTTGACGTGTGTGTGTGCCGCGTAGGGCGGTGACGGCCACGAGACCTCGGTCGTACCCTCCACGCATTTCGAACATGTAAGTTGGACAAACATTTTGTATATTATTATTGTGTGTGTTGCTCGATACCAAAACTGTAGAGTAGTATCCAGACACACATAGGCACATTATAGCTTACGATCGGTATGGCCTAACTTGTCGATTGGCAGGGACCCTAGCGATCGACTCCACAGATCGTGAGCTAAATTGTGCCGTCTGGAGACTACTTAAGGCTCATTGAAGTAATGTTGGCGAAATTTACACCGATTTGGGTTGTTGTACAAATTTAATTACCAGTTCAAAATGGGGATAACATCATAAATCGATGTATTTGTTTCATCAGTGCACACCAGGAGGTTATACTAAAGCCAATCTCGATATGGAATCCTACTAATATTATAAAATCGAAAGTTTGTGAGTGTGGATGTTTGTTACTCCAGGCAAAAACCACTGAACGGATTTGGATGAAATTTGGAACACAGATAGTTTATTTAACACATAGGGATTAACACATAGGATACTTTTTATCCCGATATTGCCGAAATTTTTGTTAAGTTAAATACTACGCGGACGAAGTCGCGGGCATAAACTAGTGTTAAATAAATAACAAACCGTTTCCTCAACAACATCTTGTGTTGTCGCACTTATGACAAAGCTTATGTTGCTGCGCACATACTGCGCGCGATATCTATAACGAACACTTGGCGCGTATTAATAGATTGATCTTAAGTCTGAGAGCGAACTTACAAATGACATTCTCATGCTTAGCGTACTCAAGATCGCTCTCACACTTGAGATCGATTTATTAATACGGCCCCTAGAGTAATGGTTTGAGTACTGACTGCGCTCACTGCACCGGCTGGTTGCGGGTTCAATGCCATGGTCTGGGCCACAGATATAGATTTACATAGATAACGCAAGTATCACTATTTGTATTGAAACCAAGCGTGCCGAATTTTTAACACCTACTGTGACGTCATTAGTGACGGGAAATCCAAACCGCTTCAAAGACACCGATGCCGCAGATGCCCCTCCGCCCGCTACGATTATCACGCCCATACTCATATTTTTATATCTGTAGTCGCGAGGACTGTAAGTTAGCGGCGACCAACCTCGACGCTTTGTACATACAGCTAAGTACATACATTTGCGTTAAATAAATAAATTATCTATGTAAATCTATATCTGTGGTCTGGGCCTTACTGGGATCACCGAATCCATTGCGCAGTACAAGTCTTGCTTAGTTTGATACAAAACAGTGCAATATCAGCAATTTACCCGCGTTATTAACTATTCCACTACTATTTATAGTTAAATTATTATCTTACGGTTTTGGTGTCAAGCTTCAAATAGATGCTTATTTTCCACTGTCCAATATTTTTCTTATTTTTACATATTTATAGCTTGAATGCTGTTTTGTAATTAAGCTTATAGTATTTCGGTTTTATTTATCATCCATCATCATACTATTTTCGTTTTGTTATTTTTAATCAGCATTTCAACTTTAAAGTTACCACGGTAAACTTTTGTACATAGAAACTCATCTCATTGAATTCATAGGCACCATTTCAAAATATCAAAATTTTTTGTTGTTCACTATCAACATCACAAAATATGCACAGTTATCAATCAGAAGTTTTCTAAATGTCTCAATACACGAACAGCAGCGCAGCGGCGGCTCCCAGGGCGGATCCGGGCAAGGTTCCGGTGGATCCGGTGGATCCGGGAGGTCCGGGGGGTCGTCCGGCTCGGGGTCCGGCTCGGAGGGCGATGAGGTGGAGTTCGTGCCGTCTTCGTGGGACTGCCGCGCCGCGCCCGCCAAATCGTCGCTCAGGAGCCTTGAGCAAGCCACACCGGTATTTATGCGTTTATGTTAACTAATTACTATTTACTAGATACTAGTATAAATATAAATATGTATGTTAGTTTATAAGGTATATATCTATGGGCCTGCGTTGCCTGCGTGTCAATAACTTAATAAATAACTTACGAATAACTATTTCTGAAAATTGCTCATATTTATACCATACTTTGATTATTACGTCGACTTTTAATTTGGCTCTAGCATTTCCCAGTTAGCCAGCAAGGTACTATTATTATAAGTTTAAAGACCTTATATTCCCACCAATTGGGTCGGTTTGGTGACCAAACCCTCAATTAAGTGTTGGTTGGATACTCGCAAATTACAGTACTCGAGAAGCCATATTTTACTAATTGACTTAGAAATGTATTTCACCGCTTTTGTCTCAATTGCCCACGCACGCGCGCTTAAACACAAAATGTTTGTATGTATTTAACAAAAATGACAACAACCTTCCACTTTTCATCAAAAATTCCGATAAAATATTTCGGAAATGTCATAAATCGTCATCACCAGAGCATTGTTCACGTAACGGTGATACCTTTATTCAATTCGTTTTCGTTAACGTTATTCTGCACTGGGCCCTTATTACGTTAGCTACTTAAAACGCTATAGAAAAGCTTTCAAACACTCGAACGCGAGTGTTTGCTTCACTGTTGCGTTTTAAGTGGCTACCGTAATAAGGGCCCTGGTTGTATGCAGGACAGCAAGAAGCGCGTGGTGTTCAAGCGGCAGAAGTACCACTGCGTGTACGAGTACCCGCGCGAGGCGGCCGACCTCGAGTCGCACTCGCCCGCCGCCTACCTGCCCGACCTCTCCACGTATTGCGGTCAGTATAATAATAATATCGACAGACTGACACACTAACTGTATGGTCCCAAACTAAGCATCGCTTGTACTATGGATACCATACAATACAATCGACTGGGGGCGATCCCAGTGACACCCAGACATGGGCAAATTAGGAAAAGGCCATTTCCGAAATTGGCCCTGGCGGGAATTGAACCCGCAACCATCATGTGCAGTGAGCCTAGCGATCGGCCTGCGCTCGAACCACTGTGCCAAGCGATCGTCAAACACACACTATTAATAATGTATTCATTACCGGTAGTTGGTTACTACTTGTCTTGAAATACACGTCATCTCATTCGTTATGGATTCGTTTTTAGTTTAGTTTTCACTCATGAAACTAATGAAAACTGTACCCTTGCGTGGGAATTGAAGACGGAGTAGGTGTCACAAGTCAGTCGGTATTATCGCAATTAGCGACAATATTCCGAGAATAACTGGGTTCTGACCCTGGCACGCATCTCTGGGTTTTTCGAAATCTATGTGCGAATCATAAATTCTATATGATTATCACTTGCTTACAGTGAAGGAAAACATAATCGTGAGGAAGCCTGCATGTCTTAAACAATCTGACCAATTTTCGAAAGAGATGTGAAATCCGCCAACCCGCACAGGGCCAGCGTGGTGGATTACGGCCCGAATCCCCCTCGTAGTTTCAATGAGGGGAGGCCCGTGCCCAAGTCTGGGACATCAAAAGGGCTAAATTATTATTTATAATCCGAGAAAAACTAATGAATCTCGAAATAGATTGATAATATAATATCCCATATTGACACATTATATTATTATCATCGTCACCTTGTGGGAGGCCTACCCACGCTCCTCTTTCTGGTGGACCCCACCAGATCCCCACTCGAGAACTCTTCGGCCCCATCGTCCATCTGTTCCATCTGTTCAGCAATGTGCCCTGCCCAGTGCCACATGAGTTTAGCAATCCTGCGGGCTATGTCGGTTACTTTAGTCCTTCTGCGTATCTCCTCATTCCTGATTCGATCTCTCAAAGAAACTCCGACCACTGTCCTCTCCTTTGCCATTGATCTTTGGGTGACTTTGAGTTTCCTTATGAGACCCATTGTGAGCGGCTGATGTCTCAGTTCCATAGGTCATAACTGGCAACACACATTGGTCGAAGACTTTCATCTTGAGATTATATACAGGTATTCCATTTTTCTGTTTCGTGTTCAGACTGGGACCCGTCGAGCGCTGAAGAAGCGGAGCTGGGCTACGGACAGCTGTTCGGCGCGCCCAGCGCACTCGACATGTACCCGCTGAGGACTGGCATCGCATTCGGACCAGGTACACACCTATACATGCCTATCATAATATAATACAAGTTGTCTTCTATCTATCTATCCCATATATACAGCAGACCCGCGGTAATCCGACAAACGTTTTGCAGGGCAGTGTCGGACTATCGAATTTGTCGGATTATAGAATACTTACTGCCTGAGGACCCCCCTATAGTCCGGATTTTTGTACAAAAGAGTATCTTGTAATCCGACAAATTACAGATCCAATATGAGATACTTCATTATGTATGTCGATTTTTTTTTAAACTAAGCAATCAGAATCACACCAATACCTACGCGTCGAGTACCATAGTGGTGGCGCGTACAAGTTGTAACCTGTTCAATCATGCATTATCTAAGTACATAAGTGAAGATTAACAAAAAAATAAAATATTCAATAATAATAGACGTGCTGGGTTACCGGGGGTCCACTGTATATAAAGTAATGTTTGTCTGTATGTCCTTTATAAAATCGTAAAGTATGCATTCGATCATGTCATGATCTTCGGCAAAGTGTTGTGCATGAGCCCACAAAGGTTTCGAAGTTGGTACGACCAATCTTTGACAACGTAGCAACGCGCGCAGGGTACAGCTAGTTTACAATAAATATGAGTGAATTAGGAAGTTTTATAATTAATATAATGGTGTAATTAGTGTTTAGTTTCATTAGTATGATGAGTATGCCGTTCTAGTTAATTGAAATATATATGCTAGTGACCCGAATTGCTCTAGACAGAGCAACGTGGCAGAGAAAAGGGGAGGCCTTCACCCAGGGTTGGGACAGTCTTATAGGCTAATAAAAAATGTAGTAACTATCATTTATAACATATATATAGTATATAACATATATATAGTATACACAAACCTTCATGTAAAAGGGCCTCAAGCCTAGCAAAAGTAAATACCAATATCTACATTTGGAATTTACCGTAAGTGCTTATTAATTGGTCTCCTTTCTATACCGCTTGATAAGAAGGCTGACTGTAATGATTCCAAGGCAAAATTTACGTGGCACCAAGTCATAACCACCCTTTCCTGATTGAAGATGAAGAAAACATCCGTTTGTTTTGTATTATTTTATTCTTGACATAACACTTTTTAGGCTTGACGCTTTACGGCTTATATAACTTCTTAATATAATAATAACTTTCAGATTACGACGAAGACTTCTTTATATCGTCGTCGGCGCGTCCGTTCGAGAGCCTCGGCATCATGTCCACCACCAGCCAGTTCTTCCCCGGCAAGCACGTGAAGCCAGGCCTGCTGGAGCGGGACCTCTCCGACGACGTGGTCTCGGAGGAGTTTCCACCGCCGCCCTCGCCCTTCCCCGCCACGACTCTCATGCAAACCCGCACACCCTCCCTGGACTTCACCACACCCGACTCGGGAGTCGAAGACATCACGCCGGGCTCCACCACAGACGAGGACTTTAAGAAGAAACTTCCTGAGAGTGAGTTAACCTGGAGGCCGGTAGATAGTGCTAGTTCCAGCGAGTCGGTCAGCCCGAGCTCACCCGGAGGCGAAGCCCTGGGCGGCCTGAGACACACTAGAGACAAACTCAAATTAGACTTACCCCCCAGCCCGCATATACCGTCTCCTCGACACAATAGAGTTTTTAACTTCGTTCTTGACAAGCCTAAACGGCGCGAGGAACGACCGGAACTGGGCTCCACACCTCTAGTGATGACCGACGAGACGCCAATAGTGACCACCTCCCTACCGCTGCCGAAAGACGAAGAGATACCGGTTCAAGAACCGACATTCTCGACTTTCGGCAAAAACACATCTAAAATCGAACCTGAGCAGAAGTTAATACTTGATGAGGTCGAACAAAGTGAAGGCGAGGTCAAGGTCGAGAGTCCCAAGGTCGTAGAGGCCGTCAAGGGCGAAGGGACGGTCCTGGACAGTGGTGACGAGGACTCCGGTATCGAGAGCAGTTCCAAAGCGACCCTCGAAAGAAATAAAACCTCTAACGTGTCGTAATTAGAACTATAATAGCGTGTAGTTTCGTTTTGTATGTGTGTACCGATGGGTGAGACTATCGCAGTTTGCAACTAATACTTTGTTGGTAGAATAAAGTTAACAGTTGCTACGAATTTGATTAGCAGAATTGAACATTACTGGTTTATGTTTAGACTCGAAACTGTAATAATTACAATTGCAATCCCAAAGGTTAGTCAGAGACATTCCAACAAATTTTGAAATTAAAATTTTGAGGACAACCAGACAGAGGAGAATTACTATACGTCCAGAGCTGTTATCATTTGCAGTAAGCAGTTTACATCTAAACCGGCAATTTTCATATTCGCCTCAAACAGGGCTGAAAACCCGACTCGTCGACTCTAGATGGTCGATACTGTGTGAACGTCTTCGTAACAATAGTATTACCAACGCACATTAAGCTTCATCCAAATCTGCGCGACCAAGTGCGAAGCGGACCCGTCAGCGATGTGGCAGACCACATATATAGATTTACATAGATAACGCAAGTATCACGATTTGTATTGAAACCAAGCGAGCCGAATTTTTAACACCTACTGTGACGTCATAAGAGACGGGAAATCCAAACCGCTTCAAAAAAACCGATGCCCCCGATGCCCCTCCGCCCGCTACGATTCTCTCGAGTGATTATGTCGCTCATACTCATATTTTTTATAGCTGTAGTCGCGCGGACTGCAAGTTAGCGGCGACCAACCTTTACGCTTGGTCGGGGTTTCGTACACGCGAAGTACATGCATTTACGTTATCTATGTAAATCTATATCTGTGTGGCAGACGCTACCCATGATATCAGCGACCTGCAGACCTGCGCGACCATAGCTGTAGACTCTCCTACGCCGCCGCGCACGTTTGGACGCAGCTTTAAAGCTGGACTTATACATATCGATATTGTTGATACCTAGTAACGCCAGCAAATGCAGTAAATAGAATATTGTTCGATTTTCGAAAACTGAAGCTGTATTGATGAAGTGTATTTTTCTTTAGGACGCGGATTTAGTTAACAATCGGTATGTCTTTTAAATGTCTCATTTTTAAATATCTGTTTATAATATAGAATTACTGATTTCCCAAATGGTATTTAGGTTAAAAAATGTTAATACTATTGGTAAATTATTATCAGAACGTCTTTTAATAATTCTGAAAGACGTATTACATGCTAAGATCGTAAATCAGAATCTTAAGGAAAAATACACTGTATATTATGTAATGAACGCGTGGTCTAGCTAATCCGAGTACTGCGCGGGATGCTGCGACCGGGGCGTATGCTTATAGTTTTTGAATCGAAATCAGAATATATTTTGTTCATAAAAAAACATTACCGTACATAATTATGAATTATAATTGAAACCAAAATATGTAAAGATGTTCCATAATTGTTATTATTCCATTAGGAATATCATTCCTATGCAGCCGAATTGGCAATCAATTAAATAGTTTATATCTGATACATATTTTTAACATTATAGACATAAAATAATTTCTCCATTCATTTCCCAGGGGCCGGCCCCGTGGCAGTCATAGTATGATAGAAGGATTTAGCAAAAAGTGTTAGTTTTCCAATTTCGATTCAAAACTAAAGAATACAGAATGGTTTTGCCATGTCTACAGCAAAACCAACAGTAATCAGTCGATGATCACACAACAATGGTACAAATAGCCGTGAATTATATACGTTCAGGTGTATTACTTACATAACCGAATCTTATATTAGGGCTTTGATACTTTTTACAACAGCCTAAGTATTGACCTGTCGCGTCCGACTTATTAAGTACGCTTATTGATTTTTATATGGATATTTTTGTGCTGCGAAGCGATTTTTTATCAAAGTTTTTTAAATGCATTGAATATCAGCGACAATATACTGTGTTGTCGAAATAAAGTATTTATAACAAGGTTTATAGGGAATTATTTCGACACCTATTTGTGTGTTATCGGTTATCACAGGTTTGCAATATGGTTATGCCGTGCAGCCAATCCACATGTTTGCGAGCTCTTAAAGGTTTGGTCGTTTTGATGAAGCCAACATTTTAGGGATTGCCCAAACTGTATCTGATGGCTCGGAACGATATTGTCCGAATTGTATGAAAATTCGATTTGTGTAGGCTGGTGTGTTTCGCCCCCTCGCTTATACGTCAGTTTGGGGATGCCTTAATCAAATTCAAGCCATATCAGTCTACGGTTCGTGTCATAACAAGATATTTGGGTCGTTCTGACTTCACAAATATTGTTAAATATCGAGAATAGTATGTCTTCATCCTGGCCTCTATTAATTTGCAATCAATATAATATAATAATATTCTTAATTATTCAAATTAAAATATGGCCTATCCAATTAATTAAGGCAGCATTGTACTTGGTAGAAGTTTTCATACGTAACGTTTTTTACTATTGTTTTGTATGTCGTATTGTAGTGTTTATATGCATCGTTACGTCCCGATACATGCGAACAAACCCTATCGTTTCATGTATACTATTTTATGATTCCCACCAAAATCACTATTATTAATAACATTTTATGATTATACAAAATTTGTTTTGTCGTTGTGGCGTCTGCTGCGTGTATCTGAACGCAATATTTAAATTATTTCAATGTTTATATGTGACGGCGAAGTATATTTTACGCACAAGTGAGTACGCATCTTCCATCATTTTAAACCTCAATATCTAAATTAACGTTTCGGTCTACGTTGGGGTTGCGAAGCCAATTCTTAGTTAAGTAAAAGTTTATAATTAGATAAGTGTAGTATTAGATGTATCGAGCCGTGGTGATAGATCGACATTGCGTATTTACAGAGTACACTCAGCAACAGCGTCTAGCTCCGAATCCCAGTTATCATTGCGTATGATAATGTAATTTCTGGACAAACGCGCGTCCGCGTGAGCCGTCGCTGTTGCTGACCGTACCGCCGAGCTAGTGCCACCATGATTACGTCATCACTATAGTATGCAATACGTCCAAGTGTGAACCTGATGTGCAATTCTTCTCATTTCCATATCATCGCGTTTTAGTTGTTTAGTTACTGCTGTAAATATAATTTAATGTTATTATGTATTGATTGAAGTCTTTTTGAATATGAAAATTTATTGTATTATTGTACTACATGTTTATTGTTCTGAACATTATTTTTTTACAGGTTTAGAATGTTTTCGTTAATGTACAGATGTAAATAAGTGATAGATGTTCATTTTGTTACGTAGTAGGTGACGTCGCGCGAGATATTGTTCGGGCGGGCGGTACCGCGCCCCGGCTGATCGCGCGGCGTTATTAATGTTAGCCGCGAGCCAATACTGAATAATGTGTTTCGATGTTATCGTGTAAGTAATATTTCTCTACTCAGATTAGTTAACTTCAAGCTTATGATAAAAATAAGGAATTATCTGAATGAATTGTCCAATTATGGTATTTATTGTTCGTAAGTTGTTGTTATTGATTTGTATGATTTGTCGGCAGTATTTAGTGAATGTGAACGCATCGGAAGTCTTTTCATATTGTGACTTTGTCGAGTCTTTTAAAAGTATTTCTATGAAAAAATAATAATAATTAATAAAACTTGTGACTCAATACAAGCCCTTTATTTACAAATACACATATTATTATAATTAATAATGCATGGAATGGTTAATAAATCTTATAACATTAAAAAATATCGTACCTATTACATTTCTTCAATCCAACTTTACTTAAAACACGCTTTACCCTCTTACAACCTAGTCAATCATAAAACAATATGACTGTGGGCGAAATAGTCCAATATGAAGAAAACGTACTATACTTACTGTCCCCTGTACCCATTGGATTTTCTAGTCGCCACACACGGCTGACTCAGACGATTGTTCGGACATACAATCCGGCTCGGCCTTGTGATCGCAGCCCGGCTGTCAGCTGCGTCTCCAAATGATGACCAGGCCGGACACGTCGCTGCTCGCCAGCAGACTCTCGTCGTAGCTGAAGCTCACGCCCAGCACCGGGGACGCATGCCCTGCAAATAATATAAGAGATTTCACATATTGTGTAATAATGTCACGAAATTCAGTACACTGCAAAAATACAAAACTCCAGCCCCCTTATTAATAAACATGGAATAGCGGTTGTGTACTTACACCATTCTTTGTATTCTTCTTTCGAACGTTAAATTACTGATGACTGAAAGATATGGTTTGGTGTGTAAATATTCGCCCGCTAATGCACGTTTATTAATAGGGGTTTTAAGTCTATTTAAAAGCCACCGAAAATTTTAAACTGCAGTACATATTTACACTTTTAAAATACTTACATGACCAGGTAACCAGATAGCTAGGGGGTAAGCGCTCGATAGCAGTGCAAGTTGAAGTACTAAAGGTTTTGAAGACTTATGAAATCTGTCAACAGCTGTTTCCCTGTAACACCTTTTGTGTTTCAAGTTTCCTCAAAAGCTCATAGTTTTAAGATTACAAAGATAAGTTTTGAATAAAAAAGTACACCCTTTCTGTTTCAACCTAAACCTAACCAAATTATTTTGGACTTTATACAGTCCAAAATAATTTCCAAGGTTCGACATTTACCTTGCAGTTTATTGACAACAGGATGGTCGGCGTGGCCCTCGATGTCGAGGAAGTACACGCTGGAGTCCTCGCTGCCGGTGACGACGCACACGCCGCGCCGGAACGACATGATCGGGCAGAAGGTGGACTTGACGCTGTGGTGCACGTGCACGTTGTCGAACCGCTTCTTCAGCGACAGGCTGCCTTCGCGGTCCGCTATCCTGGATATTCAACAATATCACGTGTTGACTTCATTTAATCTGTTCATCTTAAGACCTTGCCGCGTCCACTGCGCCGCGCTTTTGCAATATTACTCGCAATTTCATTTGAAAACTAATTTTAATCGTTTAGTTTATTAAGGGCTGGCAATTTTTTTTCCCTTAAGTTTTCGCTTGTACGAAACGCGATCTCGACAGATAAGATCCTGATCCAGAAAGAGTGGGTATGTCGTTTTTTTTACAGTATTGATAATTGTGGAGGGAATAGTGCTGGGTCCTGATTAGGTAGGTACGGCTATGTTGGGCTGAATCCAATGAGGGAAATATAAGGGGGAGGCAGAACTGTATGGATCAGGTCAATGTCACGCGTGTACATAACCGGCACGATGGAGGCGGGCGCATTCCTCAGGTTGTATGGCTGGATCCTCAGGTTCTTCAGCACAGACACAACACTGGAGCGCTCCCAATGGGTTTAAAGTTCACACAACACAAATACACAGAAGATTAGGTAGATTTTAGCCGATTAGGAATTTTAGGTACAAGAGCACGCGCGAGGACGTCTATGCCACACGGAAGTCGGTCAGTACTGTGTCATGAAGGGAGGAAAAGGACGACAGAACTAAATATCACATTAATTGGGGGTAGGCAGATGACGGTACACGGGACACATTTTAACTAGCTACCCACATACAACATTCTAAAGTAAACTAACGGTTAGATCAACATGTGAGTGGGACCCATTGTACGATCTAGTCAAGACATCACACCGAAAATATGTGGAATAATATACCTTGAGTTTACCTTTACCCTGACTTTTCCCATAGAGTATACATTAAAATCAACTACCGTCATTCCCACAGATAACGCAAATGCATGTACTTCGCATGTACGAAACCCCGACCAAGCGTCAAGGTTGGTCGCCGCTAACTTACAGTCCGCGCGACTACAGATATACAAAATATGAGTATGAGCGTGGTAATCGCTCGAGAGAATCGTAGCGGGCGGAGGGGCATCGGCGGCATCGGTGTATTTGAATCGGTTTGGATTTCCCGTCACTATTGACGTCACAGTATGTGTTAAAAATTCGGCACGCTTGGTTTCAATACAAATCGTGATACTTGCGTTATCTATGTAAATATATATCTGTGGTCATTCCTTTTAAACTTCCTTACAAACACCACCGTGCATAATATATTTATCTCAAGTATGACAGCAATCATGAATAAGCTTTATCCTAATGTATTGGTATGATATATCTAACTATCACCCTAGACTTGAAATTAATATGTGACTACCGGCAAAATGTTTGAAACGACTGTTATTTCATGGCTATTTGGAGATAAGCCCACCAATAGAAGTTACCTGAACAGGTAGAGCGAGTTGTCGGCGGCGCTGACGAGCAGCGCGGGGTGTCGCGCGAGCCACGGGCTCCAGCCGAGGCAGGTGACGGCGCCGCCCACGCAGCAGCGCCGCAGCTTGCTGAGCCCGCCGCCCGCGCTGTCCATGCGGTAGCTCACTATCACGCCCTGAACATATCAACACACTTTGGTCACCATTGTCGATCCTGGCTTACAGGAGTTACAGTGGTGGGAGTGTGTGGCGGGACTAGTCCCATAACAAAAAAAAATGAACACGCCCTGGGTGACTCACCGTTACTTACGAATCATTGTACAGATTCAAATCGTTTAATTTGTTTAGGCCTACGGGGGCACTTACAAATTGTCAATTTTAAATTTTTTGTTCTTATGTCTACAACCCGAACGGAACGCGACCTCGATTACAGCCGGATACACGGATACAGCCGCACAAAGTCAATGTCGAAATGTTTATTTTGTTTAGGCCTTAGGGGGCAGTTACATATTGACATTTTACCATATTTTTCTTATATCTACAATCGGATCGGAACGCGACCATGTCCATTGTATACAAACTGAAACGTATATATGCCCACGTCGAGTACTTATATAGCAGCAAATATATGGCAAAAACTATACATGTAACAGTTGTCTATCTATGAGATCAGCGCAATGTTATTTTCTTCGCTCTCTACATAGTTTTCGATTGCGTTAAAAATATGTCTTATTCAAAAATAAATGCTTCATAGTTTAGTTCATATGTAGTTTCCATGAATATATTATAGACAACTGCTAAAACGTGTCGTTTCCGAAATACCTAGCAACCCACAGGTCATATATTTTTACTTGATATTTATTTGATGTATTTCGTACCTTATCATTCGCCGCCCAGAACATTCTGCCGCTGGACTCACATGCTATCGACAACACCCTTCCACCCAGAATACTACTGCCCCCTACAAGAAAAAGTACATTTTCAAATTTGTTTTGTTTTTGTATCTGTTCATTGGCTTGGTCGACAGAATCATGCGCGAAGATAATCGCAAGACAAAGGAAATTCAGGGATGCCATTACAAGAAAATAAATTAGTGTTACCGTGTAGTGGCTATGTAAATTATTTATAGATTTATTACACTATGAGTTTAGCATATTTAAAAAAGTAAAAAAACGTCTCACCTCTAGGATAAATTCCTGTGGATATATTTAACACCTCTACCATACCTCTCGCGTTACCAGCCTGAACTGGTACTAAGGAAACTACATCTCAAATTGTTGTAATTTTTATAGAATCCAACATTTTTACATAGTCCTAGGTACTTATAATATGTGCTTAGAAGGTTTGGCGACTATCTTCGGCCCGCATCTGAGTTACCACAAATTTGTGTTCTTTTTTCAAAGGATACAATGACCATATTGTTATTAGCTGGTTGGAAGACACAGCAGAGTAACGGCGCGCCGAGCTGGTCCGGGACCGACCGCAGCCGCCGCTGCGCCGACACCTCCCACAGGCTCAGCGCGCCGTCTAGCCCGCATGTCACTAGCAACTCGTTCGACGCCGACCAGTCGCAACCTGTAAACAGGTTACATGACATACCGGTGATACAGGTCACTTGTCATACGCTGATTGGTTACGATGGCATCCCATAGCCAATCCTACTAATATTATAAATGTGAAAGTTTGTGAGTGTGGATGTATGTATGTATGTTTGTTACTCCTTCACGCAAAAACTACTGAACGGATTTGGATGAAATTTGGAACACAGATAGTTTATAACCGGGATTAACATATAGGATACTTTTTATCCCGATAATCCCGAATTTTTTTTTACGTTAAATACTACGCGGACGAAGTCCGTGGGCACAGCTAGTTAATAGTAAACTGATAGCAGCCAACAGCAAAGCGAAATTTACCTAGCATATTAAACTTTATTGCCATTATAAAAGACTGAGTTTTGCAAGAGTGGATAGAATGGGTGTAACATGTGTGGTGGCACAGCTGCTCGTTAAGCTGCAAGTGAAGTGTGAACCATTCATAATAGGTTACTACATTTTATCGAGAATAGGTGACATATATGGGCATGGGGGGTAACAGGCTACCTGACAAACCAGTATACGGTTCCTCGGTTCCTCAGTACCATAAATAGAATACCTTACCAGTCACAGGTCACACGGCCAATCATAATTTACATGACGTGGAACTAACAGGCTACATAACACACCAGTAACAGGTTTGGTGTGTCCCTCTAGCACGCAACTGACGCGCGGCGGCGTCGCAGTCACGTCGCAGATGGAAACGCTACCGTCGTGCGACGCGCAGCACAGCTTCGAACGATCGTTGTTTGCGAACTTCACTACGCTCACTTGGTCTGTGTGCTGTGAGAAATAGAATCGCAATAAAATACTTTGGTAATCGCCTCACTGATTGTTATCGAGTTTTATTTAAATAACCTACTTAACATTTTACAAGAGGAGGGCCTCTGCTTAAGGTCATAATTTTTAATTTCCGACCAACTCTGCAGAAAAGATATCCAGGTAAAAAAGGCACAAGTTTGTATGGAAAGTTTGTTCATGGTAAGTAACTAACAAGGTATATATGTTTGTTACCTGATCAAAAATATGATGTACACCAGAGAATGCATAGTTCTCAGATATGGTCATATCATTCTTCTTCTTAGAGGTTGTGCCTGGTGGGTTATCTTCTACCAGAATATTGGCCTATGGACAAATTATAACAAGAAATATCGGCAACACCAGTATTTTTTAACAGAGATAGTCTTAATGTCCGAGCCTTCACATGTAGTAGTGAAGCTCTGCTTTCCAATCCAGCAGCCACTAAAACTTTATTGTTACACCATCATCATGTCTGTATTCCTCGAATTGGTAGGCAGAAGTGCATACAAGCCTCAATGCAAACAATGACTATAATGCATATGAAGAATGTCACTTACAAACTTTACGTAGCAACCTACCTAACACATGCCTAACAAAAATTTGCGCTATCATCTGAATAGATTAGCTTCTTTATATGTCTTTTTCTTATTCAATAAGTGGCTCTTAAATTTGAGTGTTGTTTGAGTACTCAGAGGTCTGTGTGACAAATCCACGAGATATGTATTACTTATCACATGTATTAATGTTAATATTGTATGTATTTCTGTAAGTATTAAAAGTTCCGCTGTAACCTACCTTGCTGCTAGATCTGGCTCGGGATGATGAGGAACTGAT
Organism: Notodonta ziczac; assembly: GCA_918843915.1. Lineage (NCBI taxonomy): Eukaryota > Metazoa > Arthropoda > Insecta > Lepidoptera > Notodontidae > Notodonta > Notodonta ziczac. Next base: position 10,818,437 of record OU974044.1, on the reverse strand, counting down.
GGAGATGTTGTCCTGAACCCCATACCTCCGCTGCAGTAGTTGACTCCTTACGTTTATGTACTTCTTTATAGTTTCTATGTCCTATACCAAGACATATTCCACAGTAAAATAATATAGTATAATGATAACATCTTGCATCTCCTATATACATCTTTTTTTTTAAGATCATCACAAAAATATGTTATATATTAAAAATTCACAGTATTTTACCTTAAATTTCGAATTTTCTCTTAACAATTGACTCCGGCGACGTATGTACAAGGTTTCTGTTGAGAAACACCACAAAATATATTAACTACAGCTACTACTAAAAGTGTTGTGTAGTGTAGTAAGTGTAACTATCAAAAGTGTTGTTTCTAATCAATAAAAATATTCGGAACAAAGTTATGTCAGGTAACTAGATAATAAGTCGAAAACTTACTAAAGTTAGGATTATTCGGGGCTCGATATGCATTAAATCGGGCATCTAATGCGAAAATTTGTTGCTGGAAAGCCGCAGCCATTTCGATTGTTATAAATTTATTCACACAATTTCGAATCCAAATTTACACAGGACAGCTATTTTATATAGTCCCACTGAATTAAAAATTTAACACCATAATAAGTTTCAATAACAACCCACCAAGCCAACGAGAATTTGTTTGTTTGGTTTGGAGCTTTTTGTTTTGGATTTATGGATGATGACGTATATTTGACAGCAAACAGCCGTGTCAGTCAACTGTCATCGTACTACGCAATTGTGTTTATGAAGGTACCTATCAGTTGAACACATTTTTATAAAATTATACGTTTTAGTCATCATACATGCATCATACCCATTGTTTTACCTGTTATGTGTGCAAGTTATTCTCACAGGTTATTCTATCTTATGAAACGTAGAAATTGTAATCGCGTTAGGTATGGTATTATAAAGTGTCTTTACAAATGCTCACTTAGCTTACCTATAGTTTGGATTCTATTCAGTAATTTCAATAACTCAAGCACAGAGTACTTTGTATATGAACTCAATAGACATGTTCGAAAATAGTAAAATGCCATAGAGAACTTAATTATTTCTAGGAAACAACATGTAGCTTAATTTATTCAAAACTTGACCTAAGTCTTTACCCAGCGTTTATTAGAGTCGAGTGGCAATTTGTCAACACCCACACAGGCGCTGCGCGGGCGCTCATCGCGCGCCCTCCGCTCCACACGCGCCGTCCGTCGGTTGAGGCCAGCGATTTCCCAGAATCTTTATTTCCGATTCCGAAATACCCGGCGCGGTGATACCAGGAAATCTCGACGGCGTTATTCTGGGGCAATGCCGCGTTAAACCCGAAACACGTAGCTTTCTAGCGAGGTGGCTCTGCCGGCCAGCCGTTATAAATAATCAGAATGCGTAAAAAGAAGTCGGTGACCCTCAATTACGGTCATCGTTTGTTGTACCGAGAAACATCTCCCGGCTGTTACGAATGTATATTTCAGATGAGCGGAGAAGTATAGGGGTTACGAAATAAAAATGCAAAAATGTAGAATATTCAAATTTCATTAGGTATAATTAATTAATGACGTACAATACATCGTAACGTTTAAAATCCAATCATACAACAAACGTAGGTCTATATGACAACATTAAACATTCGATTAAACGGGTAAAACCGGCTTCATATTTACAAATTACTGCTACTAGACGGATTAGTGCATTAATATGGTTCCCAGGAGAGTAAGTATACTAATCACTTTATAGTTAATTCGCTGTGAATAAATTAATGACTTATTATTATGTAATAAACATAATTATCACTAATCCATCTTACAATATAGGTATATTAGTTAACTGACTATTGTTTGTTGTACCTAAATAGTTTAAAAAAACATTGCATTGACCTAATAGGAAATGCACGGGCGTGTAAAAAGGTTACTATAACATGTAAGACCATTTAAACCAATCAGTCAAAACTTAAATAAAATCTACGAAGGCAAGTATCACTAAGGCCCATTGCACACTGACGCATAGCGGCGGTCACAAGTGTTTTAGATTAAAAACACTACACAATTTAATATATTTTCGAACTTATGCCGATGTACCTCAGTGAGCAGTGACATTTGCATTAATTTACATCATAATGAAAAAAGTTACGTAAAGATACGCTAGCATTGTATATACAATTAAAATATTTATACTTAATCTTATATAGTTATATACATAATCCCGTTAACAAATTAATCTTAATATCAACATAGTTTTAATATATTTAACCCACAAGCTACACAGTTACTTAGAATTCGTTTGAAATTAACTTAACAACTACTCAGATTTCGTTTTGCTTTTGCACATGCGAAGTAGGCAGACTTAATAATGTTCATAAAAAGCTCAGTAAAGCTAAATAGATCTTTATGAATGAAAAATAGACCAAAAAAAAACTTAACCAAGGGCCGAATTGATAAATTAATCTCAAGTCTGAAGGCGTTTTTGAGTACGTCTTTGACATGTCATTTTTTAATGGAAAGACATAAGAATGACATTTGATTTCCAAGGTCGCTTTTAGGCTTGCAATCGATTTATTAAAACGGGCCCAAAAGTAGGTTAGCAAAACTATTTATGTTGGATCAACATCTAAAATCAAATTTATTTAACCTGTATCAATCGGTCTTACCGCTGTTATAATCGTTGTATATAGATATAAACGACAGTTAGGTACTATTGCAGTCGATTTGACCTTTCAGTTGGACGCCGCGGCGCGATTCACCCTTGCCAAGTGCCTTCAGCGGTCAGCCCATTAGCTCGCATGTGCAGCGTTCTACTAGACATCATTATTCATTACTATTGGCGGATTAAAACTTAACTATTTAAACATAACATAAAACAATGGCATTATATAAAGCACCAGTACATGGACAGCTGCGATTTTGTTACACATAATTAATCTCTAACGTAACCGTGCAATTCTGCCAAAACAACGGAACATATCGAATGCATCGCGAACAGTACCAAATACCGAATTATTCGATTTTAATATACGGTTTTAATTCATATAGCAAACTAAACTAAGATTGACAGAACTAAACTTTTACCAACAAATTTCAATCTGTCAAACTCCGTTTTTCTTATAACTACAATGTAAAACCGGCCTTATGTTTTCAGAAGCGAACGTATTTTAATTGGGTAGGCCAAAGAAATTGCGCCATTATTATTATACGCTATTCATGTTGCGTTTTCAATTTGTATCGACCCGTGTTCTCTGAAGGAGGGGAAATCAGTTTCCGGCTTTAAAACTTACGTAACTAGTGTTAAAACTATAGGAAAACATAGCACACAACTGTAGCTTTTGAGGTCTGACGTGTGACAGGCAAGACCCGGCGTATAAGTTATCGCACCAAAACAAAACCTGTGTTCTGGTGAGCTATCATTGAACTAACGTGGTTATAAAAATGACGTTATATTTGACAGTTTCGCAAGGACATTAGCGACGTGGTGACCGGAGAAGCAACACCGCTAGTGTTGTTAAATTAGGCCAATATTTCAACAATACTAGAGTGGAACGTGTTGCAAACTTATGTTTCTTTTTTTGAACTTTCGATCATAGGCGATAAAGTTATTGAGACCTATCCTATCCAAACTAATTGCGAAAGCGAATAGACAAACACCATCATTAAATTCGTGTTATGGGTACTTATGGACGTTAACGTTATTTATACATATTTATAGTTGCTTTTATTAACGTATTCAATACAGATAATATTTTTTACAGTAAAAAATCTTTGTACGTAGCAATGTTGTTTTAGAGAACGATTCGACGAAACATCAATATTTTCATATTCCGGCTAGTCGAGCGGAACATTAATTTCAACGGAACTTGTTACCGCTTAAAATACATCTCCAGCGTAAAGTGATCCTTATTTAGTTTTAGCTACGGTTGCAGATATAATGCGCGTGGTGTAAGCATACGCGTATTGATTATTCGAGGCATGCCTGTGTGTATATAACAAGGGATTAACGTATGAAGGCATTTATGGGTCGCCCATGTTAAGTATAAGGTTGCCAATTATCAACACACAATGCCACACTTCTAATTCTTTTAAGTATTTGGTTAATATATTGTAGTAAATATAGCTCTATTTCCAGGAAAACAAACACATTCAATCCCGAGACTCACATGCTATGGCGGTAATTTTTAAGTAAATAAGTATTTGGGTATAATATAATTTATATTATATTACTTATATCAAAAAGCGTATAAGTAAGAATGCCTTTAATTTCTTACTATTAAAAAAACATATTTTCATTACATTGTTTACATAATTTAATAGATCGATCGATTGATGCTTTCTCAATATTTAATAGAGTAGTAATAGTTTTGAATTTAATTAATATTAAATCTAGATTGTAAGCTTACTTTCAAAAAATATCATAGTATAAAATAAATGAATTGAATTGATACCGACTTTCTATGTCGTGGTTAAAATCACTAGCACAAAATTTCGAAAAAAATCTCGATACGAATTTTAGACCCTAATTCTGCTGATGCTAGAACGACTAAAAGTGTTAATTTATAATTTGTTGTTGTTAATTTTTAATAGATTAGATAAGTACCAACATAAATATTGCAACAAGCCTTTTTAAATGTCATTCATCGACAAAAATACAACTAACATCTGAATTCGGATGACTCACTAAATTTAAAATTGCAGGTACACCCATTCGTCATAAAACCACACACTTTACAATTTTAAATTTAGTAAAACAGACTCGCCTTTAGTCTACAAACTTAATTTAGTCATGTACCCACAGAAATGACGACATTGTAAATCCGACAAAAATCAGGTAAGCTGCCTGCCTAATCTTCTAGCTATACAACAATATAATCTGTGTCGTCGTAAAGCACCAACAGCTATTTCATAGGAATATAACTGTGAGTGGCACGCGCCCGCCGCGCGGCATACAAATGCCGCCGAAAAGAGCCGCGCCGACCGCCATTTTACCTAATACACGAATAATCAACCCTGTCACGTTCATCTCCTGCGCGCGCGAAAACCGCTAAAGCACTATATGTATATTCTGAATAATTTATTTTTCACTAAAATTTTAAGCCGGCCGTATATGTATGGCCGTTGTACTTTAAAAAACATTTATAAAGTATTTCTGGCATATCAATGTTACGTTTGATTTTTAAAATAAGTTGATTTAATAATTACTGAAATAAGTTTTATGTACCCATAAACATTTATAAATATGTAGAACTTACTTTTTACTTACATATACTTTACTCTACACGCATTAGAGCTGTGCGTCATATATATAAAGGCAACCAATCTGTCGTTATTAGATTCTAAGAAATATTCAGCCAACGAGAAACAATATAATTTATTTTAATAGGTACCTATAGAATGGCTTTAAGCTGTGTCCTATAACATTTTAACGATTAATTGTCAAGATAATTCCATGTACTACTGTGTGACGCATAAGACGACAGGCCCCGTGGACCGGTGTACATTAACACAATGAAATACGTAATATCATTCATGGCCAATATGTTCGACGCCGTACGTAAAATACCGCTGTCCCGTATTAGCATATTTACGAACTATTTCTTTACTACCAGTCTCGTTGACCTTGTTGCATTGAAACCACCCAGCCTGCAGTGAGCATACCTACACTCTTTGTAGGAATCGAAACTACTCTGAACCTGTTCTCTATAACGTTTAGCACCGGTGGTTTAGCATTAGGCACGGCCATCACATGATCTTAACAACCTAAATTCGCTGCTATTACTCTTATAGATGTTATATTTAGAACTATATTTTCAACGTCCGAATAATGATATTATATTTTTACAGCACATACCTATCTCGCTTCCTCCATTCAGATCTATGTTACATTGTTAAATTCATTATAAGTCCATTAATTTTAAAAAGCTACTATAATCATCCGCGTTATTTTCTAAGCGACTAAATCGAGAAACGGATCATCAATCTCGGCGCTTATTCTACTTTTTCTCAATTCTGGAAATGCTAATCAGTGTAGCCAGTTGATAGTTTGCGGGGAACACTGCCAGTGGCCGAGCGAGCACCTTCCCAGAAACGAAAGCGAGATAGCCTCTAGTGAGAAATACGATTATCGTAATAACCTCCCGGAACGAGACAGCCCTTTTCCAATCTGTTTGTAAATAGAACCGAACGATTAAAAAGGTTAAGGAATTACTATGATATTTTAATTATATTCGGATATAATGTGAAATCTATATTTTTAAAATATTTATGGTGGATTTTTTTTTACGTATTACGTCAAAGGATTGTTTTGAAAATTACGTAAATTTACGTAAACGCTCACATCAATATCTAATGTTATTTATAGGAAAACCGTCAGCAAGTCGCCAGGCATTACGGGGACATGATTTGTAAATAAATTTCTTTAGTCGACATGGTTTTTTTTTTTTTTAAACCTTCGATCTAGATTTTGAAAAACCCTTGCAGCATATTTTCGCTCATTTAGTCATTACTTTACCTCATACTAAACGTAGGTAGGTTGAATCGGCATTACGCACATTTATAAAAAAAAACCTGAACACACGATAGTAAGGTACCTATTGCACAAGGAAAATGTATCCGAAACTGATCGTCGATTGCAACAGCAAACCCGTGATGTATCCGATTCACCTGTAACATAATGTTTGCATACTCGGAATTGAGGAAAATTTCAATAATACAAAATGTTTAAACAACAATTGAAATACAAATTTAGAATTATGTTCAACACACGGTAGTTTAAAAATTTGAACACACAAAAACATCTCATGGAGCGAGTAATTAGTTCACTCGAAGTATTCAACAAAGGTCAAGATGAATCGGACAAACATAACCAATTCAGAATCATACATAAGCATTTCCGAGAAGGTATGAAGATTAAAATACAAAACAAAAAACATAATATGAAATGACCATAAATATACCTATTATGTGGGCAACAATCGATAACAGGTTTTCGGAGAAGTCAGTTAAGGCGAGGAGTTCCCGGATGAGATCCGATACGGATTTCTGTTTATTTGAAAACATAATATTGGTTTACCTCCTCCAATCGCCCAATAAATGTTTATGTCGGCGGAGTTCTTCCTATTGCTGTTTTGTTATCAGACATATATTTATTCAATTGATTCATCTTTACCAAAATACGATTCACAACGTAACCAATTTCTTTATTTGCCAAACTAAGAATTCTTAGAATGTTAATGTTATAAATCATTATATTTTATCAATCACTTCTCACATAATCTCGCATCAATCAACACGTAAGCGAGAATGACGGTTCTCGCTCTGGCGCCTAACATAGTACGACCGCGCCTTATTGCCGTTTTACTTAGAACTTACAGTCGAGTGGTACCGAGAAAATTATCGCTGGTTATTAGCGCTACGTCTTAATTGGCTCTGGGGAAAAGTTTATCACATGTTTGTGTATGCAAATGATTGCGTATCTCATCTTTAATTGATTTCAAGAACCGCAAATTAGCGACATAATACTCAATACTTACGAGTTGTTTGATGTGATCGATCATTGGGACTTCAAGGTACCTGTTGGTTTAGGGAGCGTTGAGCCTTCTTCATTACAAAGCCGCTGTCTCATGCATGTTAGGGGACAGCTTATCTCGCAAGTAGTGAGATTAAAAACTATTTACGACTTTATTTTATACCACATAAGCCAATAAACCTTTTCGATTCCAAGAACAAACCCTGTTAAAATCGTGAGCTTCTTTCCTTTTGAATTCAATGGTACCTTTAGATTTACAAATACGGTTTTAACTAGAAACTTGGTTCCTTTTAGGGGTAAAATACATATAACATGAACCAACATTGTGTTTCTATTGTACCATAACAAGGTAAATTGAATAACGTCCAAATATAGTTAAAGCCATGAATTTACGCAATTATAGTTTATTTACGTTACGTTCTCATACTTTTTATACCAGTCTCTTTGATCCTGGTAATTGGGTACACTGAACAACCTTTTTAGGAATATGTATTTCCATGAACAAATCAGTTCGTTATAATAAAACTACACCCCTACTTACCACGTACTTTAAAATAAACTTCAAAGTTAACGATGTAGTATTTTCGTAAAACCTGTTCCTGAATACGATTGACAATTTATTTTAAACAAGCAAATTTTGAAATAGCACTAACACAATTTGGAGTAACCCAGTAAAAATAGCTTACAATAACCCCTCCAAATTAAAAAGTGTACCTGCTAAACCTTTTACAAATTGTATGTTAAAATTTGTATTATTCCCAGTCATCGTCGCTGGAAGATCGCTGCGGGGAGGAGAGGTCCGGCTCCGGTATGACGCTGGCCAGGGTGTGGAGCACGGAGCCGCCGGAGCGCTCGGCGCCGGAGATGCCGCGCCGCCGCATGGACAGCTTCGCGTGGAGGTCCGCCATTAGGTCGCCGCCGCTAGGACTTTTGGTGTTCTAAGAAGAGAAAAGGAATATATGGTAAATATTGACCCTCCCTTGACATTTTGAAGACAATTTGTTCTTTCATTGGTAATTGGGTACACTGAACAATCATATTATGACATCACTATTGGCCAGTCAAACGACCGAGGGTTTGCCAGTTGTGAAGGAAAGAAGACATCAAGGAAGAAAACAATGGTCGAGTGTCCGTCTACGATTTCCTATGGTATTTATCACAAGTGATTTTATTAGTTCATGCCAGATGACATAGAGGCTTCTTATCTATGGTGTGTGACACCACTCAGTGACACCGAAATTCCGAGTCACTGGTTCCAGACCGACCCATCGTGTAAACCAGGCTTTAACCTAACTATAACCCATCCAAGGAGTTAAGCCACCTGAGATACATTGCGCATCTATCTAGTAACTCAATGCAATACTGGCAATGTTTGGAGTATACCATACTATTATTTAGTGCGATATGTAATAATTGATCAATTTTATGGGCTATTTATTGTCCTTATACACTAGCTCATTTTGTGTGTGAATGCGGCCCAATAGCCGGTGATATCGGCCGGATTGTCGGACAATTTGGCTAAACGTCGAATGATCCACGCGCCGCGCCGTGGCCTGTGGGCGACAGTGCCAATAACCTCTTACATGATACCACCATACATGCTTATATTATGTCTTTATTAGAATCATTTTCAAATAGATTGGTGGTTATTGTCTTGATACACAAAAAATAATGATATACTTAATGTAAACTGTGTAACAGAATTACAATGAAATGCTACCAAAAATTATGATAGTTAACATCACACATCACACGTGACTTATTTTTTATACATTAAAAATATCTATTCAAAACCAATTTAGCATAAAATTATGAATATATAACTGTCTACCTGTCCCTATAAATGTATTCCAGTGACTGCTGTTTGCAACAAAAGCTTAATTGACAATTTGGCAATTAAGAAAAAAAAAAGGGAGTTTCGTCGAACTGACAATTCGCTAGAATGTTGCATACAAGTCGCGAGTTGATTGTGTGGGGTCAGCAATCGAAAACTGGTATCAAATCTTACACATCAGCGGGGTGAAAGCAGTAATTTAGTTAAGTAGTTATATGATTGATTTTCCTATTAGCACAAAAAAGATTTTTTTAAACATTTAGCTAATGTAATTAAAATAAACTATCCGGCTATCAAGGAAAACTACGAGGGCGGGATGATAAGTAACTAGCCTTTGCTATTTAAAAAGTTAAAATTAAAAAAATATGTATGTGTTTTTTAAATTCGTATCTCTGGCCACCTGTGTTCTAAATTTGAATTTGGTGGCGTGTAAATTTCATTGATTTTTTGTCATTTGAAAATATATTTCTTCAACTGTTTTCAAAATGGATCGAATTGTACAAAGAGCGGTGAGAAAGTTTCTTCATATGAAAGGCATGAAGGGGAAATATATCTATGACGAGTTAAATAATGTTTTGGGTGAATGTGCTCCTTCTTATGCCAAAGTAAAAAACTGGGTGGCTGAGTTTAAACGCGGTCGTACATGTGTCCAAGAGGAAGCCCGCCCCGGACGTCCAAAAAGCGTCACGACTCCGGAAATGGTCGTGAAAGTACATGATATGGTTTTAGCAGATCGACGATTGAAGTTATCTGAAATAGCTGACGCTACAGGTATCTCAAAAGAACGGGTACATTATATCCTAAGTGAGGAATTAAATATGAAAAAGTTATCGGCCCGTTGGGTGCCGCGATTGCTTACGCACGATCAAAAAACCTATGGCAAAAATTAACGAATTGAAGTATGATTTGCTGTCCCACCCACCTTATTCGCCTGATCTAGCGCCATCAGGCTTCCACTTATTCCCTAAGCCCAAAACTTTTTTGGGCGGACAGAAATTTGCCACAAATGATGAAGTCATAGCCGCTGTAGAGGAGTATTTTGCAGGCCTCGAAAGAAATCATTTTATGGAAGGCATTACTGCTTTAGAACGAAGATGGAATAAGTGCGTAGAGGTTCACGGAGACTATGTCGAAAAATAAAATTAATTTTATCACGGAAAGTTAAGTGTTTTCTTATTAGGCTAGTTACTTATCATCCCGCCCTCGTAACTATGCCAAAGACTGTTTAATGACTAGGCCTGTGTTTAGTGTGCCTATATTAAAAAAGTCCATTTTATATCAGGTTTCTTATAGTAGAAATGGTGACACGAAAATTACGCACGTCGCGTAAACGAATGTCCTAGCAAATGGTTTTAACAAGATAGTCAACCAAGCATGGCCCGAGTCTGGTAACTTCGTACAGTTCCATTCCATCGGGAAACAATTATTTAATTAAAAATCATAATACCAAAAATCCGCGGTCTACATAATATTAGAATATGCATGAGATATTTTTACTTTTAGGATATTTTTTAATTAGCTTAACAAAAAGCCGTGTTTCTGTAAGGACACAAATTCATGCTGATCAAGCGCGAATTTGTTGACGGAAACATAAAAAATAACACCTATGAACACACACTCCGTGGGAGGCCTTTGTCTAGCACACTAGGTACCTAAAATTTGATTGGCATTAATCGATTTGTCATTTGCTTTATGGTAGTATAGCTATCAAACCTATGAAGTGACAAAACATATCAATTGTAATCAATTATGTGCCATTAAAATTAGCAGACATGAGGCTCAGATTGTTCATGCGAGTTTGTAGCCCGCTGTCTCCCTACAACTGTAATAGCGGATTAGAAAGAGATACATTTAAGGTGCCTCTTTTTAACCAGTTCAAAGCATTGTGCAGTGGTGAGAGGTCCCTCGTTTGATAAAAAATCAATTACCATCGTACGAGGCAATCCACGTCACTCCGCTCGTGAATTGATTGAATTACGAAGAAATATGGTATCTATTAAATAAACAACTACTGACCAGAGGTCACTGGAATATAATTATCAGTAAATAACAAGAATAAAATAAATTGATTGACTTTTAATTGTAAAAAAGATAATATTATAATTATAACATTATCATAATGGGTATTTACGCTACGCGTTAGTCTACATCCGCAATACAATTAATTTATTTATTTAATTTTCTTTTTCCAGTTCCCGATAAGTGCATCAGAACTAAAAGATAAATATATTAATTTACCTAGTAATATTTTATATTTAACTTTAGACTTACTATTTAAAAACGCAATTATGTTTTATGTAAACTCCTAAAGCTGGAGTATTGCATAAGAAATATGTTTCCAGCACGCCAACGCAAGTGGTCCATCTGCCCCATTACACCCGCCGGGGCCCGGATAGTGACAGATATATTATGACCTTATCTCACTCATTACCTTAACTGAGACGGGTTCTCGGAATCTCTCTCCTTTCTTGTATCATTGTCAACCTTGCGTGGATACTTTACGAGGAAAAAATTCATGAGTCTGGTGAGACGTTCCCAATGCATTCAGCGATGGTGCTGGCAACACAGTTATACGGGATAGAGGGATTGTATCCTGTTTCTGGTAACATTGTAATGCCGGTGTTAATAGTTATTATTGACACATTTAAGATTCGGAATAATGGACTATGTAATTTCCTTAATGTCAAGGGTATCGCAAAAACGTTGCATAAATATCGTGTCAAAAAACATTGATTTATTGATTTCTGAGAATACCAAAATATAATTAATGTAACGCCGGGAAAAAAACAGGACTACTGGGTATTAAGAACAAGTTATCTTCAGTTAATGATCTAAGGTGCTCAGCATTTGCATATGCTACGAGCCGACAAAGATGACTTATTTCTTAAGAATAAAGTGATATGGGATGGTATTTGGGATCTAAAAATCCCTCTAAGAGATAAATTTATACTTTGAATATTTCATTTTTGTACGAGTTGAGAATCCAGAAGGTTGTAACATAATAGAATTACAGTATTGATGTACTATTAACAAGTAAATTTAATATAATGGACAAGAACGCGAAAGATAAAACGTAATTCCCGAAAGCAGTTCGAAATTCCAGAGCAAACGTGACCGCTTGTATAGATTCAGTACAGAAGCGTACCACATCGAATCGGTGAATTGTTCCGCACAATGGACACGTCCTGCCTCCCAATGGCGAGCCCGACCAAGCAGCGCTTCTGTATTGTCATGTAGATGTCGCAGCCAACTAGCTTAATTCGCCGTTCAATTAACAGCCTAATTTTACTAAACAGCACCGTTCAACGAGTGGCCTGAATGATATTCAGCCATTTTATCAAACAGCTAGACAAATGACTTGGATCGATGACGTTTAATTACTTGCCTAGCCTGTTCATTTTAATTTAGTTCCACTTACTGCCACCTAGCGCCGAAACTCACCAAACTGTCAATATGGCGTCGGCAAAAAACAACTCTGATGGAATGATTGTATTAGTTACTTAGGTATTTTACGAAATTGTTTAGATCCAACGAACCTACTTGGCGGGTGGGATTTCTGTGGGTCATAAAAAAATAACCTTAACCTAAACCCATCCGGGTCGCTCTGCTTGGGTAGTATTTTGAAAAAGTTTTGTAGTAATACTTAAATGTCAACCAGTTGCCTAAGCATTAGCCAGCCAGTTTATTAAATGTTGTAACAGACGATACGGCTGAATATCATTTAGGCCGCTAGTTGAAACGCGCTGTTTAGTAAAGTGCCTAGGCTGTTAATTGAACGGCGAATTAAGCTAGTTGGCTGCGACATAGACACACTAGCCGCTGTCGGTCAAAAAATATTTAACAAATTAGTCACACTGCTGCTGGCTAAGGATACGGTAGTACGGCTGCCTGACAAACCAAGCTTTGTATTATTCAAGAATATTTAAACCAACAAGATATACATTTATAAATTTGATGCTTGTTTTCATCGTATATTAGAACTGTAAGTACCATGACTGACTCAAGTCCGGATGATAGGATTGGGTTGTGAATTTGGAACCAGTTAGTTAGCCTTATGTGTAAACAAATTACACGATGCGGTCTGACTTAATGGAATTCTTATTAAATTTGTAAAATAAACACTTTTCATACTCGTTATTGCGATTGAAGGAGCCTTTAACATACAATGTAGGAATTATGCGCCGGCCGTGGTTGTCCAGAGCGTGGCAAATCAAACATCTGAATTGTGAATGGCGTATAATTGTCCCGGTCGCCGGAGAATGCGGTCCGCACAACCAGAGTTACTGCTATGGGTTCCTATAAAACTTTTGTATAAATTATGCAATTTGTGGCTCCAGTGTATACTTAAACCCAATTGAATTAAGTTAGCGTTATATCTATAGTAAAAACTCAGTCATACAAGAAAACGAAGTTTAGTAAAAAAAACAGTCATTGTGGATTTTTTGGAACACTCAGAAAATATGTATTGTTTTTTTCAATCAAAATTGCACCATACACGTGATGCAAACCTTTATGTTATCTTGGAAATACATGTTTTTTTCACTTCTCTTAGACCCGAATATGCCAAAACAATGATTTTCACACGCTGTGATCTAGTTTTGTTTTGATAACGACGACAAATTCAGGTAACGAGACATACCTATGCAATTAATGAAACCTAAGACATAATAATAATAATATAATAATAAGCTTTTATTGATTTCTTAAAATTTTGACTTTAAATGCAATGAATATAGGTTAATATAGATAATATAAGGTTTGGTTAATATAGGTTATTCGTTATTTACATATTTTACTGTGAGTGTAAGGACCGCCTAAGGCGGTAAAAGCCTCTTCCAACGATTTCCATTCGTCTCTATTTCGAGCCGTTCTACTCCAGACTTTTCCTGCAACTTTGGCTATGTCATCATCCCATCGCTTTGGAGGTCTTCCTCGGTTCCTTTTCTTGGATATTGGGTACCAGTTAGTAATACCTAAGACATAGACCACATAAATCTGACATTAGGTTAGAGAGAGTTGTATGTTGGCAGCTTCCTTTATCAAAGGTTGGCAGAGTCTAGCCGAGTAAGGAAGTGCTGTAGACGCGTCTCTTGCATAGGTGTTCCCTCTCGCCAGGCATTCAGATTTATTTACCGAAGTACTCGCTCGGACCCGATCAACAGGATGTAAGCCGAAAACCCGATTTAAAAATGATCAGGCGACTTAAATATCGGGCACGCGCTACTTTATAGAGAAAAATCTTTAAATAACTCAAAATATTGAACATGTGCCATTGCAATAGGCGCCAGTTGGCAAATGCTGACGGTGATAGCATTAATCAAGACAGACACACGAGAAACTATTGGGTTTTAGCGCCGCTGGGCCCATATCCAGCGGTATTATACCCATACTAGACTCATGTGACCAATGAGGACCGCTTAGTGCAGTGATTCGAGCGTAGGTCGCTCGGCTCTCTGTACACGGTTGTTGCGGGTTCGATGCCCGCCGGGGCAAATTTCGGAAATGGCCTTTTCGTAATTTGCCCAGGTCTGGGTGTCACTGGGATCTCCCCAAGTCCATTGTACGGTACCCATAGTACAAGTCTTGCTTAGTTTGGGACCATACAGTTGGTTTGTCAGTCTGGCGATATTTATTATTTATTTATGTCTCTCCTCAATGTGAGGTACTAGAGCTCACCATACTGACCCCGCCTGCCAGCCACTTCACATGCCATTAACTCGGTTCTTTCAGACGTAAGTCAGAGAAAGAAGAGTCGGAAGTGCGTCGGCTCAGTACCTATAAAATTTACTGTTTAATATATTTTTATCTTCATTGTCATAACACTGTCTGGTGTCAGTAAAAGTTCAATAGGATTTGATAACTTATTGTATAAATAGCCCGCTTGGACAGCCACCGATTCAGTTTCGGTACATCATCGCGTTGAGACCAATTGGAACTCTAGTTATCGTAATAACAAATCGAAAAAAGTGCATTTTATCATCAGTTATGGTAAACATATTATGTACAGTTAAATCCAAAGTGCGGCTCCGGAGGCTGCTGCAGCTAGAACTATGGATTTGGTGTATCGCAATCAAATGTTTGATCAGTTTACCCTGCGTATATTCGTCGTGTCAAGGAGTAGATATATCACTCACGATGTACCCTGAGGGTTTAATCTATCTTCCCTATGGTCAGCCTTTGGAGATATTCTGCGTCAACGAGCAAGGCACGGCCGACGACCTGGTGTTCCAGTCATTAGGGAAAACTTTACCTTCAGAACAGGTCAACAGCACTACGAGGAGGTTATATATTGACGAATTAGAAAAAAATGTGTACACTTACTATTGCAGGAACAATGCTACTGCGAAATTGTGTTATAACCGCGTACTTGTGGCCTCCTCCCCATCAAATGTTACAGATTTTGGCTGTATTTCAAAAAATCTAGAGAAACTGACCTGTACTTGGACCTCGCCAGAGATTTATGCTAACACAAATTACTCATTGTCATTCTCAATTATGGGTAATTTTCGAGAACCTTGCATTGCTAAGAAAATTGGTAATAAAAGGTCATGTGTATGGACTACTACCGGTAAACCCAGATACAAGCAGATGGAAGAGCATTACTATTTTCAATTAGATTCTTGCAACTATTTTGGATGTAATCAACAAGATTTCACAATAGATCATTTTTCCATCGTGAAGCCAGATGCACCACGTAATTTAAAAGTGGTAAGAAATGACACTTATGGAGTGTTATTGCATTGGGATATACCCAACAACTTGGTTGACTTCTTATGGTGTGGTGTTGTGCACAAAATTGAGTATCAGATAGCTAAAATAGACAACACAGCTCACTTCCGCTCTGTTGATGCATCTAGTCTATCAGGCCACAATAAAACATATAAATTTTTGCTCTCAAATTTACCATATGCTCACATGCAATATGAAGTAAGAATATACATTAAGTCAGCACTAGCTACCGAGGAGAAACTCTGGTCTGACTTTACATATCTTGTGTTCTCCACACTTAGTGAGAAACCTCAGAGACCTCCAGACACCATAGCCGGAGCATTCCACCAAGTTCTGTATGATGACAAAAGGGAGATTTATGTTTACTGGAAACAACTTGAAGAGTATGAAGAGGCTGGTGCAGACTTCACATACAAGGTGGTCGCCACACAGGGCTCCAAGAATCCACAGATCTTTCATCCCGATAAGAAGAAGAGTTTGAGTTACATCATCCTCAACGATTCTTCACTAGAAGCTATGAATATTTCCATCTGGTCTACAAATGCCAATGGATCTTCAGTTAACAGCAGTCACCTGTATATCCCAGCAAAACAAGATACTGAAGAGCTGAAAGTAGAGTCATTGACTAAACGTGCTCATGAAAATGGCACATACGAATTGTCATGGGTCGGTATCAAGAACATTGACAACTACACACTGTTTTGGTGTAACCACGACATTTATGGGATATGTGTTGGCCGAATTGACTTCATGGTATTGGATCCTAATAAGAACAGCCATGTCATCCATCTACCGACAGATAATAGTAATAAGTATCAATTTGCGATATCCGCCAATAACGGAACAAAAACAAGTGGAATGATTTGGACATCTTGTGATATTTCTAAAGGTCTCATAACAACTTATATTCTAACAAACACAGATATTGAGTCTCGAGGAAATTCATACGATAACGTAGAATTTACAACGTCTTGCATGATACCTAAATAAGATCAAAGAACATATTTTATTTAAAGGTAACCCTAAATAAAATAAGGGCCTTTGGAAAAGAGTGGGATCATTGCTGGGTTGAATTCAAATTATTATTGATATTTTACAAAGTTTTGATGGAATCAAATACACCACCTGTGGGGGCGCGAGTCGAGCAGTTATAGTAGACTATCCTACCAAATTATTTTAGGGTTCGGTTACCGGTTCTCACTCATCCTACGAATAGTAGTTATAATAGCTACTGTACGCAGATCTTATAGATTGCGAGTGTGGGGGCAATACCCCCGTCGAGCCAGCCATTATATTAGCTGTAGTCAATTAGAATATAATTATTTGTGTAATTCTTGGTAATATCAAAAGGCAACACACTGGAGCTATTATAATATTTATATTAATATCTACTATCCTTTGTAATTATTGAATATAAGCAACTGGCGATTTAAAAAAAAATGACATGTAAAAAGACAAGACCGCTGAGTTTCTTGCCGGATCTTCTCAGTCGAGGTCCCGTTCCGATCCGGTTGTAGATATAAGACAAAAATTAGTAAAATTGACAATTTGTTAGTGCCCCCGTAGGCCTAAACAAAATAAACGCTTTGAATTTGAATATATATAATAACTCTTTATTGCACACTAAAGTTCGGAATAAATCAAATAACATCAAAAACAATGGTGTACATTGGCTTCGCTCTACCGCCGTAAAATATAAAATCTACTCGCCCCTTTCATTATGACTTCCAGTACCTATTAGTTAGCTATAAGAATAATCCCAGTATTTTTGGTGTTTATTACAAAACAGTCCAGCTTTTCCAGTATCGTGATGACGTCATAGCGAAATAGTTCATTCACAATCCAGTGTGTTTACATTCACGATTGCGTATTTTGTGTTCAATTCAATTATAACACGATCGCCGGAATCCCGAGAACCGTCGCGATTTCAAGGTCTCGTAGCGAATTGTTTGTTACTTATCGATCTTTGTTCTACGAATGTAATTGTTTAAAGTCCATGCTTAATTTTGTTAAAGCTCGCGTACGACCATGAAAGCGAAGGTCATCCTGAAATGTTTAGCTTAAGTTACAGAGCAGAGGACCCAAACCCTTTGGTCCCATAGACCATGTGCCGATTTTTTCCTGTGTATGGTGGACACTGAACTCCATTTAGGTAAGTTTTGGCGGACAGACGGGCAAAGCGTGCCATTTTGGATCACGAGATTGGATCAACGCACGTCCTCGTAAAAGAAATTACGAACATCCTCACATTTAAGAACAGTGCTGAAGTTACTTGCGTGTCCGAGAAAAGCGTGTGCTTTTAAAGTTATACGTTAATTGTATGTGTGCATTTATATTTGAGAAGTTTATGATACATATTCGATTGAAATCTAAATAAACGCGATATTTTCCGTATTTTGTGTCTGTTTATTTTCCGTTTCCTCATTTTAATTATTATTGGTAACGAATTTCCGGTTATGCGATCTCGCAAAAACATTATTATTTGAGTTTCAGCGTGGGATTGAGGTAATTGCTTTTAATGAATCGATAGCTTATGGCCAATTACATAAATTGAGGTAACCCAACCATAAATACATCATCACGCCAGTTTACCTCGAAGGGTACGCAGACCTGTGCACCGCAGTGCACCTAAATTTCACTGATGGTATTTTGGTTACTATGTGGCAGGGGGCGAGCCTATTGCCATTATATTGGGCACAATCGCTACTCAACGCAAGGGAGATTTCAGCGATAGTAGTTACTTACTTTACGCACGAACCAAACCATTATTTATACTCGCACGCTGTAGGTCATAAGTTTCCGAAACACATACGCTTAATAAGTGGTATCAGATTTACGATCAACCAATCACAATCGATTATTATTTTTGATAGATTAATAATAACAATGTGTTGCCCCCAATCCCGAAAAATTACAATAGCGTTGCCTCCGAGCTCGCCCCGCCACTGTTATCGGAATTATTTTCATGCAAGTGATTCCTATCGCAGCGTCCAAAGGGTGGTTGATCCGTTCCTGTACCTATCATAAAGAAATCAAACGTCACAAGGAACGTTTAAAAACTTCATCATGTCTCAAAGTCAAGGTCCTAAAACAAAATAGTGCGCCATTGACGTCATTGAAGAAACATGAGGAAAAGAGCAGATAGTAAACAATGCTAGCACCACGTGTAGGGAGACACACAATGCCTTGCTGATACCATTATCGCAGCAGTATCACGCTATCGCCGGATTCCTAGAAGGGTATAAGCAGTAGCGCAATTATCACCGCTTCTATGAACCGTCCGCTCGGCCGCCCTGTAATTATTGTGGGCCTATTGAACGTCATGTTTTAATAAAAATGTTAAAAAAATTATAAATGTGAATCATGTAGAAATGATGGAACAGAACCATACAATTTTAGTATAATTAATGTGCTTCAATCATGAGTAATGGGAGGGGATACGCGCCTGTACAACAAGCTTAAATTAGTTATAGTAACCTATACAATCGATAAAAATGATGGTAAAAACTATATATATAACTAGCTGAGCCCGCGACTTCGTCCGCGTGGAATTTAACTTAACAAAAAAGCCCGCTCCCGCGTTCTGAGCTGCGCGACAAGACCCATTTTTTAAAATTTTGTTTTTCTAAAATAAAGGAAGCCTAAGTTACTTCTTATAACTTCAGCTATCTGCCAGTGAAAGTCCCGTCAAAATCGGTCCAGCCGTTTCGGAGATTACCCGGAATAAACACACAGACAGACAGACAAAAAAAAAATTTAATCGCGTTTTTGCTATAGGTGTCGTATGTACTTTCATATGCACTTGGTGAAAAGGTGTTATTTTGATATTACAAACAGACACTCCAATTTTATTTATTTGTATAGACTATATTGGCGAATACAGGGAGAGCTGTGTCTCCAAAACTTAGATTTTTTAGTTTAAATAATGTTCTCCGATTCGGAGTCCTATTGTTAGGTATTAAGTATTTTATATCATTCGAGTTTCATCGAATGTTGGTCTATATTGAAATTGTCAATACACCAATCCTCGTCACCAAGTCTCATTCTAGGATCTTGTATGGTAAAGTTTAGACACTAAACCTCTTTATAGTATTAGTATACAGCGTGAAGTATCACGCGAATCCCTCTGCTTATCACTCCAGGGAACACCGCACTCCAAATGGATATAAACAAACTGAGTTAATTAGAACACACCTACTACATATCACAAACATTTTCATATAAATACAAAAATGTATTTTCATATTCCGTATTATTCATACATACATCATAATCAATACAGATCCTCTAGTTATGGTAAGAAAATGTTAATAAAACGTTGTATCTACAGGAAAATGGTAGAACACATCGGTGCCTCCGGGCGTTCGGATTATGGACGGGTAGTATCCATAAATATAATTATATTAATTCTAAGAACTTCTCGATAATTAATTCTAAAATCATACTAATAATGATTACTGAGAATTTTCAAGGAGCAAATTGTGTTATTCGTACGGCGAAAACGAGTTTCAGTGGTAATCACTAGCCAAAAAGTTGTTTAGACTCGTTAATTCGCAGACTAGCTAAGTATTCACGGTTTTCGTATTAAATTACAGTTGTCGAGTTAATCTAATATAATTAAATTAATTTTCCGAGAAGCAGCGTTAATACGATAGCGAGATTGATGTACAGAGAGTTACAAAATCAAGACACGACGACTTTTTGGGAATTTTGGGGCAAACATGTCTACGAGCACATTATGTATTTTGTATGATCAGCTTCAGCATTATTTTCACATATCACGGATATATCATACAAAATTCTACCGAATGGCAATAGCATATAATGTATAGGCTAAGTATTCTTCTTTATATTGTAGAAACATTCTCCGAAATGAAACCTAAGTGTTCAATTGATTTAATCACATGTAATCACATAAAGCTAATGCACTCACATTAACCTTTCCGAGAATCATTAATTTTCACGATAAAATACTAAGAAGCTTTAACGATTTATAATATTACGACGATATACTTAAGTTATTTTGTATTCGTATATCCTCCGTTATGTTATAATAGGTATGCAAGTGCGTTTGTATGTTTAGTTAAAAGGATCTTTTCTCATCTAATATAGCATAACCTAACCTAACCTCGCTATTCAGCGCGGAAATGCGGCCAGCCTGCTCTGGGCACTTTTGGCATCGACGACGATGTGGAGGCACTTTTGTATATATAATTTTAATTATTATTTTGTTTTTGTTTTTATATATATTTACTGTAAGTTAGATGATAAGTAGTTTTAATACTGTCAATAGTATGTAAAATAGTATGAAATAAACAGAAAATCTATATAGCATAATTGTTTACTTTTTTCTAGAAACGTAACGGCACGGATAAAAAACTAGGTGTTTTGAAAACCTACAGCTTAAAAAAAAAACCTTTAAGGGATAGGCAAGAATAGACCGCATGGCTTCGTTCGATTTAAAATATATTGGAAAGCGTGTTGCAAGTAAACATTTTCGCATGTACGAATTTTGTAGGATCTTACCAGCTCAGAGTTGGATTCGGCAGCAGACCGTAGCTTGGCGCGCCCGGCGCCGCCCGCCTGTCTGATGGCAGCCATGAGATTGGCGTGAGCGGCTCCAACAGGGGAAGGCTGTGGCTGCGTGCTCTTCTCTCTATTTGGACAAAGTAGAAGGCGATTTAGTAACTAATGTTTAACCTTGGATGCACATACTCAAAAGGTATTCCTTTTCACGATAAAATACTCCGTAATCAACGTAATAAAAATTACGAAATGTTAGGGCTGGAGAATGTCCAGTCGCCTCTCCTCCCCCGTAATTATTCAAGCTGAGACCCGTACCTCAAAATTTAACTAATCAACGCTAACAAATTATCATCCGCTGGTGCCGACATTTCTCATTTATTCCACCGTTTCGCGTAAGCCTGTATAATTATAATTTATTTGAAAATGACACACCGACTACAGGCATTTTTAAGAAACCTCAGTGAAGCCTTATATATGTTATTTACTCAAATAAAACATAAGATTCTTCATTGAGAATATAAGTGACCTTATGAAATAAATTCTCGCTAATCGTCTTTAGATCTAAGTACCTACATACTTTTATGTGCGTTTTAACAACTCAGACACCGCACTGCGAATTATTATTTTTTTATCTCCTCAACTACCTCAAGTACATGGAAAGGATTTCAAATTAAAGATAAAAACAATTCATTAAAATAATTGCAATATAGGGCAACACCACAAGGCATACTTGTCGTCATATAAAGCGTAAATATTACATCCCATTCTGATTAAATTCTCAGTTACACGTTATTATAATTATTATAATTCCGTGACTTCTCATTATCCCTATCTAATTAATCACGTTTCATCCACACTTATCTGTAACACATTACACGCGTTACCCCCTCTTTTAATTTAATTAACGATTCGAAAGACACAACACAAGAAGTTAGGAAGTCTGACAGGAAAATGAAAATAAATTCATTATTATAATGAGGTTAGATATGTTTCCTCATTTACGAAAATGTTTACAACTGTATATATACTGTATGGTAATTTATGTTAGAATAAAACATTTCATATTATGCTTGACTTTATTCTGACGTCTTTTACATTTATTTATAAACTAGCTGAGCCCGCGACTTCGTCCGCGTGGAATTAAACTTAACAAAAAAGCCCGCTCCCGCGTTCTGAGCCCGCTCAACAGGACCCTTTTTTTGTTTTTCTTAAATAAAAGTATTCTGAGTTACTGCTTATAACATCAGCTATCTACCAGTGAAAGTCCCGTCAAAATCAGTCCAGCCGTTTTGGAGATTACCCGGAACAAACATACAGACAGACAGACAAACATTTTTTAAATCGCGTTTTTGCTATAGGTGTCGTCTGTACTTTCTTATGCGTTTAGTGAAAAGGTGTTATTTTGATATTACAAACAGATACTCCAATTTTATTTATTTGTATAGAATGTATAGAATAAAATAGCTAGTAGTATATACGCACAAAATGTTTACGGAGAAATTGAACACGCACTATTTGTAGGTACTAACTGTACGTGACAATATACATCAAAGCGCCAATAAAAAATAAATAAAGATAGACGTTGCCCCTAGAGAGTAGGGCACATTGATGTACATACCCAACTTTAGGCCTTAGTAATTCATATATGTATAGAGTAACAAATAACATTCTAGGTAGCTATAAAGGCACTCCCACACAACCTGCGCAGTACTTTGTACACATCAAATAAGACGTGATCATTATGCAAATTCAATTGGTAGGGGCACTTTCGCCCAACATGTATAGTATTTTAATGTTGTATTAAATTAGTTGCGTGCGACCTTTGCAGGGACGCCGTATCGACCGCGTCAGCTGTCTAGACGTAATTCAGACGCCAGTGTTGGTGTTGAAGCTGGTGATGTGTGAATTATATTAGGTCCTCTGATAACGTTACGTACGAACTATTAACGGTCCTGGGGAATAATATAAGTGGATGATGACATTTATGTTAAACTAGATTTATGATAAATTTGATGAAAAATATAAATAGTTAAAAATATGATTAGAAAATAACTAAATTATAGTTTTCATTTATTCCCATTATCAAGAGAGTGGACAGGTTAGTTGTAAAATTGCTTTATACATACGAATAATATACAAGGAAATAAAAAGGGAACAAATTATATGAGCCAAAAGGGGTTCAAAAGATCTTTAGGGGCGTCAGTTAAAACATATACAATGATTGTTTTGTATCTGGATTATGTGACAAGTTCATAATTACTTGATAATCTAAAACTAGACGAACCGTGACCCACTATTGGGAAAAGATGGAAGAATAAATGATCGGATTTTGATAATAGATAGCCAAAACATGTTACAGCCGATAAAAAATAGTGAAAAATGATGGATTGTGCGTACCTGTGTCTATTTAATTTTGATCCATTCACCGTGCTCTCGCGGTCTCAGAATGACTTAGGTCAATTAACGACTTTTTATTGAATAAAGTATGTACCTCACGTTTTTGCTGAGGCGTTTGACCTCAACGGAAAAACCAACCATAGTTATAATGTATTTATGATTAATTCGTGTTTGATTATCATTTGTGAGGAGGGTAAAATATGGGAGGAATTGTTCACTGACCTTACCAGAGTTCGAAATATGTGCAATTAATCTAAAAATCTCTACAAGGATTCATCACAGTTTATGTATATATGTTTGTGGCAGTTTGTTTTGTATTTAAATTGGCTTAACCGTTCCCACTGGCAGAATAAATTTTCTGACAAGAGGGCATTTCGATAAATCCTTAAGCCGATGTTGGTGAATCAATTTCAACTTTGAGACGGATTCATGTATTCGAGTGCGCTCATGAGATATCATATGAAGATATGAGAATCCCATTGCTAAGGCTCTTATGAATACATCTATCTATCTCTAAATAGGGGAGGCCCTTGCCTAGGAAGGGACAGTTTTCCAGGCTAATAAAAAAAACTATCTCTAGTGGCGTTTGTAGCTATTTGCCACAATTCTGCCAGTGTCCGTAATGCTAGTGTCATAAACTTGGATGCAGACAAAGTATAGCTAAGAATTTGGCCAGTGAAGGTCTCTAAGTCTGAGAGCGGTCTTGAGTATTTTGACATTTCATTTTGTACTGGTATAACATAAGAATTACATTTCCAAGTTCGCTCTCCGACTTGAGATCAATTTATTAATACGGACCTAATACTAACAATATGCAGCCATTTATATCCAACTCATACGAGGCTATAATCTCTACACGATCTGACTTATTAAACACGCTCCATAAAAAATATACTTAGGGTAAATCAATTCCTGCTTACAACTAATCTTCATAACTCCAAGCCGTTATTATCCCATCAAAAACTATTCCCAGTGTGCCGTTTATCCACTAAGAGAGACAATTTATTACGCCCATTTATGAACTGAAGAAAAATATTAAGTATTCCACGTTAGGCATAATTGGCCATCATTCCGAGGCGAATACAAGACATTGCTACATCGGAATGGGAACGTTAAAATGCTTCACACTCAATCCCAACTACCCTAGCTTCTTTATATTTTTTTCTCGTATTACAATAACACAATGTTAAGTGCACACGATTATGTTCATTACGATAATGCAGCAAAGAATAGAACTGTGTGATGGTGCGTAGATACCGCGCACTGACAACTAAACAAGTCGGTCTGACATTCCAGTCCGACTGTACTTCCAAGTAAGTTGATGAGATCAAATTCGCAAAAAAAAAGCAAAGCTCCTTACACTAATGCTCCTGTTTGTTCGCATAAAAAGTTGTGTTTTTCTTAATAATATAAGGACCTTCTTAGCTAATTAAATATCATATTTTATCATTAACCTACCGCCTAGAATACGTATAGGCATTGTTTTATATACTAACTAGCTGTGCCCGCGACTTCATCCGCGTGTAATTTAACTTAACAAAAATTTCGGGATTATTCATTTCCTATTTTATCCCCTTGGGGGTAGAATTAATCAAAATACTTTCTTAGCGGATGCCTACGTCATAACATCTACCTGCATGCCAAATTTCAGCCCGATCCGTCCAGTGGTTTGGGCTGTGCGTTTATAGATCACTATGTCAGTCAGTCAGTCCTTTGAATTATATATATTAAGATCATTTTTATTTTTTTATTATAAGCTGTACCACTGGTACATTACCATTTTTTTTAAATATGAAACACTTTGTTCATAAGTTTTAACTAAATTGGTGGATTGGTTGAGTACCTTCCTATATGAATAAAAAAGTAAAATAATTATGACCCTCCAGCGTGGAAAAAACACATTTCAAAGCAAAGACTTATATAAAAATAGATTTATTGATGCACTGCGATTGCAATCCCGCGGGCATTAAGAATTTAGCTGTTCTAATTCATAAAAATCAATATTATTTCGATTGCCTTTCCAGTACGTGAAAATATTATAATCATTTAAGTTAATAAAAACAAAAATGTTACTCATTCGTCAAAACACGCCGACGGTAAAAACAAGCTAGTAGACTGCGGCGAGGCAGCGAGACGTCGGCCATAAATAAAGTGTGACCAATGGTTTTTTGAAACAGTACTTATTTCCGTCAGACCTGGACGTTTGTTCAGAAATAGCAGGCACATAGCGCCATTGTGAGCAAGTATGAATCGCTACAACAAATTCCAGAAGATTTATATAGTCTATGGCCCGTATTAATACATCGATCTCAAATCCCAGTCATCCCAGAACAAAATGACACGTCAAAAGCGTACTCAAGACCGTTCTCAGACTTGAGATTGATTTTTTAATACGAGCCTAAGTTTCCAATACAAGGTGCCACGAAAATTCATTCAATTGTGTGCACTCACACGCAATGTGCCAACAACCAACATTCCCAATCCCGAAAGCAATTGACAGTCACGATATTATTATACCCACAGATATAGATTTACATAGATAACGCAAGTATCACGATTTGTATTGAAACCAAGTTTGCCAAATTTTTAACACCTACTGTGACGTCATTAGTGACGGGAAACCCAAACCGCTTCAAAGACACCGATGCCGCCGATGCCCCTCCCACTACGATTCCCTCGAGTGATTATCACGCTCATACTCATATTTTTATATCTGTAGTCGCGAGGACTGTAAGTTATCGGCGACCAACCTCGACGCTTGGTCGGGGATTTCGGACACGCTAACTACATACATTTGCGTTATCTATGTAAATCTATATCTGTGATTATACCCAATAATTTATATGCAGCTGATTTAATAAACACACAAGATAATCGCATCCGCTAACAACGTCTCTCGCTAATGAATAGTCCTTCACTTGTAATCGGTAATAATACCTAATAACACGTAGTGTAATAGCTGGATAAAACATTTAACAACAATTCAGAACACGCACTGCCAATCGTCAGTGATTTGATTCTATAATTAGATGTATGTATATTTTGATCGATATTTAACTGGTTAGAAGTGAGAATAAAAACAATCACACTAAAAATGTAATAAAATAAGTTAGGGGTTTACGTATACATTCAGCAATATAATTGTGAATTAAAGAGAAAATAAAATGATAATTAAACTTGGATGTACAAAAAGTTTTTTTTTGTAAAATACATAAAAATCATTATTAATTATTATATAATTGTTAATTAAAAACGAATGAAATTTCAACTCACATTAAAACTTCTCCTTATCATACTGATTGCACTCACATCTCTGGTACAACGTTAAAACTTCTGATGAAGCTTCGCATTTGCATACAAATATCTGTTTTGTTACAAATTGATATTTCCAAACTATTTCGTCTAACTAAGATGTCTAGACTAGAGAACACTGAAAAATAATATAAAATTACTAGCTGAACCCGCGACTGCGTCCGCGTAGTATTTAACTTAACAAAAAATTCGGGATTTTCGGGATAAAAAGTATCCTATGTGTAAAATAATCCGAAGCCCATAAATGCTTTGGTTTCTGACTCAAACATATAAATTTATTTACAAAATCACATTAAATGAATGAGCAACAATAACATTGAAATGTACGTTTGTTTGTTTAACACAGAAACTGACTTAAGTAATTCGTACCTTACGAAGATGTAGTTAGTACCTACGTGTATTGCATTCCACTAATTAATGCTATCGGAACACGCAACAGATGCGAGCATTAATGAAGTATGGATGAATAATAAGATATACAGTATATAATTCATGTGTAGAATCTAAAAACAAATAAGTACCTACAAAAATAACATCCTTTGTGTCAAACGTGATAATGGCAAGTGAGTAGACACAACTCTTACGAAAGCGGCCATTGGCCCACAAAACAGCTATTGCTATAAATAGAAAGGACAAATGTTCTTGGAAAATGTGTCTCAATACATGAATCTAATTGAAATAAAATTACGCGATTTTCCAAAAAAAAACCTTTACAAAGGAACAGAAAAACAAATAATAAATAAGTACATAATATAATATGTATGTACTTTGTAAGGCACTTGAAGATCTAGAGGGCAATAATTGATCTCTCACGCCATTCAACTACTGTCAATGTCAATGCAATATCCTCCAGAAAGAAGGAGGAAAATCCGGCGGCGTCGACGAAGGCCCACACCGCAAGATACGAAACATAAAGATTATAACAGATGATGGATCTTAAGTTACTCATAAAACTCGTAAAGCTTTCGAGGAAATCCCATTGGCTCGTAATATACAATGTTCATTACGCCTCGGGTCCGCATCGCTAAGGCCGTTCGCTACGTCACGAGATTAATGAATAAACATTGAACTCGCCGTAGCAGAATATTATCTACGAAGTACTTAATTAACTTGATATGAACCCAAGAGCTTTTCTTTGAAAATGTAATCTTATTACTTATTATAATCATAACAATGTATTTCCTGGGTATAAAACGCAGATAAGTAATTATATTCATGTTTTCTTTCTACATTGTTATGAACATAAATTGGATTCTAATAATTTATAATGAAATTAAAACGTTTATAATGTCGGTAGGTATCGTACAAAATATACTTTTCTGACTAATGAGACAGACCGAAATATATTTTCAAATAACAATGAGTATGTGTAATTTGCATGCACGCGATTATTTATTTCGCGTGTGAGCTCATTGATTCGCCGACGATAATGATTTAGGGCCAGTTGTAATATTGTCCGGAGTTGAAAGATCGAATTGAAAGTACGGGACTGGTTGCGGGGACTTACTGTACCAAACTTCTTATTCAAGACGACAAATGTTTCTGGGAATAACCGCCAGATTGCAAATGATTAAGGTGAAGGCGCCTGTCTAGCCCGCGAAATACAAATTTTTCGAGTATTTTTATAGTTTATCCAAAATCTGACAACATTTTGTGATTTGCGACAAACACAGTATGCAGTGTGTTTATTAATACATTTATTTTACTCTAAAACATTTCAAGTACGACAGATAACCAGAAAAACTGGCAATGTTTGTATATTTAGTGATTTACTAGTATCATATCCACCGTGATAATATTTAGAGTAAAATAAATGTATAAATAAACGCACTGCATACTGTGTTTGTCGCAAATCACAAAATGTTGTCAGATTTTGGATAAACTATAAAAATACTCGAAAATTTTGAAAATCGCGGGCTAGATGGGCGCTTTAGCCTTAAATGATATACCTATACCACAGCTTTATTATGAACTCGTTTTAGTTATGAACAGTATTTTCTTGGTGGTAGAGCCTAGGTGTAGTCAATTGACAACAGCTCATATACGGGACGGCTCGATTGAGGTAGTACCACCCTCTCACAGAAGATCGGCATAGAGCAGCTATTATAGCTGCTTTTCGTACGATGAGTGAGCCCAACCCTCGCCGTCCATTCCCCTCCCTCCGTCTGACTTCTCGTCAGGGCCCTAACCACGCTAGCTACTCAAATCGTAATAGATAAGCGAACGCTCGCGATTACGTTTGAAACGCTCCACTTTTGACGTTTTGCTGACACTAACTTCACGATTTCTACTGTCATTGATATGGTATGGTGTCAGCAAAACGTCAAAAGCGGAGCGTTTGAAACGTAATCGCGAGCGTTTGCTTTTCTATTACGATTTAAGTAGCTAGCGTGTTTTTTTTTTTTTTTTTTTTAATATTGATTGTGCACTATATGTTCACAATCCGCCACTTCTCTTCTGACGTAATCAGAATCCTTATTTAGGTTTGGGTTGCTTGTCCTAATGAATAAGGATTGTAGGACTTCATAGTTTTGAGTTTATATTTTTGTGCTATCTAAATTGGTTCAACTGATTAAGGTTTTTAATTTTATAGTAAATTTATTTATTTATTTATTTTCTCTATTGTGGCTGTTATTATTATTCTTCGGGTTTGGTGTTTGTTTTTAATCATTGTTAATGGATTGTTAGTTTGTAATTTTGTATGTGAATAGAAAATCAATTTTGTTTCTTTTATTATTATTATTAATTATTTGTTTGATTTTTATTATTCATGTTTGGTTACTATTTCCATATTTCCGATAATTTGTTTCTGTATCATAGTTTTATGTTTTATATTATGGTTATTTCTGGATTCACGGCTATGTTATGTTATAATCATTTTTCTTTCTTATAATTGAAGTTTTTAATCTATGTATTAATTTATTGTATGTTTGGTTTTCATATTATATATATTTTGTTTAGCAATGTTTAGCGAACTTTGCACGGCTGGATTAATTAGTTGTTTACTGTAATTTCGATTTTAGTTTTATGTTCAAATAGTGCGGAGTTTATATATTGTTTAACTGTTTAAGGTATTTTAATTGTTTAGAAAGTAAGATAAAAGTTAAATGAACTTTGTGATTAACTGGGTGGATGATTAATGATGGTTTTTATAGTACGTGGTAACACGTCAGTGTTGCCTTGTTCTATTGAAAGTTTATCTGTGTGTTGCATAAAGTTATCAGACACGGCCCGGCTTCTCACCAGACAATATTTAATTATAATATTGTGGACAAACTTTATATTTGCATCGATTCCTGGTCGTGCCTGATTCCTTCATGTTTTGTTGAAGGTTGTTCGGCTGATTTCGTAAGGCTAAACATACGCTACACTTGATCTCGCCAGCGCGTCCCATTTTTAGCTAGCGTGGTTAGGGCCCAGGTCAGCAACGTAGGAACAATGCCTTCGGCATTACAAGCATCTATAGACTACGATATCTACTTATCATCTGGCGGATTGTAACTTATTTGCCGACTTTGTTATATACAACAATAATTGAAATTCATCTCACATATATTTTTGGCAGCTTTTTATTTCATCACAGTATCTAGTAAAATATTTGTCGATATTTTATAAATTCCATTTTCATTATTACATCTCATCACGCATCGGTATTTCATTAATACATAATAAATAAATAAAGTTTTTTTTGTCATTTATTCATAAAAACTGCCATCACAGGCAAGTGTACACAATCGTGTATCAATTCGTCATCATCGCAAACTATTTGGTAATCGCTGCATAATGAAACATGGAGGCAAACATGCCTGGACAGACGTGACTAAATGATAATGATCGCAAAATTTGACTGTGGCTTGAATGAATTATGTCTGTCATTGGAAAAACCAGACATGCCGAAATGGTATTGCACCTCATGTGCTGAGAAATGTTTGATGCAATAGATGATACAATTCATTAGAACCTTTACATGGCAAATCGCGTAAACAGACTACCAACCAACCAAAAAAATCCAGATTCAGGAGATCATTATGTACGAAAATAACATAGCCTGTTAATTAAGTACTTAAGTATGGTTGATTAGATAAGTAATAAAAAAATCAAGTCGGAAGTACCTGTTGAGTTACAATAAAACAATAAATATCGCCAGACTGACACACTGTACAGTGGACTGGGGGCGATCCCAGTGACACCCAGACCTGGGGAAATTACGATAAGGCCATTTGCGAAATTTGCCCCGGCGGGAATCGAACTCGCGACACTATGTGCAGTGAGCCGAGCGGCCTACGCTCGAACCAATGCCTCGAGTGTTTGTTAAGAACGAATATATAAAATGAACGCAACCCTACACCGTAATAAGGAGGGCACAAATATTTTCCACTCACTTGATGTCGCATCATGAATAGACTAGGGCCCGTATTAATAAATGACATATTCAAGATAGATCTCAAGTCAGATTACTATAGAGACACTATAGAGATGTACTATTAGAGTCAGATTACTATAGAGATGTACTTTTAGAGATATTCTTATGTCATACACTGGTATGACATAAGAATATCTCTACCAAATGTCATGTTTACTAACACGGGCCTAGGTGACGTTATCTGTCACTTAACTTCTGACAGCGCCACTACAAATACGAATTACACCCCCTCGCATGTATACAGGCTTTGTGTCTATGGTTTGTTGGTTAGCTACCCGCTCAAGGCTGCCAGTCTTCGTAGCAAAAAAGCTTATCAACTTCGCTTCACTTAAAAAAGAAGGCCATGGTTTCCATCGTCCTTATTCAATGTAGCAATACGATCCACGTTTTTAACAATTATCGATGAAATAGATATATTGATTTATTTACTAAAAGGTCCATGATATCTCTTGGCTCTGGTAAGGCCTTTTATCCCATATGACTTGAATCCACATTATCCGCATTACACTTTCCACCTGCCTCCATAGAAAGCGACCAGATGTGGCTCTCAAGTTCATAAGAATTCTATAAATAAGTACGCCATGGATCTCTGTTCTCGAGTGGAGGAAAAACATTAAGATACTATTAGCTATATTATTGTATACAAATGTTGTGATGGTGGCCCACAGTTATGGGGATGGCCATATAAAGAGAGTCATTAGCATACACAGAAACAATGCTAATTCGCAACGAGGACGTTTGCATAAACAATTCTGTTAACGACAATGATTTATCTTTTTGCGACAGCAACAGTACCAAAAATGGGCGGTGTATTCTTGAATTCAAGTCATATGCTGCTAATATAAACAAAAAATCTAGCTTTAATTCTCGGGATAAGTTAGTGGTAAAAATAAACCGAAATTAGAGGATTATTTACAAAGTAAATACAGCATGATTCTATGAAGTGTGGAATGGAATATGGAGTTAAAAATCGTGACCGAACAGGAGAATTCACTATTAACTCGACTTTGTAACAAGTAACCGATTTCAAACCTATCCAGAATAAGTAGATAAAAAATGGGACTAGATGTTTTTAAAATGTAAGTATATTTTATCATAACAGCACTGGTATATGTACAGTCACCATCAAAAGTCGATGATCAAATCCAACACACCAATAATGGTGAACGTTTTTGGCAACAAGAACTATAGGAACTATTAAAACGTTTATGAAGTATATTGGACAATGGATCCATAGTCGTATATGGCATTAACGCAAAAAACTGCATAAGTCTAAGTTTTAAACATCATGATCAGTTTTATATCAATGCTTATTATTTTTCAAAAGTCTAAACGAGAGTTTTAATCACTTGTGACGCTGACTGTACAAGACTCCATCAAATGCTTAATTAATCTGATTACTATGTTTCCGAGAAACGTATCATAGTTTTATGTCAAGCAGATAATATGTAATCAAAGTAAAGATTAGAAATTATAATAGCTGACTTAAAGTCATGCACTTATAACTTCTAATTATGCTAGAAAATATACAAATGACGTATATGTAATTTGAATAGGAAAAATATTATTATAACCTTACGTTCTGCGTAAAACTTGTTATTTTATTGCTCGTGGTATCATTATTCAGATACGCCGCGGGTTATCAATTCCGGGTCATCCTGTTCTATGTATAGAGAAATACGGACAACCGCACGGTTGTTCAAAACTGAATGTTGACGCGATCTACGGAACAATATGCCTGATAGAAGATAGCGTGAAGATAATAAAAGTTGGGAGGAGATTTAAAACAATTTAATAGATCAATGTTTTCAAATGAATAATGGGAAGCGCTGTTCTTGATCAACATGAACAACGAACGCGATTTCTCTCGAAAAATGCAGAAGTTTGTAAAAAAAAAGAAATATCAATCATTCATTGTTCAATTAAACCTTCAACCAGTTACAGAGAAGTAAGAAAATATTAATGGCGAGAACAATTTATAATTGGCGAGCAATGGAAATCGTTCACTACGTCTGTTTTCTTTGGCAAAATATTTGTTTAGTCGGGTGTGTGAAAAATGTGCGGCTTTACATAATAAATACAAAAGTAGGTATTGCGTAGAAGATATTTTAAATATGTTTCTAAACATAATAAGCTGCATCTTGGTTTTAGAATACTTACAATTCGGTATTTGAATATTTTTTAAAGTATTTAAGGCTGCTTCATAGTTTGTAAAACATTTTTCCTAAATAAATTTGTATTTCCTAAACCACTACCTAACTGTAAACTATCGCGTGGGAAGTCATATTCTAAATCCCGTGTTAATTATTATAAAATAACATACTTTTGGATGAGTATAAAACTTTGTAAATGCCAATAAAACTGGGTGAAACACTGGTTGTACAACTTAAATAAACAAAAATACCTATAGGTTGTTAACGCCAAAAGGCATTGTAAGTAATATTTCTTATTCTATATGATTTTTGACGGGTAAGCTACCTTTCCACAAAGCTACATGAATATTTGTTGCTATAGGCAAGAAATAACCCTATCATCAATAGGCAAGCTGTGTTCCCGTGTTCAGTAATAAACAATGCACTCATGTTAAGAGATGAGGAGGGCTTGGTCAATTACTTAGCAACTAAAGCACAGGTATTTTCAACTAAACAGGTTTCTCTGAAAAGCTTACAAAGTTACAACCGGTTATTAAAATTCGCTCACTGGAAGTCCTTTGTGCCGGCCTTGGTTTGGAGAAAAAGTGTAACAAAATACGATAGACGAGTCTATAATTTGGCTACAAATTAGTACTGTTTACAGATTCGGCGATGAGGTGACTCTCCACTTTAGAAGTAACATAGACCATACACTTCTGACGAAAGACAAACAAACATTATAATAGAACATTCAACTATGGTATAAAAGACTTATTGGTCTTAAACGTATCAATGTTTATAAAACGTTGCAAACGCATAAACGCACTAAATTCTGTTTACGTTTTGCCGAAATTTGTCAACGAATCCATCAAAGCTCCTCTAGATTGCCAAACCAAGTTAAAGGAATCCCCGCTTCGCGCGACCGTATTCTCGCAAAAACCTTGTCAGTTGCTCGTCACAAAGTAAACATTAATATTATTTGTACAATGCAGCGTTCATTGGAACATGCGCGCTTTGTTTTCAAAACGACGCTGTTTCTACTTAGGAACACGATACCGGGAAAGCGAGAAGGTTTGTAAATAGCACCCTGGTTATCGAATATTGGAAAATTTGCGCTGAAGCTTATAGTACCACAATTTAGTAAGCGTTTTGAGCATCATATCCCAGTAAATAGTACCACGATTAAATAAAACCAACATTGGCTTGCTGCCAATTCCCTTCGCCACCATTTCTGTGGAGCACTAAATTAAGGTTATGCTTTCGACACGAATGACGATTAAATTTATTACTATTTTTGATATCCTCCTCCATAGTGTGCGAGCATAGTGTGATTTCAACCAATATCAACCATCGTGGCAAAACCATTATTTGTTCATTTAAATACAATTGAGGGCACAAAACCAGGTACCATGACATGAGAAGATTGAAAATGTAAAGCAAGTTTATATACTGTTTTTATAGATTAACCGATGCCTGGCACCCTTAACATAGTTTTTATTACTTTAAGAAGGTTTCAGATACACAGCTATAAAAATGTCATGTCTACTATACATATAATAAAACGATACCTGATGATAGTTTAGCCGGATTAACTATGATGTCCGATAATTCAGATTCTTCCGAAATCAATTATGCGGTATTTCTGATTTCTTATTAAATTTACAAGTAAGCTAAGTACTTACATGATAGTTCACATGTAGACTGAAGCGTAAAAAAATGCATGTCTTCTCTGAATCAATAATTGATTATTTGAATTCTTTAATTAAAATTGCTAATTAACGCCATCATATCATAGCCAATCTAAAATATGTGGTTTATTTTTTATCACACGCGAACGCAACTGGTTAGCAGTAATATATTAACTCATTAGAGCTTAATCCTGGCTTCATTAATTTTTTTTTATGTCAACAACATAGTGTTTCATAAGAAACACCGACATTTCACGTTTATCTGATACAGCTACTGATTGTATTAATTTACTCAATTTATAAATAGGGAGACGCATTTTCTATTTCTTACGTTGAATTAAAATCTTCATTAAAAATGATAATGAATTCGAATGTATCTTGTTAAAGATAAGAAATACCGTGGGAAACTATTAGTTAAAAAACGAAAAAGGATTTTTGATGGACTGTGCATTTCGCACTGGGCCAGCGTTGTGTATTATGGGGAAAATCAAATTCATTCATACATTCGTAAGTACGTGTTTGTTTCCAACTATACCTATTACATTACACGATGTTCTGTTATTTACCCATTGTACACTTTACATTATTATTCATTCATTATTCCATACATAAAAAGTTACTCCATTGAGAAGCTCCGCACCATATTTTGAGCCGGTCCATGCTTCTTTATAACTATTTAATATTCCATTGATGAAGTAAACGGGGGTCAAGTGACCCATAACTTTAATCCCGCCGTGGACAGCGTGGAAAACATAGCTATTTACTTGCTTTTTTCTAAGAATCGCGGGTCTACTATACCTTTATTTGTGATTGTCGGCGCTTACGAATCATGTAAGTAAAGCATCTACTATTACGTATAAGGAATTGTTGGCGGTAAATTCAGAAGTAATTTATTTTTCTCAATAATTTAGTCGGCAAGATTAGAGGCTTGGCCATACATTTATGAATATTTATTATTATCTAAATATATATAACTCAAAGGTGACTGACTGACTGACTGACTGACTGCCATAGTGATCTATCAACGCACAGCCCAAACCACTGGACGGATCGGGCTGAAATTTGGCATACAGGTAGATGTTATGACGTCGGCATCCGCTAAGAAAGGATTTTGATTAATTCTACCCCCATGGGGATAAAATAGGGGATGAAAGTTTGTATGAAACTTTGTCAATTAAATTCCACGCGGGCGAAGTCGCGGGCACAGCTAGTAATTATATAATGAAGTAGTGGAAATATTTTGAATATATTCTGGCAGTTGCTCAACAGCAAGGACATGCCGAATTCTTGTAATCAAAATGTATTTGTTTATAAGTGCTAAACGGATCTAGATTTGGAACAGTTTGGTGCTACTCTGGAATAACCTTTAATTTATCAAAATGTTGCAATTATTAGGGCCACGAGTAAATCCAATATACCGAGTAAATATTATCAAGTAAGTATATTTATAACTTGATTGCTAAATTCAAGGTCTCATTGTGGGTCCCCTGACTGCGCCCATATTACGCAGGCATCGCCGTATGATTAATCAAGTAATCGATCCCCAGTAGCGCAGGCATAAATAGTTAATTGGTATCCACAACAAGCTTGATGCATCGCTCTTTTTAAATAGCATAAATTATAGAGGTTTGATGTTTAATTACACAAAATCCCATAGTCAATCAGGGATCTATATCTAGATTTTTTATTGGTATGTGTAATGCATCTGGCGTTTTATCTTGCTAGATCAACTCGCTAGTCTCATTAGGGCTGCCACAAGAGGGCATCGGATTTAAATACTGTGGTATCGAATTCAACCGCAATCACTTACACATAGTTTGTTAAAAAGGTATTTGTGTCTTATTCGCCAGAACAAGTTTTAAACTATGGCGTGTTTTAAATCAGATCAAGTATTTAAACCTGCTAGAATGTATGCCGTGATATTGGTGCTAATTCTGTTGGCACGAATCTATACTCTATACAAATCAATAAAATTGGAGTGTCTGTTTGTAATATCAAAATAACACCTTTTCACTAAATGCATATGAAAGTACATACGACACCTATAACAAAAACGCGATTAAAAAAAAAATTGTCTGTCTGTCTGTCTGTGTGTTTGTTCCGGGTAATCTCCGAAACGGCTGGACCGATTTTGACGGGACTTTCACTGGCAGATAGCTGATTTTTTAAGGAGTAACTTAGGCTATTTTAATTTTAGAAAAACAGGGTTCCGCGTAAAAAAACAAAAACACATGAAATCAAAGAGTATCTCCGAAACGGCTGGACCGATTTTGACGGGACTTTCACTGGTAGATAGCTGTTGTTATAAGCAGTAACTTAGGTTACTTTTATTTTAGAAAAAAATAATTAAAAAATGGGTCCTGTCGCGCGGGCTTAGAACGCGTGAGCTGGCTTTTTTGTTAAGTTAAATTCCACACGGACGAAGTCGCGGGCTCAGCTAGTAATTAATAAACTAAATTTGGCACAGCTAATAATATTGCTGTAGTATTAGAGGGTCAGCAATTCACTTAGTTCCGTCAAGTTCAGATTGTGTATTGTGTGTTTTTTTTACTATTTAGGTACCTATTTATTAATTTGAGTCAAAGTTGGCAGCCCTAACACAGTGTATGAAAAAAAAGAACAAAGTCAGCACATATGGCACGGGGTGTATAAAAAATCAGGTAGATATAATGATAAGGATAGCATGACCCTCGAACTTATAAAAAAATAAACATGTGTTTCAACACTGGGGAATTTCGACACTTGGTTTTTTGGAGAAACTCTTCGCGAATGTACGTCACTCACTATCTCTTTTATTTTAAAGGGCCGTTTTTAACCGACTTTTAAAAAAGGAGAAGGTTCTATGTTCGTCTTTATATTTATTTTATATCTAATTCATTTTTCTATGGGTGAAAGCGTGTAGCGGAGAACCTTCATATGGGGAAGTCATTAGAAGAGGCCTGAGGCAAGCCGTGGACGTCATTCGGCGGATAGATGTATTATGTATGGGCAAACGAATCTAAAAGTCTTATGAAAGAGTCAAAACGTGTTTTTCAAGCATCCTATCGACTGTGTCATATTTATCATACTCTAGTAGTGTTAAACCGATATTGGGTAGGTGCCTAAATATTGAAAGAATTATTGGAGACCATAAATAAATGGTCAACATTTTAACATACATAAACAATATTTAACATCACTTACCTATTGCTTTCTTTAGGTACGTCAGCCACTGGTGGCGGTGGTGGTGGTGGCGGCGGGGGCGGGGGCGGCGGTAGAGCCTGGGCAGGTGGCGGAGGCGAAGGCAGCGCTTGCGACGACGGCGCAGGTGGTGCCGGCGGCGGTGCGTCTGGTATATCTGGCACTAGCTCCACTGGGTTTTCCTTCACCGGTTCCTTCAACTCAGGCAATTCCGGGAGCTCGGATTCCGGGACTGCGACTATAGGTGACACTGGTGACGTCACGACCGAAGGAGCAATGGACCCTTCGCTAGTGATGGAGAACTGGACGTCGCCGGCTATGCCGGGTAAATGCGGCAAGTCTAACGGCATTTCGAGCTCCGGCACCTGTCGATATTACGATACGATACATTCTGTTGAAGTCGAAAATGGCGGAGGATTTACAATATAAAAATAAAATGTTATATCGGTTTCGTATTAACAAAACTTGCGCTGTTCTTGTGCCCAAACATATTGCCATTGTCATCGAATGAAGCAACTTTTTGCTGATATGCGTTAGTCTAAAATAACCTAATTTAGGATTTAAGGAGTACACACACAGAAATATATTCTTGAACCAAGTAAATATTTATTGGTCAAGAATAATATTGATTCATATATGGGGAAAACGATATTTTCTTGGATGTAGCATATATTTGTTTTGGATTTTATTCTTAGATTAACAATAATTAGCTTGAATTAAGAGTAAGATATCTATTGGTTAGAGAAATGAACACTTTTTGAAATCAAGACCGATACATTTCTCGGGGTTCAAAGACATGCATTTTTCTTGAACAAAAACAAATAACTTGAATTTTCAATTTACTTTTTATTTTCAAACTAAGAGTGAGGATTTTCAAACAAACAATATTTTCTTGAAATTTTATGTTTCCATTGTTGAATTAAGATAATAGTGATTAAATGGAAGTATTTTTTATTCGATTAAAAAATAAAGAGGCTCCTACAGAGAATACTGAGTTTTGAAGTGATTTAAAATATTTGTTATCTTGAGAAAGTAGATGTTTTAAACTAAAACGGATTTATCTTGATTCAATATTTTCTACATTTTATTTCAATGATACAATTCACTTGTCTTGATAATTGTTAATCTTAACTGACGAATATTGTAGTATTAGATTAAGAAAAAAGTTCTTGAACTTGAGTCTTATTTTTTTTTGTGGGTCTCACGTGAGTGGAGGTGTTTGTCGTGCTTAAGTGCTTGCTTTTATTTTTGGTGTACATTTGTCTTTCAAATTATCGGTGCCTCTCTTACTATCTTGTGGAGTGGCCCCATAAGACCCAGTCGCCTGTTGGATTCTCGTCGTATATTTTGTTTGATATTTTGCATTGAGATCTCTGCCTGCGGTTGGGTTTGAACCCGCGTCCTGGGCACGGTCGGTCGGTGTGGGCGGGCTGTTTGCGCGACGCACCACCGTAGCTGTGCTTTTCGAAGCAAAAATTTCCGTCACTATCATTGCAACTCCCAAAGGCGGCTTAAACTGAACTATTGTTTTTAACTGTCGATCAAGTGCATTATAATACACTCTGTTTTGTGTGGTCTTATATATTAGAAGCAGGCTTTAAAGCTTTATTTAAAAATGAAATGCCTAGCATGTAATATGCACATAGAACAGGGAAACGAACTTTGTTGTAAAACCTATTCGTCTCAAGATTTGTTTTTATTAGACTGAATATTATTCGTTATTTAAACAAAATGCTCGTTCATCTCATATAGAAACAAAAAAAAATCTTAGGTGGACGCAATAACTGATTCTCACAAAACTATAAAAGTATTGTACTAACTCATCGGAGTATCTTATTTAAAATTATTCAGTTTCTTACATCAATACTCAGATTTATTCGTCTCAATTAAATATTATAGAACTGAATATTATATTTTCTTTATATAAAACTCTGGTTTATCTTCTTTGCAAACAAAAATATTCTTAGCTGAACGCAATAACTCATTCTCACAAAACAACAAAAGTGTTGTACGAACTAATTGGAGTATCTTGTTATAAATTATTCGTTTTCTTGGATCAATTCTTACATTTACTCATCTCAATAAAAATGTTATTG
Organism: Notodonta ziczac; assembly: GCA_918843915.1. NCBI lineage: Eukaryota > Metazoa > Arthropoda > Insecta > Lepidoptera > Notodontidae > Notodonta > Notodonta ziczac. The sequence goes on along the minus strand of OU974044.1, from coordinate 10,777,619 downwards.
AAATAAATATTATATTTTCTTTAAACAAAACGCTAGTTCATCTTTTTTGCAAACACTACGAGTCTTCGTTTAACTCCATTATTTACTAACACAAAATATTCACATTTATTGTTTACGCTCATTGAGCATCTTGTTTTAAATTAATTATTATCTTGAATTGATACCACACTTTTCTCACGCCAAGAATATAAGGTTATAATCCAAATATTTTATTTGGATTATAACCATATTAATAGCATTTTTTCTCGTTTGTATTTGATTTCATATAATTAATTCAAGTATATTACTATTTTAAATAAAAACCATTATTCTTGATACGACACACATTTTTCTTGGGCGAAAGCATTCATCGTTTACAGTTTAGGAGAATTACACCTTTTTTGAAGGAAGAATATAATGTTTTATTCTAAAACAAAAAATCTTCATCTAACATATTAAGAGCTTTGATTCACGAAAATTGTAACAGGTTTTGATCCAATTAATTATGGTTCTTGTATATAAACAATGCTGTTTCATATCAAGACATATAAATTTTAATATCCAAAACTAATTTATTATTTGGTCAAGATTGATATATTCTCGAAGAGACACTAATTGTTTTAATTCTAGTAAATTTATCGAGAATAATATTGGTTTACGCAGAGAAAAACGTTTTTGTTAAACTAAGACATTATTGTCAGTTCAAGCATATATTGACTTGTTATTAAAGAATATTTCTGAGAATAAAATTATTCTTGACTGAAAACAAATTTTGGGCGCCTTTTTTTGTGTGTAGGTACTATTAGAGAATCTAAGTTATCTACGGTTTATGAACCCCTTTATTACACGAAAAATGCATGTTAAAGCATGTACATACAAGATGGAATATTTAATTCCTTCACACGTTACCCCCGGATTCCAAAAGTATTGCGGCTAGGAAGGTCTATGAATTTGAATGAATCCTGAGTACTAGGTAAAACGCATTGGCTGGTTTCCAAATGTAGTTTACACTATGTTGGAAGGCTGATGCATAATTTACCAAGTACGCGGAGTCGGTAACGCTTGCATTGCGATCGTGGGACTATGTAGAGTTATTTAGAACAACACCAAAGTCCTCATGCCTTAACTGCTTTTGTAGTGTACACATTAGACTATAGTGCGATTATTGGGAATAAATCATTTATAGATAAGAAACACCAATTCGAGCTGTGATATTAGGAAAATCATTAAAACCTATGTCGACCTACGCACCGTTTTTAACTTTCATTAGACTCCCGTTCATTCTACTTGCTTGTTTTTGACAATGCAGAGAACCCTAATGATACAAATAGAAAAAAGAACTCACCATGCCCATGCCAGGTGCGTACATGTACTCGTCGATTTCTCGCTTGAGCACATCTCTATTCATTATGGAGGACGGCGCTGCTTCCAGTAAGCTCTTATTCTCATCCTTAGAGGTCACCACCGGCACGTAAGCCGAGGCTCTACGGGTGGTTCCGAGATACGGACTCTCGTCGGTATTAAAGATCAAGAGGTCGCCCACAGTCGATATGTTGTCGATAATAGCGTTCAAATTAAAATCCTGTTTGGGCGTCGGATTCCTCGGTTCCGCTACTTTCACGTGGTAGAAGTGTAGTTTTTCCTAAAATATTTGATGGATTTTAATTATATTGCCAAAGATGGGGTAATAATTAATAATAATTTTAGCCCTTTTGACGTCCCACTCCTGGGCACGGGCCTCCACTCAACACGAGGGGGATTCAGGCCATAATCCACCACGCTGGCCCAGTGCGGGTTGGCGGATTTCACATGTCTTTCGAAAATTGGTTAGATCATCTAAGACATGCAGGTTTCATCACGATGTTTTTCCTTCACCGTAAGCAAGTGATAATCATATAGAAATTATGATTCGCACATAGATTACGAAAAATCCAGAGGTTCGAGCCGGGGTTTGAACCCGAGACCTGGTAGCCCGCAAGACGCGTGCTTAACCAATCGGCTATCACTGCTTCTTCTGCCAAAGATAACTCTTCAAATTATAATAAGTGGTAAACTATAATTAAGCTCCCTGAGAATTTTATAAATCTGAAAGTGGCCTCACCTGAAGTCCCTTTTCGTTGGACAGCCCCTGAGTCTTTCCACTCAGAGTAACCTGCTTAGGTTTGTGCTGATATCCGTCCAAATCAAAAACAGACTGATAATGTTCATGAGTGATTGATGGCGGGTACTTTGCGCTGGAGAAGACCTTGATGGCTTTTTGCATACCAGTGAGCTTATCTACCTTAGATCGAGAAATGTCTATTCTCTCGTTGAGTTTGCTAGTCTTATCCATGTTTTGTTTGATTCTGCACAGCAGCCGTGCAAACACGTCATCCACGATTCCGTTAAGATTATCCAGGGTATCGGCAATCTGAAGTATCGTCTCCTCAGTACTCAGATCACTTGGAACTAAACTAACTTTAAATAAACCCTCCATATTATAAAATATCTTCAACAGACGTAATATATTTTCTGCAACAAAGATTTACCAACTGAAAATAGACGATTCAACCGCGCGTTGGTGGATTTTTTATTATTATTTTTTATTTAGTTCGGCAATGAGAGATTCTTACCTACAGGCTTCTTAACAATCACCTAAAATAAATTAATAAGGCACAAGAATTATCACTAGACCACACATTCACATTCTTGTGTGTAATTATATTATGTCCAATTATTTTATAGCACTTTGTAAAGCTCCTAATGTTCAATATTTACAATTCAGTCACTAAAAGTCTATTAATCAGTACTGTCACTTATTGTATACTATAGTAGTAGGCTCAATTCTTTGACAAATTTATTGTGTGCGAGTCGGCCAATAACGAGTGCAAGTTATCATTCGCCGGGTCAGTGCTCCACGAGAATCGGCAGTACGCGTCAGGAGACATGGCCGGGTCCAATATGGCCGACTCCTCCGCCAATTGACCACCCAACATATTATTTAGGTGCTTGTTTATCACCGCGTCTCCCGGGCTAACGTAGCCGCTCGACGCTTGCGGCTTTAATGGCACAGCGTTGCGAACAGGTTGCTTATAACTAGGCAAGGCGTCCAAAGACTGCAGCTGGATGTAGCTGCTGTCAGCGCCGTGTTTCACTGACTGTGGCAAGGTAGGCATAGTCGGCAAGCTCTCCGGCCCGAAGACTTTTGTGGGTGACGGCCCCAATTTGGGGAAGTTCATGGATTTCGCCTGAGCATCCTCCGGTCGCACGTATCCAGAGGAAGCGGGTGGTTGGCTCGGCAAGCTCGGCGGCGCGACGCCTGTGGTAAATATCGGTGGCGATAATGCAGCCATGACGTAGCTCGAGCTCGCAGGCTGTGAAACAAGTTTTGGAAGAGGACTTTGGTGCGGCACAGGCGCCGATTGTACGTATCCGGTGGACGGACTCACAACAGGTTGCACATAGCCACTTCCAGGATTTTTCTTGAAGGTTTTGTCGTTAAAATACGGCGAATTCCCGCGAGAACTCTCACTATCAGAGTTTGAAGACTCTTCCTCTGGTGTCACATTATTTTCATCTGGCCTCACTGGCTCGGCTTCTAAGTGTAAAGAAGATTCAGAACCATCGTCTGACATTGAAGTTTGTCTTTCGACAGGCCCTCGCGACGTTTCTGATAACACCGTGCTGTCGGTGTGGTCGCTAGAACCGCAATTATTATCATTATTTTGTTTATTTTCAGGTGTCGACACAGTAGTTCTACTATTTGGTAATAGTAACATTTCATCTGACGATGGCTTATCGTCTTTGGTCGTAGGATTCCAACCACCGAATGGATATTTAGTTAAATCCTTCTCGGGGATTCCTAAGCCGCTTGGTAAGACTGGTTTTATATCCTCCATTTTTCGATATTTCTTGTAGAGTTTTAACCCACAGTAAATCATGCCTATCAGCGCAAATACAGCCAAAAGACTGATAGTCATCGTAATGCTGTCTTTACTTTTACATAATACCGTGTTTGGTGCACTCCATTCGCCGGGAAATAGCAAGAGGTTGTTGGATTTTCTATGGGGACGGACAACTTCCATCTTATCTGCGAGGGTGCCGTAATAAGTATCTTCATCTGTATTAACTGCTCGAACATAATAACTTTCGTCCACGGCTACGCCTTCACAGAATGTTAGAGAGTACGACAATTCCGTCGTGTTTATAATCTCCGGCGCATTCTGATCCCTTATTCTCATTATTTGGTAATAGTCAACAGTTCCTCCAGGATATTCCGGAGGCTCCCACTGAAGAAGTTCGGGATTCCTTTGCACAACAGTAGGTTTTTTCAATGTGCTAGGGGGGCCTATCCTTGTCCTGACAAATAAACCATCTTGTGGACTAGCTTTGGAACAGCTTCTGATTGCATTGTTGCAAGCTTTGACCGAAAATGAATAGTTAGTGAATCCATTCAGATTCGTTATTTTTACATTCTTCTTAACATTATCAACTTGGTCGGGTACACTCTCAACGCCTAAAATCTCTTGGCTGTAATTTAGTACCACATATTTTCCTAATTTTCCATTTTTCCTTAGTGGAGGATACCAAGATATAACCACAGAGTCGCTCTCAACTTCAGATATAGAAACATTTCTAGGGCTTGTTGGTGTGTCTTCTACAGTAGTGACGCCAGTTGACGCATTTTCTATCGTTTTTAAGCCATATGTCGTGTTGAGTGCCAAAGTAAACAGGTAAGTTCGGTATGGCTGCAAGTCAGTGATATTTGCTTCCATTATCTTAGGGTCAGATATGTTATGAAAAGAGCGGTTCCCTAAACGCGAATCACATAAAGTGCTTGTATCCAAAACAGGACAATATGACAACAGATAACCAGTTATGATGCCCTCTTGTAAAGTGCAGGACATTGTCCAAGTTAATTTGACGGATGACTTTCCCGGAGCATTGTGATCTAATTTAACAGGGAATCCATACATAGGTATCAAATCTTTAGAAATGTCGCAAATAGCCCAAATCATTCCACTTGTTCTTGACCCATTATTAGCCGATATTGCAAATTGGTACCTACTATCTGTTGGTAGATGGATGACATGACTGTCCTTTTTAGCATTCAATACCATAAAATCCATTCGTCCAGCACAAATCTGAGTAGTGTTGTGGTGACACCAAAACAGTGTGTAGTTGTCAATGTTCTTGATACCAACCCATGACAGCTTATATGTACCATTTTCATACGCAAGTTTAGTGAATGACTCCACCTTCAGCTCTTCGGTGTCTTGTTTTGCTGGGATATACAGGTGGCTGCTGTTAACAGAAGATCCATTGGTATTTCTAGACCAAATGGAAATATCCATAGCTTCTAGTGAAGCATCATTGAGGATGATGTAACTCAAACTCTTGTTCTTATCAGGATGCATGGTCTGTGGGCTCTTGGAGCCCTGTGTGATGACCACCTTGTATGTGAAGTTTGCACCAGCCTCCTCATACTCTTCAAGTTGTTTCCAGTAAACATAAATCACCCTTTTATCATCATACAGAGCCTGGTGGAATGCTCCGGCTATGGTGTCTGGGGGTCTCTGGGGCTTCTCACTTTGTGTGTAGAACACAAAATATGTAAAATCGGACCAGAATTTCTCCTCGGTAGCCAGTGCTGACTTTATGTATATTCTTACTTCATATTGCATGTGTGCATATGGTAAATTAGAGAGCCAAAATTTATATGTTTTATTGTGGCCTGATAGACTAGACGCATCAACGGAGCGGAAGTGAGCTGTGTTGTCTATTTTAGCTATCTGATACTCAATTCTGTGCACAACACCACACCATAAGAAGTCAACCAAGTTGTTTGGTATATTCCAATGCAATAACACTCCATGAGTGTCATATCTTACCACTTTTAAATTATTTGGTTTGTCTGGCTTCACTATAGAAAAATGATCTATTGTGAAATCTTGTTGATTACATCCAAAATAATTACAAGATTCTAAATGAAAATAGTAATGCTCTTCCATTTGCTTGTATCTGGGCTTACTGGTAGTAGTCCATGCACATGACCTTTTATTACCAATTTTCTTAGCAACGCAAGACTCTACGGAATTTCCCATAATTGAGAATGACAATGAGTAATTTGTGATTACATAAATCTCTGGCGAAGTCCAAGTACAGTTCAGTTCCTCAAGATTTTTTGAAACACAGCCAAAATCAGTAACATTTGATGGGGGGGGCGTCCACAAGTACGCGGTTATAACATATTTTATCATTAGATTTGTTTTTGCAATAAAATGTGTAGAGGTTTTTGTCTAATTTTGGAATATACAACTTCCTTGTAGTGCTGTTAACCTGTTCCGAATGTTGGACTGTGCCATTATAGTTGAATTCCAAGTCGTCGGCCGTGCCTTCCTCAGCGACGCAGAATATCTCCAAAGGCTGGCCATAGAGAAGGTTGATCATACCTTCAGGGTATGTCGCGACTGTTATATCTACTCCGAGACAAGTCGAAAATATGCACGGTAAACTGATCAAGCATTCGAATACTATACACCAAATCCATAGCCCTAGTTGCGGCCACCTCCGGAGCCCTTTGCACTTTCTCCGCATATTGGAACATGTATTTGCCATAACTGCTGCGTTACGTCTGTCACTCCATCACGCACGAACTGGTGCACTGGTAACTAACAACCCGAACGCGGCGATGTACACATTCCTTGTTTTTTTTATCTCTCGCGAGCTAAATGGCGCACCGACGGTCCCGAAACGATGACACACACAGACTGAGCACTGACTGTCACTGCTCGCGCACCACATTTATCTAATGCTACTGTTGATCCCGGATCGAGTACGTGATAAATATATAACCGCTCGAAACTCGTATTATTTCTACTGTATTAAAAAATTGACCTGCAGCGTGTATGTACTTACATAAAATAGAAAGAAAAACTGAGGATTCTTAGAAAACGCCAACTTCACTTCGGTCAGCAGTAGAAAACAAATCAATAAACAAATGTTACCACTCAAATAATACATCCACGTTATAGGGAATTTCACAAAGTAGTCAGTAAATATTAGCATGTATTATTTTGTCCGCAGAAATATTGGTGTATCTTTTTGTGTTAATTGTTTCATCCAGTGAAAATCAAGGGTGAGTCCAACTGATTGGTGAGAATAGTTGGTTGAAGATTTTTGTACTAGGAACTTGTGTTCGAAAAATGGATTTCGTACACAGATTTATAAATACATAGTAAATTTCGTACCAGTTAAAAACTATTTTTATTTTCTGGCAGCCCTGGTCTTGTGATTATGACAGATTTGTTTGTCATTTCAACGGTGCGTTCGAAACATTTGAAAATATTTATATATTCTTGTATATACCAATGTTTTTATCACGTTGTTATAATCAACTTTTCTTGCGGGTCATAGACCTTGTAATTAGCTGTCGGTAGAAAAGGATTACATTTTTTTTCGTTCTTAAACATTTCTTTCCATTTTATTCAAACTGTTACCGTCCCAACCACACATTTTAAATATCCCTAATTTACTTTTGATTTACTTTTGATTGTGTTGTGATATGATTCAGAACGTAACAAAAACCTTGGGTTGATAAAAATAAATATTTTTCTTGGTGATTGCTATCAATTTTAGATTATACTTATTCAAAAGATACAATAATGATGTGAATGTTATATAAATAATACGATGGATGATAGCAACCAACCTTCATTGGGATATACCACCAAGACCGCGTTAATTAAACTTCGAGATGATATTCGTAGTGTTATTGAGGAACATAAAAGGAAAAATCCAACTGGGTATGTACTATGTAAGACCATATATAACTAACTAATGTAATGAAATTCATTAATGAAATAATTCTTCTATGAACGAGATTAATCTCGTGCAAACTTGATTAATTAATCAAGTTGTTAACTGTACTTACTTACAATATACTTTTTATCTATATTAGCTAATTGTATGTAATTATGGTTATTTTTTATTTCAGAGTTGGATTGGTGCGCAACATAATATCGCTTTCGTCAGAAAAAGTGCTATTATCAGGCGTTGCTTACACAATAACTGTCATATACATTGTGTGCCTAATACTCACATATCTATTCGGGGAATCTATACAAGCCCACTTGTATTTACTTTGGGAAGCTCTGTTTTTGTTCATAATATTGGTTATAAACTTTTTGGTGGCGTTCAACGAAGAATATTTATACAGGAATGAAATACCTCATAGAGTAAGGAAAGTTTTAGGTAAGAACTATATTAATCATCACTTTATATTAATAAATTAACTTAACATGAACAAAAAAATAATTAATTATAAACTAAATACTACAGTGATTAGAGGAACCATCCGTTTAATTAAGGGATTTAGAGTCCAATTATCATTTAACCATGAATGCAAGATGTGAGTCCTTTCATAGTAGAGAGCTTTCAGAGGCTAATGGGACTACTAGTAGTATTACTAGTGGTATTAATAATACCCCAAATTACTTGTAATCTTTAATGCTGGGGCCATACAAGTGAGGTGAATGTGATGTGATAGTGATTTTATATAAATACATATAAAAATCCTATTAACATATGGCAGTGGGTGTATAAATAAATGTATAAAAGCGCAAAAATTTTTTTTAATACCCGCACATTGCAATCACTTACCTGGTGAAACCCCAGCCTCATACATAAGCAATTTAAAAAGTAATTTGTTTACAGAGACATTAGACAAAGTGATAGATAGTGCAAAATGGAAAGAGAACCACTATCCACATCTGTGTGCACCATTCTCACCCTGCGTGATACTGCAATGGACTTATCGAGACTGTAAGTATTGAACAAAGTCCAAGCGTTTATTTTGTTTAGGCCTACAGGGGCACTCACAAATTGTCTTTTTTTTTTTTTTTTTCTTATATCTACAACCTGATCACTATCATATCCTAAACATACTAATTATCAGTGTTATGTGTTATCTTGGCTACTTATTCTTCTAAATAAAGTCCATCGCATGGAAACTGAATGAAAAAAAATCCAGTTGCTTAGATTAACCCACCAGGGCGGAGCCACGTTGGAATCTCACTTTGAGGGTGTGTATGTGTCGCGATAATTTGTATTTGTAATGATACTGACGGAAGTAAAGTGACAGATAGTGTCACCTGGTCTAATCAAGCATCATATTGTTAGCCGTTTTTTTTCTAGATACAATGCGCATACGCCGCAGGCAGAACCCTACCCCATGATATTATGAATATAAAACTAATGACCGAATACTAAATCTCTACTCATATATTTAACTCTAACTTAGCTGTTTGAGATCTTGTTATGTGTTATTCCTATAGCGCGTTAAAGTTATGGGCCGCTTAATATATTTTCACAGTGAGAGAAAAATAAACTGTTATATTCGGTAATAAATCCTACTAATATTATAAATGCGGAAGTTTGTGAGTGTGGATGTTTGTTAGTCTTTCAGGCAAAACTACTGAACGGATTTGGATGAAATTTTAAACACAAATAGTTTATAACCGGGATTAACACATAGGATACTTTTTATCCCGATAATCCCGAAATTTTTGTTAAGTTAAATACTACGCGGACGAAGTCGGTGGGCACAGCTAGTCTATAATAAAGTAATAAAGCTCAAGTTGCGTTTACAGCAACAATAGTGAATCTCCCGTGGGCACTGCTGGTGGAAGGAGACGTGATAGTGCTGCGGCCGGGCCAGGAGGTGCCGGGGCACTGCCGGGGGCTGCAGCCCGAAGACCCTGAGTTGTTCTTTGGACAAATCTTCCAACCGAGCTCACAAGTAAATGGCATGCGTACACACAACCAAACCTCTTGAATAAAATAAATATCATTTTAATGTTTCTTCATTTTTAATGAGTTCGGAATATAGAAAAAAAAAAAAATATTTTTTAGAAATGACGCTACGTCCACACGATAAAGTCGACAACGTTTGATCGATACATTTTTGATATTTAATGGCCGTATTCGGTACCGATATACATAAAAACGTAAGTAAAATCGCTGTCGCCTTTAATAAGCTATCTGCTAGTGAAATCCCCATTGAAATTGGTTCAGCTGCTTTCCTATGATGCTAGAAAAACATACAGGAATTCTAAAAACACTTGATTTAGACTCGGAGACCTTCAAATAGCCCATTTTTTATAAAAATATATCTTCAATTTTCAATTAATTGCATGGCATGGCAATTTCTTCATTTTGTTCATACCATAAAACGTAGCATTGAAACATTGTTCGCAGTACAAAGAACATTTCAGCACGCCGCGGGTGCGCGCGCCGCACCAGAACAAAGCGTACAGAATGTGCGAGACGCCCTACCTGAAGAACCTGAAGGTAGCCTTGGGGCAGGCCACCTGCAGGCCCGTCACTGTGTTCGAGAAGCAAAGGTATTTGGTAAGCATCACATTTCAATTTTTAAAATAAATGTTGTTTCTTGATAAATAAATAAATAAAAAAATACGTTTATCTAATGCCGACCTTTATATTTACTAGAATTAGAGATTTTGGTTTTTTTTGCAATTAAGTCGGCAAACCAGCTTCCGACCCGCCTGGTTAAGTAGTTACCGTACCCTATAGATGTTTGCAATACCTATAGTAATGGTCGCACGTTGCGGTCCTGAAAGGTGGTGAGATGGCGGGAGTGGAAGGAATGGCGGGGAGAAGGGGGCGATTTTCTGTGAGAGGGGCTCTGTTTTAACCCCTGACGAAAGAGGGGTGTTATAAGTTTAACATGTGTATCTGGGTATCTGTGTGTCGGTCTGTGGCATCGTAGCGCCCAAGCAGATGAACCTATTATAATTTTATTTCTTTGTTAAGAAAGGTATTCTGAATATCGGTTCAGCCGTTTGAAACGCACTTCATACTGGGTTTGTCGGAAATCACAAAATGTTGTCATAAATGTTTTCAGATTTTGGATAAAATATAAAAATACTCGAAAATTTTGAATTTCGCGGGCTAGACAGGCGCCATCACCTTAAAAAGTCGTCGCATCAGTTTTTAAATGTTCAATGTTGAGTTATATTTTGTTTTCAGTGCACAGTTAAGATAATGGAGGGAATAGTGCTCCCTGTAGTGATATCGGTGGTGGTGGTGGCCAGCTTCGTGCGGCACGTGTACCGCCTGCCCGGCGTCACGCACTGGACCGAGATCTACTTCCTGCAGACCATCGCCGCCTCGCTGCCGCTGCTGCAGATCATCTTCCCCATCGCCTGGGTCACGCTCAACTGCTATGGACTGGCCAGGTCAGAACTCATTCTATACGGAACTTCTATTTATTTTCTTGGGACTGGTCCCGCCACACATTTCCGCGACTGTTACTCCTGTAAACCAGGATCGCCAATTTTATTTCTTCCAATTCCTATTATTTCTTTCGATTAAATTCGTGCGGGTTCCAAGACAATTTAACAGAATCTGTATTATCTATATTTCGAGTATTGTACTAACCAAGTTTGATGCCAATTTAAATGATAACGATAATATGAGAATGATTTTCATGAAACATAGCTAAGAACACTCGACCAAAATACCCATCGAACAAAAAAATCTAAATTGAAATCAATACAATGCCACAGACAGACACACAGATACACAAATACACATGGCAAACATATAACACTCCACTTTTTTGTTGGGGGTTAAAAATGTTACATTAACGAATTCGCTGCCTATTTTAGGTTCAAACTTCTCTCAGAAACCCGTCAAAAGTACGCGCGTCCGAAGTCGTGTTCGATATCGGAGGAGGCCAGCGACCCGCTGATCCAGGCGCTGAGCGAGGCCAGCCTGCAGCCGCCGAGCCTGGCCTCGCTGGGCCGCACCTTCTGCCGCGTGCTCGCCGGCCGCGAGGACATGGTGGCGCGCACCGCCAACATCGTGCACGTGCTGGGCTCGCTGTCGGTAAGACATTATCATCTCTATGCTATTGACGTAGAGCTTAAATTCTTTTTGCGGTATAAATTATTGGTTTGTCAATAAAATTATTGTCATTTTGAGACACGATCATACGGAATTCGATTTGAAAGGATTCACAAAACTGTGTAAATGCGTCGTCAGTGAAAATGTTACAGCTTATGACGGCTGATGTTTTAGTCAGTTACTTACTTGGAATATTGTGATTACAATTTGGACTTTAACAAGTTAAGAGAGTCCGTCCATAATAGCCCTGCTCCTGAGAGTAATAACATTTAAATTATATTAAATAAAAAACAAATATATCCCCTCTTTCGATGTTCGGAGAGGTACCTCAAAAAAGTGATGTTGCTACATTTTATATTTCTGAAAGTGACACATACTCTTCAAGTATTTTTGTACCAAATTACATCAACTTCCGTCAGAAACTGTAGAAGTAGCTGTCACAGGGTCATCCCTGTGATAGGCCGGGACAGACAGACGGATGGACGGACGGACGGACGGACGGGCCGACTGGATGATCTTATAAGGGTTGCTTGTAGGGACTACGGAACCCTAAAAATCTGTAGACATTTGAAACCCCACTAATTTAATTGTATACTCTACAGATCGCCTTACTCCATCTTACTTCTTTTAGGCATTAACTTGTATAGACAAAAAGGGCATATTATCATGGCCGAACCCGACCGCGGAGAAGGTGTTCTTCCTTCGCAACTCTAGTCCGAACTCGCGCAACTCTAGCCAGACCAGCCTGGTGGGGTCCATGGGCCCCCACAGCGAGGGCGCGGACCAGCCCGGGGACGGGAAGCAACCCCTTCAGCCCTCCACTATTGTAGAGGTATGTGGTTACAAGTAAATAATAACTTTTAATTACTCATACTCGGAAATTAGGTCTGAAGTTGCCTGAGGAGCGGGTTGAAAGTAATACTTTTCCGCCCTAGGGAGAATCGCTTTCAACTGACAGCTGTCAAATTATAAAAAAAACTAGTTCCATTTTCACATTTATATGGACTAAACCACGTCTCGGGCCAAAATAGGTTACATTCACCCCTTGTGTAAACATGTACTATTCTGTCGCTCTGTCTATTATAGTCATTTTGTTCTGTATCCGACCACGTCTACCTAATATCCCATGGGCTTTTCTAGCATTTGACCCTTTATCTTCATTGTAAATGATGTAGATTTGCTTGAGGAGATGACAAGTCATGCGACACTTCGAAACAGTAATTTTAGTTTTTAAATTGTTACTTGGTTACGCCCGAGTAGCTTGCTGCAATATGTAAAGTTAATATATATGCAATGTTTATCTAATGTCAACAGGTTTTAGATTTAACGCACGACCAGAATGCGCCATTCTGCGTTCAATTCGACGACCAACGTTGGCGCCAACATCTCGCGTTGCTCAAACCATTGGGGTTGGCCGCATTGCTCAACACCTGCGCGCCAACACCGAGACACACTTATGCACACTTTTGCGCTCATCTCACGTGTGAAGCGCAATTCAGGTCAGTTATCGGGCCTGATAAAAACTTACAGCATTTTTCATCCAGTGAAGAAATTAGGACATTGACTGCGAAAAGCATTTTTTCATTACTCATACTCGGAAAGTAGGTCTGAAGTTGCCTGAGAAGCGGGTTGAAAGTAATACTTTTCCGCCCTAGGGAGAATCGCTTTCAACAGACAGCTGTCAAGTTATTAAAAAAACTAGTTTCATTTTCACATTTCTATGGTCACACAATTACAGCGCGATGTAAAATTGAAATAACATAATTTAAATAACATAAAGTTAAGTATTAATTAAAGAATATATATTTCTAAATGACTTAATTATAATTTAGTTTCAAAATTTCTTTAAAATAATATAGAAGTGGGCAAAATATTTAAAGATGAAAATGAGAAATAATGGCTAAATAATGAAGTTGACCGGCCAACGAAAAAAAAAACAAAATAGGCGGCAATCCGATCTTCATTTATTTTTTCGAGTAGTAGAGTATTGTTCATACTTCCTGAATTTTTTTTTTTTTTTTTTTTTTTTTTTTTTTTTTTTTTTTTTGAGCTAATACTTATTTTTATTTCATACTATTGTACTTATCAACTAACTTACAGTAAATATATGCCAAAAGTGCCCAGCAGGCTGGCTGCATTTCCGCGCTGAATACCGAGGCTTATTCTTTGCGCGAAAAAGAGACCAGCCCGCCGGTCACGTGATGCGGCGAACAGACGCGCCGCTATCTCCTTGTAGAGGAGACGCGCGTTAGGGCCCCATGAGCCTAATGTTTCGACCCCAAAAGGCTCAAACAAATAGCCTCCAGGAAGGCTACTATATTTGCGCCTCTTGAGGTTTTCAGCCTCTGCAGCAGCAGCGCCAGAACGCATAGACGTGCTTGGAAGATGTGACGGCGCCAGGGTATCAACACAAGTTGCATCCCATACCAGGGGCCGTCCCATCCTCCAAGGCACCAAGGACATACCATCGGGCCTCTTGCCATCGTCGCGCGCCAAACCATTAGGTTCCAATACGGCGGGCACGTCGGCGGAGACAAGGGCCCGACGAATTATGTCATTGATGCTAGCATGACGCGACAAGCGGCCCGCGCTCCTGCCGCAGGATAACCCATGGTGGCCCAAGCTGTCCACCGCCTCACCGCACCGACAGCGATGTGGGGCATTACATGAGGCACCTAATCGGAGAGAGGTGGCAAGACGAAACGTCGTGTCATCTAGAAGTGTGCCGATGTTAGGCGAAGGCAATGCCTGCAGCCAGAGACCGGATTCCCACTCGCCCACAGCCAGCAGGCGCGCACGCTCTGCAGCATTCCTGCACGTGTCAAGGAGTTCATTCCGTGCGGAAGTGCAGAGCGGCGCGTCCCACTGGCCCTGAGAGGATAGGGTATTAGGTAAATCTGAGCTCGGGCAAGCTAATTTCCATGCGTCCACGGCATCGGACAAATACGGCATGACGTAATTAACCATGGAAGGCGCTAAGATCTTCCTGGTCAAAACCTCAGTGCTGTAGACCGACCGAATTCATTGTATTATCTCTTTAGCCAATTCCTGTTTTTATTTTTACTTTCCTTGTATTCATAATGAAAAGCACAGTGTTTACCTCGGGTGAAAGACTTATTTTGTCCCTCGAACTATTAGCGCCCCCGCTACGCTCAGGCGCCAAACCACGTCTCGGGCCAAAATAAGTTATATTCACCCCTTGTGTAACAATGTACTATTAAACTAGAGAAATAAGCCAGCTATTTCTAAAGTGGTCTATATCGACCCACAGCTGGCGACTGCGACTAATATTCTTGTATTTCTTTTGAAAAAAAAAGGATGTAAGATGTTGTTTAGGCCACCAGAAACTTTCCATCGACTGTGAATACCACCCACTTAAAGGGGGTCCATGTTAGTGGAAAAAAATGGGGTGTATGAGATGTAAGTGTCCACGACTGCGGATCCCATTCAAGTCATTCCCAATATTTTGACTTCCCCTAAATGTGATAATCCACCTATCACAGATACTAATGTAATACTTGTAAAAAATCCTACTAATATTATAAATGCGAAAGTTTGTGAGTGTGGATGTATGTTTGTTACTCTTTCTCGCAAAAACTACTAAACAGATGTCGATATAATTTGGGGTTTTCCTTAAGTCTACGCGGACGAAGTCGCGGGCAGAAACTAGTCTCAAGGAGAAACAGAATCAAAAAAAATATATAGGCGCGTTGTTGATGGAACAAAAAACTTTGGGGACCTCTGCCATAGACAGATGCACGTATATTTACAGACACGTATCTGTGTACATCAGTTACATAAACCGTCATCATCATCCATAGATTGCACTTATGTATTCTTGATTGCAGCGAAGACTTAGTCCCTGTGACTAACAGACGATGCTTGTGTGAGCTAGCCAAGCAGATAGGATTCACTGACGCGGTCGCCGACTCCTACAAGATACAGGATTGCCTCGCTATATTTAGACATTTGGTGAGTTAAATTAGGTTACGAAATAATAACTGAGCAGCGTCGAGCGATAAAATAGATAATATATTTTTATTTTTCACTAAACTGGACATTACATTACTGATAACTGTTTTTCACTTCATTACACTTTTAAAATAAGTCTTCTATCGTAATAGTCGATGATTTTGCCTAATTTTAAATATAATAAAACAATTTGTTTCTTGAGTTTCTTGCCGGATCTTCTCAGTCGAGGTCCCGTTCCGATCCGGTTGTAGATATAAGAAAAAAACAAATGTAAAATTGATAATTTGTAAGTGCCACCGTAGGCCTAAACAAAATAAACGATTTGAATTTGAAAAACGGAGTTTGATGGGTCACTTGGTTGATAGCTGAGGCTTTGCAAAACAAAAAATATATATAGTTAACGTTTTGAAAGAAAGTTGAGTAAACAAAATATTTTATGATAAATAGTAAAAGGTTACTGATCTTGGAAATGACATTCTTATGTCGTACAGTACAACTTGAATTGTCAAAAGCGTACTCAAGACCGCTCTCAGATTCGATATAGGTTTCTCAATACGGACCTTATTAGTCTGATTGATTTCAAATTGTTATAGTGTGACGAGGTGGAAGATAATGCTTATGTTACGTGCAGCAGGCGGACACGATCCGGCGCGAGACACGGTTCGTGCGGTCGCTGCAGCTGCGCACGCGCGTGAAGGTGCCGCTGCCGCACATGCTGGCCGTGACGGCGCGCGACCCCGCCAGCCAGCTGCAGATGCTCACGCAGGTGGGACGCGGCTCACTCGGACAGTGCCGCTGCCGCACATGCTGGCCGTGACGGCGCGCGACCCCGCCAGCCAGCTGCAGATGCTCACGCAGGTGGGACGCGGCTCACTCGGACAGTGCCGCTGCCGCACATGCTGGCCGTGACGGCGCGCGACCCCGCCAGCCAGCTGCAGATGCTCACGCAGGTGGGACGCGGCTCACTCGGACAGTGCCGCTGCCGCACATGCTGGCCGTGACGGCGCGCGACCCCGCCAGCCAGCTGCAGATGCTCACGCAGGTGGGACGCGGCTCACTCGGACAGTGCCGCTGCCGCACATGCTGGCCGTGACGGCGCGCGACCCCGCCAGCCAGCTGCAGATGCTCACGCAGGTGGGACGCGGCTCACTCGGACAGTGCCGCTGCCGCACATGCTGGCCGTGACGTGACGGCGCGCGACCCCGCCAGCCAGCTGCAGATGCTCACGCAGGTGGGACGCGGCTCACTCGGACAGTGCCGCTGCCGCACATGCTGGCCGTGACGGCGCGCGACCCCGCCAGCCAGCTGCAGATGCTCACGCAGGTGGGACGCGGCTCACTCGGACAGTGCCGCTGCCGCACATGCTGGCCGTGACGTGACGGCGCGCGACCCCGCCAGCCAGCTGCAGATGCTCACGCAGGTGGGACGCGGCTCACTCGGACAGTGCCGCTGCCGCACATGCTGGCCGTGACGGCGCGCGACCCCGCCAGCCAGCTGCAGATGCTCACGCAGGTGGGACGCGGCTCACTCGGACAGTGCCGCTGCCGCACATGCTGGCCGTGACGGCGCGCGACCCCGCCAGCCAGCTGCAGATGCTCACGCAGGTGGGACGCGGCTCACTCGGACAGTGCCGCTGCCGCACATGCTGGCCGTGACGGCGCGCGACCCCGCCAGCCAGCTGCAGATGCTCACGCAGGTGGGACGCGGCTCACTCGGACAGTGCCGCTGCCGCACATGCTGGCCGTGACGTGACGGCGCGCGACCCCGCCAGCCAGCTGCAGATGCTCACGCAGGTGGGACGCGGCTCACTCGGACAGTGCCGCTGCCGCACATGCTGGCCGTGACGTGACGGCGCGCGACCCCGCCAGCCAGCTGCAGATGCTCACGCAGGTGGGACGCGGCTCACTCGGACAGTGCCGCTGCCGCACATGCTGGCCGTGACGGCGCGCGACCCCGCCAGCCAGCTGCAGATGCTCACGCAGGTGGGACGCGGCTCACTCGGACAGTGCCGCTGCCGCACATGCTGGCCGTGACGTGACGGCGCGCGACCCCGCCAGCCAGCTGCAGATGCTCACGCAGGTGGGACGCGGCTCACTCGGACAGTGCCGCTGCCGCACATGCTGGCCGTGACGGCGCGCGACCCCGCCAGCCAGCTGCA
The DNA here is from genome assembly GCA_918843915.1 of Notodonta ziczac. Classification (NCBI taxonomy): domain Eukaryota; kingdom Metazoa; phylum Arthropoda; class Insecta; order Lepidoptera; family Notodontidae; genus Notodonta; species Notodonta ziczac. The sequence continues at coordinate 10,759,603 of OU974044.1, read as the reverse complement.
GATGCTCACGCAGGTGGGACGCGGCTCACTCGGACAGTGCCGCTGCCGCACATGCTGGCCGTGACGGCGCGCGACCCCGCCAGCCAGCTGCAGATGCTCACGCAGGTGGGACGCGGCTCACTCGGACAGTGCCGCTGCCGCACATGCTGGCCGTGACGGCGCGCGACCCCGCCAGCCAGCTGCAGATGCTCACGCAGGTGGGACGCGGCTCACTCGGACAGTGCCGCTGCCGCACATGCTGGCCGTGACGTGACGGCGCGCGACCCCGCCAGCCAGCTGCAGATGCTCACGCAGGTGGGACGCGGCTCACTCGGACAGTGCCGCTGCCGCACATGCTGGCCGTGACGGCGCGCGACCCCGCCAGCCAGCTGCAGATGCTCACGCAGGTGGGACGCGGCTCACTCGGACAGTGCCGCTGCCGCACATGCTGGCCGTGACGGCGCGCGACCCCGCCAGCCAGCTGCAGATGCTCACGCAGGTGGGACGCGGCTCACTCGGACAGTGCCGCTGCCGCACATGCTGGCCGTGACGGCGCGCGACCCCGCCAGCCAGCTGCAGATGCTCACGCAGGTGGGACGCGGCTCACTCGGACAGTGCCGCTGCCGCACATGCTGGCCGTGACGGCGCGCGACCCCGCCAGCCAGCTGCAGATGCTCACGCAGGTGGGACGCGGCTCACTCGGACAGTGCCGCTGCCGCACATGCTGGCCGTGACGTGACGGCGCGCGACCCCGCCAGCCAGCTGCAGATGCTCACGCAGGTGGGACGCGGCTCACTCGGACAGTGCCGCTGCCGCACATGCTGGCCGTGACGGCGCGCGACCCCGCCAGCCAGCTGCAGATGCTCACGCAGGTGGGACGCGGCTCACTCGGACAGTGCCGCTGCCGCACATGCTGGCCGTGACGGCGCGCGACCCCGCCAGCCAGCTGCAGATGCTCACGCAGGTGGGACGCGGCTCACTCGGACAGTGCCGCTGCCGCACATGCTGGCCGTGACGGCGCGCGACCCCGCCAGCCAGCTGCAGATGCTCACGCAGGTGGGACGCGGCTCACTCGGACAGTGCCGCTGCCGCACATGCTGGCCGTGACGGCGCGCGACCCCGCCAGCCAGCTGCAGATGCTCACGCAGGTGGGACGCGGCTCACTCGGACAGTGCCGCTGCCGCACATGCTGGCCGTGACGGCGCGCGACCCCGCCAGCCAGCTGCAGATGCTCACGCAGGTGGGACGCGGCTCACTCGGACAGTGCCGCTGCCGCACATGCTGGCCGTGACGGCGCGCGACCCCGCCAGCCAGCTGCAGATGCTCACGCAGGTGGGACGCGGCTCACTCGGACAGTGCCGCTGCCGCACATGCTGGCCGTGACGGCGCGCGACCCCGCCAGCCAGCTGCAGATGCTCACGCAGGTGGGACGCGGCTCACTCGGACAGTGCCGCTGCCGCACATGCTGGCCGTGACGTGACGGCGCGCGACCCCGCCAGCCAGCTGCAGATGCTCACGCAGGTGGGACGCGGCTCACTCGGACAGTGCCGCTGCCGCACATGCTGGCCGTGACGTGACGGCGCGCGACCCCGCCAGCCAGCTGCAGATGCTCACGCAGGTGGGACGCGGCTCACTCGGACAGTGCCGCTGCCGCACATGCTGGCCGTGACGTGACGGCGCGCGACCCCGCCAGCCAGCTGCAGATGCTCACGCAGGTGGGACGCGGCTCACTCGGACAGTGCCGCTGCCGCACATGCTGGCCGTGACGGCGCGCGACCCCGCCAGCCAGCTGCAGATGCTCACGCAGGTGGGACGCGGCTCACTCGGACAGTGCCGCTGCCGCACATGCTGGCCGTGACGGCGCGCGACCCCGCCAGCCAGCTGCAGATGCTCACGCAGGTGGGACGCGGCTCACTCGGACAGTGCCGCTGCCGCACATGCTGGCCGTGACGGCGCGCGACCCCGCCAGCCAGCTGCAGATGCTCACGCAGGTGGGACGCGGCTCACTCGGACAGTGCCGCTGCCGCACATGCTGGCCGTGACGGCGCGCGACCCCGCCAGCCAGCTGCAGATGCTCACGCAGGTGGGACGCGGCTCACTCGGACAGTGCCGCTGCCGCACATGCTGGCCGTGACGTGACGGCGCGCGACCCCGCCAGCCAGCTGCAGATGCTCACGCAGGTGGGACGCGGCTCACTCGGACAGTGCCGCTGCCGCACATGCTGGCCGTGACGTGACGGCGCGCGACCCCGCCAGCCAGCTGCAGATGCTCACGCAGGTGGGACGCGGCTCACTCGGACAGTGCCGCTGCCGCACATGCTGGCCGTGACGTGACGGCGCGCGACCCCGCCAGCCAGCTGCAGATGCTCACGCAGGTGGGACGCGGCTCACTCGGACAGTGCCGCTGCCGCACATGCTGGCCGTGACGGCGCGCGACCCCGCCAGCCAGCTGCAGATGCTCACGCAGGTGGGACGCGGCTCACTCGGACAGTGCCGCTGCCGCACATGCTGGCCGTGACGGCGCGCGACCCCGCCAGCCAGCTGCAGATGCTCACGCAGGTGGGACGCGGCTCACTCGGACAGTGCCGCTGCCGCACATGCTGGCCGTGACGGCGCGCGACCCCGCCAGCCAGCTGCAGATGCTCACGCAGGTGGGACGCGGCTCACTCGGACAGTGCCGCTGCCGCACATGCTGGCCGTGACGGCGCGCGACCCCGCCAGCCAGCTGCAGATGCTCACGCAGGTGGGACGCGGCTCACTCGGACAGTGCCGCTGCCGCACATGCTGGCCGTGACGTGACGGCGCGCGACCCCGCCAGCCAGCTGCAGATGCTCACGCAGGTGGGACGCGGCTCACTCGGACAGTGCCGCTGCCGCACATGCTGGCCGTGACGTGACGGCGCGCGACCCCGCCAGCCAGCTGCAGATGCTCACGCAGGTGGGACGCGGCTCACTCGGACAGTGCCGCTGCCGCACATGCTGGCCGTGACGGCGCGCGACCCCGCCAGCCAGCTGCAGATGCTCACGCAGGTGGGACGCGGCTCACTCGGACAGTGCCGCTGCCGCACATGCTGGCCGTGACGTGACGGCGCGCGACCCCGCCAGCCAGCTGCAGATGCTCACGCAGGTGGGACGCGGCTCACTCGGACAGTGCCGCTGCCGCACATGCTGGCCGTGACGGCGCGCGACCCCGCCAGCCAGCTGCAGATGCTCACGCAGGTGGGACGCGGCTCACTCGGACAGTGCCGCTGCCGCACATGCTGGCCGTGACGGCGCGCGACCCCGCCAGCCAGCTGCAGATGCTCACGCAGGTGGGACGCGGCTCACTCGGACAGTGCCGCTGCCGCACATGCTGGCCGTGACGTGACGGCGCGCGACCCCGCCAGCCAGCTGCAGATGCTCACGCAGGTGGGACGCGGCTCACTCGGACAGTGCCGCTGCCGCACATGCTGGCCGTGACGTGACGGCGCGCGACCCCGCCAGCCAGCTGCAGATGCTCACGCAGGTGGGACGCGGCTCACTCGGACAGTGCCGCTGCCGCACATGCTGGCCGTGACGTGACGGCGCGCGACCCCGCCAGCCAGCTGCAGATGCTCACGCAGGTGGGACGCGGCTCACTCGGACAGTGCCGCTGCCGCACATGCTGGCCGTGACGGCGCGCGACCCCGCCAGCCAGCTGCAGATGCTCACGCAGGTGGGACGCGGCTCACTCGGACAGTGCCGCTGCCGCACATGCTGGCCGTGACGTGACGGCGCGCGACCCCGCCAGCCAGCTGCAGATGCTCACGCAGGTGGGACGCGGCTCACTCGGACAGTGCCGCTGCCGCACATGCTGGCCGTGACGGCGCGCGACCCCGCCAGCCAGCTGCAGATGCTCACGCAGGTGGGACGCGGCTCACTCGGACAGTGCCGCTGCCGCACATGCTGGCCGTGACGGCGCGCGACCCCGCCAGCCAGCTGCAGATGCTCACGCAGGTGGGACGCGGCTCACTCGGACAGTGCCGCTGCCGCACATGCTGGCCGTGACGGCGCGCGACCCCGCCAGCCAGCTGCAGATGCTGACGCAGGTGGGACGCGGCTCACTCGGACAGTGCCGCTGCCGCACATGCTGGCCGTGACGGCGCGCGACCCCGCCAGCCAGCTGCAGATGCTCACGCAGGTGGGACGCGGCTCACTCGGACAGTGCCGCTGCCGCACATGCTGGCCGTGACGGCGCGCGACCCCGCCAGCCAGCTGCAGATGCTCACGCAGGTGGGACGCGGCTCACTCGGACAGTGCCGCTGCCGCACATGCTGGCCGTGACGGCGCGCGACCCCGCCAGCCAGCTGCAGATGCTGACGCAGGTGGGACGCGGCTCACTCGGACAGTGCCGCTGCCGCACATGCTGGCCGTGACGGCGCGCGACCCCGCCAGCCAGCTGCAGATGCTCACGCAGGTGGGACGCGGCTCACTCGGACAGTGCCGCTGCCGCACATGCTGGCCGTGACGGCGCGCGACCCCGCCAGCCAGCTGCAGATGCTCACGCAGGTGGGACGCGGCTCACTCGGACAGTGCCGCTGCCGCACATGCTGGCCGTGACGGCGCGCGACCCCGCCAGCCAGCTGCAGATGCTCACGCAGGTGGGACGCGGCTCACTCGGACAGTGCCGCTGCCGCACATGCTGGCCGTGACGGCGCGCGACCCCGCCAGCCAGCTGCAGATGCTCACGCAGGTGGGACGCGGCTCACTCGGACAGTGCCGCTGCCGCACATGCTGGCCGTGACGGCGCGCGACCCCGCCAGCCAGCTGCAGATGCTCACGCAGGTGGGACGCGGCTCACTCGGACAGTGCCGCTGCCGCACATGCTGGCCGTGACGTGACGGCGCGCGACCCCGCCAGCCAGCTGCAGATGCTCACGCAGGTGGGACGCGGCTCACTCGGACAGTGCCGCTGCCGCACATGCTGGCCGTGACGTGACGGCGCGCGACCCCGCCAGCCAGCTGCAGATGCTCACGCAGGTGGGACGCGGCTCACTCGGACAGTGCCGCTGCCGCACATGCTGGCCGTGACGGCGCGCGACCCCGCCAGCCAGCTGCAGATGCTCACGCAGGTGGGACGCGGCTCACTCGGACAGTGCCGCTGCCGCACATGCTGGCCGTGACGGCGCGCGACCCCCGCCAGCCAGCTGCAGATGCTCACGCAGGTGGGACGCGGCTCACTCGGACAGTGCCGCTGCCGCACATGCTGGCCGTGACGTGACGGCGCGCGACCCCGCCAGCCAGCTGCAGATGCTCACGCTGGTGGGACGCGGCTCACTCGGACAGTGCCGCTGCCGCACATGCTGGCCGTGACGGCGCGCGACCCCGCCAGCCAGCTGCAGATGCTCACGCAGGTGGGACGCGGCTCACTCGGACAGTGCCGCTGCCGCACATGCTGGCCGTGACGTGACGGCGCGCGACCCCGCCAGCCAGCTGCAGATGCTCACGCAGGTGGGACGCGGCTCACTCGGACAGTGCCGCTGCCGCACATGCTGGCCGTGACGGCGCGCGACCCCGCCAGCCAGCTGCAGATGCTCACGCAGGTGGGACGCGGCTCACTCGGACAGTGCCGCTGCCGCACATGCTGGCCGTGACGTGACGGCGCGCGACCCCGCCAGCCAGCTGCAGATGCTCACGCAGGTGGGACGCGGCTCACTCGGACAGTGCCGCTGCCGCACATGCTGGCCGTGACGGCGCGCGACCCCGCCAGCCAGCTGCAGATGCTCACGCAGGTGGGACGCGGCTCACTCGGACAGTGCCGCTGCCGCACATGCTGGCCGTGACGTGACGGCGCGCGACCCCGCCAGCCAGCTGCAGATGCACAGAGTAAAAAAACAAAATCTGCATGACGTTTTACAGATGGAACTCAGCAACAAATTTTGCCGATTACTATTTTACGTGCAATTTCAATGAAATTAATGGATTGTAAAAATAATCTAGGAGATGACAATTATACATAGAGGCAAGGCCGACAAAATCTTTACAGAATTGGAAATTATATTGTAGCCTTTAGACCAGTTATTCTTAAAGTGGGTGACAACGCCCCCTTGTGAGGGAATTGGAAGAAAATTGGGCGGTGTTGAAGCGGTTTAGGGAGGCGATGGCTGATTTGATTTTTTGTAATATTTTAATTGTAATTATTGCGATTGTGGTTTTTGATGTGTGGTAAAATTTAAAATGTTAGCGATAGACCCAGGAAATGATGGGGGGACGATTTGGTCACCTATGCGGGAGGTACGTGGCCCGAAACAGCATTAAACCGTGTTTTGTGGTGCACTCAGGGAGAAGTCTTGCAAAGTGGGACAAACAAACAGGCTAGGAAAAAAAACCCAGTGAGCTCTGGTCACAGATATAGATAGATAACGCAAGTATCACGATTTGCATTGAAACCAAGCGTGCCGAATTTTTAACACCTACTGTGACGTCATTGACGGGAAATCCAAACCGATTCAAAGACACCGATGCCGCCGATGCCTCTCCGTCCTCTACGATTCTCTCGAGTGATTGTCTCGCTCATACTCATATTATTTATATCTGTAGTCGCGCGGACTGTAAATTAGCGGCAACCAACCTTGAGGCTTGGTCGGGGTTTCGTATTCGTACACGCGAAGTACATGCATTTGCGTTATCTATGTAAATCTATATCTGTGGCCCTGGTAATTAATGTTGGTTATGTGTCATGTTGCGCAGGGCACGGCGGACATCGTGCTGGACTCCTGCGCGGACTACTGGAACGGGCGCGACCTGACGCCCATCTCGCCCTCCGACCGGAAGAAGATCATCGACTTCTACCAGCGGAACTCCCTCACCGCGTATTGCACCGCGTTCGCTTATAAGTACGCGTCATAAGATATGTGTTTTGTATATTAAGGCGTCAATAGCTTATTGGTTAGAAGGGCCACCCTCGTAGATGAGAGGTTCCGGGTTCGATCCCCATCCTGGACATTAAACTATTGACGTGAGTCCACCCCTAACATATGCAATTAACTTAGCTGGACCCCTCCAGCTAAGTTAATTGCATATCCTAACGGGAATACTAGTAATGTGATACACACACACAATGCTAGTAATCTTTTTTTATCCTACTATTCCTACTAATATTATAAATGTGAAAGTTTGTGAGGGTGGATGTATGTATGTATGTATGTTTGTTACTCCTTCACGCAAAAACTACTGAACGGATTTGAATGAAATTTGGAACACAGATAGTTTATAACCGGGATTAACATATAGGATACTTTTTATCCCGATAATCCCGAAATTTTTGTTACGTTAAATACTACGTACACACACAGCTAGTATATATAAAAAAATTACATTTTATTATTTGCAGCCTTTTCGTGTTATTTTTTTTATATTGTAGGTACTCATTTCAACTGTAACCAATGATCCCAATTAGTGACTAGCTAATAGCGAGACTATTCAAGGGGTTTTATTTTTATAATAATATCATCAATCATGCTAACCATTTTTTTTTCCATCCAAACTTAGACCAGAGCTATAGTTCCATATAATAATATAGATCCCATGTAATAAATATAATTTTCATTACTCATACTCGGAAAGTAGGTCTGAAGTTGCCTGAGGAGCGGGTTGAAAGTAATACTTTTCCGGCCCGGGAGAATCGCTTTCAACTGACAGCTGTCAAATTATAAAAAAAAAACTAGTTCCATTTTCACATTTCCATGGAACCATGTTCAAACTTTTTCTACAGTCACTCAATTACAGCACGATGTTAAATTGAAATAACATAAAGTTAAGTATTAATTAAAGAATATATATTTTTAATAGACTTAATTATAATTTGGGTTCAACAATTTCTTTAAAATAACATAGATTTGAGCTAAATATTTAAAGATGAAAATGAAAAATAATGGCTAAATAATGAAGTTGGCCGAGCAACGAAAAAAAAACAAAATAGGCGGCAATCCGATCTTTTTTTTTCGAGATGTAGAGTATTGTTCATACTTCCTTGTATTATTTCTTTAGCCAATTCCTGTTTTTATTTTTACTTTCCTTGTATTCGTAATGAAAAGCACAATGTTTACCTCGGGTGAAAGACTTATTTTGTCCCTCGAACTATAAGCGCCCTCTCTACGCTCGGGCGCCAAACCCCGTCTCGGGAAAAATAAGTCACTTTCACCACTCGTGTAACAATGTACTATTACTATATTATATTTCAAATACGTCTCGTAGACGCGGCGCTGTAGTCGCGTGTCGGCAATACAATTTACACTGCGTACAGTTTAGTTCCGCATTTTTCCGCGGGACTTCCTATGTGAAATAGACTGTAATGGTAACTTGATTACCAACATGACAAAATTCCCTCCATCCAAAGGTTGTCTAGAAGAGATCGCAGCCAGCGATGACACCGCCGAATATGCACTACTGTATTATTATCAAAGTCAAAGTGTTTATTTTGTTTAGGCCTACGGGGGCCGGGCACCTACAAATTGTACATTTTTAATTTTTTCCTTATATCTGCAACCGGATCGGGTCGGATTATATTCCTTAATGTCAAATTCAAACTCTGATGTAGTTAAAATAAATATTTATTATATTATATTCTTGCTATTCCAATCCCATTCGAAAAAGAATTCAATTTCGGAACGTGGAATGATTGGAGCAGGTGTTGTTGGATGTTTGTAATTCGGGTGTGTGGATAGGCCGCTGAGCCGCGGCATCTCGGCGTCGCTGGCGGGCGCGTACCTGGAGCTGCCGGCCGACGCGCGCCAGCTGTACGCGCAGCCCCGCCGCGACCACCTCGCCAACGCAGGCGCGCTGCACTTCCACTCCACAGGTTCACCCACCACTACATTGTAATACTACTAGCCGCAACCAGCACCAATCTTTTTTGACTATGTCACACGGGAATACCGTAGCGTTCTATTAGTGAAAGAATTTACAGAATCGGATCAGTAATGCCAGAGATTACTACCTACAAACATATAAAAAAAATAACTTACCCCTTTAAGTAGCATACAAGGTGTAATTGATTCGGGGCCCCCAGAGTTGGAATTTTACGTTCATATTTTCACGAATTATGCTAAAAAATTTCAGCTTGTTTAAATTGGGTTTAGCATGCATCCTGTATATGTTATTCCAGACCCACCCAATTAAACTTAATCTGTTAAGCCATCTAAATGTTGAAATCGACCTCTTTCCAGCCAAACTAGTGGTCTAGTTTGGCTGGAAAGAGACACGGAACAGAGGTCTTAATAAATTTATTCCGTTCCAGACTCCTTACTCTTCAATGAGGTGACAGACGACGATGTGACCGATGCCGAAGGTTTCTTTGATATGCAGTGTAATCAGGTGACTGTTGAATCATTAATTTTTTGTTTTTATAAAATCTGATGAATTATTAAAAGTCTCAGAACAAAAGTGATTGCTACTTATGTTAGTAATATGGTCCTGAGACGTTATTTGTGTTACCAGTAACCCTGTATATAAAACAAAGTCAGAAAACAATCGTATGACCCGCCTGATGTTAAGCAATTACCGAAGCCTATAAATGCTTGCAATACCAGTGGCATTTCTCGCACGCTGCCGACCTGAAGGGGAGTAGCAGAGAGGGAGTACTACTACTAGAGACTAGGAGGGAGTACTACTAACTAGAGAGAAAATACTATCGATATACCGGTACTATCGACTATACTATCAGTACTGTCGACGATACTATCAGTACTATCGACTATACTATCCGTACTATCGACACTATCGATTGTACTATCGACTATACTATTAGTACTCTCGACTTTACTAACAGAACGATCGACGATACTATCGATAGTATCACTACACAATAGTATTGATACTATTGCTCGTCATCAATAGTATTAACACTTTCGGTAGGCTATCGATATTGTGACTAGTTTTCGAGGTTACAATAGTATTACATAGTATTACTATCGATAGACAATCGATAGTTAGGCATCGCTAGCAGTGGCGGATTTTCAAATTTCCAAGGTATAGGCTGTAAAGTTTTTGCCGCCCTTGCCTCTACAAGATTACTGGTTGGGGGGCGAACTAGCTGTTTTACTCTAGATTTGGATGTTTGCTACACCGAATGTACAATGACAAGTGATAGGGGAAAGACATCGGCAAAATTTGTTGCAAGAGTTCTATCGGTCCCCAAATCTGCCGCCCTAGGCTCCAGCCTACTCACTACTCAGCCTGCTGGTAAATCCGCCACTGATCGCTAGTATGATCAGTAAGCTACAATGCCAATCGTTTCCGGGGCAGGTGTTCATAGGCATGGTGACGATGCAGTACCAGGCGCAGAGCGACATGGTGGAGCTGATCGAGCGGCTGGAGCGCGCGTGCATCCGCTTCGTGCACTTCAGCAAGGAGAACGAGCTTCGCTCGCGCGTGTTCAGCGAGAAGATGGGCCTGGAGTCCGGCTGGAACTGCCACATATCGCTCATGAACGACGACAACCCGAGGTGAGTGACCTTTACGCGGCTTTAGGAAGGAGTTAGAAGGCCGAAATCACAGATATAGATTTACATAGATAACGCAAGTATCGCGATTTGTATTGAAACCAAGCGTGCCGAATTTTTAATACCTACTGTGACGTCATTAGTTACGGGAAATCCAAACCGATTCAAAGACACCGATGCCGCTAATGCCCCTCCGCCCGCTACGATTCTCTCTCGAGTGATTATCTCGCTCATACTCATATTTTCTATATCTGTTGTCGCGCGGACTGTAAGTTAGCGGCGACCAACCTTGACGCTTGGTCGGGGTTTCGTACACGCGAACTACATGCATTTGCGTTATCTATGTAAATCTATATTTGTGGCCGAAATCGTCACGCGTGAAATGTTAAAAGTTCTCTCGAGAGCAACTAGATGCCGTAAGTGAGTTATCCAGGTTAATGGATAGTGCGACGTCAAAAAACTTAAAACGATGTTAATGCAAAATAGACTTAAAAGAGAACTTCGTTCCTGACGAGAGTCCCCTACCGCACAATTTCCTACAATAAAGTCGACAAACAAACGTCCGACTCGCCTGATGTTAAGCAGTTACCGTAGTTTGTAATTCCACTTGCAATACTAAAGGCATGGCTCGCGCGATGCCGATCTGAATGGGAGTGGGACTGAGGGTGAGGAATAATAATAAATAATAATCGCCAGACGAACACACCAACTGTATGGTCCCAAACTTAGGAATGCTTGTACAATGGACTGGGGGCGATCCCTGTGACACCCAGACCAGGGCAAATTACGAAGAGGCCATTTCCGAAATTTACCCTGACGGGAATCGAACCCGCAACCACCCGCTGCAGTGGCCTACGCTCGAACCACTGCGCCAAGAGGTTGTCAATGGAATGGACGGAAGGTTGGTCTTCCTGCTCTCTCACTCATCTACTTTACGCCAATGCTCTGTATTTTTTTATCACACCTGCGGGCTTAGCACGTCGGTAAAGACTTATGTCACTCGGGACACGATAAATTTTATCGCCCCGTGATTCTTGTCTTATTTGCTAACATGGCTGGCAAGAGAGATACAATTTGACGTCTTGACAAATCTTCTCACGGTGTGGTAAAACGAGCACAGATAACATACTATCTACAACACCTTCGTTCATTTTGTTCATTCACGGGTGCATACACTATGTAACAAAAGGACTGGCAGAGTGAAACAGAGTTATGCAAAGAAACAAGATGCCTATAGACCATAGCCATTAGTATTGCTGTCTGTCTATGACCCCAAGAATATAGCTATTTGTCTATGACCTAACCTATAAACTTTTTATTGTTTGTCAACATTCCATTTCTGGAAAAAAGAATATATTGTTTAGATTTACGTCTTTTACGAAAGAACTTCGTCTTCTTATCGTTCGTCGTGTTATCCGATGGAGTCCAAGAAAGTGTAAGTACTTACTATTTACTGTGGTATTGATATAAATCAAATACACATGATGAAAAAAACATTAGAAAACAATGAACATATTCTTTTATTTTTTTCAGTGTAAGAAGCCCAAATGCACAATTAAAATACTTGGTGGACTACATGTCTGTAAATACATTATTTGCCAATGGGGAGTTCACTGGGCCATTGGGGGCCCAGAGAATCACGAAGGAATGGGAGAAACTTCGTGGGTTTCTCCGCCAATATGGTCCCGATAAGACCGTGGACCAGTGGAAGCACGCAAGTAGGTACCTAAAGTTCGAAAATTCTATGGTTACTCATTAAACTGAAAATAAAGTCGAATAATTAATTATCATTACAGACATGGCGGGATTTAAAACGGAAGACATGGAGGCAGAATGCCGGTGTCTATAAAACCGGAACAAAAACTGGTAACATATTAGATGTGCCGGTTGTAGCCGATATGACTCTAAAGGTTTTAGATGCAATTGGGCATAGCTGTTCCACAGGCATCGGCCCAGAGAGAGATGGAAAAATTACCCAGCATGGTAGCAAACTGTAAATAAACATTTACATAATAATAAGGGTATATTTGGTTTATTAGGTAATTATGTTCGGTAAATGAACAGGTGAATAATGTTAAGTCGTTGGTGTAAGTGTTAGTCTACATAAATCAGTGTTGTAGTCTGCACATTGCACACAGAGGGTAACATAGGCAATTATGTGTAGATAATAATATAGTAATTGTGTAATTATATAATAATAACATTTAATTTGAATTAGATAGGTATTAACATAGTCATAAGTCTTACTAACAAGTATGGATTAAATGACCTAAAATGAATAAATGAATTTATTTATTTTATTTTATTTTAACACTTTTAGGAAAGCTTACAGCTAAATAATACAATAACAAAAAGTATAAAGTAAGGTAAGGCCAATTATGAATTGAATAAGGTACTTGCATTGATATAACTGCATCAACAAATTGGTTTAGATGCTTGCTGACCGTGGTTTGACCAATGGCCAGACAATGGTCTTGGCCAGTTGGCCTCTGATAACTACCATCTCCAAGTAATCGGATAGATGACAGAATCTGAAATCACAATTTATGTAAATACCTACCGAGGTGACGACTATGTTGATATATGTAGGTATCACATAGAATGGCTAGGTAGAAAACATATCCATAGCATATAATTTACCTTGATGTGCACCGGTATGCCACCTTGGCTGTGGGGACGGAGTTCCCCTTCGAGAACACTGCACAAGTACAGCGCCATGTCCTTGTTTAACCTATAAATTCTAATGAACTCCGTATTTGGGAGTTCAAAGGGGTTATTGGCGTCCCTTATTCCCCGCCTTTGCACTTTTCGGGCGTTATATTGCGCCCGCTGCGCTAATAAATAATTCACAAGCGCTTGCGACATAATTTTTTTATTTTAGTTTTGCGAAATGAATTAATTTATACTTTGTCACTACCTCCCTTCGAGCGTGATAAATTATTTCGCGGAGAGTTGTCAAATTGGTCTCACTGTGATAAGTTTTGGCACCACGTGCTAGCACTTAAGATAAAATAGTCTTATCTATACGTCAAACTCGTTTTCTCAAATGTCAAACCTTTGTCACAGCACGCCATGTTAGCACATAAGACAAAGCGGCTATCTCGCCGCCTAGGGCGAGAAAATCTGTGATAAAAACTTTTGTCGTGACCATGTGCTAGGCCCGCTGGCAAGGCATTCCTTGAATTATCAGTTCTGTGTACTCCTGTAGTGCACACAGGCCCGCCGTTCAGGTCCCCACAGGTCCGTGAAGACGCAATAGCGTCGCTATTCGATTAGTCAGAACCACAGAACAATAAGACTAGACGCCGCTTACGTCCACTATTGTAAAAGAATCCAATCATCAAAAGTTGGCGGTGAATAATAGAGTTTGGTCCGTTCAAGGTCACCAATCAAAATTTCTGGTGCGGTGCATATGTTAGGCGAGCGTTGGTGCCCAGCTGTGCGCCGTCTATCGCTTATTGGTCTGTGGTCAGAACAAATGACCAATGACAACGGGAATTGATCACGTTAAATCTAATACAGTTGTCAAATTCACATTATCTTCTATCTGATAGTGTGTGCATTACACGAAGACATTTTTTTTGATTTTAATGAAACTTGGATCATCACTTATAGGATACACTAGTTGTTATATTTTGTCCAAATTAACAAGCACTCAGCTACGATTGGCTATTAATACGTCATCAATAGTAACAAAACACACAGATTGGCTAATAAATGACATAAAAATTAACAAACGACACCCATTGGCTGTTAATGTGATTAACATAAGAAAGTAATGAATCGCTTCAATCATGTTTTACAAATGACACAGCACATGTGTAGTAATTTCCCTCTATTTTATGATTTTAACTATTCGATGTTACTGCGTGTGATAGGGTGAGTGGTAATTACTAATTGGCATCTTCATGAACTCCAATAACTTGAAATAAATAAATTTCAAGCTCTTATTTGTTGTTATAATAAGGTTTAAAATATATTACTGAAATATATTCCAAATAATTTGCTTACAAGCTTAACAGAACGTCTCTCCTTCTTTATAAAATAAATAAATAAAGAGAGTCACTGTTCCGTACAATGAAAACACATTACCTTCCTTGGCGTCGCGCAATCGGGTAAAAAGAATATGGTCCTTGATAATTGTCAGCCTTACATTCTTGTTCATAAAAAATAACCTCCTTATTTATAATCGTGGTTTAGCGGTTGTGTAGTTACACCATGTTTTGTCTTCTTCTTTCGAATGTAAAATTACTGATGACAGAAAAAGATAATTCGGAGTTTAACTATTCGTGCGCTATAACACGTTTATTAATAAGTGGGTAAGGGTAGAAATTACCATTCGTCCTATTTGGTATTTAGTAATTCGATGTGTAAACTTCAAAACTATCGATACTATAGAAGCCTCTTTTAAACACTCTAAATGTTAGATAGTGATTAGAATAAGTGTGGTACCTATACTAATAGCGAAATCTGATTCAGAAAATTTAGTTACTAAACTAAGTTAGTAAACATAGTCGCGTATTACCGACACAGCAAATTAAGTCGTAAATTTCTAAAACAGGATAATATGGCACATATTTCCGTCTTACGAGTAAAGTCTCATATTGCGGACTTCGCAATTGAAGTCGCATGTAATCGACTCAGCAAAAAAGTCGCGCGCAAATTAAGTAACACTTACCCATCCTCGCAAGCCTTTGGCGTACCGACACAGCGGCTTAAGTCGCGTATTGCCGACAAACGACAAAGAATGAAGTCGCATATTTCCGACAGCAAGAGCGTGTCGCCGCTGTCGTCGCAAACGTTGCCTCACGGCGGCAAGGAGCGCGGCCCCGCCGCGTCGCGACTCGATAGGCCCATCGATACGTATGACGCGCCCGCGCTCGGCTTGTACTATAGGTTTGTTTATATCGCTCTATAGTCAAAGCTATCGCGCTTGTCATGTTACGTCACTTCTGTATAAATGCGATAATCGCTCGGCACTATTTAATTAAAATGCTATCGATTTACTTACAAGATCGACTTCGAAACTTGAATCAATAAAATTTTCCTGCTAATAATAGAGGAGGTAGGCGGCTCTCCTAGCGTTTCTAAATTGCAAGACTATTGTGTTCTAATTCATAAATCAGAAGGGATGTAACATAACTGCATCGCATACTAACATTAGAATTTATTCACATTTGAGAATACTGTTTTTAAGAAAAAATATAATGTTATAATAGTCCCGGGATAATATCTACCGTTCCACTACTATCAAAGGAATAAGACATTTATAATATGTATTCAAATAAATGTGAATAAATTCCCATTATTAAACGGTTTTATTTAATCTGTGCCGTTTAGCTTGTGCTATCATTTTTTTCGGCTATCTGTCATTTCGTTGCTTATTATTGTTTGCATACTAATAACCACACTTACTTCACCACACTAATAAATCAACGGCAATTATAACTATTGTTTCCATTTGGCGAAAAATATTTGTTGAACCAATTTCATAAAAAGATAGGAAATGTATGGAAAAATCGTTGTCGCCTTTAGCGTGTGAATGACGCCTTACGGCATTATATTATACCGAAGGACGTGCTGTGCGAGAAAACCGGTGAATACTACATGTTAGTACGGTTTCTTGACACACGTCTTATAATAACACATGACAACTTACTTGCGCAAGTCTAGTCGCTGTACAGTGGTTAGATTTGTGCAAGTCAATTCGTTACCATCCTTTCTATACATTTTTGACAGATAATTGCTGTATTTGACACTGATACAGTAAAATGTATGAATAATTTACAATAAATTACAATAAAGAATTTAGAATTTACAATACATGAACTGACTTATGCTGTTGTCTCTTACATTATAGCTGTCAATAATAGAGACAGCAACATAAATTACAAATTCATATCGCGTTAGTGTAAACGACTAATAAATGTAGCCGAATGGAAACCGAAATTATAATTCACAAGATCAGAAGCTAACACGCTTGCTAATCAACCTATAAGCAAATACGGTCAGTATATCATGTTTCGATTCGCTCTTCATGACGTCAGCAACAACATGACGTCATCGAAAACGCTGTCGATGTCCGCGCCGGGCGCCATCAACTTGGACCACAGCACTGTGAAGTTTGACAACGAGATTAAGAAAGCGAGGCATTCCATCACGACTCACACCGATATAAAGGTAAATCATAATTGATGAAATAGAGGTGTGTACCTACCGTATATTTGCCGAACCAATGCACTTAGGACCTTCAAAATATACCTACTTATCTATGTAGAAAATGTGTGATGTGTGTAGCCAACCACATTCTTATCCGTGGCAAACAGTACCTACTGTTAAAATAAGATAGCGACCACTAATGTTTTTGTAGGTCTTAGTATTTGTTACGTTTTGTTATTTCAACAAATTGTATGAATACTTACGAGACATTATATACCTAAATCTCTGCTATAATTTTAAAATGCTTACTAAAAAAAACTAAAGATACTAGGAACTACGGAAATTATTTGCAGTCATTTGTTTTCTCACTTCACAAATCCACATGTAACCTTCAACCCTAAACATAGTATGACATTAGTAGACATCCGGAACATGCCCATCCTTGGCAGACGAATGGCACAAGCTTATTCAACCCTGCAAATAGCAACGGTAGACAAATCGGACATGCTTCAACCCTGCCTATGACAGAGGTGTAATTCTAGCGTGGTAGCATAGCGACCACCCACCCGTCGGCCGACTCCCTGCTGGACGGGGAGGACGGCGAGGACGGCGAGGAGGACTCGCCCGCGGACGCGTGCCGCTCGCTCTCCTGCCTCACGGACTCCACCGACCACTCCGCGCCTGTTAACTTCGACATGAGCAATAGGGTAAGTACGTGTCTCTGGCCAGTGGCGGATTTACCAGCAGGCTGAGTAGGCTGGAGCCTAGGGCGGCAGATTTTTGGGGCTGGATTATTATTTTATGTATTGCTACCTCATAGAAATCAAGCGCAATAAAAATATAAGCCAATTCAAAGTTTTTTCAGAACTTTGTTTTGTTCTGAGTAAATTAAAACTTTGTTGTCGAACAGTTAGAACATCATTATCTATGCAACTGTCTGTTCTATGACTTAGTTTTATAACGTAACTAGAAAACCTTAGCTTCGCACGGCTCTAAAATTATCAGTGTTTCTCTACTATATTATGCATGTATTATACATATAAAACTTCCTCTTGAATCACTCTATCTATTAAAAAAAGCATCTAAATCCGTTGCGAAGTTTTAAAGATCTAAGCATACATAGGCACAGACAGCGGGAAGCGATTTCATCAAATGGCTGAATATCATTTAGGCCGTTAGTTGAACGGCGCTGTTTAGTAAAGTGCCTAGGCTGTTAATTGAACGGCGAATTAAGCTATTTGGCTGCGACATAGACACGATAAATGAATCAATTTGAAAACTGGTTAAGGTTTTGATACCGCTACAGTACATTGAGTGTTTTCGTGCACAGGCCAAGCTGCCCCGCGGCATAGAGAACATCCGGCCGCACATAGAGCGGGTGGACAACGTGCCGCTACTCGTCTCTCTATTCACCGACTGCACGCCGCGCTCCGTGCAACAAATGATACAGATCATGCAGGTCTGAATGGGCCTAAGATGACAGGCCTGCGTGAACATTGTATAAAAAATAAAAAAGTATCACTAAAAATATGTAAAAGATGTAGGTGTGCTAATATGTTACCTATAGTCTTCTTCTTCTTTCTTTAAAATATGGCCCACCCCAGTTAATAGGTATTTCGCCAGTGTAAGTGACATATAGCAATACAAATTTCAAACACATTTAATAACAATACAGTACAATAATGTGACCGCCCACCTTGGAAAACCAAAATGGAGGCCTACCTATAGTCTAATAAAGAGTATCAAAAGAAGTGTCTGTTTGTAATGTCAAAATAACAGCGTTTTACTATTAAGTATGCATTAGCATATGATATTATACATATATGCTAGACTAGCGACCCGCCCCGGCTTCGCACGGGTACATTGCGGTTACATTATTCGAGTTTTAGTAAGGATCCCTAATTTTTTTGAACATATATTATAGCCTATGTCACCCGGGGATAGTGTAGCTTCCCAACAGTGAAAGAATGTTTCAAATCGGTTCCGTAGTTTCGGAGCCTATTCATTACAATCAAACAAACAAAGTTTTCCTCTTTATAATATTAGTATGATAAACAAAAAAAATGTGTTTCTGTTTGTTCCGGCTCATCTCCGAAACTGCTTAACCGATTTTGACGAATTGATGAATTGAATGTACTCGTAATAAGGATTACTATGTATGATCTATAAGGAGTACCTACTTTTATTTTATCGCATTACCACGCGGGCGGAACCGCGGGCAACAGTTACATAGTAACATCGTGTTGTATTAATTTTATTTCATACTGTACGTTGTAGGACTACGGCGAGGTGGTTTGCGTCATGGGCTCAGCGGCGAACTGTCTCAACATGGAGATATTTATGCAGGCTGATGCCAGGTAATGCATAGAACGGATTGCATAGGGCCACACCACAGATATAGATTTACATAGATAACGCAAGTATCACGATTTGTATTGATACCAAGCGTGCCGAATTTTTAACACCTATTGTGACGTCATTAATGACGGGAAATCCAAACAGATTCAAAGACACCGATGCCGCCGATGCCCCTTCGCCCGCTACGATTCTCTCGAGTGATTATCTCGCTCATACTCATATTGTTCATATCTGTATTCGCGCGGACTGTAAGTTAGCTTAGCGGCGACCAACCTTGACGCTTAGTCGGGGTTTCGTACACGCGAAGTACATTTGCGTTATCTATGTAAATGTATATCTTTGGGCCACACAGACGATCGACCATAATCAGTGTACGTGGTTTCTAGCGATATTAATCGGACGGTGTAGTATAGGCGACTATAGTACCATTGACTTAGAACGTACCATGGATCTCTATATTTACATAACTGGAAGGCACACTTATTTTTGGGTTATATGACATTGTACTTAATTGACCTACCTTAAGGTCTATTTTACTAATAACACATGCGTATACAGAAAAACGAGCCGAGGTGGATCTCATCGTACCCCGTAGACACTCTAGTATAGTCAGTTACACGACGACGCGTGAATTATCGCAAATTGATCCATATGCTAATGTAATAAGAGTCAAGGTACGCGTCTTTGTGAAATGAACGAACTATTAGAAAGAGACGCAGTCCCATTATGAGCCTCTCATTCGGCTCGTTTTTTGTGCAACTGTAATCCCTCTTCTTAATATAAAGCTTCATAGCTTATCTTTATAATCGGAATTTCTCTATCATGTAATTAATGTCTCTACAGTATAGCGGTGGAGCCGCTCTACCCTGTGCTGTGTCAGAAGATGCCGCCCTACCAAGTGCCAGAGTCGTGTATCGGACCCATCGACCTGGCGAGGTCCCTCAACTCAATACCTTGCTCGTTGTCGGTAAGTCCAACACATGCTTAATCTAGGACGACTGACCGTCGATATTTGAACACGACTCAAATTTGAGAGCTGCTTGGTGGAACATTCAATATATTTTTGGCCACCACGGCGGCGCCACGGTGCATTAGGGTGACATTGACACTTGACAGTTCAGTCTGATAGTCTCTCTATATCCGACTTCGCGATAATTAATATTTATGGTGACACTGACAGAAGTGAAGTGACATATAAACGTCACCCCAGTCTGCGCAAGCGACATCTGGTAAGATGCTCAGAGTTATTCCGTCTCATTTTGACGCGGCTTTTAAAAATGACAGGTAAAGACGTCTTCAACAACTAAGTGGAAATAAAATAAATGTGTGGCGTATTCGGCCGTGCATAGTTCTGTTTAGAGATTTCGATTAAACCCGCTTTGAACTTTCATGCTGCTTAGTTGCAAAACAAATGGCAGGACCAGCCTTTCAGTAATTACTGCAGTCCAAAGGTAAGTAGTCATACCGATGGGCGTTTACTAAAACAAGAGCATATCCGTTTAGGATAATGCAGAGATGACATTCTCCTAGCTCTGTAAGTAGTAACTAAAATCTGTAAGTAGTTGGAGAGGCAATACCTCTCCAACTACTTACAGATTTTAGTCTCTCCGGAGACGGAAGCTATATAGGATATTTATAGCATTCGTGATGGTCATCTATTCCCGGATGTTAAGTAACCAAGTTATTAATGGCGATGGAATAGGGGAATTCATATTATTTTTTGCCACCAAAATGATGTCACGTGCAATGGGTCACCCCATTGACACTTGACAGTTCAGACCGTCTCTGATCCATAGAGGTATAAGGATAGAGGAGGAGAGCCCCAGGCTCTAATACAAGTGGAAATGTCGCCCCGCTAGAAAGAGAGAGGAGATGAAAGCCGGGTACCTTTCTCTCTCTAGCGACGAGGCCGCGTTGTTTCATTTAAAGCAAAGCGCGCGACTGCGCATGCGCCAATGCGCCAATAGAAAGAGAAAGGTACCCGGCTTTCATCTCCTCTCTCTTTCTACTACGGCGACACTCTCAGCGCCGTCTTCCCTTCTCTATTCTTATACCTCTATGCTCTGATCTCGCGATAAATAGTATTTGCAGTGACACTGACAGGATTGAAGTGACAGCTAACGTCATTCCAGTCCATACCAATGAAGCGACATCTGGTGGGCTGAACTTCCTTTACCCCCATTGTTCGCAGATGACCCGCGACGCGGACGTGTCGCTGTTCACGCTGATCACGATGTCGCGCCACTTCATGACGTGTCTGTGGAACAGCACACAGTTCTGGATATGCAGCGTGTGTTTTATAGCTTTGTTGCAGGTCAGAATCTCGAGTATCATACATTTAGGCTAATATTAATAAAGCGACCTCAAGTCTAAGAGCGATTTTGTCTACGTTTTTGACTTGTTATTTTATAATGGAATGAGATTGCCAAGATCACTCTCACACTTGAGATCGATTTATTAATTCGGGCCCTTGTTGTTTATAAGTACATGAGCTAGACTTGCACCAATGAACAAATAGGTACATGTGTTGTGGTTGTTAAGAAGTGACCGAGATAGCCGCGCATGTGAACGGATAGATGTAGGAGTGACAGGTATTGAGAGATGACGTAGTAACGTGTTAAAAATAATGTAAGAGTAAGTGACGGATGAAGTGTAAGAGCGGTAGAGATGAACGGGAGTCGTAAGCGAAGCGCAAGCGAATCGCATTGAAGACGAGTAGACGGATATAGAAGACGAGAAAAGAAATAAAGAACAGATATAAGACCGCTTGGCGCAGTGGTTCGAGCGTAGGCCGCTCGGCTCATTGCACATGGTGGTTGCGGGTTCGATTCCCACAGGGACAAATTTCGGAAATGGCCTTTTTATAATTTGCCCTGGTCTGAACGTCTCGGGGATCGCCCCCAGTCCATTTTAAGGTACCCATAGTACAAGCGTTGCTTAGTTTGGGACCATAGAGTCAGTGTGTCCGTCTGGTGATATTTATTTAAGATTGAATAGTTTGATTTCATCGTGATTGTTGATCGGTGGGTGTGTGTGTGCAGGCGGGGTCGCTGTGCGTATTCCTGCCGCTATGCGCCAGCGTGGGCGGCGCCGTGTGGAGCGCGGCGGCGTGCGGCGCGCTGGCGGCGGCGCTGGGCTTCGCGCCGCTGCACCCCGCCGCCATGCAGCGCGCCGCCACGCGCCCCCACCTGCTGCTGCACGCCAAGGTAAGCCCCGCCACCTCCCCCCCCCTCCACACTGGTACCTGCCGCTGTGCGGCGCGCTGGCGGCGGCGCTGGGCTTCGCGCCGCTGCACCCCGCCGCCATGCAGCGCGCCGCCACGCGCCCCCACCTGCTGCTGCACGCCAAGGTAAGCCCCGCCACCTCCCCCCCCCTCCACACTGGTACCTGCCGCTGTGCGGCGCGCTGGCGGCGGCGCTGGGCTTCGCGCCGCTGCACCCCGCCGCCATGCAGCGCGCCGCCACGCGCCCCCACCTGCTGCTGCACGCCAAGGTAAGCCCCGCCACCTCCCCCCCCCTCCACACTGGTCCCTGCCGCTGTGCGGCGCGCTGGCGGCGGCGCTGGGCTTCGCGCCGCTGCACCCCGCCGCCATGCAGCGCGCCGCCACGCGCCCCCACCTGCTGCTGCACGCCAAGGTAAGCCCCGCCACCTCCCCCCCCTCCACACTGGTACCTGCCGCTGTGCGGCGCGCTGGCGGCGGCGCTGGGCTTCGCGCCGCTGCACCCCCGCCGCCATGCAGCGCGCCGCCACGCGCCCCCACCTGCTGCTGCACGCCAAGGTAAGCCCCGCCACCTCCCCCCCCCTCCACACTGGTACCTGCCGCTGTGCGGCGCGCTGGCGGCGGCGCTGGGCTTCGCGCCGCTGCACCCCGCCGCCATGCAGCGCGCCGCCACGCGCCCCCACCTGCTGCTGCACGCCAAGGTAAGCCCCGCCACCTCCCCCCCCCTCCACACTGGTACCTGCCGCTGTGCGGCGCGCTGGCGGCGGCGCTGGGCTTCGCGCCGCTGCACCCCGCCGCCATGCAGCGCGCCGCCACGCGCCCCCACCTGCTGCTGCACGCCAAGGTAAGCCCCGCCACCTCCCCCCCCTCCACACTGGTACCTGCCGCTGTGCGGCGCGCTGGCGGCGGCGCTGGGCTTCGCGCCGCTGCACCCCGCCGCCATGCAGCGCGCCGCCACGCGCCCCCACCTGCTGCTGCACGCCAAGGTAAGCCCCGCCACCTCCCCCCCCCCTCCACACTGGTACCTGCCGCTGTGCGGCGCGCAGGCGGCGGCGCTGGGCTTCGCGCCGCTGCACCCCGCCGCCATGCAGCGCGCCGCCACGCGCCCCCACCTGCTGCTGCACGCCAAGGTAAGCCCCGCCACCTCCCCCCCCTCCACACTGGTACCTGCCGCTGTGCGGCGCGCTGGCGGCGGCGCTGGGCTTCGCGCCGCTGCACCCCGCCGCCATGCAGCGCGCCGCCACGCGCCCCCACCTGCTGCTGCACGCCAAGGTAAGCCCCGCCACCTCCCCCCCCCTCCACACTGGTACCTGCCGCTGTGCGGCGCGCTGGCGGCGGCGCTGGGCTTCGCGCCGCTGCACCCCGCCGCCATGCAGCGCGCCGCCACGCGCCCCCACCTGCTGCTGCACGCCAAGGTAAGCCCCGCCACCTCCCCCCCCTCCACACTGGTACCTGCCGCTGCACGCTAAGGTACCACACCCCAACCACATACCCCGTCCCCCCACCGTTCAGGTCGAGGTTAAGGGGACGGCGTGACAGGGACGTGCAGTCAAGGCTATTCAATATTTTTTTAAAGCGAAGCTTCCTTACGAACGTTCGGGGCGCTCGCTGCCCGGGCACTAAAACCGTGCAAATTGTGACGTAGCGTTACGCGTTACACGTTACACGGTGACGTCAGAGCTGCGGCGCCCTAAGCTTTATACTAAATATGGCTTGAAGGATAGATAGAACATTGGTAATCATTGCACCGTGACGTCAGTAGCGTTACACCGTGACGTCAGTAGCGTTACACCGTGACGTCAGTAGCTTTACACCGTGACGTCAGTAGCGTTACACCGTGACGTCAGTAGCGTTACACCGTGACGTCAGTAGCGTTACACCGTGACGTCAGTAGCGTTACACCGTGCCGTCAGTAGCGTTACACGACGACGGCGACGTCAGTAGCGTTATACCGTGACGTCAGGAGCGTTACACCGTGACGTCAGTGGCGTTACACCATGACATCGGTAGCGTTACACCGTGACGTCAGTAGCGTTACACGATACATACGTTACAGGTATAGAAAGTAGCAGCTGCGTCGGCAAACGCTCTATACTATAAAGCTTCGCTCCTTTCGGGCGTCCGTAGACGGCACTGTTTTTTGTATATTATTTTACGTTATATGAGTCTTAGGATATTGGGGTTGTTGATAAAGGCGAAACGACAAAGACTGGTTTAATAAATCAATCTATTAGTTTTCGTATCAATACTTCTTGGCCGTGATATAGAGGGAGAGAGGAACTGGTGATAAAGAATTCGTATGGTTCTACATGTAGAGCCATGCGACAATACAAGCATTTTGTTATGCCTACTGGCGGAACACGGAAGATTCATTATGTACTCTTTAAATAGCTATGTTAGTACTGTTTCGAGTTATTAAGTTTTTTTTATCTACTGGAAGATGAGTAATACCAAACATTGTCAACAGATGGCGGTTTTCGTGTTCTGGTGCTACGCATGCAAGTTCCTGCCGGCCGCACTCTCCATACTGGTTCTCTACGGGTTTACATTGCGCAGTTTCTGCGAGCAAATATCGGCGGCAACCAACGCCACCGCGTGTTGGATCGTGTACCCCATCAACGCGGGCAACTTCTCCGCCAGCCACGACCTGACTCAGAGGAGCTGGCACGGCTGGGGCGACGACTTCTACGACGGGTTCTACTTGGCGCAGCATATCGCACTTGCGTTGATTACTTTGCATTTAAGTGAGTGTACTGACCTCCTAACTATAAAGTTTCCCACAGACCAAATAACATTAGCCGGTGGCGAAATCAAAATTGGAATACGCTTAGATGTGTATATTAGGCATTGCAATGATTGCTGCTTTAAATTCATTTTCATTCCATGAAAATAGGTTTTACTTACTCTGTGATTTTTCACTGTAAATGATTTTATTCGTGTTGAATTTTCACTATGACACGATTGATTTATAATGAAGACCGAAACGGTACCGAACGCTTTGTGATTTAATTATAATGATTTTAACAGTTTGTATCTATGCCGGTAGCAAGTGCTACTTATGAAAATCTATACTAGGTGAAACATATACTATTTTTCTTGCGATAATTTAAATATTCTGCAATGTTTGTTTCAGTCGTGATATCACTGTCATTCGTGCATCGACAATCCTCGATATGGCAGAGAGGCTTCTGGTCTAACAGAGTGTGGTCGGCTACCGTAGTTATATTGTGAGTAAATAGTGTTGGAGCATGATCAAAATAAGTACTTTCCTTCCCTTAGATGGACGAACCTTACAACGAACCGAACAGATCCGAAGTGTTTGAAATATGGATGACGTCATCAAAACGCACCGCACGCGTTATCCGCCGCCGGATGTGATGACGTCAAACTCAAAATTGTTTTTATTCATGTTAGCCAACAAGGCATTTATGAATATTCAGAATCTACCACCGGTTCAGAATGATGCTTCCATTGAGAAGATACGGCACGAAACTCATTACTCCATTATTGAAGCCTTGAATTTCGACTACCTTATGCGTTTTATGTGGAGTTCAAAACTATGCGATTAAAAATATGTATAATTACCTTCCAGAATGATCCTCCAATCAGTATTCAGCTCGATAATGCTGAGGTCCCAGTACGGGTACTGCGACAAGTGGCAGCTGTGCGAGCTGCAGTACCACGTGCCGTGGCCGCTCGCCGCCGGCTACGCGGCGTCCTTGTTCCTAGTGTTCGCACTCAACGAGTTCATCAAGTGGCAGGAGATCAAGTTAGTACACCCTATTGGGTCCAATAACTTCGGTAATATCATAGTTGGGTGTAATTTTGTAGAATGAAATCAACCCAAACCCAACCCTAATGTGAGTGGTTTTAGGTTAGTTTCAGTTCGCAGAAGTATGTCCAATTATTAGGATCGCGATCCGGATTGATTAATGTAATCCGGGTCATTGAGGGTTTTGACTCTGCTTTACCGACGGCAGTGTATTTTACCGACCTCTACTGTATAGCTTACGGAGAATGTATGGACGTGCGGGGTACTGCAGAAAATTGATGAAAGTTATTTTATAGTACTTAACTCGTTTGCGATATTTTTAAAGCCAAGATAACTTGTTATTTTTTATGTTATGCTAAGGTTTTTGTTACAGGTTGGACGGTCGAAACCAGCGGCGCGCCCGCCTAGACTTCGGAACCAAACTGGGAATGAATTCACCGTTCTAACCGTAAATGTCTAGTCAATTCTGCTTTAGTTAAGTAAACGAATGTATCCTAACGAGGCGCCACGAGTATTTATTAAGAGAAAATGTGACATTGTACTTAGTACGTATTTTGTACTTATTTTATTCAATTATACGACGTTTTGATGATTTTAAATACATTTTTGAAGCTACCGAGTTTTCTTAAACACAAGTCTGAAAATATTCACTATTAGTGCGTAAGGGTGTGTGTAACTATTCGCCCGCTAAACCACGTTTATTAATAACTAGCTGTGCCCGCGAATTCGTCCGCTTGTAATTTAACTTAACAAAAATTCGGGATTATTCATCCCCTAATATATCCCCTTGGGTAGAATTAATCAAAATCCTTTCTTAGCGGATGCCTACGTCATAACATCTACCTGCATGCCAAATTTCAGTCAGATCCGTCCAGTGGTTTGGGCTGTGCGTTGATAGATCACTATGTCAGTCAGTCAGTCACCTTTGAGTTATATATATTAAGATAGGGATAGGGTTGAGGAAAAATTAAGTAACTAGATGAAAACAATAGTTTATTTAAGACTAAGTTAATTGTGATGATTATATATTACCACAGTCAAAATTGTTATTAGAGTTGATTTTTAACCAATTCCTTTGATCACTGTGAGGTCAGCATTTAACGAGACTACGAAATAAACCTATGGTATAAGCAAGAACTACTATCATGAATTATGTTACGAATACGTTAAATATGGCTTGGCTTAACAAATGCTCAGGTCTTATCCACTTACTGTACGTGAAGTTTTATGCAACAAATAAAACATTAAATCAAACTTTAAAATCCCCGCCGCGTCCGCGTGCAGCGGCTCATAAACACTCTATAGAATACATAAATTAATTTGTTAATAACATTTTTTTTGTATTCTTTTAATTATTACACTACGTTAATGTTAGTTACTAAACACTTGTACTTATAGGTACGTAAATAAATCATCCTATCACTAGGATTCATCTGGTAAGTCTAATATTTCTTGCACGAACGAGGCGACGTCAGTTTCTTTCTCACTGTGTTCTAGGCAGAACGGGTGCGTTAACAAAGCGTCGTAATTAGGCCTCTGTTTGTAATCCTTTTGCAGACATTTCTCTATCAGGTCTTCGAATTCTGTTGAGAACTGACCGCCAGGGAGCCGCGGCGGGTCGTCTTTGACCACTTGCTTGAGCTGTTCAAAGGGCGTGCCCCACGTGTTATATGGGAACTTGCCGGTCGCGAGCTCGATCATGGATATTCCGAGCGACCAAACGTCGCTACGGATGTCGTACTGGCCGGGGTTGCCTGTGGGGTCGATCCTCTCCGGCGCCATGTACGGCTTGCACCCGGCGTCTATGGTCTTCGCGACGGAATCAACTAAATACCCGGAGATCCCGAAGTCGCACATCTTGACTTCGCCTTTTCTGTTTATCAGTATATTAGACGGCTTTACGTCGCGGTGGATGACTCTGAGTTTGGAATACAAGTAGTGTAACGCACTGACTACGGAGAATGAGATCTTCCCGAGAATATTCTCAGGGATGGTGCGGTTGTTCTTGTACACTTTGGTATAGAACTTGTCCAGGGACATGTCCATGACCTCCATGCAGATCCAGACGTCGCCCTCACGAAACATGGCGCCGTAGAAGTGCACCGTGTAGGGGCAGGCGCTCGCTCGCATTGATACGTCCAAGTCCATGAGCAGACGTTTCAGCTCCAGAGATTGGCTGTTGAATGATGCTGTGATTCTCTGGAAAAAATTGCAACATATTTATCTTTAACGAATGATCTACGATTACGATCTATACCTGTAATTATACTACATAGTAGTGATGTAACGAATGTTGGATTTTTGACATTCGCGAATGCGAATGCGAATGCGAATATTTGGCTCCAACATTCGCGAATGCGAATGCGAATGCGAATGTTGACTTCCAAATAAGAAACCCTAAATTGAAAATTAAAAAATACCCGATACGACGACTTTTTAAATTACAAAAGAGCTGACCAATTTTCAACCGGTGGAATCGATTTTCGTGAAACATAGCTAAGAACACTCTCGATCAGAATACCTTTCTAAAAAAGAAACAAAATTAAAATCGGATCATCTGTTTGGGCGCTACGATGCAACAGACAGACACACAAATACACGTGTTAAACTTATAACACTTATTTTGTGGATAACGGTGCTGGTTGTGTAATTACTCCTTATTTGTTACTACATCATCTATACTTAAGCTTATTATGCAATTGTTTGTTGTCCTGAATAAATAAAAATAAAAAATAAAAATAAACACGCCTATTTCTCAGGGGTTAATAAAGAGCGCGCTAAATGTTAGACTGGTTTGACATTTCGTCTCGACCGAACATAGCCGGACCTTAGTTAGTCACATAAAGTTAATTTGAAGAGATTTTTTGGATTTGAGGGTAGTTTAGTATTATTTCATTAATCAAATTTATTTTATATGCAAATTTTATTGAGTTAATATTTTAATTAGACTAACAAGAGCAATAGAGAAAGATCCTAATTATAATTTAGTTGCCTACCTCAAGACGGTTATTTTTTATATTCAAATTTAAGTCAATAAGTGCATTATGTGCAAGTGAGTTACAATCGAGGCTGGTTTGCTGCCAGAGACTAACGCAAGGGCTGTGCTGTGATGGAGCCAAGGTGTGTAATTAACAATACTCACGCATTTCATACGACATTTGACAACTTATTTGCGAGTAAAAAATCTTTAGAATATCACAATCTTAATTGAAAAAAGATTTCTTTTAAGACCTAGAGAATTGCAGGATGAATGAAAAATAAAACAACATGGCCCGCCGTAAGTATTTAGGGTTCCGTAATCAAAATAGG
This sequence comes from Notodonta ziczac, assembly GCA_918843915.1. Lineage (NCBI taxonomy): Eukaryota > Metazoa > Arthropoda > Insecta > Lepidoptera > Notodontidae > Notodonta > Notodonta ziczac. The sequence goes on along the minus strand of OU974044.1, from coordinate 10,730,349 downwards.
AATCCATATAATTTCGGCACGGTCCGTCTGCAGTCACAGTAATTTTGTTCAGAGTCTATTAGGGCTAAAATACTGCAAACAAGCCAACAAAAATTGAGTTTATGTACCGCTAAATAACTGTTTTGAAATTTTGAAAGCAAAGTTAATCCATTGTACCTCCCGTACTTAAGAAAGGGGAGTGAAAAAAATATGTTTACACACCCCCTCAATTGAGGTATTGTTCAGTAAGTATTTTAAAATTGATTGATGGTTTCTTTAACAGTTTTTCAATATTAATTCCCGTTTACGAAATATTGAGCTTAACTGTGGCCTTTTTTACTTAAGTAGCAAGATTCATCCTTTAAATTAGAACCACATTATAAATGGTTTATTATAGAACATAAATAGTTATTTACTATTCAAAACCAATATAATTAATTTTTAAAAATAGTTTGGATTGATTCTCAAACCACGCACCACTGATTGGGCACCCAGTCTAATCACACTTAATTATTTGAATTAAAAATACTAATAAGAATTTTCATCAGTCCAAAAAAAAAAGTTTATGTCACTTTTGCTGAAGATGTCTATGATGCCGGCTTTATAAATTTAGTAACAGAATTTCTTACTATTTTATTTAATTTCGCAGAAATTAATAGGTTATGTGAGCCACAGTATTCGATGTTATTATCAATAAAAAACACAATACTTTTATTTTATGACTTCCGTATTATCGAAAAGTGGCGGGATGTCTACGGAACCCTAGAGTATGCGTAGTCCGACATGCATTTGGCCGGTTATATTTATCTATGGGTTTGGCAAAGCCGGTAACAATTATTATATTATTTGAAATATAATAAATCGAATGTTTATAATATGTTTTATTTACAATTTAATTGAATGTGAAAGACATTTATTTAAATAATTAATGTATTTATGTATAAGATTAAAAATGTAAAGCACTAGTGCGTAATAAGCTGCTTTATGAACCTAAAAGCGGTGCAATAAGGGCCACCCTATGAGCAAGTTTGTTCAAATAATTATATAATTCTTACTAGTTGTTAACGTTCCATATCCATCTATGGATAATTTCCTTTTTGTTTTTCAAAAACATTCGCCAAACATTCGCATAGATTCTTGCGAATGCGAATGCGAATGCGAATGTCAAAAAATATGCGAATATTCGCGAATGCGAATGCGAATATTCGTTACATCACTACTACATAGTGTTCAAAAGTAATGCTATACAATTAATGCAAGGAATTTCCATATAACAAGTGTTTCATGGTGTTTGCTAAGATTTTTGTGCCAGGTGATGACTGATAAATAAATTTCACCAATAAAAAGTACACGAATGCGCGCGAATTAATGTACATAGATCCATAAGCCAGTGTAATAATAGTTACAGCAGAAATCAATGTGAAACAAACTATACCAGGGCATTGACCATCTAATAACATGATAAACACCATTAATTCAATTGCACTGCAATGTAAAGGTGCCCCTTTCATTGTAATTGTTAATATAAGTTTTTAGCTCCTAACATCAATTTTTAAGGGCAATTGAAGCAAGTGCTAGGGTTATCAAAGTGCCTAGGCACTTTAATCACTTGGTCAGAGTTACTACTGTAGTAGCTACCTAAGAATTTTAGTGAAATTAAGATTTACATTATTTTTACCTTTACGGCCATAGTAGTGTTGCTAGGTATGTGACGCATCTTCTCAACGATACCGTACGCGCCACGGCCCAGGTCGCATATCTTCTCCAAGTCATCAGCATGGACGGTAAATGTTTTGTCGTCCACAGTTATTGTTGTCTGCTTGTCCAAGTTCCGAGGAGGGGCTCTGCAGTGAAGAAAGTCATTTAAAAAATAATGCATTTCAAAGTATCAAGGTTATTTTGAAAATACATTCAGTGTACATATTTTAAAATAAACCAAATTTATACTAATTATGATACTCACATGCATCATTTTTAATAGAGCAACAAAATTCAATGATATAACATTCACTTCATCTATTTAAAAGTTTCCGAAAAGTACCTATATTTAAATTTTTGTCAGAAGAGTTGTCTAGACCTGTTACAGAAAATTTCTACATCCATGAGACATTTATAAAATTCCAAAGAAATAATAATCACGATATCATGTACAAACAAACTATAGGTCATAATAATAAATATATATAGGCATAGTGCATGGTAACATTAGCAACACAAACTTCAGCTGGTTAAAGTACCTATAGTTGCCACAAAACCTCGAGATACTTACACAACTTGTTCCTCGGGAGGCTTGAAATTAAAGCCCGGCGGTGGCGGTTTTCTTCGTCCCGACATATCTACGACGCCTCTTTGAAAAACTGTACACAAATATCTAAAAATCCAAGATAACTATTAAAAAGTACTACCGCAATCAGTCTATGCAACCAATCGCTATCTGGCCTGCACAAAACACAAATTAAACATTCAATTTGCAAAGACGCAACTTGGAATAGCTTTTGGAGTATACATGCACTTATATATTATTGCATTTACATAAAATATTACGATATTTCCAATAATGTAGCCCTTCGGAAGGCAGTCAAGGCAGCTCCAAGTTTGACGTTTATATGCAAATGTTGCCATTACGAAATAAACTCATTCAAAGACAAACATTTTTCGTCTAATGAGGTCTATGCTGCAGGTTTTCATTATTATTATTTTATTATTTCATTTAACCCTGTCAAAGATAATACAATATTACCCTACGTCCTATATATATATAATATTATACGTTTACACTAATTACACTGGACGAAACATGTTGGCGAAACATATTCTTGTCTCTATTTTTTGTTTTCATAAAATAGAGACAACAATATGTTTCGCCAACATGTTTCGTCCAGTGCGAACTCACGGTAACGTATCTATTTTTTGTTGTAATATAAATACGACAATATGTTTCGTCCAGTGCGAATATAGGGTAACATCATAAATCGGTGGTTATATTTGTCTGTGCGAACCCAGGGGCAGATTAGATAAGTGCAATATAAAAATAAACAGTTAACAAAAACTATATTTTAATCTTAAAAATAGTTATGTTTTACAAAATATATTTGTAGAATAATTCACTTATAAGAAAACCTTATAGCCCTGATTGCATCTTTCGCTTTCTTAACAGCTTCTTCTTTAATCCTGTGCCTTTTCTCTTTCTCAGCTAGTCCAACCACAACATCATGTTGTAATGCATTCTTAACATTAGCCTTTGCGAACAGTTTACTTAGCACATAATCATCATCACTAGTTTTTTCTTTCTCCTTTTCTTTTTTGCGCTTTTTTTTCTTTATCTTTTTTATAGCTACCACATTTTCCATTTCTCGTTCTGATTCTGTAGAAAATTTTCTTTTGAGTGATTTTGTGACTTGTTCACAAAATGCATTCTTTGTTGATGGACATTTTTCGTCAACATTGCCTTTTAGTTTACCATCTTCATTACTTTTTTCATCAGTATCTATTATTTCTCCATCTTCACTTTCTCTTTCTAAAACAGTTTTAAGTAAGTTCTCTTCATAATCTTTTTTCACATGCATATTAATAATATCTAATTCAGACAGGACATTTTCAAATGGAACTGTGGTTATGTGGTCATCAACAACATTAATTTCAGGTATTTCAACTTTAGGAGGATTCAATAACAACTCCCGTTTTTTCTTATATTCTTCTCTAGGATCTATGGAACATTTATCTTTATTCTCGGCAACATCTTTTGATATCCTCTTACTAATTTCTTTAGCCATTCTTTTCATTGCATCTATTTTCTTCTTAGAATTGGAGACACTTTCACTTGAATGAGTATCATTATTAACTTTTTTCTTATGCTTGAAGTCATTTTGATTAATTTTGGTGTGTTTAAACAATGATGCAGTTTCTGTATCTCCTTCGCAATTCAACTCATCAAGAGTAAAGAGCCCTTGAAGTGTACTTGTAGTGAGCACATTCTTTTGATGGGGGTCAATTAAAATTTTATTACTGAGGAATTGTTTAAAAATCTGTCGCTGATAGATTTTTTCTTCTATTGTTCCTGCTGATAGAAGCCTGTATACTGTGACATTCCTCTGCTGGCCAATTCTCCAAGCTCTTTCTTTAGCCTGATCATCTGTAGCTGGATTCCAATCAGGGTCATATATTATCACCCGGTCAGCACCAGTTAGATTAACACCCAATCCTCCAACTCTAGTAGTTGCAAGAAATACTAAATACTCTGGATTCTCATTAAAAGATTTAATCAAATTTTGCCTCTGGGCCACACTTACCGTGCCATCCATTTTTAAATACTTATATTCTTGGAATTGTAAGTACTGTTCTAGCAAACAGAGCATACCCCTGGATTGAGAAAATATTAAGGCTCTGTGGCCTTGTTTCTGCCAGATCTTTAGCAGAGAATTCACAACTGTCATTTTGCCAGACCTTTTATAGCTACCAAAGTTGTCTGCATCAATATCTTCAGACTCCTCTTGTGCTTCATACAGGTATAAATCAGGGTGATTACATATTTTCCTCAATGTGCAAAGGGCAACTAACACTCTAGCTCTCAGTGGATCCCCATACTTATTCTCTTTATCTAAAATACTCCTTACAGTCCTACTCAAAAGGTATCCCATATACAGATCTCTTTGTTCCTGTGATAGAGCACAGAATAATACTTGTTCATTCTTTTCTGGTAGTTTTATATGGCTCTGTACCTCAGATTTCGTCCTCCTTAACATGTATGGTGTGATAATTTCCTTAAGAGCTTTTGCTATCTCCAATGCTGTAGCTTCCTGATGTTCTGTGGCATTTGCATAACCTCCTTGTGTGATAGGTGCCGCAAAATGCTCCATAAATGCAGAATAGGTACCTAACAGTCCTGGTCTCATGAAATCAAACAATGACCACAGTTCCTGTAGGCTGTTCTGCATAGGAGACCCGGTTATGAGTAGCTTATGAGGTGTTTCAAACTTCTTTACAAATTTGCTGACTTGAGTATCTGGATTCCTTATCTTATGACCTTCATCTAATATTATGTATTGCCATTTATGAGATTTTAAGTCCTTTATATATTTCACAATGCCCGCATATGTGATTAATAATATCCCATGTGCCTTATTTAGGTTTCTAATGAGTTGATAATGGTTCCCAGCATGGGAGCCTGTGTGATGGAGTACAGCCACTCGCAGGTAAGGACACCAGTAATGGAAATGTGACACCCATTGATATATTACAGTGGCTGGAGCCACAATAATAGATGGACCAAGACCACCCCAAGACCCTGACACCGTTTGAGACAGTCCAGCAAGAAAAGCAATTATTTGTATGGTTTTTCCCAACCCCATTTCATCACCGAGCAGACCGCCTGACTCAGCCTGGTGGAGCTCCCACAACCATTTAACTCCAATCCGCTGAAATTTATACAACTGTTTCCAAATGTAATTTGGGACACATAACCCATTCTGCAGTTCATATGTATCATCAGAATCTTTGTTACCATCCAGTATGTATTGAATATCAGCTGTCATCACTATGTCTTTATAATTTCCTGCTTTTGCTGCACTTACATTTTTTTTCCAGTGTTTTATCCTTTCATTGTACAGACTAGTTTCTCCATCGTCTATGATCTTTTTCAAATTGCGATTGAATCTGGAAACAGAAGGAACGCTGGAAGGTATATTTATAATTACATCTTCTTCCTCCGATGGCATATACTCTTCGTCAGAGTTTTCATCTTTCGATGTGCTTGGTTTTACAGCTTGTTCGGTCTCCTCTTTTATAATATCCGACGGAGAATTCTTACTAAAATGTTTTGATTGCTTCTTTGCAATAATATCCGCAGCCGATTTACTTTTCAGCGAAATGTTATCCTCCTTCTTCCTTTTGGTTTCGCATCTTTGCTTAGCTAAAGCAAGTTGGTTCTCCAAATATTTGTTGATGTCCACCATTTTAATTTATGATCCTTCCATGCGAGGGGACGATATCCCTTTATTTACAATACTACCTTCCATCCATGAGTTAGTTAGCAAAGTAGATAACAAAATAAATAAATAAACAAATCCAATCGAAATTCGAAAGGAACCAAAGAGTACAATACAAATTGAATGAACGTGAAGCTTACAACTCTGTGACGCAAGGAGAATACCAAAGAGAATGGTAGGAAGACGTGAAGGAATAGAATAAGGAACCAAGAGAATATCCATCCACAAAGGAGAATACTGTACTATAACCGTGACTACAGGACTATAAGTTATTGATGAAATTGCATCGTGAGTAGCCACTTTTACAACTAACTAGTAAACCGGTTTTATCGAACTGGACATCACTAGTTTTTGAATGTTATTGTCATCTTAAATCTTTGAAAATTATTTTTCTATGGTTTGGTCTTGCACGTGTAGAGATGGTCATAATTTTATAGAAAATAAATAAAATTACTAACTTATTGTACGCATGAATTTATTTATATTTTGCAAGTAAAGTGTTCTTCCAAGTGCGATTAACATTTCAATAAAAAATCCAAGATTTGTGTTAATAACCTAAAAGTTTGTTTTGTTAATAAAAATGCAAAAAATTAAAAGAAAAAGTAATGACGACGACACGACATCGCCCAAGAAAAGGAAATTTCAAAAGCCCGATGAAAAGGCTGGTGACAATACGAAAGAAAAGAAGTTTAAAAAAGATTTCAAAAAGGATGGTTTCAAAGGTGTTAAAAAGTTCGCTAAGCCTGGCGGGCCTGGCGGGAAAGGGAATGCGAACATTTCAAAAGGGCAAGGAAATGACGAGAAGCCCAAGTGGTCCGAGATGAAGAAGGAAAAGAAGGAATTGAGAGTAGTGAGACGCAAAGCCAAAGCTACGGCTGAGGTGTTTGAAGTGTCACATAAGGCCAAATTGTTAGCTGCACAGATTCAGAGGTGAGATCTTAGTATAAGCTTCGTTATAAGTGGATGGGTAATGTTTAATTGGAAACAACTATATGAGACACCATTAGGGTAGGTATGGTCTTATGTTGAGGTAATATCAGACTTTTTATTTATCCACAGTTTAGACTATATATTTTGTTGAGTGGAAAAATTTGCTTTAACACAACTTAGATTTGTTTTTTTTAGCCATCTCCAAATTTTGGGTGGTATTTAATAACCCTTTCTTAATTCTCACTAAACATTCATGCTTCCTACTCCTAGGATTATTTAGTTTTAGACCCACCAGTTTAGGCTGTAGTGCACTGTATGGGAGTCAGTTGTTAGTTTTATTACGTAGAAGATTTTATATATTTGTATATAATTTTCCAGAAAAGTTGTTAAACAAGAATTCAGATTGAACTCATGCAAAGAACTTCATTGTTTGCTGAAAGGACACTACAAGTCAATAGCTCTCACCCATGATCTCAGCCGCGTCATACAAGTACTCCTCAAACATGGCCCAGATGACATTAAGAATGATATAACCGAAGAGTTAATAGACATAATGGTGCAAATGGTGCAATCGAAGTATGCCCAACATGCAGTGAAGCGAATTCTAAAGTATGGTACAGAATTCATTCGCCATGAGGTGTTGAAGAAGTTTTTGGGGCACATTGTTTCTCTGGCAACCCATACTATCAGTGCACCCATCTTGGATTATGCGTATGGTGAGTTTGCTACGAAGACAGAAAAGGCTCATATGCAGCAAGAGTTCTATGGAGACATTTATAAGAATGTAAGTTTTTAATTTGGATTTAGATTTTTATTGGGAACTAGTTTTTTCCTGCAGCCTCTTCTTGATTTCAACAACAGCGCCTACCGGGTCCATCTATAGTTAAGAACTATCCCAGTGACCACATAAATAAGTACAAAAAAACATCAAAATTGTTCAAGCTGTTAGCAAGAACACAGATACTCAACACGCTAATGCTAATATGTGTGTCAAGACAAACTTATAGATTATCTTCTACAGAGTCTCTCAATTGCTTTCCTAACAAATAAATGAATATAACGCTTAATATTTAATTTTATATTGTTTAACTACATTTAAGTTACTATTTCTGTGATTGCAAGCATGATCTAATTTTAACCTCAAAAAAATCATATAGTCTTCCAAAAAATAAATTAATATAAGATGGTGGTTGTGTTGTATCATGAATGTATACACTTATTTGCTGTTATAGTCAAAGGACAACAAAGTAAAGACTCTCAGCGACACATATAAGGACAGCCCCGAGATGAAGTCTGCCATCCTGCAGTCATGCAAAGCCAACATACAGAGGATACTGGACAAGAACCTGCATGATGGAGAGTGAGCGCTTTAACTCATAAATGGCTTACCTAATCATCAATTAAAATTTTCGACCTATGACAGGTTTTTATAAGATTTGTATATTAACAGGACAAAACCTTGGGGGAAAGTTGAAGATTATAAGGTCAAAACGACGACCGCTTGGCACAGTGGTTCGAGCGTAGGCCGCTCGGGTCACTGCACAAAGTGGTTGCGGGTTTGATTCTCGCCGGGCAAATTTCGGAAATGGCCTTTTTGTACTTTGCCCAGATTTGGGTGTCACTGGGATCGCCCCCAGGCCATTGTATGGTATCCATAATATAAGCGTTGCTTAGTTTGTGACCGTACAGTTGGTGTGTCAGTCTGGCGATATTTATTTATTTACAAAACGCTAACACAACCTCCAGCATCTGGGTCATACATTGTAAACTTGTCACAGTACACCCTTATCGCTTCACCTTGTATAAGTACTAAGTTGTTTTGCAGATTATTACACTCAGTGCTATATGACTACATTCGGGAGTGCAGCGCGGAGGACCGCGCGGAGCTCATCTCGGCGCTCAGCCCGCTGCTGGTGCCGCTCAGCAACTCGCTGCCGGGCGCCAATGCCGCGAGCATTTGCGTGTGGCAAGGCACCAATAAGGATAAAAAGGCGAGTCTCGAACCGTTGACATAATAATAGTGGAATCACGATGTATGTGAACTATTTGGTAATACCTCAGTTTAAAATAAGTAATGCAATAATTTGGCGCTAGCATGGGTTAGATTCTGTCCCAAGGTCATTGTGGGACAAGTCCGGGACTTATTGTTAGTGGCGATTGTGGAATGTTACCGTGAGTTCACAGTGGACAACTTTTATAACAAGCAAACCATCTATTGAGTGGTTGACCTGATATATAACCCGCAAGGGGAAAATGAATTATTGCTGAAATAAATTAACCTCTTCCAGACTATACTGAAAGTGGTCAAAGAACATGCAGTCCCCCTGAGCAAGCATAAGACTGGCTACCGGCTGCTAATCGCCATATTCGACTCGGTGGACGACACGGTGCTGGTGAAGAAGGCCATAGTGTCTACACTCGCGGCCAACCTGAAGGACATCGCGAAGGACCACTGGGGTAACATGGTAGGTAGAAGTTTTGGAGATATTTATTTATATATAGGGATAACAAACAGTTGCACAGTACATTGTAACAAACAGTAGGAAATTATAATATATGAGTAAAAGTGCAACCCACTACGTTATCCTCATGTTACTAGAAAGATATGCTATAGACAGGTGGTAACTGTAGCAGAGACGTGCTTCATTATAATTTACTATGAAATAAAATCACATGAAAAATAATAAAAAACAAAAAATGAGGTTAAAGTAGTGAGTTTCCCAATATTTATTTAACATTCTTTTTAAATTGAAGAGAGTTACTGTTAAAAATGTCAACATTAAGAAATTTTTGGTGAAATATCTTACACATTCTATGAATAGGTGCACAAAGGCCCGAGTTGGTACGAGATGCTCCCGTAGCAAACAACTGTCCATCGCGCACCCGTCTTTTATAAACAGTTCTTGGCACAAAGAAACAAAGTTTATTATGTAAATCAATGCAATCAAATTTGTTGTGACAAAATTTATGTAAAACCATAGTTTGTAGCAGAATCCGTCTATTAGTGAGAGATATCATTTTATATGTGTCTAAGAGAGGGCCGTATGACATGCGGCAGTGGTAGCGTTTATAGTGGATCGATTTTAGAAACTTGACTTGTACCATCTCTATTTGCTCTTTATATTTTTTGTAGAAAGGGTCCCATACAGCACTCGCATATTCTAGCTGTGATCTTACAAGTGCAAAGTAAAGATAGAGAAGGGAAGCTGATTTTCTGAAATCCTTTGAGGATTGTAGTTATTAACTATATAAGCTACTGGCGATAAAAAACAAAGATAAATAAAACAAAATGTAACCCGCTGAGTTTCTTGCTGGATCTTCTCAGTCGAGGTCGCGTTCCGATCCGGTTGTAGATATAATAAAAAAAATTAAAATTGACAATTTGTAAGTGCCCTCATACACCTAAACAAATTACACGATTTGAATTTGAATCATTGCAAACTAGTTGGCTATCGTAAATTGCTTCTCATGCATGTGCGTTTCTCGTGATTTCTCGTCATCTACATAATATATTCTGAAATGAAAATTATCAGTTACATTTTATCAACAGACATTACACTGGCTGGTCAAACCTAAAGACTCCGCCGCCTTCCACCCCAGCTTCATCAAATTCCTCGACGATGGCGCGAAGAGCGGCACCTCCAAGAAAGATCCGGAACTCCGCGTGTCCGAACTCCGGGAGGCTATACTGCCGGCGCTGATGAAAGATATGGAGGCGGATCCCGAGTTTTGGCTCAGTAGCAAGAGTAATATGTTGCTGGCTGTCGCAGCATTGTCTATAGGTATTATTTACATTGTACCCGTTTGCCAAATCAAAGTTAGTTTAAATGCCACTATCGAACAGAAGTTCATCTGGACGATATTTATTGAAGTTGTTCTGATAGATCAATTTACAATATAATCGGCTACTATCGTAAAATCGCATCTATTCCTGAGACATTTATTACAAAAATTGATCAAGTATATCGATTAATATTATCCAGAATACTAAAGCAAAATGTTAATAAATCTTTCGCATAAAAATAAGAAATATATTCTTAATGCTGTGAGCCGTAAAACGAGCAATGCAAATAATATTGACTAAAAACTGAAAAAATTAATGAATATTCGTTGTCCTATTCTGTATGTCTGTCTCCGTCATAAGTATACTCGTTTACAGAATCCACAAAAGAAATCCTAGAAGCGTTTGCCAAAGTGATTTGTAAGCCAGACTGGCGCATCTCCGCGGACGGCAAGGACACGTTGGCAGTGGAGGATGCTGGCATTCACATGTGCCTCAAGAAACTTGCAATACTCGACAAGGATAAAGATGGAAACACATTGGGCGAAGTTATTGCTACGTATTTAGAAGACGAGACTGTGAGTAACTCCATTATATTTAGTTGTTAGTATGTGGTTAGTTATCAGGTGACTACAGTTTAGAGTTCATTTCAATGCTTCCTTATTTCTAAATAATGAAATGTTTACTCTATTACTTATGTATTGTAAATAGTATTCACTAAATTCAAAGTCCCCTACCATGCAGTTTTTTCGAGGACCACTCCTAGAACAGCAGCAGTATGATAAATAGCGTCAGAGATCTATCACACACAATGGTGTGAAATCTGTTGGTTCACCTAATTAAACTAAATTTCATTGCTGTCCTTGTCGTAACATGTGAGTAAGTTTATAGTTAGTCAACAGAGAACTAGCATGCTTGCCTATTCTGAATTTTACAAAACATCTAAAAGAGGTCAAAATTAGTAAATTTATTTAAGCATCAAATGTCTTCCCTTATTAGTTTAGTTTATGTACGAACTGAATCAGCAGCACTGACAACTTGCCTCTTAATTACCTATCTTACAGGTAAAACTATGGCTAACAACAAACAGAGGATGTTTCTTCCTCCTCAAACTAATTGAAAACAACGCAGAGGCCACAGCTAACGCATTGAAAAAGATAATCAAACCTCAAGTCAACATCTTGAAGCAACAGTCCTCCGAAGGCGCGAAACTACTGTTACAGGCTGTACAGAAAAAATAAACATTTTTAAGTATTCAAAAATATATTTTATTTCATCTTGAATACGTAGTTGTTATAATATAATCAGTTATCATGCGATCATTTTGTACTAATTAATACTAAGCCATTGGCGTACCCAGCTTTTGGCTTATGGGGTTGCAAATTAGAACTTATGTGCTAAGGAGGAGAGTCTAATCTGGAAATTCCTGTCCAGGTAAGTAGGACTCCAAAATTGCTGCACATGCTATCACTCCGTATTGTTTGTAGTAATATTTTCACAGGCAATAAACTTGGCATGCATGTTTCTATGTGGTCACTCCAATAAGTGAATGGAAAAGGAGCCGAGATTAATTCTACATTATTCGAGTTTTAGTAAGAATCCCTAATTTTTTAAAAAATATATTATAGCCTATGTCACTCGGGGATAGTGTAGCTTCCCAACAATGAAATAATTTTTCAAATCGGTTTAGTAGTTTCGGAGCCTATTCATTACAATCAAACAAACGAAGTTTCCCTCTTTAAATATTTGTATGATACACACATTACCTATTCAATCAAAATAATTGACAAAGAGCCTTAAACAGTATACTTACAACTAGTTCAGAAACCCAGTCAATTTATCTAACCTAACCTTTCACTCGACCTACTGGACAATATTTATATATAATATAAAATATAATATAATATAAATATTTATTTATATATAATTTTATTGTCGTAAGAATTTTATACTATTTCCTATATCTATGGGAAATGTTATCTTTAAATTATTAACAAGCTGTTTACAAGTTTTTCGCAACAAATATATAAAAACGATGTATTTACAAGTGAAATTCAGTTATCTTTAACTTTACAGGGCAAATTAACCCATATCTTTCCTACAGGTTTATCGGCAACTTCGCCTGTAACTTTTAACGTTTTATTTAACAACTCATCTTGAATTTCATCTATAGATCTGAAAACCAAACCAAACAACTTTAAAAAAAGAGAATATAAAATTAAATAAGCAATTTTACAACGGGAGCAGTTAACCATAAGTTTGCACGGACGAAACGTAAGTAAATAGATTTGTGCCGTAAAAAAATGAAGACAACATTATTTTGTGTATACTTTTCGTCCAGTGCAAAAGTAAAGTTACATTAAAAGTAAAGTAAGTTTCGCCGACCGCTTGGCGCAGTGGTTCGAGCGTAGGCCGCTCGGCTCATTGCATCGGGTGGTTCCGGGTTCGATTCCCGTTAGGGTAAATTTCGGAAATGGCCTTTTTGTAATTTTCCCTGGTCTGGGTGTCACTGGGATCTGGGACTGGGATCGCCCCCAGTCCATTGTATGGTACCCATAGTACAAGCATTGCTTAGTTTGGAACCATACAGTTGGTGTGTTCGTCCGGCGATATTTATTTATTATAATTGTAGCTGTATACTTAGGACATGCCAACTCATATGTGTACTCTTGACTGCACCCTATTATGAATAGATATTCATAATAGGGCACATAAAAGATGACAACATAAATAAAGTAAAATATAATACCTGTTTGCATCCAACACCTCCCAGTTGTCTTCTTTCAATTCCAAATACAGATTAGATACTTTCTTCTGGAAATTCAACACTTCATACCTGTAAGAAATAAATTATTTTCAACATTTTCTTGTGGCCTTTCTCAGTTGTCTCTGGGAGAATCATGCAAAATCAAAAAGCAAGAGACTAATTAATTTTTTTTTTTTTCAGGCATGTTGTAGAGTGTTCCACCTTAAATGATAAGCCTTGCTTGGCTGGTCAGTCAGTATGTTCATATAATGCCATAACTAGGGCGGTGCCATTACAGGAGCACTCACCAGGCGCATAAAAAGCTACTTACGGCACTGTTTACAACCTGCACCATCGCATCCATAAAGCCTGTATGTTTTCTTTGTAAGTTTAACTGTGTGTCACACAAAAACCTCCAACTGGATATTAATAAAAGTCCACGTATGTAAATGCTAATTGTTCATAATTACCTCTCCTTCCCAAATCCATTTCGTTGTATGACGTCGTCAAAAGGCATGGTTAGGAAGAACACCTTGTCCGGCTTCGGCAGTCCCACGTCTGGAGACTTGCACCAATCAATGTCCAGACCTACATGTGGACGATTCTTTTATATTAATCATTAATGTAAGCTGGAGATCCGACATTGTTATAGTCATTTTCAATATAACTTACAATCTATCTAAAATAAAAATAAATATGAAAAAAGGCTATTCCTTAAATTTGCCCTGCCTTGAATCGAACCCGCAACCACCATGTGCAATGGGCCAAGCAGCCTACACTCAAACCACTGCGCCAAGTGGTCGTCTAAACACCAAAAAATTCCACATTTTATTCGATTGTAAAGGCTAAAGCCCAGGATTGTCATGTTTTACACCCTCCTATTGGCTGATATGAATAGCATTATTGTTTACAAAACTTGTACAATCTATTCAAATTAATTTAAATTATTGATAATAGTACCAAATTTTATACAAACCTTTAGCAGCAGAGAATGCAACACCAGAGTAGCAATATCTGTCAATGATGACAGACACTCCTGATTCTAACGTTTTGAGTATATGCTTAGACTTCTCCCATCTGTTTGCCGAGAATAAAAGGTGGACGGCTTCATCAGGTAACTCATTCTACAATAAAATTAATGATAGATAAGAATATACATACTCATAAGTATTAGCAGGCAAACACCCACCAAAACTTCCCTTGGGCCGTAGAATAAAAGTGAAATTGGGAAATACCAGTTGTTGTGGAAAACAAAACTTGTTAGAGGCCTAGGGCCAGCAGTGGACCTCTTACAACTAAAATGATGATGATGATGACTCTGAAATATTTTCACTTTACTTTCTCAAACTCATATCTCAAAATTAAAAGATACAATAAAAAAAGATTTCATGCTCCTAGAAAATTTCCCCTTTTAGACATAAGAGTTCAAGAAACTAAGGCAATATGGTTCTTAATGCTATAAAAATTGCTGTAAACTTTATATGTACCTTCAGTTGTAAGTAGTTGTTTATAACCTGCCCGATGTGAGTCTCCCTTGCCGGGAAGTTTGTATAATCCGCAGAGATGTTGTTCTTTCTCAGATTTTCCACTAAAATTATATTCAATGATGTACTTGTCAAATAGCAAATGCCTGGCACATTTGTGAAGTGCCTACTAATATAAAAAATAAGTATCTACAATATTTTTTATTTATAACCACTTGTCTAGATTTTAACTGTCAACAATCCACCTGAATGTTACTAGCCATTTCAGAATTCCACTGATTATAGAATTCAACTGTAACATATGCATACTGGAAACAATTATATAAAGTTTAAATGTTGTTAATTTTATTACTTGTTATTTTTTATCAGAATAATATAGGTAAGTATGTTAACTTTTACAGTTTTAACAGCTACTCATAAAAAATATCTTATATGTAAAATTCTCGTGTCACAATGTTAGTAACCATACTCCTCCGAAACGGCTCAACCGATTTTCATGAAATTTTGTGTACATATGGGGTAGGTCTGAGAATTATCTATTTTTCATACCCCTAAATGTTAAGCGTGGTCCACATTCCACGCGGACGGAGTCGCGGGGCACAGCTAGTTAATTGATAAAATAATCGCTTATAAGCATGTACCTTTTCAACCCGTTTATAAACGCAAGGTTATGTTATAAATTATATTATTTACCTAGAGCCTTCGCTTGAGTGGACTTGCCAGTCCTATCTATTCCTTCGATGACTATTAGAGCACCACGTTTCATTATATACTGAATTTAATACGCTTCTAAAATACTATGATACAGTCTCACCGGCACCGGTGGTGACACACTTTGTTTTTTTCTGCCACTACTGGTACATGAACACTGTATTTTTTAATTTTATTTACGTATTATTTAAGTATACGATCTTGACACAATTACAAATAAAGCAAACTTATATAAAATAAAATAAAGAAATAAAAATGAAGAACCTAACCCATACCAAACGTAAAAATTATAAAAGGTCTTTGCCCCAACCGGAATATTTTCAAAATCACCTTGTGTGACTGACACTGTCAAAAGAAAGAGTATATAAACATTTTGTTAGTTGAAAAAAAAACCGGTTATGTGCGTAGAGACAACGTAAACTACAGGGTTGCGTAGACACTCACTTCAATAATAAAACAAGTGATGGTTCATTTTAATTGACGACCCCATTGAGGATCATTACATCAGGTGGTTGCGGGTTCGATTCTCGTGGGGGTAAATTTGGGCAATGGCCTTTTCGTTATTTGCCCTAGTCGGGGTGTCACTCGGATTGTCGGTCCCCAGTCCATTGTATGGTACCCATAGTACCACATACCCATAGACCATACAGTTGGGGGTGATATTTATTTATTTATAATGTGGTTTGTGGATTGGACATGCATGGCGAATCTATAAGGGTTCTAGTTTGACTATAGAGCCCTAAGAACAGAGAGGTGTAAGAACTTGTAAGAATGGCTTATCTGTGGTTGGAATCATAGATGAGCGAGATTTTTTGTAAAGCCGGCTATTCACATGCCTCCTGTGAGGTCTTTCAGGAACAGAGGTGTAAAGATTTCACTTTTCAGGACAATAAAAATCAACACACATTCATGTGGTGCACGGTGCACGCACATCAGAAAGCATTTTGTTTCCTGTTGGGCAATCTATAATATCCTCTGTCTGAACTGTCCATAGATAAGTCATTAGTTTTTCTTAAAATGTTGCCATGCTTCAAATACTCGGTGAGTAATAATTCCATGGTGGCTGGCTACTCTCTTATCAAATGTCAGTCACTGATAACGGCGAAATTGTGTTTCACTCGTGCAGTGATATTTTTTGAGATTATATTTCGAACAAAAATATGAAACCTAACTTTAAAGTTATTTTTTAAAATAATCATGAAGAAGGGCTACAAAGTTACAGACGTAAGAAGAGAGAAGAAGATAGGTGTTGCAGCGGAAAATCTCGATGAGTTGATTGAGAAATCGTGTAAAAAGTTAGGCGTAAGTATGAAGTTCTTTGTTTATTGCTGGTAATATAACTTGGGGATGGGTTTTTCTGATGATTTTGAGAAATTTTACATGTGGTTTATTTCATGAATTGCGGTGTTTATCCTTGGAAGTATTTAAATATGGGTCAGCGTGATAGCCTTGACCGATATTCTGTAGCCTTGACCTAATTTCTCCTGTTGGTTTCCAGTTCAATGCCAGCTGCGCGGATTGCCGGCTGTACGTGGCCGAGGATGGGACCCAAGTGGACGACGACGAGTACCTGGGCACCTTGCCATCGCAGACACTATTTATATTATTGAAAAACAAAGAAAAAATGGTAACTGGTATGTTTTCATACACAAATATAAATTTGACCAGTAATTCTATAAATTAAGCTGCCTTAAAAGCTTTAGGATATGAGTTATCTGATTATTATATAAATACCAAAATAAGATGTCTGTTTTAGGATAGTTCAAGACTTCTTAATAACTTATTTATACACTAGCTGAACCCGCGACTTCGTCCTGGACAGTACCTATATTTAATATTTTTAAAACAAAAGCCTAAGTTACTCCTTAAAACATCAGCTATCTGCCAGTGAAAGTCCCGTCAAAATTGGTCCAGCCGTTTCGGAGATTACCCGGAACAAACGCACTGACAACTGACAAAAAAAAATTTAATCGCGTTTATGTTATAGGTGTTGTATGTACTTTCATATGCATTTAGTGAAAAGGTGTTATTTTGATATTACAAACAGACACTCCAATTTTATTTATTTGTATAGATAGATGTTAGAAACAAATACTTAGCTGGTTCCACATTATTTAAGGAGTGGAAAAGAAGTTTCCCAAATGGATCTTATACAAAATGTATCATTAAAGTTATTAGATGCTCTCTTATTGGTGGATGTATAACAACTGTTTTTCCCACAAAATTACAGACTTTGACTACTACTACAGCCTGATCCGTTCCCACAAAAAAGACTACATCGACACAGGGGCGGCGGCCAAGGAGTTCCTCACCACCAACATCAAGGAGAAGTTCCGCGTGTTCCAGAAGTACATCGCAGCGGCTGACGACGCACGCTCCGTGCTCAGCGAGAGGGCGCAGGACCCCGGCTGGTTTGTAGGTGAGAGGCAAGACTGAATGGTGTAGTTCATTTTTTATTGAGCATTATGATGTTGGCCAGAGTGGCTATAACAACTTCGTGGCCACAGCTCAGGCTGCTGCCGAGTGAGACAGCAGGGGTATATCTATGAGATGATGCGAATCAGAAAAGCGTCTACAAGTGTGGTCCCGTAGGGCGCCGATGTCATGGGTAGCGTGGGTTGCGCTCCCGCTTCGCTATCGCTTTGGGCGCTCACTAGACGGCAGAGCACGGCAAAGGATTTTGAACCTTATTTTAATACCCATATCACTTACATTTCATTAGTAGTTTGAGCATGCCGCCTTAAAGTTAAGTATGGTCACGAAATTAAACTTTAAAGTTTTAACTATAATGGTTATATTTAGGTATTATAACAAAACATGCTGTATCACATGTAGGTAATAAAGTCAATAAAATGTCCGCAGGATTGGAGCCTTCTGAGAAAACGAAAGAACATTCAATGTCGAAACGCGTTAAGGAGCGAATGCGCGGGTACTATTACAAGACAAAATCCGCACTGCAGTCCTCAGACGTCTACATACACTCCAAGAACGGGCGCGGTAAGAAACTCGTAGACCAATTCCTAACAGATCTGCGAAAACTCCTAGAATCTACTAAATATAACGAGAATTACTTCAACCGTAAAGCGAATGAAAGCATGCGTTTATGTGACGAGAGAGGTCTATTCGAATGTGGTGGTCTTTGGAGCAACGACAAATGCCTCTACGAAGGCGAACACGTCATCAACCCATACAGGAGTCGCGAGGAACGGATCATATTCCAAACATGGAATTTGGATCATAAAATTGAGCTGTCAAGGTCTATAATACCGAAAATTCTGGAAGCCATCAACGGGTTGTACAACGGTGATATAAAGTGTATGCTATGTGATAAGGGTTCGGCGTTATATGTAGAAGCCGATAGATATTATTTGCAGATATTCACGAGGGACAATCTCAAGTTGGTGCATATAGTGTGCCATTATAAAGGCAAGCATGACGCCGGGTCTGATGTGTACACGCTGTGCGAAAAGTGTTTTGCCGGCAAGAATGTTGAATAAAAATACCTAAAGCAATATTCAATATGTGTTCGACCGGGAAATATGAAGGTTTTAGGGGATTCCATTCTCAAGTTCAAAAAGAGAAAGTGGGTACATTAATTGATTTAAAATTATAATAATTTAAATGCTGGCTGAAGCAATAAAGCCTCTCGGTTTCGGTTCTTTGATCAAGGATAGATTGGACCCTACAAAGATATCTAAAATCTAAAAAAAGACACAAAAACCTTTGAATTAAAATCTAAAATTGCTTGGTCACAATAATGATATTTACACAAGTTATTCTCATATATGTATATTAGCTTTATTTCTGCATTGTAGCAGTATATTTATGTAATCTATTTCATATCTAATAAAAAATATTTACGACCTGTGATAGGCAACATTGGATCTTGTTACCTCCTACTAATTAAATACAATATCCATATATGTACTACTATTTCTCTTATAGTCAATGAGCCTCTATCATTGTTTTGTTGGAACTATTTCGGATTTTCGGTAATTATTTCGACTTCTTATTTTATAAATAAGATTATTTTATGTTTAAAAATAGTTATGTAATTATTTTTACATATTTGTGTAATGGTTTATAGTGAATGTAACGTAGCCTTCAAATAGTGAATATTTACAATTCTAGAAATAGAATTATTGTTGATGTTGTAATCATTTTATTAGGTCGTAAGTATTATAAGTTTTTTATATTCCTTAAATTGATCTCCTCTACCCTTTTTGAAACGTATAGGTAGATGTACTTCTAAAAATAAGTTTCGATTATAAAGGAAACATATTATTTTAATAAATTAATTAAAAACGAGTCTGCAAACTCTGCTGGGGTCTAATACGTTATTTCGAACCAATTCAGTAACGCTGATAAATATATGGAATATCTTTATAGAAAGGGTATAAAAGATTTGAAGTAATATTAGACGTGTATTGATTAGTTTTTTTTTGTATTTTTATGAAAGTATGTAATTTTATTATTCAAAACAGGACATGCAACCTCATTATAAATACAGGGTTAGTAGGTACCTAGCCGTAAAGTATATTTTTGGTAACACTTTAACAAACTGCTTACTGATGCAATAAAATCTAGAAATCTGTATTTTATTGCTATATAAATATTATATGAACTGGTTTCCGTTCATACGTATTAAAGTATGGTATGTTCAATGAACTATTTTAAGAACACACAAACATTTATTTTAAAATTATGTATTATCTATGCACTTATTTTAAGAAGCCGTTGAAATAAATTGCTTATAATCTTGTACTACCACAGTTCACATAAATAGTACATAAGTGACTCGTATTTTTTAAACCTTCCAAAGTTCTTCCTTTAATTAAAATAAGGACTAATTTCGCTTAAATTATTTTAAGCATCGGATAGTGAGTTTGTGTTAATCGTTTATTTAGACTGACGCGGTACACAGTGCCAAATACTATTGATTTTTTCTTGAACAAAACTTATACTTTCGTGGTTGTTGACATAATTATTGTAATTGTAGATAGATGGAGTTTGAAATGTTAGAGGTCTTTTTCCAAAAATTTACGTGTTTATGTAAAGTTGTGCCTACTGTCCAGAACGTAATGACATTGGGATTGGCGGTAATCTCACGACACATAATGAAGTCACACTTCAATGGACAGTGGGCCTTATGAAAAGAATATAAAAAGGTTTTACATTAGAGATGACCTTCAACATTTTATAGCATAGCGGCATAGTCCAGACCAAATGTTACAGCTGTAAGAAAAAATAAAATGCATAGCAGCCGCTCTTCTCTTCTTATAGCTCCTTCTCTGTCTTTGGGATGGTTGGGTCCCATTATTGTCCTGCTTAAATAATAGATGTCAGTACCTGATTAAATAACTGGTCAATTTCTTATATCACGATGACCAGAAAGTTTTATTCATAGTTAGTGGGAAAAGCCCTCATGGTTGTGTGTAATGTACTGAATCGTATTTACTATTTATTTTATTTATTACTCTTTATAATATTAAGACAGCTGATCTATCGAACTTTCCTAATCTAATCATAAGCTAAATTATATTTCCATTTATTATTAAATACTCTATTGCAATGAATTTAGTATCATAATCTCCTAATGTCTCAAACTGCATCAAATTAATACAATGTGTGCTTATAATTCCAACAGTTTGAGCAGAAAGACCAAACGACAAAGCTTATTGGGTTATTGTGGTACGAAACCCATCAATGTACATTGTTAGTACACTAACTTACATAACTTTAAGTATAATAACTGTATCAGAAATCCTATTTTGTGACAATCGTTTACTAAATTATTTAGATAATGAATATTAGTAGTTCGTAGAGCGACAAACAGCAATATTAATGTGTAAGTAGGACTGTGTTGATGTGACGTCGGAGGCGAGACATACATTCATGATAAACAACACAGATTGAATGGCTTGTTAAGTGCACTTGCACTTAATAGCCTTGTAAAAACGAGAATTCTCTGTACGATAATTGTTAAAAATATTCCTAAAACTATAGATAGGTACTGTGTTCACTCGTCATCCTGGCGTTTCTTCAACACATTATAACATTTTCAATAAAATATAGATTTTAGATGCTTCCATTATTAGCTTTATAGTTGTTCGCGTGTAGTGTAGTGTGAATTGTGTAGGGAACGCTCGCCGATATACAGTATTGATCAATATACCTTCTCCTTTATACTATGTGTAGCTGTGTAATCAGTAGTGAAGTAAGAAAACAATATCATTACATTTTAAAGTTGTAGTTCAATAGTAAAAAGTAGGTCTTGAATGTGGAATATATAGAGAGTAAGTTGGTTGTTGTAATATGTGGGAACTATAAGTTTTAATTATTTTTCGTATTTATTTTCCCATGTATTGTCAAGTCTATTCTTACAAAAAACAGAATTTTATATTGCAATTATCTTATGTAATTCTACATGCTTATCTAAATCACTTACTTCTACAGACCCATTACTTGTAATACGTGCGAAATATTTATCTGTGTGTGGAGTGAACAAATTAGAAATGTTTAATGAAAAATTGTAACTAGTCCAAGGTTTTGCTGAAGATGAATAAAAATATATTTGAAAAGTTTATTATTAGGCTTTTATTTCTATCTTCTTTACAAAATCATTAGTATTTTAACAGTACAATATTAATCATATAACAATGCCGCATGAAGGCGTATTGCTAATGAAGACTGTTACGGCACATTAATAATTAGGTAATGCAAACGATACGGAACCTTAAAAGACACATTATTTCCCTTACAAATACTCACCTATCTATCAAAAACAGAGGTTATTTTACGATGTCTTATCTTCTCTTCCTGCCGGCCCCCGCCTTCTTGCTAGGATTCCTCTGTCCCCTGCCGCCTTTAGGTTTCTTGGCGGAGAAGTTTGTGGGGTTACCCTTACCCTTACCTTTTCCTTTAGGCGGTTT
Organism: Notodonta ziczac; assembly: GCA_918843915.1. NCBI lineage: Eukaryota > Metazoa > Arthropoda > Insecta > Lepidoptera > Notodontidae > Notodonta > Notodonta ziczac. Next base: position 10,707,802 of record OU974044.1, on the reverse strand, counting down.
CATATTTTTCTTTTCTTCTGAACGTCTGTGAGAAAAAAACTATGCTAATGACAAAAAATATGGACCACAGTATAATTTCGTGGATATGTTCATGTTGAGTTACCCGATCACGAATCATTTCCTCATCAAACGGGTTGTTACTATTATATTCGTTTACGCAATTTGTGTTAGTCTGTAAGCGGGATGAGGCACAAGCACAATTTAGTTCCACTTTCTGCCACCTAGAGCCGAAACACACCAAACTGACAATATGGCGTCGGCAACAAACAACAAACAGCAGTGATAGCCGATTGGTTAAGCACGCGTCTTGCGGGCTACCAGGTCTCAGGTTCAAACCCCGGCTCGAACCTCTGGATTATTCGAAATCTATGTGCGAATCATAATTTCTATATGATTATCACTTGCTTACGGTGAAGGAAAACATCGTGAGGAAACCTGCATATCTTAGATGATTTAACCAATTTTCGAAAGACATGTGAAATCCGTCAACCCGCACTGGGCCAGCGTGGTGGATTACGGCCTGAATCCCCCTCGTGTTGAGGGGAGGCCCGTGCCCAGGAGTGGGACGTCAAAAGGGCTAAAATTCAAAATTCAAATTCAACAAACAACTTTGATGGAATAATTTTATTAGGTGTTTTACGAAATTGTTTAGATCCACCGAACCTACTTGCCGGGTGGGATTTCTGTAGGGTCATAAAAAAATTACCCTAACCTAAACCCATCCGGGTCGCTCTGCTTGGGTAGTATTTTGAAAAAGTTTTGTAGTACAGTAAAAGCTCCTTATTTGCGCTTCCTCCATTCGCGTTTTCACTATTCGCGGATTCAAAAAATGCGACCCAATTCTTATATTCGCGGCTAAAGATTTCTTTATTCGCGGATCTAATTGGTAAAATGACGAAGAATCTGTACAAATTAAATAACATTGCCGAAATTACGAATGGAATAGGTCGAGATGGGTTCGAACAGATAGAATCAAGTGACCTTCAGGAGTTGCTTGAATCGCAAGATGAAGATTTGACTGTAACCGACTTTGAGGAAAGGTTAAATTCACAGCCCATTGAAGAATAGGCTTCAACAAGCACTGGAAATGTGACATTTAATTTGAAAAATCTCAGTGAAGAAGAATGTTAAATGAATTTTGTATTATTTTTAAGAGGCAAATGTATTAAATTGTATTATTTTTGTGTTATTTTTAAGAGGCAAATTGCTAATGCCATAATATCAGTCTATCATCAGTCAAACTGCTTAAAATATCAGTCTGGATTGAAGGAGTTTTTAAAAACTGCCAAGCCAGAAAAAATTACAATCTTTGAACCATTGCCTAAGCCTGTATAATAATTAATCAATATGGTCAAAATCTTCAATTAAATTGTTTTTTTTATATATTTGTTTTTTATTTTGTCACCTAGAAACGTATACCCTATAATCCCATATAAATTACAATTCCATATTCATTGTTTCTGTATTCGCGGCATATTTACGGAACGCATACTCCGCGAATAAAGAGCTTTTACTGTACTTAAATGTCAACCAGTTGCCTGAGCATTAGCCAGCCAGTTTATTATATATTGTAACAGACGATACAGCTGAATATCATTTAGGCCGTTAGTTGAACGGCGCTGTTTAGTAAAGTGGCTAGGCTGTTAATTGAACGGCGAATTAAGCTAATTGGTTGCGACATTAATATTTCGTCAATGCAAAATCACGATGACGCTAACTTGACGCTTCTTAATCTAAGGCTTGTTACACAGCGTCATTTGGAGTTTATTCTCCAAATTACAAATACCTATTCCATGGAAAAACTGTCAAAACATGAAATTTATTTAGAGCACAAATGTTATCTGAGACTTTACTTATTTCTTGTTTCAATTCAGCCATTACTTTGTTTACCACAATGGGTACATCTAAACGGGTAAAATGGGAATTTAGGATCTCACACTTGACCTTAATTTCTGAATACTGGCCTTAATCGTGCTTAGACAACGGCTCTTTCAAAACCAGTTACAGCACATTACACAGTTATTAAAAAATTGGTATTTCTTCACTCACTTAGTCTGCTCATCATTGATATGCTTAGCAACGGCTTTGTCCATGTCGATCTTGGGTCGTTTGTTCAATATATTGTCCAGCATGCTCAGGTTGTTCTCCCTCTCCTGCTGAGGGGTGGGGATCGGCAGCTTGCGCTTGCGCTCCTTGCCCGGGATCAGCTCGTGGATGCCCTTGCCTCGGGCTTCCTTCTCCTTCGGCAGTTTGTCTTGGAACTTGCCCAGCGACGCTGTGGAGGCTTTGGCGATGTTGGCTGCTGTTTCTAGCTGCAAGTTGATGGTTAAGAAGGTGATGTTACACGGTTGTCTATGTACCCTTTTCGATTTTTATTAATGAAACATTAAACATCTTTTTTTGTCAATCAACACAAATAAATAAGTAATGTAAGTGAAGTCTCTGTTTGTTATGTCAAAATAATATCTCTTTACTCAGCATGTAAGTATATATTATGGAACTTTAACAAAAAAAAAAATCTTGTATATCTGTCTGTTTGTTCTGGCTAATCTCTGAAACCATTGCACTGATTTTGACTGGACTTTCACTGGCAGAAAGCTGATGTTATAATGAGTCACTTCAGTTACATTTATTATAACGCAGTACTACGCGGGCGATGTTGCGGGCAAAAGCTTTTGAAAATTATTACACTGTTCATTTTCATAAGATAATTTATATGATTATAATGCAATAAAACCACAGGATTATCGCAAGAGACAACTTTGTTTTACCTGTGTGGCAGAGGCCTTGTCTGAAGTGACCGGCAGGCCGACCCTGGGTATCTTGACCTTCCTCGCCCTGGCGATATTCTTCAGTCTCTGTAACTCATTCTTGGCAACCTTCTCAGACTTCTCGCTGGCTTTCTTCTCGTACATGTCTGTCATGGGATCCACATTCTGTGGCACTTCTATCAACCAATTCTTCTCTTTCTCTGCTGCTGCCCTCTTAAATCTGTATAATTTTAAATCAAAGTTTAGGAAACACATTTATTTTAATTTGCAGGATGTTAAAAATCATAGTGGAAATAAAAAATCACTGCAATCCACAGGCAGAAGCCTTCTCCCTCAGTAATTTTTTTTTTCTACTGATGTATTAAATCAAAACACATATATTAACTACTAGCTGTGCCCGCGACTTCGTCCGCGTTGAATTTAACTTAACAAAAAAAATATTTAACAAAAAATATTTGTCTAGTTCGCAGAGTTTACGGAAAGTATTTTTTTAATAAAAGTAGCTCACGTCACTTCTTATAACATAAGCTAGCTGCCAGTGAAAGTCCCGTCAAAATCGGTCCGGCCAGTACTTTAAATACCAGAAGTGATAAAAGTATTTATTTTGATTTAAGGATTAATTTGTTACTACTAAATGTACATCCTAATAGTAAGTGGTAGTAGGTAATAAGACTCGGCCACCAGTTAGTTCGAAATAAATTATCAATTTTTATTGTATTTGAGGTTCACTATTTTGGCGATAATGGCTTGCACATGAAAAAACACGAAAATCTCACAGCATCGCCCTCGTGGTTTTCGATAATTGCCCCACGGGAACATACTATCGGGATGAAAAGTATTCTATAGGTTAAGAATTATCTGTGTTCCAAATTTCATCCAAATCCGTTCAGCAGGATCGATAATTGTCCCACGGAGCATACGGGATAAAAAGTATTCGGGATAAAAAGTATCCCATGTTTTAATACAGGTTTTGAACTATCTGGTTTCCAAATTTCATCCAAATCCGTTCAGTAGGATCGATAATTGTCCCACGGGAACATATTATCGGGATAAAAAGTATCCCATGTTTTAATCCAGGTTTGAACTATCTGAGTTCCAAATTTCATCCAAATTCGTTCAGTAGGATCGATAATTGTCCCACGGGAACATACTATCGGGATAAAAAGTATCCCATGTTTTAATCCAGGTTTTGAACTATCTGTGTTCCAAATTTCATCCAAATCCGTTCAGTAGGATCGATAATTGTCCCACGGGAACATATTATCGGGATAAAAAGTATCCCATGTTTTAATCCAGGTTTTGAACTATCTGAGTTCCAAATTTCATCCAAATCCGTTTAGTAGGATCGATAATTGTCCCACGGGAACATACTATCGGGATAAAAAGTAACCCATGTTTTAATCCAGCTTTTGAACTATCTGTGTTCCAAATTTCATCCAAATCCGTTCAGTAGGATCGATAATTGTCCCACGGGAACATATTATCGGGATAAAAAGTATCCCATGTTTTAATCCAGGTTTTGAACTATCTAAGTTCCAAATTTCATCCAAATCCGTTCAGTATTATCGATAATTGTCCCACGGGAACATACTATCGGGATAAATGTATCCCATGTTTTAATACAGGTTTTGAACTATCTGTGTTCCAAATTTCATCCAAATCCGTTCAGTAGGATCGATAATTGTCCCACGGGAACATACTATCGGGTTATAAAGTATTCGGGATAAAAAGTATCCCATGTTTTAATACAGGTTTTGAACTATCTGTGTTCCAAATTTCATCCAAATCCGTTCAGTATTATCGATAATTGTCCCACGGGAACATACTATCGGGATAAAAAGTATCCCATGTTTTAATACAGGTTTTGAACTATCTGTGTTCCAAATTTCATCCAAATCCGTTCAGTAGGATCGATAATTGTCCCACGGGAACATACTATCGGGTTGTAAAGTATTCGGGATAAAAAGTATCCCATGTTTTAATACAGGTTTTGAACTATCTGTGTTCCAAATTTCATCCAAATCCGTTCAGTATTATCGATAATTGTCCCACGGGAACATACTATCGGGATAAAAAGTATCCCATGTTTTAATACAGGTTTTGAACTATCTGTGTTCCAAATTTCATCCAAATCCGTTCAGTAGGATCGATAATTGTCCCACGGGAACATACTATCGGGTTATAAAGTATTCGGGATAAAAAGTATCCCATGTTTTAATACAGGTTTTGAACTATCTGTGTTCCAAATTTCATCCAAATCCGTTCAGTAGGATCGATAATTGTCCCACGGGAACATATTATCGGGATAAAAAGTATCCCATGTTTTAATCCAGGTTTTGAACTATCTGAGTTCCAAATTTCATCCAAATCCGTTTAGTAGGATCGATAATTGTCCCACGGGAACATACTATCGGGATAAAAAGTAACCCATGTTTTAATCCAGGTTTTGAACTATCTGTGTTCCAAATTTCATCCAAATCCGTTCAGTAGGATCGATAATTGTCCCACGGGAACATACTATCGGGATAAAAAGTATCCCATGTTTTAATCCAGGTTTTGAACTATCTAAGTTCCAAATTTCATCCAAATCCGTTCAGTATTATCGATAATTGTCCCACGGGAACATACTATCGGGATAAATGTATCCCATGTTTTAATACAGGTTTTGAACTATCTGTGTTCCAAATTTCATCCAAATCCGTTCAGTAGGATCGATAATTGTCCCACGGGAACATACTATCGGGTTATAAAGTATTCGGGATAAAAAGTATCCCATGTTTTAATACAGGTTTTGAACTATCTGTGTTCCAAATTTCATCCAAATCCGTTCAGTATTATCGATAATTGTCCCACGGGAACATACTATCGGGATAAAAAGTATCCCATGTTTTAATACAGGTTTTGAACTATCTGTGTTCCAAATTTCATCCAAATCCGTTCAGTAGGATCGATAATTGTCCCACGGGAACATACTATCGGGTTATAAAGTATTCGGGATAAAAAGTATCCCATGTTTTAATACAGGTTTTGAACTATCTGGTTTCCAAATTTCATCCAAATCCGTTCAGTATTATCGATAATTGTCCCACGGGAACATATTATCGGGATAAAAAGTATCCCATGTTTTAATCCAGGTTTTGAACTATCTGAGTTCCAAATTTCATCCAAATCCGTTTAGTAGGATCGATAATTGTCCCACGGGAACATACTATCGGGATAAAAAGTAACCCATGTTTTAATCCAGGTTTTGAACTATCTGTGTTCCAAATTTCATCCAAATCCGTTCAGTAGGATCGATAATTGTCCCACGGGAACATACTATCGGGATAAAAAGTATCCCATGTTTTAATCCAGGTTTTGAACTATCTAAGTTCCAAATTTCATCCAAATCCGTTCAGTATTATCGATAATTGTCCCACGGGAACATACTATCGGGATAAATGTATCCCATGTTTTAATACAGGTTTTGAACTATCTGTGTTCCAAATTTCATCCAAATCCGTTCAGTAGGATCGATAATTGTCCCACGGGAACATACTATCGGGTTATAAAGTATTCGGGATAAAAAGTATCCCATGTTTTAATACAGGTTTTGAACTATCTGTGTTCCAAATTTCATCCAAATCCGTTCAGTATTATCGATAATTGTCCCACGGGAACATACTATCGGGATAAAAAGTATCCCATGTTTTAATACAGGTTTTGAACTATCTGTGTTCCAAATTTCATCCAAATCCGTTCAGTAGGATCGATAATTGTCCCACGGGAACATACTATCGGGTTATAAAGTATTCGGGATAAAAAGTATCCCATGTTTTAATACAGGTTTTGAACTATCTGGTTTCCAAATTTCATCCAAATCCGTTCAGTATTATCGATAATTGTCCCACGGGAACATACTATCGGGATAAAAAGTATCCCATGTTTTAATACAGGTTTTGAACTATCTGTGTTCCAAATTTCATCCAAATCCGTTCAGTAGGATCGATAATTGTCCCACGGGAACATACTATCGGGTTATAAAGTATTCGGGATAAAAAGTATCCCATGTTTTAATACAGGTTTTGAACTATCTGTGTTCCAAATTTCATCCAAATCCGTTCAGTATTATCGATAATTGTCCCACGGGAACATACTATCGGGATAAAAAGTATCCCATGTTTTAATACAGGTTTTGAACTATCTGTGTTCCAAATTTCATCCAAATCCGTTCAGTAGGATCGATAATTGTCCCACGGGAACATACTATCGGGTTATAAAGTATTCGGGATAAAAAGTATCCCATGTTTTAATACAGGTTTTGAACTATCTGTGTTCCAAATTTCATCCAAATCCGTTCAGTATTATCGATAATTGTCCCACGGGAACATACTATCGGGATAAAAAGTATCCCATGTTTTAATCCAGGTTTTGAACTATCTGAGTTCCAAATTTCATCCAAATCCGTTCAGTAGGATCGATAATTGTCCCACGGGAACATACTATCGGGATAAAAAGTATTCCGGATAAAAAGTATCCCATGTTTTAATACAGGTTTGAACTATCTGGTTTCCAAATTTCATCTAAATCCGTTCAGTATTATCGATAATTGTCCCACGGGAACATACTATCGGGATAAAAAGTAGCCCATGTTTGAATACAGGTTTTGAACTATCTGGTTTCCAAATTTCATCCAAATCCGTTCAGTATTATCGATAATTGTCCCACGGGAACATACTATCGGGATAAAAAGTATCCCATGTTTTAATACAGGTTTTGAACTATCTGTGTTCCAAATTTCATCCAAATCCGTTCAGTAGGATCGATAATTGTCCCACGGGAACATACTATCGGGTTATAAAGTATTCGGGATAAAAAGTATCCCATGTTTTAATACAGGTTTTGAACTATCTGTGTTCCAAATTTCATCCAAATCCGTTCAGTATTATCGATAATTGTCCCACGGGAACATACTATCGGGATAAAAAGTATCCCATGTTTTAATACAGGTTTTGAACTATCTGTGTTCCAAATTTCATCCAAATCCGTTCAGTAGGATCGATAATTGTCCCACGGGAACATACTATCGGGTTATAAAGTATTCGGGATAAAAAGTATCCCATGTTTTAATACAGGTTTTGAACTATCTGTGTTCCAAATTTCATCCAAATCCGTTCAGTATTATCGATAATTGTCCCACGGGAACATACTATCGGGATAAAAAGTATCCCATGTTTTAATACAGGTTTTGAACTATCTGTGTTCCAAATTTCATCCAAATCCGTTCAGTAGGATCGATAATTGTCCCACGGGAACATACTATCGGGATAAAAAGTAGCCCATGTTTGAATACAGGTTTTGAACTATCTGGTTTCCAAATTTCATCCAAATCCGTTCAGTATTATCGATAATTGTCCCACGGGAACATACTATCGGGATAAAAAGTATCCCATGTTTTAATACAGGTTTTGAACTATCTGTGTTCCAAATTTCATCCAAATCCGTTCAGTAAGATCGATGATTGTCCCACGGGAACATACTATCGGGTTATAAAGTATTCGGGATAAAAAGTATCCCATGTTTTAATACAGGTTTTGAACTATCTGGTTTCCAAATTTCATCCAAATCCGTGCAGTATTATCGATAATTGTCCCACGGGAACATACTATCGGGATAAAAAGTATCCTATATGTTAATCCAGGTTATAAACTATCTGTGTTCCAAATTTCATCCAAATCCGTTCAGTAGTTTTTGCGTGAAGGAGTAACAAACATACATACATACATACATACATACATACATCCACACTCACAAACTTTCGCATTTATAATATTAGTAGGATAGGTCTTTAAATGTTCCACACCTGGGCAATGGCCTCCATGGATGTGAGTAATGATATAGTTAATTTCTTTAGCCTATTTCTCATAGTATTCACTTAAGTTTTGAGTTGTATATAACTTGTATTTTGGCTTATATTACTTATTTAAATAAGATTTTTGCCTATTTCTTGTATAAGCAATGAGGTACAACTCACGCTTGTAGTCTACTCAACTGAACGCCTAGAGTATCACGAGCACCTACGTTGGTGTTCAAGATTTGAATGCTCCAAGTGTCAAGTACCCTACGGGTGGGTATAAGATGCAATCAACATTAGTTGTTTATTTCCTACATTTTGTAACATGTGAACGATAATAGGGTTTCATAGATTGATTTTGCATATCTGTTTTGTATATCTGTTTTAGTATTGATTCTTGTAAAAAAACGTTAATACTTGGCACAAAAAAAACCTCCGAAATATTGCTTCGGGCAGAGGGTGCTTGGAGGTGGAGATCATTGGAAAGGTTTATAATATGTAGATATGGGGAATTACCACACTAGAACTCACCCATATAGAGGCACCCATTTCTGCAACTGTTCATCCCACTGCAACTTATCCTTCTTCTTCTTAGTGATGCCCTTGGATTTAGCAAACTCCTGCCATTTAGTCAACGGCTTCTGCTTGGGCACAGGCTTGGCACGAGGCAGAATCGTCTTTGGTTCCGGTAGCCGGACCACTATGGCCTCGTCGACCCTCTCTGTGGGAAGCTCCCATATCTTATTCAATAACAACTGGGTGTTATCACGGGCAAGGGTTTGTAGGTATAAATCCTTGTCTTTCCTGAAAAAAAAAATTGAAATACCATATTTATACTACGTTGTCAAAATATATAAGAGCTGGCCAGGTAATCACTCAGTGTCGTCACGTGGCCGACGTAGAGCACCAGGTATCAGGGAAGTTAGGACTTCCGAGTCACTGAAATAATACTCACTGTAATGATTTTGTGTCCAAATCGTTTGTGTCAGACGCCAGCAATGTACCGATATCGAATTCTAGTTCTAAATGTTTTTCAACTGTGATACCTTTATATTTGTCAGCTTTCTTTTGCTCCCTTTCTAAAATCTCGTTAACTATATCCATTATGTTTTATTTTAACAACACATTTCACACACAACACACGGACCTAACCTCAAAATTTATTTGACGTTTTAAAAAAAAAAAAATACGATTGATTGAGAACATAGCCAGACCAACATGTAGGTGTTGGTGTAGTTTACCTCTGTCTCAGAACAAAGAGTATGTAATAAGTAACAAGTCACAATTCTCAGAACTGCGGAAACAAAAAAATTTAAAGAAGAAATCAATAAATCATCGAAATAATAAGTATACCTGTGAAGTATACTACATTCATGGAAATATTTGATGTCTCAACAGCAGACTTCCTATTTCTGCTTGGTTCTCCCTTTGATGCTCACGATACTCACTCTAGGCATAGAAATTATCGCTACTTTCATGCATTTTCATTGTGTGTGTTTTCCTTACACTGTTATTTCAACTGCGATTATTCACAGTCAATTCAATGTATCACGAAGACCGAAGACAGTACCGGAGATTTGCGATTTCATAGCAATTATTTTTAACACGCTCCGCCTCTATCGGTAGCAGGTGCTACGTATATATATTATGATTTATGACACGCTACCTGTGAAAAGTTCCACCATGAATGCCCACTCAACTTTGAAAATAAAAGTAAAATATTAAAATGTAATGTTTAAGTTCAGACAAAAGGAATAACTAAACAAACGAATAAATTACTATTTGTAGTGTGAAATTTTTAATTTTAATAAGGCAATTTTTTTTGTCTTGTAAAAGCCATAAGCTCCTTATTCACGATCATCTTGCTTACGGTTTACGCGCTGGACATCGTCGCACCCGATACAGTGATGGGGAATTTCGCTCGCTGGACGTAAAATGGTTCTTATGGGTAAATATTAATAAATCGTTGTTTTTATGTTTAGCGTGCGTACGCAATTTGGTTTTTATTTTTTTAACAAACTTCCAAAAAGGAGGAGTTTATGTGTTCGTCTGTGCGTATGGTTTTTTTCATACTGCATTGTTCACACATGTCTGTGATAGTTTATAATTTTGTCATCGTGAATAAGGCGCTTTTCTATGTTTTCAACCTGTGGTTTTCACAGTTCCTACCAAAGAGAATACAATACTACGTTCTATCAGCTCAAAGACATTTATACATCTGTAATAGTTTTTTGTTTTCAAAATATTCATAAATAACTAAAATTACGTAGCATTGTATTCTCTTTGTAAAATTATTTTACGGTGACGGAGAATATGACTGCCGATAGCGATAAAACCTATAGCTTTAAAACAGAAAACAAATTCATAGTTAAAAGTGGATGTAAAAAACGTATGTGGAGATCATTGAAACAAATATTGACTGCCGAAAGAGCATTGCCGTGGCCTAACGACGCTGTTTTATGTAAGTATGGGCACGGTAAATAATTATTTGAACAACAGAAACCATCTTTTAATTCATAAGGTAATTGTTTTGACTTTTACTTTCCTTTCTGATTATTATTTATCTTCAGATTACTCCATAAACCCACCACCCACGTTCAAACCAACGAAGAAATATTCAGACATATCGGGCCTCCCTGCTCCGTACATAGATCGACACTCGAAGCTGTTCTACAGTAACTCTGAAGAGTTTGCGACGGTGAGGAATTTGCCAATGGATATTACGGCTGGATATTTGCAACTGAGAGGAGCTAATACTATAGTTGGATGAGTTTCTAAGGCATGATATTATAAATGACCAATCAACCGCCACAAGTCTTCACCACTATTTTAATTAGGGAAAAAATGAGGCGTGCCCTAACGCATTTTAGTTGTGCAAGTTTATGGCGGCTCCAAACTGAAATCGTAAAGTCGCGGCGAGAGCATTCTCCCTTTAATAACAGTCTCAGAATGGAAGAATAAGGTGGGAACCCTGTGAACAAAAGTTAAAACTATCCATGAACTTCAGTTTGAAAAAACAGTTTAATCGCTGGCTATCATCTACTCAATTAATGGTTTTCATAAAATAAAATGTTGTTTCTAACAAATGTGTTTATTATTACAATCCCTAATTAATACTATTATATTAATATTATTTTGCTTCATTCTAATAAGATTAATAATTTAGAATATTAACAATGTTTCAGTAATTATGGCGAAACTATAAAATGGCTTATTCAATATCCAACGTATGCAGGATTGTTAATTGAGTTACAATCCGACTTCACCCAGCTAGATGCCACTTACCTGCTAAATAATCTAGTAATCTCCACCCACTGTGGTAGTATTGTATTATCTTTGCTGTGAAGGAGTGTTCGTTGCTCTACTAGGAATGTTTTTGTTCTGTGGGCATTACTTTAGCTAGTTGTAGTTGCTAGTTTGTGGGATTACGGGTTTGTGTGCTGCAGTAGAGGAAAAGTTAGTTTTTTTTGATATTTCATTAGGTTTGGTTTGCACTGACCAAAACATTAGGTACACAATAAGTTTTTGAATGAATGTTTCGCAAGTGCAAACCCAGGAGAGTGCTTACAATCGAATCGATGGAAAATGTTGTATATTTTACTCCACTTGACATTGGCAGAATTGTCCAAAAGGACAGCGCCATATAAAAAAAGTCATGACTGTGGTCACAGACTAAAAATCAAGTTGGTCACAAACACAACTGTCACAAACACAACTGTCACAAATCTTTGAATACAAACAAGCAGTCAGTTATCTTATTTTTTATTGTGATTAAAATGCGATGTGTACTACGATTAATGAAATAGATATGCACATGTAGTTCTACTATTTTCATAACCCGTCATGGAACATATAGAGACGTACGTGTTTCTAGACTTGGAGACCACAGGTCTCCCACAATACGAGTACAATAAGACAAGAATTACCGAACTGAGCATGGTTGCAGTAAAACGGAATCACATACTTGATGGGACCGGCGACAGAGCCCCGCGCGTTAAACATAAATTAACATTGTGCTTTAACCCGAGAAGAATTATTGACCCTGTAAGTACAGAAATTACAGGCTTGTGTAACAACCTTCTAGAGTTTGAGTCTAACTTTAATGAGGATGCATTAAAAACTATTAATTCTTTCTTAAATCTACTCGAAAAACCGGTTTGTTTGATTGCTTATAATGGTGATAGATTTGACTTTCCAATACTCCAAAACCATATTTTAAAGCTGAAAGGCAGTTTTCCAAAAGATATTAGATGTGCAGATAGCTGGTGTTGTGTTTATGATATACTAGAACCTTCCAATAATAATGATAATCCAGGTGGAGTAACAGGAGAGAGAACACAGACAGACGGTGATCAACAATTTATTGAGCTTGCTGAAAATAGTGATGGAAACATTAAAGAACAAAGATTAATGCAGTTAGTAAATGAGTCGACACCAAAGAGTAAGAAGAGAAAAAACGATTTAAGAATTTGTGGGCTAAGCAAGGCGAAGAGAAAACTACCTTGGGGGACTGACAAACCACCTAAAGAATCATATAAATTGGAGGAAGTTTACAAAAGAAGAGTTGGCTCCCTCATGGCAAATGCTCATCAAGCTGAAAATGACTGCATTATGGCCTTGGAAATAGCAGTGACTTTAAAGGATAAGTTTGTAAAGTGGGTTGACGAGAATTGCCATTTATTTTCGGAGTGTGCACCTATGACAATAGGTGTTCCTCTATGAAAGTAATTTTTATTTAAGCAATATTTATTTTCGCTATTATTTAATTTTACTTTATGATACTTCATAATACACATATTACATTTATCCATGTAATATAAACATCAATTCGTGTTGAATCGTAATATTGCGTTTGTACAATAAATTTGTGTAAGTACAGGTAGTTACACAGGTACTTATTTTATTTATTTCTCTTTTATAATGGTGTTTTTAGCATACTTACTTTTGGACAATGATTATATTTATATGTATGTACCTACCTTTCTACTAAATGAAATCTGATGTGCTTTATGTATCAAACGCTAGTACAGACTTTTTATTAAATTACTTATTTTTTTATTAAAAGGTATTTTATTTTATTTAAGTAATTCGGAAAACTTATACTTAGTGTTTCAATTCTACATAGCAACTATATAATTAACTTATCATTATTACTTAATCAGTTTTTTACGCAGATTACTAGCTGATTATTGCTTGATTGTTTTACACTAGCTGTATAATATACCTAATTATAATAAAAAGTGTAATTTTAATGCAAGTAAATTTAGGTAAAAAGTTAAGTTAAAAAATAAATAAAATAAAAAGTTATAATCTCTATCTGTCAAATGTTACTTCAAAAGTATGGTTTGCAAAAAAAATATTTGCATATCAAAATATGAGTTACATCATATTTACATAAAAAGGTTAAATTAGTAGTAAATTGTCTTCATAAATATTTAATTATTTAAAATCATAATTCGTTTTATAAAACCATACCATAACCTTTTTTATTGTCCTTTTTGGCGCAAAGGCCTATAAATAAGCAGAAATGCAGTCATGGCCAACAGAAAAAAAAATTGAATACGACGATTGCGTCACAAAAGCAGAACTTTTTCAATTAATAAAAAGGAACAAACCGCGTTTACCACTCAACCTTTACAACTAAATTTTATTTAAAAATATCTTGTTTGCTCACCCTACCTAACTTGTTAGAATTGACAGCTATGACGTCACAATATGGCGCAAAGTCGATCCTATTCTTATTTGAATCGCATTTATACCTACATCTAAAACTGTGATCTAAACTTCTTCTCCTTACTCTTAGATCTAAATTAATAATTTTTTGTTTCCATTTGATTTTATAAGTAGTTATGTGATAGTAGGTAATCGAGATATCACCAAACAGTACGAAATTTTAAAATAAAAGTTTCAGACTTCTAAGAAAAAGTAAGTAGGTACATTTTAACATAAATAAACCCGACTCGTTAACTGAACTTAACATAAAAACTGAAGAGATAAGAACAAGTCCAGTAGTCAAGTCTCTGGAATGCTGTTCAGTAATATATCTTTCATAATAAGATGGGAACCTATTGTTAGTCTATGTGGGACACGGTGTTTTACATCCTTTGATAAAGCTTATATCTAGCTGAATGTCACAACCTTAATTATTTAGGTCTTATTACTAAACTCGTTTTAATTATTTTTAATAAACAGATATTTATACGTAGTATTTTTAAGTCTGCGCTAATAAAGAGTTTTTATTGCTTACTTCTTGTACGATCCTTTCATTTAAATAGTTCTGATGTAATATAAATATTTACCTCGCATATGAGTTTTTGAAGCTTGTATGGTGTACGACAAAAATATGATAATATATAATCTCCTTGGTGTACGATCACGCCTTTTTACACCTGGCAGCCCTGCTTGTCACTCTTGTCAGCAAAGAGATTCAATCACTACGCTTGTCACTTGTCAGTTTAAAACTAATCAACGTGCGAGCATGGTTTTATATTTTAACATTATTAGAGTTTTTGACTAAAACTGTTGTGTGTTTATAAACATGTCCTCGTCGTTCTTTTTGAAAGGTAAATCTAGACAAGTCGTAAAGAGGAAAGGCGATAAATTAAAAAAAACGAAGTCTAAGAAACAAAATGCACCTAACCTAGAAAATGGTCACGAATCTTCTGAAAGCGACTTGGAACTAAAGAAGTTTTCTGATGCTGAGGAGTCTGAAAGCGATCACGAGACAGCTGAGGAAAAGAAATTGCGTTTAGCTAAAAAATACCTAGAAGAAATCGAAAAAGAGGAAGCAAAGCGAGCAGAACTGAAGGAAATTGATGATGTCGTCGAGAAGCGATTACAAAAAGACTATTTAGAACAAAAAGGTAAATTACGGATAGAAATTGCAGAAAAGTACATTGCACCTAGCGATAAGGACATTAGGCTTATTCGCGTTAAGGAACACCGACTGACTCTCACATGTGTCTGTGTTAGTAATGATAGCAATTTCGTGTTCACTGGCAGCAAATGTGGAACTATAATCAAGTGGGGCATTAAAGAGAAAAGAAAACTAGCCAGTATGACGTACAAAACTCACTCCCAGTTATTAAAAGGGGGAATAACAGCTGTTGCAGTGTCAACAGATTCTAAATTTTTGGCCACTTCTGATGAATCACCGAACATACAAGTGTGGGAACCAAGCACATTCAAACATATACATACGTTTATAGGCCACAAGGGCACAGTGACGGGGCTTGTTTTTAGAAAGAACACTCATGATTTATACTCTGCAAGTCTAGATAGGTGTGTTAAAATATGGTCACTTGATGAAATGGCATATGTAGAGACTCTGTTTGGTCACCAGACACCGATAACATCTATAGATGCATTGACAAGAGAGAGGGCAATCACAGCAGGTGGGAGAGACACCACAGTGAGAATATGGAAGATAGCTGAAGAGTCACAATTGATATTCAATGGCCCAGTAGGCAGTTTAGATGAAGTTAAACTTTTGAATGAGGATCACTTTGTGTCTGGCAGTGACAATGGGACATTGTGTGTTTGGAGTGTCATGAAAAAGAAGCCTTTGTGTACTGTCCCCGAAGCCCATGGATCAGAAAATGAAGTCCCAAGATGGATAACTAGTATAGCAACTGTATTGAACTCGGATGTCTTTGCATCAGGATCTTATGATAATAACATTCGATTATGGAGAGTTTGTGACTTGTACAGGAAAATTTTGCCATTATTTAGTGTTCCAATTAATGGTTTTGTAAACTGTATGCAGTTTACTGGAGATGGTGAACAGTTATATGCAGCTGTGGGGCAAGAACACAAAACTGGTAGATGGTTCAAATTTGGTAATGCCAAAAATGGTCTGTTAGTTGTTAATCTTAGAATTAATCCATAATAATTATGAAATATAATTTTATTGTTTTTCATGGCATGGTTTTATTTCTAAAGCAACATTAGAATTTATACTAAGTGATTGCAAAATAGCAGGGAGTACTGAAGTATCCCCAATAGAAGTAATTGCTAAACTGATTGATGTTGGGTTCTCATCAGATCATAAGCAGAGAGAGTACATTACATAATTGAAATATTTAATAAATCAAATAATTATTCCAAATTTTTGAAATTACCTATGTTGTAGTATAGGTAGGTACTTAAATCTCCCTTGACTACATAATTAATTTTCTATTGAAAATTCTTGTATAAATTTTATCAAAAATCATAGAATTCTAATCTAACCTAACTTCCTTCATTGGCACTATCATAATGCTCCCGTCTATCTCTTTCTTTAACTTGGAATACCGTATTTTTCGATGACCGCTTGGCGCAGTGGTTCGACTCACTACACCGAGTGGTTGTGGGTTCGACTCCCGTCAGAGTAAATTCCAGAAATGGCCTGTTCATAATTTGCCCTGATCTGGGTGTCACTGGGATAGCCCCTAGTCCATTTGTTGCTTAGTTTGGGACCATACAGTTTGTGTTCGTCTGGCGATATTTATAATTGCCAGTTTGTCTTGCACGTGCTAGTAGTAAGCCATGAACCTATACATAACCTACCTTGGTGGTAGCCTCATTCACGGAGCCTAGCCTTTAGTGCTTAAAGGAGGTGGTCCAAAAATCTGAAAATATTGGTTCTCAAGATTCACTACAGTGCCTGTCGAAACCTATTTTTAACCAAGTCAATTTCTACAACCACTAGGGATGATATCAGTACTTCAATAAATAAAACCAACAGTTATATACTAATTATTTTATTACCGACAAAAAACCTATATTATCCAGTGCCAGGTGTCTTCATTGGCGACGATCTTCTTTCTTCGCGATTATAAGGAAAATCCCGCCCGAGCGTTCCCTTGCTAATCGCCACGTGAACATTAGTGCTAAATTAAAAAATAAACCATACAAACGCATCGTGTACTTAAAGATCGCTAGGCGGAGAGCAGGGAGGGCCGTGACCGATAAACCTAGTCGCGTAATCTGCAAATCAGCACAGGATACTGCCACAGCAAACAGGCCAGCGTGCAGCACCGGCCTGCCAAACAAACGTGGATATTAGTTCGCAGTCTGCTGGTTCTGCCAGTCACGCACTCTGTGTTTGTCATTTCCAACTCAATTGACGTACATTTTATTGTTCTTTCCTACCTTAGTGTTTTGAAATATTATGATCGCATCTGTCGGTATTATTTTGTAGCGAGTATACGGAAGTTCGTCGTTCACGTTAATTTGAAAACCGCCTAAAGACTAGTGGGTATTTTTTTCGTATAGCTGACAACAAGCAACAGGCCATGTGTCTGCAGTGGATTCAAATGACAGTTATGAGAAGAAACAGTTGCCAATTAATTATACAGTATTATGTGATTTTAGTTTTAACCAAATTGTGTACAAGTTGTCATGAATAGCCCTAATCTCTACCTACATAGTGCGTGTCACGGTTTGTCAATAAATATAAAAGTTTACTCATAACTTATGTACGGCAACAACACAGCAATTCAGCAGTTGTCAGCAAACAGCAAACCCCCCCCTCACCCCGCATACAGCCTCGCTCCCCGCGTTCTCCACACGCCCTGAGCATACCAACATTACCATTAATATTACAGATTTACATTTATTTATGTTTGAAACTAATGCTTTAGTATTTAAAAGTAAGGATCGTAAGTAATCAGCCCTGCGCGCAACATTTGACGTTATCAGATATGTTTTATAGATTTATTAATGGCTTTTAAATGTATTTATTATCAGCTTAACAGTGCCATTTTAAATGGATTATTTGTTTCTATAATTTTGGGGGTAAGTAAGTGTTTTGAACTGAACAGATTTTGAAAAGTTCCCCATGTTAAGTATGGTTTTATTTAGGTTAGTCGGTCTACAACACTGATCTGCATTGGCTAATTACTTATGACTATAACACATTGTAAAATTAATACATGAAACTATATGTAAAAAGAAAAATGAAAGAGTCAAGGCATCACATTCTTATTAAGTTATTTACCAAATATGAATGAAGATGTCCCACATTAATGCCCAATTTAGCCCAATTAACACTTGTGGTGGTGGGTGTACATGATCTTCCAGTTATATTCTATCATTTATACCTGAAATAACATCTAAGACCATATTGAACTCACACCTAGTTCTGATTATGCACACACATTTTAGTACACTATTACAGTACGAGTATGAAGATAGTACAAAGTGATTGTTCTCCCAAAATGTCCTAAGCTTAGAGAAACAAATAAAAAAATACAACTAATAATTAAATCATTAATGAACATAGCTCAATTCAGGATATAGCATTTCATATTTGTAATTTTTTCGAACGCAATGCGTTTTAAACAAATTAGAAAAAAATAAAAGTAATAATGACAGGATCTCTAAAGATACAATTTCTTAATTTATGAAGTATACCTATTTTAAAGTTATGGGAACTTAAAATAATTTGTTACGTTGCAAGTTTGCCACTATGCCGGTCATAGTTAGGTCTGTGGATGGCTTAAGAATTACTGGATGAGTATAGTACCTTGGCTGAACACTGCTCGAGACATGCAGCCACAGCTCAGCTCACAGCCGGTACTCTCAACCTGAATCAAACAAACCAATATTAAACCTGCATATTGCATGCATCATAATTACTTATGTAAAATCTTAAGTCGATTTAAGTTTCGCAGCAGTACAGCAATACCAAGAAAGAGTGTGAACCCTCTCCCCACAATTGTTTTAAATAAACTTTAATAGCAAATATGATTGTGTTAATTTTATATTTTTGAATATCACAATATATCAAAAAAACAGTTGTTAATAATAAACACCAACTATATGGTCCCAAACTAAGCAACATTTGCCTATGTGTACCATACAATGGACTAGGGGCAATCCCAGTGACGCCCAGACCTGGGTAAATTACGAAAAGGACTTTTCCGAAATTTGCCCTGGCGGGAATCGAACCCGCAACCACCATGAGCCATGCGGCCTACGCTCGAACCACTGCGCCAGCGGTTATTATGCAGTCCTAATGAGACAGCTATATTGTAGTGGGCACTTACCAAGCAGTTCAATGCCTGGAGCGGGATCGTGACCTAGAGCGGCTGCGCGACTTGCCACGCGAGCTCTTAGAGTCCGAGCGCGAGCGGGAGCGCGAGCGGCTGCGGCTGCGCGTGTAGGAGCGCTTGCGGGACCGCGAACGGGACCTGGATCGACGACGTGAACGAGACCGTGAACGCGAGTTGCTAAAAGAATAACCATCACACAACATGTTTGAATACATTCCAGTTGACAACAGGTTGATGTCGCTGGCGGGAGATGTGCTGCTGTTTTACGTGACAACTTTTTTTGGATTACCTTGGTGAATTTCAATTATGCTACTGGTGTGATATTCTTACACAAAATCTTCACACATCATTTACTATTGGTGAGATTTTTGACACTCATTCACATATGGTTTATATATAGTACAAGTAATTCCAGTTGTCAAATTGTCATGTAAAATAACATCAACATTCAAAGCCCGCCCGCAACTAAAGTGACAAGCCATGGTTGAATTGTGATCCTGTGCATCCCGGAGCCTCGACCTTGGCACTACACGATAGCTGCGTGTAACGCCTCAGTCTGTGCGGGCTGAACAAAATACCACATTAGTTGATATGTTGTTTGTTAATTCTATACAAAATAATGAATAAAGCAATTAAAAAAAAATCTTTAATCAAAAGGTCTTGTAAGAGATATTACCATGTCCAATTTACAGACTGATTACATTAAAGCATCACATGACTGGGAGTACACTTTCCTTAACCTTGTCATATTTAGACAACAATCTTGGCATGTAGGTATTTGGCGATTGAAATAAGTTTTGTGATGTTAAATGTGAGTTCACCACAGTTTTATTAACAATTGAACATGTTAAGACTTTTTAAGGCAAATTATGTGAGAGAAATATGTAAATATAATATTGAAAACGCATGCCAAGGACGACTGGTAAGGAAAAATACACACGTTTGGTTTCTAAACCAATAATGAATGCAGAAAACATAAATACTAACAATGAAGCAGTTTGGGTTGAAGAAAGAAGAGTAACTATAAAAATGTAGATATTTACCTGCGGCGGCGATCGTGTCGGCTCCTGTAAGGAGACGAGGGCCTGCCGTAGCGGGCCATCTGCACGCGGAGCTCTCTGCCGTCCAGCATGCGGCCATCGAGCGAGTCCAGGGCCTCCTCTGCATCACGCCGGTCGTAGAATCTGGGCAATATGGTATTTTATTATTGATTGTTTAAAAAACAGCATTTTAAATCTCGGTGTTGTTTATTAGTTTCTTTGGTACCTATAATTTTGGTTTAAGGAAATCTGCGAGGAATATTAAGCGGATAAAATTCTAAGATAAGGGGCCATTGACCGCCAAAACCTAGGCTAAATGTTATTGCGCAATATACAGTGTGTGTGAATTTCAGTTACAGCCGTGAATTTCATTTCGAAAAACATATGCGCTACGAAGAAAAATGAAAATGATGGATGTACTGAATACAAAAAGCGGCAAAGGCAAGCGTGGTATTTTACCGGTAATTCCTATGACGTCACAGTGATACAAAATTGGATATATAAAGTGAAAGTAACCTGACGAAGGCGAATCCTCTGCTTTCTCTGGTATAACGATCCCTGGGGATGTAAATGTCGCCAACTTCGCCGCATCTTTCGAACACACGACGCAAATCTTCGGGCGTCGTGCGGTAGGTGAGATTGTCCACCTTCAACGACACCATGCCGTCAATCCGCGGCGGTGGTCTCCCGTAACTCATTTTGAATTACTTATATCAGTTTTACACAGAATTCGTAAAATATGTGCGTTACTGGTACATCAAAAACATGAAAATATAGAATAGCGTCACAAAATGTACGAAGCAACCACAGCGTGCAAGCTCTCAATTAAATATGGCTGCCGACTAACCGGAACTAGGAGGTTTACTACCAACAATAGCGGTGAAAATGGCGGATGTCGTAAATACCTTGCCAGTTAAAATAATATAGTGTATTTTATTCTAATATATTTTTTGTCCAATTGTTCACTTATTGCTTTGCTTTAGTAATCTATTTTTAGTCACATATAATATATAGTATCTACCTGAAAACACGAAACCTCCAATCTCCAGAAGTCAGTACAGATAGGTTGTTCGTATTTATGTTTAATAAATTTCATTTATTATTTTTGATATAAAAAGATAAATTGGCAACACTGCTTCCGCAAGTACTGTAGGTCGTCGGATATTATAATGTTCTTGGTCGCCGGGTTAATGAAAAATAATATTATATCCATAATAAATACTTCGTCTATGCAAATGCTATCTTTACAGTTGGTAGCACTGAGCAAAGAAAATGTAAAGTACGGCACACACGTTCCAATATAGCGGAACACTTTCTCTTTCACGCTCGCTATTTTAGAAAACTGAACATCTTGATCGAAGCAGTTTTATTTTGTCTACGCATCACCTTCGGTTGCCATGGAATAATTTTAATTTATTTTTCAGATTTCTCAAGTAATTTAGGTTAACGCAAATTTTGATTTCGATTACGGATTTAACCCAAAATCTATTGAGTATACCACAATTTCAATGGCAGGGATCAAGCAAGTAAGAAATAAAAAGCTCCTTCCTGATTTGAGGAAGGAGGGTGAACTCAGCAAAGAAATATTACTCTCGACGAAAGTAAAACATGGTGTTCCCGCGGGGTCTCGGCTGTTTTCCCACCACACACTTGCCAGTGTTAGGCGAATGAGCTTTTTTCACCCCTTCTAGTAAGTTTAGCGAACTTCATCTCTTGAACGCACGTTGTTTAGGTACCCACCACACATAATGTCAAACAAATCAAATGATAATGATTTCCGATATGTTTCCGACCAACAAACATTTCATTGATCATGGGTTAACGGAAAGATTCGATGTCGGAAACAACAGACTTTCCGTCGTAGTAATATAAGTATAATAAGTAGGCAAGTAAGTAGTTTGTCTATAACTTATACTGCCTGGCATTTATCCTTCATCGGCCGGCCGGAAGAACACTGCTGAATATAAGTGTGTTACCTTACCAATCGATCGGTGATCGATCGAACGTTGCTCTAGGTAGAAATTGTTGATCGAAGTCGGCTCATCTCATTCTACCACATCCACGAGCTTCCTGAGACATTTGTGATATCGAGTCCACCTAGTAGTCATTGTGGTCAGCATTTTATAATCTTTCTGCCCCGATGGCCAATGGTTTTGCGACCAATGCGAGCTTTGTATTCCGCATCCACTGCCACTTTATTTTTGCATCCATTTATACGAAAATCAGAGTTAAGACACGTTATTAAAACGTCACTTAAAACAAGCATCTTTTCTCTATGGCAATATAACTTCTCACTACAGCTTGCCTCAAGACAGCTTGGATATAGTCCTAGCGGCCACCTACAACCACTCATACGAGCGGTTCGCAGACAGGGAGGACTTGTACCTGCAGCCGGAGACCATCGGCTGCGACACCTGGCGGCGGCTGAGGAACACCTACGACAAACACCCTCCTGTTATCATACCATTGGTGAGATGGTTCAGTCTAATTCATCATTTTTCTATCGTATCATACGCCGGTCGGTTCTATTTTGCTTGTATATAGTTCGTCATTCATCCCACTTCATAGCAATCTCGTGAGTTTTGTACACGCGTTTGGCCAAGTTTCGTTTCGTCAATATGGGAATTTTAAAAATTAGCCCTTGACGCTTTGTAGTTGGGACGTGTCTTAAGCCCTTTGGTATTTTGGAATATAATATTTTTCGAACTAGTTCCAGAGGACATAGTTTTAGAACATCGTATTACAAGATTTGATATTTTTTAAAATCAAACTCTTCTTCCTATATCCTTACGAATTATCAGTACCGGTACCGTGTTAACGTTTCCGTGCGGGGGCGCTGTTGGTAAAAACTCCGAACTTGGCTAACTGAAAACCATATTATCGATATCGAACTTTCTGGACCTCAACATCCTTACATAGTCTGTGGTAAAGTCGGTCAATTTCACGAAGATGCATGAATTATTGCAATTTGACCCATATTCTAGTGTCATAAGAGTCACAACACGCGTCTTTGTGAAATGAACGAACTATATAGTGTGGCAAACATTACTTGGCCGGTGGACAAAAGAGGAACTAAAAATATTCTATAGAAAAATAACTCATTTTGACAGACTTGTATCGACACTAGCGACGCTCTCCAGTGCCAACTTATACTTGACGGTCTATAATATATTTTTCTCCTTCCAGGGTCACCCAATGAAGCGCGGCGGGATCAAGGAGCGCCGCTCGCCGTTCAGCGTGAAGCTGATGAACTCCGGCGTGCACTCTTCGCAGACCAACCCTGGCTACAGCAGGCAGCCCGCAGGCGGCGCCATTTTCTTCTATTAGTACCTATTGATCCGATCCAAATAGCTGATTTTCCATTGCATTATACCTAATTATGTGATTTTCAGGCTGTTGGCAGTGTTTGCAAATAAATTGCTAGTCTCGTTATAGAAATTCCTTTTACATAATAACGGACGGCGTCGCTGTTACGTAGTATTGTTTATATGATTAACAAGATGCGATTGTGCCTTCTTACAAGTTATTTTTTCATGTACTTACTTTTTATTTATTCCTATATTATATCTATAGTCTTTATTGGACTGCAATAATTCAAACAGTAAGTATCTTTGTTTTAAGTGGAATGTTTTTACTTGTGTACTTACCTAATTCATTAATACTTTGCCAGTGGGTTTTTGTTCTTCGTCGAGGAATAAGTTTAAATAAGTTGTTGGTGTCATGTTGGGTAAATGCTGGGTGAAGAAATAAATGATTCTTTTCATATCTTTTGATGTTTTCATATCCAAACTAATCCACTTAATTTTATATCTATTTTGGTCGCCTCGTAGTAATAATTTTTACATAGGCATAGGCCTATCACTCACTTGATGAAGATGGGTAAGCCACAGCCTGCAAGCAGTAGGGGAATATCCTAATAGGAATGGGCAAAGTGGCAATACCTATTTTTTTAACCATACGTTGGACGCCAGTGTGGTCACATGGTGGTCACAGACTTCTAAATACTACGTATGGCTTTAAGTAGGTAGGTACCTACTAAAGAGTTTTTATATTATCTAAACAATACTGGCAATGCACTAGCATTATGTTCTCGTTGCGCTCTTTGCCATATCGGATTAAGAACAAAAAAACACATCTGGCAGCAAAAAGCATCGAAAACACCAATTTACGAAACCCTGAAATAAAAAAGAATTTTTTTATCAAACGATGTAAATTTTGTGCTTGTCGCTTTGGTTTAAAACATCAAATTGATTTTAACTCGAGACATGGATTTTTTGGATTCTTTAGGTGAGTTCAAAGTAGGTAAACCTGAGACGTCGATAGTGGAGCAGATAATGAATGGTGCCGTATCCGCCACAGGGTAGATATAGAAGTC
The DNA here is from genome assembly GCA_918843915.1 of Notodonta ziczac. Taxonomy (NCBI): domain Eukaryota; kingdom Metazoa; phylum Arthropoda; class Insecta; order Lepidoptera; family Notodontidae; genus Notodonta; species Notodonta ziczac. The sequence continues at coordinate 10,682,747 of OU974044.1, read as the reverse complement.
TTTATACAAGGTGAAACATAATGGGTATACTTTTTTTTTCAAAACTTAACTTTGTAATTCTAAAACCATCAGCTTTGGAGGGAACTTGAAAAACAAAAGGTATTATAGGAATACAGCTGTTGACCTATTTCACAAGACGTCTACAAAACCTTTAGTACTTCAACTGTCCCACAAAGCCGATAGTTTGAGATTTACAAAGTTAAGTTGCAAAAAAAATAGTATACCCTTTTTGTTTCACCTAGTATAGACACTATCGTTATTTCAGATTTGGACACAACGCACAAAAAATCGCATCGAGTGCGGTCGTGGTATCTGTACGAGCAATTTAAATCCCTCGAGAGGAACCAGCTCGACGCCGCCCAAAAGCTTAAGGATAAATCGTATCAGGAGAAGATATTACGCAGGGAACTCTCCGAGAGGAAGGCGAGGCGGAAGCTGTATGACCAATTCGGACTCTGTCAGAGCGAGTCGAGGATCCAAAGAAGCATCAAGACCGATAGCACCAAGTCCTCGCTGGTAATGAGCACAGGCAACGACGATTATTTCGAGACACTGAGCCAGTACCAGGATGAGGAAATAATCCACATTAACGACCACGATCTGAGCGAAGACGGCTTCAGTCAAGATGACTCTGTGCCCGACAAAAGTTGCGTAGAGGACTTCAAAAGCGTAGAAGATCTGAGGGACGATAACAGCGATGCTGAGAGCATCAACAGTGTCGTGGAAAACGTTAAGTCCACAGATACGATATGCGATGACAGAGAAGCAGTCGACTTCACAACTATGACTATAGCCGAAGATATAAGTAAACAGTTCGACGAAGTCAAAGAGAGTTTACAGTGTTTAGAGGATCTCGCTAAATTGGAGGATGATGACGATAAGATCTCCGAGGATGGCAGCGAGAGTTCCGTTGAGAAACGCGTGGCGGAAGCGTCTGTTGATGGCAAAATCGTTCATGAATACGACAATAATCTTATTGCGATTTGGTCTAAGCTGGTATCGTTTGCGTACCAAGTTGTACAGTTGAATCGTGGTAAGACTTATACACAATTTTAACCGGACTTTATTCACGCCTGTAGTCCGCGGAAGCGGAGACAGATATGTGTTTCAGACTCCCTCCCACATATTTCCGATGCGGACAGCAATGCTACAAATTAGTTCCAAAATTTCCCACATGGTTGGCTATTCCTATCATTCATAATATATTGATGCGATTAGCAAGGGTATAGCGATAGTAGGTGCGAATGAAATGTTGGGTATGCGCAACAGTGGGTATCGACTGGCTGTGGATGATGATGATGACGTAGGATTGCTATTGCTATTACAGGCAACTGCTACTACGACTACAGCTCCCAGTTCCTGACCGCCGTGTTGGCTTGTGATGTACTCCGGCGAGGCGTCAACAGAATGTGTGAGTACACATTATCGATTCTCTTATTCCTCCAATCCCCCTCGGTCATGTTATTGTTTTCTTTCAGCTTACGGAACTTTTCTGTGGGTAGTTTGTGCGGCTGCCGCTGATATAATGTAATAAATAGGTTGGTATACATACAAATTAGGATCCTCTCGAATAAATATCGAGTTAAATAGTTTTCTTTGGTGTTTGCTAAATGCTCCCATGTTTAAGTCAAGATTTTGGTCATAAATAACGTACCTACTAAATAAAACTGCTTATTTATTTGCCAATATCACGATGTTGGTATTAAGTAGGGAAATTTAATTTTAGGTCATATTTTGCAGCCTTATGTTTCTCCAATAAAGTTTGCTAATGACGAATCAGACGTGTCTAGCGATAGCAATAAAAATGTGAAACGGAAAAAATGTGCACTGACAAAAAAATGCAGGAAAACATTTGAGTATCAGGTAACGATTAGCATCCATACCTTTTTGACCGTTGCATGCGAAAAACCCACCCAGCTTCATTACCCTGTCATGAACTGAAATAATCCCATCATTTACTTACTTAAGTGCGTCGATGATTGTGAGTAAATTCATAAACTCCTTGACGTATTCCAGTTGTGTCCAAACAAAACAAGAATACGCGACAAGAAATATTCAAGTAGAAAATATTCCGAAGATTGCTGGCAACACTTCTCGAGGCGTTCGTTCGAAAATCGAATGGAAAAACGCAGGCGGCGTGCAAGCGAACCGTGGCGAAGTGTTGCCAAAATGTCTCTCACCAAGGCCGTGTCATCTTCGAGCGGTAGCACCATATGGCTGGAGATCCCGAGGGACGATGTGTGTACATGTTGCAGCAGGAGGGCAGTCAATCCGATGCTTAAAATAGCCAGTTATATAGACAGCCTACTTGAAGAAATAGACGCCTCGAAACAAATGTGAAAATTGTTGTTGTGATTATTATACAATTATTGAAATGTTGTTTTTTAATATCTTATGGTAGATAACTTTGACCAGCGGAAGGACGATCGAGTCTCAGAAAAAAAAACAATCACCTCACCTTTATCATGTTTATAACTTATTTCTTTTAGGAATAGATGCATAGATACAGATAGTTTGAATAAATACAACAAAATAACAAATATGTAACACTTTAATACACTTGTCGGCTGTACAACAGCGAATTTAAGTTAGTTACAATTGTCTTTAAAAATGTTCTACATGTTACAATGAAATAGTTTCATAAGAACGCGTCCCCTTCACCTGAGATATAAATTCGTATAATAAAACATGCCACAGATTATAAGTTAAGGTTAATGTGGAGAAAAATGAAAATAAATATAATAAATTAATAGCGGCGTTTTCCCTGAAAGAAAACGCATATTAAACTACTTACCTTATTCGAAGCTTATACAGTGAGATAGGCATTTCCGTTTCCCGTCTTCTTTGTTCCTATTGGCCTACGTTTGTGGTATGATCGGATGTGACGTCACCATCACCAGGCAGTGGAGTGAGTGCGGTTGAGCTCACTTCATTTCTGCTCATTGTGTCGAAACACCAGGCAGATTTAAAAAATAAGCTTCGAATAAGGTAAGTAGTTTAATATGCGTTTTCTTTCAGGGAAAACGCCGCTATTAAACCACTAGACCGTTATTCGAAGCTTATACAGTGAGACGTGTTTGTTATCGCCTGGTGATGTCCATTTTTCTAGGTCGCCAATGGGAATAGACGCCAATGTGATAAAGACTTCATACTAGAGTGTATTGTATTGTAAATAAAAATAACTTGAATATATGACAAATATAATAAAATATAAAGAATACATTTCTATAAGCTTATCGCCAATATTATGCCATAATATCAATATGCATATGCATCAAGTAAATCATAATATTAATTATAATCAATAATAATCAACGAACGGGTCTGAATAATTTGGGAATACTATAGTTCTGAGTGAGAGATGTACTTTTAACTTCCCGCTTATAAAATTTTTTGAACGTATTAACTGATCTCCAGTTGCCACGTGCTAGGAAGTCCAGTGGAAAATTGTTGACCCAATTACTTGACGCTACTGCAGATCTTACACTGCCAGGTGTCGCTATAATGCCGGCCTCTTTAAAAATAGTCTTAATCCACCCAGCAATTACAGTACGAGAAGCAGATTTCGGCTGACCTCGAGTGTTGACAAATAAATTTGATGAGTTAGAAATTTGTCTCCTCTCGTTTAATAAAGAGATTGTGCGTTTAACCCAATAAACGGGATCAAGATTTTGATTTGTACGATTGATTAATAATTTCCAACCAGATTGTCGAAAATCAAAATTATCAGTTTTTGAACCGAATTCCGGCCAAAAAACTATAGAATCGCCAGATCTAGTACAATGTGCGTCATCTACTCTTAATAATGTTAAATCGTGTATACGTCGCCCTGAACATAATAAAAGCAAAATAGCCGTGTGACGCTGTATCTGAAAAAAGTTATTGCTTTGAATACTATAAGCAGATAGGAACTGCACCAAATCATCTATATTCCAAATAGGAGGTTTCGGTTCCTTAGGGTGGCTAAGTGAAATTGATTTCAAAACATGTTTTACTAAAACATGGGAACTTAAATAACTAGATTGATCAGTATTGCACAATGTAGAAACAACCGATTTATGCAACATAATGGTATTATATGATAATTTATATGTAAGGTGTAAATCCGCTATAAACCTCGCCAAGTCCGATGGAGAGGGCTTATCTGGGTTTATTTTCGATTTAACAGACCAGGAAATCCAGCGATTCCAGGCCACCTTGTATGTTTTTAGTGTGGTGGGCCGCCAAGATGATTTTAGTAATGCCAATTGGTTTGGATTCCATGAAGTCAAATCTTTCGACCACCCCCACATTTCCAGATCTCCAGGGTCATCTTGTCTACCATCGGTGGAGGCAGCCCTGTCGTTATGTCCACTAGCACTCTCCGTAGGTTCCGGATCGTGAAGGGGGGCGCTAATGCTCGGTTCTTGAGGTCGGCTCTCCAGAACACTCGCTCCCAACGAGGGACCACGATAAGGTATGTTCCCGCTGCCGTGTTTAGGTGTGCCAGAATCTTGGGGACTAAAAAGGGTGGTGGAAATATCCATGCCAGGGGATAGTTCCATTGAATGCTGAAAGCATCGTGGATTACTGCTTTGTCGTCGTTCTGATCCAAAGTCCCGTAATTGTGGACTACATGTGCTCTCTCCGATGCAAAAAGATCTACTACGGGCCAACCCCACTTGGCGAATACTCTTTTGGCGCAATCGGGTAGAATGTGCCACTCCGGGGCTAGACGATGTCTCGAAAGGTGATCCGCATGAGTGTTGTACAGTCCCGGTAAGTAATAAATCTTGAATTGTATCTGATGCTTGTCTAGTAGGGATAGAATCTGATAGGTGATGTCCATTAGCATCTGAGAGTGAGTGCCCCCCTCCTTGCGGAGATAAGACACAACTGTTTTGTTGTCGCTTTGTATTAAAAGCGAACTGCCACATAAGTCCGTCGCATAGCTTTCCAGAAACCTCAAGATTGCCAGCATTTCTTTTTGGTTGCAATGCAACCGTTGCTCTGTCTCTTCCCATACACCCGATACTGACAGGTTGTTGAGCTGCGCACCCCAAGCCACGTCGGATGCGTCTGTCGTCAAAAACTGTGTAGGGGCTGGATTGTGCAACATTCCCGGTTGTTGACAATTCTGTATCCACCATCTCATCTCGGTTAGCACCTCCAGAGGCAGGGGGTGCAGCTTCGCCATTTCTTTGGGTAACGAATTCATAAAACGAAGGACCTTGCGATGGTTTAGTCTTCCTCTTGGAACGACAAAACTTGCAAAGCTCAACAAACCTACCACTTGTTGTAGGTCTTTCAGGGTAACAACTGCTTTTTCTATTATCATAGAAACTCTTTTGATGAGCTGATCCGATTTCTTTTGCGGGAGTGACATCTGATTGCACCAAGGGTCCCATAAAATTCCCAAGAAAACTATACTCTTCTGTGGCACTGTTATCGACTTTTGAGTGTTGATTTGCCAACCTAAATACCGGAGGGTTGCTAACAGTGTTTTTACATGATTCTGTAAAACGAAGGGGTCTTGATGCGCTAAAAGAAAATCGTCTAAGTACACGACTAATCTCATCGCTTTCTCTCGCATGATCTGAGCAATCCAATTGGTAAGCATTGCAAAGGTCTTTGGAGCAGAACTCAGACCGAATGGAAGACAGGTCATCTCGAGAAGCTCTCCATCGTATATGAGGCGTAGGAATCTCCTGTGTGCTTTTGCTATTGGTAAATGAAAGTATGCTTGGGATAGATCCACTTTGCACACCCAATCGCGAGGTTGCAGAAAATCGGGAATTTTGTGCATGTTTATGAGACGAAAGTGATCGATTACTACGTAATAGTTCAGATTTTTTAAATTGAAATTGGACGGGAGGTCTCTTCGTCTTTCGGTACCAAGAACAGGGGAGAGATGAAGCTGGGAGAGCGGTCCACTTTCTTTAAGATGCGTTGATTCTTCATTTTTCCAATAGTCAAAGACATTTCTTTTGATATTGGGGTTTGCGGATAATGGTACATATTTGGAATGAGCAATGGTGGTTTTTGAACAAAGGGTATGCGATACCCCTTTATTAAACGAAGAATGGTCTTCGGTGCGCCCATTTTCATCCAATGATTGTGAAAACGTGCCAACCGACCTGCTCGAAACTGGGTTGAGTCATTGTTTTTGATGCTTGGCAGACCCTCTATTGAAAGAAGGGGAATGCCCTCTTTTTCTATTACCTCGCTGGGAGGTGTGAGATCCACGCCCTGGTCGCGAACCATGGTTATGAAACGATCCTCTCTGTTGAGAATTGTTCCGAAACTGATTTCTAAGATCAGGTATATGCTCTCGCGAAGAGCAATTATGTGTATATCCTCCCCGCGAGGGAGGATAGTAATGTGTGAACCCTCCCCGCGAGGGAGGGTAATTATGCGAGCATCCACCCCGCGAAGGTGGGTAGTTGTAAGATGAAGCACCACGCGATGGCGCTTTATTTTGATGTTTGCTCTGTGAGGGCTGTGAAACAGAGGTATTTTGTTCCACAAGCGGCCAGAAAGACTTACGCACGCCGCCAGCTTTCTCCAAAGCCAACGTAAATTTTTCCGCATCGAATAAGTTCGCACACGACGGTGGAATTCTGTTTAGAGCGGCCTTAACTAAAGGATCTTTAACAGATTTTAATATAGCGTCCCTACGTAACTCAATACTCTCTGCACGATGTCCACAGACTAGTTGTAAAAGATCGGCAGAAACTTTGTGAAATTCGCCATTAATAAATATTTCTTCGACTTTTGCACACATAGACTCATGATTGCAATCAGTCGACTTAGCCCACATAAGAAGATTACGCAGACCATTCTGTATGCTTTCTTTTTGTTTTAATACACAAAATATTATGGCCGCAAATGCTTTGTCCGTATAAGTAAGGTGACGAGAGCTATCATAAGATTTAATCTCTTCATTTGTGTCAAGGTTTGTAAATCCCGGACTATGGTTGTATAATTTCTGTGTCTCTGCATAACGCACTTCAGACCAGGATGACGTTTCGAAACGTTGTATATCCGAGAGAATTTTCAAAAACGGATCAGGTGTTTTAGGAACTGCGGGCTCCTTTAATTTTGTTTCAATATCAAATGTAATGTCCGGTTGTGCGATTTCATCGTGGTATAAATCTCCACTCACACATGAACTAACAGACACGTTGTCACAGCAGGGTGCTGCATCATTAGCAGTAGCGAATTCATTAGCAGTGATATATTTACTTAGTTCACTTACTTGTCTACTTAATTTGTCTATCCGCTTATTCTTTCTGCGGCGGCGACGGCGTGAGTGCTTTCGCTTCGCGCCCGATGATGAACTGGAACTGGAACTGGAGTCACTGCTGCTGCTGCTTGTCACTTTCCGATCTCTTACAGCCGTAGCTATATTACTCACGGGACAATTAACATCCGTTCTGAAATACGCTTAAAGGTTATCGAAAGAATATTTTAATTATTACTAATGCGGGTAGGTATTTAAAATGTGTATCTAAATTATTTAGTTGTGAATAAAAGATACATTAAGCATGTTTATTTCATACTTTCGTTACGAATTTACACGCTCAAGCATTATTACCCACATCTGATTACCTAATTTGAACCACGTTCTAAAACATTACGTTTAAAGTAGGACACTACTATTCTAGGAACACAATTTTAACAAATCGAACGCCAAAAACCGATATATATTTAATGTACTTACTGGTCCATATTCTTATCCAGCAACTATTCAATATGAATTAATATTTTAAGTTAAGTACAAATATCACACGATATTCTATTTTTATTAATTTTCAAAAGATTTGTGCGCAGATGTGATCGCACAAGTGATCTTGACGGAAAACAAAACGCCAATGAGCAGAAATGAAGTGAGCTCAACCGCACTCACTCCACTGCCTGGTGATGGTGACGTCACATCCGATCATACCACAAACGTAGGCCAATAGGAACAAAGAAGACGGGAAACGGAAATGCCTATCTCACTGTATAAGCTTCGAATAACGGTCTAGTGGTTTAATAATACATTATGAACTCTAAGGCGGTGTGCAGACGTAACAATTTTGATCGATCTCGAGAGTCGGCAACTGGCAGGCTACCCCCACTATGTCATTTTGGAACCCACAACTAGTTACTTAACACGAAGAACACGGAGGTATTAAAAGCACAGAGGACGCTTATTTTCAACGGCGGAGGAGCCGGGTTTTGCTGTAGATAAAATGATCATCAATGTAGCACAAAGGCACACTAGTGACGAAAGTGGTATAAACCCCGATTTACAGCCGTTCCACATGATCGTTCCATTGTATAGCCATCTTTTTTGTACTTAAGATGTTGTCTACGGAGTATGAATAGTGGTAGAGAATGGTACCTTTGACACTTAAAAGGCGTGCTCCATACTTGTAATAGGTACCTCCATGTCGACAACTTTCATATAATTTCAAGAAACTGCGCAGACATAACAACTCCGGTTGCAAGGTGCGATTATCTCGTGTATCTAGTAGTAAACGTTGACAGTTGCTTCAACCTAATATAAGTTGCTGCGTGCTCCATTTTGGTTTACCAAAGTGGACGGTCACACGAGTGATGAATATGAATGTGGATGGATACAGTGCGAGAGGAAGGCCCAAGAAAAGATGGATGGATTGTATTAAGAATGATAATGAACGTGGTTGGAGTGGATGTGAGTATGACGGGAAAGCGCGATGTATGGAAGGAAAAGACACACTGCGCCGACCCCAGATAATGGGAAAAGGTGAGGCAGATGATGAAAGTGGACGGTCACATTTTTGTATTGTATTGTTATTAAATGTTTGTATTGCTATTTGTTACTTGACACTGGCGAAATAAATGGCGGATTAACTTGGGTGCGCCATATTTTTAAAGAAAGAAGAAGTTGCTGCGTTTGTAAAGCAAAGCGCCTAAAGATGTTTAATATGCAGCTCACCGTCGGTCAGAAAACAGTTGAAATAGTCTAGTAGACAAGGGCCCGTATTAAAAATCGATCTCAAGTCAGAGAACGATCTTGAGAACGCTTTTGACATGTCATTTTGTACTGGTAAGACATAAGAATGACATTTCCGAGATCGCTATCAGACTTGAGATCGATTTATTAATACGGGCTTAGAGTCCAGAGAATGACGGGTCCATTACTGTTTTCGTGAGCTGTCTGACAAACTTTGTATTGAACCGTGGGCTCTTTGAAAACACAAGTGTTGTTTAGTGGCATAGGAAATTGTCAGTTATGGGGTGCTTCAATCAAATTCAAATCATTTATGGGAATCCATACATTTGAAAACTACATACTAAACCAAATCAGCTATCCAAAGATAAGAGACATTTTTTTACATGTAAAACACAACGCAAGGAAAATCTACTAAATTGGTAGAATTCTGAAAAACAATTATGTGGCATGCGGATTCTAAAAAAAACAGTAACTTATTATTAGACAAACTTCAAAAATGGAATAATAAATTCATCAGCGCTATTTATTAGTACAATGGATAGAGTCAAGGCCTATGAATTTATTGAATTTAAGTGAAATTCATAAAGTTGTAAAACTAATAAACCAAACACATCAAGCTCATATCCAAGTATAGATTGCAACTGGAACACAAAACTGAACCATGAAATTGCGCTCCCTTTCTTATTTTCTATTACAACGATCATGGATTATGACGTAGGTACAGGTATAGGGGTATATACAATAGTGCATGGTATATAGTATTTTGTGCTAATACAATTTTTCATAGACATCATATTAAACATTCAATTTGTGTGTGTATTATATCTCCAAGTGTTCACCGATGAAATATTTTACCTAATATACCGTGTACAGACTGCTCGAGCGGTCTTCAAGGCTGCCCCGCGAGGCTATCTAGCACGCGGATCGCCCGAAACAAAAACACACGCTACCTAGCAACGGCGCCATCTATTGTCTCGATGTCAGTCCGGCTGTACATGTCAACAAAAGTGATTTCTCGGGTTCGGTCATGCGTGGTCCGGCAACGAGGCAGTTTCGCGAGCAGTTACGTCTTTTCCATGCAGTACAAGGGGCTAATAACCCGGAGCCTAGGGCCCCCGGGCACCACAATGTCATTATTTAAACCGAAAAAAGAAGAGCTCAATATTAAGAATATTTTTTCTTATTGCTGTTAATATTAAACCAGGTGATATATATACATATTTTATTAACAAACGAGCAAAATTTAACAAAATGTTAGAAAAATAATATGTAAAAAACTTTAAATAAGAAACTTCATTTTATTTTTTTCTAAAAGGGACCCAAACTGTGTGCCCAAGGTTCCTTGCATGGCTTAAGATGGCCCTGCTCGCGAGGCTGCTCGCTCAGTGAGTACACGGCTGTTATGTAAATATCAACCGTGACAATATAAATATATCCGTGTCGCGTATTTGTTAAGGTTCATTATTTATACATTGGTGAGTACTGGTGTTACGTTAATTCTACATAATATAGTCGCAATTTACAATATAAAGCACATTTATATAATATCAGTGTACATATAATAATATTATAATGTGATAAACGTTTATAAAAATTGACACTATTGTCTCATGTTACAACCCAGTGCTAACTCATACGTAATGTAGACTTGATAAATAAAGGCGTATGATATTTTAGACAAGTGGTATTTTAAAGGTTATTGTGTTATTTTTTTGGGCGCTATTTGAGTTATTGTCAAATCTATTAATTATCAATTTAATTTTCAATGTTTTTTTTTATGCCGAACTGTAGTTTCGAGTATAAACAATAGAAAAACGCACTGAGTGTATCGAGTCCTAAATTACAATTTGAGCTAAACGCATTAAATATAAATGTAGACACACAGCCCGCACAACGAACCGCCCCTCTAACTTTACACGATATGATATAATAATGAGCGTTACGCCCACTGAAATAAGATCCAATTTTAATTGATAATATTATGGTTTTTTTATCAAGAGGGACGTCTTCGCGTGCAATTCGATTATTTTAGAAACTATGGTCGAACACTGTTTCGCAATAACATGTCAAGTGTTCAGAGTTCAATCCCACCAACGTTTTTCATGAGGCTAGTCGACGAGCGAAAGAAGGCAAATTGAGTCGTATGCACTCGTCATTCTAAGGTCGAATATCATAAGCAGCCATAATGCTTGTCAACCACGATACTTTATATGTGGTGTTCAAGCAATTTTGACCGCTATAGACGATTGACCGTCCCGCTGCTGGCCACAACCCTCGCAAATCGCCAGTGGGATATCGCCCTTTAAAACCCTTTGAATTGATATCCTGCAATTGATGGCCATAAGACTAAAGTCCCAATATTTTTATAAAACTTTAAGAGGGATCTTTTCAGTTCCCACTATCAGATTTATGTCAGTATCGTCATCGTCAGCCTATTGCTGTCCGCGGCCGGAGACATTCCCCCACACATATACATGTCCACCGAGATCTGGCTTAAGCTTGTTGCATCCAGATTAGTCAGCCACTTGATCGTTCTTTCCGAGTTTACCTGACACATTATTTTGCACAGCATTCTATTACTATTTTAAGTAATATTATTTAGTATTATGTATAGTTTACTATGACGTTGTTCAGTTGTCCGGTGGGTTGTCGAAGTAGTCTATCTTGGCTTCGGGCGGCTGTGGCTTGGGCTGGCTGCGGGCGGCCCACGCGTTCGTGGAGGTCAGCGTGGCCCAGCCGCTAGTAGCCCTGATATGGGAGGGTAATTATGAGCTAACTCTCAGCGCTGAATTGAGGACGCACACAAGTAAAATGGCAATACATTATAATCGTCTCCATAGATGCAAAGGCGTTTTCTACAGGACTTGAAACCAATGCCTGTGCTTTAATAGGGATAATAAGACTATCCTACTAATATTATAAATGTGAAAGTTTGTGAGTGTGGATGTATGTATGTGTGTATGTATGTTTGTTACCCCCTCACGCAAAAACTACTGAACGGATTTGGATGAAATTTGGAACACAGATAGTTTATAACCGGGATTAACATATAGGATACTTTTTATCCCGATAATCCCGAAATTTTTGTTACGTTAAATACTACGCGGACGAAGTCCGTGGGCACAGCTTGTTTTTAATAATAATACTAATAACTATATGAATAAATGTTGCTAACACTAAAATAATATTCCAAATAATTCTAGAAAACATATTTTTTTAATGACTGCTTGGCGCAGTGGTTCGAGCGTAGGCCGTTCTGCTCACTGCGTCGAGTAGTTGCGGGTTCGATTCCCGTCAGGGTCAATTTCGAAAATGGTATTTTCGTTATTTGACCTGGTCCTGGTATCACTGGGATCGCCTCCAGTCCATTATACGGTAGCCATAGTACAAGAGTTGCTTACTTTGGGACCATACAGTTCGTGTGTTCAAATCTGAATCGTGTGATTGTGTGGGGTGTGAGTGTGGGGGTATGTTATGGAGTGTGGTGTGTGTGTATGTTAAGGTGTGTGGGGGTGTGTGGCACGTACCTCGGCGTGAGGTTGTTAGTGGCGGCTGCAGGCGGCGCGCGCGCGGCGGGGCGCAGCACGGGCCCGGGCACGCGGCGCTTGCCCGCCTCGCGCGCCAGCACCTCCAGCACGCTCATGGCCGGCAGCCACGACTGCACAACACGCGCACATTACTTCACAGATATAGATAACGCAAATGCATGTACTTCGCGTGTACGAGACCCCGACCAAGCGTCTAGGTTGGTCGCCGCTAACTTACAGTCTGCGCGGCTACGGGTATAAAAATTATGAGTATGAGCGAGATAATCACTCGAGAGTATCGTAGCGGGCGGAGGGGCATCGGCGGCATCGGTGTCTTTGAATCGGTTTGGATATCCCGCCACTAATGACGTCACAGTAGGTGTTAAAAATTCGGCACGCTTGGTTTCGATACAAATGGTGATACTTGCGTTATCTATGTAAATCTATATCTGTGGCTGGAACATACCTTCTCCTTGTCGGCGGTGGCCACCACGTTCCTGTTGGGCTCGGCGTCGTAGGCGACGCTCTCGCAGCCGAAGTGCTCGCACAGCTCGTGTATGAACTGACGCTTCTGCCAGTTCATGGACGGGAACGAGTGCGCGCGCGTCTTCTGCTTCGACTGTCGGAACAATAACACTTGTGTCACTCTTAAGGCGTAATAAATCGATCTCAAGTCTTGAGACCGGTCTTGAGTACACTTTAGACGTGTAATGTTGTACTGGCATGACATAGGAATGAAATTTATAAGATCGCTCTTAAACGTGATTTTGACTTCAGACATGATTTATTAATATGGGCCTTAGAATGAAATTCAAATTTAGAAATTCATGAAAGCCAACAAATCACATGTGAATAGTCAGAATCTACCACTACCACCGGTTCAGAATGCTGTTTCACTGAGAAGATCCGGCAAGAAACTCAATGGTCATAATAAATCGATCGCAAGTCTGAGAGTGGTCTTGGAAATGTCATTCTATGTTATACCAGTACAAAATTATACGTCAAAAATGTACTCATGACCAGACCGCTAGATTTGAGATCGATTTATTAATAAGGGCCTTAGATACCAATATTGGTTGTTGATCTTGATTAGAAAGCTTTGCAGGAGATCGTAATTAAATAATGCCGCCTCAGGAGCAGCATCATTTAAAACAATATTCAAACTCAAATCATTCGTCATTCAGTTGCTATTTGAACGAATAAAAAAATACTTGGTGAAACAAAAATGGTATACTATTTTTTTTGCAACTTTACTTTGTAAATCTAAAAGTATCGGCTTTGTGGGACAGTTGAAGTACAAAAAGGTTTTGTAGATTTGTGAAATCTGTCAACAGCTGTATTACTATAACACCTTTTGTTTTTCAAGTTTCCTCCTAAGCTAATAGTTTTCGAGTTACAAATTTAAGTTTTGAAAAAACAAGGATACCCTTTCTGTTTCAACCTGTATATATTGTGGATAATCTGTCGGATTTATTTTGACAAGCTGACCTTCTTGGCGAGCTGCACGAGCTCGGTGAGCTTGTCGTGTATCTGGTGCGCGAAGGCGGGCTCGCGCGCGGCGGTGGCGCGCACGTGGTCGCTGTAGCGCGGCGCCAGCTTGGCCGACACGTCCGGGTTGCGGATCTGCAGCGCCAGCGCCATCTGCCGCGTGCGCGCCTCCACGCGGCACTCGTCGTCGCACTCCAGCCTGCATACATGCATACATAGCACACACATAGTGCAACACCACAGATATAGATTTACATAGATAACGCAAATGCATGTACTTCGCGTGTACGAAACCCCGACCAAGCGCCACGGTTGGTCGCCGCTAACTTACAGTCCGCGCGACTACAGATACAGTGAGATAATCACTCGAGAGAATCGTAGCGGGCGGAGGGGCATCGGCGGCATCGGTTTGGATTTCCCGTCACTAATGACGTAACAGTAGGTGTTAAAAATTCGGCACGCTTGGTTTCAACACAAATCGTGATACTTGCGATATCTATGTAAATATATATCTGTGTGCAACACCATATAGTGTTATACACAACATGACAACTGATGCAGCCCCAAATACTTTTCGTTCCATTCGAAAAGCTAAATTTTTCTTCCTCAGAAAGTACGGGGAAAGTAGCAGCAGAGTAAAATTTTCGACAAAGCAGTGATACGATTTGGATTTGGAACTAGCTTATATTATTTCTTAAGAGTCCTGCACCAAAGTGATCGAACGAAATTATTGAACGTTTTTTTTAAAATGGTAACTTTATGTTTAATCATTTTAATTTTTAAAAAGAAAACAAATGTAAAATGCGTGTACTATGTTATATTTGAAATTGGAACATCTTTTTTACCCGCCCATAGTGCAAAAAAAACAACCATTTTTTTCAATATTGGTGGCTGTTACTCGTATTATGCAGTATAGGCTATTGGATGTGTCCTAAGGCCGTAACACGAAAGTTGTGACAAATATGTGTAGTCTGTCTTCACTAGGCATCTTCATAGCAGCCACACTACATGTTTTTTTTATTATAATAGTCTTTCTGAAACAGCCCGTATAAGAATAAGAAAATAGACCAATCTTTAAATATATTGAATTGTAATAAAGCCGGTAAAAATGCTTACGTTTTCAGCATACTGCCGGGGCGTTGAACATCTGACAGATCAACGGAACCTCCTTCCTGCATCTTGGTGGCTGCCAAAGCACTCATCATCCTGCACGAGAGGATAAACAATTTGGACACGATCTTCCAAAAGGATGTTAGAGATGTTGTATATGACATTCGTAGCATAGATGTTTGTTGAATATGGTTCCAATTTCTAAATCCCATATTACTAATAGTAGTTTTGTTTGACTGAAACTGAAATTGAAGATATAACTCTAGCCAAAAATCATATCACAAGAGCGTACTCAAGTTTACGGACCATAGCACTGAAAACTTGAATGCAACTAGAAGAGGCTGCCTAGCAGGATACCTTGTTATAATCAATCATCATCAAGCCAGCAACGGCTAATTTTGCACCATTATAAAAAATTACAAAGCTTCAAACAGCTAAATGGGACTTGACTTCTCCATAGGATATTTTTTGGAACATGCACCTAGCTCTTGACTTTTTTAAAGTGCCAGTTAATCTGGCCTATTTGAAATAAACATATTTTAATTTGAACATTTATGTAGCGTATTGGAGTATAGTCTCACTTGGCGTAGTCCCTTGCGTTGTCGCAGCAGGGCCGCTCGGCGGTGCGGCGGCCGCAGGGGCAGGTGGCCCGCACCGGCCGCCGGCACGCCGCCGCGCTGGGGCAGGCGCCGCCCACCCCGGCCCCTGCCGCCCCGGCCCCCGCTGCCCCGGCCCCTGCCGCCCCGGCCCCTGCTGCTCCGGCCCCTGCCGCCCCCACGTGGCACGGGGCGGCGCACGGATGCCCGCAGCTCGGGCGCTTCTCGGTGCACGGCTGGGTGCATCTGCGCGAAACAATAGTAGCTTTGTTTTATAACCACCCAGAAAGCCTAGCCAGACAAAACAATCTATAGAGGATTTAGATAAGGGTTATTTTCAATAACTAACCCAAATATCCTGGGCTCACAGAAGTGCTCAAGTAAGTAGGTACCTACTTAAGTTGTTTGGGTTTATTTTTTTATGATAATCGTCAAAACCTAGCTAGCCAAAAATGCATATAATTTGGATTTACAAATTAATAATAATACCATTTGGGAAACTAGTAATTATATGTTATTAACAGATATTTAGGAAATGCGTAGACGAAAAAGATCTGGTTCATAAATGATTCTATGCAGGATATCCGAATTGTGTGGCTAAATGGTTTACATGCTATTGACATTACAATGGTACTCACTTGCCAGTGTCGCAGGGGCCCTTGTGGCACGTCTTGATGCAGGTGTGCTTGCCGCACGGCAGCGGCTTGCCGCACGGGAGCCCGCACGAGAACTCATCTTGCGAACATGGAATCGTTTTTCTTTCCTGTAAGATACAACAAAGTAAATACATGCGAGTTCTTCTTTCGTGGTTTTGCAGCGAAACGCCGAATAAGCTCGAGCTCATCAATCTACAAGTCTATTTCTAGCCGCTGGTATACGATTTATATCCTTTCCATGTCCTGCAAATTATGAGAAACACGTATAGTAGGCGCGTGCCGCACCGCACCGGCGGCAGGTATTACCTCGTGGTCTCCGTGGCAGCGCTTGGTGGTGAGCACGACGCAGGGCGGGCAGTCCCCGGCGTGGCAGGAGTGGTGCGGCGGGTGGCGGCATGCACCGGCGGCAGGTATTACCTCGTGGTCTCCGTGGCAGCGCTTGGTGGTGAGCACGACGCAGGGCGGGCAGTCCCCGGCGTGGCAGGAGTGGTGCGGCGGGTGGCGGCATGCACCGGCGGCAGGTATTACCTCGTGGTCTCCGTGGCAGCGCTTGGTGGTGAGCACGACGCAGGGCGGGCAGTCCCCGGCGTGGCAGGAGTGGTGCGGCGGGTGGCGGCATGCACCGGCGGCAGGTATTACCTCGTGGTCTCCGTGGCAGCGCTTGGTGGTGAGCACGACGCAGGGCGGGCAGTCCCCGGCGTGGCAGGAGTGGTGCGGCGGGTGGCGGCATGCACCGGCGGCAGGTATTACCTCGTGGTCTCCGTGGCAGCGCTTGGTGGTGAGCACGACGCAGGGCGGGCAGTCCCCGGCGTGGCAGGAGTGGTGCGGCGGGTGGCGGCATGCACCGGCGGCAGGTATTACCTCGTGGTCTCCGTGGCAGCGCTTGGTGGTGAGCACGACGCAGGGCGGGCAGTCCCCGGCGTGGCAGGAGTGGTGCGGCGGGTGGCGGCAGGTCCGCGGGCGGCGGCAGGGCGCGCCGCAGGGCGGCGGCCGCGTGCCGCAGCGCACCGGCGGCAGGATCACTTCCGCGCCGCACTCGCACGTCAACTCGTCGAAACCTGACGAGTTCATACTACTTTTACTACCGTCCTCAAGCTTTCACTTGCCAAGTTGCTAGAACCGCGCTGTGGATGAAATATGCTACTACTTTTATATTTTCTGCAATCTTTGCAATTTTTCCCTCGATTACAGAGAGCGCAAAATTTACTGACAACACGGAAAATATTCAAATGTATTGTGCTGCAAAATTCTATGGCTGAATATTTAGTATTATTACTTTTTTAAAGTAATGGCGTTGATCGCTTGTAAAGGGGTCCAATGATGATAATCTATTGTCGGATGAGAGAAGGTCGAGTGATGTCCGGTGCGAGTAAGTAGTGGTGCGGTAATGTCACTGACCGATGAGCCTTAGAAGCCGGAAAGTCCAGCACCACCGTTCGCCTAAAATATGCATTGCTACTGCATATGTCCAACCGCAATTGACATTTGATTGGTCCATTCACGGCTCGACGGATCAATCAAAATTTCGCCGACTTCCCCGATAAGATAGACGACCGCTTGGCTCAGTTGTTCCAGCGTAGGCCGCCCGGCTCACTGCATATGGTGGTTGCGGGTTTGATTCCCGCCAGGGCAAATTTCGGAAATGGCGGTTTCGTTTCTGGGTGTCACTGGGATCGCCCCCAGTCCATTGTATGGTACCCATAGTAAATGTGTCAGTCTGGCAATTTCTATATTTATTATAAGCCAACTTTTGACGATCGCATATTCATACAATAGGGGATGGAAGTGGTGCCTCGTGTAATTGGTGTGTGTGTGTGTGTGTATGTATGTGTGTGTGTGTATGTATGTGTGTGTATGTATGTATTAGTGATGTAACGAATGTTGGATTTTTGACATTCGCGAATGCGAATGCGAATGCGAATATTTGGCTCCAACATTCGCGAATGCGTGCGAATGTTCACTTTCAAATAACACTAAATTGAAAATTTTAAAAACTCCGATGAGACGACTTTTTAAACTACCGATAATTTTCAAACGGCTGAACCAATTTTCGTGAAACATAGCTAAGAACAATCTCGATCAGAATACCTTTCTAAAAAAATGTTTGGGCGCTACGATGCCATATACAGACAGACAGATATACATGTTAAACTTATAACACCTCCCTTTTTTCGTCTGGGGTTAATAAAGAGCGCTTGTTTAACATTTCGTGTATGCCGAACATAGCCGAATCCATACAGGTTGAAAGAACAAAGTTAGTTCTAAGATATTTGTTTTGATTCGAGGGAGAGGAAGGAGATATTCAATTTTTATTGAGTTGCAAATATTTTAATTAGACTAACAAGCACAATAGAGCAAGATCATATTTATAATTTAGTTGCCTACCTCAAGACAGTTCCATATTTTTGTAAAGTTCAAATATAAGTAAAAGTGCATCTTTTACAAGTGAGCTTACTTACGATCAATCGGCTGGTTTGCAGTCAGAGACTAACGCGAGCTGTGATGGAGCCAAGGTGTGTAATTAACAATGCTCACGCGTTTCATACGACATTTTACAACATACTTGCGAGTAAAAAATATTACTTGAAAAAAAAACACAATTCTCGAATTTGTTTAAGATCTTAGAACCAGATTACAGGATGAATGATTAATAAAACAAGATGGCGCGCCGTAAGTTTTTAGGGTTCCGTAGTCAAACTCGGAACCCTTATAGTTTCGCCACGTCAGTCTGTCCGTCTGCCCGTCCCTCTGACAGTAATTTTGTTCAGAGACTATTAGGACTAAACTATTGCAAGTTAGCTAAAAAAATTGAGTTTATGTACCGCAAAAAAAATACGTTTTTTAGTTTTAAAAGCTAAGCTATTCCACTGTACCTCCCGTACTTAAGAAAGGGGAGTTGAAAATGTTTACTCACCCCCTCGATTGAGGTATTTATCAATAGGTATTTTAAAATAATTTGAAAGTTTATTTGTCAGTTTTTCAATATTAATTCCCGTTTACGAATATTGAGTTATTGAGCTACATTGTGGCCTTTTTTACGTGAGTAGCAAGATTCATCCTTTAAATTAGAACCACATTATAAATGGCTTATTGTGGGAAATAAATAGTTATTTACTATTCAAAATAAATATTTTATTAATTTAAAAAAAATCGACAGTTTGGACTCAGTCTCAAACCCACGCACCACTGATTGTGCAACCAAGACTGGATTAGACAATCACAACTTCATTATTTGAATGAAAACTCCTTATAAGAACTTTTCATTAGTCCAAAAAGAAAATAAAGGTTTATGTCATTTTTGCTTAAGCTGTGTGCTAATGTGTGTGTATTTATGCATGTGTGTGTATGTATGTATGTGTGTGTCTGTGTGTGTGTATGTATGAGTGTGTGTGCGTGTGTGTGTGCGTGGACTCACTGACGCGCGGGCAGGGCGCGCAGTGGCCGGTGTGGCAGAACTCCTCGCAGCGGTGCGCCTGGCACGGCAGCGAGCGGCCGCACACTACGGCGCAGCGGTGCGTGTGTGTGTGTATGTATGTGTGTGTATGTATGTATGTGTGTATGTGTGTGTATGTATGTATGTATGTATGTGTGTGTATGTATGTGTGTGTATGTATGTGTGTGTCTGTGTGTGTATGTATGAGTGTGTGTGTGTGTGTGCGTGTGTGTGTGCGTGGACTCACTGACGCGCGGGCAGGGCGCGCAGTGGCCGGTGTGGCAGAACTCCTCGCAGCGGTGCGCCTGGCACGGCAGCGAGCGGCCGCACACCACGGCGCAGCGGTGCGTGTGTGTGTGTGTATGTATGTGTGTGTATGTACGTATGTGTGTGTGTATGTGTGTGTATGTATGTATGTATGTATGTGTGTGTATGTATGTGTGTGTATGTATGTGTGTGTGTGTCTGTGTGTGTGTATGTATGAGTGTGTGTGTGTGTGCGTGTGTGTGTGCGTGGACTCACTGACGCGCGGGCAGGGCGCGCAGTGGCCGGTGTGGCAGAACTCCTCGCAGCGGTGCGCCTGGCACGGCAGCGAGCGGCCGCACACCACGGCGCAGCGGTGCGTGTGTGTGTGTGTATGTATGTATGTGTGTGTGTATGTGTGTGTATGTATGTGTGTGTATGTATGTGTGTGTGTGTCTGTGTGTGTGTATGTATGAGTGTGTGTGTGTGTGTGTGTGCGTGGACTCACTGACGCGCGGGCAGGGCGCGCAGTGGCCGGTGTGGCAGAACTCCTCGCAGCGGTGCGCCTGGCACGGCAGCGAGCGGCCGCACACCACGGCGCAGCGGTGCGTGGTGGCCGCGCAGCACGCCGTGCGGCAGCGGTGCCGCCCGCACGACAGCTTCTATTATGTACATAGAATATAATGGAATAACTCTTTATTGCACACTAATGTTCGGAATATATCTATTAACATAAAAAGTCTTATCGCAGATTGCGATCTCTTCCAGAAAACCTTTGGATTGTTCCTTTCATGTTGTTACATACAACACATCTAATACTTTTTTCTTCTAAACAGTGCTGGCTGCCGGCCACTGTCACTTTATACTTTTTTTTCATAGTAAAATCTAGTACAGTCTTGCGGGATTGGAACGTAAAGAGACAGCGTGAAAGGGAACGGTGTATTGGCACAGGGTGGAAAGTTAGGAACGAGGAATTAAGGAACGAAAGGAAAGAGGAAATGAACAAAAAGAACGAAGTATGGTAGACAGACGAGAGGACGTACACTAAATTAAATGATAATTATAAGTAAAAATTAAAATGAAAAGACGTTTTGTAGAAGATGAGAAGTTGGTGTTTTGTATTAATAACCAAGCTATAGTCATGCAATAAATAAATTTATGCAATACAATATCTTTTATTATACAAGTTATCTTAGCTCCGGCTATTAAAATTGTGCCCTTAACATTGGTTAACTCCCACAAATTCACTACGAGCGTGGCAGGGATCCTAGACATGTGGATTTGTCTACAAGTCATCTACGATTCTACAAATCGGTTCGTGTCACGTGATCTACTTGTCGACAGCTAATGGAGTTGCCATACGTTTTAGCGAATCAAACAGACATTAACAGTAGCCACATCCACTTGTCTAGTCTCCCGTGTCTTCGGCGACCTCGACGTGTGTTTTACACATTATACGGCGCGTCTCGTATTTGGGCATTTCGCCGGAAAATGGAAAAGTGATGTTGTCATTTTAAATTTACCACGAGGCACAGACAGAGACAGACAGAGGACCAGGGGGGGGCACGAAGAGACCCAGAAAAAAAGGGGGGCGTTGTGTAGCTCACAATAATCAATTAATTTAATTTGACGTTATAGTGGTTTTTAAGTAGGTGAAAAAATGGGGGCGCTAAAAATAATTTATTCTCAAAGTGGGCAGTATACAAAATAAGTTTGGGAACCACTGCTCTAAACAAATGGTTCTCCACCCACGTCCCTGTAACTTGCACACTGACCTTGTTGCACTTCTTCTGGCACAGCACGTTGTTGTACATGTCGGGCAGGTCTGTGCACGGCACCTCGCGGCTCGAGTGCCCGCAGCGGCACTGCAGGACTGTCTTGTCGGGGCAAGTGGGGCACGGACCTGGGGCAGGGGAGACGCGACAATCACTACATAGTATAAAACAAAGTCGCTTCCCCCTGTCTGCCCCTATGTATGCTTAGATCTTTAAAACTTCGCAACGGATTTTGATGCAGTCAGGAGAGCTTTGATGATAATGACCTTCGAGGCAATGATGATGCAAGTACCTTCTAGGCAATGATGTTGCAAGTTACCTTCGAGGTGATGATAATGCAAGTACCTTCAAGGTGATGTTGCAAGTACCTTCGAGGCAATGATGATGCAAGTACCTACGAGGCAATGATGATGCGAGTACCTTCGAGGCAATGATGATGCAAATACCTTCTAGGCAATGATGATGCAAGTACCTTTTAGGCAATTATGATGCAAGTTACCTTCGAGGTGATGATAATGCAAGTACCTTCGAGGTGTTGATAATGCAAGTACCTTCGAGGCAATGATAATGCAAGTACCTTCGAGGCAATGATAATGCAAGTACCTTCGAGGCAATGATGTTGCAAGTTACCTTCGAGGTGATGAAAATGCAAGTACCTTCGAGATAATGATGATGCAAGTTACCTTCGAGACAATGATGATGCAAGTACCTTCGAGGCAAAGATGATGTAAGTTACCTTCGTGGCAGTCGATCTTGCAGAAGTGCTTGTCGCCGGCGGGACCGCACGGCAGCGGCTTGGCACAGATGTTGCCGCACAGCGGGATCGGGTCCGTGCACGATTTGCGCGAGTCCTTGTCCAATCTGAACGGAAATATTGCCGTGTTAGTATTGTTGCGAGTTCTTAGATAAATAATAATAATGTAGAAAATAAGCATAGTATTATAAAGTAGTGAAGTAACGAATGTTGGATATTTCACATTCGCGAATTCGAATGTTGACTTTCAAATGTTAGACAGGTTTGACATTTCGTGTCGGCCATATTTGAACCGAACATAGCCGAACACATACAGGTTGAAACAACGAAGTAAGTCACATAAAGTTCATTCGAAGAAATTTGTTCTGATTTGAGGGTAGTTTAGTATTATGGCATGTAAATGTGTTTATTATATTATGTAAATAAAAAAAATCCTTTCTTGAGATGGGAGATTTGAGATTGTATTGCGGCGGGGCGGGCGGGGTTGCGGTAGGCACTGACCATGTCTGCCGATTGGATCCCGGATGTATACAAGAGCTTGCGCAAGGCGGGAGTACGTCCACTGTGGGGTTTTAGCCGGTAGGAGTCCGGCATAACCCGCACGCCTTCCCCGGGGCGGGCGGGTATCCATGAGGATTTACCCACGAAATAATAAAAAAATCGCCAAGTGCTTGTCGAGCCATGCACAATGAAGGGTTCCGAGTAATTGAAGGTAATCTGGTTAAAATTTCAGCCCAGGTACTAAAGTTGTATACATACTACTACCGCCATCTATCGACATCATTAAGTACTAAGAAAAATAATAAAAAAGGCACTGACCGTGTTTGTCCGCAGGGGCAGGTGAGCACGTGCGCGGGCAGCAGGCGGCAGGCGCGGCAGGGCGGCGCGTGGCAGCGCGCGCGGCACACGTGCGCGCCGCACGCCAGCACGCGCCCGCACGCACCCTCGCATTCCCACTGCGTGCGCGCGCCGCTCTCCGCCGAGCACGGCACCGACCGCGACTTGCCCGCCGGGCAGTAGCACACTGCCCGCATCATTACTTGGTTAGCCTGGGGTCTCATTCATAAATCAATCTCAAGCCGGGCAGTAGCACACTGCCCGCATCATTCGACATCATTACTTGGTTAGCCTGGGGTTTCATTCATAAATCAATCTCAAGCCGGGCAGTAGCACACTGCCCGCATCATTCGACATCATTACTTGGTTAGCCTGGCGCCTCATTCATAAATCAATCTCAAGCCGGGCAGTAGCACACTGCCCGCATCATTCGACATCATTACTTGGTTAGCCTGGGGTTTCATTCATAAATCAATCTCAAGCCGGGCAGTAGCACTGATCTGTTTAGGAACCGAAGGAAAACAACCGTCTCACGTCAAAGCTAGTTTATTACTGTCGACATGACAGTCTGAATGAACCAGTGAACATAAGAAGTAATAAGAACGAATGACCGATGCACGCAGGCCTCGGTCGCGCTAGGCTTATAGATAATATAATGTAGGTACATACATATCATCTCCTTCAGCCTTAATTAGGAAACCTGGTGACAATACAACATCATAATTAAACTTATACCAAAACAACATTTAAATAATTATTCCTGTTCCTTGGTCTAAGATTCATGTGGAAGCGAGGTGGCGAATCAAGCGAATCATTTATTTGATTACCGGACGACGTAGGTAACCCCGGCGTGTCAGCCAATTCGCGGTTTCCTTCTCTCGCTTCCCCACTATCCGACCTCACTTCACTGTCCTCCTCCACATCATAAAATGTATCTTCCGTGTTTACGGCGTCCGAATTAATAGCCTCCCCATCAACCTCGACTAATTCGGGTAATGGTGCGGCTGCTAACGATGATTCCAGTTCACTTTCTATTGGAGGAGAACCTGAAGATGACGATGTATCTTTAACCGACACCTCTTTTGAATTTGATGGTCCCTTCGATTCGGGTTCACTCAGATATTTATCCGTGTATCTCCGCAACTGATCCAAATGACGTTTGCATTCAATGTTTCCGTTTTTTAGTTTTACTATAAACACCCTTAAGCCCATTTGCTTTATTATAATACCTTCCTTCCAAAAAGGCTTCCGATTTATATAACACCTGGCCCATACTTTTTGACCTACACTGAATGTTCGAGCATTATTCCGAACTTGTTTCGATTCTTGGCGGCATTCCGGCTGCCGCGGGGGTAAAATTAAATCTAATTTCCCTCGTAAAACACGCCCCATCATCAGTTGAGCCGGCGATAACCCTGTACTACAATGGACCGTGTTGCGATACTCGAATAAATATTCTTGAATTTTATCATTAATGGCATTACTACATCGTAGTCCCTTCAAAATACATGTTATCATTTTCTTACATATTCTGACAGAATTCTCTGCCTGCCCGTTGCTACACGGGTGGTAAATTGGGGATGTCAGATGTTCAACGCCGATACTTTTGCAAAACTCCCTAAATTCGTTTGATGCAATTTTTGCATCATTATCAGAAACAATTATCTTCGGCAATCCGAACGTATAAAATAGCCGTTTCAATTTATTGATTAGACATTTCGTCAAGGTGCCTTTATCCATATCTATGCATTCCGTCCATTTGCTATAAGCGTCGACCACAACTAGGTAGGTTCTCTGCGCTATACTCATGTAGTCTATATGGATGCGGTCCCATGGCGAGACGGGGCGCGGCCATGGCGCGGGGGAAGCTCGCGGCGGCGCGCTCCGCTCCGCCGCACATACCTCGCACGCGCCGATCAACTGTTCTATCGCCTTATCTATTCCCGGCCACCATATACGAGATCGCGCCATGCTTTTTGTTTTTACGATACCTAAATGTGTGTTATGTAAATCCCTAAGTAATCTATCTCTATACACACTCGGCACTATTACTCGGTGGCCTCGTAGTAAACAGCCATTTTCTAATTCTAATTCATTTTGACAACGGAAATATGGCAAAATTTTGTCACATTTAATTTTCCGCGGCCATCCGTGAGATACGTATTTACTAACTGTGGCTAACACGAGATCTTCCTTAGTGGCCGCCTGTATATCTTTAAAACATAAGGGTAGACTTTGCAACTGCATCATATTAATCGTGAACATATTACATATATTTTTACCTTCTGCGTCTTTTGTCTGTATAGGTGATCGAGAAAAATAATCAGCTACCATGTTTTGTTTACCCGGGGTGAATTGTATCTTATAATTATAGGCCGATAAAAATATCGCGTATCTGACTAGCCGAGATGCCGTTGTCACTGAAATACCACTTTTGTTACCGAGAATCGCCATCAAGGGCCGGTGATCCGTTTTCAGAATAAACGGTGTCGCGCAACCATATACGTATTGGTGGAATTTCTTTACACCGAACACAATTGCGGTCGCCTCTTTCTGCAGCTGACTATAATTCCTCTCGCTGGCGGATAACGATCTCGAAGCATAAGCTACCGGCCGCTCAACACTGTCATTGTCAATTTGCGAAAGTACTGCACCGAGCCCGCCCGGCCCCGCGTCTACCGCCAACGTCAGCTGCGCCCCCGGCTTGAAATGAGTCAGCACTCGTTCCGACGCGAGTTCGCGCTTGACTTTATCAAATGCCTCTTGTTGGAGATGGCCCCAGTTCCAGCTGATGTCGTTTCGTAGCAACTCGTGCAACGGACTCATGATGTGCGCCGCATTCGGAATAAAGCAACGATAATAATTCGCCATGCCTAGAAATCTCTTTAATTCGGTTACATTAGTAGGTCGAGCGGCTTCGACTAGCGCTTCCACTTTTTCAGGACTTTTATGTAGGCCGTTTTTATCGATTACGTGCCCTAGGTAACTAACACTATTTTTAAAGAATGCACACTTATCAGCTTGTAGGCGAAGCCCTGCATCCTGGAATCGCTGGAAAACTTGCTCCAGCCTCTGTAAATGTATAGCTTTATTCGGCCCTGTGATACACACGTCATCAAGATACGTACTAACTCCGTCAATCCCTGCTAATAATGTTTCCATCGCGCGTTGAAATAATGCGGGTGCGCACGCGAGGCCAAACACGAGGCGAGTATACATGAACAACCCTTTTGTTGTGTTAATTGTTGTAAACTTCTGAGACTCCTCACTTAGAACAAATTGTGTATAAGCCTGACTACAATCTAGTTTACTGTAATAAACTCCCCCACTCAACTTAGCGAAAACCTCCTCTATGCGCGGTAAGGGGTACTTATCTATGTGTAAATCTTTATTAGCAGTCTGAGAATAATCCCCGCAAATTCTAATACTTCCATTCGCTTTCGGGACGGGCACAATCGGACTGGCATATTCTGAATAGCTGACTGGCACTAAAATACCTTCCTGTACTAATCTTGACAGTTCCGCTTCTACCTTCCCTCTGAGAGCAAAAGGCAGAGGACGAGCCTTGAAAAACTTTGGAGTAGTGCCCTCTTTTAAATGTAACTTAACCTTGTACCGATTGAAACAGCCTAACTCCTTATTAAATAATCTATTAAATTTTTCGAGCAAACGTTGAACATCGGCATCCATGGACTTTTCAATATTTAATTTGTTAAAATTACACAAAAATCCAAAACTAAAAATAACCATAAAATCACGCCCGAGCAATGCTGGTCCTCCATTTTTAATGACATAAATCGTTATGGGCCTTACTTTATTTTCGAATGACATTTGAACCGTTATGCATCCCACCGGGGTAATCCTATGGCCATCATAACAACACATTTTCATTTGACATTTCGTTAACGGTACATCAGAGAACAAATCACTATACAAGTCATGTGAGATAACACTTTTTCTCGAGCCAGAATCTAACTCCATATTTAATGATCTACCGTTAACAACCACATGCAATAAAATAGGATCCTCATTCGTATTCACGCACCTTAGATTTAACATTTTACATTCCTCACAGTCGCCGTCCTCGGAACCGTGCTCAGCGACTCCGGCGCCGCCACACGTCTCGATGTTATTCACGCGTACCCCCTTATATTCACACACTTTCTTTAAATGACCTTTCTTTCCGCACTTTTGACACTTGTAACTTTTAAATCTACACTTCGCCTCCTCGTGATTCTTGCGACCACATACTCCACACCGCTGGTCAGAACGTTGCTGCTGCTGATATTTGCCGTTTCCCGTCGCGCTCACTCGGTACATGGGCTCCTCCTTCACGAACACCCCGGTACCCGGCGCCTGTACAGCGTTGTTGGCGCGGCGAGCGCACGCCACCTGCTGTACAATCTCCACGGCCCGCGCCAGCGTCAATTTGCTGACGTCTTGCTCAAACAGTCGATCGCGTTCCCGGCCTGCGTTGAGTCCGAGCACAAATTTATCGAGTAGAAGTGTATCCAGGGCGGATCCAAATTCGCAGTGGACTGCAAGTCCCCTCAATCGACCCACCCACTCTTCGACACTTTCTTCTTCACCTCTGGTCGCCTCGTAAAATTTTGCCTTGTCGGCGAATGTCGATCTTTTCGGTATGAAATGTTTTCTGAGTAATCCCACTAGCTCTTCGTATCCAATACTGTCGATATTTTTTGGATGCGCTAAATTACGCAACAGACGGTAGGATTCGTCAGACAAATGCGTCAATAGCACCGCACTTTTTTGATCGGTTTTTATGCTGTTTAACTTGACGAACTGTTCTAGTTTACTTTCAAATATCTCCCATTCTTGAGACCGAAACTCGAAAACAGGCAGGTTGCCGATAATATTAGACATTGTGCACTATTATTATTGTTTCCTGCGTGGGTACTCAGCAGTCCTCGTCGCCAGAAATGATCTGTTTAGGAACCGAAGGAAAACAACCGTCTCACGTCAAAGCTAGTTTATTACTGTCGACATGACAGTCTGAATGAACCAGTGAACATAAGAAGTAATAAGAACGAATGACCGATGCACGCAGGCCTCGGTCGCGCTAGGCTTATAGATAATATAATGTAGGTACATACATATCAAGCACACTGCCCGCATCATTCGACATCATTACTTGGTTAGCCTGGCGCCTCATTCATAAATCAATCTCAAGCCGGGCAGTAGCACACTGCCCACATCATTAGACATCCTTACTTGGTTAGCCTGGCGCTTCATTCATAAATCAATCTCAAGCCGGGCAGTAGCACACTGCCCACATCATTCGACATCATTACTTGGTTAGCCTGGGGCCTCATTCGTAAATCAATCTCAAGCCGGGCAGTAGCACACTGCCCGCATCATTAGACATCATTACTTGGTTAGCCTGGCGCCTCATTCATAAATCAATCTCAAGCCGGGCAGTAGCACACTGCCCACATCATTCGACATCATTACTTGGTTAGCCTGGGGCCTCATTCGTAAATCAATCTCAAGCCGGGCAGTAGCATACTGCCCGCATCATTACTGGGTTAGCCCGAAGCCGCATTCATAAATCTCGAGTCGATCGATCTGAACTTTTGAGATTTTGGCATTTTGTACTGGTATGACATTAGAATAACATATCCAAGATCGCTCTCGGAGTTGAGATTGATTTATTAATATGGCCGTCTGACTCTTCGTTTAATTAAACTGACGTAATACTCGTGTTGATTTATATAGCTGTCTCTATTTTTTACTTTAATTATTAGTTTTTTTGTATGTAGTGCTGAGTCGAAACGGTGGTTAATCCGTGGATCGGGCCGTGAGGGGGCCGTTGGGCACAGTTTGGGGCTCTTTTAGAAAGTATAATAACGGTAAAAGATTATCCCCTATCTTTTTGATGTAAACGAGTGAGAGTGTGGCGGGACCAGTCCCAATTTTAAAAAAGCTGGTAGTCCTGGTGTCTTTACATTACATATTTAGTACATTACACTGCAAATAGGTACTATCAGGCACAAATAAAAAAGGTTTAGGATCAAATAGTACATTGTTACACGAGTGGTGAAAGTGACTTATTTTTCCCGAGACGGGGTTTGGCGCCCGAGCGTAGCGAGGGCGCTAATAGTTCGAGGGACAAAATAAGGCTTTCACCCGAGGTAAACACTGTGCTTTTCATTACGAATACAAGGAAAGTAAAAATAAAAACAGGAATTGGCTAAATAAATAATACAAGGAAGTATGAACGATACTCTACAACTCGAAAAAAAAAAGATCAGATTGCCGCCTATTTTGTTTTTTTTCGTTGGCCGGCCAACTTCATTATTTAGCCATTATTTTACATTTTCATCTTTAAATATTTTGCCCAAATCCAAGTTATTTTAAAGAAATTGTTGAAACTAAATTATAATTAAGTCATTTAAAACTATATATTCTTTAATTAATACTTAACTTTATGTTATTTCAATTTTACATCGTGCTGTAATTGAGTGACTGTAGAAAAAGTTTGAACATGTTTCCATAAAAATGTGAAAATGGAACTAGTTTTTTTTTTTTATAATTTGACAGCTGTCAGTTGAAAGCGATTCTCCCGGGCCGTAAAAGTATTACTTTCAACCCGCTCCTCAGGCAACTTCAGACCTACTTTCAGAGTATGAGTAATGAAAAGGTTATTTAAAACTCCGTAGCAGGTTCACGTCCACCTATGTAATATTATTGGTTGTAGAGGGAAGGACAGAGATACCTTGTGTGACAATCTCAGTGCAATTGTCGCAGGGTCCCTCGTGGCAGTCGTTGGTGCAATTGTGCACGCCGCACTCGAGCGCGCGGCCGCAAACGCGCCCGCACACCTGCGGCAACTTGCTGCTGCAAAGGACCGAGCGGGTCTCCGCGCCGCACCCGCATTGCCTGTTCGGGGAGAAGTAGGACACATGTACTACTGTAGAGCAAAACCAACCTTGTGTTAGTGGTTCTAGGTTGGTTTCAGTTTGCAAAAGTGTGTGTGTAGAATAGTATAAAATTTTATTGCACACTAAAGTTCGGAATATATCTAATAACATAAAAAACCAATAGTGTATATTGGGCTGTCTTATCGCAGATTGCGATCTCTCCCAGACAACCACAACCTTAGCTCCATTTTGCAAATCTACGTCCAATTGTTTTAACGATAATTGTTGTCATACTAGACTGTGTAAAGCTAAGGCTAGCTGGAAAACTGTGTGCGTGAACAAATAGTCATTAAGACCCGAATTAATTAATCGATCTCATGTCTGAAGGCGAACTTGGAAATGTCATTCTTATGTCATGCTAGACCAGTACAAAACGACATGTCAAAAGCGTCCTCAAGACCACACTCAGACTTAGGATAGATCTATATATATATAACTCAAAGGTGACTGACATAGTGATCTATCAACGCACAGCCCAAACCACTGGACGGATCGGGCTGAAATTTGGCATGCAGGTAGATATTATGACGTAGGCATCCGCTAAGAAAGGATTTTGATTAATTCTACCCCCAAGGGGATAAAATAGGGGATGAAAGTTTAAGTTAAACTCCACGCGGACAAAATCGCGGGCTCAGCTAGTTTATTAATAAGAGTCTTACACGGTGTTCGCACTGGACGAAACATGTTGGCGAAACATATTGTTGTCTCTATTTTATGAAAACAAAAAATAGAGACAACAATATGTTTCGCCAACAAGTTTCGTCCAGTGCGAACTCACCGTAAGAGGGAGGCGAAACAAGTGTAACTTTGTCAGTAGCATTTTTTTTTTTCATTCATAATATAAACTCATTTTGCTTCATCGTCGTGTGGCGCAAACCACTCTATATTATAATATGAAGTACGAATCCAAGGCAAATCGTAAATGAAAACCGCCAACACATTAAATAAAATAATAGTATCCCACACATTCATAGCAAATTTTGATTCCTTTAATCCTTCTGACGCTTCAGTATTATTCCTTCGCTTACTTTACAGGATTTTATAGACATAATTTACGCCAAATTTGCGAAAATCTGGAGTTGTTTTTTTTTTATTGACTAAATGTTGTTGGCCAGAGTGGCCATAACAACTTCACCCGGACAGAGCGCGAGCGCAAGTGCGCTCCAGCCAGAGGGGCAGGGGGGCAGCTAGCTCAAGGGTGCCACAAGGGACACGACCTCGGCTTGGGCCGCTGCCAGGAGAGGTGGTGAGGGGAAGTCTACCACCGGATCGGAACGCGACCTCGACTGAGAAGATCCGGCAAGAAACTCAGCGGGCTTGTCGGGTGCCAAGGTGCGTCTAGGTAAGTAGACGCACCTTCTAGCGGAAGCGGGGGTACGTCGACCTCGCCGGCGAGGTCGGTGTCTGGTGGGGAATCTGGAGAGTTGTCCAGATAACTTCGGTCCTATCAACATTGGAGTTGAATGGAATGTGAGCGAGGCGGTGTGCGTGTACTGTGTGTGGTGGTGCACTGACTTGGCGACGGTGGCCTGGTAGGGCGGGCAGGGCCCGGGGTGGCAGGGCAGCGCGCAGGCGCGCGGGCAGGCGCGCGCGCGGCGGCAGGCGCGGCCGCACGTGTGCGTGTACTGTGTGTGGTGGTGTACTGACTTGGCGACGGTGGCCTGGCAGGGCGGGCAGGGCCCGGGGTGGCAGGGCAGCGCGCAGGCGTGCGGGCAGGCGCGCGCGCGGCGGCAGGCGCGGCCGCACGTGTGCGTGTACTGTGTGTGGTGGTGTACTGACTTGGCGACGGTGGCCTGGCAGGGCGGGCAGGGCCCGGGGTGGCAGGGCAGCGCGCAGGCGTGCGGGCAGGCGCGCGCGCGGCGGCAGGCGCGGCCGCACGTGTGCGTGTACTGTGTGTGGTGGTGTACTGACTTGGCGACGGTGGCCTGGCAGGGCGGGCAGGGCCCGGGGTGGCAGGGCAGCGCGCAGGCGTGCGGGCAGGCGCGCGCGCGGCGGCAGGCGCGGCCGCACGTGTGCGTGTACTGTGTGTGGTGGTGTACTGACTTGGCGACGGTGGCCTGGCAGGGCGGGCAGGGCCCGGGGTGGCAGGGCAGCGCGCAGGCGTGCGGGCAGGCGCGCGCGCGGCGGCAGGCGCGGCCGCACGTGTGCGTGTACTGTGTGTGGTGGTGTACTGACTTGGCGACGGTGGCCTGGCAGGGCGGGCAGGGCCCGGGGTGGCAGGGCAGCGCGCAGGCGTGCGGGCAGGCGCGCGCGCGGCGGCAGGCGCGGCCGCACGTGTGCGTGTACTGTGTGTGGTGGTGTACTGACTTGGCGACGGTGGCCTGGCAGGGCGGGCAGGGCCCGGGGTGGCAGGGCAGCGCGCAGGCGTGCGGGCAGGCGCGCGCGCGGCGGCAGGCGCGGCCGCACGTGTGCGTGTACTGTGTGTGGTGGTGTACTGACTTGGCGACGGTGGCCTGGCAGGGCGGGCAGGGCCCGGGGTGGCAGGGCAGCGCGCAGGCGTGCGGGCAGGCGCGCGCGCGGCGGCAGGCGCGGCCGCACGTGTGCGTGTACTGTGTGTGGTGGTGTACTGACTTGGCGACGGTGGCCTGGCAGGGCGGGCAGGGCCCGGGGTGGCAGGGCAGCGCGCAGGCGTGCGGGCAGGCGCGCGCGCGGCGGCAGGCGCGGCCGCACGTGTGCGTGTACTGTGTGTGGTGGTGTACTGACTTGGCGACGGTGGCCTGGCAGGGCGGGCAGGGCCCGGGGTGGCAGGGCAGCGCGCAGGCGTGCGGGCAGGCGCGCGCGCGGCGGCAGGCGCGGCCGCACGTGTGCGTGTACTGTGTGTGGTGGTGTACTGACTTGGCGACGGTGGCCTGGCAGGGCGGGCAGGGCCCGGGGTGGCAGGGCAGCGCGCAGGCGTGCGGGCAGGCGCGCGCGCGGCGGCAGGCGCGGCCGCACGTGTGCGCGCCCGCCGCGCCGCGCTGGTGCTCGGGCGCGCGCACGGCGCCGCACATGCAGCGGTACTCCGTGGGGATGGCCTCGTTCGTGTTCTGGCACGCCGGGCAACGCCATTTGCCTTCTGCAACAAGAGAAAGGTGTTCGAACCGTGCCTCCGAGGTACGCGTATTAAAAATAGTACATTGTTACATGAGTGGTGAAAGTTACTTATTTTGTCCCGAGACGGGGTTTGGCGCCCGAGCGTAGCGAGGGCGCTAATAGTTCGAGGGACAAAATAAGTCTTTCACCCGAGGTAAACACTGTGCTTTTCATTACGAATACAAGGAAAATAAAAATAAAAACAGGAATTGGCTAAAGAAATAATACAAGGAAGTATAAACAATACTCTACAACTCGAAAAAAAAAATCGGATTGCCGCCTATTTTTTTTTTTTTTTTCGTTGGCCGGCCAACTTCTTTATTTAGCCATTATTTTTAATTTTCATCTTTTAATATTTTGCCCAAATCTATGTTATTTTAAAGAAATTGTTGAAACTAAATTATAATTAAGTCATTTAAAAATATATACATATATTCTTTAATGAATACTTAACTTTATGTTATTTCAATTTTACATCGTGCTGTAATTGAGTGACTGTAGCAAAAGTTTGAACATGGTTCCATAGAAATGTGAAAATGGAACTAGTTTTTTTTTTATAATTTGACAGCTGTCAGTTGAAAGCGAAACTCCCGGGCCTGAAAAGTATTACTTTCAACCCGCTTCTCAGGCAACTTCAGACCTACTTTCAGAGTATGAGTAATGAAAAATAAATAAATTGAGTTTTATGAATTACTAGCTGTGCCCAACTACTTCGTCCGCGTAGTATTTATCTAAACAAAAATTTCGAAATTATCGAGATAAAAAGTATCCTATGTGTTAATCCCGGTTATAAACTATCTATGTTCCAAATTTCATCCAAATCCGTTCAGTAGTTTTTGCGTGAAGGAGTAACAAACATAGATACACTCACAAACTTTCGCATTTATAATATTAGTAGGACAAGTATTTCCGTTACCGCATCTAGCTAAGCTAATACGGCTTCACGTGAATAGTTTAATGCACAGGATGGGTATCGAGTTAATATCGCAGAAAATAAAAGGGAAAGCCCGTATATGAAAATGATTTGAAGTAATGTTGGAGTGTTGCAGACAGAAGTAATCTATACATATAAAAATGAATATCTATTTCCTTGGTCATTGCATCATGCGTGAACGGATGGAACAATTTCACTAATTCTTTTTTTGTTAATTTATTATTGTCTGGAGAAGGTTCTTAGGAAAGAAAAAAATAAGAAAATTGAGAGGAACAATTCGAATTCTATATTCAAAGTTAAGACAACGTCTATTGGGTCAGCTAATTAATAATAGTTTTTAAGCCACATAATAATCTACTCACCAACCATACTGCTCATGGCCCACTTCCTAATGCACCTCAGATGCAGCACATGGTAGCAGTTCCCGCACGACCACACCGGGTCCGTCTGCTTCACTCGCTCGCAGCACACCAGGCACTCCAGTGTTCCTTTATCCAGCTGCTCTGACAGACGCTCTCGTTGCGTCATCTCTGTGTTCACTGAAATAATTACAGCTATTGGCAGCAGTGATAGCCGATTGGTGAAGCACGCGTCTTGCGGGCTACCAGGTCTCGGGTTCAAACCCCGGCTCGAACCTCTGGATTACAGCAGTGATAGCCGATTGGTTAAGAACGCGTCTTGCGGGCTACCAGGTCTCAGGTTCAAACCCCGGCAAAAACCTCTGGATTTTTCGAAATCTATGTGCGAATCATGATTTCTATATGATTATCACTTGCTTACGGTGAAGGAAAACATCGTGAGGAGACCTGCATATTTTAGAAGATTTAACCAATTTTCGAAAGACATGTGAAATCCGCCAACCCGCACTGGGCCAGCGTGGTGGATTATAGCCTGAATCCCCCTTGTCTTGAGGGGAGGCCTGTGCCCAGGAGTGGGACGTCAAAAAGGGTTAATTTTTTATTTTATTACATTGACAGATCTGGTATGATAATTGAATTGTACATTTGTGTGTTATAAAGATTTTGTCATAAGATACAATAATTTAATTGATAATGTTATCAAGCATTCTGGTGAATCACCAAATATTGCTCGCAAACTATCAGTTTTAAGTTCACAAGGATTCTCTATTTGTTCTTTTGTTTGGTAAAATTTAAAAATGAAATATGTTTTATGCTATACTCAGGTCTGTCAGCCCTATTATTAGGTTACCCAAATTCCTGCATTTAATACAAATATTGTTTCATAGTGCACCTTTGCTATGGGACTAGTCTAGCCACACACTCCCTCCACTGTTACTCCTGCAAGATCGAGAATAGTGTCCAATTATGACGCCGAGGTTAGACCCGCAACGAGTCCCAGGGCAAAAGTAAAATCGTCTTGGAACCCCTACAAATTT
Source organism: Notodonta ziczac (assembly GCA_918843915.1). Taxonomy (NCBI): domain Eukaryota; kingdom Metazoa; phylum Arthropoda; class Insecta; order Lepidoptera; family Notodontidae; genus Notodonta; species Notodonta ziczac. The sequence continues at coordinate 10,647,023 of OU974044.1, read as the reverse complement.
AATTGAAAGAAAGAATACAAAAAGTTGGAAGAAAATGTCTTTCATAGTACAGTTGCACCATTACAATCTGAACTACAAAGGGACAGAATGGTTTGCAGGCAATACATACCTTGCTCAATATGTTTGTTTTTAAACCGAGCTGGACTGGATACTTTTTCTGTCTTCACAACTCTAGATTCTCTCTCAATTTTCTCCTCTTTTTGTTGTGTATAAGTATTGGCGTATTGTTCATCTTCTGTGCTGTTACGCTCCAATGCTCTAAGTCGTTGGGAGCCGACCCAGTTTTTGTGCCGCCCTGACCCCTCCCCCCTGCCGTTCCTAACATCCTGGCTGTCTTTACTCATAGAACTATTATAAAAAGTACGAACATCCACATCCTTATTCTTCGACTTAGGATTAACTTTATTTTGGCCCCTTTTGTTGCTAGATTCGTAGTTACGATTAGATTCCTGATTACGATTATTGGACTCATATCTATTTGATTCATTATTCCTATAATTTGAGTCTCTGTTGCGGCCTGACTCCTGGTTCCTATAAGTTTCTTGGCGATGGTTTGATTCATTTCTATACTCAGGCTCGTTCCGTTGCTGAGAACTATGAGGCCTTTCTCTCCAGTTTGTTTCTGACGAATTACTAATATTTCTAGTTTCAGTTACGTCATTTTGTGCGCTAGATGCTTCCGGAATGTTGTGGCTACTGCTTGATGGTTTGCTAACTGAACTTTTTGGTACAAACTCCACAGCTGTAGGTGTGAGATTAGATTTAAGTATCATTTCATTTGTGTAGACGTTCGGGTCTTGTAAGACTGGGTTGTATTGGCTTTGTGGGTTTGCTTGATAGGCCTCTGCATTATTGGGGATGCTCTGTGTGCTTGCAGAATACCTGTAATTCTCTTGCGAATTTTGAAGTGGTTGGGAGGTGGAGGGCGCATTCTGATAGTTATACTGGTTTGAAGGGTAATTTTCATACTGCACATTGTTATAGGCGGCGGTGCTAGTCCCTCCGTTGGTCTGCATTTGGGACAGGAACTCGTTAAAGCTCACATATTGATTTGGAGGGTCCGTCCTATTGGGATAGTATGCTTGGTTAGCGTACTGGCAGTTGGGGTCACCGTTCCAGCCTTGATACTGGTTGTTGTAAGCGTATGTGTTGTTCCACTGAGACATGACTAATTTTTTTTACAAAATATGTTGTGAAATAATTGCAGCAGGTTTCATAAATTACAGCCAAGAATTTAGGCGTTAATATGAGTTTTTTTGGAGATGTCTGAGTTGCTGCGACCGCAGGCCGAAGCCTGAGGTCCTAAGTTTGTGGTGTAGCACTACCTGGAACGAAGAAAAAGCAAAATTCGTCACATTTTTCCCAAGTAACCAACGTGTGCCACTTTCTAAAACAATATGCAATATATTTGACTTACCACTCACTGAGTTTGATCGTTGATGCTTTTAAATTAAAAATAACTATGAACGAACATAAAATAAACTAAAACAATTTAATAATTTATAAAATTGCAATGACTTTAACGATATGACAAGGATGATTCGGAATCGGAAGGTGAAGGGGGGCGGAGGGGCGACCGTTCAAGTCAACGTTGACACTTTATTTGACAGATGTATTTTTTTACCGGCAACTTTGAAATTGTCTATGGGACAAATCTTAGATCTCAAACTATACACGCATACATACTTACATACATCACAGCTATTACATTATGAAAATATCATGTTATAAAACCACTGTTCATTATGAACCATCCTAATTGCTACAGGAACCAATGCACGCTAACCGATAGGAAAATAATATTATATTTAACCCGCTCGGCCCGCTAACCGCATCCGGATGGCGAGTGATTGCAGGTTTGATTCCAGATTTTTTTTTGAATTTTTTTTTCCTAATTTGCTTGGTCTGGCTATAACCGGGATCAGTAGGTATAAGTACCTACGTTTTTCTACCTACTATGGTAGGTATAGGTACTTAGCACCTGCACCCAGCATAGAGAATACGTCCAAGAAACTCCGAGTAGGTAGGTACTCAGCCTTTGTTAATTATCGATTAATCAAACGGTGGGCATGTACATAATCAAAGCAGGTACTTGATCCATACTCTCTAGTCAAAAGGGTTAAATTATTATATACTTAGTACCTACCTAAGTATATAATAATTTAACCCTTTTGACGATCCACTCCTGGGTACGGGGCTCCCCGCACTGCGGTGGGGATTTAAGTCATAATCTACCGCGCTGGCCCAGTGCAGGTTGGCGGATTTCAGATGGCTTTTAAAAATTGGTTACATTTTCGAAGACATTCAAATGTAGAAAATGTGTGTGATTGATAATGTTTTCTTCACAATGTTTTCCTTCACCGCAAAGGTATTATAGGTACTATGACTTACTATAATAATATTTTTAAATTATTCTGATTTACCAATTTGTGAAATGGGTAACAGGTAAATACAATATTGTGCCTACGGTGCCTATCTATTAATTGCACAATCCATGTGGAATGTAAAATTCATGCATGTAACAGCCAATGTTAATGATGTACGTATCGTGATTATGAGTAATTTAAACGACAACGATATATGAAGCAAAGTTGTGCTGTAGCTTTGTAGGCGTTGGCTTATTTATAGCGGTAATAAATATAATATAAATAAATAAATATCGCCAGACTGACACACCAACTGTATGGTCCCAAACTAAGCAACGCTTGTAATATAGGCACCGTACAATGGACTGGGTGCGATCCCAGTGACACCCAGACCTGGGCAAATTACGAAAAGGATATTTCCGAAATTTGCACCGGCGGGAATCGAACCCGCAACAACCGTGTGCAGTGGGCCGAGCGGCCTAAGCTCGAACCACTGCGGTCGTCATTAATAACTAGGTAGTATTTAATTGGACAATTCAAAACAAAAGTAACATTCCTTTACATCAGAAAATTAACAAATTCTCTCAGCATTTTCACGCATCACCTCACAAGTGTTATAGGTAATATAGCTACGTAAGTACCTAAGTAAGATCGTAGTTCTTGGTGTCTTTGTAGTTGTTGGAAGGCAGTTACCGATGTAATTAAGTAATTAAAAAATAAACTGGAAAAAATAATATGCGTTGCTTTGCCATGTGTACCTACGTCCCTACGTAAGTACACCTACACTTATTTACATTAAAGCATTAAAGCGTAGGCACGCTTCAATTGTTTCAGCTAAAATTAATCCGCCGCTTCTTTCTACTATCATACATCCATGTCAACATTTTAACCGTCATGGTGCCGCGCGGCGAGCGGTCGTATTGTCTACACAAAATACGTTTAACGCGAAAGATTTCGCGAAACGCCTTGGCCTGTTTTCGCTATTATTCGTTCTGGTATTTAGAAGGTTTTGATTGGCTGGTGGGTTAGTGGTGGCGTGTTAGTTGTACTGTAGCCCGCGTGTAGCCTCCAGTGATGGCACCGACGGCATGGGCTGTATGAGTAGCTCGCAGAGAATCAACGTGACCACTGTATCTAGTGTAAGTCCAGCGTTTGAAAAATCATTGATAGCTCTTTTAAAATACTCATTAGGTAGGCGTGTGGACTGTGAATTTATTAATTAACTTATTTAATAGACAGTTGAAGTTTTATAATCTTGTTTTGTTCATTCAGCTTTTTCCAATTTGTTATTTCGATACAGACAGACAATTTGCCGTGTTAATATCAGGTTATCAGTTTCTGTCAACATACTAATGTAGGTATGATGAGTGTGGTCAATCAGTCATTTGCAGAACGAAATTCGAAAATTAGTGCGTGTGAAATAAATGCTATTGAACGCAAGCTTATATCCTAAGCACTAAATCTTTGGACAAACATTCTCGGAACTCATGGGAATGAATGTGCGTAGAAGTGGGGAATTATACCCCTCCATGACTATAAGTTATCTATGTGCACCAATAAATAAAAGGAGAAACTGACTGACTCACTGACTTATCAACTACCGTAGGCATCCACTAAGGAAGGAGTTTTGAAGTAAGTGTGTAAGATAAGGGATGGAAGTTGGTATGAAAATTCCGTTCCTAGATTTATAAGACGCTGTAAAAAGCTAATCATACTATAAAGTTTCAAGTATTATAGAATAATAATATTCTACAGCAAAAGTCGTTGGTGGAGCCAAAAGCGGATACTGTTTTAGCCGCGCTCACGAGACTCGATGAAGAAATTGCTACCAGCGAGAAATCCTATCCGACGGCTAGGCTTGCCGTCGTCTCCGCCGAGCTGGACAGCATACAGCAGGTAAACCTGCCCTTAGCCTATCAACTGAGATTTAGTTAGGTAGGTTACTTTAGCTAGGCTGTGCATTCGTGTTTGCGCATATTTTATGACAAGCGGCTCCTTGCCTTGCATGAGTATTTTGTTAATTTAGTGTCACCCAATCTATTGCACAGAACTCATACGAGTAATGCAGGAGTCGCTTCGTTTGAGACCAAACACTTGGGATATTTGTCTGTCGATATTGACTTCTTATTATTTTCAGGAAATTACAACATTCGAAGAATTCAATGCTCCCGTATCTAAGGACTCATATGCAAAAACACTACACCAGGTTAGTATTTAGAAGGTGTAAGTATAATTAGTTGTAAATAAGGTGCCTATCTATTAATCTTCTACTAAGCTTTTACGGTTACGGTTTTACGGTTTGTATTATTTCATATAACTAATTATTTCTCACTTTAAAGGTAGACAGGTACTTCATGTAATGTCTCACAAAATTCCATTCTCTAATGATTCCAGCTTTTCATTGGGTTAGATTTATACAAGCGACCGATGTTGGCGTCGGAGAATGAAGATTTTGTTGCCAATGTTAACAGAAAGGTAGGAACTTTGTCTGTCTCCCATTTGCCTTGCCGCATTATAATTTGAATCTTATCTTCTACGTCATAGCTATACTTGCTTTAACAGGAGATGCGTCGTCTGGAGTTGGGTTGGTTGCGCACCCGGTACGCTGAGTTGCAACGCGAGAGACGACTACTGCACGCGCAGATATTGCGCATACGATCATTGTATGCGCACCTTCAACAACTTCTCGGTAAGCTCTACTGAGGCGTACAACAGACAGAGTACGCAAGAGACTAGAAAGCGCTCTCGAATCTTACCTACTCTGTGTACGTCTCGTTTGCGAACACCTCTGAGTATTAGGGATTTGACAATTAATGTTTTCTCCAGACACAGTATGGAGTAAATCCCCTCGGCCCGGCACCCCGCTAGAGGGAGCTTTAACTAAAGCTTGCGCGCTTCGCGATGCGCTCGCGTCGGTGAGCGCTCGACTGCGCGCTGCTGCCGAGTATGCGCACGCGGCTGTTAGGTTGCTGGATGACGCACTACCCGCGTGGAAGCTTACATCCGTTGGCAAGTTAGTTACCATTACAATTATATTTTAGTTAGTTATAGTAATAGGATGTACATTTCTATTACCACTGACCACTGGTGCGGGTTCTAAAGCAAACATCGGCGTCTTTGTACACCAATGTAGAAGGATTTAACAAGGTTTGCAGAAGTTAGTCGTAGTAGTGACCACCTGTTGGTGGTAATGTGCTAAGTCCCAATCAAGTGTAAATATTGGTAACAGAATAGGAGTTTTACGTCTTAGGTGAACTTCCTTAACGGCTGCTTAAGTTCGGAAATGTAGTTTTATCTGTTAATTATACTAGAAGTGGTTGGGAGCGCACAGGCGCTTGCGCAGACGCATGCCACGAGCTGGTGGCGGCGCGCTGCTTGGAGCGCGGTGCGCGCCGCGTGCTGGCCGCGCCCGCCGCGCCGCGCGCCGCCAGGACCCTGCGCTTGGCACTGGACTATGCCTTCACTGATGCTATGCATGACCACAAGTACCTTTAAATAATAATTATTATACCTACGACAAAGGAATTTTCTCACTCCCACCTTCATTTGTACAGGAAGGGGGTAGCAGGTCATGTCATTTGAGCGCCAATTACTGCCAGAATTCATCTTCCGATTCAATCTAAATAGGTCACTTTGCCAATCTCAAAGCTATGTACTTTAACAAAGATGGTAATGCATAGCCTACTATCTACATATTATTTTCGGCAGGTACCAGCGAGCGACTGAAATATTTCTACAATTCAAACATGCTCTCGTGCAGTTAATCGATTCTATACATCAGGTGAGCTTCTGGTCTTCTTCCAATCTTTATCTTACTCCACAGGAAATAATGCTTACCTTACCCGACCTACTTTAGTTATTTCTAAATATCTATGTGATTATCTTTGATTTAAATGACAGACAAGATTCTGTTGAATGTCATTGACAAAGAGAATACAAGTCATTGACTTGCTTCAAACTGTAAAAATAAAGATTTTGTTAATTTGAAATATTCCGAAGGAAAATGTTGAAAACTGTCAGCAGAAGTATATTGAAATGCCGAAGTTTTCAAAATGTACAAGCAAGGACTCAAACACAGGAAGTGGACATATTTATAAACGGAAAACCCGTAAAAGTACCGAGTTATTTCACAATCATGCAAGCATTACGCAGAGAGAGGGTCACTATCCCGAGTTTCTGCTATCACGATCGTTTATCCATCGCGGGGAATTGTCGGATGTGCCTCGTGCACATCGAGGGCTGGCCGAAACCTCAAATCGCATGCGCCATGCCGGTGTCCAAAGGCATAAAGATTCGTACTAACTCCGACGTCGCTTTCAAAGCCCAAGAAGGTGTGCTAGAGTTCACGCTCGTTAACCATCCGCTAGATTGTCCGATATGCGATCAGGGAGGGGAGTGTGATCTCCAAGACTTGTCCATGAGATTTGGGAGTGATCGTTCGAGATTTACAGACATGCATTATTCTGGGAAGAGAGCCGTTGAGGACAAAGAGTTGGGACCGTTGATTCGTGCTGAGATGACACGTTGCATACATTGCACTCGATGTATAAGATTTGGGGCTCAAGTTTGCGGCCTCGATGTTCTGGGCACAACGGGACGTGGGACTGACATGCTAGTTGGAACTTACGTTGACAAAATGTTCCTATCTGAATTATCCGGGAATATTATTGACCTGTGTCCCGTCGGAGCGTTGACTTCCATCCCTTACATGTTTAAAGCCAGACCTTGGGAACTCAGAACAACTAATTCCATTGATGTTACTGACGCTACGGGTACGAATATAGTGCTTAACTATAGATTCGACAGAGTGCTACGAGTGGTACCTCGCGAGCACGACGAAATAAATCAGGAGTGGTTGTCTGATAAGGGAAGATGGGCTATAGATTCTGTTGAGATGCAAAGGCTGGTAACGCCGATGCAGAGAGTGGGCTCGGCTTGCTATGACATGGAATGGAAAGGTATTCTAAGCATCGCCAGTGCTATGATTAAGAGTGTACGTCCTGAAAACGTAATGGCGATAGCAGGACCCCATACTAACGTAGAGACACTTGTCGCTTGCAAAGATTTTTTGAACATGCTCGGGAGTGAACAAACCTATGTGGAGAGGGGGCTGAATTATTCTTTATCTAGTGCTGATATACGAGCTGGGTACTCTTTTAATATAAACATGAAGCAAATTGTACAGGCTGATAAAATATTGCTCGTCGGCACTAATCCTCGATTTGAGGCTCCCGTATTAAACGCCTGGATTCGCCAAGCGTATAGAACAAACGAATGTGACATCTACGCTGTCGGTCCCTGTTGCGACTACAATTACCACGTGACGTTCTGTGGCAAAGATACCGCAGCACTGCCGCAGGCTCTAAAACACCTGGAAGGTGCCAAGAAACCCTTGATTTTAGTCGGCGTGTCCCAGCTGGAAACTAAATTTGGCTCTAAACTTATGAGTACATTAACAAAATTTTGTGATTATTTCAAAATTGCCGATTGGAGTATATTGAACGTGATAACCAGAGAGGCGAGTTTCGCCGGCGCATTAGAAGTTGGTTGGAAACCGGGAGCGTTGTCGGCTGTAAAGAAATGTCCACCGCAAATTATCATATCGCTGGGAGCTGATGAAATATTCTATGATTGGACACCGCCGGATAATTGCCACGTTATATACATAGGGTTTCAAGGGGACCGCGGCGCGGAGCTTGCCGCTTGCGTTTTGCCAGGCAGTGCTTACACCGAGTCCGGAGGGTTTTACATGAACATGGAGGGTAGAACGCAGAACGCCCTGCCAGCCGTCACGCCGCCGGGCAAAGCGAGACATGATTGGAAGATCGTCCGCGCGTTGGCACAGTTCTGCGATATCCACTTATATTACTGCGACCACAATACTTTATGCTGCAGACTGGCACAAATCAGTCCGAGCTTCACGTGCTTGGACACTTACCAACCGAAGTTATTTTCAAATCTGATCGCACCTTTAATACATTCCGGGTCCAGTTCTGACGGCGGTACCGGAGATTTGGATGTAGATATGAAAACGTTAAGAGATTATTACTGTTCTGATGTATTTACTTACAATTCTCCCACAATGGTGAAGGCGCAAAAAGCTGCAAAAGAATATTGTGCTTCTCGATACGCGTCTAATTAGAAATCCCACGTTAGAATGACAGATTTTTCTGGACTACCTAACTTTTTATATGTCTTTACTGTCATTAATTATACCTAATTATGTAGTAATGCATGATGAAATGACTCTTACCTCTTTATATTAACACTATTGATTGTTCAATTACTGTAATATGTTAAATAAACTACATTTACATTACATTTGATTTTGGACGTTTTGTAATGTAGGTGTTGCTCAACAATCTGGAGAATTTGGGTGCAGCTGAGAAGGACGTGACGACCTGCAGGAAGGAACTGAGAGCAGCGAGGGTCAATGCGATTGTTCAGGAGGGGCTCGCGGAGCTGAAATACGATCCTAAAGTGATTAATCACTTTAGTCAATAGTGATCTGTAAACTATCATCATTTGTTGGAAAAAATATGTACTTAATAATACACCTATAATAATAATAAGTATGGCGCTATTTCCATTTAATCATACATACCTACCGTCTACTCTTTAAATGGTCTAAGGTCTCTACACATACTTACACTCATGTATTTTTGAACGAGTATTTACGTCTTTAGTCTTTACAAGTCCTGAAGATAACAGAGGCTATATAGGTAGCTCAAAGCGAGAACTGTCAAGTCTCTGGGGTAGCCGAAGACCTTAAAATACCAAGACCTGCGCTTGGTAGATATTCCTGATTGTATATAAGCAATAATAATAATTACGTCATATAATTGCTGACACAAAAATATGAAAGACTGATAATGATGGCTAATAAAAGACGACGACTACGATGAATACCAAAGAGAGATAGCATGGGATAATAAAGTGTATCATTTATAAAAACACAATCAAATTTTATTAAATATCAAATATTGTATTGTCTAACACGATTCCTTAACTATCATGTTTCACATCAATATCTCGTAATGGCGTAATAATACGGTTACAAATACATTGCTTAATAAAGTATTACAGTTCAAAGTATAGTTGAGACAGCGAACGAGGATGACGCGATAGAAACAGTTAAAGCGTTAATAAATAATGTTGCTATGAATATTGTCGTGAAGGAACGAGAATTTGCCAATAATAATTATTACAACCGTACAAGAATACAATCTTGTACAATACATTTCTATATAAATATAGCTCAATGATTAGCAGGTAAGAATCTATCAGCTTCATAAGAAACATATTTTTTTAACAAGTTGATATCTCCATTAACTGAAGACCAACCAGACTCTTCTCATAAAGATCTATAAGTAATTATTTACTTATGCAAGTAAATCATATTGATATTGTAAGTTCTAGACCGCTTACCCAATCATTATTTCCTAAATCAAACTAATGACACAATTAATGAAACAAAATATTAATTCCAAATTTGATGAAGATTTTATAGAATTACAAGACGCAGTAAAGTATGAAATGGAAAATGGCGAAGAGGTCCACGAGACAGAACACACTCACGTTATAAATACTCACAATACATGGGCTTAAATGCAAAATCTACAAAAATGTGTTACACGCGATTATTATCGAGAAACGGTATGATCAGTTAATAATAGTTCTTATACACTAACCATAATTATGTAGTTTGTGCGCCGAAGCTCTACTTGGATGATATTTTAAGCGTTGTAGACGTCTTCTACAATTGATTTACAAAACCACATTACAGAATATTCTTTCATTTGCTATGTTAAAGACATGTAGGTACGAAACTAGAACAAACGGCTGAAGCGTCTAAATTGATACTTAATAAGGTTGCCACTGTACCTTTTCAAATCGAAAATGTGAGAAGCATTGCACTATGATGTAAAAGTTTATATTGAGTTACGCAATTATGTCACAGACATACACTCCTGTACAACGTATCTACGTAAAAGAAGGACATTGTGTGTTTCGTCTACATACAATTTGACTTGAACACTGACTAGTCTTGCAGCCGTTTGCCACTTTCCATGCCTTATATGATAATACATGTAGGATAAGGTGGCCAACTTTAAGAATAAATGCGGGACTATAACTATAGATACTGGAGGGGCAGGTGTTCCTGTAAGTAAAATGGCTAAACGTCATGGATGTCATTTGGTAAAAAGGTGGATGGGTCCTTTGGATTAACCTCAAGCCGGATGAATATACGTAGAGTACATGGTAAGAATACCTTTAACAGTTTTTTTTTTAGAATGTCTATTTTGGATGTAGGTAGTTCACGCAATTTAAGGAATCCATGCGGGACGACTTATGCAATTTCCGGGATAACGCAGGACACTTGTATAATACAGTACTAATAGTTTCCGGGCTAGTCCCGCAGAATTCTGTACGGTTGACCGCCTTATTGTAGGAGACATTATATCGACGATTTATATTTAACACTGATATGTGGCATGATGTGTCACGTCTAACTTGGTCATTAGAGCATTAGTCTTTGCACCGGGCAGACCTTGTACCGGCTAACTTACTGTATAATATGCTTATAATAAGGTTAACTAAATAAACGAATGAAATTATTTCACTTTGTGCGTAATCAGAATAACCGTTCAAACATATATTTTATAAAAATATTAGAAGTGATATTCATGAAAATAGACTTTACTGTATTTTTTGTAACTTGTAGTGAAATGAAATACAGTAAATAAAATGTCAAGCGTTAAAAATTGTTTTTGTAATTCGAGTAGAGTGTTTACTAGATGACGTCGGTTATGTTAGAAGTTGTGTAACGAGTTCTGGTAACCACACTCCGAAACTATGTTGGTTCGCGCGGATATGCGACTTCACTTTTTTATCATTTTAATTTATTTGTTTGGAACCTCTGACGATATCGTACACGGAGAATAAAAATAACAACAAAAAAAGAATTTGGGTACTTACATCCAAACATTACTGTTTGAATTTTAACATGTTTTTTTTAACTTTAACATAGATTATTTAGATATTTATTACATACATTATTTGGTGTAATAACTAAACGTTTAATAGAGATACTTTAAAATACGAACTTCAAAAATCATTTGTAAGTAATATTTTTTTTCATGATACCTAAATATTTTTTCCCAGCGTGTGTATGATTGTCATCTAGTAGACACTTAGTACATACCTATGTATCATTTAGTACATGCTCATATCAAGTTAAGCTTACAAAATGGGCAACTCTGTGCTAGTTCACATAGCCTCAAATTATTTTAAGGTTCGAAGGGGGTTCCTAGTTATCGACTACTAGCTGTCTGTTACTGCTAGTTACTGCCAACTATTGTTACAGCTAGTATTATTATTATATTGTCAATTCGAAAGCCCGACGCTGCGGCTATTCGTTTAGCGTGGAATATAAAACCGTCTAAAGCATTTATTTTTATATACGTAGTAAAAACATGGAAGCACTCCTGCGGACAGACTCTTTGCTGGCTAAACTTTGTATTTTATTTATTACTAATGATTACGAACTGTTTGTTGATGTGATTATAGTTTTTAAATAGGTATTGAGGCGCTAATTTTGTTGGTCCTCGAAATGAAATATTCTTGGCGACTATATAAAATGTCTTGCGATATGCGGCACATCCGTGACGCTGTCTGGCGTCACGTGTCGTTAATAAACATTTTTCAAGTTATTGCAACTATTGGAGGTGAAATAAATAGGTATTAACATTTTGTCACGTGTCACAGCGTTCAAATGTGAAGAGCATTACAATCGAAGTTATTAATTAAAGTTTATCTTATTTTTTATTATGTCCAACAAAACCAGTGTCAACACCAATACATATAACGAGAGTTGGAAATCGTTGACGCGAATGAAATTGGCAAAAATCAACATAATTGAATAGTTGCTAAGACTTAATATCAAACGTCAACGTAAGTATGTAACAAATCAACAAGACAGTAGATATTTGGGAGAGAATAACACAACGATAGGGTAACAGACAACAGAAGGGACGATGGTGCTGCGCAGGGCCTGGGCTGGGCCGATCAGGCGAGTAAGCTGTCACAATATAGGTACATCATTGTTGGGCTTACACCTTGGTGACGCTCTTCAGATTTCTACTCCTCAGGCATCTGGGAAAAGACATAGCGTAGTATCAATGTGTCTTTGAGCATTTATCCAGTAAAAATTGCCATTAGAATATCAACCTTTTCATTATAAACTTGAAATACAAAGATGACTGGCACAGGCTACCTTAATTAATGTTGCCAGTCAAAGATATTACTTGCGCTTACCTAATAAATCCGCGGTACAGCATGAATGCTCCGTAGAGGCTGAGAACGATGGTTGCCGTCCACACAATGGCCAATAATGAACTGCTGCCCTCTGTTGAACGCAAATCCATTATTTATTATTTTTTTACTTACGCTCTTAGTTTCCTATGTATTGGCCACGACTGCTACGGCAGTGACTACGCCGCTACGAGCCTGCGTAGCTACATCGGTTACTACGCGGACTACGCCACTACGGGGTCTACGCCGTAGCAACGTAGTCCCCGTAGGCGTCGGTGTCTACATCAAATTCAAATTCAAAGCGTTTATTTTGTTTATGCCTACGGGGGCACTTACAAAGTGTCAATTTTTATTTTATTTTTTATAACTACAACCGGATCGGAACGCGACCTCGACTGAGCACAGTAATTGTTCCCGGATTACATGATAAAGTGGGAAAATTTTGCATGCAAGTCACTCTCACGTTAGTCTTCTGTTAGACCAAGATTGGTAGATTGGATTGATTCTAACCAGATATTGAAAATATATATTTTTTAAAAACATGATTTTCTTTATAATGATAATGTTGTTCTTGGACCTGGGGTCTAGATATTGTAAGTGTTGTCTCACCGATGTATCCGTCGTGGTAGACGTCGCGGTCGGGCCAGGCGCGGCGCGGCGTGTCCTCGCGCGGCTCCAGCGCCAGCAGGTCGGGGATGTCGTCCAGCTCGCCGGTGCAGTTCGCCCATTCAATCGTCACGTATCTAGTGTTAAGAACATAAATTTAAAAACAAAAAATTGTCTGTATATACTCCACCAATTCTGAATAATTTGTGACAGGTGTCCGTCTCATTAGGAAAAAGTGCAAGATGTTAATTTCCTTACGACGCCTTTTAAGCTGGGGTAACACGACACCACAAGTGGTAAAATACAGAAAAAAAATTACTGCATTTAAGGCCCACCACACACTCCCACCACTGTTACTCCTGTAAACCAGGATCGACAATAGTGTCTAATGATGACACCAAAGGAAAAGATTCATTTTCTTGGAGCCGGTACAAATAATAGGAGGAGGACTTGGAAGAAAATTGGCTGTATGTATCAAAGTGCATATGTGCAAGTATCAAGCCATTGAAAACCTTGACGTCGTTATTGGTCATCACTGTCGATCCTGGTTTACAGGAGTAATAGTGGTGGGAGTGTGTGGCGGGATCAGTCCAAAAAAAAGCTATTGAAGATGTAACAGGTTACCTAGCAGGGATGCTGCAGGCCCGCCGCGCCGGCACGAGCAGCTGGCGCGTGCGCGACCGGGCGCCGCCGCGGCACGGGCCCCACGCGCCCCACGGGCCCGGCTGCCCCGACTCCGACTCCTTACAACCGCATTCCACCTCGCATAGCTCGTCCTCCTGCGGAGAACAACAATATCAGTATCATGAAGAACACTCACAGAACATTTATTATATGACCCGCTTAACCGGGTTAGATGATTTTCCAACTCGAGCAAGCAAAGTCTTTATTATATTATGTTATTTTAATAATGCACGATATTTTACATAGTGCCTTAGTAAATGGCGTTATAAAAATAAGACCGATTAAAGTGTAGGAGTGCATATAGTGTATGCAAATGAGCTAAAATTACAGCCGTGCGGGTTATTTATGTATGTGTTATTATTATTATGTCGACAATGTTTTGTTATACAAATTTTTTACAAGTAAAGGCCGTATTCGGCAACCGTTTATGGTTTAAATCATGATCGCTGAGTTGTAAAGCCAAGGCGCCTGTCTAGCCCGCGAAATTTTCGAGTATTTTTACAGTTTATTCAAAATCTGAAAACATTTAAGACAACATTTTGTGATTTGCGGCAAACACAGTATGCAGTGCGTTTATTAATACATTTATTTTACTCTAAATATTATCACGGTGGATATGATACTAGTTAATCACTAAATATACAAAAACTGCCAGATTATCTGGATAGCTGTCGTTCTTGAAATGTTTTAGATTAAGTTGGATATATTAATAAATGCACTGCACACGGTATTTGTCGCGAATTACAAAATGTGTCTTTTATTATTGTCAGATTTCGAAAAATTTCTAAAAAATCTCAAAAAATTTGAACTTCGTGGGCTAGGTGGGCGCTTTAGCCTTAAATGAATGAACATAGGTACAATGGGAGTGGTTTGGTAGTTGGTACCTGGTAGTGCAGCGGCGGCGCGACGAGCCGGCCGGGCAGCGCGGCGGCGCAGCGCCACGGCTGCAGGTAGGCGGCGCCCGGCTCCGCGCCGCGCAGCTCGCAGCGCGCGTGCGACACCCGGCTGCCCCACCCGCACGCGCCTACCGCCTCCTCGCCGCTCGATGTCTGCATTACAAACGAACGTACTTTTGAAAAATGGAACCTATCTACACACACTTCTGCAAACTAAAACCAACCAAGAACCACTAACACAAGGTTGGTTTTGGTCTACAGCAGTGCATGTGGCTTGATTCCTTTCTGTAAAACGTTATCCAAATCTTCAGTAGCGTCATTTGACGCTAGCGGCACGTAGCATACATGATTGACGAACATCACTGTTGACAACATATATGTAGAACACGGACGACACACTAATACGACAAACGAAGCGATGTCACGAAAATGTACGTATTGAATTCCACCACTTCTTACATTTTTATGATAATCGACAATACTAGCACGCCATAAAATCATTTCGTTATTGAAATGGCTACGGAACCCTACATTGTGCATGCCACGACACCCACTAGGCCAGATTTATCTTTTATTAAATTTTTACACTTACACTACTGAAAGGTGTTTATTTTAAATACAAGCACGCAAAACAAATAGTGTCAATTTCCATCCTCAACTTAGACTATTGAGAATATTGAGTACTGAGTATTACACAAGAAAATCTGTACGTATAGACCCATAAGTGCTTCATGCCCCCGGGTCTCATTTGACATCGTTATCACTTAGAATACTTGTACAACTTCAGTAAACGCATGTAAATGCAATAAAGAAATGAGAAGTACTTGTTAGAATAGAAGCTGGAAAGAAAGGTGATACTTAAAATTACAGATTTCTGTATAATCCAGGAATTTTGTAGCTTTATTTCTTAGTCTGTATTTATACTGTAGTGCGAATATCTAATTATGTTTTCCAAGTGAATCGACTGAGACGAATGGTACCTGTATATGACACCCGAGTGAAGGTCTAGCGACGAGCCTCAGACAGGGTTCGCGTGGACATGGGGCGCGTTGTTCAGTGGGTGGGCAGGCGCGGCCCGGCCACACAGCCGCCGTCAGGTGTTGTCTGGACACCATGAACATATTGTCATTAATTTGATCTCTATATTGCTCTACAACTATTAACAAAAAGATATAGAATAGAACCAGGATATACCGAGCGTTAATTTGATAGCCCTTCATTGTTTTGCCTTTTAAAACGAAATAACAAAGTTTGAGTAATTAATTAAGTAATTTGCAAAGGTTTTTTTTTAAAGATTACTAGCATTGTGTGTTTATCATATTACTGGTATCCCCTTTAACCCCTCCAACTAAGCTAATGCTTGTGCTAGGAGTGGGCTCACGTCAATAGTTTAATGGCCAGGATGGGGATCGAACCCGGAACCTCTCAGTTACGAGGAAGGCCCCTCTAACCACTGGGCAATTGGCACTCCGAATATTCGCTATAATAACAGTGCAGTGCAGGTATTTTCTTTGTGCATCCTGACCTGGTCCTGCGCATGTGTCGCACGGTGGAGGAGTCTCCGCAGGAGCAGGCGGTGGAGTCCCACGGCCCCCACTCCCCTAGCTCGCAGTCTACCCCGCACGGTACATAGCACCACGACTCCCTCGCCTCCGTCACTGTCGTATTCTGAATAACATTTCACACAGAAACAAGTAATTTCACATTGTAAAGTGATGCAGATAGACCTAAGACAATTGGTGACACGTCTCTGAGATAGAGGATAATTTAATTAGCAAGCACTTACAGGACAATACGAATCATTGACGAATATTCCATCACTGCGCAAGCAACGCACCGCCCTCTTTTTGGTGCCCTCGCCGCAAGGTGAACCCCCTTAAAACATACAAACAAAACCAGGATCTTGCTTACTTATTGCCACTACTGAGCGAGAATCTAACTAGAGATTTATTAAACAATGGTCCGGGCATTTAGTAGACAATCTATTGACTTCATTCTTTCACATCAAAAAAACAAAAGAGCGAACTCCAAAGGAGCGGCTCTCAATATTTTTGGCGAAGACCGCTCTCGACTTCCTTGTCCGCGCGCTTACTATACAAAACACACGTTTTACATCTGCCCGCCTGGTTACCTGGATGGTTATTAGCTACAGTTGGACCATCGGGTCCAACCTACATACCGATGTGTTACTGTTATCGACATCCGGAAAATAAAATCTACATTAGACGTTGATAAAGGAAGAAACGCTAGCGGAGCCGCGGGAAAAAAACTAGTAGTATTATACTAGGTGAAACAAAAAGGGTATACAATTTTTTTTGCAACCTAACTTTGTAAATCTCAAACTATCGGCTTTGTGGGATAGTTGAAGTACTAAAGGTTTTGTAAACTTGTGAAATCGGTCATCAGCTGTATTCCTATATCACCTTTTGTTTTCAAGTTCCCTCCAAACCTGATAGTTTTAGAATTACAAAGTTAAGTTTAAAAAAAAAAGTATACCCATTATGTTTCACCTTGTAGATGTTATTATCACGTACCTAACGGCTGGCAGTCGTCCCAGGGCGCGACGTGCCAGGAGAAGGCGAGCGGCGCGCACGGCTCGGCGCCCACCAGGTGCGGGCAGGCCTGGCCGCCGTCGTCGGCCGGCCGCAGCACCACGCGCGTGCGGTCGCGCCGCCCGCCCCATTTCGTCTGCAACCCACAACCAACGTTAAACCCACCGGGCCTCAAGTCTGCTCATCAAATAGCGCTTTGTAGAATGAACTAGCTGTGCCCGCGACTTCGTCCGCGTGTAATTTAACTTAACAAAAAATTCCGAATTATTCATCCCCTATTTTATCCCCTTGGGGGTGGAATGAATAAAAATCCTTTCTTAGCGGATGCCTACGTCATAACATCTACCTGCATGGCAAAATTCAGCCCGATCCGTCCAGTGGTTTGGGCTGTGCGTTGATAGATCACTATGTCAGTCAGTCAGTTAGTCAGTCACCTTTGAGTTATATAAATTTAGATACTCAGTAAACATAACAAAGGGAAAACTGGGCTTGTTTTTTTAAGAAAGTCACCAAACGAGTATCCGAATTGCCTGATGTTAAGCAGTTAATGTACCCTATAGACCAGTGGTTCCCAAACTGATTTTGTATACTGCCTACTTTGAGAATAAATATTTTTTTAGCGCCCCCATTTTTTCACCTACTTAAAAACCACTATAGCGTCAAATTTAATTAATTGATTATTGTGAGCTACACAACGCCCCCATTATTTTTTCTGGGTCTCTTACCGCCCCCCTTTAGGTCTGCAGCGCCCATATGGGGGCGTTATCGCCCACTTTGGGAAAGGATGCTATAGATGCTTGCAATACCAGCGGTACTGCTCGCATGTTGGTGACCTATAGGGGAAAGGGACTGAGGGATGGCGGTTACTCTTCCGGGCTCCCTTGCTCATCATACGAAGCGCAGTTTTAATGACTACTTTCTGATGATCTTCTGTGAGAGGATGGTTCTTCCCCGGTGGCACCAGCCCGCGTATGAGTAATTGGCTCTACTTTAGTTTGGCTCTACCATCGAAAAGCTAGCGTAGTGTAGGACGCCCTCCGACCAGGTGGGATGACGATCTGCGAAAGACTGCAGGCAGATGCTGGATGCGGCAAGCTGAAGACAGTGCGCTCATTAGGGGAGGCCTATGTCCAGCAGTGGACAAGTATAGGTTGATGATGATGATTCAATTCAATTCAATTCAATTCAAATCGTTTATTTTGTTTAGGCCTACGGGGGCACTTACAAATTGTCAATTTTACATATTTTTTTTTCTTATATCTACAACCGGATCGGAACGCGACCTCGACTGAGAAGATCCGGCAAGAAACTCAGCGGGCTTGTCTTTTTACATGTGATATTTTTGTTTTTTTTTTAATCGCCAGTTGCTTATATTCAATAATTACAAATCGTAGTAGATATTAACATAAATATTATAATAGCTCCAGTGTGTTGCCTTTTGATGTTACCAAAAATTTCACAATGGTGATGATGATCGAAAAGCTAGGGTTAGGAAAGGTTGGTTACAAGTTTCGTTCGCAAATAGACCTGCCCAGTA
Source organism: Notodonta ziczac (assembly GCA_918843915.1). Lineage (NCBI taxonomy): Eukaryota > Metazoa > Arthropoda > Insecta > Lepidoptera > Notodontidae > Notodonta > Notodonta ziczac. Next base: position 10,628,068 of record OU974044.1, on the reverse strand, counting down.
TCATACCTGTTCACAAGGGCTCCACTCAGACCAGGAGCTGACGACACAGTCTCCGGGGCAGGGCGCCCGGCAGGTGGCTTCCCGCGACGGAGCCGGCCCGGCACCGGACGCTTCGCAAGTACCGTCGTCCAGGACGTTGCCTTGCGCGTCCACGCAACTGGATCATCAAGTTGACACACTGACTTTATTACACGGATAAATGGTTTTTGGCGGTCTTGATATTTATCAAAGAAAAAAACGTGTGTGTGTCGGGACGCTCGACAGAAGTAAAAACTGAAACTAATCTAAGTTGAACTATTTAATATTGAAATTGTTTAACTTGAGAAAAGCTTGCCTACTGCTGCCGTATGCATGAGAGAAAGGGAAGGCAGACAGAGTGGCGCTGTAACGCGTTACGTTACGAAGCGGTTTACCCTCCCATAAGAAGTTATCACTTCAAAAACGTGTCGCCGTTTGTCGCATGATTTGACCTTTTGTTATTCGTTACCTATAGATGGTCTGGCAAACTGGTTATTCAGGTTTATTAGCATAGTTAGAAGGCTATCACCGAGTGATGGTGACGACGATACTAACGTGACAGTCCGGTTGATGATGGCGGGCCCGCAGAGCGAGCGCGGCGGCGCGCACACGGCCCACTCGCCGCGCGCCCAGCGCGGCTCCGACACCGCGCAGGTGGCGCGCTGCAGCGTCGAGCCGCACTCGCGCCCGCCCGCAGACCCTTCCTCTATAACCTCCCTGTATAACAAGGTTCCGTCAGTAGAGAGTAATTGAAGGCCGATAAGCGAAGTGCTTTGACCGTGGGCTGCTCGGCTCACTACACCGGGTGGTTGCGGGCTCGATTCCAGTCGGGACCAATTTCGGAAATGGTCTTTTCCCAGGTCTGGGTGTCATTAGGATCGCCCCCAGCATAGCCAGTCCAGCGTTGCTTAGTTTGGGACCATACAGTTGATGTGTTAGTCTGACGATATTTATTTAAAAAAGTATAAGAAAGATGCAGTGTAGTATTTTCTTTATCATCTGCAGTCGCCCGCGCGTTATTGGCTTGAAACTCGCACATGTTTGTTTCTACTCTATTACTCTAGTGATAGATCGCTCTTAAACTTGAGATCGATTTATTAATACAGATCTAAGACACCCGATAAGGCATCATCACAACAATATGATGCTTTGTTGACAATCTCCATGCCCAGATCAAAAAGTCGGCGACGGCTTTTAATAATCCAAACGTATTCTTGGCTATATAAGAATATTAGCACTGCTGGCATTCCTATGAAGAAGAAGAAACTTAGGGACTCGTTTGACAACAGTACCTGGTACGGAATCGGAAGGCGGCCCTGGAGCCAGACTCGGCGGCGCAGGGCCCCCACTCGCCCCACGCGCCCGCCGCGCAGTCGCGCGCGCAGCGCACCGAGCACGCGCCGCGCAGCAGCGCCGGGAACTCTGCGTCGTACGAGTACCCGTCGGTGGATGCCTCGCGGACGCGACTTGGCCCTGAGACGGAAACGAGGAACTAAATACAAATTAAATTTGGAATGTTTATACACAAATTTAATTAGCTTTTAGTTAAGTTTTTATATTGTTGGTATATTTCATTGTATTTTATTTGTTACATATCTAAAATATCGATAACAGGATTTTTAACATCTACCCTTCAGTGGTTACTACAAAGAGAATACAATACTACGGTTACTGGGCATCGGTTTGTTATTACGCATTCCGTATAGAGTTTGTGACTTAACTATGATTAGTAACTTGCGTATTACTACGGTACTTAGCAAGTATTTAGGGCGATCTCGTAATAGGACAAGTCTTCGGGGCGTGCTTTAGGTGCCAGGTGTAAGCCAAAGTTAAGACCAATATGGCGCTAAACTGTTAAAAGTTCTGCCCGCGTCATTCGCGGTGGTGAATATCACTCGACATAGACGCTGGTATAGAGGTCCTTCAGGGTTAGAAGGAGGATACGAGGAGTGGAGCGCTACATCGATATAGATCTTGCACTGTAGACGGTATTAACGTTTTATATCCTGCTGTTAGTAATATTGTTTACCTGTCAATGGATGATATTTCTTGCACACGTCCATCGGTACGTCTCTGCCACCGACCATGCACCTTGCTGCCCTCAATGATCTGCCTTCACCGCATTCCATTCTGGAATTAGAACATCTAACCATGGACCCTGCGTCTTATGCTGGATATTTTAATGTTGTAGAAAGTGACATTTACCCTGGTGGAAGAATACAGTCGGAGTCAGCGGGCAAGAGCTCCAGAGAAACGTTTTTGCAAACGCAATTTGGAACATCGGGATCTGATGCGTCTAAGAATCTGTAAAAGGAAGTGTATTAACAAACTTTTAACACGAGTTCAAATGAATAAAAAAGGCCTTTCAAACATTTTATATTCGAGAGTGACTTACTTGAGGGGGTCAATGCAAATGACGTCACACGTCAGAGGTGTAATCTGGTCGCAGGTGACGCGGCACGCGGCCACGCTGCGCGGTATGAGCTGCCCTGCGCACGCGCCGGACTCCACGCGGTGGGAGTCAGACCCGCACCAGATGCCTGTGCGAGAACCGATCCATGTAGCATGCAAGACTCTCAAATTAAGGAACATCCACCAACGATGGGTTGTGGTGGATTGTCCTACCAAGCTCTACTGTTCAAGGTACATGATAGTCACAGAGGTCAAGGTCCAGACCTGCGGCGAACTATTCGTACTTATAGGGTACTACTCACTCCTCACTAAACTACTAGACACTAAACGCACTTCAGTGGTTCGAAGAGATACTTATGGTGTTGCCTGCTCATATTCTGTTGCTGTTCCTGAGAATGTACACCATTGAAAAGATTAACCATTGAGTTTCTTGCCGGATCTTCTCAGTGGAAGCAGCATTCCGAACCGGTGGTAGATTCTGACTATTCATAAATGCTTTGTTGGCTTACATGAATAAAACAATTTTGACTTTGAGTTTAACATCACAACTATTCCGAGCAGCAATCTTCAAAGTGGAAATAACCCTCATGACTGTCGCCCTCACGTATGAGATGGTGCGAGATGAAGAGGAGGACTCACTTCTGATCCTGTAGCCCACCCCGCAGCGCTGCGCCGGCGGCAGGCGGCACGTGGTCCACTCGCCGGGCAGCCAGGCGGCGGCGCGCGCGCGGCACGAGCGCGCCGCCGCGCACTCGCGCGTCTCCTGCCGCGGCCCGCAGCCGGGGCCGCCGTGGACTACTCGCATGCGGACTTGCTTGCCCGGCTCTAAAGATAAAGAAACATTTATCGTAACTCCTCCAAATTCCATTTTATGGTGATCTCAATAGGGCCACTCATGATATGTAGCATCGGTGACAAATTTCTAAGCTATTTTTGTACTATCGACTCGAGAAGAATACAACAAAAACCATTATGTAGTCGATGTGAGCATATGGGAGATACCACGGATATAGATTTACAAAGATAACGCAAGTATCACGATTTGTATTGTCCAAGCGTGCCAAATTTTTAACACCTACTGTGACGTCACAGATAGCGGGAAAACCAAACCGATTCAAAGACACCGATGCCGCCACCGATGCTCCACCGCCCGCTACGATTCTCTTGAGTGATTATCTCGCTCATACTCATATTTTTATATCTGTAGTCGCGAGGACTGTAAGTTATCGGCGACCAACCTTGACGCTTGGTCGGGGTTTTCGGACACGCTAAGTACATACATTTGCGTTATGTATGTAAATCTATATCTGTGGGGGATACGGACCAAGACTTTCGGATGAAAACCACCAAGTATGCCGGCAGTTAGAAAAATAAAGGTTGAGTATAATACATATTACATAACTCACCACATGTATTGGGGCAGGGTGACCAAGGCATCCAGGCTTCCACTTTGCATCCGCGACGGCATCGGACCGTGCAAGCTCGTCGGGACGCTGGGCGGCGTAGTGGTGCACACCTATAATCCAGTCACCTTAAACTCCCGCTCATTGCTAAATCCAGTGGCTTATAAAGTGTGAATATAGGACACATGGAAAACAGGGTCATAACATCTCAGTGAACTAATAGCCTTAGGTCTACCTGACTTGGAACGAAAGGAGGTAAGGATCAACTCACAGTGCATTGCGGACCAGGTCAGCGTTGTTCTGGACGCACATCACATCTCGCACCATCTCGCCTTCTTCTATGCATGGCTCTTCATCGTCACTCTCATTATACGTCTCCCCATCCTACAAATAGATTTTGAAATCAATCTAGAGAGTTAACATAGCATCACCGTCCACTTAGCTTTGAACCGGGAAGTTTGAATGGCTATATTTCCTTAGCTTCACCCAGCTTAGCTCAAGGTGACAGGAAATGAAGGGATCCTATTGGTCGCAGCGGGCGGGCCGCTAGAAGAAAGGCTCGTAGAAACTCCCAGTGACACCCAGACCTGGGCAAATTACGCAAAGGCCTTTTCCGAAATTTGCCCCGGCGGGAATTGAACCCGCAACCACCAAGTGCAGTGAGCCGAGAGGGCTACGCTCGAACCACTACGCCAAGCGGTCGTCCATTAGGGTAATGCTTACACCCAAACTAATGCATAGGCTCAATAATATATTTTTTTAAGCCAATGGAAAACACACCGTATAGCTAATTTATATAAGTTCTTATATTAATAATAGTCCCTATAGGGTCTATTTGGCTTGAACCCTGGGTAATAAGTCAGATGCACCTGACACGATGTTAATCAGCAGTCAAAAGGACGAAAGAATACCACCTCATTTCTCAAATATAAGTGAAGCGGTGGTAGGTTTAGCTTACCATCAAATCGGTGTAGTTGAGAACAGGAATGTAGTCCTGTCGCCGCCGCTCGCAGGGTCCCCACGGCGTCGCGAGCCAGGAGTAAGTGGCGCAGGCGTGGTTGTTGCACGTCTCATTCTGAATCAGCTGATCCTCCGATGGGCACGGCCAGCCATCTGGAAGATTTATAGATATTAGAAACCTCCTATTGATTAAAAGGTCACTTCTGAAACTTTTGCTTACTAAAATTGGAAGGTTTAGTCGTATTCTAAAGCAATTCGAAAATATAATAATGTTTAAAAAAGGGGAAGTGATTAGTAAATCGCGCAGCTTTCCTCGATTTTTTGAGATAGGCATGACCGCTTGTGAATCAGAATCATGTGTAGCGGAGTGGACAGCGTGATCTGTGAATGACGATGATGAAAGTAAAAGTGACTTTATTAAAACTTATCTAGATCACACCAGCGGGTGATCTATGTCAGTCCTTGGTTGCAGTAGGATCAGTTACCTCCCAGGTTGCAGAAACTTACTAGGAGAAGCGTGAGCCAGTATGTGCCTTCGTCTAGTCTGAGTGGGTCGCGGGTGCTGCGCGGCCACGCAGGGCGCCGTGCAGCGCGACCAGCCGCCCCACGCGGACACCACGCAGTCGCCCGCGCACGCGATGCGGCACCGCTCGCTGCGGGATGGCGCGCCTGTTCCGCTGCACCAAGCACGCTGAGCTTCCTTCTGTGATAGCAATTTTATGCTACACTAGCTGTGCCCGCGACTTCGTCCGTGTGGAATTTGATTGACAAAGTTTCATACAAACTTTCATCCCCTATTTTATCCCCTGGGGGGGGTAGAATTAATCAAAATCCTTTCTTAGCGGATGCCTACGTCATAACATCTACCTGCATGCCAAATTTCAGCCCGATCCGTCCAGTGGTTTGGGCTGTGCGTTGATAGATGCACTATGTCGGTCAGTCAGTCAGTCAGTCAGTCAGTCAGTCAGTCACCTTTGAGTTATATATATATAGATTGAATATATCATTGAAATAAAACTATTTTTACGGATTATATCGCGTTTATTTTTACTTTTTGTGTTCCCGACGTTTCGGTTGCTTTACAGCAACCGTGGTCACGGGGGGATTGAATATATCAATTGTTTCTTTTAAGATTATTGCAAGCAATGTGAATTCATCACATTACTAGTATTCCCGTTAGGCCCTCCAGCTAAGCTAATTGCCTGTGTTAGGAGTGGGCTCACGTCAATAGTTTAATGGGCAGAATGGGGATCGAACTCGGAACTTCTCAGTTACGAGGGCAACCCCTCTAACCACGGGGCTATTGACACTCAAATTTATGAAATGTTCGTTATGTATGAGGAATGTGGATGATATCTTCTCCAACTCTTCCTATGTTGTTTTCAATTGTGGTCTTTTACAGTTCAACGAATTTTTTCTCAGGAAATCTTACTAACTTACCCCGTCATGGCCAACACACCGCAGCTCCCTGCTCCGCTTGCCGGGGCCGCACGTGGTGTGCGGCTGGTTGAGCACGCAGGGGCCCCACGGCAGCGCCTTCCACGAGGCGCAGCGAGGCGTGCTGCAACTCCGCTTCTCCTCGAGGGGCGGGCACGGGGCCCCGCCCCCGGACGCCGCCGATATCACGCGACGACGGCGGACGCTAAACCCTGAATGATAATAAAATAACTATTGCAGGAACTAGAAGAGCAAACCTTTTTTTCTTAGCATAAGCCTATTTCATACATGCAGTTTCTATTAGGTCGTCCATGGTTTACTTGTGTTTGTTACGACACCTACAGAAAGACTGATTGAGAAGGGCTATAATAACCACAATTTTGTAGAAAATCGAATGTCATACCTGTAGTAGTTAGTTGCTGCACAGGGAATAGTGGACAGCCGTCAGTTGGCTGGCAAGCTCCCCATTCACTCCACTCACCAATTTCGCAATCCCGCGGACATGGGACCTTTAATCAGATAAGACATTGAAGTAAAGTTTTGTTCTACAATTTATAATCCACGTAATCTATATATTTATCGAAATTCTTTCTGGTATATTTTCTGTTCTCCTAAAATCTCTACTGTACCAGACCATAATATTAAAGGAAATGATAGACTTTATGATGACGACAAAAAAACTGACATAGGTTTCTTGCGACTACTAGATGATTGATATACATTTACCTGTGCGTTTTTACTGAAGTACTCTGTCACATCAATCTAATTAGCTAAAGCTTATGACGTTTTCCAATGCTATACCTCGCAAGGCTGTACAAGTGTGGGCATAGGCGCATGCGCGCACTGCACCGGATGCAGCGCGCGTCCGTCTGCGCGCACGCAGGTCGCCTCGCGCCGCTGCACGCCGCCCCCGCAGCCCACGTCGCGGGCCTTGCTCTCCTCATCTGCTTCATCAGCATCGTCGTCGTCGTAGATCGCGTCGTTATCGTCAGCATCATCTTCATCGTCGCTTGCTGTGGGTAGAATGATAAGACGTACAGCTCCTGGACTAAGAGCCCGTGAACCCCAGACCTTCGTTATTTTATAAAAGCTGAATGTTCGTCAGCGCCTGCTCCCAGCACAGGTAAGAACGATGGACCATTACGAAGGTTGGGTTACAGTGGCTTTGGCAGATAAACGGCGCTAAAGGTGTGTAAAATACCGATCTAAAATAATATAATAAAGTGTGATTTTTTGGTATTACCTTCAGAATATAATGAAAAATAACGTCATTAATTGCCAGACACTTAACATCGTGGCCACCCCTTATCAGACACCCTTGTAAAGTGAATAAAAACACCTATTTTACTTTGAGGATGGAACTATTTTTACATAAGTAGGTAAGTAAAAAAAATCGAATGCTAAATATTCCTACAATTGGGGATAAGTGCAAACAAATAAAATGAACATCATTCTAAAATTTAATATTGCATAATGAACAGCTACTTTTAAAAACGATAATTTTGCACCGTTCGTTCTATAATCGATACGACGGCAAAAATATGGAATTTAGAGTAGGATTCGACTCGACAAATGTCACGATTATCGATTATCGTTGCTAAGAGTAACCCCCCCCTGATTCTGATAGAGGAAGATTTAAGTAGGTAAATATAATACCATGTGTCTTATTTCTTCACATAGCTCTATCCCTCATCAGTTCAAGCGGTGAGTAGATAGGGGAAAGTTGTATTCTCTCTTCCTTGTTGCATCAATCAATGGCTCCTAACAATGGAAAGGTAACGAGGTACCCTCCATTTACCGCAGAGATTAACCTCATTACTTTCTCCAAGATACTGCCACAGTCTATGGGAGCGATTAGAAGCACAATAGCAAGATAATCGGGAAGGATAGGTATATATGTAAATGCATGGAGATAAACTCCGTCTAGATAAGGCTCAGGGTATTATGTTGTTCTTGTAGTATATGGAACATATGACTAACTGAGTAGGAATTGTTTTAATTCGTCCCTTGGTTGTATTTTCCATATAGGTTTATACGTCCATTCAGTTAAAGAAAGACAGCTGACTCATTTCCTCAAATAGGTAGGTAGCAATTGGGTTCATAAACTTTTCTGTTAATCCTACGAAGTTAAATTTTTCAGTTCAAGTCGGTCACTATCGGGCACGCTAACATTTGGGCATCCATTTTATTCATTCTTCGTCGTGACCATAGATTAATTATAAGTGTTGCCAATTTTCTTTAAAGTCTGTGTACGTAACCATTAAATAAATGAGGGCGCAAAGTTAAAAATAAACGAATTAAATAATATAATATAGGTATTCATTTTCCAAACGCTTCTCGCTGACCGTGGTATAACTTCTCCAACTAAAAACATAATAAAAATTAGCTCTTACCAGGCAGCACGGCGGTGGCCGTCTCGATGGCCACTCGGCACGACCCCCACGGGCCGGGCGTCCAGTGCGCGCTTGCCTCCAGCGCTGCTGGCCTCACTTCCTCCACCACATCGCATTCTTTGCCACCCCCTAGAGACACAAACATTAAAGATGTACCACAGAGATTTAGAAGTCTGAGAGTTGTACACACAAATCGTAGGCCTAACCTTAGAAACGCTTGGTATTTTGTAACCTGGTCACGCACAGACCAGGGTAAATTAAGAAATAGGTACTATTTCCTGTACCTACTTAATATAATCGGAAATCGTAATACAAACACGCGATCCAGTAAACCTAGAGGCACAGAACTAATAGACCAAGAAGGGGTTTGTTAGGGTTTTATTAAAAATGGTTTTTCGCTGGTTAGGGTAGAGACTCTGAGACCTAGTCTCTGAGACTTTGGGAAAGCGACTGGTCGAGACAACTGATGACCTGAAGGCCTGGCACATTTCTCACACAGAGAATTAGCATTGCCATTGAACGTGACAATGCTCCCAGCCTTCTGGGCACTTTGCCAAGCGACGGCGGTCCGACGCAAGTTTATTTTATGAAAGTTTTAAAATTCTTGTCAATTGACTTCTTATGATTCTAATAAATACTACTTAGATAGTTTTGTTACAGAAAAGATCACCGTACCCTGTGGTAATGTCTTTAGTCGCCGCGTGCGCGCAAGAGCCCCGTCAGTTCTCGGTCTCCATGGCAACCATTCAGCCAGAACGCAGTCTTCTTTTATCACGCACACACGCGCCGTACCGATGTGTGCTAGAGCAGTTCCGCAATACCTGAATAAGTAAAAAATATATCAACGTAATGTCAGGTAAGTATAATTCAATTAAGCTTGGCTACTGAATATTATACAGAAAATGACTTGAATACTTTCGACTATACGTTTCTATTAATCCCTAGGATAAATAAATAAATATTGCCAGACTGTACCAACTGTATGGTCCCAAACTAAGTAAAGCTTGTACTATGGGTACCGTACAATGGACTGGGGGCGATCCCGGTGACACTCAGACCAGGGCAAATTACGAAAAGGCTAAAATTAACCCCAGCGGGAATCAAACCCGCAACCACTATGTGTAGTCGAGCGGCCTACATTCGAATAGCGCCCAGCGGTCGTCAGGATGATTTAACAAAATTGTTCTAGATTAGTCCTTATTCATAATTTTTTTGAGACAATTCTCCTATGATATGAAATACAGTAATTACAGCGTAATTTGTCGGCTTCAGAAGTAACGGACATATTCTTAAATTTCTTACAGATAAGATGATAGCCAAAGCCTGTTCGAGTATTATCACAACCCAGATTTCTTGTTACGTTTAAGTAAGCAAAACATTTTCCACAAAAAGTAGTAGTTTCCCCCATTATTTTTTCCCACCACATCACCGGAATAAAAACCTCATTTTACTACACAAAAAGATGTAACAGCGAACGTGTCCATTCTTCATAAGCCATAACTTATCACATAAAGTTTTTACACCGCAAATGCTAGATCGATATGTCAGCTGACCCAGTTTCTGACAGTTTCATAAGAATGCACGGTTCGCGATGATCCAACTTTTGATATGAAACTTGCAATAATAAAGAAATACTTTTGGGCTGAAAAGTATGTATCAGGGAAAAAATATTTCTTGGCAAAGAATGTTATATGACAGCAGTATTTTTCATTAAAATGGATGCGGTATTAGTTTAGTTTGCAGGTACCTATAGAGGGTCTTATTTTAACCCCTGCCCCTCTAGCCAAGTTGCTTCGTCTACATTCGTTTCTACAAATCGCTACGCTTCATGTATGGAAATGACATAAGTCACGTGATCTATTTATTGACTTGTAATGTCATTTTCATACATTTAAGCGTAGCGTTTTGTAGAAACGCTTGTAGACGAAGCCACTTGGCTAGGGGGGCTGGAGTGTCGCGAAAGCCTACGTAGTTGTATAAGATTTGAATGCTCCAAGTGTCGCGTTCCCCTCCGGGTGGGTATAAGACGCGAGCGGCAATTGCTTGTTTATTTGCGACGTTTAGTGTCACGTCAACGATAATCGGGTTTCATATATCGATTATCTCAAAGTCTATATGTTTTAGTATAAATTCTTGTAAAAAAAAGCTTTGCTGATCGGCACGAAAAAACAACAAAAAGAAACAATTTCATATTTCCGAAATATTGCGACCACAAAATAAATAATCTGATGGTTGTACAGCTGGTTTGTAGCGAGTGATTTTATCGAAGGCCAGCTGTTAGAAATGAAACCCATGTGATTTGAGGTAGGTAGGTAGGTAGGTACAATATCTTTGGCACTTACAAAGGCGCCAAACGAAATATTATACATTACTAAAATAACACCCTGTATAACGGAGGAAATTTTCGTAAGTTGTCAAGACTGAATAGGAATACAACAGACGTAGACAAAAATGTAGATGTGCCTTTTAAGGTAATTCTATATAGGATTAAGCGAACAGATGTGACACTCCTGGGAGTATAAACTTACTTAGTTGTATTTTTGTACTGACACACGGCTCGGATCTCAAACATAAGAGTGCCCTTACCACAGATATAGATTTACATAGATAACGCAAATGCATGTACTTAGCGTGTCCGAAAACCCCGACCAAGCGTCAAGGTTGGTCGCCGATAACTTACAGTCCTCGACTACATATATAAAAATATGAGTATGAGCAAGATAATCACTCAAGAGAATCGTAGCGGGCGGAGGGGCATCGGCGGCATCGGTGTCCTTGAATCGGTTTGGATTTTCCGCCATCTGTGACGTCACAGAAGGTCTTAAAAATTTGGCACGCTTGGTTTCAATACAAACCGTGATACTTGCGTTATCTATGTAAATCTATATCTGTGGCCCTTACTAATAAATGTGGTATTGCGGGCGGGTAGCTAAATTCCGAATTATCTCTTTCTATCATCAGTAATTTGACATTTGAAAGACATTTGACATTTGACAAAGTATGGTGTAACTATACAACTGCTAAACCATTTATATTAATTAGGGGGTAAGAGTTTAATTTTCAAAATACCGGAGGATTATATTTCTCGTCTCTTTTATGTTTTGATATATTTTCTTTAGCAACAACTTACATGGCTTCCACGAAGCGGCCATCCTTCTTGCGACACTGCACCTGCCGCCGCTGCAGGCCGAGCCGCGGCGTGTGCACTAGCGAGTCCCCTTCCGTCCTGATGTACCTGTGGAAAATTACGCGTGGTGTTGCCAAAGCAGTTTTTGATGTGAAACATCTATTGGCACATTTTGAAAGACAAACCAAACAGGTTGCCGTCACGGCAATTGGCATGACGCTCTCATGCCGTCATGCCCCTCTACGCCGCTTACCAAACAGCATCCATCTTTCGCTCTCATGCCGTCATGCCCCCTCTACGCCAACGCTCACCAAACAGCTTCCACCCTTTTTCTAATTCATTTGTAAAAAAAGGATGGATGTTATCGTTTTCGACATCGGAAACTTTCCGCCAACTGTGAATACCTACCCTGGTCTGCATCGTGCGAGCAATGCCTATGGTATTGCGAGCATCTATAGGTTACGGTTACTGCTTAACATCAGGCGGGTCGTACGCGGTTACTTCTGATCATATAGTGTAGTGTAGGTATAGTAGTCATCAAAACTAAATCCTTTGTCGCTTAGGCCAGCCCAGCAGACATTATGCACTGTCTAAATGTAGATTGTACTTTGATGAAGGAAGTCTTTAATCAAACATCCTATTATTATAATAATATCCTACTTCCTACTAATATTATAAATGTGAAAGTTTGTGAGTGTGGATGTATGTATGTATGTATGTATGTATGTTTGTTACTCCTTCACGCAAAAACTACTGAACGGATTTGGATGAAATTTGGAACACAGATAGTTTATAACCGGGATTAACATATAGGATACTTTTTATCCCGAAATTTTTATTACGTTAACTACTACGCGGACGAAGTCCGTGGGCACAGCTAGTATAATATTATAAATGTGAAAGTTTGTGAGTGTGGATGTATGTATGTTTGTTACTCCTTCACGCAAAAACTACTGAACGGATTTGGATGAAATTTGGAACACAGATAGTTTATAACCGGGATTAACATATAGGATACTTTTTATCCCGATAATCCCGAAATTTTTGTAACGTTAAATACTACGCGGACGAAGTCGGGGGGCACAGCTAGTAAATAATATAGCAGGTTAAACAAACAACCAAAAATTAAGTGACAACCCTGCATCAGAATTTTTTGATTTTCACTGTACCTAAGGATTTATCTGTAATGATAAAGTGGAATTTGAACTATTTGTTACAAGCGAGCAAATATGTCAACCCTCAACCCTTCACATTTATTTACGGCGGTAGGCATCCCGCCTTTTGCAGATTCTGAATTTGGGTAACCTTAACACTGTAGGTACTCTGTGACCCAAAGATAATATAACACTAGGCTGTGATCCCTCTACCCGAGCTAACTATCTATGGAGAGCCTTAATTGAACATAAAATTCATAAGACTCACGTTGATGAGTACAAGGGATTATTAAAGGCTATTCGGTTTCAGTCGACACGGCAGAACCGAATATTAAATTATCTTCCAAAAAGGTACGAATAATTTTATTATTTATGAACGCAACGTTCCAAACGAAATACGCGAACCGAAAAGTCCGTAGGTACCTTTTGTAATAACTCGGTACTGTCAAAGCTAAAAGCGGGAATGCAAAGGTATTTTTAAATCAATTCAGACCTCCATTTTGGTTTTCCAAAGTGGACGGTTGCGTTTTTGTTTTGTATCGTTAATAAATGTGTTTTTTAATGGTATTTGTTATTTGAAATACCTATTAAACTGGGCCATATTGGTAATGAACGAAAGAAAGAGTAGGGAATCCTATTAAGCGGATATGCAATTTTGAATTTCAAATTATGGTTACATTAGTTTTTACCCGCGACTTCGTCCGCGTAGACTTAATAAAGTATTCTATGTGTTAATCCAGGTTATAAACTATCTGTGTTCTAAATTTCATCCAAATCCTTTCAGTATTTTTTGCGTGAAAGAGTAACAAACATACATCCACACTCACAAACTTTCTCATTTATAATATTAGTAGGATTTGGATACATTTGGAGCACACACATAATACGTATTTGTAGTTACTTTTCGTATTATAAGGTGTAATGTTTTCGAGTATGTATCTCTGTAATTTGACTTCAATATCTTATTGTTGCATCGGCAGCAGCGGATACTGCTCCAGTATAAACAGAACTTCTTAAAAGGTGTGTGGTACCTCTCAATGGTCCTGGAGGCGTGTTCGGCCGCCCCGAGGGGGTTGCATTCAGTCCACCGGCCCACGTAGATCGAGTACTCGGAGCCGGTCGGTGACGGGTCTGGAATGAAAATATGCCAAATTAAAAAATGCGGCTAGCATTGAATGTATTTTGGATGCTGTACGTATTCGAAATTTTATAACTAAAATTGAAAATTAAGAAAACCCCCGATGCAACGACTTTTTAAACAACAAAAGAGCTAATTTTCAAACGGCTGAACCGATTTTCATGAAACATAGCTAAGAACCTAAGAATACCTAACTAAAAAAAAATGAAATCGGTTTATCCGCTTGGGCGCTACGATGCCACAGACAGACACAGATACACAAATACACATGTTAAACTTATAACACCCCTCTTGTTTTGTCGGGGGTTAAAAAGGCAGGCACGTATTCTATTTATTTACTACTATGGTTGAACGATTGTTACTTTTTGAAGCGTAGCTTCTGTACTGACGTTCGGGGAGCTCGCCACGCGGCCACTCTATCCGTGCTAAGCGTCAGTAGCGTTACACGATATATATAGGTATGTCGCCGCCAAATAGCTTAATTCGCCGTTCAATTAACAGCCTAGGCACTTAACTAAACGGCGCCGTTCAACTAGTGGCCTGAATGATATTCAGCCATTTGATCAAACAGCTAGGCAAATGACTTGGATCGATGACGTTTAACTACTTGCCTAGCCGTTTAATTACCTGCCTAGCCTGTTCATTTCAATTTAGTCCTACTTTCTGCCACCTAGCGCCGAAACTCACCAAACTGTCAATATCTCTATATTCTATATTCTCTTTGGTCAATATGGCGTCGGAAAAAAACAACTTTGATGGAATAATTTTATTAGGTACTTAGGTTTTTTACGATTTTTTTTAGATCCACCGAATCTATTTGCCGGGTGGGGTTTCTGTGGGGTCATAAAAAAATAACCCTAACCTAAACCCATCCAGGTCGTTCTGCTTGGGTAGTATTTAAAAAGTTTTATAGTACTTAAATGTCAACCAGTTGCCTAAGCATTAGCCAGCCAGTTTATTAAATGTTGTAATAGACGATACGGCTGAATATCATTCAGGCCGTTAGTTGAACGGCGCCCTTTAGTTAAGTGCCTAGGCTGTTAATTGAACGGCGAATTAAGCTATTTGGCGGCGACAGGTATACAGAGTGGCAGCTGCGGCGCCCAACGCTTTATACTATAAAGCTGTGCTTCTTTCGGGCGTCGTCCCCAGAGGGCACTGTTTTAGTTAAGTTCCTATGTTATTTTAACATATATTAAGGTTTAATTTATTTTTATCTAAGAATTTTTTTTTTTAATAGTCTACAGGTTTAGTTCGAATTCCGCAAAAAGGTTTCGACACAGGGTTCCGTGCAGCAGACAACAAACTCCCCACAAAGAGCTGCACACAGCATTCGAATGGCTGATACATTCAATTCACAGACAGTTCTAGTGCATTTATTCAAACACGAAACTCAATTGTGGCTGCAGATAATTGAGTTATATTCGCTGACTGGCTCTGTCTGTACCTATTTGCATTATGATTCGATTATTGTTACTTTATTACTGCATGAGCGGTGATCTTATATAATGATTGGGACAAGTTAAAGATTTGTCTTTTGTTTCTAGACAAATGTAGGTTACAGGTAATATCCTACTAATCTTATAAATGCGAAAGTTTGTGAGTGTGGATGTTTGTTACTCTTTCAGGCAAAAACTACTGAATGGATTTGGATGAAATTTGGAACACAGATAGTTTATAACCGGGATTAACACATAGGATACTTTTTACCCCGACAATCCCGAAATTTGTGTTAAGTTAAATACTACTCGGACGAAGTCGCGGGCACAGCTAGTAGGGTTATAATAATAATACCTGCAGGGTTCCTGGTAATTGCACGTATTCCTTAAAGAAGCCATACTTATTTAAATAAATATTACTAGGTCATTATTTTAAATGTATCTTAATTTCACGTTTGCTCTGTCGAATCGAAACCGTAGATTTTTAAATACTACCTACATAAAGGTCGAAACATTTAAATACCCTGTTTTAGATACACCTTTAAATTTTACATGTGAAAAAATGGAGCAATACCTTATATCTATGTGATTGTTACTTATGCAAAATTTATTTTATTTTAATTATGACGTCATTTAAGCAGTTACTCCCCAAGCGCGTATAATTCGCTCAACTTGCTGAATGCTATGTCGCTTGAGGTAATAGCGCTACACGATGTACTAAACGACACATCAATCATGAAAAGCTTGCTAAGGGCTTACTACATTGTACAAGAGAGTTTATAATGGCGCCAAGAGTACAAAAGTAACGTCAATTCTTTAAATGTTTAAATATTTTATTACATAACCAATCTTCGTAAGTAGCTACTTACTTATATATTACTTAAATGCGAATAATAATAGTAGCCCATATCTCAGAACTTCAGCATTTTTAATCCTATTTAAAAAGAGCTAATAAAAACTGTTAGTAATATTTTTGGTCTGAGTAAAATTACTTTTGTGAACTCTAGCAACATGATTCCACGTTAGAGTGAGCTACCAGTGTTGAATATGTTGTAGGGTTAGCAACTTGAAAAAGAAAAGATTATTTCTTCGATCTTTCTAAGTCGATCGCTTTTATAAGTCGATTAAGTAAGTAAGTATAATAATGTTCCTTGTCTTAACATCGATAATAATAACACCACTATAGTATAGTACCTGCCGACCGAGTATTGATGCCTACCAGCCTTTTTTGCAAACTTAGCAGTCTGTTCATAAGCAAAGGTATGTGAAATTACATGGAACGCTTTTTAAAGTGGAATAGTGAGCTACTGTTGGTACGCACACTGTGAGTTGACCGCCCTGAAGTTGTTTCAAATAGAGTCGCAATAAATATTGTTCATACGAGACGTCTATTGCAAGGCCACTAGAACTAACTTCAGACCGGTCAAATTACAGCACGTGTATTGAAATGTACCTAAAACTAAACCAAGTCTCTCTGAAAGCATGACAACCCTAGCACGGCTGTGCGCTCGCAGACGGTCTCCGCTCTAATTAATGAACTGTGTGGACTATATCAAATTAGCTGCGAAGGCGCTCGATTTGTTTGCAATCTAACCGATAATAGGGGGGTGCTTAATCGAATCACAGAGGTGGGGGCTGGTGCATATGGCAATGTAATAAAAGCATATGAAAATGATTTGATTAATTTTCTATGAAGCTTGCATAAAGTTAGCTTTACCAGTAAATGTACGTGATCTTTAGCGTTATTCACAGGGCGGTTTTATCATTTCTCTATGCATTTTGACCGAATTCAGGTGCCTAGACGATGAGGTGGTTGGGCCAAACTGTAGCTAATTGATTATAACCTATATATAAAGGCTGTAGTGTATAATAACATAAGAAAAATACATAGGGAGATGGATAGATGTGTGTCGTGCATGTCTAGGATTTTGTGAGAAGATGGATGAGAGATAAGCTATTTTTTTTTTGTTTACTTCTCTTTTAATTTTAATGTTTACATTGCTTTAGTTTTTACACATTTTACAACTTATATTTGTATAGAATTTCCTTGTTTTTTATTATTATTATTACTTTGCACTGTACAACGCCTTAGATTTATATCTGTAAAGTTGTTCAGGTACTTATAAATAAATAAATAAAAATAAATAAATAAATAGGGTGCGCAACGAGACTGTTAGGAAAACCACAAAATTGATCGATGTCATAACTAAAATAAAGAACCTCAAGTGGAAGTGGACAGGACACACCATAAGAGGCATCGAAAAATGGAATAGAACCATTATATACTGGTACCCAAGAAATAAAACAAGGAAACGCGGCAGACCGTCTAGGCGATGGGAAGACGACATAAAGGCCATAGCTGGGAAAACATGGACGAGAACAGCAAGGGACAGAGTGGAGTGGAAAAAATTGGAGGAGGCCTTTGCCAAAGCTGGGCAAACAGACCAAGTTGTCGATGTCGACTCATAACTAGTATTTAAGATAAATATTTTGTGTCTGAAATAAAGGCTTATATAATATATATAAACGCTGACTTGATTAGGGTAGTACCTTCTCTAAGAAGATGGGCAGTAGCTATTATAGCTGCGTTTCGTACAATGAGTGAGAGAGTCGGATGCCCAACCCCTGACCCCTCCCCGCCCCTGTCCCACTCTCCATCAGGGCCCTAACCACGCTAGCTACTCAAATCGTAATAGAAAAGCAAACGCTCGCGACTACGTTTCAAACGCGCCGCTCTTGACGTTTTGTTGACACCATACCATATCAATGTCAGTAGAAATCGTGAACTCGTGTCTGCAAAACGTCAAAAGCGGAGCGTTTGGAACGTAATCACGAGCGTTTGCTTTTCTATTACGATTTGAGTAGCTAGCGTGGTTAGGGCCCAGGTCGGCAACGTGCGAGATGTCTTTGGTATTGCATTTTGGTATTGCGAGCATGTCTTTGGTATTGCATTTTGGTATTGCGAGCATGTCTTTGGTATTGCATTTTGGTATTGCGAGCATGTCTTTGGTATTGCATTTTGGTATTGCGAGCATGTCTTTCTAAAGGCTACGGTAACTGCCTAATATCAGGCGGCTCGTACGCTTGTTTGATGACTTTGTTGTATAAACTGGTAGGTAAGACAGGTGTGTTGAGTTGATGGTGGTATGGTGAGAGGCGAGCGCGACCTACATTTTCGCAATATTTATATTCAGCACCGCCCCGGGCGATAGCATCTATTTACGCGGCCTTGTTATCTTTATCGCTTCGGCATTGACAAGCTCATGCTTCAGGGGCTTGTTATTTTTTATTTTTACCGCGAATGGAAAAAAGTGTTCGGGCAAGAACATGTTTGTTTATATGTAATATCATTATTCTGGAATTGAAGCGTCGATGTGTATGTTTTTTGTTGGAATAGCTCAATGACAAGCTTTACTATGTAGATTTGACTTTTTTTCATTCTTCAATTCCGCTACTTCTGTTCAATTATTTCTTTTTGGTAATTTGCGAGGACCACAGCAAAATATAAAAATAATGAACCAGTTTTAAATAAAAACACCGTTTAATTTAATAATCACTGGAAAAAGAATGTTGATTGTAAAAAAATAAGTAAGTGGTTATTCATCGGAAGGGTTGAAAATAAATTAAATATTAAAATTGCCCGCAGGGGTGGATCTAAAGGAAATTAACGAGTAGTCATTTGTCGGATCCGGCTCGTGTTTCATAGAATTGACAGAGACGCCCCGATAAAATAATTTGTTATAAGTGCTTGTTGATTGAACACAACCATATGGACAAATTATTATTGTTAAATAAGACCTTTATTTATTTTGTAGTCAAATGTCATAATCAAGTGATCAAATGTGACATTCCTTTGTGAGTTTGTACCGCTAGTAGGTTTAACTTTAAGTTTGAGGAAATTCCGATACCTAATGCATTTTTATAAAGTTGCGTGACAAGTTGATTTCATTGATTCCATGTTGGACTAGTTTTCCCAGTTTGAATTTCAATTATTTTATGTACATTTATGTTTATAATTAAATATTTTCTTGTAGGTTTTAGTGCTTACCTGGCGTTTTTCTAAAGAAAGGATTAAATCAACATTACCCGATTACAAGGCAATACTGGCCCGGTACTCGCATCGATCATTAACTTAACAGCACCTATTGTCCGCTACGCACACATCCGCCCGTATATGCGGGACAGGCAGTAAATTATGTAAAATCGCTACGTTGCAATTTACATATGAAGGGTTCAGCGCAGTGGGGTTTGTGTACAGGTTGAAGTGTTATGTTATGTATGTTGTACTAAAGGAAAATGCGATGTCGAGTTTGAATGAAATATCGTTATGTAAATAAACTCTATATCCTACTAATATTATAAATGTGAAAGTTTGTGAGTGTGGATGTATGTATGTTTGTTACTCCTTCACGCAAAAAACTACTGAACGGATTTGAATGAAATTTGGAACACAGATAGTTTATAACCGGGATTAGCATATAGGATACTTTTTATCCCGATAATCCCGAAATTTTTGTTACGTTAAATACTACGCGGACGAAGTCCGTGGGTACAGCTAGTTACTCATAAATCATAGGCCCAGATAAATAGACGTTGCTAAGCACTAGTCAAAAGTATAACTTCGCAAAGCACTACTTTGACTTGGCTAAGCCAAGTACCCAAAAGTGCCATAAATAAACGTTTCTATCGACTATGCTTAGCCAAGTACGAGCTAAGCCTGAGTACGAGACTACGATTGAATGGTTCAGAAGCGTTCACAATTCACTAAATTCATAAATTATTGCATACCATTTTTTTTTAGCTAATTTAATGTCCTATTCGTCACAATTAAAGCTTAAGTAGGATTATATCATTAGATATGTATATAATTGCCGTTACATCATATTTAAAAAGTGCATTGGGCTAGTAATAATAAAAGTGAATTATTTAAATTGAACGCATCCAGTTTGATTTTTGTTAGACAATGGACGCTGACAACAATTGTATTCTCTTTGGTTGACGTTTGATGTTGTCTGGATGTCTAACCTATCGTTTTCATTATTTGTTACTTATTAGTGCGTGAGTTTATAATAATATTATCTTCTGTTTTGGATGTTAATTTCGATTGATCATATTCGACGAGCTGGCTTTAGTTACTGGACAAACGCAACTCTGCTTTGTAATCAATCTGGTCACCGACGACGATAACTTTAAATTCGACCCGGGCAAACAAAACGTACATCAGAGAAATGGAAGGAAGAAAGAAACCCTTCATGGAGTTCGTGAGCTGTGTCCTCATAAGCCTCACACAGCAGCACACTGCTGTTATTGAAAATAAAAAGACCGATGGGGCATCGGGCAACAGTATAAGGAGCAGCCTGGCCATGAATAGCTGAAGAATAGGTACACAGGGAATTACAGCAAAATCCAGGATGTTTATAATAATATGAAGAAGAAATTACACTAAAATATATATTTTATAAAATAAAATAAAGCTGATTGAGAAATTTTTTTATTTAACCACTATCACCAACAAGTCACTATATCTAATCTCTATCACCAATCACTATCACCAACAACCTATGCCGTCTAATTATCTGGTCACTAGTTTGAAATGAACTCTTGAATTTAGAAATATTCGGCTGTCGTAAGCGCTTCCAGGCCATCTTGCTACTATCTAATATTTTTACTTTGTAAACCTTGGAATATTTGGAACAGTCATTGGAGTAAGCATTGGTTAATCGATATCCGTAGAAAAATTTTCGATTTCTTCAACAAAACAATTGTATCTTCGAATCCAAAGTCCATAATTAGTTTTTAATTTTACCGCGCGACAGCGAATCGTGTTTTTTATGTGTCAAACTCGTACTAAGCACTTGCTAAGTCATTGAAAATCTATACTATAGCTAAGGAAAGCATTGGCTAAGTATTAGGTTGGCTTTCGTCGAAAGTAACGTGCTAAGTACTGTCTATTTATGTGAACTGAGGCGGCTAAGCACTTACTTAGGCTAAGCCTCGGCTTAGTAACGTCTATTTATCTAGGCCATAGTGTTATTTTATTGATGATAAAAGGCATGTTATTGATATCCTCAGTGCTTGTTAAACATTGTTTTATATAATCGCTTCTACATTGTTTTATGTTTTATTTCAAGTCATAATTCGATATTTGGATTTAATTAAGCAATTCGATCCGCATTGAAATTGCGTGGAGACAAAAAGCCTTTGTAATATGGGTATAAGAAGAGACTATAAAATCTCGTCAATTTACTTTTAGAGCTTCCCCATTGAGGCGGATTGAGAGTAGGTAAACACATAATTAGGTATTCAGATATTAGGGATTTTGTGCTTAAAACTCTTTATTTTTAGTTCATTACTGATTTGTGATTAAAAGGGGCGTTCGTAATTTGAAAAGTTTTGGGTGCGTTCAGGCGTGCCTGCGGTGGACGGCACACAACGTTGTTTTTAGGATTAAAAGCTTAACATTTTATCGCATTATTTGAGACCGTATTTTAACATTTTTTGGAGTCCACTGTTTTGAAAAAAATACACAGGGATTTTTGATGTGTTGATCCAAGGACCGTGAAATGGTGTCCTCTAAATAATTTCTTCAATAAACATTTGGATATCTTCAAAGTGGTAAATTAGATAAGCAAGTTGTCTAGCTCCACGCTGCCAGCGGAGCGATAAAACGAGGAAAATATAATTTTCCCAAAAATATTCTCAACACATTCCGCATTGATGTATTACGAGAATTGAATATTTAAATAGGTGACTGGGACTTGGAGGCTAGAACGATTTATAAAACGACTTTCTTAAGTGGGACTCGGCTTGGGCTTGTGGTTCTCTAACTCATCTATGAAACGAAACTATAATTGCTACTTAGCCTTCTGTGAAAGGGCGGCACTACCCCCGTCGAGGCTACAGCCTGTCTCTCCGTAAAAAGCTTATTGAGCGGTGAATATAAAGGAAAATCAGTCCATTAAACACTAAAACCAATTTAAAAATTCAGGGCAATATTTTGTCACAAATTTACAATCCCATTTCAAAAGCTCAATGAACGTTCAATAGGCCAGATATACCGATCAAATATCCTAGTTCACTGAACCGCAAGTACATTTAGACAATCGTTGACTCTTAATGAGGGCTGAATGGGGATTACGTGGTGTTCCGTACATCCTCAAGGCTGGGGCTTAGCGTACTGTTGAGGAGTAATGCCGATAAGACGTTTAAATTGGAGTGTTTTGGTTGGAGGTGGCTGGTTGTTTTGTGTTACAGTTCTCTCACATTGGGGTTATTACTTCTTGGTAATTAATGTTAAACAGGTTTTTTCAAAAGTCCGTAATAATTTTTGGGGCTTGGATGAGTATAGGGCACAGAATCGAATGGATTAAAACCTTTTTTGAAATTCGAACACTACTTTTTCAATATGCTTTTCTCGCGAATTTTAAATCCTTCAAAACTCTATTTCAAGTAATTACTATACATTTTTAACTAGCTAAATAAATAAATCGATATCAAGTCTGATCGATCGATCTTGGAAATATCATTCTTATGTCATACCACTACAAAATGACATATCAAAAGCGTACTCAAGACCATTCTCAGACTTGAGATCGATTTATTAATATTGACCTAAAATATACTAGATGTAGGCGTGAGGGTCCCGAAGCCCTATTTTTGTTAAAGATTATAAATCTCCACGGGAATTACGCCAAAGGGAATAGGGAAAGGTCATGAAAGAAAAATAAAATGGAAAGATTTTGGGGCAACACTTATCTCATCAGTTAATCCGCAATTCTAGTAAAGAAAGAAACCATCGCAATATAAAAGATTAGATTAAAATCATAACTTCGAACGTTGTTTTGAATATCTAGTGAGTTATTTTTTTAAAATTGATAAAGCATATCTTAAGGAAATTCTTTTAACATTGCTTCTAGCTTTGAAAGTTGACTGATCCAAAAGAGTTAGAGACCTTTTTTTAAAAAACCGCGCTTTCAGAACGAGCTCATTTATAAGTTACCGTTTCTGTTTGGCGGGAGTATCTGCCATCTTGTTATTGTTTATGCTATCCGATCTACAGGGTGTCTATTTCAAATATCCATTATAACTTTCCTAAACATCTCTATGATTTCCATCGCTGGGAGACCGCTGTATACAAACTTTTCCAATTTAGGTAAGGCATCTACCTACCCTCAATTCACGAGGTCAGTGACCCTAACAAAAGAGAATTTATTTACAAAGGTACACGTGCCAGTTGCTAGCGAATTTATCTTGCTAGCCACGTCGATAGCAATACCCAGAGTTGACTTTGGAGTTGGTTGGGTTAAAGTTTAAAATTATTGGGTTTGTTTTGCAAAGGTTTGGTTAATGTTGTGCTACGGATTTTAATACTAAAATAATAGTAGAGTGCGTATTGAGCCTGATCGTTGAATTAGAAAATGCTATGCCTCTAGTAGAGACCTATTATATATAATTGTTGGAATAGCTGTAACTGTATATTTTTCACTTATTATTTGACAAAAAGGGTGTCTCACGCGAAATGATTATGATATTGCAACCAATAATTTACAAAGAAATCAGTATTTCAGTTGTAAGTGTATTGGGCCGCAATGATTTCCCAAATTCTGGGCCAACAATAGGAATAACAAACGTAGTTCAGATAACGGGTCGTTTAACTTTGATGCCTCGCGCTGGTTGGAACACGGGGTTCAACGGACCTTATTCGTGGAATTCCGTGATAAATTACTCACCTACATACGCATTCCATTCTGTTCCAAAAACTTTACGAAGCGAAAAAAATATATTTATTAGTTTTTACCGATTCCTGAAATGGAATGGTAATTTAAAAAGCCCGCTGAGTTTCTTGCCGGATCTGCTTAGTCGAGATCGCGTTCCAATCCGTTTGTAGAGTTAAGAAAAATATGTAAAATTCACAATTCGTAAGTGCCCCCGTAGGTCTAAACAAAATAGACCATTTGACTTTGACAACGTGTAGGTTTACAGAGCAATGGTCTTCCGATGTATATTATTTCAAAATATTTTTTGAAGGTTTCATGGTTTCCATACTAACTAATCGATTTAACGATCGATGGCAGAATGGGGTGAGTCGACAGTGTATACAATGAGCAACGGTCGATCGTTCATCGATCGACAGTCAAAAAATGCATTATTTTCCCTATTTGTTAGCGGATTGTAGGTGGTCAAGCATGTCGAGGCGAAAAGTCACCTGTATGTGGTGAGTATGCAAGAATGGAAGTGAGACGGTTTCACATGTTTTTATATTTTCACTGCAGACTAAGAAATTAAAGAAATACTATATTTGTATTATTGGTCACATATCATTTCAATAGGCACAAAGCAAATTTCAAAACGACATCGCTATCTCTGCATGAATAAATATGAACCGTATGATTTATTCATTTGTCCATAAATTCGACCGGCGACCGGACATATTTATTTTGGTCGAAATATCGGTTTTAACCCTGGTAATGCGATATTTTCTCCCATTGTTATCCCCGCACGGACTGACCCTTCCTATTTTGGCCTTTTATATTTCAGCATCGGTATTTTATACCTACTTGCTTTGTTACAATATTTTGCGTTGTATGAATTGAGTAGTCTTATTTTTTACAGAGGGTTTGCAAGGGACGACTTTTCAATTTTTTTTAAATATAATATTTCTAAGGAATCTTTTAATATTAGTAGTTTAATAGGTAGTTTTTATATCGAATTATTGTTATATTTTGCACAAAACGAAAACATGTTTTGCTCCAATCCCCTTTACACCAAAAGCCGAAAAATAACGAAGAATCTATTATGTCAATCATTCTTTCGTTTCAGCCAAAAGCTCACATCAACAAATGAGCATCATGATTCTTATTTTGTACCTTATAAGAAGGTATTGTAGTCTGAAATAGCTAAACGAGTATCGGTGGATATTTTTTCAATTGTGCGAAGTATCTGCTCACGCGTTACCTTGGGGATGAAAAGCCTTCGGTTAGGTACACGTGCCAGTTTAAATATTGCGCAAGGTATCCAATTACGGTATAATTGGATTAAGTTAATTGACCTATACATGTTAATATTATACTCGTAAATACCTATGTGTAGCAGGTACGGTTTATAGTAAGGAAATGGTAAAAGAGTATTTTACATAAATTTTAGGAAGAAAATTTTATGGTTCTTGTTTAATTGAACGCTTTTATTCATATACAGTAGATTCTACAGGTTAGCTAATAATCTATTTATAAAAATATTATCTATAAGCACGAAAGTGAAAACGAAACGGGAAAATGATAAACCAACTCCATTATACCTGGCCACCCTACATTATTCCATTCTCACAGATTCTATAAATAGTCGTAGGGATGTTTTTCCTTAAGTGGAAAATACTGTCTGGAGCCGTCACCATGGAGATTACCTCCATAAATCAGTGGTGGGGAGTGGGGGTGCATACATCAGTGCTGCGGGCACGTGACTGGCTTCCTGAAGGGAGTATGTTTAGTGTAGCATTATGGTTAGAATTATAGTTTAATCCCATAATTTGAATATAGAAACTAGTTGAGATAACGGCCGTATTTGACACTCAGGTACAGTAAAATGCATGGAAATGTATCACTAAAATGTTTAGACATGTAAATTACCGCTAAAGTGTAACTTCGTAGATCTCGAGATTCCACACAGAAAACCATTAATCTTCCTACCGCCCTATCTTGGTCAAGGTTAACATTGTTTGTGCCGTGAAAACGGATTTTCGATAGCATCACAAACATACAATATAAATACGAGTGCAACTTAGATCCGCACGTCAGCGGATTTGGGGCAAAGATCCGGAGATCCGCTTAATTAATTCCATCGATTTACTCTCCTTAATCCTATTTTCAAATCTTTTCGTTAAGTTAACGAAGTATTTTTACAGCGTGCTTGGGTAATATAATTTGAAGAAAACGTTGTCTAAGCTCCATTTTATTTAATTACCTATTAGGTTGATAAATTAATTAATTACCTACCTACCGCGTATTATTTTAAAACTCGAGATGATATCGTGATGTTGCACTTAGTGCCTACCAAAGTATCCCTACGGGTGGGGGGATGAGAGCAAGATTCGAAACCACCAGTAGATTCTATTGAAAAAAAAAAACTTGTTTAATTTACATAACACACTTTTTTTTTTTTTTTTTTTTTTTAATCTTTATTTATTAGGGATTTTTATCCGAAAGGACACTTTTATATTGCATCAAAGCCAAATAAATTTATTACAATTTCTTTGATCATAGTGCAGCCGATCCGTCTTATTAATTGAAGGACAACAAAAACGCTCATTAGCCCCCCTCTATATTAATTGGATCAATGAGTCTGTAGGCCACACGTCTCAGGTGAGCCAAACTCAAACGGCCGTTTGAGGCTAACCTTAAATACTTGGTAAGAAATTGGAAGTACTTTTTCACCTGCACTAACTGGTTGGTCAAATATATAGATACTTGACCAATCGAATGCTTGTCTCAATGCTTCAGATTAGGGTAACGTTGTCGTCTTTACCGTGTGAATGTAGCGTATCTGTAGCAGATAGATTTGCTGTCTTTATAAATGAAGTCGTATATCACATATAACAAGCAAGCCAGCAGTGATGCCCGATTGGTTAAGCACGCGTCTTGCGGGCATAAGGTCCTGGGGTTCAAACCTCGGCTCGCACCTCTGTGTTTTTCGAAATCTATGTGCGAATCATAATTAATATATGATTATCACTCGCTTACGGTGAAGGAAAACATCGTGGGGAAACCTGTATGTCTTAGAAAATATAACAAATTTTCGAAAGACGTGAAATCCGCCAACACTGACTGGGCCAGCGTGTTATGTCCTGAATCCTCCTCGTCTTGAGGGGAGGCCCTTGCTCAGGAGTGGGACGTTAAAACGGCTTAATTATTAATATTAAAACATATTATGTTCGGTTTGGTAGATAAGAATATTATCATTACAAATGGACTTGCTATAGAAATAATTATATTAAGCCACGAGCCATAAGTAATTTGAATTCAAAACTTGTACGACTTTCATTCGACTCCGCCTCGTCCCGGGCTTCACAAAGTCTTCAGAACAATTTATCTGGCCCTGTAGACTAATTTCTGCGAAATCCTATTCAGTCACCTATATTAATTATCAAAGCTATGAGGGTTTCAATTTGTGGTATGCAGGCCTACGTAGGGAAGTATTAGGTTATCAATGCAGTTCAATTCAAAAAATCTAACCACGTGATTGGTCTGTTCTGTCCTAGGCCCGTGTTAATAAATCTATCTTAAGTCTGAGAGGGATCTTGCAAATGTCATTCTTATGTCATATCAGTATGACATGTCAAAGCGTACTCAACACCGATCTCATACTTGAGATTGAGTCACTGGTCGCGCTATATATTTCAAAACTTTGTAATGGGACCATTTATAGTCTGGCGACATTTATTGTAACTTATTATTAGTTTACTGAGAGCATACAAGGATTCCCATAATAAATCATCATAACCCATAATAAATAAATGCAAAATGAAAATAAAACCGAAATAGTCTTCGTTGGCAAGCACTGTAGATTCTAGATTACAGAAGTCAGTGAGGGGTTGTGTGACGGCAAAAACTGAAAAGTTTGCGCCAAAAACAGAAATGAATAATTAACAGCTCAGTATACTGACCAATTATAATGAAGGCCGCTGAATTAAAATTTAACATTGACGCCTTCGATCACTGAGTTCCAGAAGAAGTTTGGAAGGTTAGGGGAAAACTTGTCTCACTCGTCGCCAGCTTGTTAGGGGGAGCGTACATGGAAGGAAATAAATCAAGAGCTGTATATTTTCGATAGCGGAAGTTTGTAATTCAGAAAGTAATTTCCAACGGATTGATTTCTTTAATATTGTTAATACAAGGTGACACATAATGGGTATACTTTTTTTTCAAAACTAAACTTTGTAATTCTAAAACCATCAGCTATGGAGGGAACTTGAAAAACAAAAGGTGTTATAGGAATACAGCTGTTGACCGATTTCACAAGTCTACAAAACCTTTAGTACATCAACTGTCCCACAAAGCCGATAGTTTGAGATTTACAAAGTTAAGTTGCAAAAAAAATAGTATACCCTTTTTGTATCACCTAGTATAAGTGGATTATGTTACCTACATATATGGAACATGCAAACATATTTAGTTTTAATCGTGTATGTTTAATATAGATCCGCAAGGTAAGTCTGACTTAAAAATATTAATTTGCGTTATTATAGACAAAAATCTTTTCCACAAAATTACCGACGCGATAATTTTTCCAGTTGGTACATTATGTACGTGCCTTAAAACACAGTTTCAAAACCGACAGTCGATCGATTATACAGGGAGACGTCGAGCGAGGGAAATACCCTCAGGCGCTCGGGGAGGGGAGGGGGTGTCTCTGCTGCTTTACAGCCGTAAACGAGATAACACCGCATCTGCCCCTCCCGATATGGTGCGAGAATTGTAAAATGTGTAATGGCGACATTATTAAATGCAATATTTTGGGTTTATGGTGATTTTGCGCAGGATGATAGCCTATCTTCTTTGTTGTACGATTACAATACTGATAAGAATCCAACACGGTAGCAAGATGCACGCTCGGGGTGTTCCACTAGGCTCTACATATAATTTTGATACTTATTCATGTATAATAAACGCGATATATTCGGTAAAATAGTTTTATGTCAAGGTGCAGTATTCGCGTAAATATAAGAAAACACTATGATACTTATGCCGTTTTCAGTTGCGTTAGTTTGAATAATGCTGTTGTATGAAAGGATAATCATTGCTTAGTTTGGGACCATACTGATTGTTTGTATTTTTGATATTTTGATAACGCGTAAAACATATTAAGATACAGCGTAAGACAACTTAATTATTCCCTAAAATAATGCCGAGTGCTAACAATATAATTACCAGGTATTTTTAATTCCGCTTCGTGTTTCAGCATTGTGGCTCTACATTGTTTTGTTATATGAATCGTACGCAATAATTACAGTTATTTTATTTTAAATAAAAGTTGATTGTTGTCGTATAGGTATTATTTAAATTAACTATATCATAATTTGTGTCACTTTATTTGTTTGATCTCTCATTAAATACTTACACATGAAATAAACATGATGAACTATAGCGTTAATGTTTAATAGAATAATTAGTAACTACTTAAATATTTATCCCAAATAGGTACCTAGATACTTATGGAATCTAATATGAAATATTAACAAAATATCATCGAACCGCTTAGGTATATTCATTGTTACAAACCCTACAGATATACCTTCATCAGACATTGTTTCCGCAACAACGGAGTTTTGATACGAATAGAGAGCACTCACAGTATTGGAGAGTGGGGTACAAATAAATATAGCGGCGGGAGTTGGGAGGGCTTCCCAGAGCAGGTACACTTGCACCGTCATGTAATCTCGATTGCGATACCATTACGTTAATTCATTTTGTATTTAAAACAATCGTATGGTCTCAAACTAGAGACGATCTTAGCATGTAGAGTCCATTAATTTCACGAAAACGCGTGCTGTGGTCTCTTATGATAATGGTATATGGGTCAAATTGCAATAATTCACGCGTCGTGAAATGAATATATATATTAGGACAAGTCAGCGTTTATTCGTGCTGTGAAGACGACATCGTTTTTATATAGTTTTGATATATTTATGGCTATATTTGGCAGCTTAGTACAGTAAAATCTATGACAATTATTGAGTTCGAGTTAACTTTAAAAACAAGGCTTACGAAAAGCTATTTTAGGATTGATTTCCGCACGAACATGGATTAAAAGTCGCGTATACTATGTTGCCGCAGAAAAACAGAAAATCATTTTGGTATTGAATTGTAAATACATTTTTTTTAATAACCGTAAGCTAGAAAATCTAGTTTATTTTTGTTACACGTCGGTGTAACATATCCTTTTATGTTCTCAATATGGCTCGTTTCGTGTCTCTATTATTTTGCTGTCAGAAGCACAGACGTAGCAGTATTACGCCTCGGCGAACGCCCATGTAAGTCACAATAAATTTGCTAAACGATATGACGCGTTATTCGTAAACAAGCTGTTTAAAACTGAATTGAGCCGATGTGTATTTTTCCTGGTTTTCGTTTTGCATAACATGATGGAACTGACATAATATCGTTGCCCAATCGTGTTACGTCATAAGCCACTTTTATGAGTCAGCAATATAAATATAAGGAAATCTCTTTATTGCTGTAATGGTGTGTATTTTTCCAGAACTATGTTTTTCTTTATGTTAATTTTTTTTGCATGTGTGTTTGTTGTACTGGGCGTAAAATTGTAGCATTAAACAATTACACAACTATTGTTTTCTTATATTTACGCGAATACTACACATTGAAATAAAACTATTTTCAAGACCAAGACCTCGAGACACTGTGAGCACTTTCTGCATGGATCCGACCGCAAACAACATCTAAATATGAGGGTACCCAGTAATTAACTATGACATCAGGACGTCCAACACCTCAGTCTCCCCGTGACCATGGTTGCTGTAAAGCAGCCGAAACATCGGGAACATAAAAAACGAAATAAAATCCGTTTAAAATAGTTTTATTTCAATTACACAACTGATAACTACCCACTGTTTCTACGAAACGTAGCTATATTTGCTACTTTTCGAGGATCTTCTGTGAGAGGGTGGTACTGCCCCGGGTGAGCCAGCTCGTCGATGAGTTGTAGTCAATTGGCTAATGCCTGGCTCTACCACTGGTTTGACGTAGTTCATCATAACTTATTTGCCTGTGCATGTTACAAAGTTACCCATTTAAGGTGAAGGCGCCTGTCTAGCCCGCGAAATTCAAAATTTTCGAGTATTTTTATAGTTTATATCCAAAATCTGAAAACATTTAAGACAACATTTTGTGATTTGCGACAAACACAGTATGCAGTGCGTTTATTAATACATTTATTTTACTCTAAATATTATCGCGGTGGATATGATACTAGTAAATCACTAAATATACAAAAATTGCCAGTTTTTCTGGTTATCTGTCGTTCTTGAAATGTTTTAGAGTAAGTTGGATATATTAATCAATGCACTGGACACGGTCTTTGTCGCGAATTCCAAAATGTGCCCTTTATTATTGTCAGAATTTGAAAAAAATCTAAAAAACCTCAAAAAGTTTGAACTTCGCGGGCTAGATGGGCGCTTTAGCCTTAAGATACCATTTTAAAGTCAGTAGATACTACCATTGTAGTAGGTACTGTTTCGTCAAGGTAAACTAGTAATATAAACTGGCAACAGCTTAAATTTGTCCTCCTCGTGCTTGAATTTGTCAGCGTCGGTGTGAATGCTCTAATAAAAGTTTCAAACTCGACTACAACCAGGTAGGTTAGTAGCGACCGAGCAGAAGTTTTATTACAAGGAGGTAATACTTGTTCCAAGACGTAGATTGATTGTTTTTGAAGTGGATAGTGCTTTGTATTTTACGTAAAATTGAATAGCCTTTGAGTAGGTATTGCCGATCGTAGCAGCTATTAAATTGTTTTATTTTGTGATTGTTATAGAAACTAGCTTTCCCCGCAGATTTACTAGCATAGATTTAATTTTTTTTATGTCGACAACAGCGCCCCGTACCTGTTCCAACTAAAGCTCCAAACCAAACCACTAGTACAGGAAAAAACATCAAAATCGATTAAGCTGTTAAGGAGAAGAAGAATTACGAATACTCGCACACTAGAATTTTATTACTTACTAAAAAGTATATTATAGTAAACTTCTTTTTAATAGAGCTTATCCCCCCCCCCCCCCTTAGAAGAATATTGTTATGAAATTTTATTAAACAGTAATACGAGTAGATACCTCCGCTCTATTAGTCAAGACAACTGCCAGTGCGGCGTAGCGATGAAAAAATACTAACTTTAATTTCGGTTTAAAGATCTTTATTTCATTTCGCAAACCTCATTTTTCATTAGCTAATTACTAAAAATCCGTGCCTAATAAACCAACAAAGCCTTCAGACCTGAACTAAGCTCATAAACCTCTTTATGCCACAGTTTCTCAACCTTTTAGGCCAATGATTGTTAAACAAGATTATTCTCGGCCGGCGGCGAATTCAATTCTATTTTTTAAAGTCCAACGCTGTACAAAGGCGATGTCTTATCAGCTGAGATTAATGTTTTAACGTCTCTGACATGTCTTTGAAAAGTTGGTTCAAGTTTAGGCAAATGGCTGGGTATTTCTAGGTACAGAAGCCTGGTTTTGTGGTCTATTGAGGTGGCTATTTTTCAAGCTACTATGGTTTCACTATACCGTGTCTCATAAAAGAGGCAAATACATTATACGTTAGTATGGTACCTACCCTAGTCTCTACATTTTATAGAGGCGTCAGGCTTTAAACCTTAATAATTACTATAATAATTTTAGCCCTTTTGACGTCCCACTCCTGGGCACGGGCCTCCCCTCAACACGAGGGGGATTCAGGCCATAATCCACCACGCTGGCCCAGTGCGGGTTGGCGGATTTCACATGTCTGTCGAAAATTGGTTAATAATTACTATTATATTTTAAACCAGACTAGGTACTCATAGTTCTTTCCAATTATTCGCCTCAGCAATCACTACATTTTTAATATTCATATTCTTTTTTTTATGAAAATAGGCGAAGAATGCTTAGAATATATGGTTTTTTTGCGCAATCGTTTTTACTAGACAAAATAAACTATTTTCTTTTCACGTGATATTTTTCTTTACATTCTGATAACTACTCTATGACCTTACGAATGTGACCGTAATCCCCTTGGTGCTATTTTAGCACCGTAGGGGCAAAGTAACAAGCAGTGCGTCAAAACCAATTATATTATTAATGTAGTGAAAGCAATTTACAATGTAAGTTGAAATGTTTTAGTTGTAGGTACAATCTGTAGGTTGATATGGCCATATGTTACATATTACGTTATGTTGCGTAAAATATATTGTTACTAATAAGCATTGGTAAATTATAATATTGCGGCAACTTGAGTTTTAGGGAAAACTAATTAACTCTGGATTTCGGTCCTCCTAGCTAAGTAGGTACTTATGTTTTTGAATGTAATATTATTTGTGTATTTTTATTAAGGTAATGCACAAAGTTAGTAGAAAATAGATTTTATCTGGACAGCTATTCTGAAAAAGATTTAACTTCATATTCCAAATATATTATTGATGAAATAATCAAATGTGTTTTTCATATGAAAAGTGTATTTTAGAATTTTTCAATACAATAGGTATTCTTGTCTATTCCACGCAAACCAAGTTCACTAAACCCTTATTTGTGTAAGTTTATTGACTTTTCGCAACTGAAGCTCATTTTAAACTGACCTATAGATGTCAGGCTTAGGTCATGACCCCAGACATGGTTATCACCTTTAGTGGTAATAATGAGAATTTGTGATTCTGCTGCGACAAGCTATTTGAAACCTTAATTTGGTTTTATAGGCGCTTTAATTGGATTGTTTTGTTCAATTTTATGCGCTGCGCATTGCAGGTGAATAAGATTTTATATTTGGATGTTTACATTCAACAATCGACCCTAGTTGTAATTTCCAAAGCGGCCCCGCCTCTACTTCATTTAATTAATGATGTTCCCCTTAACATAAACATTTGCCTACAGTCTATTAGATACCGGTTGCCTCCCGTGAAACACTCAAAGCAAGCCTCCCTGCAGTGGAGTTGGGTAAAACACGGCAAATTGCCGCTATTACGGTGCATTAGCCGGCGAGACACAACTGAGACCCGGACACTTAGCTGACGGGTACACTATACTATAGCTATCGTATTTGGCAAGACACGACAGTCCGTTTATAATCGATTTCCGATGTTTATAAAACTTAACTGTGGAATATATGAAATCCACTTATTTAGTATTCTTACAGATTTACTAACAAAGTCTAGAACTTTAGAACTAGTTAAAAATTGGTTATCTATTTGCATTTGTTGGCCATATAGGAAAACTGAAAAAGTACAAGGTGTTTTTAATCGATCCAAATCTTTAGCAAAATTCAAACACTTCTCAAATTTGAGTCCTAAAACGACGTCTCAGACCACTAAATGTGACTTAAACATTTGAGTAGCGTTTCTGTATTTGGCCGTTATCCGCGTAAACTTACTATTGGACAAACTTATGATACATTCGTTAGCTCTACCATGAGTTTAACGCTGACTGTCGTTAATCGCTATGGTCTCTACGTAAAAAAATATTTTTATCGCAAATTGTTAGTTCCTCGGGTGACCGATAGAGGTAAAATTTTCCACACAAATATTTTACGTAAACAACTAGCGACCATAAAACTCGTGTAATAGAGCTTCTGTTCAATTAGTTTACTGTAAAAGTATTATAGAACTGACTATACCGCTAGACTCCCTCTACTAATGCTCTGAGGACGATCTGTATCGTGCCTGCTTATCTATACTTACCAAATATAATCCTTAATATGAATATTCATGTTACTGCAGGAACCCGCCCATAATTCCTCATCAAATCTGCTTCCACCGTAGGACGCGAGAGTCGTGTTTATTGTCACATAAATAAAGATGTATTGGTAAGTAAAAGCGCTGTCATCGCGTCTGCACATCGCAGATAATGAGATCCCGTTTGGGAGAGGAAAGTGAATATTTCGTGGGCTATAGACTCCAAACTCTACCGATACGCGAATAATCCTAAAATTTTTTGAAAAAGTTTATTTATTTTCATATCAAGGGTAGTTGTATATATCTTCCTGGGTAGATTACACCTACATAAAAATAATGAGTAGACGACAGATATCGGACACAAATAGCGCAGGAAATATGTTTCACAATCTACCTGAGTACTGAGACACGGAACGTTATTAATATTTCATGCTACACTTATAGGTGACCTTAGAACCATTGATTCTATACTCTATTGGGTAATGATAAAAAGAGACAGCAAGTCAGTAAGGAATAGGAAGTGACGTCAGTTTGCCGATATTTAATACACGGCAATACGAGGCTACGCTGAGCAGAATTGGCAGGTGTTTTGATATTCAGGGTGGGGGGATAATTTTATTAGTTACCTACCCGGCCGGAGTATGCGATCGGATAACAACAGGGTTGCCACTCAACAGTTTTAAGGCGTTCCTTCAAATGATATGTGCAAATTAAAGTATAAGTATTGATCCTCGTGACTTTCATAATTAAACATCAGTTATTTTTATCAAGACAAGATCGGATACCAAATTTGTGTTCTAGTTTGAGTAGCAGTCTTCAACAAAAGTGAAATCTAATGTAGGTATTTGTAATTATTATATATACATACCTACATTAAAACTAAGAAATTCAAAGTGCTGCACGAATTTCAATGATTTCAAACTAACGCTTCAATCCATCCTTCTCATATTTGTCCGCACACAAAGAGTTCAAAAATAACAAAAGAAGTTGAAATCCGCTTCCCGGCCCATTCGGTTCCCACCAAAAAACCAATATGGCCAGCTACATTCGGATGAAATCCGTCCAGTTGGCAACCCTTAACGGGAAATATCGACTGGGAACGTACGCGTGATGGATTGACCTGGATATTAATCGCACCCGATTATTTCCCGTTTTGACATATTGAAGCCTGTAAGAATTCGTCCGAAAACATTTTATGTTACATTTGTAACACTTTTAGGCGGAAGCGAGTGATTTGAAACGTGAATGAAGATTATTCGCTGACATTATTGATAATCATTAATTAAGATGTTTGTAAAGATTACTAAGAGGTTAATACGATTACTTGAAAACACTTTTGACCATTTGAACGGCGGGTTGTATGCTTGTAAGCCGACTTTTTTAACGAAACGTATAATAAATAATAATTCAAATAATTTTAGCCCTTTTGACCGTCCCACTCCTGGGCACGGGCCTCCCCTCAACACCAGGGGGATTCAGGCCATAATCCACCACGCTGGCCCAGTGCGGGTTGGCGGATTTCACATGTCTTTCGAAAATTTGTTAAATCTTCTAAGATATGCAGGTTTCATCACGATGTTTTCCTTCACCGTAAGCAAGTGTTAATCATATAGAAATTATGATTCGCACATAGATTTCGAAAAATCCAGAGGTTCGACCCGGGGTTTGAACCCGAGACCTGGTAGACGCGTGCTTAACCAATCGGCTATCACTGCTATAATAAATAATTCCGCTAATTATCTTTTGTAAAACAAAAACATATTGTAATAAAATTGCCAGATAAATAATTAAATAATGTATCTTTCAAACGTATGATCCTCATAATATGACATACGATAATGAATACGCAACGGATGCCTGTGACAAAGAGATAAGCGTTGTAGCTAGGCCGAGAGACGGGATGGCATATTACCACTGTCTTTATTGCTCCCTGTGTATGGACACCAGTATATACTGAACAATATATCGTTAAAGGAATGATGTAAAAATGAGATAAATAAATTCTAGAGACGATATAATTAAAATTTTCATTAATATTATAGCCATGTATTTATTAGGCAAACATATGTTATCATGCGTCGCACAAGAATGAAAGATTATGTTATTTGAGTAGAGTTTGAGTATTTGGCTGACCCTCTTTTCTATGTGGTTCATTATTTGTAAATATACTTCTTAATTATAAATGTGACACTTGCTTGTACAAACTAGGTTGTGCGGTGACATTCACTTCCGGTGGCAGCCGCACCGGAAACAGGGAAAATGAAGACGTGCTACGGACCGCAGCGACACCTACCGCTTCCGCCGGATATCGGCAACGAACGCTTAGGTACGACATTCGGAATGTCACAATAGGTGTATCTATTTATATAAAACTCAAAGGTGATTGACATAGTGATCTATCAACGCACAGCCCAAACCACTGGGCGGATCGGGCTGAAATTTGGCATGCAGGTAGATGTTATGACGTAGGCATCCGCTAAGAAAGGATTTTGATTAATTCTACCCCCAAGAGGTTAAAATAGGCGATGAAAGTTTGTATGAAACTGTGTCAATTTTAAATCGAGCGGGCTGAGACTTTGCATGCATAAAGCTACTATGACGTAGACATCCCCTAAGAAAGGATCAAAATTCCACGCGGACGAAGTCGCGGGCTCAGCTAGTTCATAGTATATATGTATCCTCAGCAGAGACTTGGCCTTCCTGAATCTCTAGTTCTTAGTAAGATGTCCAAAACGTTGACGACTTTTCATTTAATATAATTGGATATACAAGTTGAAACAGAAAGGGTATTCTTTTTTTCAAAACTTAACTTTGTAATTCTGAAACTATGAGCTTAGGAGGAAACTTGTAAAACAAAAGGTGTTATAGAAATACAGCTGTTGACAGATTTCACAAGTCTACAAAACCTTTAGTACTTCAACTGTCCCACAAACCCGATAGTTTTAAATTTACAAAGTAAAGTTGCAAAAAATAGTATGTATGTATACTCTTTTTGTTTCACCTAGTAATTTTGCAAAATGGAACCAACCCACATGTACTGCAGCAAATTAAATCCAACCCTAGTATGTGATTGGTAGATAAGTTTCCGTTCGCAGAAGTATGTGTGGCTTGGTTTGAGTTTGCAAAACTACGACCAATTACAAGGAACAAAAAACCAACAAAACATATCAGCATTGCCATAGAATCAATCCGGTTAATAATGGTGCATTAGACGTACATTTAATCGAGCTACTCGGCATACGATTTTCTACCACCTTTCGATTTGTAATAATATCCTGGTGATGAATAAGTTTATGTTGACATGTATACATTTCAGGATTGGAACTTACCATCACACAAAGCTACATATATTGCGTTGCGATTCCCAATGTTTATTCAGAGGACCAGGTCCCACGTGCCGGGCTCACGACTTCCAATAATCTACCGATAGACGCCCGCCATTTTTCAGAGCTCAGTTATGAAACGAATAATATTCTTTTGGGAAATTTCGCTTTCATCCATCGTTCAACTGTTAGTTCAATGAGTTTTTTTAGGGCAAAGTGGGTTTGGAATTCGAGCTTTCGAGGGCACTTTCGGCGTCAGACTTCAATAGAATTTTCTGGAAATACTTTCACGTATAATCCAGTTTGGATAAATGTTCGCGAAGATTAACTTTAGTGGAGACGTCTATAGATTATATAGACAGCTGACATATAAAAAGGTAGTAAGTTTGGTGAAGTTCGACTTACATTCCTTTGGTTTATTTTATTGGGTTAAAACAAACAGTGTCACAATATGGTGCTTAATTAGATATTAAGCAGCTAATATTAATCTTAACAAACAGTGGTAATAGCATAGTTTACCACAAGTTATGTTAACTACATATGGTTTGTTAAGAGTAAAATAATAGGAAGAAATATAAGTAAAAATAATAAGTAATCAAAAGCAAAAGTTTTACAGACTGAGACTGTAACTGAACCTTTTGGACAATAGAAAAAATTGCAAATAAATTGTTGAGTACGCGTATGCTCTGTTTACACGATTTAAGTCAAGTTGACGTTGAAGTAGCGAGTCCAGTGAACTCGCCCCGCATAAACAATCGTCAGGCAACAAACAGCATACATAAACTTTCAATATGTTTCTAGTTTACAGCAAACTAAATGCTGCATCCACGTTTGCCAATATTGATTTAACGAGTTTAAGCTTCGTTGTGTGAGTTGCGTGATAATACAAGAAGGTAGGTAAGTTCAGCAAACAAATACATAAGCTGGGTTTGTTTAATCAACAGTTAACTACGTTTAATATACATAGAATATAAGATAGCCAAGTATCTACTAAATATTATATTAGTTTAAGGTAGATATAAATACTTGAATCAAAGCACATTTTTTCTGCTGTTATGTATTTATAATAGTATGTTTTACAAAACAGCTTGAAACGTTCAGCTAGATTGCCGAAGCTAGATTGTTTAGCGCAGTTTTGGGTAGCTATGAAAAATAACCCTAACCTAAACCTAATAACACATACTATATATTATAGCGGTACTGGAGATGATATTTAAGCAACTACGGTGGACCAATCTTGGCATCAAAATAAACAACAAGTATCTAAGTCACTTGCGGTTTGCCGACGATATAATACTATTCTCAGAATCAAGCTCACAACTAGAGCAAATGATACAAACTCTACAAACAGCAAGCGAACACACCGGTCTTGAAATGAATCTCCAAAAAACCAAATTGATGACGAAC
Organism: Notodonta ziczac; assembly: GCA_918843915.1. Classification (NCBI taxonomy): domain Eukaryota; kingdom Metazoa; phylum Arthropoda; class Insecta; order Lepidoptera; family Notodontidae; genus Notodonta; species Notodonta ziczac. Next base: position 10,588,435 of record OU974044.1, on the reverse strand, counting down.
ACATTAAAACTAAAAATAAATACAGGAGAGACAGACCTATAATACTTAGCCAATGCTTTCCTTAGCTAATGTAGACACGTACATCTATCTAGGAAAACAAATATCTTTCCTCCCCAACAACAACATACAAGAAGTTACTAGAAGAACTACCTTAGCATGGCGGAAATATTGGGCCCATAAAGAAATATTTAAAAGCAATTTATCTCTCACTTTGAAAAAGAAAGTAATGGATAGTAGTATTCTTCCCTGTCTTAACTATGGCTCACAAACATGGATATATACAAAACAAGTTAAAAACAAAATAAGAACATGTCAAACAGCGATGGAAAGATCAATTTTAAACATCAATAAACTACACAAAATACGCAACAGTGTTATAAGAGGTAAAACAAAATTAACAGACTTTCTGCAACACTCCATGAAACTAAAATGGAAATGGGCCGGACACATAGCCAGATTAGAAGACCATCGTTGGACGAAGATCGCAACCCTATGGGACGGACCGAAAGGCAAAAGGAAACGCGGGAGACCATTCAGAAGATGGGCCGACGACATCAAAGATATAGCTGGACACCAATGGCACACCATAGCAAAAGACAGACAAAAATGGACCGAAAAGGAGGAGGCCTTTACCCTCAAGGGGGGTTCTCAATAATGCATGCATTAAAATGATATAAACAATAATTAATTTACAGTTATATCCTTTTATATATAGGTATAATATTAACAATTGAAAAATATTATATTCTGTCATAAATAAATGAATAATAATAGAAATACTTAGGATACAATGGAAATATACTTATAAATATGCATGTTAATCTTACGTAAATCAATCTTATATTATTATTATTTTTTTCTAAATGTTTTTGTAAGAAATTGGGAAATAATAAAAGGCTTTTTATTATTATTTATTATTATTATATATTACACTATCATATTATGTACTAAATCCTACTTCCTACTAATATTATAAATGTGAAAGTTTGTGAGTGTGGATGTATGTATGTATGTATGTTTGTTACTCCTTTACGCAAAAACTACTGAACGGATTTGGATGAAATTTGGAACACAGATAGTTTATAACCGGGATTAACATATAGGATACTTTTTATCCCTATAATCCCGAAATTTTTGTTACGTTAAATACTATGCGGACGAAGTCGGGGGGCACAGCTAGTTATAAATATTATAGACACAATGCTATGGCAATCCAGTTCAACGTTGTTCAGCTGTTTTGTAAAACGGCTAACCGTCTTCGACATAGGCATTGCTACATCGTCGGCAGATTGTATGCGCCCCGTCCGGTTGTGTAGTGAGTGAACAGCCACCCAACGAGTTCTCTCGATAGTATCAACATAGTACATCATCTTGTTTGGTGAACGGTTCCGATGTGTTTACATTACATTTACGTGATCGCACAAATCCAGTCTGTTTTGATGTTTGTTTCACGTCGTTTAAAATAGCGAATGTTGGTTAAATGCAACATTGATTAATAGGATATCAATATATATAAAGTCTCTGTATATGGTGCTGACAAAATATATTTTTAGCAATGTTAAATTATCATACTATTCGTTAGTAGTCCCCCCAACTTAAGCTAAATGTCTGTACTAAGAGTGGGCTCACGAGATGGAACCTGGAACCTCTCGGCTACAGAGCGGCTCCTCTAACCACTAGACTATTGCCGCTTACACTCATATAACTCCCATACAGTTACAATCTTTTTGAATGTCTCCAGTGATGATTAAATACCTATGTATACAGAAAATATTACAATTTATATCTCACAATAGGAAATAGGTTTTTCCGGCTGCCAGCAACATTATACGAGTATTATTACGACATGTTCCTAGATCTGTATTGTATGGGATGTAAGAGGATGTTATTGTTATATTCGTCGTAACATAACTGGCAGGAGGCAGGGGAGGGCGCATCTACCGCCTTCCGCCTCTGTGCCTCGGATCAGATGGATTAAGGCACCGCTGCGTGCCCGCCGAGTTTCTCAAGGGAAGTGATGAGTATAGAGTTTGTTTGCATGAGTTTTTAAAGCAACCTCTCATTAAATATATAAGTTTAGTATCCTGATTTAAACAATTGTATTAATTTTATGAAGTGTCATATATACGAAGAAGCCGTAACACCGTTTTGTCAAGAGACTTGGCAGTTCTCGCTTCGTTTTGTCTATACCAATATACATAATATTGATAGATAATGGCCATATTTTATGTCTGAATATAGCGCAGTAAAATTTATGGCTATAATCAGTGCTGGGTTATCCGTGTGATAACCGCTCATTTTATAGATGCTATTTAACGATTTATTTATATTAAAATAACTTCCGTTTGTCATGCGATCATGGAATTAAAAGTGTGCACTCGCAAACCAAATTTTACAAAACACCACCGCTTTTTATTATAGACTTGGTTCTTCACAAAGGAAACGAAACGAAACGAAGCAAAATAAAAGCACTACAAAGCGAAGCAGAAATACTCGTAGTCCGCGGAATAATCTGTATAAATTAACATAACACGGAGTAACGCAATTTTACGACTGCATTGCTTGCTATTTTTAAAATAATTGTAAACCGTAACGTAATGGGTTTTTATGGTCAATTCGTTATAAATTAGCAATATTGTTCGATGTAAACTCTTGCTGTTTAGATGAAAACAAGCAATCATGTATTTTACTTGAAATATTTTTGGCCTGCCATATTCCAATAGAATTCGTGTCTTGTTAATCTCTACCATTTCCGTGAGAGAAATGCCTTAGAGTTACTATTATTGTTTTTTATGTCTATGTTATCCGAAAAAGAGCCAGTCACCGACATAGCTCACATAATCATCAGTGAACCGACAAAGGTTGGGGAAAAAAGGTTCTCGAGTGGCGATCTCGAACCGGAAGACGCAGAGTTGGATGGCCCCCCACTAGATGGACAGACGATCTGGTGAGAGCAGGGTGAGAGTCGCGGGGAGCCATTGGATGCAGACTCAAACTCAAAACTCAAAATTGTATTTATTTACGTAAGCCAACAAAGCATTTATGAATAGTCAGAATCTACCACCGGTTCGGAATGCTGCTTCCACTGAGAAGATCCGGCAAGAAACTCAATGGTTACTGTTCTCAATGAATTACAGATGGTGTACATTCTCAGGAACAGCAACCGAGCTCAGATAGCGAGCAACCGTCCATTGTGGCGTTCTATGGGGGAGGCCTATGTTCAGCAGTGGACGTCTTCCGGCTGATGATGATGATGATGACGTCTACGTTATCATTAATATCGGTTTTATCTGCGTCGCAAAAAATCTGCACTCTAATGCCCGTATTAAGAAATCGATCTCAAGTCTGAGAGCGATCTTGGAAGTGTCATTCTTATGTCATACCAGTACAAAATGACGCGTCAAAAACATACACAAAATCGTTCTCAGACTTGAGATCTATTTATGAATACAGGCCTAATAATAATAATAATAACAATAAACTTCTCACAAAGGGCCTCTACATGTTGGACCCATGTCCCCATGCAAGCCTTCCAAAGGACCGGGCAGAGCCCGTGATACAGAGAGACAATAATAATAATGTGACCTTTGTAATTCTACTCATGTGCCTGATAGATTCAAATTTATCCATATTTTACTCGCATGCAAGGAAGTTACTAGGTTGACGCTCGCATGTTGCCGTAACGGTTTTCATAGTAATTAATTCTGCGTGTACATTATTTTAACGTAAATATTAGGATACTTTTACTGCTTTACGAGTATTACGACCGGACCGCAGACAATGTGGTAATGGGCGCACGTAATAACTCAAATTATATGCTACGAGCTTTCGTAGCCCGCTACTATACTGCTACGATGCTACAATTCCGCTACGTAGATGCTACAATTCCGCTACGTCGATGCTACAATTCCGCTACGTCAATGCTACAATTCCGCTACGTCGCTGCTACGGCCACGCTACGAATTATTATTGATAAAACGCTAGGTAGAAGTTAGGTCGTGTTATGCTGAAGGATCAATGCTCGTGTACAGTTTTAGATATTTTCTTACCAGATACTGGTTCCAGTAGACCTTCAGGGTCGGAAGCCTCATCAGCAGCTGCAGCCGCAAACGCAGCCGCTACGAACAGCCACCACGTACGACTCATTTTGTCTGCAAAGAAGAACCAAAGATTAGCTTTCTTGATTTAAGCGAGTTCCAAAATATTGTTTATGCAAGACTTTCCTTCCGTATACCTATTTTTTTCGTAAAAAGTACCAACTTTTAACGGAAAAGGAAGGTACACTGGCACATATTCTCACAGCATAAAAAATCTTTCAAAGTAACATTTTACTGCTGAAATGATGACTCGAAGTCGCTACATCCATAAAAGTATAGCTCAATGGCTATTCCGAACTTTTAAACAAAGTGGCTGACTGAAACTAACATTTAGGTACCTACAAAAACATATGTTACATGACGCAATAAGCAAACAACGCCAAATGTGGGAACAATCCCGAAGTTGCTCGCGACGTTAGTTGAATGTAACTCTTTTAACGGTACCCTAGTTTCAGACAACAGACTCGCATTGTGCCAGTGAGGGGCGAGCGAGGGGCAGGGCGCGGCGCGAGGGGGGCGGGGTGCACCCTCAAAGGAGAGGTCACCTTTTATGTACGAAGATGAGACGTTTTTATCCGGTCCCATGATTTTACACAATGTTACGACGTAAATGGGTAAACTTGTCGATCGTAATTTCGCGTTTGGCTGTTGATATAACAAAAACATAAAATCTGATGAACGAAACACAGTAATAACATAACACTTTGATGAAAATCTCTTAAATTATTTGATCAAATATTAAACAGAAAAGACGAACGACGTTGATTATAAAATGAACACCAAAAAAATTCTACGCTCAAGTATTTATTCTGTGGTCCCAAATTGTTTGGCTAACTTATAAAAACCTTAATTAAAAATTTACACGGACAATTTGAAACTGCTGACGATTTTCTTTTTTTTTATTAGCAAAGGCAACGTGCACATTGTCCACCGTCCACGGCTCGACCCGACTCAGCGCGTCTCGTTCCACTGAGTCGACGAAATTTACAATCCACCGGTTTTCCAGCTTCCATTGCTGAAAATTGCGCTATGTTACAGTGGTAATAGTGTTTTAAATTAAATGGTTTTTTTTTTATAGAAGAAAGAGTGCAATATGTCATCTTGCTCAATTTCTACACAAATAACACTTAGCTAGAATACTTTTTTGTGTCTCTAACTTCAAGTATTAGATGTAACGTGTAACCTAAACCTAATTTATATGAACAAAAGGAGTAGGTTATATAAATAGTAAAACATACACTTTCTATATTGTAGTTCAAGAATTAATGTAGAGTTTTTGCGAGACTCGCAGTTCGCTCAGCTTGTATTTCTATTTATTTCATATTTTTGTCAAACACCTCAGTGCCCGAGATATGTACATAATTGCCCATAAAATTGTAAGCTCGCCCCCACGTCCCTAGGGTTTTATTACGATGAAAAAGTAAACACTCGCATTTCTGTGATGGCGGAACGTTTGCGACATTGTGTCGAACTGCGACCTTTGTCCGCATTTTTTGACGTCCCTGAAATACATATTTATTTATTTATCTTGTTTCGGTGAATGTATATAAATAACTTAACTCCTGGAGTGTCACGAGCACGTACATCGGTTTATAAGTTTGATTGTTCCAAGTGTCGCATTCCCCTACGGGTTCATAGATCGATTATGTCAAAGACTATCGTTTCTTTTGTATCGATTATTCTATATAAAAGTTTCTGATCGGCAAGATAATAAAATAAAAAAAACATTCTTAATTCCGAAATATTGCGACACTTGGGGCAGAGGGCGCTTGGATGTCGCGATCATCGGAAGGGTTATGTATGTATTCATCGGAAGGGTTATTATGTATGTATGTATGTACGGTATGGTCATTTAATGCTCTCTTATGCACTCATACTCTTTGAAACCAATTCTTTAAATTAGAAGTATCTACTCGTATGTGATTATATTCAAGTTCCATGCAAATCATGGATACCATTAGTGATTTCAATTTCAATTGAATGTTTTAGTGATTTAAATATCCATATCCATTTGAAAGTAAAAAAAACATGGAAAACCTTACTAAAATGGTACGTATATTTCATCTCAAATATACGTTGAAGCTCAGCAATTAACTCCATTTCAGACAAAGGCAGAACAAGCCAATTCTTTCATCCATTGAAAGCGAATAGAAAGTTTTCGTTGAATTCCGAGATCGCAGTGCAGTGAGTTAACAAAGCTGGAGAACAATGCCGGCCACCGCACAAACGGGTAATCGCTTTTGATGTGCCCGTGCAGTTACTTGGTGTGTAAGACCGGAATGCTGCCATTGAGTTTCGAACTCCTAATAATGAACCATAAACAAAAAATATGGTAACTAATCGTCAGGTGTCTACTATGTTTGGGGTTTTCTCGTAGTAAGTTACCTACAAGTTATGTCAGCATTCAAAAACCACAGTTTGCTTCGATATCTCTATAGGTACGATTATATACTTATCTATATTTATATACATTTATACTTATGATACAATCTCATAGCTGTATACCACCCGTTTTTGAGCCGTAATAGTCAATTCCGTTATCAATTTAGTAATGCGGTAAGTGTTTGCTGAACAAAACGTTAAATAAACTAGAAGCGAGAAAAAATAAGCTCGTTATCATTGGCGTGTACCTAATATATCATAGAGAAAACCCATTAGTGCGGGTGCGACGCTGTGCGAGCCCACCGACCCTACTCACCAGTTCATAATTGGTAGCTCCCAAACACTCCGGCGTAAATAATAAAGTTTTCAACAGATCGCGACGGTGGCGATAACTGGATTGAATAGATGGGCAGATAAGGGTATATTTGGAAACTAACAATAGTGAAAGCAATATCATTCGAGTTCTGTACTTGGGATAATTACTAATCTGCGTGTAGAAACATCGACAATATGGCTGTCACAATCATCATTATCTATGTATATTATATAAAATTCCGGTGTGCGTGTGTTTGTAATTCTTCTCCTCCTAAACGGCCTAACTGATTTCGATTTTTTTTGAAGCGAAGCTTCTTTACGTACGTTCGGGGCGCTCGCTGCCCGGGCACTAAAACGGTGAAAAGCGTAACGCGTAACACGTAACGCGTTATTTTTATGTTACACTCTGCCTACCCTGTTTCAAAACCCTATGCACGCCACTTATAATATATCTAATATCTACTGCAAAGCTTCGCTTCTTTCGGGCGTCCCTTGACGGCACTGATTTTTTTGTTCTTATAGGTTCACCTAGATGGCTATATAATAAAGGGTTTCGTCCTTATTCCACGGGAGGTTGAATAATTACACACATCTGCTCACAACTTATATTCACAGTCACAATTATAGATAGCGTACATCGAATAACACACAACCTTATTTAAAGTATACTTCGAGATCCGTCTCGATTACTCGATCAACAACGAATGCCCGTCCTTCACTTCGCATGCATCTTAAATACCGTGAGTTAGTCAATTGAGGCACTAGCTTTATAGGAAGTGACTCAATTGACCATCTTTAAGTCAAAATACAACATCTAAATTAAATATAGCTTACAGCTCGGCCATCCGATTCCAAACGAGTCCTCTCGTTACAGTTACATAAGTAAATATAATTAAACAATAAATTATGACAATAACGCACAAAATAATAAAAAAAAACATCAATTAGTGATTACATAAATATTAACAATCGAAATATATCTTGAAAAAAAATGTATTATTATCATTCTAAATACTTAAACTTGTATGTTACCATAGCTTAATAGTGCCCGTGACCTGGCACATGATAGCCCGTGACCTGGCACATGATAGCCCGTGACCTGGCTCATGGTAGCCAGTGACCTGGCCCATGGTAGCCCGTGACCTGGCTCATGGTAGCCCGTGACCTGGCTCATGGTAGCCCTTGACCTGGCTCATGGTAGCCCGTGACCTGGCACATGATAGCCCGTGACCTGGCTCATGGTAGCCCGTGACCTGGCTCATGGTAGCCCGTGACCTGGCTCATGGTAGCCCGTGACCTGGCACATGATAGCCCGTGACCTGGCATCATAACTGGTATTATTGTGTCCACAATCTTATTATGCATCAACGAATACGCTTGTCAAGGTTTGACCGCTTGTTACCTAGCTTGTGAAGTTATCACGGAAGCTCCAGCAATCAACTCAATGACAACCAACCGTATGATGCCTGACATGTACAAGAGCAAGAGGTTTATGGACATGACACAATTTTTGAGTATAATATTACAACATTGTTATATTACTGTAATTATTATATCTTTAGATACATGAACTGAAAACTTAAAATCACGTTAACTTATAGGCTCAACATTTGAACTGAGGATGAAACACAATCAATCGTCATTGTCAGTTTCGGTACGTTTGTCGCTCTTATCATTTTCCGATTCTGAAGACCCGGCATTTTGGAATACTAGCCAAGGAAATATTTTGTCTATGGCTACTACCGCCTCGTATCGCCTTCCCTTTCGCGTAATAGGCGTATCCTCAACCACAAATCGATCATTCGGGAGGACCTTCTTTATCCTATACGGACCTTGGCATTTGGGTTCAAGTTTCTTAGATTGCCCTTCGATGCCTACGGTTGCTCTCATAAGACGAACTAGATCCCCTTCAGAAAACTGTCTTTCTAACTTTCCGTTTACTAAACCGTTCTTTATCCTTTTCCTGTTGTTCCCTAATGTGTTAACTTGCCTGTGCTCTAATGGTTTCTAAATTATTACATTGTTAATTATCGGGCGCTACTTCGACCATTACATCGTTCAATAAGCCTTGTGATGGGTTTGTTACAGTTCGCCCAATTAATAATAACTCAGTCGGGGTCTTTTGGGTGGTAGCGTGTACGGTTGTATTTATGCCTAATTGAATGTTAGGCAAATGCTCATCCCATGACCCATTAGATCTATCGTGATTCATTGCACCAAGTGCACCTAAGATAGTTCGGTTATATCGTTCTACCTGGCCGTTTGCACGAGGGGTAGCTACCGCGTTATAAACGTGTTTTACTCCTATAGACTGTATAAACGACTTGAACGAACGACTAGTGAAGCTACTACCTTGATCGGTAATCAATGGCGTCGGCGTGCCGAAATAGCTAATATGATCGCGCATGACGTGTATACTGGTAGAGGACTTTGTGTTGCGTACCGCTGTGATATTTATGAATTTGGTAAACGCGTCTATGATCACGAGGATATACATTTTCCCGCGCCTGGTCCTGATAAAGAGTCCCAGATGGTCCGCATGGATTGTGTGAAAAGGTATGTCTACCTGTGGTATAGGGTGTAACTCGCCAGCCATAGTGGCTCCGGGAACCTTGTGAAGTGCGCACCCTAAACACGCAGCGACATACCCTTTCACAAAACGTCGCATTTTTGGAAACCAATACGATGATCTAATTCGCGACATAGGGTAATGTTCTCGTATAGTCTTTCGGTTAAGTGCTCGATAATCCACACAGAGGTGTTTTTCGCCAGACTTTTTATTCACCAAGACTATCGGACTCGCGTAAGGAGAGTTAAGATTCTCTTATTATACCGCTATCTAACATTTCGTTGACCATACCTCGCACTAACTGTCTTTCAATTTGTGGGAGTCTATATGGGCGGTTTACCACGGGATCAGAGTCATTTAAATGAAGCACCATTTCAGTTTCCCTGCAGTATCCCAGATCGTGCAATCCTGAAGAGAAACACGTAGAATATTTGACTAGTATAGCCTTTAGTTTAATCTTTTGCTGTGTATGAAGTCCTTCTCCGTAATTAACTGATGTTTCATCTAAACTAGATCCGCAATTAATTCCAACATTATTTACCATCAATGATTCATCGGCAACATAACTACGAGTTATCAATTCCTGTAGCTTAAATTTTAAGTTTTTAGAACAAACATTCTGTATGATCACGAATCCTAGCCCTTGATTTAATTTATATTCTCCTGGTAATAATTAATACTCTTTGCCTTCGCGTCCTCTAAGCGAGCCTTGTACATAAACTCTGCCAGTAAAACTTTGATCTGATTTTACCGGCACGGCCTTAATCTCGCTACAACTAACTATTGTATCGGAAGAACAGTGAAGTGGATACTTGGGTTTTCCAGCAATACCCACTCTCTGAAATATGACATCTGTTCCTGTTTTGACAATTCTAATAGAGGGTAGTTCAGTCAATGTGTGGCCAATTAATAATGGCGCATTAAGGAGATGGTCATCGACTATTAGTATCTCTACATCCTTTTCCTCTAGACCTTGAATTTCTATAGTACAAAAGGACACACCAATCGGACGGTACGGAGCGCCACCAAAACCTTTGAGGAGAGGCACTTCAATTGGGGCCCATTTCAATTTTAATCTTCCCGCGTCACTATGACGAATCAACGTACCTTCACTACCTAAATCTACGTAACTATTCAACAGTTCATTGTTAACTTTAACGGGTATTTTATATTTTAGGCTCGTACTTCCAAAACATTCACATTCAGAGTATTTTACTAGTACTCTCTAAGGTACCTATATTTTTCTTAGTGCAGTTAGCCGCCAAATGTCCTAATAACTTGCAGTTATTGCACCGCGCCTTAGGTTTAGTACACCGGTAAAATGGGTGACCCTTCCCGTTGCAATTAAAACAAGTCATTTGATCAAATCTATCCCGTTGCGAAGAATCACTGCTACTGGGGTTGTTAACTGGTGTGGGCTTAATACGTTTGTCTTTAGATAACTCTGTTGGAGTTTTGTCTTGGCCGACCTTGACGGATTTCAAAAAATTAAGTACATGCTCGGGTTCTGTGAACTCTGCTGCTTGGGCACCTAATCTGACACCCCTATCGTCTATACCAGACACCAAACAGTCCACTGCCTTTTTACCTGATATTTCGCATCTATTTAAAAGGTTCATTTTTGCATAATAGTACAATTCTAGCGATTCTCCGTACCTAACCTTTTTATTCAACATTTCCGTGAGTAAATCGGCATAATTATCTCGCGTAGGAAATGATTCTCTAAGTTTGACTTGCCAGTCAGTCCATGAATGTAACAAACTTGGTAGTCCCTGGTACCATGATTTAGCAACTCCGGTGAGTTTCGGTAAAGCATAATGGATTATTTGTTTTTCATCCCAATTGTAAATTTGAGCCCATTCTTCAACTTTAAGAAGCCAAATATCTATAGTCTGTTCTTTACATAGTGGGTCAAACTCAGGTATAACATTATGTAGTACCGGAAATTTATCCCGTCCGCTACTGGCTTTATTATTCATTTCTTTCATCATATCAATAAACTTCTCAAAAAGATTTACTTGTTTTTCGGCATACCTGGGTTCCTGCACAGATTCGTGATCACTACTACTGGAAGACCGTCGCGCGGTCTACGATTTTCTTGACGATATCTGCCCTCTGTAGCTCGTCGACTTGTACCAGCACGCCTGCTGCTCCCTTCATCATCCCGATGTCCGGATTTCCTGGAGCGGTGATGTCTTCGGCGGTGCTTACTGCGCTTGTCTGTTGATTCCCGAGAGCTACTTCGGCTTCGACCCGAGTTGCCGCTTGTTGGAGTCTTAGTGCGCGTTCGTTTTGGCATGTTGCTTTCAGCTCATTTGAAACAATAAAATATTCGATATATATTATGTGTTTACTTGTAAACATTGGTAATTAAAAGCAAAAATAAATATAGATTTAGGTATTCATGGTTAAGACGAAACATTTAGGCCTTTAGATGATGAAATAATTCGTAATAATATGACAACATTATGTCGTATATTGTAATTTGTTAGTCAATTTCAAACCATGTTGTCAATTAATAAGTCATACGCACATGTACATGCTTATTATCGAATTTGTGTAAATTCGTTACCTCGTTGTATTCAATAACGGCATCGTTTATTAGATATCTATTTTAAAAATTATTCAATAACATCAGTTTGAAAACGAGGATCTAATTTTATTTGACTATCCAACATGTGTTTTGTCAATAATATATATATTTAGGGTGTTAGCATTATAATGTAAAATGAATTGATCTGTACTTACATTTTCTGTGTCCGCGGGCGATATTAGCTTTATTTATCAGCTAACAGATCCCACTTCTGAGATATAATAAAGGGTTTCGTCCTTATTCCACGGGAGGTTGAATAATTACACACATCTGCTCACAACTTATATTCACAGTCACAATTATAGATAGCGTACATCGAATAACACACAACCTTATTTAAAGTATACTTCGAGATCCGTCTCGATTACTCGATCAACAACGAATGCCCGTCCTTCACTTCGCATGCATCTTAAATACCGTGAGTTAGTCAATTGAGGCACTAGCTTTATAGGAAGTGACTCAATTGACCATCTTTAAGTCAAAATACAACATCTAAATTAAATATAGCTTACAGCTATTAGCTCTTATTGGACCCAGTAGGCGGTGCTATTGCCGACATATTAAAATAAACATCTACGCTAGCAAAGCTGCGAACAAAAACGACTAATTTAAGGTTATATAAAGTTATACTTTATTAAATTTATTTATTTACACAGCAATTGGCTTGCAGCTTGCACCAAAACATAATTAATTATTAATATCGGTATAAATTCAAATACAAATAATAATAACCTAGCTAATCGGGCAAGATATTGGAAATTAATGGACATGTTGAACATAAATATATTCATTGAACATATATTCTGCAATCGCAGCCTGACCAATTGTGTGGCTACTCCAATTTAACTTATCTATATTGAGGATCAATATTGTAGTGTCCTAACAAAACAAATGAAGCTCAATATAGAATGGGTCCAATTACGATTAACGGCAAACGGTATTGGTAGGGTAGTGCGAGAGTTTGCAAAATAGAAGGTAGATACACATAAACAGTTTTTAATATAAATACACTAGCTGTGCCCACGGACTTCGTCCGCGTAGTATTTAACGTAACAAAAATTTCGGGATTATCGGGATAAAAAGTATCATATATGTTAATCCCGGCTATAAACTATCTGTGTTCCAAATTTCATTCAAATCCGTTCAGTAGTTTTTGCGTGAAGGAGTAACAAACATACATACATACATCCACACTCACAAACTTCACATTTATAATATTAGTAGGATGTCCTAGGTCACATTTTAACCCCTCGACGAAAAAAGAGGAGTGTTATAAGTTTAATATGTGTATCTGTGTCGCTGTTTATCGGTGTATCTGTTGTCTATCTGTGGTATCGTAGCGCCCAAGCAGATAAACCGATTTTAATTCAGTTTTTTTTTTACAAAAATATTCTGATCGGAAATATTTTTAGCTATATTTCATGAAAATCTGTTCAGCCGTTTTGATGATTGTCAGCTCTTTTGTAGTTTAAAAAGTCGTCATACTGAGGTTTTTAAATTGTCCATTTAGATTTATATTTCTAGTTTTTAGGACTTTCAGACTTTCAGAGTATTGAGATCTGTCGTTCTCAATCGTAGCTTTTCACAGCAGTGGGATCAAATCTGTAGAAGGTACAGATAATTTAAAGGTAGGTTACCTACCTACGTACAAGTATCTCATATCAAATAAGACGTATACCTAATACGACGCCGCCCCATCTAATTACTCGCCGCCCACTCGACGGCATCTTTTGAAGTAAATCACCCGTGAAGCGAGCTTAAAGGCTCAGCCTCTGAGGAGATGTGATGGTAATGTTAATATTCTGGCACGCGTTCAGATATATATAACGGTAACTGTACATAAAGTGTTATGATAAAATATATAGGGAGTGATAAAAAGGAATTGACGCGACGACATTTTGAATAAGAAGTTTTTTGATTGAGAGAAATACAACAGGTGTAAAAATAAAATATTTGGCGGAATAGGGAAGATCTTCGAGCTCGGGGGGTGTTACGCCTGGCGGAGCGGCCGCTATGCCCCATTGGTAATTCTTGGGATCTTGTATATTATATAGTCACGATGCTTGCGAGTCTTAATATCGTGATTCAGTTTTTCTATGAAGAATCCGTACATTGTATAGAGGCGCCGCATTCAGCGCCATCTATCCGTTTCTGTCGGCGTCGTGAATGTGAGGTTGCCTAAATATGTTACGGCGGTCGAGCAAACTGTAATCAATTGACTACAGCTCATATACAGCATGTATTGACCGGGGTAGTACCTCGGGGTAGTAATCCTGTCACAGAAGAACGGCGTAAAGTGGCTTAAGAATAGCGTTAGAATACCTTTACTCCTCCTCGAATATTTATTTAATCCTATAGTATCGTGTCAAACCCACGAATATGAAGGAATTCTTAGACAGGGATGTATTAACCCTAGTTTATGCACGCGACAGAACATCTTTCAATTAAACGCTAACTGTAGGTTTTTCTTAATACATTTTAAATTGATATAAAAAATTGAAGCCTGGTTTTATGAGATTAATGCAAAGTTATAATTGCTCGCAACATGGAGCTCACGAGTGTTCTCAATAGTACCCATCGTCGCGGCGAGCGGAGGCAGCGGGCCACAGATAGGTAATATTGGCACACCGCCAACTTGTCCACAAACATTTCATTCATCGATATAAACTTGGCCGCTTCTAATCTTATAAAGATTTAAATGATACATTATAATTTACTAACTTTTGTCCACATACATTACAAATTATATTAGGTACACTAGTTTTGGCCCACAGCTTCGCTAGCGTTGATTTCTTACTGTATATCGCCACCTGTCGCGTCATACTACATCCCACCAAACCTTTGATAAAAGAAGTCAGAGCACCAAACTAACTCACAAACCGCAAGGTCTCCAACTAAGCAATGGTACTATTGGTACCATAGTATGGACTAGGCACGATCCCGCTGATACGAAAATGCCATTTCCGAAATTAGCCCCGTCGTGAAATTAACCCGCAAACACTAAATGCAGTGAGCCGAGCGGCCTACGCTCAAACCACTACGCCATGAGGTTGTATAATTCAATACCTACCTTTAGCTAAGTTTAGCTTAGGCATAGCTTATCTACCTATTTCTCGACTTAACATTTATTGGTTTGAATCATCTGTGCAAGGTATTTCGGGGACAGTTTGGTCATTCCACATCCTCGGGATAGACAAAGTTGAGCCACAAGTTAATCTAAACAGTCAACCTTTTGAAAGCGTCAGCGGCGGCGGCGCGCGCGGCGGCCAGACAATTTGGCGCGGTGCCAAACTGCACTTGGCCACACAGCTTTCATTTGCCGCTGTTTTGAGATACCCTCATAACAAATAGCTTTAAGTTATTCATATAACAATTGGTATTTGAATTTAATAGTTGACATACTTTTGTCTGCGATTAAGTTCCAATCAAAAACGTAGGCGGCCAAAATCAAGTGGTTTGAATATTTTCTAAGCTAATTCTTATCACAAATGCATAACCTATAAGTTAATTACGTACAAAATAAAATAAAAGTATAGATTGTTATTTTAATGCATTACTCAGGCAAACTTTGATTAATTTGGCACACGTCAAGCGACCCAGATTCTTACCAAATTCTGTCTGGCAGGGACAAGTTTAATTAAACAAGATAATAGTTTATATGCGCTAATCTGGTTAATATAGCTTTGTTGTTTGCAGATATGGGGATGTTTAAAACATATCTTACATTACGTACCTTTAGTTGTGGCTTCTTTAAGTTTTAAAAAGGTATACGGCAAATTATGGAAGTGTTTGCTTAATCAGATGTAATTAATAAGTTAAAGATTTGAGTCTAGTGACATCAAAGAAATTTTTTATAGCTCTATGGATCAACTTTAGATAATCAGTTAGAGACTTAATGGAAAAGTATAGGTATTTAAAATGTTTCATCATTAATATATATCAGACATTTGATCATTGCCATTCTTCACCTGGTGGTGAAGAATTGAATAGAAATGTAATTAAAAACCTATAAAAATAAAGAATTTCATTCTCCAAACCACTTAAACACCCAGAACTAAGCTGGTCTGTCTACAAATGTATTATATCACAACTTACCATGCCTTATTACATACCTGACACTTATGCTCCCGACAAAGAATATTAATTAAAGTCATTCTCCCGTCATTCTAATTAAATTGAATCGTTAAAAAACGCCTGTAGCGTTGTGTTAGCGCACTGTATGCGAGAGAGACTTCCTATTGTCCCTTAATGTTTGCTTTTAATTAAATTCTCTTGTTTTGAGGTACTGCCTGCCGTTTTCACAGGGCTGCCACAGCGAGCACAATAAAGATAGACTTATGTCATAATATTTACCAGTGAATTAAGTTAATTGATAACCACGTCGTCGTCATCGTGAGCAAGCAGTTAAATTCGTAAAATTATTTGATGAGGCCAAGAAAGCAGAGACTTTGGTTTTATAATTAATTTAATAATTATTTTACAACAGGGTTAATTGTTAATTGAACCCACTCGTAGTGAGGAGAGGCCCGTGTCCAGGAGTGGGACTCAAAAAGGTTTTTTTTGGTTATTTTATTTTATTAGAAGAAGAAGAAGAAGTTCATTTAAGGTGTCCCATTTTACCTATCTCAAGTGACGGTATGCTTGATGTTTGTAATAAAAAGGAAGTTATCCATACTATGTGCATGTCGAATAATTTTCTAAATTTGGTAACCCTAGCGGGGGTGCCTCAGGAGGCTTAATTAATGGAACTCGGGATTATATTTAATGGACACTTTCGTGATGACAACTTATTGTTGGTTTAGGAGACGAGAATAAACTGAATAGTGGGCCGTTGTTTAGATAGACGTCTAATTGATAATTTCCAACGTTGGTTAAGGGTTTTGGTGGAAATAAATATTTTTTGAAACCTATTAACGAATCGGTTTGCGTGACTTGAATCAGAACGATTTAGTAAATTGTATTGTAAACGAGACGGGAATGTAATTATTATAAATCGATTTTATCCCGCTTCCTCGCACATATCTTGACTTGACCTGCCACTAATCACTACTAGTCAGAAGCGCTGTTCAACAAAGCTGTTCTCGAGTCTTGGAAAATGTAAGTATAGGACTTTAAAACACGACGACGACTTTAAAGGCAAACGCAGGTGAATGCCGCCCACATCTATGTGCAAATATTGAACCACTAAACGTTAGGAATTAAGTTGTGCAAAGTTATCAACTTTCGTGGGAACTTCCGAGTCCGGTTAGTTGAAGTCGGGTTGTTAATTTACGATTAACTTGTACTTATAAGTTCTAAATACTTGTTTGAATTGAACTTATTATAAAGGCTGTTAGCAATTTAAATTATATCGTAGGTATATCTCTTTATATATAAAACTCCGGTGTGCGTGCGTTTGTCATTCTCCTCCTTCTAAACGGCTTGCCCCATTTTGATAATTTTATTTAGTATTAATGATGATTGAATGATTCTTAGCTAAAGTTGGATCTGGTAGAAGACCCTGTAGTCGACATCCAGTAAATGCGCAAGCAAAGCTGAAAGAAAAAGCTAGTCCTTGATAACATATAATAATAAGACAGGCAACCATATATTATATTGTCCCTCATGAGCGAGAGACTTGTAATGTTAATCAATATACATATAATAATACGGTAATGGAAATAAATAAATATATTAATTCACAAGGCTTTTGTAGAAAACATCATTATGGGTAAAGCGAGTGAGAGTAAATGTGAAAATCTATTACGACCAAGAAAGAAAACTGAACTTCGTAGTTTGGTGTCTAAACTTATAGCTTAGAAACTGTTCATTTCCAATATTTAAGTAACTACATAGACATAAGGTAGATATACCTATTATATTTATTTATATCATCGCGTGCTTACCAAATAAAGCACCAACCGCGCCATGTGATCGTCAATAATTGCCATAATTCCATTGAATCACCTTTGATATCTACCCATTAGGAAGGGTTGAGTCGATACAGCCGCGCCGATGCCACCCCGACTCGCTACCATGCGGCTCGATATGAATTTTAATATTTGCACAATCGATCCGTACTCGGGCAGGCGGTAACATTTGCTGAAAGTAGGGTAACGAGAGAGCGGACGAATTGGCAAAGCAAGCAGCGCTGCATAGTAAGACCAAGCCAACGTACGACAAATGTCCGGTATCATTCGTCAAGCGACAAATCCGTTTGGAGTCGCTGGACGAATGGAACCGTAAGTACAAGACTGACACCACTGCTTCTACGACGAAAATGTTTTTCCCTGACCTGGTGGTGTCCTATAGGACAATTAGGAAGATTCATCCCACTGCCACGCTCACACAGGTTCTGACCGGGCACGGTGGGTTCTCAGAGTACTTGAACCGTTTCAAGTGCAAGGAGGACCCATCTTGCATCTGTGAACCGGGTGTGAGCGAGACAGTGCAGCATGTCTTACTACATTGCCCTGTGTATGCAAGCCTTAGGCACGATGTACAGATGTCTTTAGACACAGTTTTAGATTTACACAGTGTTTGTAAACTTGTCATGGACAGCGAGAAACGTGATACCTTCCTAAGCTATTGCACGAAGGTAGCGACCAGCGTGATTAATAGAAATAAGACCTAAGCAGAAAGAGGCCAGCTGACAACTTATTATGTTAATAAGCCCCCACAGCAACTTATACAACACTGCGCTATTAATCACGCAGGCTGACATATTCGTGCAATAAAATAGGAAGGAATCTTGTTTATTTTATCACGTTTATAGTTTTGTTTTTATTCCGCTGTCCCTTTTTTGTATATATTGATAAGTTTTTATATTTACTCCTTTTGAGAAATATATTTTATTGGTATTTTTACTCGCTTTTCGAGAAAATGTCTTTTTAACCCCCGACGAAAAAAGAGGGGTGTTATAAGTTTAACATGTGTATCTGTGTGTCTGTGTATCTGTGTATCTGTGTATCTGTGTATCTGTGTATCTGTGTATCTGTGTGTCTGTCTGTGGCAACGTAGCGCCCAAGCTGATGAACCGATTTAAATTTTGTTTCTTTTGTTAGAAAGGTATTCTGATCGAGAGTGTTCTTAGCTATGTTTCATGAAAATCGGTTCAGCCGTTTGAAGATCATCAGCTCTTTTATAGGTTAAAAAAGCCACATTTAAGGCCAAAACCAACTTCCACGGCTCGAATCCGCTCGAAATTTGTGATTATTGGATTTCGCTTTATTATATTTTTAAATGATCGTAATAGTCTGAATTGCCTTTTTACAATATTATAAATGTGAAAAGTTTCCCGGATTCTGGAAAAAATGGAATATTTATCAATTTTTATATGAGATTTCTGTATGAACTAAAGACGTTCCATAAGTCACGTGTCAAATTATGGATACGCGCATGCGTTATATTTTGTTTGTTTTGTTAATGGTCATGGAATATTACGCAATAATAATTCTAGAGGGCGCTGCTCCGCCATTGAGAAAAAATACAGAAAAACAAATATAATTTCAAATAATTTTAGCGTTATTTAAAATTCTTCCCCTGGGTTGCGTTCGTCCACCTCAACCAGAGTTATTACATCAAATTGAATCATAATTGATAATCTTTTACTAGGAATTAAACCTCCGGCATCAATATTTAGATTCGTTGTCTATTCTAATGTCAATGATTATAATGTCATAACAAGATAATGTCTCATACTTTTACATAGATTTTATGTTGGATATTGTACATTGCATTGGAATCGAATGGAATGGCATCTTAGATTATGAGGAAGCCAAAAATAATTATGTAGGTAAATGGCGCTTTCATAATCTGGCATCGAAACTAGTTGTACCAGATGAATTTGCGAGATGAGCAATGAATACTGAGCTACGGTAGCTACGCAAATCTCGCTAACTTAATTATTTGGAAGAACTAGGTAAAGTATACATTTGATGAAAATGTCGTCGCATCGGGGGTTTTTAAATTTTCAATTTAGAGTTATAAATACTGTGTTTTTACTACAATAAAAATGGACTGAAACTTTATTTATAACCGTGCTAATTAAGGTCTCTGACCCCCACATCAGAGGTGAACGCGGCCGGGCCATAAAGGCCCGGATTAAAAAAAAAAAAAAAAAAAAAAAAAAAAAAAAAAAAAAAAAAAAAAACATTTGCTGAAATATATTTGTCAGTTTTAAATGTATCTACGTAATGTAAAATTTTAAGTGCTTTGTTGACCTACTTGATTTTTAATTTGAACTTACATGTAGGATAATATGCAAGATTGGATAGAATAGAATAGTATACTTTACCCTATTTTATGTCACTATACCTAGTCGCATGCACCTACATAATAAGTTTGATATAGTAATAAATATGGATGTGTATCCAAAATAAATCCAATTAAATAAACGCCGTTACTCTATTACTGTCCAAAAAGTTCATAGCTAAATCAATTCGAAGCTTTTAGTTAACGTACGAAGCTTCGACGAGACCGTACCGAAACTTTTTTCTAACTTCAGGAAGCCTAGCAATTCTACTCGATCGTATTTGAAGCGGTGGTGGCGTCTAGTGTGCTCGAGGGAAGCGCACGGGAAGGCAAAATCCCGTATAATGAACGGCGGAATCGATGGTACTCGATCGCAGCGCAGTGTTGGCGAAACAATGCTATGTGCAGCGAGGCAACTGGGGAGTGGGGGCCGCGCGCCGCCGCCCGCCCTAGGTGAGGGCGGGCGAGGATTTTATAATCCGCCAGTATGTGTCAGAAGAATGAGATTTTTATACAAATCATATTTATCTGCATTAAAGTTTAATCACGTGGTTCTTTTTATCATATGGAGTGGTTAAAGGAAAATATGGTGCCAATTTTGGGAAAGTTAATATTTTTGGATATTTGTCATTTCTATTTTACTTTTAGTTAGTTAAGTTTAGTTTATAAGTAATTATGATATTGTAAAAATCCTTAATAATATTCTAGGTAAGTAATATTATTAACGTGTACAAAATGTGAGTGATTAGCTATTAAACTTTGCTAAAATTACACACTTATGTTGTCATACCACATCAGCTAGTACCGTTTTTGAAACGGTTAGTCTTTATTTAAGTAATTTAATTCACTGGCAGTAATCTGTATACATAACATAGGTATATAATTGTACAATATGCAATGAAACAATTTAATCATCCCCTATCTTGTTGGAGTGTGATTTCATACTTGTTTGGAATATTTCTGTGCATTACTTTAGATAACTATACGTCGTGAAGATGCAATGTTTTTTTATTAATAATTGAAATTAACGATGTCACACACCATTTAATTTTAATACTCTTCAACAAAGAATTACGAAACACGCAATCCACTCCCATAGCTGTAGTGACATTGTTCCGTTGTTCGGAACAGCAATTATTTCGAGCCAGCTCGTTGCTAGATAAAGAATTTATTTACGACGCCTGTGCCTGTTTATTACGGTGTGCTCGAGCCTCGAGCTTCAGTATATACCGTTATATTTTGATTTTGTAAACATTATGACGATATCTATGCTTTACGTGAGTCGGTATTTTCTGGCGACTAGCGTTGATAAATATTCTCATATCATACATTTCAGCGATAACAATGCTCTTCGTTATTTCACTTTTCAGCCAGATAAAAAACCACTACAGTAGGTAATTTGAGACTAGATAAAAGGTCTAAGGAGACAGAATAAGAAAACCCTGTCTTTAGCTGTTTCACTGACTGACATTGTATGTCTGTGCGCACATAAAATTCTTGGTGCGTCGTACGCACGGTTCGCAACAGTTTGACGTTGGCGCCGAAACTGAAACGTGCTAGTTACGTTCTATAGAAATTTCATTTGGAACTTCGTATCTGAAATAGGATATTATTGCATTCTACAGGTGTTTCAAAAGCACGAAATGATAATTTAGTTTCATTTACGATAGGCGCTAGATGCGAGTGAAAACTGACTAATACGTAAGCATCAAATTTTCTGAGTCACGGACCTTTAAATATGTGTCTTAACTTTCGTGATACTGCATTAGAGCACGTTCAATAGCTTTGACACACAAACATTATATACAGTAACCTCCAATGTTCACGACAAAATTTGAAAAAAAATTGTATAGTAAAAACTAATTTGAGTTAATCCATTTTAAATGCCTGAAAGTAGTTACTGTCAATGCAGGAATAGGTCAATATTTGTAGTGTTTTATAGAATAAACAATGAAAGTAACGATCGCTGTACAGTAACAGCACCGCGAGTCGCGGGGCAGCACAAAAGTAAACAACGTCAGACAGCACGCGAGCTGACTGATGGTATTTACACAACAAATGTCCAGTTTTATCTGGACTAACGTTTTCTTTCAGTGTTTAACAGCCTTGTAACTCTTACATAGTGGAATAGAAGTGTATATCTACAGGAAATAAAAGTTTATTATAATACCACTTTCTAGGAATAGCTCACAGTTTCCTTCGTAAAAACGAAGACTGTTTTGTTACATGATAGGTACACTTTTGGCTAAACATTGCATTAACTTGAAAGAATACACTTCCAGAATTTAAAATCGTTACTGAAAAGTGAAAAATTAAACTTATTTTTTTTCCTTTTGCAATAACTTGAAAAAAAAATAACCTTATAAATCAATGAATGGGTAAATAAAATAAGACTACCTTCTGTCTTAGTTAAAACTTACACTAAGAAAAAAGTATTTTGTAGTTCCACCTTTAGTATTTATACTGAACGTTTTGTTATGACAAACAAGCTTTATGTAATGCCTCGTATTCATAGATTTACTTGCTGTAATTACAAAACTATTTCTGTGAAGCAGCTGACGTGCAACTGAATAGAAGAGCTACTGCTTGATTCCATGCAGCGCGCGGCGCCGCGCGAACAAAGCGAGCGCAAACAGAATAACCGGCGCCAACACGCAACGCCGACAGGATCGTGTTTACACTGCCATCAGTCTGTGACTACGAATCCTGAAAATTATGTATGTGTACACATTGAAACTATAAAATTCCGCAAGTGTATTCTTTCTAGTTAATACAAAAGTGTAACACGTAACAAAACAGTCTTCGTTTTTACGAAGGAAAGTGGTTACTATCTTTCTAATTTGAGCTAATATATAACCATTTCTTTCTTGTAGATATACTCGTGTATTGTACGAGTTCTTCGTCAAACTCACTTCCCACTTATTATTTCTCATCCCTGCTTCGAAGCATGCTATTGTACGGCTTGGCTCTTAGCTGCTGCCAACTGACTACAGCTCATATATGGTACACGATGAGTGAGAGAGCTGGAACCCAATTAGTGAGTGAGGACTTTTTATCTTTTAAACTTGATCTAATCTTATATTCTCTTGCATTCTGTTGTATAGTACAATGGTCAAATTGTCGCTACATATGGTGATACAGCCTTTTGTTTCTTCTTTGCAATGGGGCACTGAGAAAAAACAGTGCCGTCTAGGGACGCCCGATATAATTGAAGCTTTATAGTATAAAGCGTAGGGCGCCGCAGCTCTGACGTCATCGTGTAACGCTACTGACGCTTAGCACGGATAGAGTGGCCGCGCGTTGAGTGCCCCGAAAGACCGAATAGATACTTCGCTTCCTAAATAATACGGCAGCAAATAAATGATATTTGTAGTACCTATAAATATTTGTTTAGTATTTTTTACTAACTTTTATGTCCTGCCTCGTATTAGGAACCGTCGTATTTTTTCTCAGTGTGTTTAATTATTTTCATTATTTTCTTATTGTAATCGGTTTAAAAAAATGGACTTTCATGGGGCCCGTTCAGAGTCAAAACTTAGCCTTCGGTAGATACATTGGTGGGCTGATTCCCAAAAGGAAATACGATGTAAGAAGGTGTATTTTTAAAAAGTTCTATGAACAAGGACAATGTCGTACAGGAATCAAGTTGACATCAACATTCGACCAGTTCCGCGTTCTCGCGCCGCTTCCCTCACGGGGTTAGCAGTAAAACGGGATATTTATAGCAGCCAGCCTGCTCTGGTCGATATATCAGTGCGCAAACTCGACGAGCTCACGGAAACTTGCTGTACAGGAATCGGTAAGGACTTCCTGAAGCCACGGTAATGAAAGCACCTAAGTTTATATAAGTGCAAGGTCTTATCTCAATGATGCACGATATTTTGCATGACGCTCTTGTAAATGGTACAAACTTGATTTATTCTGTTAGAAGCTGTAATGTTAATTTAAATTAAGTGAAGGCCTAACGATATCCTCCATAATATTTATTTTAAATGTGAAAGTTTGTCTGTTTGGAAGTCTGTTATTCCATCACCCAACAACGGCTGAATGGATTGGCATGAAACTTGGCACACAAATAGTTTATAACTTAGAATAATACATATGATATAATACATAAGTCTACGCGGACAAAGTCGCGGGCGGAAACTATAAAACAACTAATTTATTGTTGGCCGTGATAAACAGATTTTCACTCCTTGAACATGTTACCAGTCTAGGTATATCGGGGCCGTATGGTATGGAGGCCATGTGAAGAGCCCTCCGCCCGCACTGTTGTGCCCTTCCAGCCCTCTGTGACGTCACAATGACTATCGACGGTGCTCCATGCGGACGGAATTAAGGGCTGCCTCGAAAATAATGGCTGGTTTAGGGAAATAGCAATGGAAATTTTGAGAGGTAACAAGGATTTTGATGCCCTGTATATGCTATCGATTTAGCTTCTTCGAAAGCGTGGTCGAAATTCGGCCTTTTAATTTTAAACGTCATTAAGGTTCAATTCAATAGTACTACAGTGTTACATGAGTGGTGAAAGTTACTTATTTTGTCCCGAGACGGGGTTTGGCGCCCGAGCGCAGCGAGGGCGCTAATAGTTCGAGGGACAAAATAAGTCTTTCACCCGAGGTAAACACTGTGCTTTTCATTACGAATACAAGGAAAATAAAAATAAAAACAGGAATTGGCTAAATAAATAATACAAGGAAGTATAAACAATACTCTACAACTCGAAAAAAAAAATCGGATTGCCGCCTATTTTGTTTTTTTTTTTCGTTGGCCGGCCAACTTCGTTATTTAGCCATTATTTTTCATTTTCATCTTTAAATATTTTGCCCAAATCTATGTTATTTTAAAGAAATTGTTGAAACTAAATTATAATTAAGTCATTTAAAAATATATATTCTTGAATTAATACTTAACTTTATGTTATTTCAATTTTACATCGTGCTGTAATTGAGTGACTGTAGAAAAAGTTTGAACATGGTTCCATAGAAATTTGAAAATGGAACTAGTTTTTTTTATAATTTGACAGCTGTCAGTTGAAAGCGAAACTCCCGGGCCTGAAAAGTATTACTTTCAACCCGCTTCTCAGGCAACTTCAGACCTACTTTCAGAGTATGAGTAATGAAAAGACTATTTGATACTGGCACGCAGAATGCACTATGGAAGTTCGAAAAAAAAACTGTCACCGTTTGTCAGTCAGACAGTCAGTCAGTTACCAAGTGGAAGTTACAAATGTGTGTGTGTCAAACGCATGGTAGAATGTGTAATGTTTTATTTATTGATTTTAATGTATTTCTAAGTATTATACTATAAATATATTAGTATTCTGCACTCCTTCTCTATATAAACTATAAGTGTGCCAAATTTCATACTCCTCCGTCTGCGCAATTTTCGTAAAAAGTGGTACAAAGATCCTTCACATATTAAGATATAGATTAAACAGAGTGGAATTGTTCTCTTACTTGTATATAATTCAAAAATAAACAAAAGATTTTCTTTTTCAGTTACCGCTCGCCTATAGATGCTTGCGACACTAAAGGCATTTCTTGCACGTTGCTGACCTGGGCCCTCACCACGCTAGCTACTCAAATCGTAATAGAAAAGCAAGCGCTCGCTATTATGTTTCAAATGCTCCGCTTTTGACGTTAATACGTTTACGTAATATATTATAAGCTGTAGTGAATTGGCTATGCCTTATAAGTTCGCAAATATTTTTATAAATAGCTTTTTCTATCGTGCAGTTGGCTTTGTTTGGAAAACATTGCGGATAAAATTGTAATAGTAACTACTCGTATGTACAAATAGAGCATGTGAATCTGCTAGCTCCGATATCGTAAAAACTAAAAATAGTCGGTTTACGGTTGCAAGTTCAGCTCGATCCAGTCGCGAGCTATGTAGTAAAATAGAATGAGATTCGCAATTACTATTCTCGGTGCGATATTGTTTTTATGTTCCAGTAAATTTTGAAAATTACCTATTCGTCATTTGCTCTAGTCTGGGTATCATTGGGCTCCCTCCAGTCCATTGTATAGGACAATTAGTACAAATAAATAAATATATCGCCAGACTGACACACCAACAGTATGGTCCCAAACTAAGCAAAGTTTGTACTATGGGTACTGTACAATGAACTGTGGGGCGAGCCTAGAGACACATGTTGCTAAGTTTGGGACGTTATAGTTGGTGTGTTAGTTTGGTGATATTTATTTATTTAGTATCCTAATTTTAGGTTTGCTCATACTGTACTTATTTCAGTTTCAATCCGCACTTAGTCCGATAATATAATAAGAATATATTTTTCTCAAACGAAAGTAGGAAACCATAAACCGTCCCATTAAAATAAAATACTGCTTTTTAATAACCGTCGATTTCCGCCCGCCTACAGCGTACAAATAGAACATTAGGCGGCGCCCGCCCTAACCGAATTATCCGACCTCGTAACTAACTTAGCAGCTGGTGTCGTTTTGTGTGCAAATTTTGAACGCTCGAGTTATTAATTATATAACATCTAGCGCTCCACCATCTATATGTATAATATAGATAAATGAATCTGGTATATTGTTAATTTGGTATTATATCTTATATATCCAATAGAACTCAACAATATATAATTATGTAAAAACAAAAGTACCTCTTTCAAATCTTCCTTAAAGCATGAGAACCGTACTATATTAGTGATAATTTAAACGCGTTATGAACACGGTTTATGTTTAATTTTACCGTGTAAATAAAAGCAGGATAACACCCTTAGTTGCTACTTTGTCCGATAGGAAATTTACTTATGAAATAATCTGTCGTCCCAACCCTAAGTTTCATGCAACTTGTTTTTCTCGGTCGAACTTTCAAAGGCAAACAACGAAGACGAGTTTCCCGCACAACTTTACCTCCTCCCGTCCGCGTGTTTATAATTAAATAGATCAGATAGGTATTTAACAAATACAAGTTCAGAATGCAGATTACTGTGCGCCGTAGCCGGGAGTAAATACTAGTTTATAACATCACAACCTTTGAATTATAATTACATCAAAAACACAACAATAAATTCAACCAAAATTATAAAATAGCATGATAAGAATTAGTTCATAGTCCAGTACCTCAGATCGATTTAGAATGAACCCTAATGAACCCTAGTGTGCATTATTTTGGTTTGCTTTTACAATATCCACACAAAGACACACAGGCCGACGGTCCACCTGATGGTATATTGTAAAGAATACTCGTATCTTAAAAAGTATTTGCCCCCATTCTCTTTTAATTAATATAAAAAATGCATCGCGAATACGTGAGTAACGAACACAAGGACATTCTTAATTTGCGGGGTCAAGGGTTCAAACAACGGCGGGGGTTGAAATGAAAGGGCTCGAATAGGCCTCGCGCTCTAGTTGAGGGCACTCGGTGCTCGTTCACTTGCGCGAGCCATTTCCAACTGGAATACCGTGGCGTGCAAAACTCAATTCATATTTGTTTTTATATACTACTAGCTGAGCCCGCGACTTCGTCCGCGTGGAATTTAACTTAACAGCCCGCTCCCGCGTTTGAGCCCGCGCGAAAGGACCCATTTTTTTTAAATGTTGTTTTTCTAAAATAAAAGTAGGAGATGGAGATACTCTTTGATTTCATTTGTTTTTATTTTTTTACGTGGAACCCTAATAGTTTTTCTAAAATTAAAGTAACTAAGTTACTCCTTATAACATCAGCTATCTGCCAGTGAAAGTCCTGTCAAAATCGGTGCAGCCGTTTCGGAGATTACCCGGAACAAAGACACAGACAGAGAGACAGTTTTTTTTTTTAAATCGCGTTTTTGCTATATGTGTCGTATGTACTTTCATATGCACTTAGTGAAAAGGTGTTATTTTGATATTACAAACAGACACTCCAATTTTATTTATATGTATAGATAACAACAAGTTCCTCTGATGTCAAGCAGTAACCGTACCCTATAGATGCTTGCAATATTAAAGCCATTGCTCGCACGTTCTCGACCTGATGGGGAATTAGTATAAGGAGGGCAAAGGAGGGAAGATCTGGCGGCTCTTTCACCTATCGTACGATACACAGCTACCTTACGCCGATCTTCTGTGAGAGGTTGGTACTACTCCGGTAGATTCAGCCCGATTATGAGCTATTGTTAATTGGCTAAAGCTTGGGTATGTGCTAGTGTCACTTAAATATGTTTTTATTCCTCCGCTTTAAATATTATCATAGAAAAAAGGAAGATTATTGAGGCAACGGCCGGCGCTGAATGCGGCATTGCTTTGTTAATTAACTAGCAACCCGCCCCAGCTTCGCACGGCTCTAAAATTATCAGTGTTTCTCTACTATATTATGCATGTATTATACATATAAACCTTCCTCTTGAATCACTACCAATTTAAAAAAAACCGCATCACAATCCGTTGCGTAGTTTTAAAGATCTAAGCATACATAGGGACATACAGACAGCGGGAAGAGACTTTATTTTATACTATGTAGTGATATCAAAGAAATAGTAATAATATTGTAACAATTTCTTTGGTTGATACTGTTACACAGCTTCCCTGCTCTGTGTACCTATTAACTGTTATTCCGAAGTAGGCTTTAATTTTGATTTTCGCCATGTAATCAACCTGTATATTTTATTCGTTTGGTCACAAAACACAACATAGAGTCTTTATTATATTCGTTCCAATGTTCGGTAATCCTTGGCTGTCGACATGTTGGTTAGTGGATAGCTATTAGCCTTTTGTTTTTTTTCTGTCATTACTAGTGTTAAGGGTTACAAAATCTGTCTAAAGTAACAAAAACCAATCTATTTTAATTGTATCAGGTGCTAAATTGCATTAGTAAACTTGCGTCCTATAAGTGTGTAATAATAGACCAGACGTAATTCTTAAAACATGAGCTGTTTGTTCAGGGAGTTCCACTAGTAATTAAGTTTAGTCAAACAAAGTACCGCCCACACAATCACTAATTAAAGCGTAATTAAAAGAAAAGCTCCTTAAATATTTTTCATTACCGGAGACTCGATTTTTCCACTAATTGAAAGTCAAAGCTTCATCAGTGACAGGAAGTGTTTAATTCCCTTGATTGAGGCTTCACGGGGTCGAATAAAAAGATGATCAGTACAAATTCTGGCGCAAATATTACTGAAGAAGTAACCTGGGAAAATGACCAAGCATTTTTATGCATAGATAAGGTATCCAAGTATGTAATGTAACAGTGTATTATATTTAATTTTCAATGAATTTACCTAAATTGATTACAACAATTGTCATCCTAAAAAACTGTAGTATACTATTAGAAACTGTTCATGCCACGGCCAACAAGAAGCGACTTTACGACGAACTTGCTAATTTGATTATGTACTCATAATGATAAGATTATGGTCACCGTTTACGCTTTGATAGAAATAAATAAATTAATGCTTAGATGTGGTCATATTTTGGGGCCTTTTATGGGGTTAAATCAAAATACAAGACACGCAGTAAAACTTAAGAACTGACTAATAATTTTCAGTAAGTAGATACGTAGGTAGTAGTAGGTACACTCACCTTTGATCTTCAAATTCAATACAGAATATTAATTGCTTAGCTATTATTATGGTATGATATTTTATGATATTCAAAGCTTCTCAAAGTATAAATGCTTTTAGGCTTACCAGATGAACAGTAACGAACAGTAAGCTCGGAGTGGTCATTAAACGCGGGCAGTAAGCACATTCCGCGTTTTACGGCCCGTTACGTTACGCAGTACGCGCGTAAAAAGCTCTACGATACGACCCGCCGCGGGACTCCGAATTATATATTTGACCCAATATAAAGAAAATTAGTTTACGTTATTAAAATTCATTGAAATTAATTTATGTGAGGCTGAACAGGCAAAGGTTATCTTTTGAAACAGAATTTATTATAAAATCCGAAGTACCTAGCTAGATTTTAACTTCGAATTATCTAGGTACACGGAGTAGGTACGAAAACATATCAGAAGTCCGTGAAATTCTGCTTTAATTTAATATATCTCTTTGAATATCTACATATAGCAAACAAAAGCAGGCTTAGCACGGTGAATATTAAAAAGACGACAAAGTGTAACAACTTTTTTTTGTTAAAAAGAAACTGCGGCGCAACAGGAATTCACCAGCAGTATCCGCAGACAGAAAAAGAAAAAGTCTTTGATAAACGTCGGAGATAATAATTAACGGCTACACCCAAGGATAAACAGAGATATGAGCGAAATAAAATAATATCGCATGATTACTCAGCTTTGTGTTATTGATATTTTAGTCGAGTATATAGGTATATGTTAGGCTTTGATAAAGGAAGCTTTTATGAAAGATGTTAGGTTGTTTATTGAAATACGGCAGGTAAAGTAACAAAGGTGAAACCAGTTTGAAACAGTATAATAATTTAGTGATGGGAATTTGTAAATGAAAATGATTTAATTCTTGATATGTAATTGAAATTCGGAATACTTAATATGGTTCAAATTAATAACTATAAATCCTCCCATCTTAGCTATCTCGCACCTTCATTAATGTGTCTAATGTAATAAGTATATTAAAAAGGTACCTACACAACATTGTTTTTATTTGATTAGCGACAATTCTACCTTATTCTTAATATAAAACAGAAATTGTATTTTTTGACTTTATCTTAATCCACCTACATTTTTGATTAAAAAGAAAAGCTTTATCAATAGGCTTTATTTAAAAATCTTACCTTCAATCAATCTTCTAACCTCGGCTCCTCATATCAACTTGAATCACAGTGAAATTGAAATATCAAAGAATGGAAAAAGGTTTATTATTGAAATATGCAAATGTGTGGCGTAGCAGCGTAGTCGCGTAGCACGTAGTGGTGGCTACGCGGCGCGCGGGGCACTGACCAAGACTGGCTGCGCCGCGCCGCGCCCCCTCGCGAGCCGCGTGCGAAAACCTGGCGGGTTGGAGGTTGTAGAGGGTCGAATAGGTACAATAATATTATCGGTAAATTAAATAAAGAAACCTGCCACTTTTGTAGACCTATTTTTCCCTCATTAAAAAGTAACCCTGAGTAAATGAGAAAATACTGCAGTCAATAATTACCCATTTCTCCTCAATATTGAGTAATCCGCACTAAACCTGCAGAAGTGTGGAGAAATTTACGCCAAGTTAAAGCATATTACATAAACTTATTATTGTTAAAAGTTAAAATGATAACCAATCCAGATAAAGTAACCACAACCATTCTGTAAAAAATATAACTAAGTGATGTAGGCGATACTATTTGTCGCTTCTCCCTTCCCGTTAACCCTAATCTTTGAGCGCCGCCCGCCGGGTGTATTCGATACGTGCACAGACCACCCGGAAGCGACGCTCGCCGTTCGCAGACCTTTGTTCCAGCCAGCCTCAGCCAATTATACCCAGCGTCCCGCGACGGCTTGAATGGGGCAGTTTTTAATTTCCCACCCTGGAGTAATGAGCCGCTGCTGAAAATTTACGATACCTGCATAAGCGGTAGCTGTGATGTTATGAAATTAATGTACCGGATAATTTGAAATTTTTTTTAACTTGACGGAATTTAAAGAGGTTTTTAAGTTTGTTGTCTTTTTATAACTATGTGGCATATCGATTTCGTCGCGTCTTATTTTTATTTCTTAGCTGATATCTACTTATAGATGAGATAGTTGTGATGGTTTCGTTATAACGTAGGTACCTGTTTACACGTACATCCTCCTATCATTATCTATTACTTGTCAATATTTAATATTAACATCGACAGGGCGTACCCTCGTCAGTCTATCTCCCATTAATCATCTTCGGACTAAAACTCCGAGTAACTTGTAACAAAAGACTTGACCAATCACAATTAAGACCGCGGACAACTAATAACTCGACCTGTAACGCACATAAGTGTGGTAGTGATAGCGATTTTTGAGGAAAATATGTTTTAAGGCGCCTACAAACTATATTCTATCGTTCATTTATAAATACTTACTGATTTATGCTGTTTTCTTTTGCAGCATAAAATAAAGCCAACAATATATTCTATCGAAATTAATGTTTCCTCAGTGCAAGCGAGAGGTCACCATGTCATTTGGCTTTGATAGCAGTGGCTCATTTTAGAAGCCGAATTAACAATATAGAAAAAAAAGTTACTCGTTTTCAAAGGAACTGTAATTTTAAATTACGTTGCAAGTCATAATAGCTCTTTATACGAGTACTGAGTAGGCAACACACTTGCAGGTATGCGGCCGTCCTTAAATCGATGTAAAGCTGACGTTAAAATTAAAGTCTCGTTTGTGGAAAGTTTGAACAATAACTGTCAAAGCATAATAACCCCAAGCTGAAGGGAAGGCCGGCCTGTGTTGCCAGCGATGAAACTGTTTAATTTATGTAGGCACCCATAAGTCTTGGGAGCCTTTAATGTACGTGTGTGGAGGATTTATTTAGTAGATCTAGGGATATTGGATCCTTTGGCAGTATTGTTGAATTTCCAAATGTCCATTGGAGTATAGTCATGTACATAAACGATACCTATTTGTCTAACCATTTGCAATGGACGAAAGTGGATGTATTTTCTTCTAACTAACTTTGGGTTAAATTAGTGGGGATTCCAAGATTATTTAGCTTTTCCCAGGACCCGTCTTGACGGGGGAAGGTTTGACTCTTGGGTCAAACCTTGGCATCATTAGACACCGTTGTCGATCCTGGCTTACTAGAACAGTGGTGGGAGTGTGTGGCAGGACTAGTCCCGTTTTGTAAAGGTCACCAAGCAATAAGTTTCCCTTATGGGTACCAACGAGTATACGCGGTGAAAACTAAAACAGTAGTGTTGAGTTAGTAGTTATCAGATTAGGACGCATAAAACGACTGTCAAAAAAGTTCGGAGACTCTGTTATTAAAATTTAGTGGAAATTAAGTCAATTTGCATAGCATCTATGCGTTGTATGGTGTTGTGAAACCTGATTACGAGAGAATTAATAGTAACAGATAATCTCCATGAGCAACACGGCTGGAATCCGCCATATCGTAATATATCTATACATACTACATAAGCTACAATAGGAATGTAGGTTGTATTTATGTTCAGACGGACGTATTATTTATACGAATCCCTTCATTTATTACATTCTCCGATTGGCTCGGATATCCTAAACGATTGGTGCGATTTGGTAGGGCAATTCACAATCAGAGTATTGTTTTTTTATCATAAACATTGGAAATATTTGTTTAGCAATCTACCTGTGGTTTCGTCGATGTTCTTGGTTGGTAGTACTGGCATTTGCTTGCTAAGCCAACGGTGGTAAAGCCAAGCCATAGCAAATCGACTACAGCTATACAGGGTGTCTCCACTCTTATTGTAATTATTGAAAATAAGAAATTGGCGAATAACAACAAAAAAAAATAATGCATGTAAAAAGACAAGCCCGCTGAGTTTCTTGCCGGATCTTCTCAGTCGAGGTCGCGTTCCGATCCGGTTGTAGATATAAGGAAAAAAATATGTACATTGACAATTTGTAAGTGCCCCCGTAGGCCTAAACAAAATAAATGATTTGAATTTGAATTTGAATTTGAATTTGAATTTGAATTTGAATTTGAATTTGAATTTGAATTTGAATTTGAATTTGAATTTGAATTTGAATTTGAATTTGAATTTGAATTTGAATTTGAATTTGAATTTGAATTTGAATTTGAATTTGAATTTGAATTTGAATTTGAATTTGAATTTGAATTTGAATTTGAATTTGAATTTGAATTTGAATTTGAATTTGAATTTGAATTTGAATTTGAATTTGAATTTGAATTTGAATTTGAATTTGAATTTGAATTTGAATTTGAATTTGAATTTGAATTTGAATTTGAATTTGAATTTGAATTTGAATTTGAATTTGAATTTGAATTTGAATTTGAATTTGAATTTGAATTTGAATTTGAATTTGAATTTGAATTTGAATTTGAATTTGAATTTGAATTTGAATTTGAATTTGAATTTGAATTTGAATTTGAATTTGAATTTGAATTTGAATTTGAATTTGAATTTGAATTTGAATTTCACAGAAAATCGGCCTTAAGTAGCTATTAGCTGCGTTTCGTATAATGAGTGAGAGAGCCGAAAGCCCAAGCTTCCTTTCCCGTCCCACTCCTCTTCAGGTTGGCTACGAGCGAGCAATGGCAAAATCTATAGGCTACAATATAGCTGCTTAATATCAGGCGGATAGTACTCGTGTTTGCCGACTCTGTCATACAAAAAACGCCGTTAATATATCTGACTGTAAGGATCAAGCCCGGATTCTCCCATAGCTTCGCTGACATATCCTTACAGAATCCTTAAAGGATCACAAAACAGAGGCACTATCCTTCACACAAGCTCTCGCCAAGTTTTGGCAATAGATGAAACTTATCAATCAAGATTTGCGCAACGATCAAACTTGCGGTGCTGTATCCAACATGACCTATTCGTTTTGTGAGCTTCGCCTGTAGTTGGGCCCCAGCCCAACTACAGGCGGGTTCCCCAATTTTGTTAGTAAACTTGGTTCTGCCTACGATTTAGTTTGGGTGGTCGTTCAGCAAATCCATGGGGGTGATTTTATTTTCGAAGGCAATGGTAGCCTGCTTATTTGTATGTTACCCAGGATATACAAATCATGTGATCAAATATTTTCTGTAAGTTGATTAACCACAGCCAACGAGAAGCATTTCTAAATGCTTATACGAGTAATGTTGATTGTGTCACCGCCGGGCTCGCAAAAATTCGGGCGGCCATTTTATTGATGTGTGGTTAATTCTGTGCAAAGACCTTAGACATTCTCGCTGCGTGTGACTGTATGTGACTGATGAAGGCGAACCGTTTAAAACAACAGCTAAAAATATATATATTCATTTTCGGATACCTTCTCGCTGACCTTGGTATAACAAATATTTTCCGTTTCGTGTGCTGCGTAGAAATAACACTAAGATTCTTTACAATATATAAAATTCCTCCTAAACTGCTTGACCGATGTCGATGTTATTTTACCTTCTATGGGGTCATCGGATGGTTCTTAGCTAAAGTTAGACCCGTTAGTAGAAAATACGCTAGTAAAGCAAATTGTATTTCTTCTGAAGAAATAATCATGAATACCCGATTCATGTTTACGTTTTAATCTGGTACAGCAATATTTAATAGTCATGTGGTATCTTTGGTGCGCAATCGTATAGTACATACCTACCTATCTATCATATAGTATATTTATAATAGGACTGAAACCCACCCAATAG
Source organism: Notodonta ziczac (assembly GCA_918843915.1). Taxonomy (NCBI): domain Eukaryota; kingdom Metazoa; phylum Arthropoda; class Insecta; order Lepidoptera; family Notodontidae; genus Notodonta; species Notodonta ziczac. The sequence goes on along the minus strand of OU974044.1, from coordinate 10,553,033 downwards.
TAGTAGTCTAGTAGTCACAAGTTAAATTGGATGCATACAGTATCGAAGAAGTTGTGCATAAGCCGCAGGGTTCCTATCTCAACTGGCTTCGTCGAAGCTCCATATAGAGCTCTATCATAGGGAAACTTTTTCTTCATAATATTTGTATGCTTCTATTCTGGAAACTACTCTATTTTGAAACTGTCTCATGATGGCTAAGCTATGTTAGAAGGTCGGACTAGTATTATTATTTAATTATTTATTAATAAAATAGTGTCGTTCCTCTGGCAACATTGTAAGCATTTATAAATCATCAAATTATCATAAGCTTTGGTAACACAGGGTAAGTACTATAAGTAGAAGAAAATTGGCAAAGAGCGTTCCTCGCACTAGGGATCGAGCCCAAAACTTCTTGATCACGAGTGTGACAGACTAGGCTAGGCTTTACAACGAGACTTGTAAGGCTAACGGGACAGGTGATAACCTCGCATTACCGTACTCGAGTAACCGTGAAAATGTTAAACTAATTAACAATCGTACAAAAAGGCGCACACACACGGTCGTATCGTACAAAACACGTATCAAGTGCGCGACGTGGTGGAGTGCGCTCGATTTTAACGACGCAGCCGGGCGAAGCACCCTCCACTGTACAGCCCTGAGCCGCTAAATAGCGATAGTTTCAAACAGGGCCACGGGTATGAGTGTAAATACAAGTACAGTCACGGTTATAACGTAAAAAATACTAACTTTAGGAAGTGGAGAAAAGGTAATTTTTTACCAAATAGTCCACTATTCCAATACTGTATGTTTTACTGCGGTGAGGAAATCATACTTTTAGAATTATCTAAATATTTAGGACAAAAATATCGCAGGGAGGCGCCACAATAGCGCGGGCGTTATGGTAGTGACACTGACATAAGTGAAGTGACAGACACAGACAGAAAACGAAATAGACCAATCACCTGGTGAGCTTAATTTTTTTGCCGTCATCAGTGCTTTGCATTATATCGATGACTTTGGGTCATAGAAATACTACGTATACGCATAGGATACCTATAGGCACCTAGGTATAAGTTTATGGCGTGATACTCTGCAGCGGCGCCACCATGATAAAAAGTGACAAATCATAGTGGGAAAAAATGTACGATAAACGTATATAATGTACGTATATCGTATTTTAATGTACCTTTCCCAGGTACCGAGATAATTGACATTTTTAGTGGCGCCGCTGGGGAGTATGCTCTCCAGCGGCGCCACCTGGTTCTCATACTTATGAATGATATTGGCTGCTAAATTTTATTGGAAATAAATGTACCTATGCAGTCTACTATGTACATGTCAAAAAACATCAATATTATACAGTAGTTTAATTTATTTTGATCATTTATATTACCCTAAAAACGCCCGAACAGCTTAGGTTCACATACCTAGCACCGATAAAGCTAATGGTATTAGCAACTATATTCTATTGGAAATAAATGTTTGGACGCTAAATAAGAAGTACATGTTAAAAGATATAATTATTAGACGGTAGTTTATTTTTTTTCATTTATTTAAAGTTGTCCTAAAAATGGCCGTTTACAGTTGATATTCACATGCCTGGTACTTACAAAGTATTATGGTTTAGCAACTATATTCTATTGAATATATATATACGAATCCTCTATATTATTTATAAGTTACAAATTATCATTATAAGACGATTGATTAATTTATTTCAATTAATTAATTTTACCTTAAAACTCCCGTATACGGGTGAGGTTCACATACCTAGCACCGACAAAGCTAATCGTATTAGTAACTATATTCTATTGGAAATCAATGTTTCAACGCTATATGAGAAGTACATGTTAAAATATATAATTATAAGACAGCAGTTTATTTTTTTTCATAAATTTAATGTTCCCCTAAAAATGGTCGTATACAGCTGAGGTTCACATGCCTGGTACGAACAAAGTATTATGGTTTAGCAACTATATTCTATTGAATATATATATACGAATCCTGTATGTTATTTATAAGTTACAAATTATCATTATTCAATTCAAATCGTTTATTTTGTATAGGCCTACGGGGGCACTTACAAATTGTCAATTTTACATTTTTTTTTTCTTATATCTACAACCGGATCGGAACGCGACCTCGACTGAGAAGATCCGGCAAGAAACTCAGCGGGCTTGTCTTTTTACATGTCATATTTTTTTTTTAAATCGCCAGTTGCTTATATTCAATAATTACAAAGGGTAGTAGATATTAACATAAATATTATAATAGCTCCAGTGTGTTGCCTTTTGATGTTAACAAGAATTACACAAACAATTCGGACTAGTAGGGCAATACACGCTACGCTTTGACATTATTATTGACTGTCGAGATTTGAGCTGCTTACTCCAAGCTGATTTATCATCCAAATAATCCGAGATTTTGTAATAACCCTTTGCACTGAGTTTAGTTTTAATTAGGGTTTTAAACTTATTGATAGGTAAATCTCGGATTTCATTGGGAAGCTTATTGTAAAAACGTATACATTGTCCCATAAAAGAATGACTTATTCTGTGGAGACGAGTTACATGTACGGATAGCTTGTGCTTATTCGCTTGTGCTTGTGCGTCGCTCCTTTTCTCAAAATTATTTGCATTTTTTTTAACGTACATGAGATTTTCATTGTGACACAATAGTTAGAATATTTATTTCTTTAAATTTTTCTCTGAGGGAGATTCTTGGAGCTAGATTGTAAATAGCTCGTATAGCTCTTTTCTGCAGAACAAAAATGGAGTTTAAGTCAGCAGAGCATCCCCAGAGCAGTATGCCATATGACATAACGCTATGGAAATAACTAAAATAAACAATTCTAGCTGTTTCAACGTCGGTTAAGTGCCTGATTTTTTTAACAGCATATGCCGCACTGCTGAGTTTACCCGACACTTTTTTGATATGGGGACCCCATTGCAATTTTGCATCTATAGAGATCCCTAGAAAGACAGTTTCCTCCACAAGGTCCAATTCTGCTCCATTTAGTCGTATATTGGTTCCTAATTGTCTCACATTTGGCGTTGAGAACTTTATCCATTTCGTTTTATTCTCATTAAGTAGAAGATTATTTACATTGAACCAATCTATAACTTTAGCGAGTGCGTTGTTCACATCGTCATAATGTAAAAGCTGTCTTTTAATATTAAATAATAAATTTCATAATATTTTTTTAAAATCTTCGCCAGAGTCACAGGACGAACGGCGGCGCGGCGCACCTCAGCTATAAACGGGCGTTTTCAAAGTAGCTTTAAATTTAATAAAATAATATAAGGGTCGTTCCGCCGTTTCGCGCAAATTCGAACCGTTCCGCGGAAGAAAAAAAAATTGTAGTTTTCATGTTTTTTTTGCTCATAATAGAATTTAATTCGTCACCTGAGTCATAAAAACTGGGAGGCACTTTTGTAAGTTATTTAATTACTGAGATATTTGCACTTGAAATTTTACGTATTTTACGTATGGATGGTGATGAAAAGTGTAATGGATTGTAATGATTTAGGACGGGATTAATACACCAAACAAGTTATGAAATAGCTAGGAATTATAATTAATCATTTATTTTATTTATTTATTGATCAGATTTTTATTTTGATAAGACTGGAAGGCGGATTATAAAAAAAAATACTATTATAAGGCTATGAAAATTAAATATAGAGGGTACTTGTGCCATATTTATATTAGGTCGCATTATTTATTTATTAATTATTATTTATTACACAGACCTTGTGGAAACACTATTATTGGATCAAGTATAATCAGCTCAGGTCCAATTACAACTGGTCTTCGGTCATCAATCAACTGTTACAGTCTCGCTTCTGTGGCAATCAGCCCATAAAGTTATTTCTGTCCTGTGAAATTGATATTTGCTTTCAATTCCTCCTATTTTAACACCAGCGAAAAAAGAGGGGTCCTCTAAGTTTAACATGCGTATCTGTGTGTCTGTCTGTGGTATCGTAGCGCCCAAGCGGATGAACCGATTTTTATTTGTTTTTTTTTTGTTAGAAAGTTATTCTGATTGAGTGTTCTTAGCTATGTTTCATGAAGATCGATTCAGCTGTTTTAAAATTATCTGCTCTTTTTTAATTTAAAAAGTCGTTGCTTTGGGGGTTTTTTTAAATTTAAAGTTATTTCCTTTAATACAATTGGTGCAGGTTCTAAGACAATTTTATTTTCCCCCTGGACTCGTCGAGGGCCCGAACCTCGACGTCATTTGACACCATTGCTGATTCTAGCTTGCAGGATGACTCCTGCAAGCTAGAATCTAGCTAGACTATGACTAGTGGGGAGTGTGTTGTGGGAATAGTCCCATAACGAAATAGTTACGCTAAACAGCAGCAGATTTTTACTTTTTCTTTTATTTTATTTTATGCTCGTATATCTTCAATACTCCGTTAACTTGTTTATTTTTATTACATTGGACTAAGGTAATCGTATACATACATTTGATTGCTTGGATCTCGACCTGTTTAAGCAAGCATAAAGGGATCTGGTTTACAATGCTCTAGATTTACAGGTTTTTCACGTAGGCGAGTTTTCCATTAAGATGTTCTCTATTTTTGTTATCCCTTCCATTTTAAGTAGTTTAAGAGTAATTTTGACTATGTCTTCTTCGTTTTCACTGTAGGCATAATTTATTTAATTCTACACATCTTCTCGTTTCCAGATAAGTATATTTTTCTTTATTCATCGTTTTCTAGAGCATATTATAATCCAGATTATTTTTATATGAGCTTATTTTACGTAGCCAATCTTTTACCAATGTTTATTCATTTGTTACGAAAATGTTACGTCTTTTCGCCATTTGAATACCTATTGATAAAAATATATGCAAATTCATTAAAATATTAATTATACATTTTAAAATATTATATAGACTATAACGAAATCGTTTTAAATGAAATAAAAATTCATTTCTCTCCAAAACAGTTCATTACCTTCCCGTAAAAAAATGGATGGGAAGGATGGTAATGAAGGAGCGATGAATGAGAAAATTTGACTTTTTCCTTGATAACTACATAATCGCACATATTAGCAAATATTTAAGAAAACACTTTCTAAGTAAATTAAAAAGGGAAACATTTTTTGATAAAAATATTTTTTATTTATTACAGTAGCTTGTAAAATCGAAGGAATGCAATGAGACGATTTATGGACGAAACACTAAAAACAATCCGAAGATCGTAAATAATTTTAACAGGGATTGATATAACATCCACCTCTTCCCGTTGCCATGCCAAGCTAATAAGTATAAACAGATTGTGACCTGAACTATAGTCGGGCACGTATAAATTTTATTTAAAATTATCGAATTTCTGAGTACGGATGGTAATGAAGTTTTTATCGTGACAAAAAGAAAAATATTTTTTTCTGTAATTATAATTGTGTTAAAAAAATATTGATAATCCGCAATCAATACCTGATGATATAGGCTTTAATATTACGTATTAATTACAGCCAGCAATTTAAGTTTAAAGAAATTAACATTAAAAAACCAACCGTGGTACCCCGCTGGACGCAGAGAGGAATGATTTTTCAGGCAGTTTTATTAATTTATTTTGAAAATTAACCAATTAAGCTGTAATATTAGAAATACTCCTTTTAGAATTATTTGGTTTTAACCTATTACGCAAATAATATTTTAAATTAAGTATTTTTTTCATGGGTAAATTAGCCTGGAATTGCTTTTGGTGCGAAACTACGGAATGACCTATAAACTGCTGTCTTATAATTATATGTTTTAACATGTACTTCTCATATAGCGTTCAAACATTGATTTCCAATAGAATATAGTTACTAATACGATTAGCTTTGTCGGTGCTAGGTATGTGAACCTCACCCGTATACGGGAGTTTTAAGGTAAAATTAATTAATTGAAATAAATTAAACAATCGTCTTATAATGATAATTTGTAACTTATAAATAATATACAGGATTCATATATATATATTCAATAGAATATAGTTGCTAAACCATAATACTTTGTAAGTACCAGGCATGTGAATATCAACTGTAAACGGCCATTTTTAGGGTAACTTTAAATAAATGAAAAAAAATAAACTACCGTCTAATAATTATATCTTTTAACATGTACTTCTTATTTAGCGTCCAAACATTTATTTCCAATAGAATAAAGTTGCTAATACCATTAGCTTTGTCGGTGCTAGGTATGTGAACCTAAGCTGTTCGGGCGTTTTTAGGGTAATATAAATGATCAAAATAAATTAAACTACTGTATAATATTGATGTTTTTTGACATGTACATAGTAGACCGCATAGGTACATTTATTTCCAATAAAATTTGGCAGCCAATATCATTCATAAGTATGAGAACCAGGTGGCGCCGCTGGAGAGCATACTCCCCAGCGGCGCCACTAAAAATGTCAATTATCTCGGTACCTGGGAAAGGTACATTAAAATACGATACACGTACATTATATACGTTAATCGTACATTTTTTCCCACTATGATTTGTCACTTTTTATCATGGTGGCGCCGCTGCAGAGTATCACGCAGTTTATGTGCACATTTTTGTGCTTAACACATCCTACTAATATTATAAATGTGAAAGTTTGTGAGTGTGGATGTATGTATGTATGTATGTTTGTTACTCCTTCACGCAAAAACTACTGAACGGATTTGGATGAAATTTGGAACACAGATAGATTATAACCGGGATTAACATATAGGATACGTTTTATCCCGATAATCCCGAAATTTTTGTTACGCTAAATACTACGCGGACGAAGTCGGGGGGCACAGCTAGTTTTACCATAATTTGGATGAACCATAGACATATTATATTGGGATATCTATAAACACATAGCTAGTGCGTTTAAAAATCTTATAAGGTTCCAATAAAGTTCAGTCATCTGATCCAGGACCGAACAAAGAATTACACAATGCAGGTGTACAAAGCTGGTTTATTGAACTCCCGGTTTCTATTCCAGGACGGGTGCACAGCAGTTGGCCGATGAAATTGGATGCACATACAGTGATGCATGAAGATACTATGATAACTCGACGATATGTCACATAGCGAGGACAGAGGTCGAGTTTGAACTTTTTTTACATTCCGCTCGCGGCTACGTGGATCTGCGAATCACACAATGTAGCTCGGAATAAGCTCATCAGGAAATAATGGCCTTTTCGATAATTAAATAGTAGTAGTAGATACACATTTATCAAAGAGATTTAAGCTGAGCGAAGAAAAGTTTAAAATTGATAAATACCTTCGGCACCAAATAAATTGTGATCTCTTATAATTATTACAATTATTTGGTCAAACGTGTATTTTGAAAATAGGATCAAGTAAAGTCAGTAAGTTTTTATAGTAACCACCAAACTAGTACAAACAGGAAGCAGTCGTGATTGAAGTTTACGGGAAATAGCTCCTTTTACGTAACACGACGCTTGTTGGGGTGAAATATTTGCGTGAAATGAGGAAATTGGAAACCTTACACTTTTATTTATCACAAAAATGTATTGCCCCCAACTATAATAATAAATAATAAATTTCGCCAGACGAACACATTAACTGTATGGTCCCAAACTAAGCAACGTTTGTACTATGGGTACCGTCCAATGGACTGGGGGTGATCCCAGTGACACCCATACCTGGGCAAATTACCAAAAGGCCATTTCCGAAATTTACCCTCACGGGAATCGAAGCCGCAACCACCCGGTGTAGTGAGTGACCCGAGCGGCCTACGCTCGAACCACTGCGCCAAGCGGTCGTCAAAAGTATGATTTGAATCTCTCTTGATTTTAAGGGAAGACTGTTAAGAATGTAAAACTTAAAAATGTTGAACAAGAACATACGGAAGCACTTTCAATCTTGTTTGTTCTCATACCTAAACATTATAGAAGATGACTTTTTAATTCCAAGCGAAGCTATCACTCGACGTTTCCGCTGTACAATGGCGTCGTGTCGTCGAGAAGCCAGCAGCTCGGTGTAGTGATATTAAAAGAGGGTCGCGGGGGGCGGCGCACCAGAATTGATTAGCTGTCAGCGGACAACCGCAAGTCGGGGGTTGTGGCCATGAGATATGCAGCAAGATTGACGCTTTCAGGTAAGCAATACATATCTATGTGACTAGTATCCACATACCAGTTTGCTGTTTTGCTCTAGCTGACAGATTCTTTAACTTATTTAAATTATTACCCACTTTGAGATTAAAAAAATCTAGTGGCACTTATTTTAACTTAACTTTTAGGTTTACCAGGCTTACTCAGGCGTTTATCTTGAAAACAGTCATTGCAAATTATATTTTTTAAACATGCAATATTTTGCCTTAACACCCTGTAATTTTATCTGAGTCTTCTACTGCCCCCTTGAAGGCTTCCAAAGTGGGCGTTATCGCCCACATTGAGAAAGTCTGCTCAGTCTAGTATACCTAGTAGTGAGCGCGATATAATATAAGGTCCTAATTATATACCTGAGTCTTGTCGCTTTTATTAAATACATTATTATATTTTGGCCCACAGCTGGGCAAAGGTCTTTCCCCATTCGCCTCCATTTTAGTCATCAGCCATTTTTAACCGACTTTTAATAAATTGAGGTTCTATGTTCGTCTGTATGCGTGTTTTTATTATTTGTATATTGTATCGTCACGCACGCCATCGCTACCAAGGTCAAGTCAATTTGTAATCAAGTACCACTCTCGCGTCCATTATACATGGGAACACAAATAATTATGTATTGTAATAACAACTAAAAGTTGATACATACATATTTTATATTTAGATCGAATCGGTCCTAATTATGAACACATTCGTAAACTACTAACGCGATATCGCATACGCTACCGTCGCTTACTTCAAAGCCTCGTCTTAAGATTTTTGTTCTGAGGACACTTTAACTAACGAGCTCTGACGCGGGGGCGCTTCGTCAATCCATCGCAGCTTTAAGGCTGCCGCGAGATGTATTCAGAATTAATTCAGACAGTTCTTGATTAATATGTATGTAGGGCGCTTTTAAATTAGGATTTTATCGTTTGGGACTAGCTTTTGCACTGATTTCAGACCTCTACTAGTATAATATTTTAATCGTGAAAAGTAATAGCCTTCATTTTAGATACTAAAAATGGAATAAAGATACCCAAATAAGTTCCAACCTATTCTAAACGCCATAACCATTACAAAATATAGGAAAACTTTTTAACAAGAAAACCAATACCATCTAAGTACCCAATTCAAGTATCAAGTTAACGTTTAAACCTAATTATATTAGTACCATTCCTTCGAAACAATCTAGACTAAACAAAGGAAAACAGTTCAGTAGCCTTAAACACTTTGACCTCAATACACCCATGGTTGAAGCTTGACTCACCCGGTACGGTAGAAATTCTAGGTATTATGTATGGTGTATTCCATAGTACAATGGAGAGTGATTCAGTGAGTCATGGTACCTGGGGCCTTGAAATCAAGTGATGGTGTCAAGGTTGATTCTGTTACTCATATGGTTTATGTGATTGAATGAGTAAGTATTGTACTAGTCAGGCAACAGCCATCAGGTCTTACTTTCATGAAGAATATACTTGTATTCAGTACAACGTTTCTACAAATCGATACCTATGCTGTAATTTTTAATTTATGATAATTAACCCCAAATTATGAAAGATCTTATTACACTTGATCTACTGATCAAAAAGCATTATCTCATGATTCGTTGAGACGCTTTTGAAGATAGGAGAAGTATAGAAAATATAATAGTTTTTACGTAGACCAAAGATGTTAGACCAAAGATGTAGACTCCAGATAATGGGAAAAGGTAAGGCAGATGATGACGTAGACCAAAGATATTGAAAACTGATTCACCGATATTGAAAACCCCACAGAGTTATAAAGTCTGTGGAAATTCCATTGTATTTTTTTGTTGAGCCGATAAAAAATCGTTGAGACTTGAATGACCATCAGTGTTTAGTTTAATGTTCCTAGATCCTCAGGAGACGTGCACCTATATTGTGAGTACTTCTGTGAGACTAGCGTAGGTATAGGTACCATTCTGTGCGTGAATAATTTATCTCGCAAATTTATTTTTGAGGAAATAAAAGAGAATATAACCTAGGTACCAACTACTCGGAAAGTCATTTCTATAGAGAAGAATGGATGAGAAACTTCGTCTATAGCGAGCTGAAAAGTATAAGAACGCATTCAACAGCCCGAGCGCTTTGCGAATGTACAAAATATAGCTATGTATACGATGATATATATCTTCTTTCGTCTTCTAATGCATTTCGCCATTGCCCCAACAGTGATGTTTAAGTAAAAGCGCTTTACAGTTACGAGCGTCTGCATTGGACAATTTGACAATTATGCGTCGACATGAGGAACAATCCCTGTCGGGTGGGGTTGTCGGGTCCTAGGGTCGTGCTCACTCGTCCGAGCGCCACGGAAGCACTCTGCTTAACGATTTGATTGTCCTTACAGAACTGTATCTATAAAAATCCTAAGAAAGAGAAGGCATGCTGGGAAAAAGACTTTCCCAAAATCTCTGTAGAATTAAATTATAAGTGTGGTTCTTCAAAGTTGTATAAAGAAAATAGAAGTTAATTACAATCAGTGCAATTTTTTTCAGGTTTTATCGTTTCTTCTCTACTGTTTGCAATTATTTTATTGATTTTGATATCTGATGGAGTTTTAAAATAAATTTTAGACCTACTTACATGCATCAAATATAGTAGGCGTGAACCTAGTACCTAAGTAGTTTTACGTAGGAAGAATATATGAAACGCTACATTATACCAAAAATAATAAAGACTATTTATTTTATTTCATGACATTTCATCATCAGCATCCAGATATAAAATAGCTTATAAACGCCGAAAAAGCCTCTGCAGCCATGGAAATAGGAAGTCATGAAAATGTTATCTTTTGTACACTCGCTACTCGTAGGGGACAGAAAGGAAGTTTTAAGTAAGTACTGCGGGGACAGTAACAGTACACATAGCTAAGCATTTCTGAACGACTTTCACAGCTCAGAATCAATATCGATGTTACACACATTTTATTCTGGTTGTTATTATTTTGTGTGGTAAGTACCTAAATATTTGTGGCTGGGGAACTAAGAACCGATACGCTGTGCAAGACACAATAGTATAATATACTCTATGTATCTCTTTCACACTAACGCAAAGGTGTGTGCGTGTATCTCGCTTACGCAGCTGTCATAATGGTAATGTTTCCTGTCTATCCTAAGTAAAACCCAGTAAGTACCTAGCTATACTTTTTTTGCTTTAGGTTGGTTAGTTATAACCACAGAGATACGTACTATTTATAGGTGTGGTTATAACCACTAAGTTAGTTGCAAACACAGACCACCTATAGTCTAGTGGTTAGTTTTTTTATTTGCAACCATCTGTGTTGGCTGGTGTCTTGGCGGAAACTTTATTACATCAGGCATGGGCGAATGGTTTAGGAAGATAATTACCTATTTTATTTGCCTTGGTACTACCTTTGTTTCTACCTTTAATGTAGAAGTTGAGCCTGGCCCAAGACTGTAAAGAAATGAATGTAGAAAATGTCAATAATTTCACAAGAGCTAAATCGATATTGATGATGATTGTACGACTTAAGTAGGTATGCGACCCAGGAAATAAACTTATATGAACCTTTGATCCTTTCACAGCTACCTGTTAATAGAAATGTGAGGTGAAATAGTGAAGGTTTGAGGGAGGTTCACCTCCCCAAAGTTACGAAGTTTGGGGTCAGGGTGAACACCCGATGATGGCATTATTAAATTCTCTATCTGTAAGCATTGTTTTGGGTAATTTGTTTGACAATAATATTTCGTGGGGAAATTAATTATGTATATCTGTATTAAATCTCAACCTTAAAAGTGTCTTCAACTAATTTTGGCGGAACTAAAACCGTTTATCCTCTCCGCAAATTTAAATCCTCTGGCATAATTATTTTAAGCAGCGCCGAATAAGATTTCCGATGGGGGAATTATTCAAAACATTCAAAGGATCACAAGCCTACATAATTAAATTCCAGCAAGGCGCCGAACCCGGCGGTAGTATGATGAAAAAAAAACTACCTTACCCAAACCCGGGAGAATTAAATCAAAATTTGACATCATTTTCCTTTGATACACCTTCTTTTAGTGATGAAAAGAGTAAGGTTTTTTACTTGGAAGTAAGGGTCCGTGTCTTTGGGACTCCTATACAACATACCTATTTTAATATAAACGCTCAATGCGGACTTTGTTGAGATTGAAAATTAACTTCAATTTCTACACAGTCCGATATGGGTATATACCTACTTACTCACTTCATCTTCAACTGCAAAATTATTATTTGTTTACTTATTTTATTTAAGAGTCTCTTAATTGTGAGTAGTTCCTACAAATGACTACTCATTATGTCTTAAGTCTTTCTGTAGTAGTTTTAATTACGATTGAAGGAAATAATTTCATAGACTACCTAATAGACGAGGTACTGATCCAACCAATAAGCTATTAAGCTCACAAGATAACATACAAATAACTTCCCCCCTTCTCTGAAGGTCCGACAAAGCCTTATTAGGTCTGTGTTGTGCACGCTGCAAGATGCGCTGGCAATCGATGCGGTAGTCATGGCGACGCCTGCCAGTACTTACCCAGACGTGGCTTTTATGCTGTACGATATTGGCTGTGCGATTAATCGTGTTGGTACTTTTCAACATGGTTTAAGTATCGCATTATAACCATCCACGGCATTTTCGCTGTCCACTGAGGATATAAGTTCCGCCAGTTTATTTATATGTCCAGCCAACGTAGTTCGAGGTTGCGAATACAGTTTTTGGATAGCGAATAGAGATTTTTTAAATGGTAAGTGCCTACAATTTCTTAAAAGTGTAACTACTAATGAATGTTTAGCTTTAATATGCCTAGTCCATCTGACTGGAACGATCTGCTTGTACTTACTAAGCATGGAGTAGCATCGATAAATACTCGTTCGTATACAAGCGTGTTGTCCGCACGTTACTAAGCACTGCCTTAAAAGGGCTTAAGTAGGTAATATGAAAAAGAGCTTGATGTGAGTACTTTTTCAAGTGCATCGAATACAACAAGTGCTCGGAATCTAGCTTTTCAAACTGACGCAAGCGAACGGGCTTATTCCTCGCGCCTGTAGCGTTAATCTGTACAATTCGCACGCGCTTAAAAAGCTTAAATAAGCAGTCGTGCCAGTATTCGTACAATGCAAGTGGCACTGGCGCGAGTTTAGGTAGTTTAAGGAGGCGCGAAACGATTGGCAAATTTGAACGTGTTTATTCTAACATGCTCTTGAACAAAAATGCCAAGTTGAATGAAAAGCTTTTCTAAATATCTGAATCCACGCTAAACATTCAGAGATGGAGCTACTTATAAGAAACAATTAGTCGATCGCCAACTGCCTTTTTTATCTTCTCTATTTTACCCTGTTAATTAGTTGATCCGATCATGTGGCTCATCTTAAATTGTATTTGAACCAGAAAAAAACATAAGTATTACCGGGGAAATATTTCTTATTATTTTTTGGTGGTATTTTACTTATTTTACTTACTTTATTGGTAACATTTTGGCCGATTTTTTCATAATATAATCGTGTGGTATAAAGGGCGGACAAAAGGCTCTCGTAAAATTAGGAAACACACACAGCCGGGCGGCATTAACACGCTTTCAAACTTTATATACTTATTCAATATGATATTATATACCAACACGCCTGTATTCCTATAAAGACCCTAGGCAGAGGTGCACTACAGTAAACCCACATTTCACCGATGGTATTGTTCAGTCCCCATTGAGCATATTACATATTGCTTGTATACTAAGCACATTCCCCCCCAATTCAAGAAGGGGATTCGAGCCATATTCCACCACTGGCCCAGTGCGGGGTGGCGAAATTAGCTAAAACAATGTTGTTTAATTTGATAGGTAAGCCCAAAAATCCTTGTTTGCAATTTACTGAGCAGCGTCAAAGAGGGTCGCGACGTCACTCCAAAAGAAAGAAAGCCTCGCGGCGCCGTTATAAAAATGATAAGAGCGTCGCGATACTGCTATAAAATTATAAGAGCGTCGCGGTGCAACTATGAAGATAACAAAATCGTCGCAACGCCTCTATAAATATCATAAATGCGTCTGGACGCTTATAAAATAGTAAGAGCAGCGCGACGCTACTACCTATACAAATCTTAAGAGCGTCGCGACGCTTTTATGATTTTTATTGGGGCGTCGTGACGTTCTTATTATTTTCATAGTGGCGTCCTGATTCTCGTCGCTTCGCGACACATCTATAAAGATAGTAAAAGCGTTGCGAGGCCCCTATAAGAATCATAAAAGCGTCGCGACGTCACTATAAAATCGAAAGAGCGTCGCGACGCCTATAAAATATAAAAGCGTAGCAACGCCGTTGTAAAAATTATAAGTGGGACCCCACTATCAAAATCATAGTGTCGCGACGTTAGTTCTACGAAGCAATTTTGAAAATGATTACACTGTTAGTAGGTAATCGTAAGACACATTCGATAACTAATATTTTATTTTTTCCAAATATCGATTTGAAATTGACAGTTTACAATACAAAGAAAGTACATCATATACGAGCTCTCTGTAGCAGTCAGCAATATTAGTTCTGGTTGGTTCTACAATCTTAAAAAATTTAGGCATAGGTACACTTGGGACACACCCACTAAACTCCGTCCGACACCAGACTTAGCCACTTAACTCATTCGAGACGAATAAGAGTTTAGTTACCTATACCATCGATACAAGTGGCGCTATCTGTTTTTTGTAACAAGCAAAGAGAATACCTATAACAAGACACATTCTTCGTAGTTATTAGTACCAGAAAAAAACATAAGTATTCCCGGGTAAATATTTCTTATTATTTTTTATCGTTTAAAATCGTTCTTATCATTTAAAAGTAAATAACAAACCACAAGTATTATTTTATTATATTACATTTGTTTCATGTATTTTGTCTTCAACGATAAGCGTTCTCGAAAGGCAATGTTACAGAGCGGAAATTAAAAAGGAAATAAATAAAACATCCCACACTCGTGCGGTGGGGTGGCGAGTGGCGACAGGCGAACCACAGACTAGGGGTGGATTACGTCGTCGGTCTACCATCGATTTGTACATTTGACAGAAGGGCGCTCCATGTGACTGCAGTCGCCGGCTGAACTCTGGAAAAATGAGTACCTCAAGTAGCCAAGAACAACTCTACCCGGTGTGTTTAACCAAGTGTTTTAGTTTAAATAAAAGCAACATGTGAAAATTCAGTGACAACATTTTTCTGCTCTCGGAACTAATACGATAAGTACCAGCTTTGCTTGCAGCTACTTAGTTCCTTGACCTTACGAGTTTCTTGCTCCGCTCTATCATGCAAGAATATGCGCCTAGAAAAAAATAATAGCAAAATGTTAGCGATACACTGTTTAAAATAAAAATCATAGTATTGTCTTGCTTGTTTTTAGTATAAATACATACTTTTAAACCCCTATATAACAGACAGAGACAGTGCTATAAACAATGAGTAGTTGTCTTGCATCTCATTTTTTCTTGTAAATAACTCCGTCTGTTAAGTGAAATGATAATAAAAGATGCGCTACACTTTTACACTATCTATAGGATGGTCGGAATCGTATTATTCTGACCAAACTGCATAGATTATAGTATCACCTACTATTGACCTGAAATGTACTAGCGGACCTACCTAACCTACTCGTCGATTTACCAAAAGTATAAAAGTATGAATAGTAGGAACTAGTATTAATTTTACAAAGTAATTAATAGTTAACTACTCTACCGCGTTGGTATACCTACTTAATTACTTACTGACTGACCAATAGTTATATATTATCTAACATTGTTGTTGACTGACGACGACTGAGTGAAAGGAAAATATGCTAAACCAAGAATTTGATATAAGAAATTAGCGCCACACCTGCAAAACATATTATTTTATGTTTTGGTTTCCCTAATTAGTTTCGTTTATTTTAATTAGTCAAGTTTCTCTTGTTTCGCACTGATCAAAACAGTACCTACAATATTGCTGCTTCTATTTTATGTTTAGATATTAAATAGAAACACCATGTTAAAGTGTATTTTTTCGGTCAATGAGCAGTGCACTGATGCACTGCAAACCTAATTAAGGAAAGAAATATAAGTTTTAGAAATTAAAACAAAAATCATAATACCTATCACTTTTAAATTTCCTGCCAAAACTCTTATTTTATTTTTGCTTAGTTGGAACCACTAATGTTATTGCACATACATACTTCTAACCACAGATTAGAGATATGTAGCAAGCTACTTCTAACTGCTAGCCAAATACTACTATTGTATACTGGAAACTACTAGCATTATTGGCATTTTTTAGCTCTCTTCAGCTTTACTGCAAGCTCTATTCATGCATTTTCGTTCAAAAACACTGGTAGTGTTTTCGAGTTTTGTTTTATTTTTCTACATTTGAGCAAAGCCCATTCCTTGATAACACTAACTAACCACATATTAACCAGTAGATAAAAACCTTAAGTAATCTCGAGATTCTCGAGTAATGTTATGACAATACTAGATAATGTTACTTACTATATAATGTAAATGTAATGATGTTTGCTTTAAACATGTTTCTGAACGTACAGTCACATAATGTTGTTACAAGTAAAAAATAGTTATAGTGAGAGAGGAGTTTTTGGCTTTATGGGTAAAAACTAGATTCATGTCACACAGAACAAATAGTCAAAGGTAATAACATAATTGAGTAAACAATGGTTTTAGTCAATATTTATAATTCAATGTTTTCGAGATAATGAACGCATAGCTGTTCTCACGTGTTTAAAATTGAAAAATTCTGAACATTTTATACATGTGACGTGATGTAAAGTATTTACTTGTGTTTATTTTTTTCATTACAAATACTTTTTATATGATCATAATAACTATACTATTACAATCGTAATACGTCATATTTTTGAGAGTTAAAATGTTTTTCTGAAACAAACAGTTTTGAGTTTAACGAAATAATGAGAAAAACTTTCATCATTTTCTTGAACGGTTATTTTATTTTAGATATGGGAGAATTTGCTACTTTATTTCAATTTCAGTTTTCATTGTTTTTTACATTTATTGTGC
This sequence comes from Notodonta ziczac, assembly GCA_918843915.1. Classification (NCBI taxonomy): domain Eukaryota; kingdom Metazoa; phylum Arthropoda; class Insecta; order Lepidoptera; family Notodontidae; genus Notodonta; species Notodonta ziczac. The sequence goes on along the minus strand of OU974044.1, from coordinate 10,535,929 downwards.
TGTTATTTTGTTATCTACAGTGAATTATGTACTTGGCAAAAGAACCATACTATAAATATGACTGAACTTAAGACAAGAGGCCCGTATTAATAAATTGATCTCAAATCTGAGAGCAGTCTTAGGTATGCTTTTGACTTGTGGCTTTGTACTTGTATGATTATTATTACGACATTTCCAAAATCGCTCTTATACTTGATCGATTTAATACGGACCTTATTTCTAGTACTATTAGCCTTAGTACTATTTCACTGAAATATTTTGTTCGGTAAGTCACCTGTCGTTGTTAGATGATAACATTCAATCGCTCAATATCGAACGCTTTGCTATTTAATTTATATGGTTTTTGGCACTTTTGTATCGGTTATTCAGCAGGAGTAACGTAAAACACGTATATTATGCACATAGTTATATTATTATGACATGAATTCTGGTGTATCATTTAATTTCGTTTAAATGGAATTTTAAAATAACTTATGGCAACCCTAAAAACCAGTCACGTCACTTGATTAATATTTACGTTAGTGTGGGTGCGTTGTGCGTGCATGCTTTCATGAAATTGTGAGTGCTTTTTGCTTGCCTTCTTGTTTGTGTGTATTTCTGACGCCGTTTGTGAGTTGTCTGTCATTCCTCTAATTTTGGATTTTATCAATAAAACTCTTCAAACTGTCGTCTTTGGGTACGTAAGTGTTGTTTTGGAATCGACGCTCATTCATAGGTTACACGAAACATCGTATTATTGTTGTCCGTGCAAGTTTAATGTTGTCAAACAGGCGTTGTCTCGGGGCAGCGAACATAATATTGAATTGCATTGAAGACGCATCAAACTGGCTGTTTTTTGGTATTCAGCAGATTATCGATTGTGTTATCTGGAAGCCGGTTATCTCGCGATTCGGAGTGAAACTCGTCGAGTGGTGTTATTATCGCGGTGCGGGGGCTAGGCGACCGTATCGGCGAGCGTGATCTAACAGCACGCTTTAACTCAGTCGGCTTCTCGGTGCCGGTCGGTATACAAGTGTTCCGCGCGTCCAAGTATGAAATCATAATGGTGGGGGTGCTGTTCTGTCTGTCTGTTTGTTTGCGGTGTTGTGAAGTGGTCTAAGTGGTTGTTCTGTTGCAGGCCGGCAGGATGCTAAAGTTCATACGCGGCAAGGGCCAGCAGCCCTCTGCTGAGAGGCAGAAACTTCAGAATGAACTGTTCGCTTTCCGAAAGGTATGTACCAACTTCCCTATAGGTAGTATAGTTTGTACAAGTTATTCAAAGTATTTTTTGTATTTTCTAATATATAAAAGTCTCGTGTTGCGGTGTTTGTTGCCAAACTCCTCTGAAATGGCTCGACCCATTATCAAAAATTTGTGTGCATATCAGGGAGGTCTGAAAATCGGTCAACATCTATTTTTCATACCCCTAAAAGACAGGACAATGTCTGTCGGGTCAGCTAGTATTTAAATATTATACTCTAGTTTTTCAAATGATAATTTACCAAATATTTATATTTTAGCCTGGTTCAAACTTGTTAGTCAGTAAGTAGGCACCTAGGACGGTAATGAGTATTCTCATTACCTTTAAAACACCATCTAGGTAATTTATCTTATCATGCACTTCAGGAATGTACCTAATGGTGCAGTAATTACTTCATAATAATACCATGGAACTAATAACTTTAGATAGGTAACTTTAACCTAAAAAGTAACTAAACATATCTACACTTTTGTTACTGTTGTTTTTACTTGTAACTTACAGACCACTTAAAGTTTTATTAATGTTAGTAGCAAGTTTAGTACTTCAATTAAGATTATAATTTTTGAATCAAATTGTCAATTTGCTGTCCTCAACAATATCTTGCATTAAAAAAGTAGCTATAGTGTAAATATGGCATACTTCGGACTGTTCAATAGGTACCCACAAAATCACTATGATTTTCCTTCAATTGGTATTTCAACTTAGTGACAGTTCTGTGTCATCAAAACTAGGTGTTTGTGGAGTGACATAATGGCTAGGTACTATGAGAAATGACTACAATGAGTAATTATGTAGTTGCCTTTGTTACAATGGCAACAAATTGACGCTATTAGGAAACAATAACATAGGTGATGAAGGAAGATAAATCAAGATTGCTATGAAATAAAAACAAATAATAAAAGTTTGGTATTACTCAAAGGTGTCTATGGACACATTATTAAAATAGGTTTTATGCGAATTAATTTAACCAGAACTTAGTTTTTTTAAAGGATATGCATAAAATACTGTACAAGTACTGTGTCTATGCTTGTCTAACTTAATTATGTTATTACCAGATGTTTTGTAGATATTTGGATTAAATTTCCATTCAACAAGTATATTGTAATTATTCCAATGTAATAAAAGTAGCTACCTACTTCAGTTAAGTTTCTTTGGATAATAAGCATGACCAAATAGTTAGTTATTCTTTAAATAATAATTAAGTGAATACTTACCTAATTATCAATAAAACTACAAGGTACTTTTATAACTCTTATAACTTTTATAACTCTAGCTAGCAAAAATAATTACAACTAACCCAATACTCAGAAATCGCCTCATGTGATTACAAAACTGTTTGCAGTATCTTATCGTTGCAGCCCTACGCTATTTGCTTTCAGATTAGATGTACCGGTTAATTTTTACAGTGCCTCCAATTTTCAACGGTCAAAGTGGGCCATGGGCGTAACTTATCATGATTAATTTCTGGACGGAATTGTTTGCTTGCCTATCATATGCCCTTCATATTGAACAGTATCCTTAATATTAGGTTGGAATGCTTTGTTAATAATGTGAAAAATCCTAAAAGCTCCAAATGTAATTTCGACGTTATCATTTTGTGTTGCGCATTCCATTAGCTAAAAGATAGTTGGCCCTAAATGGGCAATTAACAGGTGAAATAAGTAAACTGGCAAGTATTTCGAAATTAACGTCCCCAAGGAATTTAACGTCGTCGTGCCTCGCGTCAAGCATAGCTTTGTGGTTGTTGATTCACGACACACCGATCAATACTGCACTGTCGTCAAGCCTTTAAATATTCAATTTGTTTTACTGTTTATTCGTCACGTCTTAATTTATCAATAATAACACAAGCAAACTTGTGGAGGTGATATTCCCATTTGACGGAAGACGGACGGTGTCGTTTCCGACACGGAAACTTTCCGTGGTCTATGAATGTCCCCCTAAGGCATCTATGAATTTTGCGACAGTAGTTGGCGGTTAACTGGTTGGCAGAAAACTTAGTTCCATGGAACCTCCAGATCTTCCTTACCTCATCGTTCATTCCCAACTGGCCAGCGATCACAACTTATTCATAAAATCACTTATTGGCATTATTGACGCACCCAATTGTGGGCCGTGATGGCGCTAGATTGGAACCAAGGCCGTGATATTGTTCAATTTGCGTTCTTATTAAATAGCATGGTGGCGATTGATCGTGTAGCTATATCACAAACGAGTTTCATTAAGTTTAATGAACTCGAAATTGATCGAACTATTAAATGATTCTTAAATTTAGAGGAGAAAAACTTAGTTGGTAGGTGTGATAGAGAATCTGTGGCTCGATGATAAACTAATTTTGTTTTGCCAATAGCAAGGGAACATACAATCCATATATTGCGGAGGAGGATGTAACTTTCCAAGTGTCTTTTTTATGGGACTAGTCCCGCCACACGCTCCTACCACTGCAACTTCTGTATGCCAGGATCGACAATGGTGACCAATAATGACGTAGAGGTTTGAATTGTCTTGGAACCCGCACGAATTTAATCGAAAGAAATAATAGGAGTAGGAAGAAAAAAAACCAAGTGTCTACTTACAACAGAAGATTCCTTCTTTTGCATAATCAGATTAACTGTCATTAACCTCTAGTCGTAGAAAATATAGTTCTCACAGTCCATTCGATTGTGTTACGCTCGTCTCTTTGAAGAATTGATACGTTTACGTTTAAGGCACTTGCTTGATGATAAAGGCTATTATCGTATGACAATGTATCTATAATAATCTAACTAGGGTCACAATAAGCCCTTACGGAAAAATGGTCCTTAATATCGTTACTTTTCTATATGATATACATAGGTACTGGAACCTAAGACTTGACTTCGACTTCTTTATAATTTATAATCGTAGAATCAATTTAAAAAAATGATGCCATAAATAATGTTTTATGTCAACATTTAACAATATTTAAAAGTAAACAACTCAAAACCGGTGTTGGTATAGTTCGGTGCGTCGCTTATCATGTTTTATCCGATAACGGTGTCGATAACGTACAATCGATATCTGTTAGTAACTCGTACTGTGGTACACTTGTTGTAATGAGTATCCATGTTATAAGTACTTACTTCAAATAAATATATATAATTGAATAATGCACATTATTTATATTTTTTATTATTTCTTGCCGGATCTTCTCAGTCGAGGTCGCGTTCCGATCCGGTGGTAGATTTACCCTCGCCACCTCTCCTGGCAGCGGCCCAAGCCGAGGTCGTGTCCCTTGTGGCGCCCTTGAGCTAGCTGCCCCCCTGCCCCTCTGGCTGGAGCGCACTTGCGCTCGCCCTCTGTCCGGGTGAAGTTGTTATGGCCACTCTGGCCAACAACATATAGTCCATTAAAAAATTAAAAAAATTATATTGACCATGATACTAATGTTTCTCAAAACATTAAATCCATAACTCGCCGTAGCCAATAAAAGTGAATTTAAAGTGGACGATAAAAAGATAATAGTGGTCTCCATCTTAAGTTTCTTAATACCATCGTTTGATGATGCCACTGACAAAATCGTAAATAACCCATAAATATAAGTAAAATGGAATAAATGCACATTCAATGCCTTTCACTGCCTTTTATAATATCAATGAATTCGGAATTGGAAACTCCTAAGACTGAATTTGTATCGCCTGACAAAGAATACACTTCGGAGCTAATTTTAATGCTTTAGGTACAAAAAAACATGTCCATTGTTCCAATATCTTTATCAAACTTATCGGTTCCACAAGTCATATCTATATCTAGTCCTGGGTGCAATAAACTGCCGCGCCTAGCCTCGCCCGTGCTGTTAATTTTTTATCGACGACCAACACTTCTGATAAATAAAAATCACCTTTGTTATTCCTCGTAAATGTTAATAATTTGGGAACGTCTGTTGCTGTGTTCAAGTGGTGATTACTACAACTAGTCAATTATAATCGTTAGTCATAGCTCAATTTAAAATACCTCCTCGTAAATGTAATTGAGTTTTTTTGGTTTTTTTTTCTGTTTTTTTGCTATTTCCTAATGAGAGATAGATTTCAAATGTAACTCACTAGTTTTTAGGTTTGCACTCGATCGATACTAATCTCAATAATCCAGCCTCTTTTCTACATCTTAATGATTATAATTAACATCTAAAATGTACTGATTTGAATTTAAAATCTGTCTCAAATTCCGGATTCTCTCATGTGAAATGCAGGGTTATTTCATAAACATTTTTCCAAAATATCACATCTTTCGCATAACTAATGATAGTGAGTTAGTTGGACCAAAACTTTGTCTCTACAATTTCAAAGCTGAACAATTGAACTGAATTCCTTGCAGTAGCACCACGACCAAACTTTGTTATCAGTTCCCCCGGCAGTCGTTTACGTAAACGCACTGGTTTTAATCTCGCTTTCAACATATATAATACATTACCTAAAGATAGGAGCTCCATAACTATGCTGTTTTTATCTATTAGTAGAATTGTTAATCTCAAAACATTTATATTGAAAATGTAAGTATACAGGAGAACATGTCTTTAGGATACTACGTTGGATATTTATATTAGAAATTTGTATAGATAAGTTGTTATACTGTTAGGCCTCTTAATGAAAGAGGTTGTTGAGCTGCTACCATTTGCAGCAAATCTAAATATATATGTCGCCGCCAACTAGCTTAATTCGCCGTTCAATTAACAGCCTAGGCACTTAACTAAACGGCGCAGTTCAACTAGTGGCCTGAATGATATTCAGCCATTTGATCAAACAGCTAGGCAAATGACTTGGATCGATGACGTTTAACTACTTGCCTAGCCGTTTAATTACCTGCCTAGCCTGTTCATTTCAATTTAGTTCTACTTTCTGCCACCTAGCGCCGAAACTCACCAAACTGTTAATATCTCTATATTCTATATTCTCTTTGGTCAATATGGCGTCGGAAAAAAACAACTTGGATGGAATAATTTTATTAGGTACTTAGGTTTTTTAAGATTTTTTTTAGATCCCCCGAATCTATTTGCCGGGTGGGGTTTCTGTGGGGTCATAAAAAAAATAACCCTAACCTAAACCCATCCAGGTCGTTCTGCTTCGGTAGTATTTTGAAAAAGTTTTGTAGTACTTAAATGTCAACCAGTTGCCTAAGCATTAGCCAGCCAGTTTATTAAATGTTGTAATAGACGATACGGCTGAATATCATTCAGGCCGTTAGTTGAACGGCGCTGTTTAGTTAAGTGCCTAGGCGGTTAATTGAACGGCGAATTAAGCTATTTGGCGGCGACATATATAACTCAAAGGTGACTGACTGACTGACTGACATAGTGATCAATCAACGCACAGCCCAAACCACTGGACGGATCGGGCTGAAATTTGGCATGCAGGTAGATATTATGACGTAGGCATCCGCTAAGAAAGGATTTTGATTAATTCTACCCCCAAGGGGATAAAATAGGGGATGAATAATCCCGAAATTTTTGTTAAGTTAAATTACACGCGGACGAAGTCGCGGGCACAGCTAGTAATAGATAATAATGTAGGTGTATTGTTATATTAAATAATACTTTCCAAAATTGTGGCAAACATGACTGTAATATGCATTCTAAAATAAATGTTTATAGATTTCATTTTCCTTGATATAGTTGAAAAGTTTATGTAGTTGAAATGCTATTATGCTAAAGAGCAGCATTAAGTTCTTGTGCTAGAAAACAATTCTATATCATAGTATATTTACTACTACCTATGTTAGCTACATCTGAATTTAATCAAACCACCACGAACCCACAATTCGTTTGTTATTACGTCATGTTTTAAATATCGAATGTTTAAAAATTTGGATAAGTGTGTAAGGATATGACGTAACATGTTACTATCGAATCGGCGTTTAGCAAAGATATAAAATCGGAATTTAGTGTTATTACAGATTGTGAGTTTACAAATTTCAGTGTAGGAAGCCTATAAAATCGATTCGGTACTAACGAAAAATAAACAAGTTCTGTCTACGTATTAATACTAGTGCTGTCGAAGCTGATAGTTGTTAAATTGATTTGGAAAGGCTTAAGTTAAATAAAGACTACACATTTCTAACCTAATGTTTAGTAGGCTAAACTATCGCAAGCTACATTTTGATGAAAAAATTAAAATTTGTCGTATAGGTAATTATGTCTTTAAAATATAAATCTGTTCATCATATTCTATTGCTGACTGTACCTTCAGGCGTATTGGGAGCAACTATTTTTCTTTCCAGTATATTTTACCTTTCCAAGTACTTACCTACTAACAATTTAAAGTTTTTTGTTAGCATGCAGCAGATTGAAAGCTTTGATTTATATACCTGATACCGACTCATTGTGAGAACTGGTTTGCACTGCTGTCGCGTCTAAAGTGTTACTATGTATGGTTATATAATGGACCTGTTACATTGTGTTAAATGGTATAAAGAGTAGTTCGTGGAAGTTGAACCAATTAACAATCCAAATAACAGACGCCATTCGATGATCAGTTGCTACAGTCTGTGGTTGTCCTCATCATCTATCTTACCTAATCCCACTTACGTGGGGCTGTTTATGATTTTCTTTTTCATGATAGAGTCATCTACAATTACCTCCTAGCTTACCATAACATTAGCATCGGAAAATTCGATGGAATGGCAAAAGAATCAGAAGATCGGAATTTCCACACGGATGAATATCATTAATTTCTTCTTCTTTGAATTTTGTATAACATAGAGCATGCTGTTGATCTCCACAATGTTACTATAGCTGCGTATAATCACGGGAGGCACTGCAGACAGGGTTAGCAACATACCTGTCCCAGTTAGCGTCGTTCCTTGAGAACTACACCGCCGCTTGGGAACAAGGGCGTTAGCTATGTTAACTTTGTAACCACAAAATGTATAAGTAATATGAACAGAGTGACGAAAAACAATATTTTGGATGTCTCAATATTTTAGATGTTGTAATAGTTCACAATCCACAAGTAGATTAACCTGCTTAAAATCTACTTGGCAAGATAGATAATATCTTGGACAGGCAAGGTAATGTTACCCCATAATTCTACCGTATCACGACATAGCGTTTAAAGCTTAGTTATGGACACGCAGTGTTCACGCCCTGAACCATTCCTGGAAGAACAGCACGCAGGTAGACACGTTTTGGCAAATTTTGCGATCGATACCGCTTGTTTCTAATTTCGTTTTGCTTTATATCGTCTGAATTCTGGATAGTTACTAATGGGGTGTGGTTTCTTAGTCTATGCCAATAAGAATTATGTTGTTCACATATTAATTCGTATTAAGCTTTTAAGGTGTAGTCTACGTATTGGACATAATATTAATTAGTATGTTGCGTACACCATTAATATCATTATTAACATTTAATATTTAAAATACCGCTCTAAAAATTGTCCTACTTCAATGCGCTTACCAATTATGTTTAACTGACGAGACCGCATTCCACAGTTGTTAGTCAATGGATTTCCAAGCCTACTTACTTCTTTATGTGCTGCTGTCCAAGAAAACCAAAATCATTTACAAAACAAGGGTTTCACATCAACATTTTAGTAATAATATTTTAAGACTTCCTCAACTTACATCAGAATGAAAAAAACATTATAGGCGGTGCATGATTCAGCTTCGCATATAGACAGTTATGCACTCTCTATGTTATGAAGTGTACTCCGACGTGCGTGTTTTCGTCTGATGAAAATATCCATTCTCCAATCGCTGCTGCCAAGCTCAGTCGAACGATGATCTGTTCACCTTTCTGAAAGCCACAAATAAGCATTTAAAAATAATGCCACGTATTCCTATTGTATACAATGTTTTATATAACTATAGCGCGGTCTGATGCTGACCAGACGACCATGATTATAGCATTCGGTATTTTAATTCGACGATATAAAAACTTGGGAGCGAGCATGTGGCTCCGTAGCCACCGGCCGAGATTGGGTAATAGCCCCGCGTCATTACTACTAGCGGTGTTTTGTAAACTATCTCCCGCGCCGGTTAACCTATCGACTGTGTTTAATCTTCAATTCATCATGGTCTTTTCAAGTTACGAAGTAAACCGTATGTCAGGATCATTAAAATAAACCAAAAAATCATAACCTACGAATAACCATAATCATTAATCAATCATAACCTACTAAAAATCATACGCCTTATTTCATTTTTCTATATTCCAATCCAGGGGCTTATATGATTTCACAGCATCCCATCCAATTTGAGTAGCATACATAGTTGCGTCAAACAAGTCGCGATGCTCGTTATATGGGGGCACACATCTTAACCTCCATTAAGCCGCGTCATTGCCTGAATGGCAGGCCTCCCACGGTTTCCTACTTGGGGCAGACATTGCCAATTCGGGCTAACTATTATAGCACACATTGGGCAGATATTACTACCGCCCAGCCAATTCCCGAGGGAGTTGCCTATTTCGGTCACTCGTCCTGTTTGCGCTATATTTCGTTCGCAAGAGGTAGGCACAACATCAATTTGAGGAGTCATGAATTCAAGTGTATTTAATTGAATGTGCTTCTCTCTCATAATTGAATGTGACGTGTAACCATTCCAAAAGTTATATTTGTAGAATGAACGTAATACAAAATCTGTTAGCGTTTGCACACATTACTTCTTCCTGTTCATATTTGCATGAAACGTTTTTTCAACGTTTCCGTAGCGCAGTGGAGTCGGTGCACGATAAGCGCAAGTTTCAGGTTCATTCACACCAGATCCTAACCGACAACGCGGCAAAACGTAACGCCCAATCATGGATGTTTTTTTAATATCTTTAAATCGCAATTTGTTATCTATGCAAACCACAATTTTAGATATGTCAACATTCACATTTAACGGAAATTTCAAAATGCTCAAAGCAATTGACATTTCAGATTACCACATGTAATTTAAGTTCTGTTTTTTTTTTTCATTTGAAAATCACATTATGTATGCCCTCAGTATTTGCATCAGTCTGATCTCTCGTGCTTGGGATTTTTCTTTTAATTGTGGGACTGAGTTTTGCGCACAGGAATTTGAAACATGCCGCTCCTTTTGTGTTCGTAAAATTTTCTACGGCGTTCTTATACTTTACGTTACTCGCGTTACGTCGAATATTTATACAATTAGTACGTAACAATTAATTTAGAAATTTATTTTAAGACATTGGTCGAAAATCTTAAACGTCCTTTACAAAGTTGTTGAAACAGAAGCTTTGTAGATATTTAAGTTTTAAGCAGCAATTTGTAATAATGGATGCAGGTAGAAACATTTAACTAAACCCGTGACCCGTAGCCGGAATAAGTATTTTTTCTCATTGCACCGAGATGATCTCACAATGGCGGCATTTTCCCGCATTGTTTAATTAACATGAACCTTCCTTGGTTATTAATGACACGAAAGCGTTTCTTATATTATTGTCTCTTCGTTTTCTCTTGAATGTAGTGTCTATCTTCCTTTCTTTCTTAAATTCGTTTACTCGAATAATTTAGGACCCACTGCGTAAATATTTAACATGATTGTTAAAGTTTACGCATTAATTATTTAAATTTATTTGTAATATTTAATCCTTAAATACCAAACTACATTACGTGACGATAACAGTAGAGTGATATCGGAAGCCTTCGTCATTAATCAACATGCTTTTATTTAAAAATGCACAATCGTTCCGGTAATGCGAGTATTCAATGCATTGTCACGTTGCCGTCCATTTTCATTGTTAATAAACCGAATTTCTAGGGTGAACATTTGTAGCGGTCTAAAATGTTAATTGTGGGTCGACCGTGGCTTGGTACTGTTTTACCGCTAAATTTATGGTTTGTTCCTTTCAGAAACTTCACCAAATATCGCGTTACGTTCACATTTACATTCCGTCAAGTCTCGGTCATTCTGTCATTCTATCAAACTTATAACACCACTGGTAACTTGTTCTCTACAGCTATTAACAATAAAAATACAACGTCACACAACATTTCCAGCCTTTTTTGTGTGTCGAATGATTAATAGGAGTCAACGAGTTAGATATAGTAGATAGATACTCTCTCTCTCTTTGTATTCGGACGATCACCTCCCGGCGAAGGTCGGCCCGTTATTTATAGTTTAACAATGACAGGCTCATCCTTAAAACCTGCATAGGTATCTACAACATTACCTTCGATTTCTTGAACTTGTCTACTGAAATTGTCATCAATTGTATTTGCATCTATAACATTTAATTTATTTTCGTTAATTTCTTGATATTAACGTTTCCTTAGCATCAAAATCTTCTGTGTTATATTTAGGAATGTGACTTATTATTGATCTAATGATAGTGGTTAAATTACACCATGTGGAAATAAATGTTCAACTGCTACAGTACAGTTTAGATAATGTAGCCGGGAACTAAAGCTAAAATGACTGGCACTAATTGTAAGTGATTGTCGTAATCAATTTGCTAAATATAACTCGCTTTAATTATAGTACTAGCATGTACATCCCATCTTAATCTCAACGGACAAGTCTAATAATAATACTATTTAACCTAACTAAACTGTTGAAATTAGTATTACAGAAAGACTTGATTAGATAATAATGATTATTTTCACCTCAAAATAATGGCAAAACGTATACAATATTTGATACTCCTGAATCAGTTGTGATGTTAATGTCTTTTATAACCACCTTAATGACATTTCACCTTTGATAAAAGAAGTAATCCTTTATCAAAGCATTTCACACACACAAACCTAATAACTGATATTGATATAATGATTTCATTTGTGTTTTATAAATAGTGCAAAATAGATATAGATGTCAAATGCCTTATGAGCTCCGGGGAAAAAAGGCATTTTTTTTTTTAAACATGCAGTGTGGTAGGGGTGAGATTGTTCAATTTTCGCAATGGTCAGCTCAGGAAGCCGCAGCAATTCTTTGGATATCAGAAGTTACCCGGTCGCCGCCCTAGGAAGCCTTATGATCAGGTCTATTGAACTCATAATCGATTATGTTCCTACCATCAATTTATTTCCTGATATATATAACTTTATTCGCATTTTATTTCAATTCTGCAGCTCTTAAAGTATTTTTGCTGCGTCTGTCATGTATTTTGATGTGTGTTGATTGAAAAGTGTGTAGGAATCACCATATTTTATTTAATAACCCTTACTTCACCTCTCTCTTGGACTATTTTTATATTGTGAGAAATATTACATATTATGTGTGTCACGGAGACGTTAACACCATCAAGATTCTCTAAATTTATACAAGTATTTGTCATAGTTTAACTTTGATCAAATACTTCATTCGTGTATCACCGGCGTGCGTGCACAAATCTTGATGTTATAAACTAAACTCTTGTAAACATTATTGTTTATTTCGCACATCTAATTCTGCATTGGTTGAAAGTCACGTGCATCGCCAGACCTTGCTGACCAGCTATTTTGCAACGCCGCCGCCGGTGCTGTGTACATGTTTACATGCAATGAGCTGATTTATTACGGACTAGCGACGCGCCCCGGATTCGCACGGGTGCAATAAATTATCAGTGTTTCTCTACTATATTATGCATGTATTATACATAAACCTTCCTCTTGAATCACTCTATCTACTAAAAAAAACGCATCAAAATCCGTTCCGTAGTTATATAGGGACAGACAGCGGGAAGCGACTTTGTTTTATGCTACGTAGTGATTTGCATGAGGTAACATGTGCAAGAAGGTGGTGGCAGTTGATGCAGTGTAGGTACTAAATCTTTCTTTTCGTAGGAACCAAGACCTTGATCGTGTTCAGACTTATGGATATTAAGTAATAACCATGACTATCTTGATTGTAGCATATACTAAGAAATATAAATAACGACAATAAACGATTTTTGTAGTTCCTATTATCCGCTTTAATATGTTTTACACCATAATCTTTGATTTAAAAATATTATATATTTCATTCGTTCAGTCATTTAAATTTTGATCAAGTTTTACAATTCCGGAATGTTTATGATAATCGTAAACGTAGTATCCGCCTAGTGCAGTACATGTTTAATCAATTTACTGTTATAATAAACTGTTAGAATGCTCGTCTAATTCCGTTTTAGTATTATATTTACGACTGTTTTACAGCTCTTGTATTAGTTAAAACACAGGTTAAAACTGACACGCCGTAGTTGCACGTAGTAAATATATAATCCTATATATTAACGTCGAGAAGGGTTCTCCGCCTGTTTTCAAATCTATAAAGGTAGCATACCATAACCATATCCTTTATTATTGAATACCTAATTGTAGTTCTGTGATCTTTGTGAGGAACCTCCAACTTTCATTTTTCAAATTTCACTTCTGTCTCGTTGTATTAAACTTTAGCGACACGTTCTCCGCCTACTTTTCTATTAACGATATCGGATATCGCAATATACATCTTTAGTATCTTCGACTATACGATGGGTGTTCTAAAATTTAGAAAATCATACATTAGTTCGCGTGTGACATACTCTGCCTAATCAACATTGCCCTTATGTATCATTTTATGTTACGCCCTTTGTCCTGTTCTTCAGTAAAGTATCGCGTCGCGTGTCAACACCACCCTAACACGGCTTGTTATTGTTTGTTTATGTATGTGTTATGGAATATTTGGATGTTTTATTCGTTTATTTAATTTTATGAATTCGTTGACGATTTTGTAGGTTGCGACTGGTTCACAAAGGATCCACAATGCACATGTGTTTATTGAGAAGTTTTATTTTTGTTACAAGCCAGTTCATTACTTATCTGTCAATTTCATGGTTCATTAATACAGATGCATGTAACGGTATTGAGACACGAAGAAGTTCATTGGAAACACTTTCTGCATGTATTGTTTTAAGTCTTATGCTTTGATGCCGACGAGATTTTCTTCAAACGTATTTTATGGAATTCGTGGATTATGGCTGTCCTTAGTGTTATTCGGATGCTCCTCAAAGATATTGTAGTATTTAACCGTCAAGTCTTCTTCAATATGGCGAAAACTTTTATCAGAACACTATCAATGAATCATAATTTACTAGAACAAGTGATAGTGATACGGAGTGAGCGCACACTTCTAAAAATATTGATTCGCTGCATCGACCAAGGCATCGCTTTGATAACGGTATCGCTGTCGACCATCAACTATAAACGTGCTTTGCCAAGGAGACGAATGGAACGAAGGTTGTTATTAGTGATGTAATAACAAGGATTTTTTTAAGGCTAATAATATTCTTAAATTAGCAAGTGGACACGCTTATGTGCTTACCTAAGTCCAAACAACTGGCTGTCAGAAAGGTGCTGACTATAGTACTATTACCTAACCACAAAATCGATGCCCAGTATTACTGACCAACGCCCCCAAAATAACCGCGAAATTCAAAATTTTCGAGTATTCTTATAGTTTATCCAAAATCTGAAAACATTTGTGATTTGCGACAAACACAGTATGCAGTGCGTTTATTAATACCTTTATTTTACTCTAAATATTATCACAGTGGATATGATACTAGTTAATCACTAAATATACAAAAATTACCAGATTATCTGGATAGCTGTCGTTCTTGAAATGTTTTAGAGTAAGTTGGATATATTAATAAATGCACTGCACACGGTATTTGTCGGGAATTACAAAATGTGCCTTTTATTTTTGTCAGATTTTGAAAAAAATCTAAAAAACCTCAAATTTTGAACTTCGCGGGCTAGATGGGCGCTCTAGCCTTAAGGATGATTCGTTCTCATCATTACTTACTGTCAACCAAATTATAAGTATATACAAGCCCATATGAGGGTAAGTCGCTACATTCTTAACACCATTATTATCTACCCTTTAGATTAATTATTCTTCGTGTTGTATTACTTCTCCTGTTTTACATAATTGCCCTCATTTTACAACATAATATTCCCCGCCGAGATTTTTCTATTTATGGTATAAATTATGGTAGAATCCAGTTCGCGTAATGACATGCAAAATAAAAACAAGAATAAGGACGTCCACTCACTGAATAATGCAAGCAAGACGTATACTATACATATATTTTTAACGCTTAAGGGGCTACGGCCAGAAAAATGAATATCAGTTTTGGGCTATCTGACACTCGCGTTCGCTAGCCACGTCATTACGTCGGCACTACGGAAATCTATGGAGCAGTCTAAATAGTTATTTTTTAACAGAATTATAAATATGGATGAAGTTCTCAGTTCAGTTGTTTTTTATGTATGTTACCTCAGATCTCCGTCATTTATAAACCAATTTGAAAGAATATTTATTTATTTGATATTTTTTATTGTTTATATTATTATTTATTGATACCAAAATCGGTTCAGTAGTTTGGGAGATGGACTATTTACGGTTACCAGCAATTCAATACGTAGTTTA
Source organism: Notodonta ziczac (assembly GCA_918843915.1). Lineage (NCBI taxonomy): Eukaryota > Metazoa > Arthropoda > Insecta > Lepidoptera > Notodontidae > Notodonta > Notodonta ziczac. The sequence goes on along the minus strand of OU974044.1, from coordinate 10,520,361 downwards.
CCATTAAAAAACATGACCAAAACTTTATAAAAAAATATCGATTCCAATAAAACTGGGTGCGCTAAATAAAACGCTAGAAATTTGGAGGTCCCTAATTTGGAGTCAGTGTCAATTTAAGTAAGTAGGAGTTGGTAGGTACCTAAGAAGCTGTCCTAACGTAAAGATTCCACCAGCGCAGCGACTCCATATGACATAAATTGTCATTTCTAGCTTTTTAATGCAGGTTTTATTGAAGTCAGTTCTATTTTTTAATCATTCCTTAGTCGCCCATTACACCAAAAATTTGGGCGTCAAGTATACTGATTCCATGTGCCCGCGACATAGTCGAAGTAAAGATGTTCCGTTTAAAAAAACCAGGTAATAAGTCTTAAAACACATAGGCAATTGCAAATTGAATTATCCCGAAAAATTGTATTTTCTTAAATTCGGATTAGATTCTAGATTATAAACCGATAGTAAGGTCGGTCGTCTGTCATCTTGGAATCCAAAATTTACGTCATAATCGTAATCGGCACGCCAAAAACCTAGAAAATTATACCCATATGCCAGATTTTCCAAAATATTATATAATAGTCCGCAACTTGGGATTAAAAAATTCTCATAATTATACTTCTTAAAATATAGCTTGATCTCTGCGACAACTGTCAGTAAAATCACGCCTATGAAGTCTTGAATTTCATAATAGTATAAACAGTACCTGTCAATGTCATACTTTATGGGCATGCCGATCTAATTAGTGATGGGCGATGAATCATCGTGACCACAGACGATATTTGAAATAAAACTTAATTTATCTTTTAATTTTATTGTATATTTTAATATCATAACATTATTTACATTTGTGCATACTGGATCTAAAATAATAGTGAGTAAATAAAATCTAATTTCGGGAGCGGGACGTCCGATTTGATAATATTTGCGAACAAGAGTTTAACAAGAGTTTAGCAAGACCTCGAGACACTGTGAGCACTTTCTGCGTGGATCGGACCGCAAACAACAACTTAATATGAGGGTACCCAGTTACTAACTATGACATCAGGACGTCTAACACCTCAGTCCCCCCGTGACCATGGCTGCTGTAAAGCAGCCGAAACGTCGGGAACATAAAAAGTAAAAATAAACGCGATATAATCCGTAAAAATAGTTTTATTTCAAAACAAGAGTTTATAATTAATTTACAAGATTGTTTTAGCGATTCAGAAACTGATCCAGACATGGATTTGGGTTGTACTCCTTTAAGAGAATAAATGTCATTTTATATTAAAATATTAGTTTTTAGCATTGATGATAGCAAGAAACGTCCATAATTTCTATCGACATTTTTTTATATCCTCACAACCCTATAAATATCAGATATCAATATTAGTCATGGCATCTCTTTATGACTCATTATTGCAGAGCTCAGTGGGATGGAAATGAAATCTATACAAATAAATAAAATTGGAGTGTCTGTTTGTAATATCAAAATAACACCTTTTCACTAAATGCATATGAAAGTACATACGACACCAATAACAAAAACGTGCTTTAAAAATTTTTTGTCTGTCTGTCTGTCTTTCTGTCTGTCTGTGTGTTTGTTCCCGGTAATCTCCGAAACGGCTGGACCGATTTTTACGGGACTTTCACTGGCAGATAGCTGATGTTATAAGGAGTAACTTAGGCTACTTTAATTTTAGAAAAACAATTAGGGTTCAGCGTATAAAAATAAAAACACATGAATTCACAAATAAAAAAAACATGAAATCAAAGAGTATCTCCGAAACGGCTGGACCAATTTTGACGGGACTTTCACTGGTAGATAGCTGATGTTATAAGCAGGTTAATTAATTTTAGAAAAAAAAATGGGTCCCGTCACGCGGGCTCAGAACGCGGGAGCGGGCTTTTTGTTAAGTTAAATTCCACGCGGACGAAGTCGCGGGCTCAGCTAGTATATAATAAATTTAGTTAGTAAATTTATTTGACACATAAAGGAACGAAAAATTACAAGAGAGTGACAATTGATCTTCTTAAACAATTGACAGAGAATAAATCCAGAAAAAGAAATCAAATATGAAATTTAAATAAAACCTTATTTTATTTCTAACAATCAAGCTATGTTTTATGAAGTATAGTACTCCTAGTTTTCGCTTCTTCCTATATCTATAGTTCCCCAGATAATTTGGTCATGTCACTCTGTCCGAGCGCCCGACGTCACAGTCCTTTTATTCAGAGGCTAGAAGGCTGCAAACTGGCGCTAAAATGGATTTTTGGTACCGCTACAAAACTGTGTTTAAATATTGAAAGCAATATAATTATAGGGTAGGTTACCAGTTTTAAAAAATAAATCCCATTTACTAAATATTACCGATTGGTTAAGCCCGCGTCTTGCGGGCTATCAGGTCTCGGGTTCAAACCCCGGCTCGAACCTCTGGATTTTTCGAAATCTATGTGCGAATCATAATTTCTATATTATGATTATCACTTGCTTACGGTGAAGGAATACATCGTGATGAAACCTGCATGTCTTAGAGGATTTAACCAATTTTCGAAAAATATGTGAAATCCGCCAACCCGCACTGGGCCAGCGTGGTGGATTATGGCCTGAATCCCTCTCGTGTTGAGGGGAGGCAAGTGCCCAGAAGTGGGACGTCAAAAGGGCTAAAACTATTATTTATATTATATTACTAAATATTGAGCTCCGCAATGGCCTTTTTCACGTAATCACCTCTAACTGGTGGATTTTAAATTATTCGAATTGATATCGGACACGGATAAGATCAATTACACGTCTGTGTTAGTGCCAAATTAAAATTTATTTTGAATATTTTTTCATGTCATTTTATTGTTGTATGTTATGACATATTCGATTACGTCATACGAATATGTCATACGAATATGTCATACGATTATTAACATACAAATAAATAAATATCGCCAGACGAACACACCAACTGTATGGTCCCAAACTAAGCAACGCTTGTACTATGGGTACCATACAATGGACTGGGGATGATCCCAGTGTCACCCAGACTAGGGAAAATTACGAAGAGGCCATTTTCGAAATTTACCCTGTCGGGAATCGAACCCGCAACCACACGATGCAGTGAACCCAGCGGCCTACGCTCGAACCACTGCGCCAAGCGGCGGCCAAATTATATTTTTTAGTACATTTTAAATAGTCTAAAATATAAGTTGACTTTTAAAATACCCCTTCCCCCTGAACGACGTTATAAATAAACAATGATTATATTATAAAATATAATTAATAAATCATTAATAAAATAAGCATTTCGTTAAGTAATATTCAAAAGCAATGTCTACTGAAATACATGTCTTTAAATAAACGTATGTTTTCTCATAATGTCTCCCTTCGCCGTTCAGCAAGTGAAAATTTACGTTGGAAATTATATGGAAATAGAATAATGAACTTTAAAAAAAAGACTGAAAATCTGTCAAATTACTACGATATAGGTACAAGTACATATAGTATCGGACTCGCACTTGAAATATTTTTTATTTGACCAAAGGAGTTTCCACTCTCTCCGTTTACGTATTGGTTACGACGAATTTATTTAAATTCGGATCTGAAAAAAATCGGCATAGGTCCGACCTCGATGACGTCCGCAGACGACTGAGCTAGTTAGAATATGACAGTGATGCAATTACTTCATGTATAGAAAATATGAGATGACACTCGTGACCGCGCTCTCGGAAGTAAACCACATAAGCGCTAAACAATATTTCTTTGGTTATTAACAAAACTAGGGAATGGATTAAATTTTTTCTTATAAGCGATCCTAGATATTATCATTTACTATGTTTTAAAAAAATATCGTCATCTAATTCGTAATAATATCGTGGATGAAATGAAAATAAAAAGCAATAACAGCCAACTTTGGATTTTTTTTCTATCGAGGAAATTTCACTTAATCGTGTTTTCCTATATATGTAATCCTAGTTAATGTTATTGAATAACACATATCTGAAAATAAGCTTCTTAATCTATAAAATGATAGAAATATTTCGAATTAAGAACCCAAAAATTGCGACTGCCTCGTCTTAACCCTAGAAATTCAAGGTTATGATTTGAAGTTTTTGTTCTTCCCTTTGTCTCCTGAAACCACTTACTTCAGTTATAAGATAAAGATTTATATTCTGGAACTGGCAAGTTAGCCTTTTGCCAGAAAGAACACCTAGATCTCCATCATTCTACTAACCGGTCGATATTGATGTTCATGCTTTTAGTATAAGGTTTACCATATCTAGTTAGAGAATACCATCTCTGTTCCTGGATTCGGTCAGCTCAGCCTAAATCATAAAATAATTATGTGAATCCTTATTCCATGTCAGATTTTTCCAATATTTGTCACCTCAGGAATCGAGTGAGGCCGAATATTTATGTTTATTTTGTTGACCCATGTTTGTTTGCATTTGCGCAACGTGCCCTCTAGTCAAACAGTTCTATAAATAAACCAAAGTTAAATAGCGATAGCAATGATCTTGTGAAAATGTCGTATAGACTAGATGATGCATGTGAACTTAGACTGGGTAACCAGTTTTAGATTCTAGCTGCAAATAGCGTCATGTGAGCTAAATGTTAAAAGTTGATCGTTTTGATTTACCTATTTACGATCGATGGGAGTGTGTGTTACCAAAATACCCGTCTTGAGCAAAAGTGGATGAGATTAACTATGAATTTCTTTACTTTTTTTTTGTTCGCACATTTGGTAATTTTGGTAAAAAATTATATACACAAATTGAATATTTACTTATTGCTGGCATAAAAATGGCACCATTATTTACGCACCCTGGGATGTGCCGGCCTAATTACGAAGGTCGTGTCCGTAGCGCAGGTTTTTTATCGCATCCGATACCCGGCAGGCTCGTGATATTATCGACTGCCTAGCAGATAGTAGTGAATATACAATATCTGTTGATATGCTCTATGGTTCCCGGAATGCTCGAGTAGGTAAATAGTTGTGGTATACGGCCCTGCAAATGTCCACCTAAGTGACCTGTAGTGAAATTGTGGTTTGTGCCGCTAATAATGACCAAGTTGCTATCATTTTTCTGGACGGTTGGGCGTTTCAAAATAGCTCAGAATTGAACATTTAGACGTATTCTTTGTGACCGTTGCTGAATTCTGTTCGTTCACAGGAGTCATATGATTCGCTGCCGATTTCCCTGTACAATTCACATAATCTACAACGTTCTCAATGACAACCGCACCCACCGTTCCGCCAGCCGGTATCGAGATCACTCTGCGTGCTCCATTTCCTGCACATTGCATAATTCAATCGTGTTGCATACGAGAATCGATTTTCACTTTCGCGTGCACTCGTCACCATAGCAATACCTAATGTTTTGATCGGAATAGACAGTGCTCGTATCAAAACAAGAATCGATTTCTTCAGTCATCATCCTTTGTTGCCAAAGTTTTGTCCTGCATATTAAGAGTTTGTTGCTCTGTTTTCGAGTTTACGGAGAAAGCGACATGTTATTTCGTTGCGAAATGTTTCAAAAGTCGACTTGCAGATTATTGTCGAAGTCTTAACATGAATGTGCATTCTTTAAAAAATAAGTTGTATCATATAATTGCAGCTTCCTACATCAACTATCACCAGTAGGTAATAGCAACACTATTTTCCTCTTCCATGCATTAGCCCCTTTTATGTGACGCCACAATTGCTATGAAGCAACTCGCAAGAATTAATTAAACAAACAATACGCGGTACCGTTAAGTTTTCATCGCTTATTAAACCATCAAGCTTATGAGATACAGACGCGAAAACTGTCTGGCTTTATTATCGATTTACCAGACGATTATAGGCTTTATATGAGCGCAATAAGAAATATATGACATGCATATTTAACTTGGAGATTCCTGGTAAAGAGGTTGTAATCGAATGTAGGTTCAAATGTTAAAACGAACGGTACTCCGCCTCCGGAGGCGACGTCACGAAGTTTCACCGAACCAAGTACGTTGGATTGTGTGTTGCCTTATACGGTTGATGTCATCATATAAGTTTATTAAGGTTTAATACGGCAGACAGAGTCATATTTATACTTTATATTCTAGTCGAACATCGTTGCTAATTGGTCTTAAGGATCCCCATAAGACAGTTGAGGTAACATTACCGGGTGTATTGAAGGTCTTAAAGCAAATGAGATGTTTTTTTATTATTTTTAGAGTCTTGCTATCATATTATCCTACTAATATTATAAATGTGAAAGTTTGTGAGTGTGGATGTATGTATGTTTGTTACTCCTTCACGCAAAAATTACTTAACGGATTTGGATGAAATTTGGAACACAGATAGTTTATAACCGGGATTAACATATAGGATACCTTTTTATCCCGATAATCCCGAAATTTTTGTTACCTTAAATACTACGCGGACGAAGTCCGTGGGCACAGCTAGTAATATGATATATGATGCAATACGATCTAAGAGTGAATTGATTGATTGAGTGAATGAATTGCGAACATAAAAAAATAATAATCGTAGTCTGCAATTCCAAAAGTTTTTTTTATTTCCCAAAAGGATCATGTGTGCAGGCAGGGCAAGAAGCAAATGACGTTGTAAACGACCTCGGATAACGAGAACATTAGACCCGCACAAAATGGTGATTGTTACAATTTTTATAGCCCCAAGTTGTGTGGGATTTGTATATTGAAATATGGACCATTTGGTTGCAAATTTGTATGACGAGGAACCACAAAGGCACATTTCTTGCTATTTGTTGACCCACTTCTTCATGTATTTGCGTTGTTTGTTGATGTTGTAGTTCGATCCCTCCAACTGTTAGTAGGTGTTGTATTTGCCAAATAATATCCAACTCTACTTTAATTCTTTGCTAAAGCAAACCAATCATGTATTCGTTTTTTAAATTGATTCTGAACTGAGGAAACAACTGCAGTAAACACGGCGCTGCGCAAACGCAAGCTGAATGTCAATGGATGGCTGCGGGTGACTCACGCGCATGCCTCCGCAATCACCTGCAAGCTTCGCTATTATTATTTGCGGTCGTCTTATCTTTGACGTCCGCTTCACAACTATTTACATCTATGTATTTATTCTGTAATCAAAAACTACATATTTCCAGGGTGAGAAATTTATTTTTTCGCCTCTATACAACTAGCTAAATATTATTCATTAGAATTTCAACCTTGCGTTCGTAGAATTAAGGTTTGTTATTTGGAAATAAACTAAGTTTTCAGTATAGCCAGTCAAATATTTAATTAAAACAAGTTTATCGTTGATTCATGTTTTGTCACATAATAGTATCGTATACTAGTTATCTTATCCGGAACTTGATTCACTTTACAATCTCCATCCGTGTCATATCGTTCTCCTGGAAGTATATTATATCTTACGAATTTTCTGAGAAAATGCATTACCTAGAGCTTGTAAAAAACACGAGCATTTATTTAAAGTATAATGACATGTTGTCAACGAGATTTTCCAACCAAATGTTTCGAAGAAATCCTAAACAAACAAACAAAGGCATGGGCGAACTAAATATACATCTAATTTGTTGAATACATTTGTCACCACATTATGAGTAAGTTTTTATTTATAAAACAGAATTTCCCCGTTCCCCAGAATGTTGGAATTAAATCAAATGGCCGAATGGGGATTACATCGTCAAAACTAAATCTACTTACATAAAGTTTTATCTATCAACAAAGTCCAATAAAACTAGATTCCTCGCAGTGGCATGAATGGCACTAGCTAGATGAAGCGCCGGCCCATAGTTGACGCTCCACCAAAGGGCATCGACGAGGAATTACTCGTCCCGATATCAATCGGACTAATTCAAAACTAGTTTATAACTAGTTGTAGTAAAGGAAATAATTATGTAAAGCTTGAGTAATACCTAGTCTCTTAGGCATTTTAGTACACACTGCTCGTTATTTTTAGAAAATATGTTACAAGTGGCGCAATTTTGTGCAAATCTATTATCTACTGATGATAGCTATCGATGCCCGCATTGATCTCCTACAAAACCGACTACTTTAGCACAAGGATTGGCGATACATTTTTTTTTAAAGATAAATAAAAAAGATAAATTAAAGATTACTGGCAATGTGTGTTTATCACATTACTTAGGCCGTGCTAGTTCATTGGCTATCATGCTAATTTATTGCTACATATTGGCTGACTAACTCGTATTAGTCAACAGTACCATAGTTGAAAAAATCTGAAGCATTTTGTTTATTTTTCCGCATCAGCACGTAGTTATATCGACAACTATTGTTTATTTAATCGCCGTAAAATATTTCTACAGGCAATGTTACGACCTACAATGATTGATGATGGGTCGTACAAACGAGTTTCCTAAGAATTATGTGCGATCCTACCGGCGGTTTAGTGTTGGTTGCTAGTAAAATATACTATTAAATTCTATTTAACACGTACAATAATTAATTACTTTTATGGTTCACCTGCACCGTATCAGCTATAGGGTTGTCTATTGTTTAATGAAAGCTCAAGACCATTGGACTAAAGTGTAAAGAATGCAATTCAGTAGGGGTGAGAGGGCCAAAAGTTCTACCATTTCAAGCATAAAATACTACTTGTACCATAACTATATTTTCGTTCAAGTTTGCGCTTACTTGAGGAAGAAGAGGCATTTCTATTCCACGATCTAAGAAAAGATTGAACAGTTTGAGTTACTTAGTACGAAAATAGCACATTTCAATTAATCTGTAATGAAACCCTAGTGTCGTACAACAATGGCAGTCGGTCGTCGTCGCCTGCGCATTGTGCCTCCGGAAGTTGTGCAGGAAGCCGCTGGTCTGTGACACCTCGCAGCGTAACCTACGCCGCCCACGTAATGCCTGATGACATCACACCATTGATGGTACCAATCAGAATTTGAATTAATTTATGGCATGGGAGTTTATTTTCAATTTGCGGATATGAATTTGAAGAATCTCTATAAACAATATCTATTTATATTGATTAAGACATACGAAACACGTACGATTTAAAACAGCAAATAAAATAGTTCCATACAGTTTTGCCTAACATTTTTATATCTATTACAATTTTACAACATACGCCATATGGCCGAGAGTATTACCCAAGCCCTACAGTTTATCTCTGCTAGATAACTTTCAAGTGGTCGGAAAAACAATAAAGCGCATTATAGCCGCCCATTTTTTCAGTTTATTGGCATACTGACAAATCTGTAATGCCGTAACATTCGCAGCTTTGATGATCGCTTACGAGCTAACCACACAACGGGGGGAGTTTCTTAGGCGATTAATTCACAAAACGCCTTACGAAGAGTAACAAATGATTTAACTCCCATCCTGGATCGACTGGAGATCCTTTTAGAAAGGAGCATGAGATCCCAATAGTCCAATAACCCTAAAGTGACAGGGTAGTAGAAGCAAATAATATACTTAATTATACTAATTTAATTTGGTAGTTGCATGCGCATGCTTGCAGTTCCTAAACAAAATTTGGGGACTAGTCTCACAACCCCTCATATTTATAGATTACAAAGAATTTTTTGTCGTTAAACATTGGTGACTTTTCACCTTTCTCCAGTGACAATAAAATCCAAACAGAGCACAGAAACCTCAACTCTTGCTTCAAAACAAGCGTTAACTTAATTGCTTTTTTAGAACTGAAACTGTTCCGTCTCACAAGTTTCCATTTATCGGCAACGGTTCATTCAATCGTGAATCACACGACATCGCCCGTTTACTCATGATGCTAAATAAACGCGCGGCTTGACGTGCTCGCGGTGTGATGGTCAGGGCCACGGTGACCGCTGACCTCACTATACCGCTCTAAATATAAGTAACCGATGGCTTCAAATCGAGGTTGGAAGCTTGTGTTACATTTGTGAAGCAAGAGAGACACGTGTCGCAGTCACCCTGAGTCTCATGTCAAGGCTGTCTCAAGTCTGAAAACTAAGACTGTAATGTGAGATAACAACGCGAAAATTCAAGAAGCTGTACTGGTAGATAATACCATGTAGTCACGGAGAAACCGTCTTGTTGCCTCAATAAAGCCACTGCGTTAGTGCAGTAGCAACAAAACTGCCTAATTAAATCAGTAAGTATTACTGTTGCAATTCAGAAGCTTTTTTATTGAATCTGCTACACTGCTTTACAAATAATCACTTCAATTCAACACATAGTAAATTATCCTCATAAAGTGACGTCACTTGGCACTAAGCACCGCAGCAGCTGTAATGGCGAGGTGACATCACACGCGGCGGTGCGTAGGCGCATATCAGTGCAGTTTTATGAGAACAATCGTATCACCTACGCTTAATAACGTTTCATATGAGTGTATGAGTTAACATTGTTCTAAGATTACGAGCATTACACATTGTTGCTGAATCTTCTACATTAGGTACCAAGGACTGCTCATTCAAATCAATTCAGTCAATAGTATGAAAGGATCGTTAATATGAGTGCTGGTGCAGTTCTATAACAAGTACACTGATCATTTATCTACAGATCGATCACCTCCCATTTATGAAGTAGATGACTTATAAATATTATTTAATACATTTTCGTGCAGGCTCCTCTGTTCCACAACTAAATCAATTATTTTGCTACTAAAATAGACGCTAAAGTAATTTGCATAGCGTTTAAATTCGCTTTTTGGCACTGCTCTGCACATAAATAATGCGAGAAGCATTGTCCTCGGCAATACATTTCACTGAGTGTTTTGTTTTGCATGCATTTGCAGAGACTGCGTGTCTGTCTGTGAATAGTCTTCAAAATTATGGCTTTAACTACATGCATATAAGTACCTACCTAACGTAATGTTAATGCTTGAAATATATGTGAGTAGATTGCAGCTCCAAATCTGATGAATATTGTTATACACTGTCTCTATTAAGAAAATTTAATGCAAAATGAGCAACGACGTGGCACGTCCGTCGCTTCTTTCCTGTCAACAATGTGCATGGGACTTACTATTTCGTATTGCATAATTATATATAAGGTACGATTGCGAACACTACCAGGGCAATAAATTGCAAGATAACTTTGAAATTGACAAATGCATAGACGTTTCGAAAACAGTTCTAACTAGTGGAGTGACCTTATAACTGAATAGTTACAGCAAACTGTCGTCGTTATAATTTAATATTGTTTAATAATGATTTCGTAGGATGTCAAAATAGAGATGGTACATATGAGTTAAGATAACACATACTTATATTAGTCATTATGCCCATACCACATAGTTATTGTTATCCTCCCTTCATAGTTTACCTTATGGTTAGTTAAACGCCCCTGCAGTAACGCATTTGTTAAACGCAGATACGACTTTCACTAACTGTAATTTAACTCCACACACAATTAAGTCTTAAACCCGGTTTACGTCATAACGCTCATCCAAAAACGATAATGACCATAGACAAACATCGGAATGCGCGACGCGCTAATTGCCAGTGTAGTTAGCGCATTGATCGAATTCCAGCCTGGTGCCATGATTATGAATGGACAATGTAATTTACATTGATTAACACGTAATCGGCGACGCTGACGTTTGAGAATTCATTTGTAGGAGCATATCAGTTTCCATTGATTTGCAGCTGACAACCAGCGCCAGGTAGGTAGTTGGCGACCGCTACATGACATTATATGTTAAGCTGGGGCTCTTATCTGGTGCAGTGTCAAGACAGACTAGTTTCGTAACTTATACTTATTCTGTTTTTCTTAGTCTTGTGGATTTTTTACCAAATAAATATTATTTAGTTCTTCATTAGGTGAGGCGCGGTCTGAACTTAGTATTATTGGTTTATTCAAATCTTTTTCGTATGAATGAACGTCAACTCTTATTATCTTCTTTGGAAAGTTTTAAATAACTGGGTACAAGAGAGCGTCTTACTCTTAGACCATTTATTTATCTATGGACTAGCCTTACATGATCATTCCCCTCTGCCAAGGTATAAGAACAATAAGGTCTAGCACGTTTATAAAAAGTGTTTATGGAATCGATTTAATCAAAGTCAGTATCGTTTTCGATGTGAAAGGTGCTCCATAAAAAATGCCGACCTGCGCTATAAACCATTGCAAGAAGAGGTCAAACACCTCTAATCTACAAAAAAACGGAGTAACGTTTCATATGTAAGTGTTTTTGGTGTAAATAATCCCTTATTTCTAACTAAAATAAATAAAATATAAAATGCCATAAAAATCGAAAACATTATCGATTAAACAATCGAGTACGAAATAATTGAAAAGTGTAGTATGGTATCTTGAGTTCGCCATTTTGAATAGTGTTGCGGCAGTGATAAATTTATGATTGTGGACGTGTATCGATAAAATTATATTTTTTTGAGTTTTTATTATATTTTACTTTAAATTATATATAGTAAAAATATAATTACTTATTGTTATTTTTTAACTTATCATTATTCCACTATTTTTCCAGATTTCCCAAAGACCCTCAATTAAAAATCAAGGAAAAATCTTGCAATAGAAAGAGGGGTTGGGAACCTACTCGCAAAAGTATTATTTGTTCACTACACTTTGATTCGTCGCAATTCCAATGTTTATCTAGTAAACGACGATAAAATAGTAGATAATGCCGTACCAATATTATTTTTTAGCTGATGCCGTAAGTATTTTATTTATACTTCTACTGACATGATTCTAAAAAAATATTTCACTGATATACATATACACGTGAAGTATATATAAGTGATGCAGTAGAAGTTTCACCTTGTATATTGTCGTAAAATATTATTTATTTTAAATGTTTCATTACCACAGCGAGGGATTTTTTTAAAGTAATGCATAAACGATAAATCATCGTACTGTATAAGATACCATAATATACAAAATAATTCATATTTTGTATTAGATGAAGAAATGCACACGTCTATGCAATATTTTTGATGAAGAGCAAGTAAAACTATCGATATATCTAATTAGAAATATCGATATTGGTTTCTCCCTATTGCACTTAGTGTCTTACACTCGTAAATTCTTGCATGTTGACGTATTTGACCGATTAGTGTGCGTAAAAGTTACTAGTGTTGAATATTTATTTAAGTGTGCATTCATAATGACACAATTTGTTTTTTAGTAATTGTGCATCATTTCTTTGTAGTGGTTACCTCGTCCCCCCCAAAATCTGACAGAAATTTTTATTAGCAAAATGAAGCACGTCACGCCTCCTTTAGTTAACAACTCTCTGGTCTTACTCAATTAAAAAAAAAAATTACGAATTAATGTTGCCTTTCTGAGGTGAAGCAATATACTACCAGCATACATATGCAGCTATAAATATATCACGTATTTCAAGTTACTCACTTGATTTCGCCATTGCCTTATAGAGTGTAATGGCTTACTCCAAGACGAGTGGATCTCGGCGCCAAAACAACAAGATCACGTTCCCAGGACGTTGCACCGCCGCACCAAAAAAGCAACAAGTTCAACCATGATCTTGACTCTAGCCGACCTGACCTCAATAGCAGCGAAAATCGTCTCTATTGCATTGCAATAATGACCATAATAGCTGCGATTAATATCCTTCAATGTTAGACTAGACCCCATAACGGGGTTACAGAACCGGTCCTTTAGCTACAGCGCTTTGGTGCACGTGTACGAGACGTATAAATAGTGGGTTGCAAAATTTTGACACAGAGTAGGTGGGTATAATGTAAAAATATATTATTTTAAGCATAATAAGCATTTAATTTTAAAGTCAGCTCAGATTCTGTGATGTAGCAGGAGAATACTACTAGGGGATCAGATTATTTGGTACCGTACTAAACTCCCATGCAGCAGAGCGGTGTCGCAAATTTTATGAATCAAACCTTTAAGAAAATTAAGGAAAACGTAGTATGAATGGCACTGTGTGAGGTTATCTGCGGTAAACCCTCCGTAAATATCATACCTATTATTACCATACAATACTTGTTCTTATTCGACTTTCATAGAAATCTCATACATTTCAACGGAAAATGACACAGTAGTTGCAAAAGATAACCATGGTTCAAATATAGCAATTATTTGTTACATAACTACAAGTATTGTGAGAGGTATCAAGGGCCCCATATACGGTGCGATCCGTCGCTACGATCGACCTGAAGAAAATCGAGCGATAAAGTCGAATCGATAATAGACGTACAGTTTGAGAAAAAAACCGAATCATCGATCGCAAAGAGCCATACGCTGTCGATTTATCGCTACGATGTTCAAGATCGCATCGGTTTGTTGCGATCTCCGATGTTGTCTTCGATTCAGTAAATCGTTAACAATATTGACACACACTATCGATTTGTCTTTTCGATCAGTTTGAAACGACGGATCGCACCGTAAGTGAGGCTCTTTAGTGGAGCCCCACCACACAGATTCGCGCATAACTATCGTGTTAAATAATCAGACTGGAATATACTTTGGTCTGGACATGCCATAAGGCGGTCACGCTGCCTTAGGCGTGGAATGCGCGCCACTGAACTGTGAACCAATGACATCGATACATGCACAAATATTCTCAAATAACGTAACGTGGGATCGGTTTGACGGCCTTCACCTAAAACAGATGATTGAGGAATTAATTTTCAAAAACATTTTGACGGAGTTTACGTAAGGATTCACCTTCTGTTGTCCGTTCTTACGTAAATATTTAGCTTGATACTTATAAAGCTACCTCATCCCTAATACTTGAAAAGGCTGGCCGGATTTTGAAGCTTAATATATATTTGTGTGTACAAAAATAGAGATATCTCCAAGAATTCATCTAAATAGCAGACTTTTAAATTCAATGCCTACTTTTTCATTGACCAACACTACGTTCGAATGTTACTTTCTCAATCAGTTACTCTACAGGGCGTCTCTAAATGTGATGGATCGGAAAAAAATCGTTCGAATACCATCTCTATTGTATGCAAGTGGGCTAGCTTTCACGTCGACCCGAATAACTGGTAATGATATGGTTGCTACCTAGCCAGCTTGATGTATGGTAAAAAGTTTAGAGCTTCATTTTTTACCATAATTACCTATTGCTTTAGAAATGTAACGGTAACTTAATAAGCCAGACGATGTATGGTGTTTTCAGAGTATTCAGAGGGACTTTTAGATAAGTCCTTATTCATAATTTTGACGTAGTTTCATTATGTAATAAAAAAAACTGTTGTTCACGTTTTATTACCGGTATACACCTATCTGTATTTACACGAATAGGAACGCGCGTGCGTGTGTATCGTGTGAACGTTTCCCACGTCCCTCTTTATAGCCGATCACTATGGCTGTTAATATCAACGATAAGTCATTAGCATGGGACACATGTTAATAACCAAATTTAATTATTAATAATATATTTAGTATTTCATCGGGAGTAAGTTCGGCTTATAATTAATATTTCCATGTTGTCAAGGAAATAATGAAGTTTTTCCTTTTCAACTTATTTATAATTGCTTAAAAAATAAAAGTATAATCATACAAGATTAGATTATGTCCTGATTTTTTCCAGTGAATCGGGCTTGCCTTCCACCTGCAAAACCTACAACTAATCTGATTCATGTGCGTGCAGAACTTGTCCTATCAACTCGAAGTCACGACTGCAACCGCTTACCATGCCTTCCATGTTATTACCAGGCTGAGTCATCAAGCACCGCATACTTGACGACCGCGCCATTGTGTGGGATGTGTAGGATCTGCGACAAAAAGCGCATTATGTCATTATGATTGTCCCGCAAATAAACTCAACGTGACAGTGATAAGCTACGTCAATTCAAACAATAGTTCTTTCCCTAACTCAAATGTTAGTTTAGTTTATAAAATAGGTACTGAGAGTTAAACATAATTATGGGACCGAGCTTTTAGCTTAACCACACCTTAATATATAGGAGGATATGAATAGGAATCAGGAATACTGTTTGGGTAGCCAATGTTGTATGTAAGACAGGGTATGAGGAGACTTTGGCTGAAAATCAGCGCTGGAGGAGATCTCGTTCCCCTCCACCACGTGCTGAACCAAATGCCTTTCGGTACAGCTCACACTGTAGAAAATGCAGCTTTCTTTCTTTATGTTGATCTATTTTACTTCTTTTATAATTATATGCTGTTTTTTTCTTAAAAGCTGACATTTCATAAATACAATGGTACTTAGACGAAGGCATATAATTAACCAACTAAATGTATAAAAGGCATATAAAACTGCCCAGGAGTGGAAGTCAGGGTTTTAGCTGCCTCCCTACGGTACGCCTTTGTCTATTGTATTCAGTCTAGCACAACAAAGACATTTTAAACAAAGCATTTTTCTAAGTGGTATCCCCGTTTGTCCACAGACAGTACAACACGGCTTCCCGCACAGAGCGTCCGCCCTCGCGTGGGACCCGCTCCTGAGGCTGGCCGCGCTGGGCACCGCCACCGGCGCGCTCAAGGTGTACGGCAGGCCCGGCGTCGAGCTGTACGGACAACACACCAACTCTGACTCCGCTGTCACTCATATTAACTTCATACCTGGTGAGATGCCCTATTAAAATGTACTTCTGATTGTGATGTCATCCATGTTGCCAAAGGAGTAGCGGTAAACACCTGGATGGGTGACCGCTAGTGTAATTTACAACTGAGCCCTACTGTTCGGGCATCATCATCAGCTTAACGTGCCCTGTTAAGCTGTCAGTCCCGGCTAACACACTCGTTAAATCATGTGGGAAATCATCCAGCGGCCTTTACCTACTACGACTAACCTATCTATACTAACTAATACGAAAGAAGAAGATGGTATCTAGTAGTCGCACCAGCTTAAGTCGTCGCGACCGACTACCCAACATAGAAGGAAAATGCGTTCCTCTATAGCATCTATTGGATGGATGTCGTTCTGAGATTACACCTACACTATTATATTAAACTGTAAATTCAGTATCGGAAACGTCTCTTTTGTACGCCTGTTATATTTTCAATAAACTTATTTGGTTTACAATTTTGAAGGATGACAAGCTGAGGGTGATTGGTGGGTAGTTCACACAAATCATTTTTTAAAAGTTAGCATAACAGTGATAGCCGATTGCGTCTTGCGGGCTACCAGGTCTCGGGTTCAAACCAGGCTCGAACCTTTGGATTTTTCGAAATCTATGTGCGAATCATAATTTCTATATGATTATCACTTGCTTACGGTGAAGGAAAACATCGTGATGAAACCTGCATGTCTTAGAAGAATTAACCAATTTTCGGAAGACATGTGAAATCCGCCAACCCGCACTGGGCCAGGGTGGTGGATTATGGCCTGAATCCCCCTCGTGTTGAAGGGAGGCCCGTGCCCAGGAGTGGGACGTGAAAAGGGCTAAAATTATTATTATTATATTTTTTTATCATAACTACTACAGAATAAATATTTATTTCCAGGCACCGGCCGTCTAATATCACTGTGCGACGACAACAGCCTCCACTTATGGGAGATAAACGAGAAGTCTCTAGTGGAGCTGAAGACCTACATCTTCGAAGGCAAGAACAAGAAGATATCCTCGCTATGTGTGGAAGCGAGCGGCAAGCACCTGCTGATCGGCACGGAGGGCGGCAACCTGTACACCCTGGACCTTAACACGTTCACCATCACTGAGGATGTGATATATCAGGATGTTGTTATGCAGAAGTGAGTTCAATCGAACACGTTGTTCAAGCCGGAAGCCCAGCCCCTCCCTCCCTCGCCCTCCCGTTATCCCACTTCCCTCCAAGTCAGAAACGTGCGATCAATGCTTTTGATATTCCAATCTTCTATAGACTATGTTCACTGGTAAAATCAGGCAGGTTTTGCGCTTGTTTTCCGATTTTTTTTACCAATGCCGACCAATGCAAACTTAAGGTTAGACAACCAACACTGGGTCAGCTAGTTGCACTATTGCCTGCACCCACCCCCTCGCATTGAGATGAGGGTCGTGCCCAGCAGTGACGAATTAAAAGGTTATGTAGTATTAAACTATACAACCACATATTTAAATATCTCCCTTCTATTTCAGTTGTCCAGAAGACTTCAAAGTGAACCCCGGCGCGGTGGAGGCGGTCTGCGAGCATCCTAAAGTCCCGACGCGGCTGTTGATCGGCTATAACAGAGGTCTAGTCGTGTTATGGGACCGAGTCGCCGCAGCGCCCACACACACCTTCGTCTCCAACCAACAGCTAGAGAGTTTATGCTGGAATGATGATGGTGAGATTCATTGAATACTTTAATACACGCTCAGAACCATTACTAAAACTGTCAAGTACTCTGCATGGAACACGGTTTTAAGGTGACAGTACACCTTAGGGTGTTAATACACCAATTGGACATACTTTTGCAAAAAGGGAACCAATCCACACACACTTCTGCAAACTAAAACCAACCTAGAACCACTAACATAAGGTTGCTTTTGGTCTACAGCAGTGCATGTGGGTTGATTCCGTTCTGCAAAACGTTATCCAATTTATCGTCCGTCGTTCGATCGTGGAATTAGATGAGTCGACGTTTCTACATAGAGACATAACAACGTTCGATGTCTGAGTACATTTAAAAAATTTGATGTTAAGTTATTATCGGCGTGTCTTTGTGTCGGCAGGCGAGCACTTCACATCGTCCCACAACGACGGCTCGTACGTGACGTGGGAGGTGGCGGGCGCGGCCAGCGACCGCCCGCTGAAGGAGCCGGTCACGCCGTACGGGCCCTACCCGTGCAAGGCCATCTCCAAGATACTCAACCGGACCAGCGTGGACGGCGAGGAGATCACTATTTATGCAGGTCAATATCTACTTGGATATTCCACTATTATAAAACGGTCATTCACCTCTCTTTACTAGGTGAAACAGAAAGGCTATACTAATTTTTTTGCAACTTTACTTTGTACATCTAACACTATCGGCTTTGTGGGACAGTTGAAGTACTGAAGGTTTTGTAGACTTATGAAATCGGTCAACAGCTGTATCCCTATAACACCTATTGTTTTTCAAGTTTCCTCCAAAGCTGATAGTTTTATAATTACAAAGGTAAGTTTTGAAAAAAAAGTATACCCTTCGGATTTCAACCTGTATATAATATCGCCAGACTGACACACTAACTGCGTGGCCCCAAACAAAGCAAAGGTTGTACTATGGTCCCATACAATGGACTGGAGGCGATCTCAGTTACACCTAGACCTGGGCAAATTACGAAAAGGCCATTTCCGAAATTTGCCTCGGTGGGAATCGAACCCGCAACCACCATGTGCAGTGAGCCGAGCGGCCTACGCTCGAACCACTGCGCCAAGCGGTCGTCAAATCGACTTTAATATTCAACTATTATAAAACAGACATTCATCCCGTCTTCACCAGTGCCTAGTAGCTCATAACCAAGACCTAAGTTCCAGATTCGAAATTAAAAACTGCATTAATTTCGTCACTGCTTTATATATGTGTCTCCAAGCCATAGTTACTGAGACCCTGACGGTAAACCAAAGGACGCGCACCCTGCACTTAATTGTTCACGAGATCGCTGCCTACGCGTCAACTATCAGTTGTTGAAGCGTGCGTGCCTATTAGTCGATGGCACACCTAATTATTTTGGACTGCTAATTATCCTAAAGTCCAGTTTAATAGTTCCATTCACATGCAGGTGGTATGCCGCGAGCTTCCTACTCCGACAAATATACAGTCACAGTGCAACAAGGCGACAAGCATGTGGCTTTCGATTTCACGAGCCGAGTGAGTATAATAATACAATTATTACATCTTGTTTGATAAACTCTTACAATAACTTTACTTGTGTATTTTATAGTCTTAAAATTTTACACTGTATATATAATTGATCTCAAGTCTAAGAGTGATCTTGGATATGTTATTCTTTTGTCATACTGGTAGAAAATGTAATCAGAAGCGTACTTGAAGTTGCTGTCAGACTTAAATCAATTAATTCATACCCGCCTTACGCCCATAATTAATGATGTATCTTGTATCCAAAATAAAAATCAATCTTAGATTGCTACATATCGTTTTATCGATTGTCTGCCCGCGTGCCAATGCGAACAAAATCTACGATTGTCTATTAGTAAGTTTTACCCAAGAAACAGTTTTTTTTAACACTATCTGTATGGTCCCAAACTAAGCAACGCTTGTACTATGGGTACCGTACAATGGACTGTGGGCGATCCCAGTGACACCCAGATCAGGGAAAATTGCGATAGGCCCATTTCCGAAATTTACCCTGACGGGAATCGAACCCTTGACCGCCCGGTGTAGTGAGCCGAGCGGCCTACGCTCGAACCACTGCGCCAAGCGGTCGTCATATCAATATGATTGTAATATCAATATTAAATAGCAAAAATGAGATGAGAATCGATTGGTAATGCATGGTGTTCCCGGCAGGTGATCGACTTGTTCACGACGACGCCGGTGCCGCCGGACGGCGCGCCGCTGCAGGCGGAGCGGCCCGCCTCGCCCGCGCAGCTGCTGCTGCAGACCGTCAACCAAGTCGCCGCCGCGCTGGTAACACTAACACCTACTTTATTTATAATGATAGTTTGCACCGTATCATAGTTTGGAGACTAACGGGATGGTATGTTATTTTGAATTTTACGAAACAAATATTGTCACTTGCTATACGGAGAGAGAAATAATAAATTTGCATTTCATTCGAATGAATCTATGAAATGTGAGTAAAACGTGTGGAAACTGTAATTTCGTTAAGGTTCGGATTTAGTGAACAATCTGAGCATGTATTTTTAATGTAATTCCTCTTTCATTATTATTAAAAGACGATCGAATAATAAAATTTAACATAAGTATCAACATTTTTTAACCTAATTGCATTTGGGAATCTATTAATGATATATTATAAACACAGACTTTAAAATTAAAGACTAAAAAGGCATGCCATGATTGGTTACCAAAGCCGCATCCTATGGAAAAATACACCGTAGTTTTCCTACCCTTATTTGTTTACAACATAGCCAGTCCCTATGGTCCAAAATCCCCTCGATATGATAACATTAAACCCCTGTTACATTAAAACTAAAATATGACGAGCCAAGTGTAGTGCAGTGCCTGAGCAGGTAATAACGTCGGGGAAGGTGTGCGTGTATAACGTATCTGGTTGTCGGCAGGTGGTGCTGGCGGAGGAGGAGCTGGTGGTGGTGGACCTGACGGAGCCGCGCTGGCGGCCGCTGCGGCTGCCCTACCTCGTGTCCATCCACGCCTCCGCCGTCACCACGGCGCAGCTGGTCGACAACGTGGCGCCCAACGTCTACGACAACATCGTCGCCGCCGGTCCGTACATCCCTTTCTATCTCTAGTATATCTAAATATATATAACTCAAAGGTGACTGACTGACTGACTGACTGACATAGTGATCTATCAACGCACAGCCCAAACCATTGGACGGATCGGGCTGAAATTTGGCATGCAGGTAGATGTTATGACGTAGGCATCCGCTAAGAAAGGATTTTGATTAATTCTACCCCCAAGGGGACAAAATAGAGGATGAAAGTTTGTATGAAACTTTGTCAATTAAATTCCACGAGGACGAAGTCGCGGGCACAGGTAGTCTCTCTATAAAGTCCGCGTCTGTGTCTGTCCGCTTAGTTCTTCTGAACTACGCGACGGATTTTGATGTGGTTTTCACTGTAATTTAGAGGATTTCTACTGAAAATTTAATATGTAATGTACATTCTCATTTTAATTCGATTTATTTTTCTTTTTGTCGTATGAAATTTATAAACCCTCGCCATACTCTCACTGTCATTGTTTGCTTTTGATTGAGGGTATTAAACAAAATCAACGTTAACCTAAATGTACTGCACATTTTGGTTATGAGTCATCAGGTAGTATTTACAATTCATCGTATCATAAGAGTCATCGATGTGCTATAAGAATGCAATGGGTTCCCGCACAGGCGAGCAGCAAAGCGGCAACATGTACTCGGAGGGCGCGTGGCCGATCTCGGGCGGCAGCGCGGAGGGGGGCGCGGGGGGAGCGGGGGGCGCGGCGGGCGCGGCGGGCGCGGGGGGGGAGCGGCAGCTGCTGCTGACGGGCCACGAGGACGGCTCCGTGCGCTTCTGGGACGTGTCCGGCGTCGCCATGACGCCGCTCTACAAGTACACCACCGCGCACCTGTTCAGGTCAGGAAACTAGTCGTTATTCTGAACCTTACCGACTAACTGTTAAGGTTGAAAGGGGTGGCATTTGAAACTGGGATAAAAATGGTTTAGGTTATGATTTTAATGTTGGACGTTTACGGTTTTAGTATCTATATGTTTTAGAACCGATCGTTAGTACTTTAAAATCTAAATTTAATAATAACAATGTTATTTATAGTATGTTTTGATTTACCGTGACCTTCGACAGTAGTTTCCCCTTAATAGCCTCTAACCCCGTGGTCATGAAGAAAACGACACACTCCGCGGTTTAAGCTTCAACATGTTTATCTAAGGAACTATGTATTGCTAGCGTTCATAGCTTCCGTCAACCTTGTGCTAATGTAAAAAAGAGTGATGTGTTTTAGTTGATGCTTAAAGCACAAGACGTACGTTCTTCTCATGACTGCGGGACAACTGCTTGCATCTTATCTCGCTAACACTGTGTCCTCTGCTTGTCATTGCTTGCTCGCGTGAAGTGGCCTCAAACGATCGAACACAAGGTAACCGTTAATGTTGTAAGCATGGAAAATGTAATGTTAGTTGTGTTGCCAGCCCCTATAATTTTGTTTTTTTGTTTATTATGGTATATGCTGTTAAAATGTCGAAGACAGATGGCTAACAATTATAGATAGGTATTTTTACTCGCATAAGATTTTATTTATGTTGATTTTATGAGTTGTATAAATAATGGAATATTTGCAAAATAGTTTTAGCAGTATGGTAGCAGAATTAAGTAAATGGGTAAAGTGCGGTCGCGGAGCAGGAAGAATTTCGTACAATTACCTCTTTACCGACTGACACTGGTCACAATCATTTTTGCATCAAGTGCGGTTTATATGAAATATTTCAAGTGGAAAAATAATAGAATAGCTAGCAATCAGGCAAAGGTTTACAATCCCCGAGAACGGCGGTCACGGCAACTGTGTGAGCGAGACGTATTAGATATACGCGGGAGTGACAGAGACAGGTAAAAATTCTTCCTGATCCGCGACCCCACTTTAGCGTTAGTAGATAGTATTTTTTTAAATAAGTATTTCGGGACCATCCTTTAGATATATTGAAATAACTTTAGATTGCGCTACAACCTGTAGAATAAACGTGATAATTATTATTAAATTGAGAATTACTTGGGCAGTGGTGAAGAAATCGGCGAGAACAACGACAGTCAGACCGACGAGGAGGAGTGGCCTCCGTTCCGAAGAGTCGGCACCTTCGACCCGTACAGCGACGACCCGCGGCTCGCAGTCAAGCGGGTAAGCATTATATAAACCGTTCAATCGCGGAAACTCTCTTCTAGGCAACTGGCGATTAGAAAAATATATATAATAACATGTAAAAATACAAACCCGCTGAGTTTCTTGCCGGATCTTCTCAGTCGAGATCTCCGATCCGGTTGTAGATATAAGAAAAAATATGTAATATTGACAATTTGTAAATGCCCCCGTAGGCCTAAACAAACTAAACACTTTCACGTTGACTTTCCGTATTATGAGCGATGTCCAGAAAATGCATCGAGTCGAATCGAATCACAAAAAATCACTTACATAAGAGCATAATGATATGAGTTCCTAACGCATCTGCGAGGACCGTCACTAATTTTCATTAGTGCATATTATTTCCGCCGCCTCGAACAGCACCGGCGAAAGTTTCAAAATAAATTGCGACATAATTCGGCTCATTGTCGTAAAACCCGATTATCTACACATTTTATTATTATGCGGTTAATCGGTTTAACTAACCAGGGTGTTATTATATCAATTGATGCCGGGCTGTATGGACATAACTCGGGTTTATCACTTGTTTAACTTTTTTTTAATGCGTCATTAGACTATTGGTTAGAGGGCCCGCCATCGTAACTGAGAGGTTCAGGGTTCGATCCCCATCCTGGCCATGAAACTATTGACGTGCGCCCACTCCTAACACAAGCATAAGCTTAGCTGGCGGGGCTAACGGGAAGACTAGTAATGTGATAAACTCATATTGCTAGTAATATATATTTTTTTAAACTACGGTTTCTATGGTTAGTTATTTCTGTTGCCAGGTAATCCTATGCCCCCTATCTGGAATGTTGACGATCGGCGGCGCCGCGGGACACATAGTCATCGCCAGCTTGAAGACCACACCCAACACAGCTGAAGTTAAGGTACATAATTGACAGGTTTATTATTTTATAATCGTTGGTATTCAAGACTTCAGATGGTTGCCACAGTGACTGCATCCGTGCCCAAAGTGACTCTTATTGCGCAAACTATTCTAAGTGTGTAATGTAACATCCATATGAGTGTCCGGCACTAATTGGAAGTACCAATATTTCCATCCGCGTATCAAACACACCCAAATCGTATCTTCGGTGTAGCCGAGTCATTGTGTTTCTCTTTTTGTTTTCTATAAACAAGCGTCCGACCCGCCTGATGTCAATCAGTGACTGCGTGGTCTATAGATGCTTGCAATACGAAAAGCAATGCTCGCTTAGTACTGGGATATAGGAAGCGGGGGATGTTGGGGTTCCGGTTCTCTCACTCTTCGCACGAAACAAAGCTACTTTACGCCGTTCTTCTGTCAGAGGGTAACACTACCTCAGTGGAGCCAGCCCGCATATGAGCTGTTTATGTTTCTTAGTTCAGTAAAGTGAGTTACTTACAGTTATAGCGGCTAATCGACGACCGCTTGGCGCAGTGGTTCGAGCGTAGGCCGCTCGGCTCACTGCACATGGTGGTTGCGGGTTCGATTCCCGCCGGGGAAAATTTCGGAAATGGCCTTTTCGTAATTTGCCCAGGGCCCTAACCATGCTAGCTACTCAAATCGTAATAGAAAAGCAAAAGCTCGCGATTTCGTTTCAAACGCTCCGCTTTTGACGTTTTGCTGACACCATACCATATCAATGTCAGCAGAAATCGTGAAGCTCGTGTCAGCAAAACGTCAAAAGCGGAGCGTTTGAACGTAATAGCGAGCGTTTGCTTTTCTATTACGATTTGAGTAGCTAGCGTGGTTAGGGCCCTGGTCTAATTGTCACTGGGATTGCCCCCGGTCCATTGTACGGTACCCATAGTACAAGCGTCGCTTAGTTTGGGACCATACAGTTGGTGTGTCAGTCTGGCGATATTATTATATACTAGCTGTGCCCGCGACTTCGTCCGCGTGGAATTCAATTGACAAAGTTTCATACAAACTTTCATCCCCTATTTTATCCCCTTGGGTGTAGAATTAGTCAAAATCCTTTCTTAGCAGATGCCTACGTCATAACATCTACCTGCATGCCAAATTTCAGCCCGATCCGTCCAGTGGTTTGGGCTGTGCGTTGATAGATCACTATGTCAGTCAGTCAGTCAGTCACCTTTGAGTTATATATATTTAGATTATAATCGCACCCGTTGTTGACAGTCGATACCGGTGAACATCGTGTCGGACCGCGACGGGTTCGTGTGGAAGGGCCACGACCAGCTCACGCTGAGATCCGGCGCGTTGACTTTCCCGCAAGGATATCAGGTCAGTCGGATTATTATATTTATCACTATAATAATGTTATGTCATAATTATAATCCTATATTGCGTGTTCAGTATAACATCATACGAAACAGAGTAAGTCCACCAGGAATCTAAGGATTTGAAATTTTGGTTTATGTTAAAAAAAAATGTTTAACGTCAATTGGGTTTTATTTATTTATTTAAAGCTGTCCCGGCAAACGTTGTTCTGCCATACAAATGATTTCTAGGTATGAAAAATAGATAGCCGCTTCTCAGACCTATAGAATATGCATACAAAATTTCATAAATATCGGTCAAGCCGTTTCGGAGGAGTATTAGTAGTACAATAGTAGTATTGTGACAAGAGAATTTTATATATAAGATTTACAGTATTACAACTACTTATAAACTGACGTTCTTATTGATTTTTGGAGATTTTGTGATGAGTGAGTCAGGCAGTGGCGTGCATAGGGTTTTGAAACAAGGTAGGCAGTGTAGATAAAAATAATTTCAATTAGGTATAGGTACCTACCTGTGTAGGTACCTGGAACTATTGCTTGCTAGCTTAGTCCCGGATCAATGTGTTACGCTATCTTACCTATTGAACGAAATGGGACATATTTTGTTATTAGTAAGTACCTACATAGATATTGATATAGTTACCTATCCGAAGAGGCCTTTAAAAATACGTTTTATTAGCTGAAGTAGGTACTTACCTATTCATGCAGATATTCACAAGTACAGATACCTAATGGTAGTGGTAGTGGTACCTAGGTACACTAATAAAAGTACTAAACCTACCTAAGTAAGTAGGTACTTACCGCAAGTGTAACCGAAAGCAGTCAAACTGTTAGTTACCTACCCAACCTAAATAAAATACTCAAACTTATTTATTTATAAATTACTTAAATCTACATAGTTATTTTCTAATCTAAATTTTAGACAACACGGCATGGCGATGTTGTCCTTGCGTATTTCGTAATTACCTATCAAAATTTTTAGGTACTTACCTACTTATATGATTTAGCCATAAAAAGATCTCGGCATCCCGTCAACCAAGAAAATGAGTCGTTAAATTTAGCATTATAATTGTCTCGTAATATTTATTACCTTTCATCTGCGACAAATCCAAGTTTTTACGCATCCACCGTTTAAAATATGTATTCACTTTTCTGCAGCATAAGACAATTGAGAAAACACCTTTTAATTTATATAGTTACCTATCTCATTAACACATACGTCAAAAATAATTTATCCATAACAACAAGGATTTTATAATTATTCACATTATTTAGCACTCATGTAAACAAACACAAAACAACTAGCAATAATGGCGTCCAAAAAACTCCACAATAATATTCAATACTAAATACCAAATACAATATAAGGTAACAAAAACGCATTGTAAACTTTAAGCCAACAAATTACATTGCGATTCAAACTTCTAGACTTGGTCGGATTACCAAAAGCAGAGCCTAAATCCCGAACATTTTCATTCATAGAAATGTTTTAAAGTGGTGTGTATGTGTGCGTTTTTAGTACAAGTTTCGAGGCATATTTAATGCATGCTTTTGCCACCGCGAAAGCAGCGGCGCTGCCGGTGCGAAAGGAGCGGGGGCCGCGGGGGAGCACTAGACTCCACAGGACACCATTCTGCGCGCGCTTTTTCAATTATTTAATCAAAATGATTATTTATTTTCGAGTATTGTTTTCTGTTTGATTTTATTATTTATTATTATTTTGTCATAAAATCTCAGGGTAGGCAGTGCCTTTATGCCTCTATGGAGTGCACGCCACTGGAGTCAGGGACTAGAAGGTATGCAATCTGGTGCTTCATGAGTTCAGTCATGAGCACATAGGTCTTGGTAGTACTGGTTCCTCATCCCAGCGCTGTGCCCAGATACGGGTCGGTGATGTTACCCTTGACTGTGTCTTTGTCGAATAAATATTTATTTCATAAAAAAAATAGCGTATCACTCACTCAACTAATATAATCTCTGTAAGAAGTTGCATCTGCTACCTCAGAAAAATTGACGCGACATCGCAAACATCCTATTCTTTCTAAAAATACTTTTTAACAAAATTGATTCCCCTGAGCTACTTAGTAAATACTCTTTTAATGTGCCCCTTAAATCTCCTAGATTCAATCCATCTATTCGTATTCCTTACGCATCTACTAACTATAGGCAAAACACTTACATTGTGCGAGCAAGCAAGTATGTTGATGAGATATGCAAGCAATGCGATCTTACTTTTCTTTCTTTCTATTTTTTTTCCGACTCTTCCTGCAGAGCTTAGTTTTTATAATTACTTAGATTAAAATTTTTGTTTACACCTTTGCAACGTCTTCACCTGCTATGCGTGAAGACCGATAATTGGCTTTATGACTTTTTACTTGTGTATATAATTGTTATTTCTAGCTGTTGGTCTTCCTATCAATAAAAAAATAAATAAATTACTCATACTCGGAAAGAAGGTCTGAAGTTGCCTGAGGAGTGGGTTGAAAGTAATACTTTTCCGCCCTAGGGAGAATCGCTTTCAACTGACAGCTGTCAAATTATTAAAAATAAATGAGTTATATTTTGACATTTCTATTGAACCAGGCCAACGAAAAAAAAACAAAATTAGGCGGCAAATGGCAATCCGACCTCCTTTCGTTTTTGCGAGTTGTAGAGTATTGTTCATACTTCCTTGTACTATTTCTATAGCTAATTTCTGTACATATTTTTACTTACCTTGTATTCGTAATGAAAAGCACAGTGTTTACCTGGGGTGAATGACTTATTTTGTCCTTCGATCTATTGTCGCCCGAGCGTAGCGAGGGCGCCAAACCCCGTCTCGGGACAAAATAAGTTACCTTCACCCCTTGGGTGACAATGTACTATTTTCCTTTAATTATAATTTCACTTGATTGTATATAAAGGGTGCGTTTGTGTTACGCAGGCGACGTCGGTGGTGCAGGTGTCGCCGCCGGCCGCGGTGACGGCGCTGGGCGCGCAGTGGGAGTGGGGGCTGGTGTGCGCGGGCACGGCGCACGGCCTGGCGCTGGTGGACGCGCTGCGCGCCCAGCCGCTGCTGCACAAGTGCACGCTCAACCCGCACGGTCAGTATACATACACATACACACATGTGTGTACATACACACTGACCTTTATAGTCCTGTATGTTGCAGTATACGAAGTATACAATTGTACAGTCGGGGAATTAAAAGGTTAACCATCTTAGCGTCGACTTTTGCTTGCACGAGTGCAAGAAACAGTAATGCCATCATTCCAGTGCAAGAAGCAGTGCTGTCAACATTTTAATAACATTTTCAACTTATGATTGTCACCAGGTTACGTGCGTTATGTGACATTGACAGGCACTGGGAATAACAATAGTTTTAATAAACTTAAAAACCAAAGAGGATATAATTACGACGTATATAATAGTACTTTGTGACTCAAGGCGTGAATGTAACTTATTTTGGCCCGAAACGTGGTTTGGCCAGTAGTTCGAGGGATAAAATAAGTATTTCACCCGAGGTAAACACTGTGCTTTTCATTACGAATACAAGGAAAGTAAAAATAAAAACAAGAATTGGCTAAAAAAATAATACAAGGAAGTATGAACAATACTCTACAACTCGAAAAAACAAATGAAGATCGGATTGCCGCCTATTTTGTTTTTTTTTCTTTGGCCGGCCAACTTTATTATTTAGCCATTATTTTTCATTTTCATCTTAAAATATTTTGCCATTTCTTTTAATTTTGTTTTTCTAAAATAAAAGTAGCATAAATCGCGTTTTTGTTATAGGTGTCGTATGTACTTTCATATGCATTTAGTGAAAAGGTGTTTTTTTGATATTACAAACAGACACTCCAATTTTACATCACGCTGTAATTAAGTGACTGTAGAAAAAGTTGGAACATGGTTCCATAGAAATGTGAAAATAGAACTAGTTTTTTTTTTAATAATTTGACAGCTGTCAGTTGAGAGCGATTCTCCCTAGGGCGGAAAAGTATTACTTTCAACCAGCTCCTCAGGCAACTTCAAACCTACTTTCCGAGTATGAGTAATGAAAAAAATATTAATGGCAGATCAAACAATTAGACGAGTTAAAAACACAAACAACTTTGTTCTGAGTAAATTTAAACTGGTGTCGAACAGTTAGAACATTATTTTCTATGCAACTGTCTCTTGTGTGACTTAGTTTTAAAACGTTATATGTGCTCGCAATACGATAAATTAAGCGATTTGAAAACTGGTCAACGTTTTCATACTCCTACTGTACATTGTATTCGCTGGAAAATGTAATGAAATAACTAATAAAAATCATTTCACGAGCTCCCATGCTCCCATGCTCCCTTGTAACCACTAAAGTTATGACCTTATCCAATAGTTTTCAAATAAAAACAGACATTGTTCCCATCAAACCCTTTATATATTACAAATAACGGCCAGTGTAATAGACAGTCACTGACCATATGCTTTTTCTTCAATACGAGTCAATTTCTAGATCACTCCGGTGCCGGCGACACGCCGATATCAAGGAGAAAATCCTTCAAGAAGTCCCTGAGGGAGTCGTTCAGACGGCTGCGGAAAGGAAGGTCGCAGCGTCGCCAAACCACCACGTCGAGCCCCACCACGCCCACACAAGTGAGAACTATTATTAGCCCTTCAATGTTCCACATACATTGGCGGCCTTCACAGACAATTTGTTAGGTTATCTCAGGTGGGAATTTCTTACGATGTGTCCTTCCCCGTTCGGCGAATGATAACATTCAAATAATCAATTTTCTCCAATCTACTTGCTATGTAAATGTTGACAAAGCTTAACAAATTAATAATAATTGTTCAGTGGCCATTGTTGCCCGTGTAATGCTAGAATCCATTCTAGTCTGGAACTCACTCCTAGAGTGAGATAAATACGAGGGGGATTCAGGCCGTAATCCAGCATCCTGGCCCAGAGCGGTTTGGCGTATTTCACACGTCTTTGCAAAATTGTTTAGATTTTCTAAGACATGCAGGTTTCCTCGCGATGTCTTCCTTCAACGTGAGCGAGTGATAATCCGATAATGATTCCGAAAAACCCAAAGGCACGAGCCGGGGTTTGAACCCAGGACCTAGTGCCTGCAAGACGCGTGCTTAACCAATAGGCTATCACTGCTTTCATATAATAGTACATTGTTACATGAGTGGTGAAAGTTACTTATTTTGTCCCGAGACGGGGTTTGGCGCCCGAGCGTAGCGAGGGCGCTAATAGTTCGAGGGACAAAATAAGCCTTTCACCCGAGGTAAACACTGTGCTTTTCATTACGAATACAAGGAAAATAAAAATAAAAACAGGAATTGGCTAAAGAAATAATACAAGGAAGTATAAACAATATATACTCTATAACTCGAAAAAAAAAATCGGATTGCCGCCTATTTTGTTTTTTTTTTCGTTGGCCGGCCAACTTCATTATTTAGCCATTATTTTTCATTTTCATCTTTAAATATTTTGCCCAAATCTATGTTATTTTAAAGAAATTGTTGAAACTAAATTATAATTAAGTCATTTAAAAATATATATTCTTGAATTAATACTTAACTTTATGTTAGTTCAATTTTACATCGTGCTGTAATTGAGTGACTGTAGAAAAAGTTTGAACATGGTTCCATAGAATTGTGAAAATGAAACTAGTTTTTTTTTTATAATTTGACAGCTGTCAGTTGAAAGCGAAACTCCCGGGCCTGAAAAGTATTACTTTCAACCCGCTTCTCAGGCAACTTCAGACCTACTTTCAGAGTATGAGTAATGAAAAAAATATTTTTAAAAAATTACTACAATTACAGCCCATACCCAAGAAGGGCGCGGACAAAGCGGCGTCGGACACGGACGCGGAGGTGAAGCCCATCGAGCGCGCCGTGGAAGCGCGCTCCACGGACGACGCCTTCGGCAGCATGGTGCGCTGCCTCTACTTCGCCAGGACATTCCTCATCAGCAGTCAGTATCTAAATATATATAACTCAAAGGTGACTGACTGACATAGTGATCTATCTACGCACAGCCCAAACCACTGGACGAATCGGTCTGAAATTTGGCATGCAGGTAGATGTTATGACGTAGGCATCCGCTAAGAAAGGATTTTGATTAATTCTTCCCCCAAGGGGATAAAATAGGGGATAAATAAACCCGAATTTTTTGTTAAGTTAAATTACACGCGGACGAAGTCGCGGACTCAGCTAGTATAATAATATAGCCCTTTTGACGTCCCACTCCTCTGGGCACGGGCCTCCCCTCACTACGAGGGGGATTCAGGCTGTAATCCACCACGCTGGCACAGTGCTGGTTGGCGGATTTCACATGTCTTTCGAAAATTGTTTAGATGTTGATTAGACCCATTTTTCTGTTTTAAACATCTACATTAAGAGAAACAGAGCTGTACTATACATTGTATGTATCTGTTCTCAGCACAAACCTCAACGCCGACGCTGTGGGCGGGCACCAACAACGGGACAGTGTACGCGTTCACGATCACCGTGCCCAACACCAACAAGAGGAAAGAGGAGCCCGTGAGTTGTAATCTATATACAGGTGGAAAGAGAAAGGGTATACTTTTTTTTCAAAACTTAATATTATTATATAATTCTAAAACTATCAGCTTCGGAGGAAACTTGAAAAACAAAAGGTGCTATAGGAATACAGCTGTTGACAGATTGCATAAGTCGCCAAAACCGTTAGTACTTCAACTGACGCGGACGCACAAAACCGATAGTATAAGATTTACAAACTAAAGTTGTATAAATGTATAAATAAAAATTGTATACCCTTTCTGTTTCACCTAGTATATAAAAATGAATCTCTATTTCCTTGGTCATCGCATCACGCGTGAACGGGTGGAACGATTTCGCTAATTATTTTTTTTGTTGTGTTTACTATTAATTAATTATTGACAGGAGAAGGTTATGAAAGAAACAAATAATAAAGTTGAGCGGAGCAATAGTCACTTATAAATATGTCAATAGCCTAGTGGTTACAGGACGCCTCTCTTACGTGAGAGGTTCTGGGTTTGATCCCCATCCTGGCCATTAAACTATTTGACGTGAGCCCACTCCTAACACAAGCAATTAGCTTAGCTAGAGGGGCTAACGGGAATACATACTAGTAATTTAATCTATCTCACATTGCTAGTAATGTTATTTTTTTAAAAATGTAGCATCGAACATTGAGCCAAATTAGGCCAATGACAGCCAAAATTGGTCACTCCAGCATTAGTTGGGAGATTGGACATATATAATGGCTAAACTGATGCGAGCGAGTGACACTTACTTCAACTAAGTAATATTTGGTTTCAGGTAACCTGCCAACTCGCGAAAGAAATCCAACTGAAACACAGGGCCCCGGTTATAGGCATCACAGTATTAGACGGCGCGTCGGTGCCACTGCCTGACCCCTTAGAGGTAAGCTATGGGTCTTATAATAAAGGGATGAAGGTTCAAATTGAAATTGATTGTACAAACCTTCCTGTTAAAAGTGGTCATGGTGTTGAAACAGAAATAAGATGTAAATTTTATTAAGTATGCGAGCAAGTGGAGCATGTTTCCTATGAAGTTTGATAGGATTATGGTCCATAGAGCGTTAGCACCAGGGTGTATATCTGCGTGCAGGTGGAGCGCGGCGTGGCGGCGCTGCCGGAGGCGGGCGCGCAGCGCGTGGTCATCACGTCGGAAGAGCAGTTCAAGGTGTTCACGCTGCCCTCGCTCAAGCCGCACAACAAGTACAAGCTCACCGCGCACGAGGGCGCCAGGGTACGTCGCACTCACTGCGCTCATCGAGATAATATTTATGAAATTAATAATTATTTTTGACTTTTTCTCTGTCATATATTTTTAATTAACAACAAACCATAAGGTTTCTGAAACAGATTGAACTAAGAATTTATAAAATGGTCACCCAAATGTTGTCGAGTCCGGTGGTGATCGACTTGAACTCGAACATTATTACCATTTGCTGTCGCTTTTCGTTATTAGGGGCGTAAGACGTACAGTCCGTAAAAACATTCAGTTTACTCCACCTATTACAAAAAAATATGCATTCTTTCTTCAGCGATGTAGCAAGAGGATTCACTCATTGCATACCAAACTACTTGTCTCTTGAACTAAGCATAATAAATTATTGCCCTTAATATGTAATGCATTTCGCTATACATTAAAATTTTCCCTTCCTTTTTAAGCGATGCTTTGTTTATTTATTTAACATCCATCTCGGAATCGATTAGCTTATAAAGGTGCGTGCTCGTGTATAGGTCCGACGCACTGCGTTCGCGTGGTTCGAGTGCGAGGCGGGCGCGGGGGCGGGGGCGGGGGCGGCGGAGCGGCACCGCGAGTGGTGCCTGCTGTGCCTGACCAACCTGGGCGACTGCCTGGTGCTGAGCCCCGAGCTGCGGCGCCAGCTCAACGCCGCCGCCGTGCGCAAGGAGGACATCAAGTGAGCGACCGCCTTTGTCAGGCACCGACTACTTTGAAAGACGTTATGGTCATCGGCGTCCATGGCCATTGTGGCATACTTGAACATAAAAAAAATACTAATTACTTTTGGCCTTAATTTTTTTTCCAAAAAATCCAACTAGAGAATTATGTTTTTTTTTTTTAGTGTTTAGCATTTTGTATTAGTCACATTACTAGTATTCCCTTTAGCCCCTCCAACTAAGCTAATGCGTGTGTTAGGAGTGTGATCACGTCAATAATTTAATCCTGGCCAGGACGGAGATTGAACCCGGAACCTCTCAGCTACGAGGACGGCTCTTCTAACCACTAGGCTATTGATGCTTCCAAAATTGCGTTTTTTTATTATTATTATTTACTCGTGCGCATAGAAAAGCACGTTTTGTATAGTTTTTCCATATTGCACACATACTCATATAATACGCACGAAGTAACCACCTACGCCAAATGTTCCAGCTGTGAGTCATGACGTCGAAATACGTGTGACCAGCCCTTATATTAATTCATATTTATTGCAGCGGCATTTCAAGTTTATGCTTCTCGAAACGCGGCGAAGCTCTCTACTTGCACTCGTCGTCAGAACTCCAACGGATCACACTCTCCGCTACAAAGGTACTATTTATAAAATACTTCCATTTCAATTTAAACCTTATTGCGCTACAATTAACATTATTATTTCCTTGCATGAAATTCGCGTAGTATTGGCTACTATAGTGCCAGACAATGTTGTTGATTGTTATGTTCGTACACAGGTCACGATCGCGCAGTGCCACGTCATTCTGTCCCCGTGGGCGGCCGCGCTGCGCGGCGCCGTCGAGGAAACACCCCTAACCAATGGCGAACATAAGGTAAGCCTCTATTCTCGGTATACCTTAACGAAATATACACGTTTTAAGGTCCATTTAACAATGAACATCATATATTTACCTTTTGCGATTATTGTTTATGTGTAACGCGAGTCAAGTACCTATTTTTATGGAACTGTGTCTAAAAGCGACGCGCGGAATCTAGTCGTTCTGACGACAGTTACTATGCAGATTTGGTGACTCTGACTCGACTCTGTGTGTATATCTGTAGCCTTCATCAATGGAACGCGCTCTGTTTTTTTTTTTTTTTATGACTAGCTGAGCCCGCGACTTCTAAAATAAAAGCCTAAGTTACTCCTTATAACATCAGCTATCTGCCAGTGAAAGTCCCGTCAAAATCGGTCCAGCCGTTTCGGAGATTAGCCGGAACAAACATACAGACAGACAGACAAAAAATTTTAAATCGCTTTTTTGCTATGTCTGTCGTATGTACTTTCATATGCATTTAGTGAAAAGGTGTTATTTTGATACTACAAACAGACACTCCAATTATATTTATTTGTATAGATATTAGTAAGAGTTGTGATGATGGGATTCATTTAATTATTAAAACTAGTATATTCGTGTTAATAAAGTTAATATTAATAGTGAAGACATCTGGCTTTGTGGTAACCCAACACCTACCCCCCTTATAGCCCCCTTGTGCAACAGTTGTATAATGCGTGACCATGTCGTTCAGGAGGAAGCGCCAGAAGCGGTTCACGACGTGACGGCGGCGTCCGCGGACATCACGGTGGACTCGGTGCGCGACCACACCGCCAGCCCGCCAGACCAGCCCGCCGCCAGCCCGCCAGACCTCAACATCAACCTGCAGGTGACACTCGCCACCCGACACTACTCATATACAGGGGGGAAATTTCCCATAGCGTAAAAACTCGAAGTAGTCTCGAGGTTGATTTTGATGAAAACTATAACTGCATAATTGACGACGTTGGAACCAGAGTGGTCTAAGTGAATTTTTTACCAATAATATCAGAATTGCAGAACGATAAAATTATCAAAACTCATTAGAATAAGTAAGAAATAATAGATATCTAACAGCAACGCTTAATAATGCGTTTCCTTCGTTTTAGTACTTAGTAGAAACATACTGTTTTCGATCCAATAAATTGTAGGTTTTATAGCTTTATCACACAAACTATAGTGAATCCTAAATATATATTGTATACGACCGCAAATCTATTTCATTGTAGAACTCACAAGTGAACACAAGCTCGATGGTGGTCAAGACTACCACGCGCACCATGATCAACGAGAACAACACCGACGGCGGCACCACCACCACCACGACGACCACAACCACCAACTCCCTGGCCGAGAACAGTGAGTATGACGTCACGTTTGCCACAAGGACACACATGCCGACTATTAATGGAATCAACCCACATGCACTGCTGTAGACCAAAACCAACCTTGCGTTGGCGGTTCTAGGTTGGTTTTAGTTTGCAGCAGTGTGTGTGGGTTGGTTACATTTTGCAAACCTACGTCGAATTATAGGAACACTTCCTGATACATACAATGCTGCTGTTCGATTAGCTAATGGTGTCGCTACTATGTATAGGGTCTTGCCACACCATTCTATCGAGGCTCGATGATAGATTGAACTGTCGATCGGTATCGACTCATCTCATTGTACCATCGATTGATGAATAGAACCTTACAGCACTTAAAAACGATAACTTTTACGTAAAGACAACGAAAGTTTCAGTTTTAGCCGCCTAAACAGATAAGTTAGTGGTATTCTGCTCATAGATCGATTGCTGAACCTGATCTATAGTCGATTTCTGACGACGAATTGAGCATTGCTATGATGACTATAAAAACAGTGGTGAAGATAACGATATCTTAACATTTTAACATAATGATTGCAAATCCTGTCACTCAACAAGTGACTATGAACGAATCGTATTTCGAACGTTCTCCGTTTGGTCTTACCATAATACAATTAAATCACAAGTTTACAGATTTGCATCATTCATTTCACACTGAATAGAAATGCAAAGTACCAATCTTAAATTATAGAATTATTATTTACTGAGTCCGACCTCTTATTAGTATTTTGATCAATAAAAATATTGTTTGCATGAAAGCTATGAATTGGCTTATGATTTTACGTAAATATATAAAAATATTGTAAAGCAGAGCTTAGCTATATGCCGAATCATATTTTTATTGTTATTGTGGTTAATAGAAAATGAACGAGGTGGCGCCACCGTAGCTCGCACGCACCTAAAATTGAAAACCTTTTGTTGTTTTATTACTTACTAGCTGTGCCCACGGACTTCGTCCGCGTAGTATTTAACGTAACAAAAATTTCGGTATTATCGGGATAAAAAGTATCCTATATGTTAATCCCGGTTATAAACTATATGTGTTCTAAATTTCATTCAAATCCGTTCAGTAGTTTTTGCGTGAAGGAGTAACAGTAGGATATATCCTACTAATATTATAAATGCGAAAGTTTGTGAGTGTGGATGTATGTTTGTTACACTTTCACGTAAAAACTACTCAACGGATTTGGATGAAATTTTAAACACAGATAGTTTATAACCTGGATTGACACATAGAATACTTTACTTAAGTCTACGCAGACAAAGTCGCGGGCATAAACTAGTCTTTAATATTTTGCATTATTAAACATGTGTTTCCATACTATGTGATTTCATTATGATATAGTTCATTTTCTATTAATCAGTATGCAACTGTCAAAATGTTTTAAATCATAAACATGTTTCGAATACCTCGCTTCACACACCATTCTTATATGTTACGTTAATTCGTTTGTATGTTTGACGGGCGCTTTGTGTTTTGTTTGTAGTCCTAGAGCACAGTCGCGAGGAGGGAGTCATCACGCGCATCGAGGTACCCTACACTTTGCTTTAAATATGTACCCTATGTACAATATCGATTTAGCATATATTACCTTGCATGCCCATAGTACCTTTCTCTATATTAGCTTCTTATGCCTGACTGACTACTTATTCTTTTAGTTGGAGAACTTTCCCGATACTTGTTCTAATAAAAACTAACTTTATATCGTAATACTAACATAATTAACTAAAGTTAACGCAATGTTGTGGCGTCCGCTCGTGTATCGTGTAACAGGGGTTTCATTTGCCATCATTAGACGAACAAAATAGTAATTTTCAAAAGGAATTGACCCTAGAGTTGTTCTAAATAGACCCCGGTAAGCACGCGCGGCCGCCACGCGTTGCCGAGAAGAGCGTAAGGTGGTATTCATAAAGTCGGTACTCGCAGACGGGCACCGTGACGGTGCCGGCCGGGACCGACCCCAAGCTGATCCTGGAGATGTTTGACCGGCAGCGCGCGCCGCTGGCCGTGCCCGTGCCGCCGCAGCCCACCCCCACCGAGACGCACTGAGCCCCCGCACTCAGGGCCCAGACCCCACGAGCCGGGCACCACTAGTGATACCACCACAGCAGGGTTTACTATATCAACAATATCCGTATTAGTACCGGTTAAATATAACGCTATTTTATATCTATAATATTCAATTTGTTGACTTAATTTATGTACCGGTATTCCTTAGATTGACGTTTAATTATTGTTCTAGTATAATTTACAGTAGCGGCTTCGTTCTTCTGTGCTTATACAGCTAAAATTACTGCCATATTACTTGTTTGTTATCGAAAGAGGATTTTGGTTACCCCTAGGTATACAGAAGTAAACAGTTACAGTATACTTTCAAATTTTCTCTTGTGTTTATCGCATGTTTAACTTTTGTGTAACAAAACGGTTTGTGTTTATATGTACTGTAAGCAGGCGTGATTGCTTGAGCGAGCGGTTACTTCCAGTCGCAAATGATACAAATGTTATTATTTCGACAACGATGACCGTTCTCCGACTTGCGCCCAGGTTACCCGCTAGGTCCAATAGTTACTCTGCACCCTTACGGTACAGTATTTATTTTAAGATACAATTGCATTTTACTATTTAAATACTTATTTTATTGTCTTGTGGTTTGCATATTAATGACTTAAAGGCCCTTATTAATATATTGATCGCAAGTCTGAGAGCGATCTTGGAAATTACATCCTAAAGTCATCCCAGTACAAAGTGACAATGACATGTCAAACGCGTACTCAAGAACACTCCCAGACTTAAGATCGATTTTTTAATACGCTCCTTAATGTGGATGTAATTTTCTTGCGATTGTGTAGGTATTAATTTGTATCGTATAGCTTACAGTAATCTGTACTTATCAACGAGAGAGTTTTCTGTGGAATGATGTTAAAGAGAGTATTATCGTTTGTTCAGGTTGCTAACATTTTATTATTTCTAACGTTCGAAGATGGTAGAGATGTTAGTACAAACCCCGGGAAGCCATAACAACGTATGTTGTACCAGCAATACTGCAATGTAATTGTGGATTGTGTTTTAAAATAATTTAATTGTTTAAGTAAACAATGTGAAATTAATAATATACTTACTAATTTTAGCTTATA
The DNA here is from genome assembly GCA_918843915.1 of Notodonta ziczac. NCBI lineage: Eukaryota > Metazoa > Arthropoda > Insecta > Lepidoptera > Notodontidae > Notodonta > Notodonta ziczac. The sequence goes on along the minus strand of OU974044.1, from coordinate 10,481,040 downwards.
TAGTTAGTTCGTGCATTCGTAGTGAATGTGATGTGCCTATTTATTTCTTTTTTATTATAATAAAAGATTGTATCTAGGTGATTAGCGTTGAGTACGTTTTTGACAATTAGTAATGACTAGAGTATATTTTATTATAAATAGCATTTAGATTTTCCATGGCAAACAGTCGGAGTAAACATTTTTATTGCCATTTTATATACCTAACTTACAAAAAGAAAATGTTGTATTGCAGTGTTTCGTTTGAATTGTATTGTATATTCAGTAAATATTAATTTTATTAAATTATAATGTTGTACGAATGAAAAGTTTTATGCAATATTTTTAGCCTAACGTGTACTTTTATTTTTGTATAATAAGTAATAATTACAGTTATGTGTATCCGTTAATATCGGAATATTCTGTTACTTGTACTAAATGGCAGCTAGTGTTGAACTATCTATTTATGCACACTTTACAATACATCACAAATCGTGATAAAAGGGGATTGATTATTTGTTTGAGACAAACATATATTTTATTCGTAGGTTATAAGTTAAAATGTGCCTGCCAATTTTTTTTGTAAACACTGGACCCACAGGGCGGTATGACACGTGTTATTTACTGTAGGAAGCGTCTAGGGTACCGGAAAAACGTCCGAAACGCTTCTATTATAGTATATGGTAATTATACAATTTTTCTCCTTGTATTATGGCATTTTAAACATTTGATACGAAATTAGCAATTTGTATCCAACATTCTTACAAGAAAATAAAAGCTAAGATAAAATTGTTGTTTTTTCTTAGCCACCCTATTTACTGGCGTTTTGCTGCGGTGGCAGTATGAATTAGCGTTGCCTATCTAATATCTATCGTTTGCTTTGATAAAAGAAGTAAATCGTTTGACTATCGATAGTATTGCAATACCTACAATCGTGACCTCGATAACTAGTCACAATATCAATAGCGTCCATACTATTTATGACGAGCAATAGTATCGATACTATTGAGTACAACCAACCATTACTATCGGTAATACATTTACAATAGTATCGATACTATTTTTTTCCGTAGCTGTCAAAATGTTTACGACCATAAGCGAGAAATGTCAGGTCTCTGACAGCGACTACATTTATTAACAAAATATTGCCCTTGCTTTGCTCCAAAGAGAATACAATACTACGTTAGACTTTGCTCATGCTCATATTCAATCTGTTTGTTAAATGTTTTGTAGTAAGGATTGACCGTACTCTAAATCACAAACTCAGGTCTGTTATTTTAAACCATTGGATTTTTTTTCATTTGCATTTATGTAATTATTAAATTTATTCGGAGAGGTATGAAATGAAGGTAAGCAATCAAACACGTCTAGCAGTGAAATATATTCAAAATGACTTTGATGATTGCTAAAATACAAACGTTTGCGTTTAAAGTTCCGTATCCATTTCCGATATCGATTCGAATGATTTAAAATACCCCCGGCCTGTTCATAGTTTCATTTCGACGATGCCCCGTCGCGTAGTAGTAGTAACACTTTTGACAAAGCAAATTACACCAAATTGACCCAACCACTTCTGTGCCGCTTCTGCACTTTCACTCTGTTGATTTAACTTGTATATTACTAGAGGACGATCGACTCAACATTCAACATGTTGAAGTGACCGCGAATTCGCACTCGACGAAACATGTTCACGAAACATATTATTGTCTCTATTTTATGACAATAATAAATAGAGACAGCAACATGTTTCGTGCATTGCGAACTCACGGTAATGAACAACGTCAATTTGCCTCCACACAGCCACTGTGCTCACAGCGCAATTTTATTAAAAGGTTAAAACTGTACTAAACCCTGTATAATCAAATAGCTTATTTCATAACAATTTCAATAACATAGGGTTTATAGAGCTACAATGCGTAATTTCTCAGATATCGTAGTTTTAGTGAACGCGGAGAAATCGCGCGATTTCGGCCGGGCGCACTGTTACATTAGCTTGATACATATCTCTAATCTGTGTGTTAGATATGCGCGTAGTGGCGCAACAGAGGCGTTACGTCTGAGGGGTTAAATCAACAGATTGAATATGAAATTGGATTGTGTGCAATATTTAAGTTCCACTTGTCATGTCAATTTGACATTGACTTAAAAATTTATCACCACCCACCACTAATTAAATCTGTCAATAGTGTTAACACTTCCGTCCGTGTGTGTGTGTGCTAAAAATATTATGAAAATAAATTGTATAATTCGATAAAATCCTGTATTTACTATGGAGGATATATGCAGGATTTGTCTCTCAGGTCAAGCTGAAAAAGACATATTTCATGTACAAGTAAATAAAAAGGGTGAAACCAAGAATTACGTGGAAATAATCATGTTTTGCTTGGGAATTCAGGTAATTAAAACAATGCCTTGTTGGAATCCTAATTATTAAAACATAACAATTTTAACACAAGTGTTTGATGCTTCACAGGTCGTGGCGGATTCGAGAATGAGTACAAAGTTATGTTTAAAATGTTCTAAGAAGATTTTGGCATTCCATAAGTTTAAAAGTTTAGCTTTAAAAAATGATGCTTTTTTGATGTCCCTGCATATTGAGACGGGGGTGAAGAATGAGGTATTTATCAGGGATGATATAAAAACAGAAGCATTGTCGATCAGTGACCAGTCTAATGATGTTGAAGTCAAGGAAGAGTTGATAGTGAAGGAGGAGGACGAGCTGCCGGGGTTTGAGTCTGACGATGAGTTCCTCAGCGTGATGAAGAAGATTAAATATGAGTATGTCGTAGATGATGCTAAAGAGAATGTCAAAGAGAATATAACACATGTAGATGATGCTAAAGAGAATGTCAAAGAGAATATAACACAATGTGAGAATGGTATGGTATTCACAATCCACAGGAAAAAAATTATAAATTTTCTGTTATTTCTGGCGGATTGACATGGGTTCTATTATTCTAATTTGGTCCATTGGTCTATTCATACTGGCATATGTTTTGATACTAGGATACTGAATACAACATTGTTTTAGAATAAATCATCAATGAGCTGAGAACTAAATATGTTTCTTGTAGATCTTGTAAAGGATTAATTAATTATCTTTTTAAATATATCATAGTTGGCTAACAAACACCTAACCTGCCTGATGTTATACAGTTACTAGAGAGGAGTGCAGAGGGAGGAAAATGGCAGGGGTTGGACTTCCAGCTCGCTCACTCAATGTATGAAACACAGCTATAATAGCAACTTTACACCCATCTTGTGTGTGAGGGTGGTACTAGCTGGGTTAGGGCAGCTTGTATATGATCTGTTGTCAGTCAGCGACAGCTTCTCTCTCCCACCATATACTAGGTGAAACAGAAAGGGTATACCATTTTATTTGCAACTTAACCATGAGTTTGCGCTGGACGAAACATGTTCGCGAAACATATTGTTGTCTCTATTTTTTGTTTTCATAAAATAGAGACAACATTATGTTTCGTCCAGTGCGAACTCACGGTAACTTTGTGTATCTAAAACTATCGGCTTTGTGGGACAGTTGAAGTACTAAAGCTTTTGTAAACTTATGAAATACTAGCTGTGCCCACGGACTTCGTCCGCGTAGTATTTAACGTAACAAACATTTCGGGATTATCGGGATAAAAAGTATCCTATATGTTAATCCCGGTTATAAACTATCTGTGTTCCAAATTTCATCCAAATCCGTTCAGTAGTTTTTGCGTGAAGGAGTAACAAACATACATACATACATACATACATACATACATACATACATACATACATACATACATCCACACTCACAAACTTTCACATTTATAATATTAGTAGGATGTCAACAGCTGTATCCCTATAACACCTTTTGTTTTTAAAGTTTCCTCCAAATCTGATACTTTTAGAATTACAAGCTTAAGTTTTCTGAAAATGGGTATACCCTCTCTGTTCAACCTGTACGTGGCATTAATTCTCTATTGCTATAAAAAAAAATTGAGAACGTATTATGATATTTGGCTTTTTAGCACCTATCAAGACCAGAAAGAAGGAGAGAAAGAAACATCTAAAACCAAGGTCTAAACAACCAATACAGAATGTCAAGCAAATGTGCGAGGAGTGCGGCGTCACTGTGAACGATCTGAAGACTCACATGTACTCACACATGCCCAAGGCGTTCAGGAAACGTATTCAATGCAATGTGTGCGATAAAAAATTCGCCTCATACAGTGCGAAGTACAAACATAACAAAATAAAACATTTGGGCTTCAAACAGAAATGCAATGTGTGTAATAAAGGTAAGTAATACATTTCAGTGGCAAAGTTGCAACTGTTAGCTTATATTAAATACTAGCTGTGCCCGCCATTTCGCACGCATGGAATTTAAGTAAACAAAAATTTAATTTAACAAATAATGTTCGTTCAGTTCGCAGAGTTTACGAAAAGTTAATAAAGAAATAGCTAAGAAAAGGTTAATCTCATATTTCTTTTTTGCGAGTCCATGTTTCGTGTTTTATATAGGTAGGTACCTACATCGCAAAAGCCCGTACTGAGCCCGCCTGAAAAAAATAATTACGCACTTTTATATCCATTTAGTGAAAGGTGTTATTTTGATATTACAAACAGACACTCCAATTATATTAATACTTTGAGGACATCAGAATGATTATCAATATGCCTGTTTCCAGTGGTAACCTCCCTAAGGAACCACTATCGCAGGATCCACGACCCCGAGTCGCTGCCGCACCAGTGCATCGCGTGCGACCGCCGGTTCATATCCAAGACGTCCCTGGATGTCCATATGACGTCACACACGAAGGACCGCCCCTTCCCCTGCGATGTATGCGAAAACAAGTACACTTCTAGAACTCTACTGAGTATGCATAAGTGAGTGAACTTGTTTAGGGCCAGACTCGCTAAAAGTATGTCCGGAGCCGTGTTCATGCGATTTTGTACTGTAAATTAATTTTAATAAAGGCTATTTTTATTGAAGTGTTCTTAAAATGTCCTTTCGCTGACCCTGCGCTCGCTTTGCGTTTAACCTTACTGGAGTTCCAAAATTTTGCAGATAAGTTCATTGACCTTCCAATGTTTCAGGCGTCGAGTACACGATAAGGAGAAGCCACATCTGTGTCAATTATGTTCAAAGAGTTTCTTCAAGAAGTATCACTTGCAACAACACTTGCGGTGAGTTGAACAATCGCAATGACCTCTCCTGAACTGTTTCCAATAATGTACGCCTAGCCTTAGGGCCTGTGCACACCACGTTTTTGAAACGCGCCGTCCATGAGCGTTTGTAGCAATACAGACTCGAGTCAGACGCAGCCTGTAGACCTTTGTGGGATAAAAGCGCACGTTTCCAAAACGCGCGTCGACGGCGCGTTTAAAAACGTAGTGTGCACATGCCATTAAGGTCAATTGACGCAGCTGCCCAAAAGTGTTAAGTGTAAGCTGGATTTTAATAATAATTTCCTTTGTTCTACAAAATGAGATTTTGTTTTCTTATATTTACGCGAATACAACACATTGAAATAATAGTACATTGTTACATGAGTGGTGAAAGTTACTTATTTTGTCCCGAGACGGGGTTTGGCGCCCGAGCGTAGCGAGGGCGCTAATAGTTCGAGGGACAAAATAAATCTTTCACCCGAGGTAAACACTGTGCTTTTCATTACGAATACAAGGAAAATAAAAATAAAAACAGGAATTGGCTAAAGAAATAATACAAGGAAGTATAAACAATACCCTACACCTCGAAAAAAAAAAATCGGATTGCCGCCTATTTTGTTTTTTTTTTCGTTGGTCGGCCAACTTCATTATTTAGCCATTATTTTTCATTTTCATCTTTAAATATTCTGCCCAAATCTATGTTATTTTAAAGAAATTGTTGAAACTAAATTATAATTAAGTCATTTAAAAAATATATTCTTGAATGAATACATAACTTTATGTTATTTCAATTATACATCGTGCTGTAATTGAGTGACTGTAGAAAAAGTTTGAACATGGTTCCATAGAAATGTGAAAATGGAACTAGTTTTTTTTTATATAATTTGACAGCTGTCAGTTGAAGGCGAAACTCCCGGGCCTGAAAAGTATTACTTTCAACCCGCTTCTCAGGCAACTTCGGACCTACTTTCAGAGTATGAGTAATGAAAAACTATTTTACGGACGTCGGGAAAATAAAAAAGTTAATAAACGCGATAAAATCCGTAAAATAGTTTTATTTCAAAATGAGATTTTATTGAAAAAGCAAGCTGACAAGTTCCTAAAAGGCCCGCATCGCGTCTGTTTCATATGTTGCGATGCGGTTTCACTTACCATCAGGTGGATTATCCGTCAGTTTCTCTACCCAGGCAATAATAATAAGAATAGGTACTTGTTGGATCTGCGCAGGAGTCATTCAAAGGAGAAGCCATACGAGTGTCCGGAGTGCGGCAAGTCCTTCTCGACGACGTCGTCGCTGCGCGGCCACCGGCTCATCCACGGCTCCGAGAAGACGGTCGCGTGCTCTCACTGCGACATGACATTCATCAAGCAAGCGTGAGTACTGGGCATGGAAATGATTCCTACTTTAAATCAATTTTCATTACGTGAAATTGTATTTTTCATTCACTGTTATTTCACCTGTTATTTTTTACAGTCACTGCTTTTATTCATCTATACAAATAAATAAAATTGGAGTGTCTGTTTGCAATATCAAAATAAGACCTTATCACTAAATGCATATGAAAGTACATACAACACCTATAGCAAAAACGCGATTATAATTTTTTTTTGTCTGTCTGTCCGTCTGTCTGTCTGTCTGTGTGTTTGTTGCGGGTAATCTCCGAAACGTCTGGACCGATTTTGACGGGACTTTCACTGGTAGATAGCTGATGTTATAGCAGTAACTTAGGCTACTTTTAGTTTAGAAAAACTAAATTTAAAAAATGGGTCCTGTCGCGCGGCCCCAGAACGCGGGAGTGGGCTTTTTTGTTAACTGAAATTCCACGCGGACGAAGTCGCGGGCTCAGATAGTAGTGAATAAAAGCAGTGACTGTGACCCTTTCTGTTTCACCTAGTATAATGTACGTCGTCAAAACATGTTTAAGCAGACTTAAAAAAAAGGAGGACGTTCTCAATTCCTTTCTATAACTTTTATGTTTTAATGTTTGTTACTTCCGAACTGTTTCACCTGCTTGGTATTATTATAGGTACCTGACCGCGCACATGATCAGCCACACGAAGGAGAAGCGGCACCCGTGCCAGTACTGCGGCGTGCGGTTCGGCCGCTCCGACCACCGGCTGCGGCACGAGCGGACCGCGCACCAGAAGCACCTCCCCGCCCCGACCCCCGCCTGACCGGCGCCGCCGCACGCTCCACCCACATGTCTAACTATTTCTATATTTTTTTACCCGGACCACAGATATAGGTTTACATAGATAACGCAAATGTATGTACATATTTAGCGTGTCCGAAAACCCCGACCAAGCGTCAAGGTTGGTCGCCGATAACTTACAGTCCTCGCGACTACAGATATAAAAATATGAGTATGAGCCAGATAATGACTCGAGAGAATCGTAGCGGGCGGAGGGGCATCGGCGGCATCCGTGTCTTTGAATCGGTTTGGATTTCCGTCACTAATGACGTCACAGTAGGTGTTAAAAATTCGGCTCGCTTGGTTTTAATACAAATCGTGATACTTGCGTTATCTATGTAAATCTATATCTGTGACCCGGACACATCGCTAATAGGCGTGGTTGACGACAAAGTGCCTTTCAGAAACTCCAAACGTAATCACTTATAGAATCTGTGATGTGAGCACGACGGCACACGCTTACATTAGCGGTACACTACGGTAAATATTTCGTGCTCACGGATCAAAGGTGCTACATCTCGTACGGACGATTCACCGCAACACGGGAGGTTGCAACTGGCCAAAGAGAATTTTACACTACGGCCTCGTACTCCAGCCACCAACTGCTATACTCAGTCTGGAAAATCAGTTGACGTTTTCAATATACTCTCATCGAGGGATGTTATTTTTGGATTCTTTTATACTAATCTGTTGAGCAATAAGTGCGTCCAGTTGAAAGGAGACTAAGGTTGAAAGCACGCTGCTTCGCACGAAGGGGCTTCCCTATGTATCAGGATGTGAACAGAAATAACTATTGTGGAACTTATAAATTATGAGTTATGAGATTTTAATAAATATAAATTTAATGAATGATGCAACAATGTGGTGACGGGTGAATGTTTGTTAAGTTCGGATTTCCAAAGTACTAGAGTTTATAACACTTCTGTATTCACGTATCAAGAAGGTGCTTAAAGTTACATTTTAATTTCCTCTGAAATTCTATATCAAATATATAATGTAAATATTGTTAAGTTTAAGTATAGGTTAAAAATAAATTTTGTTAATAATTTATAATGTTTTATTGGAAATAACACAGAAAGAAATGATTATGAAATAATACTGGAAACATCACACGGTCTGCAGTTTTTGCAGTTCAAAGAATCCTACCTCATTTGTATTGGCTACTCAGGGCACAGCGGTCTTTCGGCTTTATTCTCAGACTCTTCTTCCTCTCTTACCTCCTCCTCCGCGAGCGAGCACTCCTCTGGCGCCTCCTCCGTCAGCCGCGGAGACGCATCCGGAGTGAAGATATTCAGGGTGTTAGAAATCATGTCCAACTTGTCTCTCAAATGAGGGTAGTCTTTGGTCAAGTTTTCCACAATGAACCGGAGTCTGTCGTTCAGGGCCCGCGCCAGTGAGTACTCTGTCAGAATGCTGTTTTTGGGCTTCCGAACGCGCACGGATTGACGTTTGATGGCTGTCGCTAGCTCGTTGCCGAGCCGTTGGCTGCGAACCACACGCTCTAAGAGCTGCAAAAAAAAATTATATTATTAAAAGTTGGTTTCTAGTGCCATCGTAGATCTGGATTTTTTGTTTGTTAGCTGGTTCGCTTCTGTTGAAACCATCTCCAAAAACTGTCACCGTTTGTCAGTCAGAGACAGTCAGTCGGTGTGGAGGTTACAAATGTGTGTGTCTCAATTCGTGGTAGTGTGTGTAATGTATTATTTATTGATTTTAATGTATTTCTAAGTATTATAATATAAAAATATTACTATTCTGCACTCCTTCTCTATATTAACTATAAGAGTGGCAAATTTCATACTCCTCCGCGTGCGCAATTTTCGTATTAAGCGTTTGAAAGTTTTTCCTTCACGTATTAATACCTATATAGATATTTCATACAATTACAACAACAGTTAAATAGGGAGGGAGTAATGTGTTATACAGGTTGGCTTAACAGTCCGAAATAAAACACGGGGGTTTGGATGGATGAGGGTCGACCGTGGAATTAAATGGTAAGAGAAAAATTATTAAAATTAGTTCACATTTTTCAGATTTAAGTTGTGTCTGCGACTAAAAGAGCTCAACTCAACTGAAACTTAAAATTGTTTTTATTCATGTAATCCAACAAATCATTTATGAATAGTCAGAATCTACCACCGGTTCGGAATGCTGCTTCCACCGATGAGATCCGGCAAGAAACTCGATGGTGCATCAGCAGAGTGGTACTAACCCACTGCTTCATCTTGTTAGTTTCACTACACTCCCTCATGAGCGTGGCCACGTTTTCCTCGATCTGCGTGTTCATGGCGCTCGTCTCCGACACCTCGCGGTCCAGCCGCTCTTGCTCTTTCTGCAGCTGCTCCAGTTGCACTTTAGCCTCTGCTAAGTCCTGGACGGAAGGAAATAGTGGGACTGTGAAATGGAAAAACAAAAGAAACTGTTATTGCCATCTTTCTCATGGTCGTAATGTATGAGCAGGATGGCAGTACTGTAAGATATACCAAATTTAGTTTAGACGTGATTTGTCAACGTCTTTATCGCCACTATGTATTGGTAGGAATTTCTTGACGTATTATTTAATGATGTCATGCATGTAGCGAGGCTTGTATGTAAGAACTGAGAAAAGTCCTCTCCAACTTACGATAGTATAAAACAACACTAATTGTGTGTACAATACAAGCCTAGCGACGCTTTCAAAGAGAATATAACATGCTTACCTTGACTCTGACGACTCTATATACTAGAGTTACTGCCGACTCTATGTTTACTACAGTTACTGGCGGCTCTATGCTTACCTCAGAGATGCTGGCATCTATTCTAACCTTAAAGACGCCAGCGACTCGATGCTAACCTTAGTGACCCTGGCGACGTCGGCCTTCGCGAGCCTGAGCTTGTGGTGGTAGACCGGCTGCGAGGTCTGTCCGGCGCCGCCGTGCGACTTCTCCACGGCGGCGGCGGCGCGCGACTTGTCCATGGCGGTGTCGCGCCGCGTCACGTACAGCGCGAGGTCCTCCGCCAGCTTCTCACCGGTCCGCCGCAGGTGCTCGCGGCGCACCTGCCGGCCGCACGACCACTTATACACGACAATTACATGTGGCGCCCTCATCTTCACGACTCCGACAGAAACGGATAGATGGCGCTGAATGCGGCGCCTCAATACAATGTACGGATTCATCATAGAAAAACTGAATCACGATATTAATACTCGCAAACATCGTGACTATATATACAAGACCCCGAGAATAACTAGTGGGGTATAGTGGCCGCCCCGCCAGGCATAACAACCGCCTGGCTGGAAGATCTTCCGTTTTTCCGCCGTCATAGACGCCGCATAGCGGAGCACCTCCCCCGCTCGCCGAATATGCATTGCCATTGCATATTTATGACCGCAAATGAAATTTTGATTGTTCTTTTCACGGCTCGATCTTGAGCGGACCGCCAACTTTTGACGATCGCATTCTGTTGAGTGCTCTCTTTTGAACAAGATTTCGTAATGGTCTGTGGTGGTCCCAAACTAAGCAACGGTTGTACTATGGATACTGTGAATGTGATCCCAGTGAATTTAATATTTACATAAATATCTCGCAATAATACCATCGATTGCAATGCTTTACAGTGATAGATGCAAAGGAACAAACAGAAGGCTGGGTGGCTCACCTCCATCCTGTGAATTTCAGTCTTCATTTGCCCTATTTCTCCCACAGCCGATTTAGCGTTTTTAAGGTTTTTCTTCAATTCCACCGCTAATATTCCCTATAAAAATAATGACAGCACATCGACATTTTGTTTCTTAATTTATCATTTATATTAAGTAAGTCTGGTTGATGACTTAAACCTTCGGTCCGCAGATACCTTTCTCTGCCAGATGAGCGCTTCCCTCTGGACGCGATCCAGCTCCTGGGTGAGATTCATCTTCTCTTTATCCATCTCTTCTATCTCGTCCTCCAATTCAATTATCTCGCTTTCAGCATCCTGCACAAAGATTTTCCGTAGATTTCCGTTGTTAATACGTCAATAGCCTAGTGGGTAGATGGGCCGCACTCGTAGCTGAGAGGTTCCGGGTTCGATCCCCATCCTGGCCATTAAACTATTGACGTGAGCCCACTCCTAACACAAGCATTAGCTTAGATGGAGGGTAACGGAAAAAAAAGGATAGGTAATCTCTCTAATCACCTTGCTGTTATTTTCGTTTGTGAATGGTTTAACGGGCCATGTTTGTAGTTAATTACTTTAAATTATCAGTAGATATAAGTAAACTATTGAATTTATTACTAAGAGCATAAGCTGTTACCTTAATATTTCATCATATTGTGTATGCAATTCCCAAATTCTGTACAACCCTGCAAATCTGCCTAGTAATAGCAATAGAATCCCTCCCTATAGCATGAAAAATCATTACGCTGATCTTGTTTTACCCTTATAAAGTAGCTTGTTATAGTACCTTATAAAGTATTGCGAGCATCTATAATTTACGGTGACTGCTTAACATCAGGCGGTTCTGCGCTTGTTTGCCGACTTTGTTACATAAAAAAAGACTTCGGCAAAGAAAAAAGTCCGGTTGCTGGTTATGTATTACTAGCTGAGCCCGCGACTTCGTCTTTCTTAGGGGATGTCTACGTCATAGTAGCTTTATGCGTGCAAAGTCTCAGCCCGATCGGTTTAAAATTGACAAAGTTTCATACAAACTTTCATCCCCTATTTTATCCCCTTGGGGGTAGAATTAATCAAAATCCTTTCTTAGCGGATGCCTACGTCATAACATCTACCTGCATGCCAAATTTCAGCCCGATCCGTCCAGTGGTTTGGGCTGTGCGTTGATAGATCACTATGTCAGTCAGTCAGTCAGTCAGTCAGTCACCTTTGAGTTATATATATTTATTGTGGTGAATATAGTGGCAAGGGACCTTAAGGTTGGCCGCATATTCGTGCGTGACGGCGAGGTTGTATCTGTGCGAGGTCTCGTTCCGCTCGGCGGCGTCCTTCCTGGTCCGCTCCAGCACCTCGAGCCGGCCGCGCAGCTCGCGCAGGGACCGCTCCACGCGCGCTCGCTCCTGCAGCACGCTCTCGCTGTCCGCTTGGATGCGCATCGTCTTCTGATCGCAGATTTGTATCTCTGGAATATTATTTGAGAATTATAATGTACTAGCTGTGCCCACCGACTTCGTCCGCGTAGTATTTAACTTAACAAAAATTTCGGGATTATCGGGATAAAAAGTATCCTATGTGTTAATCCTGGTTATAAACTATCTGTGTTCCAAATTTCATCCAAATCCGTTCAGTAGTTTTTGCGTGAAGGAGTAACAAACATACATCCACACTCACAAACTTTCGGATTTATAATATTAGTAGGATCTAGTGTTCCGCTCTGAACTATGTGAGCATAGCGTAAGGCGCTCGTCGGTACTTCCATTTTTACTACACCTGGGTCGTCCCACGGTGTCTGTACTTGAAATCTGTTTTATGCCCATAAATAATAATTAGCCATTTTAATGTCCCACTCTTGGGCACCGGATTCCCCTTACACATACAGTCCAACAAAGGGCTTGACACTGGACAAGTACCTTGCACTGTCATTAAATTCTCAAAACTATTGCCAAATGTCCCACTTGACAAATTGCAATATAAAATGAAAACAAAATAAAATAATGTCCCACCCTTGTTCACCGGATTCCCCTTACATACAGTCGAACATCTGTCTGTTAAAATGTTAAAATTCTGATACACGCGAGTCGTGTTACAACTGTATTGATTCACAAAATATAGACAAACGTTTATTAATCAGGTTAATGTCGGCCATCATCTTCTGGTGCTGCTCCGCCAACTTGACGACGTGGCCCTGCAGCCGCAGCCACTCGTGCTGCATGCGCTCGGTGCGCTCGCGCAGCGCCTTGATCTGCTGCTCCAACTCGAAGATGCGACGCTCCTGGGGCGAGTCCAACTGGAAGGAAAATTGAATATATTACAATCTAACTAGCTGTGCCCACCGACTTCGTTCGCGTAGTATTTAACATAACAAAAATTTCTGTAATATCGGGATAAAAATTATCCTATATGTTAATCCCGGTTATAAACTATCTGTGTTCCAAATTTCATCCAAATCCGTTCAGTAGTTTTTGCGTGAAAGAGTAACAAACATACATCCACACTCACAAACTTTCACATTTATAATATTAGTAGGATATAGTAGGATGAAGGGTATGTGTTTCGGATACTTTTGCTCTGGAGTGCAGAGTCCAAAGGCTGTGGGGTCCGCAGTTTCAGTAGTTAGTAGTCCATAACTTTAAAATTGTTTCCCCGCGATTGTACGCCTCATTTGGCACGATAAGCAATAATTCTCTAAGGGCCTGATATTATTGTCAATCAATAAATCCCAAGTCTGAGAGTAATCTGAACGCTTTTGACATGCCATTTTGTACTGGTATGACATATCCAAGATAGCTCTCAGACTTTAGATTTATTTATTAATACGGGCCTAAACAACTTACCTCAAAAATCTCCTTCAGTGTAGCATGCTTCTTGATGATGATGTCCAAGTCGCGCTGCTTCCTCGTCATCACCAGCACTTTCTGGTCATACTTCTCCTGTAGCTGGTCTATCTCCTTCTCCCGGTCTCGTACTTTGTTCAAGCTCGCTTCTAGTACGATGTTGTTCTTAGCCTGCCGGTTGCGGTGCACCTCGATGTCGAGCATCAGTTTAGCGTGCTGGTTCTCCATTGCCATTAGTGATATTTCCTGTAATTGGGTTGTAAAAGTTTGTATAAAGAGTCAAGGAGGCTGCTTTAAACAGAGACAAGGGAAGAAAGCTGCAGATGCATAGTATTCCATTTTCTAATGAAAACTCTTATCTAATGCTACATCATTACGAAGCATGCCTTACAGCTGTCACTTTAAGGTACCTTTCTGTGGCTATCATCAAATATCCTGCTTTTGGCTCCTCTATTTCTTTCTCAATTTGAAACAGACAATTTGAATTTCAAACTTTATAACAAAATAATATGCGGCAAATTTATATGCAATCCATATTGAGCAAACATTTTTTTCATAAGCAAGATGCTATGAATGTATTTTTGCATACCTGTTTCCTAGACATTTCCCTAAGCTTCTTGATGCCGTTGGCCATGGACTCCACGGCCTTGTCGTTGAGCAGGCACTCCTGCAAGTTTGCCAGGATCTGGTTCTCCATCCTGAGCTTGTTCTCCGTCTTCTTGTCCAGTTCCTTCTCAGTCGTCTTCAGGATGTTCATCATAGTATGATTCTCCTACAGACATAATCAAGTTATAGTACTCATTTATTGTGCCAGCAGCCCGTTTTAGTCCACGCTACGCAGGCTATCATAGAAATATGCGCTACACGTTAGTTTTATTACAAGCTACATTTAGAAGCATCATAGTAATAGAAATAAGTAATGTAATATAACTTTTCGGATCTCTTACCATTTTAATTAATTCCTGATCTCTTTCGGTCATTTCAATGGACTCTGACAGGTTTGTTACCTGAGCTTCTAATTGCATTCTCTTAGAGTCCTCAGTATCAACTGTGGACAACATAAAATACATAATAATGTGCCATGTAATCCCCACCTAATAAATTACATCTCCTACAATGTTTGAGACGTCTCCTTCTTCGAGTGCGTTAACTGTGTCGGATGCATGTCGTATGCGACAACATCTGGTACGGAGTTTGTCGTAAAGGGCCTATCTCTCTCACTTCCTCTTTATTCCTAAGAAAGAATAAGAGATGGTGCCCTAATAAAACAAGGTCGAGATTGCATGCGCAGAACAAGACGAGCGACAAAATGTTACACAAAAACCACACCTATCACTTATCACTTACATAGTTTAGTGGCGTGTTCGATATCATACATGAGCTTGTCCTTGTTCATGGCGATCTCCTTGCCCTTGTTCATCTCCTCCATAGTCACTTTCTTCGTGATCTCGAGGTTGCTCAGCAGCGTGTAGTAGTTCTCTTGTAGGATCCTATAAACCTCAATATTATATAAAATACCATTTTATATGGAGATAGGGAATTGGCGAAGATTATTGCTAGGAGGATAGCTAAGTAACGAGCATTTTCTTGGTGACTCAGCACTCCAACGACTCGAATAAGTCAAGATTTTACTACGGCACATTGGGTCCCAAAATCGAAATATTTCATTCTTCAGTATCTTGAAACGTCCTCCAACTAGATGGCGGAACCCAAAAGTTGATACTTTACATAGATAACAATACGACTTATAACACCAGCTTGAATTCGTGCTTCCTGAGGCACGTCGCTGACACGCTCAAGAGTCGAGCGCGGGCGAGTTTTGGTTTCATTTAGGGACAAAAGGCAATGCGTCCATCTAATAGAGCCGAAGCGTCGTCGCGCTATGCTGGAGGCGGGAGCGCAAGATTACAAGCGCCTCGACGCCACCCCCAGGCTCTCGCTTCGTTTCAGGTGAAGGTTTCATTGCGATTCTGCATTAGAGAAAGCTACATAGCTACTCGTGCCTCGACTCTATTAAATATCACGTCTCAACCTTGCCACGGCGCCTCCGCGATGGCGCCTCGACTTAGCAGTGAGTGAAGCGCTTAATGAGTTAACTTGTACTTATCTCCTGAATATGACCAGAGGGATTATTCAGTTGACAGAGAGTTTCCGATATCGGAAACAACAGCTTCCATCTTACTTTAATTAGAAGAAGGATAGAAGTTGTGGTACCCGACACGGAAATTTTCCATCGATCATGAATACCCCCACAGTACCGCTCACGACTGCTTGGTTGGTGGTTCAAGTGTAGTGGTTCAAGCGTAGGCCACTCGGCTCACTGTACATGGTGGTTGCGGGTTCGATTCCCGCCGGGGCAAATATCGGAAAAGGCCTTTTCGTAATTTGCCCAGGTCTGGGTGTCACTGGGATCGCCCCCAGTCCCATAGTATAAGCGTTGCATAGTTTGGGAACATACAGTTGGTGTGTCAGTCTGGCGATATTTATTGATTAGTATTGTGGTTGTACGAATGTGCTCACTTGTAATCGTCCCTCACGGAGTTGTACACATTGTCGCGTTGCCGTATGTTCACCAGCACGGAATTCCACAAGCTCATCAGCCTGCGCTTGTCCAGCTCCAGGTCTTCGAGCTCCGCGGCGTACGCTGTTACCTGGTTTTGTGATAATATTAAGCTGGAAATTGTCACTCTACACCAGAATAATTTGGGCATGACGTTACGTCCAGCTGCCTCCTTGAACGCGAAACATGATGAGCATGTTGCTGTAAATCTCTAAACACAGATTTGTTTCGGATTCAACGCTTTGTCAGGATATCGAGACAGCGTTGAATCCGCGCTGCTACAGATGCGACTTAGTTTACGGAATAGCACGGAACAAGTGCAATAATAAGCCGAATATAATGTTTTATTTTATTAAGGAAATTCGGTACCTTGTCGTTAATTTGCTCCATCTCGACGTTTTTGACATCGAACTGTTTCTGGAACGTCTCCAGCTTGGACTCCAGCTTCCAGACCTCGTTACTGAGTCCGAAAATAAACATGTCCTAAAAACAATAAAATTTAAAATATGACAAACTATAGTTTTTACAGTAATAATATAAAGCATCATAATACGTTTTACAGTCATAAGAAGGACGGAAAAAATTTAAGTCCAGTTTAAATAAATGAAAATCGTCAAACTACACACTAATCATTGCTGTACTAAACTTCGGATTTTCGCACCACTACCGTGACGGAGGAGTTGCATGTGTGACGCAGAGATACTATAGTAGAATGGACTCTTTTAAAGAAAGAAGAAGAAGTTTC
This sequence comes from Notodonta ziczac, assembly GCA_918843915.1. Taxonomy (NCBI): domain Eukaryota; kingdom Metazoa; phylum Arthropoda; class Insecta; order Lepidoptera; family Notodontidae; genus Notodonta; species Notodonta ziczac. Next base: position 10,463,943 of record OU974044.1, on the reverse strand, counting down.
GCCTGCTATTCTCGCTCACCAGCTGCCTCTTCTCGTCAGCGAGCGCCCTCTTCTCGGCCCTCATCTTGTCGGACATGCGCTGGCTGACCGTCAGGTTGGACTCGGTCTCCTCGCGCCACTCCTCCAACTGCCGGCACAGGGTGGTCAGAGCTTCCAACTCTTCTGTCGATTCGCGTTCTGAGTACAAAAATACCCGAAATTTCTATTAATAAATTTACTTAATTAGAATTTATTGTACATTATAAAAACCTTCTGGAAGAAATTGACAAAATCTCATATAGAAAACCGTATCAAAATTAATTGCGTAGGTACTTTACAATAAATAAGCGGACAAACAGACGTGAATAGCGACTTAGCTTTATACTATTTACAGAAGTCACGGGGAACGAAATAATGGTATAAGGAAAGGGTATGAAAGTACCTCACAAGGCCAGCTTGTGCCCAGAAGTGGGGCATTTAAGGGCTTGCTATTATTACATCGACGACATATGTAGGTACCTCTAATAACATCCTCGTCGAGTTTTTCCTTAGCTTTCTTGTACTTCTCGTTCGATTCCCGGGCGCGCTTGTCTGCGGCCTCCCGCTCGGCCGTCCGCTGCGCCAATGACGTCTCGTACTCTTCTATCATTACCTGACAACATTTATAATAAATGAATATCGCCAGACTAATTTGTCCCGACGGGTATCGAACCCGCAACCATCCAGTGCAATGAGCCGACCACTATGGTCGAACCACTACGCCAAGCGGTCGTCAAGTGTCTGAACTCTAATGTGATTCAAAATTGCATTTTGTACTTACATTCTTAGATCTTAAAAGTAATGAAAAATATTCTAATTACCCTTTGCCCGTTGGTGTCATGATCACTGCGGTAAATTGCTTCCAAATCCTTCTCGTAGGCGAGCTTGCTCAGTCTTAATTCGTCACGCTTTAACATAAATAAACTCATTGAATAACACAACAATACAACGATCATATTAACATCATCACAGGTACAAATTTGATATTTTTCCTTTCAACTCCTCCTATTATTTATTTCGATTAAATTCGTGCGGGTTCCAAGACAATTTAACTTTTCCCCGGGACTCGTCGAGGGCCAAACCTCGACGTCATTATTGGTCACCATTGTCGATCCTGGCTTACAGGAGTTACAGTGGTGGGAGTGTGTGGCGGGACTAGTCCCAAAAAAAAAACACAGGTACAAGATCCCAAATATGAGTACCAAGTTGAGTATTTCCTCCTCAGCGATGGCGTTCTCCTTGAGCAGGAACTGCTTCAGCGTGTCCTGGAAGCGCTGCATGAGCGGGTGCGACGTCTCCAGCACGGCCGGCATCGCGCCTATATCGCGCTTGTTGCGCCATCTGGAAACGAATAAAGATAACAACTCTAAACTTGAGCACTAGATTGAGATCCTAGTCTTGTTCCTGTTGGACCCTGAAGCTAAGCTGATTGACAGCGCGGTTCAGATGCGTAACAATTAAGCGAGAGTAAATAGATAGAAAGCAAACACTTATACACCAGCGGTATCACAAACGTTATTAAATTGTTAAAATAAGGAACAAACAACAGTTTTAACGTGGGTCGACTCCTAGCAATAGTATTGGTTGAGCCACAGGTAAGCAGCATGGTACTAACTCATCAAACACCTCCCTGCCAGCCCGCTTGCAGAAGCACTGGTCCTCCAGACAGCCGCAGCACCTGCAGATGCCGTCCTCGAACGACGGAGTCTGACATTCGCACACCTCCGGCTCCTGACATACAAACAGATTTTGGACCTATGGCCATAGTCCACCATCCTCGTCTACTGCGCTTGGTAGGTATACATAGGCACTTTATGGGTTAACGGCAGGGCTGAGCCGTGTCTGCTGAAGAAGATACTGTTGAATGTACCACTTAAAAAAAAATCTGTCATCTGAACCCTCATTGCATTGCTAGATTTTTCTCAGAATTGGGCCACAAAATTGAAGAGTCAAGAGTAAATTAAAGAATAAATGGGCTGTGCTTTGTGCCTAATGTGCGGGACATAAGTGTGGAAAAGAGTTTGAACTAACATGTGGAAATATTATCCTCTCATTCTTGTACATTAGACATGTCTCCTCGTGTATAACGATTTCATGTTCGTCCCTCGGGCACACGCAGTGAGGGGTAACCAGAGACTCCTCAGAAACACTCTCATCAGTGCAGGGGCACTTGGATGCCCCTGACCGAGCCGACATTTTCACTACACAACTAAAAAATTAATATTTTCTATTCGAAAAGTAATAAAAAAAACTGATGGACAGCGTTGATTGTTGCTAAGCGACGGCTTATTGTTTTTTGTTGTCATGGTCATATTACGTCGACGCCATGTGGCCAGTATTTCGGAAGTGATAAAATCCTCATTGCTGATTCGAAACTGCATAAAATGTTGCTATAGCAACGGTTATGTCAACAAAAGCGCGATATTATATTTGTTGTTTGTGACTTTCGTTCATTTAAGCAAAGAGAATACATAATACGTAAGCGGATGCTTAAAAAATAATAAGTAAATTAAAAATATGGTAAGATTAAATTCATGTTTTGTAATTGTATAAAATATCGCTACAATATCCGCTGCATTACATCTTTATTTATGGCTCGAAATGTATCATAAAATATCAGTTTTAACTGTTATATAGTTCCACAGGCATAAGTTATTGTCCACTCTCGTGCCCATGTTTACCTGATAAAGCAAGCCTTTTCCTCAGATCCTGTCGCGATCGAAGCCAGCGGCGGACAGCCGGACGAGCACTGCCAACTCCGCCAAGAAGAGCTTTCCTGAATTGGAAGACTTCATACTCAAGCGAGACTATGTCGGAGCACTTACAATGCTAGAGGTAAGTTCTTATATGTTATCCTATTAATATTTAAATGCCTAGTAAAAACATATTCGCCAGGCGCGTCTGTATGTTTATTCTCTTAGTTCTTCTAAACTACATCTAAACTTATTGTATAATACATTCTAATTAAATTTATAAATTATAAAGTAACGCCATATATGCGATGCCAAAGCCAGTTGCTTTATGGATATTTTAGTGACTCTCAGTAACACAAAAATCCTGAATCAAGCCAAGAAATCAAGGAGGAGCCTTCCGTTCATCTATCCATCAACCGAATTACATCCACTGCTGAACAGAGGCCTCCACCAATGACCTCCACACTCCCCCGACCTCCACCACTCGCCTCCACCGCGACACTGCGATGGGTGCGATGTCATTGGTCCATCTTGTTGGGGGTTGTCCTTATACGTCTTTCGGCTCGCAGTCACCATTCCAGGACCTTGAAAGGAGTCTAGCTATTTGCAATCAAGCAAATTTAGATACTAAGGCTATAAGAATATTGGCCATAGTCCACCACTACCTAAGGGTTAGGTAGGTAGGTTTTTTCGGGAAGTTCTCTAATTGTCATCTTCCCTGCAGTTCCTCAAAGCTGAAGGCAATACGGAGATATGGGTGGAGGTGTGGTCGGCGTGGTGCTGGTTCCACCTGGGCGAGTACCGGCAAGCACTGGACGGGTATATGCGTGTGCGCGGCATGGATAAGCTGGATACCAGAGTCGCCGACAACATTGCTATGGATATCGCTGTGTGCTACTTTTATTTAGGTATATCCTACTAATATTATAAATACGAAAGTTTGTGAGTGAGGATGTATGTTTGTTACTCTTTCAGGCAAAAACTACTGAACGGATTTGGATTAAATTTGGAACACATATAGTTTATAACCTGGATTAACACATAGAATACTTTACTTAAGTCGTCGCGGGCAGAAACTAGTATCTATTATTGTTTTTAGCCCAAATGCACTCACAGTAAGGGATGACCCCTCACCCGTGCCTATTTATTCGCAACAATAGAGAGTTGGCTTAATGCATTATAAGTACTTGGACTTATTTTAAAAAGTTCTTACTTGATTGTAAGTTGCAGTCGACAACCCAACAGACAGAAACAGTTATGACAAAATAACAGGCCACTGCGCATCGCCTCGTTCCTTTCTATTGGTAGGTCATCAGCTAAGCCGGGGCACTCTATTAGTTTCATTGCTACTGCGTCCGCGCATCGTTACTAAAATATATTTGAATCTTTAATGTATTTTCTGGAATTTTCTACCACTTCGACACTGGAATACTTGTGCCCTTTTGTATTTAAGCAATCTACTCTCATCATCTAAATTATATATTTTACGAACAGGTATGTACAAGGAATCGCAAGACGAAGCAGAAGAAGCACCCAAGTGTTCGTTAAAGGTAATGATTTCTTCAAGACCTTTACACCTAGAGGTTTACACATTTTCCAATATAGGTTTAACTCAGAATATAGTCAATTTGTCATCATTTTATCCTCGCAGACGCGGCTGCAGTTCCACCTGGCCCACAAGCTGAATGACGAGGATGGGCTGATGCGGGCGCACGCGGCGCTGCGCGACGTGCCCGAGGACCAGCTGTGCCTGGCCTCGGTGCACTACCTGAGGGCGCATTACCAGGAAGCCATCGACGTGTATAAGAAACTACTGCTGGAGAGACGGTGAGATACCAATACATTTTATTTATCATACTTTTAAGGCAGATTCAAACGAAGTTCCTTATTTCAACTCTACAATGCATAGGTACATATGAGGAAACAATATCAGTAGTTATTTACGACCTTATCACCTTCCGAGAGGCATGGCTAGGTGGAGTGCGGTCAGTTTTGACTACCTATCGTGATCTTATTACCGTTAGGATATGGATTCACTGTGCAAGTGGTGGTTTTGTTTAACCAATTTTATTGGGATTTTTTTACAGATCTCGTTAAATATTTTTATCGGATCGGTATCGATTTAATCTTGAGCCTTTACAGTTGGAAAAACACTTCATGGGCCATTCACTGTGCCAATTACAAGAAAATAGTGCTGCGAGTTTTCAATAACGTTCAATAAATTGCAGATACAAAAGATACGAAAAGGACAACATGGAGTGGGTCAAAGTGCTGTCGCATATTGAGTGGTTATGATAACTATATATTTGTTACCAGTTAGTAGCTAGATTGAAAAACTTTAGGTTTGATTACCGTTTACAATAAATTTAAGAATTATAGGTGCATGACTAAAGAAAATTACATTATACATTAGGAGATCTATACAATGTTTTATAACTTAATTGGAACAATAATAAGTTCATTGTGCAGTATAAGAGCATTCGTTACTTCCAATATCAAAAACAGTCACAGTGCCACAAACTCATCTGACCTGATGGCCAAAATAGGAGCAATTTTTTTAAATCGACAAGACAACTGTCTTATTTCGACATTTTTGTATCAACACTAGCGACCCTCTCAGCGGGCCAGGGTGCTACTCCTAGCAACGATAATCTATATATCGTGACATTCGTACTGTCGAATCCTACTCTAAATTCCATATTTATTGCCATCGTGTATCGTCTGAACGAACGATACCTACCTAATGTTGTATTGTTCATTCAGTAATCGATACGACGGCCAAAACTATAGAATTTAGAGTAGGATTCGACAATACGGTCACGCACGATATATCGACCATCGTTGCTAAGAGAAGTACCCCTGATAAGCTCCTGCAGTATCGGGCGTGACGGTTTGATCGCTCCTCCTCCAGCACTTACATGGCGCTGAACGTGTACGTGGCTCTGTGCTATTACAAACTGGACTACTACGACGTGTCGCAGGAGGTGCTGGCCGTGTACCTCGCGCAGCACCCCACCTCCACTGTCGCCAGCAACTTGAAGGCGTGCAACCTCTTCCGGTGAGCCGAGAGGGACCAGCGACAGATAAACCGCTGAACCACGAGCAGAACAACGATAGCATCGAAATTTTTTCCCGATTTTCAAAATTTTTTCATTGAATATTAATGATACAGGTGATGAACGCGTGTCTTGTCAATTTTGACATAACACGAGTGCATCACGTGTTTCATTGTTATGTAAGAATCCCGTTATTTGATGGATGAAAAAAGTTTTATGTTTGACTACTGACGAAAAGCCGAAATAGATTAAGTAGCACAATATTTGAAAGGAAACGGCACAAAATCTTTAACAGAGGTACTCACCTAACATCTCTTTCTATTGTCTTCTAAGAATTATGTTCATCGCGAAGGTAGGGCTTAAAGTTATTTTGACATTGATGTCAATAATGCAGGTTATACAATGGCAAAGCAGCGGAGAACGAACTGAAGCAAATATCGTCGGAACAACACACATTCGGACAGGACCTCGTGAAACACAATCTGGTGGTGTTTAGAAATGGAGAGGGAGCCTTAAAGGTGAATAATTCAACTACTTACCCATAGATTTCAGATTTTTGTAGTACACACTTAGGTACCTTACCTTATACATATACCTAGGAAGCGTTATCACATCATTTACTCGCGACAATTTGGGGATAAGTAGATACTTATTGGCGAATATCGATGCGTCGAAAAAAGCATGAAACTTTCTAATAATGGGGTTTTAATGATCAGAAAGAGGTACATATTTGTTTAATTCAATTTGATCAAGTCAGGTCCATTTTGCCGATACAATCACTAGTAATTCGGGCAATATTTTTTTTTTAAATATAAATGTCGAACTCACCTTGGTACATCACATAATTTTCTAGTTCGTGGATAAGTCATTATAAGAGTTTTAGCCAAAACTTTTCGAGACATGTACGGGAGCTAACAAATTAGTATTGAGGGCAACAATTAAGCAATTTAGTTTTGACTGGGCTAACGTCAGTTATCTGTCACTTCTGTCAACCTGACTTCAAAACCAAATAATCGTGAGGTCAGAGAGACTGACACAACTTTCAAGTCAGTCCACTCGAAAGTGGCGCCGCCCTGGTGGCAAATGTTGACACGATTGACGGTCCAGGTGCTGCCGGAGCTGGTGGACGTGGTGCCGGAGGCGCGGCTGAACCTGGCGGGGTACCGGCTGCGGCGGCGCGAGGCGCTGGCGGCGCGCGCGCTGCTGGAGCCGCTGCAGCCGACCTCGCCGCTGCACTACATACTGCGCGCCGTCGTCGCCGTGCGGCTCTACAACGAGACCGGCGACGTGAGCATTTCAGAAGGCATTTAACTTACAGTGGGGTGGTTAAGCCTGTTGGCATTTTTTACATTTGACATTACAAACATTAATATTTTTTTACACTAGCAACACTAAATACAGAGTATAAAAGCAATGGCCGCCATTACGTTCTGTTCATGCGTTCCGATCCGGTGGTAGATTTATTACCCTCGCCACCTCTCCTGGCAGCGGCCCAAGCCGAGGTCGTGTCCCTTGAGGCGCCCTTGAGCTAGCTGCCCCCCTGCCCCTCTGGCTGGAGCGCACTTGCGCTCGCCCTCTGTCCGAGTGAAGTTGTTATGGCCACTCTGGCCAACAACATATAGTCAATTCAAAAAAAAGAAAAAACGTTATGTTAAGTCTCTTATCGCACTTCGTGTGAGGCAGATGTCATACCTTCCTAGTAAAGTAAATATAAATACTTTAAAACCATATTAAAATCTCTGCTTTTATTTTCGCCCATATCCAATAATGTCACACGGGCTGGCTCCATTGGGTAGTATCACCCACTTACTAAAGATTGGTGTGAAGTAACTATTATAGCGGTGTTTCGTACGATGAGTGAGAGAGCCGGGAGCCCAATCCACCTACCCTTCAGGTCGGCAAGGTGCGATCAATTTCATTGGTGTTGCAAGCATCTATAGGCTATGGAAACTGCTTAAGATCAGTGGCCGTTCGCTTGTTTGCCTACATTTTTATATTTAAAAAAAACTTTTTTATACCCACCTAACCTACCCACTACTTACAAGATGAGGGATGGGTGCCACAAAGTGTGGTTTCCTATACTTAATAAATAGTCATTTAATATCTTGTCACTAAGATAGAACAGTATTGATATAGGTAGATATAACTTAAACTATTGTAAGCACATTGGTACCTATTAAGTTTTATGAAGTTTGATATATAGCAATTTTTCATAAAACATTCGTACAAGGCCCATATTACGTTAGCTACTTCAATCGCAATAGAAAAGCATACGCGAGCGATTGAAAGCTAATTAGCTTTCAAACGCTTGGGCAAATATTTGGTATTCCACTAGCGACTGACTTACGAGTGGTACTCTGTGGTAGAAATCGTGAAGGTCGTGTCAGCCGGTGGTTAGTAGATTACGGGAAAACGTCAAAAGCGGAGCGTTTGACAAGCGTTTGCTTTTTTATTGCGATTTAAGTAGCTAACGTAATAAGGGCCCGGTTGATTAAATATTCAACATTTTATATTAGGGTAGGTACAGTTCTATACAAATTCCGACCGTGTCTTGTACCTAAGCGAAGAGGTCTTGGTCGTGGACGTGTTCTGCGCGAGCGGATCGCCCAGTTCGCTCGGTCCAATAGGTGATGTATGTCAGGAGGAGCAGCTGAAGGTGGCGCAGCAGAGCTTCCACCTGGTGGGCAGCTCGGCGTCGGAGTGCGACACCATCCCGGGCCGCCAGTGCATGGCCTCCTCCTACTTCCTGGCCGCGCACCACGAGGAGGTGCTCGTCTACCTCAACTCCATCAAGAGCTTCTTCGTCAACGACGACACATTCAACTTTAATTACGCCCAGGTACCCATACATCGATGAACGACGACGAATGTTACTTATCGAATGAGATTTTATTATATTAGGTACAATTAAATGGTGAAATAGAAAGGGTATACTATTTTTATTAAAGTAGAAATTTATAAGTATCAGCTTTAACAGACATTTTAAAAATTAAAGGTGGTGTAGACTTGTGAAATCTTTGGATAGCTAGGTTGCAATGTTTAAGAGTAAGTTGGATATAAATGCACTGCACACGGTCTTTGTCTCGAATTACAAAATGTGCCTTTTATTATTGTCAGATTTTGAAAAACATCTAAGAAACCTCAAAACATTTGAACTTCGCGGGCTAGATGGGCGCTTTAGCCTCAAATGGACATCCTTTTGCAGAACGGAATTAACCCACATACACTGCTGTAGGCCAAAACCAACCTTGTGTTAGTGGTTCTAGGTTGGTTTTAGTTTGCAGAAGTGTGTGTGGATTGGTTTCATTTTGCAAAACGACGTCCAAATACGCTCTCAATTTGAGATCGATCTTGACGTACGTACGCTTTTGACGTGTTATTTTGTACTAGTATGACAAACGAATTGAATACATTTCCGGGATCGCTCTCAGACTTGAGATCGTTTTTTTTTTTTAAAGATTACTAGCAATGTCTGTTTATCACATTACTAGTAGAGGCGCTTTAGCGTTAAAATAATTGTATACCTAAGTTTTCTGTTATATTGTCCAGGCCAAAGTGGCGGCGGGGTTCTACCGCGAGGCGGAGGAATGTCTTCTGGCGATCCAGGACGAGGCAGTCCGCGGCTGCTACACGTACCTGGCATGCCTCTGCCGCTGCCACGTCATGAACAGGGACGCGCAGCTCGCCTGGGAGATATGCGTCAAGGTACAAGAGACATGTTTTTATTATGTAACTACTTAGCAATCGCCCCGGCTTCGCACGGGTATTTTTTGTCAGTGTTTCTCTATTATATTATGCATGTACTAGCTGTGCGTAAAGTTTCATACAAACTTTCATCCCCTATTTTATCCCCTTGGGGGTGGAATTAATCAAAATCCTTTCTTAGCGGATGCCTACGTCATAACATCTACCTGCATGCCAAATTTCAGCCCGATCCGTCCAGTGGTTTGGGCTGTGCGTTGACAGATCACTATGTCAGTCAGTCAATCAGTCAGTCACGTTTGAGTTATATATATTTAGATTATACATATAAACCTTCCTCTTGAATCACTATTAAAAAACCGCATCAAAATCCGTTGCGTAGTTTTAAATATCTAAGCATACATAGGGACAGACAGACGGAACGGGAAGCGACTTTGTTGTATACCTACTATGTAGTGATAACGTCTGCAAACCAGTGTACGACCGTCCCGATGTTAAGCAGTTACCGGAGCCTAATGATACTTGCAAAAGTAATGGCATTGCTCCCACGTTGTTGACCTGAAGATAAATAAATAATAATAAATATCGCCAGACAGACACACCAACTGTACGGTCCCAAACTAAGCAAAGCTCGTACATACTATGGGTACCGTACAATGGACTGGGGGCGATCCCAGTGACGCCCAGACCAGGGTAAATTACGAAAAGGCCAATTCCGAAATTTGCCCCAGCGGGAATCGAACCCGCGACCACCATGTGCAGTGAGCCGAGCGGCCTACGCTCGAACCACTGCGCCAAGCGGTCGTCAAATGAGTCAGATGAGTGTGATAGAGGGAGGAGGGGGGAGAATGGGGGGGGGGGGAGTTGTGCTTCTAGCTCTCTCACTCATCGTATGTAACGCAGGTATGTATAACTAGCGGCCCGCCCCGGCTTCGCACGGGTACATTGCGGTTACATTATTCCAGTTTTAGTAAGGATCCCTAATTTTTTTGAAAATATATTATAGCCTATGTCACCCGGGGATAGTGTAGCTTCCCAACACTGAAAGAATCTTTCAAATCGGTTCAGTAGTTTCGGAGCCTATTCATTACAATCAAACAAAGAAAGTTTTCCTCTTTATAATATTATAGAATACTAGCGGCCAGCCCCGGCTTCGCACGGGTACATTGCGGTTACATTATTCGAGTTTTAGTAAGGATCCCTAATTTTTTTGAAAATATATTATAGCCTATGTCACCCGGGGATAGTGTAGCTTCCCAACAGTGAAAGAATCTTTCAAATCGGTTCAGAAGTTTCGGAGCCTATTCATTACAATCAAACAAAGAAAGTTTTCCTCTTTATAATATTATAATATGATAAGTATGATAACGACATTATAAAGGTGGTAGATCCAAGTTGCAGCTAATTGACTATCCAGCTCACATACGACCTGACTCGATAGGTAGCACCACCCTCTCACAGTAGATCGCTTTAAAGTAGACTCCCGGAAGTCCAACAAACATTAATTTGTGAATGTATTCTAGAGTAGGTATGAAATAGATGTCAATTTAAGATGTATTAATCCTGCAGTCAGCGGGTACTCCTGACAGCTTCGCGCTACTGCAGCTGGTGGCCAACGACAGCTACCGCATGGGGCAGTTCCTGGTGGCCGCCAAAGCATTCCATATGCTGGATAGGTAAGCCTTCCTTCAATATAAGAGAACCATATTTTTAGGTCTTCAAAAATAATCTTTGATACTTGCGCCGCAATGGGGCGTCAGCGCGTGTTTGCGCGTTTTTTATAAGCGCAGTGCTGGTATGGGTTAAGTTCATGTTTAAATAATATCCATCACTGTCCTTTTATGTTCCAATAACAGTTGAAGTTCAGTATGAGTCCCAAGGCAATTTAGATCTTATCATGAACTTTAAGAAGATCAGTTCCTGACGATATCTCAGTTCTTCTCTCCAGCGAATCCTCAGGATCATTTCAGCTACCAGTATTTAGATAATTGCACAATCTGGTACGGTGATAGTAATATTATCATCATCCAGATTGGAGGGTGGTCCGGAGATGTGGGAGGGTCTCCGCGGGGCGGTGTGCGGGTGCGCGCAGGCGGCGGCCGCGGGGCTGGTGGGGGGTGGGGCGGCGGCGGTGGCGGGCGCGGGGCGGGGCAGCGGCGCGGGGGGCGGCGGCGGCGCGGGGGGCGAGCTGCGCGACGCGCTGGCGCTGCTGCGCGCGGCGCGGGCGCACCCCCGCGCCGACCACATCGCCAGGACCATCGCTAAATGGGCGCAGCAGAACAGGATACCCGTCTGAACAGGACCCTGGGCCCTAACCACGCTAGCTACTCAAATCGTAATAGAAAAGCAAAAGCTAGCGATTGTGTTTCAAACGCTCCGCTTTTAGCGTTTTGCTGACACCATACCATATCAATGTCAAAAATCGTGAAGCTCGTGTCAGCAAAACGTCAAAAGCGGAGCGTTTGAAACGTAATCGCGAGCGTTTGCTTTTCTATTACGATTTGAGTAGCTAGCGTGGTTAGGGCCCTGGATATATGTATAAGTAGTGATTGAAACATTGAAATGGTAGGTAATTACTAATTATACTCATTTACGGATTTAATTGGGTATTTTAATTTACCCACTGATTTTAGCATTCAGACTAGCGTTAACTTTAAGCGACTAGCGTCCAAGGTCAGAGCGAGACGTAACGCAATTAAGTGCCCTTTCATTCAGGATCTAAGAACGAAAGTAATAATGAACTTGGACCTCTTTAATAGCTGTAGGTATCTACTTTTTATTTGTAAATTGGTTAAGAATGGTTAGCACGTTAGGTAGGTCTTAATTTTGTTTGATGTACTTAAATCTATTCTTGCGTTTACAAAATATATGTACCTATCTATAAATACATTAGAGGTATGGTTTCCGTTCAAGTTTGAATTACGTTAAATACCTAAGTAGGTACTTACTTCCCAGAAAAAAAACTAATCGAACGAACATGGCTCTATGGAGAAACTCATCAAATTTTACCATCGATCGACGGTACACTAAGAACATTCAAAGGCAAACCAAAACGAAACCATTTTTGTCTTAGCTATAACTTCATTTTAGTTATTAAGTCCGTGACTCATTAAATCGATACACCACAAACCTATCGACCCACTTGCCCGCCTCAAATAAAACCAACATTGCGGTTCTATACATGGCGTCGACCATTGAATATTTATATTATAGCAAATTGGTGTCCACATCCGCATGTTATTTCTTCATCTTACTAACGCGTTTCGCTGCATACGGTGTGACCCAGATCTTAATTTGCAACTTCCACATTAAATTAACCCTTTTAGGTACATGCACAGATATAGATTTACATAGATAACGTAGATGCATGTACTTCGCGTGTCCGAAACCCCGACCAAGCGTCGAGATTGGTCGCCATTAACTTGCAGACTGCAGTTCACACGACTACAGATATAAAAATATGAGTATGAGCGAGATAATCACTCGAGAGAATCGTAGCGGGCGGAGGGGCGTAGGTGTAGTAGGTGTTAAAAATTCGGCACGCTTGGTTTCAATTCAAATCGTGATACTTGCGTTATCTATGTAAATCTATATCTGTGGGTACATGTATCTTATCTTTGCGGCGATAGAGTCAAGTTCTAGCCAATTGACTAGCTTATACGTGCTGACTCAACCAGAATAGTACCACCCATTCACGGAAGATCGGCGCGAAGTACTTAGCTATTCTATGTGCATTTCGAACGGTGAGTGATAGAACCAGAAGCCCAACACCACCTCCCTTCCACACCCTCTGTCCGACTCTCTATCAGGTCGGCAAAGTGCGAGCAATACCTTTGATATTGCAAGCATCTATAGGCAACGGTAACTCCTTAACATTCGGCAGGCCGTAAGCTTGTTTGGCGATATTGTTGTATAAAAAAAATTTGTAACTATAATGATCAGTCAATAAACGGTAGGTATTTATAAAGGAAACCTCTAGGTTATGTTAATACCTTAATATTCCAGTTCACGAAGAACGAGGACGTCCCACAAACCCCCCTTTGCCATCATAGTCACATATGAAAGGTGTAATTATTAAAATTATATCACTATGGCACGGTCGCTGATCACGAAGAAACTCGTACAATGACCGGTCACACGCAGTTCACGGCAACTGTGTGAGCGAGACGTATTAGATTTACGCGGGAGTGACAGAGACAGGTAATAACAGGTCATTGTACGAATTTCTTCGTGATCAGCGACCGTGCCATACCACTCCAGTGATTTTATTAGCTACTTTCAGTGAGTTTGGTACAGAAACATATCTTAAATGAGTACGTTTTTCTTTAATTAGTAGTTATTGTTCTATAGGGTAGGCTACCTATCAACCTTTACGCTATGTCAACCGGAAGCAGGTATGTATCTAATTTACTCAGAACTAACGCAGCCGTGATAACTGCACTGCAAGTAGTCAAACGGCTTACCGCCTTGCTTATAAACGTTACAGAGCGAGTGCTTAGTTATAAACCGAATTTTCTATTTCTGACATCAGTAATTTGGCATTTGAGAAAGCATGGTTTAACTACACAACTGCTGAACAACATTTATAAGTAAGGGGATATACGTTTAGGTAGGTATTTGCCGTTTACAACACACTTCGTTTCGCACATGTCGGTTTGCTGGCTTGTTACATTTTCGCAATAAATCAAATGGACATACTAACTCACTTGCCAGGAAGCCGCATGTTAAATTACTGTATAATACAAACTCATTTAAACGTTTAGATATGTTACAATTTGAAGTTCCTCGAAACTATTTTTCATTTTGAGAGTATTTGTTATACAAAATCCTGAAATATAGTTTAATTTAAACGAAATCCATTCCAATTCTAATTTAGATCTTAAAGATTGCGTCATTAGGTATAATATATTAGGTCTTATAATATAGTCGTATGTCTCAAAGTTCACTGCGAGTAAGGTGGCGCAGACATCAAAACGTGTCCACCAACTTCGTAGAGATGATGGGAAAAGGATACCCAAAATAAAGTAATCTGTATATTGCAAAACTGCATTTATTTATAAAACTACACATAATATTTACATGTACGTAAATAAATTCAACGCGTAAAGATCAAGTCCGAAGGCAACAGTCAAGCAGTACAATAAATATAACAAAAATGTACAAGTCCGCGGGCGAGGTCCGTGCCGCCCGTGCTTGTTGAACGATCCCCTTACATAACATAAATAGTGCTAAACTTATTTATTCAGGTGGCGAAAACTGGAACTAATATTGCCAACAGGAAAATATCAAAGTTTTGACAGTTCCATAAAGACAGTAGCGACGCGATCACCTGAACAGATTAGTTTGTAGCACTGTAACAAATCATTAGACCGCGGTCAGACTGCAAAGGCGACGAAAGCATCACGAAAAAAACGCCCAATGTTACATTTTGACGTTCACGTTACAAAAAAAAGAATAAACAAAAATATTCAAAATAATATTAAGGACTCAAGACTTCCTTTGCTATGTAGCCGCGGCCTAATTGATGTCTATCCAAACTATCAACAAACATATCGGTAAAAATCACATCATACTCTTCTGAAAATATCCGTTCCCGTTGATTCACAGACTACACGGTTCTATTGTAACATGAAATCTGTACAAATAATAAATCTACCTCTACTGTATTTTCTGAATGTCAAGAGTACGTATAGTTAGGCAACAAATTGATCAACAAGTTGCACAACCGTAAAAGCATTGCGGCACATTGAAATGGCAGTCGCAAAAAATGCTCAATATGGAATGGATTGATGATGAATGGATGAAAATGAAGTGAAATTAGGTTTAATCATCAGTCTCATAACGTCGCTCAATTTGTGGCAAAATGGCGCGGTTAACTACCCACCTATGTATACCATTTGTCGCCAAACCAATACCCGACCTTATCACTCACAAAATGACGTCATCCCTACCAGTGAAGTTCGATCAACAAGACAGGGGCGAGTTCTATTCATTGGGATGGGCGTTTAGCGCCACGGGTGGGCAACGTGGGCCGGGAGCGTGTACCGCGCGACTGGAGCGGCGACCGCGACCGGCGCGGGCGCCGCATACACCTTAGCGATCGGTGCTGCAACTGCGACCGGCGCGGCTGCCACCTGGTGGGAGAAATTAATTTTAATTTATTTTTCTTTGCACATTACCACACATGTCATTGAATATCTAGGTACTACAGTAATCATCAGGTTTTACAATAGAGGGAATCCTGCTCGGTGATCTATGTAGTATCCGCGTCAGAAATCCCTGCCCTGTTCACTTTTTCGTTTAAATAAGCTCCATTATTCAAAAAGAAGACATATTTAACTACGTAGAATGCGTTAGTAATAAACTCTTTACATATTGGTAGCTGTAATAATGATCATTGTTAAATAAATATCGCCAGACTGACACACTAAGTATTGTCCCAAACTAAGCAACGCTTGTACTATGGGTACCATACAGCGATCTGAGGACGATTCTAGTGACACCCAGACCTGGGCAAATTATGAAAAGGGCATTTCCGAAGTTTGCCCCGGCGGGAATCGAACCCGGAACCACCATGTGGAGTGAGCCGAGCGGCCTACACTCCAACCACTGCACCAAGCACCAAGTCGTTAAAAGTCACGGTGTTATTGTAAGAAGTCAGGCAATTCTGTTTAGGATTGTACTCACCGGGTGCCCAGCCGCCCCCGTCCTCTCCACCACGGCATTGAATCCGTTGATCTTGTCCGCGGTGTACGTCACCTTCCTGACGTGGCCGTCGGGCTCCACCAGGCTGTAGGAGCCGTGGACGACGCCGTTCTGCAGCGTCTCCGACGCGTCCTTGTGGTCCCCGGTCGAGGGGTCGGCTACGCCGTAGCTGAAGCTGTACGCGGGGTTCGGGTCCACGGGCTCCGCACGGATTACCTGTTTGTTAAGCGTTTTCATGATAGGACACGAGATCTTTTACCGCCTTTGTCTGAATAAATGCTGCTTAAAATGGATACTAATGGTAATCAAAGGCAAGTTTGAACAGCTTTGATGCAAATTGGATGTGTTTTAGTATAATCAGGCCTAGAGATAAATATTCCGTAATAATTCCATATGTTTTCTAGGAGAATATAGGTACTTAATTATGGTAATCTCTCGATAAGACATTGATTTGAAGCAGTTGAATAGAGATTATATTCTTACCGGCGCAGCAACAGCATGAGCAATAGGGGCTGCATATGCTGGCGCGGCAACCGCATGAGCGATCGGCGCTGCATATGCCGGCGCGGCAACCGCATGAGCGATAGGCGCTGCATATGCTGGCGTGGCAACGGCATGAGCGATAGGCGCTGCATATGCTGGTGCACCGTAGCCGTATCCACCGTATCCGCTTATCAGCCCCGGCTTCGCCACGGCCAATGCGCACGCGCAGCTCAAAAAGAATAACTGGACAAAGAATATGGTCATTATCATTTTGAAGTGCCTTAAAAACAGACAACTGTGGACGTGAATCAATATGCTCCTGTGTACTCTGGGTGATGCAGTGCCGACTCTTTCAAGCCACGAAGATCTACTGGTCTTAAACTTAATACTCCCGCATGGTCTATGATAATATTTTCATCTGGCGTTATTTCTGCAATCTTCAAGTTGATCGGCAAATGCACTTTACACATAAATCGCATATTTCCTTCTGTATCCTTTAGGTACCAGTTCTCTCTTGGATTTTCTCTCAACTTTTTAGTAAAAGGTGTTACATACTATTTTATCACTGCATTTCTTACTTAAATGATAACAAAATATAATTGCTAATCGTACCTTAGCCAGCATATTTGTCGCGTGCGCTCTCCGGGTGTCAATCAGCACGTGTGGTGGTCCAATCCCGCGCGCCGTATATAAAGCGTACGGGCTGCGCACGCGCCGCCGGCTGATACACATTTCGCAACCAAGGATACGCATAACGAGACACACATGTCCAGATAAAGTTGTGGATAATGCGTGATGTATGGAAGGGCTAGGGCGTAGAGTTAATTGGAAGGCGGGTTCTAACTTCCGGGTTTCGATATTTAGCGATTGAGAGATAATTATCGCTATCATGTTACCTATGGTTTTGTAATTTAGAACTGTAAGCACATTGTTATAGTGACGATTATCCTTTTGACTCAGTGTTGTTCCTTCTTCGTAACCTTTCTCCTAATTTATTTGGGGTCTGCTTCTAGTCTACACTGATCGTGCCGATTACGATCATATTAAGGTATTGGTAGTTAGTCGGCAATCAATAGTTTATATTACCCGAAAATACATTGGTAGGCCAAGTTATTAGAAATTTCAGGATTATAAAACATAACATCTTTATAATCTATAGAAACGGCTTCTGAAGCGCGAAGGTCATGTGTTACCTACTAATAATTTGATAACGCATCCATGTTGGGACAGACTACAGACCCAATATGATTTTCCTCTTTGATTGCCCGATACTGAATATCTAGATTACTCGATAACTGTAAGCCAACAAATTGTGGGTAATCTGCTTACAATATGCCATCTTGGTGTTTAAAGCGTTTGTTGGGAAAGGTTATTTAAATGTAACCCTTATGCCTGTGAATGTTCCATAGCTACTAAGTAGCTAAGAAGATTCTTATTAAAAATATGTTCAACAGCTAAGCGAGCTTTCCAGCGTATCCGTACAGACTCCGTTCGGCTCGCTTAGAAAATATACATCCACTACCATACTATAGATTAGCTTTACCATTGCGAGTTTAACAGAACTCGCTCCGTTGGCAGTGGAAAGCGGGCTTTGTGGATACCGAACGGTTATTTATTATCAATATGTGCATATAGGGTTTGGTACCAATTTACATAGCATTACCACCTTCGCGATTTTGTGCAGGTAGGTTAGGCACATAATTTAATTGATAATTAAGATATTTTCCACTTATGTTTCCACATAGTAATATCTGATTATGGCTGTCGGCTAGTGCAAATTATTAACTTTTCCGTTTACAAGACTCCGCTTAGAAGGATTTAGAATGACGTTTATACCTAACCTCTATATTGAATAACTCGTTAAGTATGCCTCTTAAGTATGTTGAGTACTGTCAGTGAGTGCTGAAATACTGAAAAATCGTGAAGCCCAACCATTAATGCATGCAAAAATCTTAGGTACCCAAGTATTTATGTTCAATAAGTATCTAACAATAAACTTTTAAACAAGAATGAATCTAAATTCATGGAAATTTATAAATTCCCCGCACCATTGGTGCTTCAAAACGGCTAAATAGGTACCGTGAGAAACATTGAGTTTGATATGCAGGCATCCCGTCGATATCAATTCACAGGTAATTACGTCAGACTGGAACAGCACTGGAAACCTACATAGTGGGCCAATACGTGATACGAATGCTTGGAACGACACATATGTCATTACTTTACTTTTTACATAAATAGGTATGTGTGTTGTCTACAAATATTTACCGGGAATTAAACATTTTGTAATAGTTAATTAGTTAGTTCCTTACTCGATTTTTATGAACGGCTAAATCATAAGGAATTAGTTAAAAATGTTAAGGCTAGCTACCTACGTAAATACCTACAAAGTGAAGTAGGTCATCTAAAATTAAAGGAATTTATCATTTATTTCATTTATTTATCTGCAGATGTACCTACCTACCTAACTAAGGAAATTACATATCGTAGCTTAGAATATAAATCCTAATCGCTTCAACAACAAATCTAAATCCATATTTCTATTCTAGTTACAACCCACAGATAAATGCACTAGACCTAAATATCTGCGATAATGTTCGGTGTCGCACAAATATCGACAGGCGGATATTTCAGACAGTGACAAAAGGTAAAGCACTGCGGTTTCTTAGCCGCGCGAAGACCCGCGGTCGTACTGACGGCGGGCGACTTGCACCACAGACACCTCTTACATACTGCTTCACTTAGTACTCTACTTTTATTTTGTTCAAGAAGGTACCCACTTAAGATCCCACACAAATTATCTCAACGCTCAAAACATAACATAAACTGTAAATCGGGAATCGGCTCGCATATTAGGGTCGCCGCTACTTTTCTTCTGTGTTAGGTAAATTATTGATGATGTAATTGATGAAGACAGGGCGCTATGGCGCTCATTAGGGGAGGCCTATGTCCAGCAGTGGACAAGTATAGGCTGATGATGATGATGATGATGAATTAGCACTTGGATGATTGATTTTATTAGTATTTAGAGCATAGAGCTCTTATGCATTTTATGGCGTGAAGTCACAGCCAAAAACGGGTGTACCTTTTTGGTTGTGGTCTCCACCCATGCAAGCTATAGATCGTCCATGGTGCCCGCAGGTAGAGGCACTCTACATCGCTACAAGCGCAAAACGTGGTGTTACATTCGTTTCAGGTTTTACCATGTTCCATGCGTAAAGGCAACACAGTAGCGGACACACGTGTGGGAGCTCGACGCGATGTGGGTCACGCTGCGCCGGCCTCCGCCATTCGCACCGGCCGCGGACACATGTGCAAGCCAGTTTCAAATTCATATCGCGCCGCGCCCTTTGCTATGTGTATTTTGTAAAGGTGCATTTAGAATTACACTTCCTTTATGCCGCATTAGATTTTTGAAGCGAAGCTTCTATACGGAGGTTCGGGGCGCTCGCGCGGCCCCATTAACACATTAGGATACTTTTTATCCCGATAATCCCTATTTTTTTTTGTTCTACGCGGACGAAGTCGGTGGGTACAGCTAGTCTACTATAAAGCTACGCTTCTTTCGGACGTCCCTATACGGCACAGGTTTTTATATGAAAAGATGGCCGTTCCCAGTAATCTTACCGGCCAGCGCAGATCATACTAATATTATAAATGTGAAAGTTTGCGAGTGTGGATGTATGTATGTATGTATGTTTGTTACTCCTTCACGCAAAAACTACTGAACGGATTTGGATTAAATTTGGAACACAGATAGTTTATAACCGGGATTAACATATAGGATACTTTTTATCCCGATAATCCCAAAATTTTTGTTACGTTAAATACTACGCGGACGAAGTCCGTGGGCACAGCTAGTGTTAAATAAATATGCCATCCCACTATTAAAATCATAAACTATTTTGGCATTAAGATGCCAAGGAATAGAATATAAATTAGGTACCTAACACGTTAAATATATGAAAAATATGTGAAAAAATTAGATTAGATTCCATTTGTCTAAGTACCTACTATCTAGAAGTGTTCCAAGTCGCGTGCACCCTTATTCGAATGTGTATTAGATCAGTGTGTGTTGCAAGGACAAGTTTTGCCGTTAAGATCTTGGATATTAAGATATAGGCTCACGAGCTATGCCTAGTTATTGCATAAATGTTTTAATTTGTGAAGTAGTTACCTACCTATATAGTCTTATGGTGTTTTATTGTGAGTGTTAAGATAATATAATTATAGGTAGGTACCTAGTTAGTTAGATGCTACATTCATGGTCATAGGCACGAAAGCCATTTCGATTGGAAGTAAGTTACCTATACATACTTATAAGTTATATTTATAAAACCATTGCCATTTTCTTTCGTATCCAAGACACGCATGGTATCTTCAAATGAAACAAATAAATTATCAAATTAACTCTCGTGAAACTTTATTACAATATTATAAGTAATGAGACATAAATAACCATTTAAAATTAAATCTATCTACACATTATATCAATAACTTAATCCATTTTCTATAGTTGCAAAACATATACACCTCAGTAGTAAGTCTCTTGTTCTACCCATTTGGAAATATTGTTCCTAATCAAGTAGCGCCTCATCTCATCGCCAATAATCATGAGCACCATAAACGGAACGGCGAGGAAGAAGTCCCACCACGACACGGCCTCCGTATTAAACACCTCGTGACAAAGTGGAAGATACGTCACGATGAGAGCTGCGATCAGATCGACAAATATACTTATGTTTAAAATGTGGTTTCTCATTCCTTTCTTCAGCAGCGAAATGCGTCTCGTCTTGCAAATGATGACGTCAGATATCTGAGTCCAGCAAACAGCAACAAAATATGCTGTTTGAGCCTTCCGTTCGATCCTCTTCCTATCACCCAGATCCCACTCGCGACCTAGCGTGTCCAGCACGGGGCCCGGACGCTCCCATTGGTTGCGAATGAATAACAAACTTGACGGAAAGAAGCCGTCTTGAGCAAATACCACAAAGTAAGCGTACATCCCAGCGAAGAATTGTATCAAACCGACTTGGAAATATGCCATGAATATTAGCACTTTGTTCACCAGATGATCGGTTGGCTTTCGGGGCGGTATCGACATGATGTCTTCTTCCGAGTCCTCGTATGCTAAACTCATGGCGGGTAGTAGGTCGGTGCCGACGTTGATAACTAAAATTAACATCAGAGTGATAGGAAGAGGCATTCCCAAGCACGCATACAAGACAAAAGGTAACATTTCCGGAGTGTTTGACGTTAGGGTGTACGCAATCGTTTTCTTTAAATTGTCAAAGATCCTTCTACCTTCCTGCACTCCTAAAACTATAGAAGAGAAGTTATCATCTAAAAGTATCATATCAGCGGCCCGTTTAGATACTTCAGTACCGTTAATACCCATTGCTATACCGATATCAGCCTTCTTCAAAGCCGGAGAGTCGTTCACACCATCTCCGGTTACAGCCACGACATGCTTCAGTGACTGGTATGTCTCCACGATGAACAGTTTCTGTTGCGGACTAGTTCTCGCGAACGTTATTTCCAAGTACCTAGTTTGCGCCGTTTTCAGTTCATTGACACTCATCTTACGAAGTTCCTCCCCAGTAATAACGGCGGCTTTGAATTGGCCTTTAATATGCGGCGGTATGTCCAATATGTCAATGTGGTGCTCGAAAGCGTAGTCGTACGCTGTGGGTAAAGTTATAGTTCCGCATTGACGAGATATAGCGAGAGCTGTAACGGGATGGTCTCCTGTGACCATCACCACTTTGATACCCGCTTGTCTGCATAGTGCAATTGACTTTTCAATGTCATGTCTAGGTGGGTCAATCATAGATATTGCGCCTAAGAATACTAAGTCCTCGACAGGAAAGTTGCGCTGTTGTGTATCAAACTTGTAGCCTAATGGGTAAGACTCTACCGGTAATTTGAGGTCGCAGTACCCTATAACTCGTTCACCCATATTCGCCATCTTAATAAAGTTGGCCTTTAATTCTTTTTTCAGTTGTGGCGTGAGTGTTTGATCACCCTCGTCTGTGTGAACTCTGGCGCAGTATTCTAGGACAATCTCGGGAGCTCCTTTCATGATTAAATAGTAGCTTTGGGTCGCTTGCATACGGTGGACGGTGATTTGGTATTTATAAGCCGAACTAAAAGGTATCTCTGCTTCTTTCGGATTCTCTTCCCTTACCTGCGAAGCTGAACGGTTCAACTCCATATAACGCAATATTGCAGACTCCGACGCGTCACCCATAATTTTTTTCTTCTCTACACTCAAATTCTGGTTGTCGTAAATAAATTGTGCCTTCAAATTCAAGGAGGCAGCTACGCAGAGAGTTGCGTAAGTCGGTTCTGAAACGTGGCTGTGATCGTGTTTGTCGAATATCCTGAAATTGCAGAACAAATGGGACACATTCATCTGGTTTTCTGTCAAAGTACCTGTTTTGTCGGAGCATATACACGAGGTAGAACCAAGAGTTTCGACCGCTTGCAGCGTTTTAGCTAGACAATTTTTGCGCTTCAGTGACTTGGCAGACAATGTCATACAGACCGTCAATGTGACTATCAAACCTTCCGGTACGTTCGCCAGTATAATGCCCAGCATGTACTGCAATGCTGTCAGCCAACTGTGCTGTATGAAGTACACCATGAGGAAGAATACGATCCCAAAAGTGAACGCGACACCGCAAATCAATTTGATGAAATGAGTTATTTCTTTGGCGATCGGCGTCTGTTCTTTTTCCAAACCTGTGACCAGTCCTGCAATCTTTCCGATTTGAGTCATTTCACCAATCGCTACGACTATAGCTTTTGCTGTGCCATCGGTGATCGGACAGCTGAAGTACGCCATGTTTTTAGATTCCAACGGATTGGAGTGAGTACATTCTGGCCTGTGGCTAATAGGTTGAGATTCTCCCGTTAAAGATGACATATCAGTTTTAAAATTTGAGCAAGTAAGTATTCTTACATCGGCTGGAACGATATCACCGCCGCTCATTTCAACTAAATCACCGAGCACCAAATCTGTGTTAGGTATAATTTTCCTAATTCCTTCTCGAATTATAACAGCATTGGGAGGGACTAGTTTCTCGAAGCCACTCATGACTGCAACGTTCTTTGCCTCTTGATAAAAGCCAAACAGACCAGTACCAACAACGGTAGCCGTGATAACGCATCCCAAGTACAGGTACTCGTTTGCAGAGTGCCCCCCGCCGTCAGCATGGTCAACCTCATGTGCGAAGAAAAAAGCAATAAAATTGAGTATCGCACCGACCCATAAGACACATTGGAACCACCCAAAAAGGTTATGTCGGAATATCTTCCAGTAACCGTGTCCTCTGAGTTCCTTCAAGGCGTTCGGGCCATGCATCTCCAGCAGCTCCTCGGCTAGGGCCTCTGTGAGGCCGGTGTTGACGTTAGTGCGGTACACGACTTCCAACTGTGCTGGGGTGAGGAAATGGTCGCCGGTGACCGTTTCCTCCTTGAGGAGGTTGAGCTCGGAGATGTGGTCCTGGCCCGGATGGGGCAGCATGCTCGGCCGCCGGTTGGTGGCTATCGAGCTGCTGGAGCGACGGGTGTGAGAAGGCATGGTTAGCTACAGTTTTATGATCACAAGTTCAGGGATAGTCGCGATGCGAAGAAAATCTCTCAAAATTATTATTTTTTTCACACCTCCAGTTAAGCTTCGACTGACAGCATGACTATTTGTCAATTATATTTATTTTTCTAGTTCTAGCAGTCTATTGAATGGAAAGACATACAATGAGTTTGTTATGTCTTTACTACATATTTATTACAAGGTGATCTGAGAACTGAGATCAAAGTTTCAAAATGATTCACACGAACTCTTTTTTTTATCTCTCCATGAGTTCGCACTGGACGAAACATATTGTTTTCTCTATTTTTTGTTTTCATAAAATAGAGACAGCAACATGTTTCGTCTAGTGCGAACTCACGGTCATACGAACATGACACGTTACATTCTTTAGAGATTTTTTTTACGAATACTTAGTTTAATTATGTCAGAATTTGTAGAGATAAGTAATTTAAGCACCCCGATACATGCGGTTTGAAAACGACGGAGCTAGGGGCAGTACATATAATGTACCTACCGTATACCAAAAAATTCCAGTGTACGCGTATTCTTCTTCTTCTCCTTGACCAATTTTAATGTTTTTATAGGGCCGGACCCGGTAGTTTGCGCTTTTGACAACAACCAGAAAATTGAATTCAATTTTTTATAAATTCCCCGATGCGACGTCTTTCTAAACTACGAGAGAGCTGATAATTTTCAAACGGCTGAACTGATTTTCATTAAACATAGTTAAGAACACTCTCGATGGGAATACGTTATAACAAAATTAATATTGGGTCATCCGCTCGGACGCTACGATGCCACAGACAGACACACACATACACATGTTAAACTTATAACACCCATCTTTTTTCATCGGGGGTTAAATACTAAAATAAAATATATAAAAACTCTTATAAAATAATTTTATTACAAAAAATACCTTTGTTACCAATACAATACAATAATATACATAGTTACAACAGGTTGGTACACGTAATACAAACTTTATATTCAAGGCAGAGTTTACCTATGCTACAGACTATAAAATAGATAAACATTTGGTGTGAAGTGTGATGCAAAATTTAATAAGGATTGGGGTGAAAGGGCCAGTTTTCAATTTTAAATTGCAAGAGTTTTGTTCCCTGAAACGTTGAAAATGTTGGGTAAATACATTTATCACTACCGACAAAAAATCCAATACGGATTTTTATTTACCGCCTTTAAAATCACTTAACAGCGTATTATATTGCCAATTTTTGTTTGTAATGAAGTAAGTCAGTACTAGACTATCGATTGGCCCCTTCACCCTACTGTGATGGTATATTTGGCACAGCAATACATGTAACAGAACACTGCAAAACACAACCCCTCGTTGGCACTGGACGAAACATATTGTTGTCTCTGTTTTATGACTACAAAGAATAGAGACAACAACATGTTTTGTGTGAATGGTATCGTGCAATGCAAACATAGGGTAACCGTAACAGAAATACTGGTTTATAACACTGTATAATTGTAAACACAAATAATACATTTACACTTGAACTATTTACCTAATATTAGCTACGTACACTGATACTTACATTATTATCTATTATCTACATAGACCCGTTCATATACAAGGTGAAACATAAAGGTTATACTATTTTTTTGCAACTTAAATTTGTAAATCTAAAACTATCAGCTTTGGAGGAAACTTGAAATACAAAAGGTGTTACAGGGATACAGCTGTTGACAGATTTCATAAGTCTACAAAACCCTTAGTACTTCAACTGTCCCACAAAACCGATAGTTTTAGATTTCCAAATTTAAGTTGCAAAAAAAATAGTATACCCTTTATGTTTCACCTAGTATAAGCTGTATTCGCCCCGTCTGTTACAAAATGAGTCGCAAAATGATATGCAGTGTTGCCATGAATACAAATGGATCTGTGCCGATGGAGATGATAGATTCCACTCCTATTTTTAACCGACTTTCAAAAAAAGGAGCAGGCCATATGTTTGTTTGTATGTATATTTGTTTTCCACTATCTTTACACTAACTTAGGAATACTTCTTAGGTAAGTAACTACGACGGAAGTTTTGAAGTCGGTTTAACTTTTTTCAAAATACTCTTTTGTACAGAGATGTAATATCTTAGTTTGGTACAGATTTATAGTCCTAAAGTGCAAGACTTATCGCTTCAACATATGGCAACACAGACCCGCAGAAGCGAATACAGCTCATCCCGACCGTGCATTATATTTCATTCTAATTCCAAACAAGCTATTCATTGTTCCCAATAAATAAATGCCTACCTCAATCATTTATGTTTCGCTTAATCAAATACAGTTTAATATACATTGGAAAGTTAATAAAAATCGAGAAATACAAATAGCAGGCAAACAAAATGGTAAAAACTTTGGGCAATCACGTTTACAACGGAACGAAACATTACGGGCCCCGTAAACACTAGCGCAAACCAGACATATTACAGCGAGAACTGAGGCGTCACCGGCGCAAACGCTTAAACAAATTTGTCAAGCTTGATGCCTTATTATGTCCTCTATGTCTATGATATCAAGGCAATGACGTGAAATCTTGACACAAACCACCACACACATCCAAGCTTGTTTGATAACCACTCTACAAACTGTCTGTCAATCAAAATTTCTGCCAATCACATATAACATGGTAGATCATTTGCTAAACACATCAAACTATTGGATATGGGCCAAAATAAAAGCAGAGATTTTAATATTGTTTTCAAAGTATTTAATATTAATATTTTCTTTACTAGGAAGGTATGACATCTGCCTCACACAAAGTACGATAAGAGACTGAACAGAACGTAATGGCGGCCATTGCTTTTATACTCTGTATTTAGTGTTGCTAGTGTTATATAAATTGATTAATGTTTGCAATGTCAAATGCCATAAATGCCAACACGCCCCCTCAAACATTAATTAAATTATGCAAACAGATTGATTAACTATTTACAAATATAGCTTTACCTCATCAGAATATGATACCTTCCAAGTAATAGCTGGGGAAATTACAATAAATAATGGTCCAACATTTGTTGCAAGGATTAGGAAAACCCAGTAAAACCTAATCAGACCATACTCTTAAAAACAAAGTTATCTAGCAATTCAATAATAAAAAAATAGCTTTTTAAGTCGTTAAGCACTTCATCTCTAAATTGCTTGAATGTGGCAGCTGGCAACGGTTTTGTCAGCGCATCTGCAAGCTGTTTACCTGTGGGTACATATAACAATTTTATTACATTGTTTTCTACTTGCTCCCTGGAGAAATGGTACTTGATGACAATGTGTTTAGACCTTTTATGACTAGCTAGATTATTTGCTATACTTATGCAAACATTGTTGTCTTCAAATATAGGAATCGCACCGTCAGTATTCAGTTTAATACAGACTATCAGAGACTTCAGCCGTAATGCTTCTTTTACAGCTTCAAATAACGCCATATATTCAGCCTCAGTCGAAGAAGCCGCTTCAGATATTTGTCTCTTTGTGCTCCATGTTGTTGTACAGCTATTAAATAATTTAAATAAATAACCAGAGGTACTTTTTCAATCATTGACATCATTACCACCCCAATGTGAATTTAAATACCCACATAAAATGTCACCAAAATTATTACACCTTTTGTATGTTAGTTTTAATTCAATTGTGCCTTTTAAATACCTAAGCACACTTTTGAGATATTGCCACAACTCTTTATTATTTTGTTTGTGTTTCTGCTCAAAATATTAACACTTAAATCTGGACGATAACATAATATACATGAAACACCCAATAAGGTTGTGACAAGGAGCATTCTATTCACTATCAGAGTTTAAAGCCTCATAGTTTGGTTTGTTCTCTAGAGGGGTACTAATAGAATAACAGTTGTACATACCAAATTTATTTAAAATGGTTTTTATGTAAGCACTTTGAAGTTATAGTGTCATTAGATCTAGAAATTTTAATCCCTAAAAATAATTTAATTTCTTTCAATCTCCATTTTGAATTTACTCATTAAGTGTTCCTCTAAGCTGTCGATTCAAGCCATCAACATATAGCAACACATATATATTTATCAATATTACCTCTATCCAAAATATAAATACATCTATCTACTGATGAATTTATAAACCGTTTTTCTTTAAGACACTGATCAAATAATTCGAACCAACACCTATCAGCTTGTTTAAGTCCATATAAACTTTTATTTAATTTACATACATAACCGTCTTTATTAATTATTCCTTCTGGTATTTTCATAGAAATTTCCTCCTTCAGAATACCGTTTAAAATGCGGTTATTACATTCATATGATGTACCAACAAATTATATTGATTAGCAAAACTAATCATACACCTAAAACTAGCTATACAAGCGACAGGGTCAAAAGTTTCATTAAAATCTGTAAAATACTCCTGACTAAAGCCTCAAGCAACTAGTCTCGCTTTATACTTCGATTCCATTTGCAATCGACTATATTTCCGTTACTAAGTTTAGGTATTGTTAGATGAAAGTGAATCTAACTCTTCTTTAATCACACCTTTCCATCGAGTTTAATCTTCTCTATTTAGAATTTACCATCTATTTCATTATAACTTATAGTGGGACGACTTTTCAGCCTAGCACTCCTCCTCAATTGACTTGAACCATGATCTACACAAGTTTCAATATTACTTGCTTTATCATTAAGATTTAGCTCAGGTATGTTATTCGAATTGATCAGATTTCGAACTATCTGAATTTAAGTATTGTGGTAATGAATCATCTGATTGTGTTTCCACTGATTTTAAACTATCCGATGTAGTCTCATCAGTTTTGGAAATATCAGATTTATGATTATCAAGACTTTGAGGTTTTATTGAACTGATTTCAAATTACTATCAGTTTTGTCACGGAAATGTTCATTTTCATTCCCTTCAATCTGTAACGCAGGCCTGGACTGCAGAAAGTTTACCTCATCTACAATAACATCCTTTACTGTCTCGTATTTTGACGTACCGTGTTCCATACTTTACAGTCATTAGGTACATATCTTAACAGTATGCCTTTCCAAGACGTTTCATCAAATTTAGTTTTATTTGTCTTATTATGCACATACACAGTTGAACCAAAAACCTTTAAATATTTGATATCTGGTTTTCTATCATGCCACAATTCAAATGGTGTTTTTTTTTTTTTTTTTTTTTTTTTTAATAGCGCGGGTAGGTGTAATATTTATCAAGTATACCGCAGTTAAAATTACATTACTCCAGGAACATTTGGGTAATTTAGCACCGTTAACCATAGCACGGGCTTTTTCGATAATAGTCCTAACCATACGCTCTGAAACTTCATTTTGTTGTGGTGTTCTAGGAACAGTAAAATGGTATGTAATTCCTTTGGAAACACCGTTATCACAATACAAATTAACCAACTTTGCATTAAATTTAGCCTCAGTTTTCGCAACAAAATCTTTGAAAACCTAACAACATCCGACTTATGTTATTAAGTATGCAACACAGTAATGGGTAAATTGATCGAGGAACAACACAAAATAGTTCTTATTGTCAATTGAAGTAGGAGTGATTGGCCCACATACACATCAGTGTATTCACAACAAATAGTGGTCGTTTAATATTATAGCTCCTATCTTTACACTTGTTAAATGGTAGTCAAGCCTGTCAAAACCATAGTTTTAATTAAGCTGGCATCATCAACCATATTCTTTCATTCTAAAAACTTTTGTTTACTTATATGGTCTAACCTCTGATGCCACAAATCATAATTATTAACAGATCGACCTACTCCAACTCGAAAGTTCACAGATATTAAATTATTAATTGACTTACCTCTCATCAAGATTTTACCATCTTTTGTTATTTTGGTTCCATGCTGATCGAACGTGGTGTCCATCCCAGCTTGCTGCATCTTGGTCGCAGATAGCAGGCTGTAAGGTACTTCCGGACAGAACATTACGTCCTCCAGAACGCCAGGAACGCCGGTGTTGCTAATCACTTGCACTGAGCCTTTCTTGGTTGCTGAAATAAATTGACCATGTTTAGTCACTGAAATATTCAATGGAGTATTTAAATTAGTGTAGGTATAGAAAAAAAATATCTTGTCTGTTTGTGATGTGGTCCGATGCGCCGGAATCGAGCAAGCAAGTAATCTGGTTATCCTTAGAGTCAGAATCATAACTTCCGGTCATAAATGCGAAGCCGGAGATCCCACTGGAAGATGTAGCCCCTTCATTTATTTCAACTGCTTGAACAGTACGCTGTACGAAGTAGTAACAGTCATTTTTGAAATGACCTTTGCGCCCACAATAATGACATTTTACGAAAGATTTCTTATTGGCCTTGTACTTATTTTGATTATTGAAGTTATGGTTTCTAAATGTTTATTCATTATTTTGAGATTTGGTTTCGACGAATAGAATCTTGCCAACGGTATCACTACCCTCATTTTTCAACTTAACTTAATAATCCAGTCGCGTAACGCCAGTTGAGTCGCTATACTTTTTCGCTCGTACACAGCATCCAAATTCCTCAGGATTTCTCGTGCCGTCGAATCTTCTTTTTTCCAAACCGAATAATGAAACTGCCAGGTACTCGACGATAATACTCATCGCGATTCGGTTATTTTTCTCCCGTGATTTTAAACAGCACACTACTAATTTAACATTTAAACAGTACTGGGCCCATAACCTATTGGATATGGGCCAAAATAAAAGCAGAGATTTTAATATTGTTTTCAAAGTATTTAATATTAATATTTTCTTTACTAGGAAGGTATGACATCTGCCTCACACAAAGTACGATAAGAGACTGAACAGAACGTAATGGCGGCCATTGCTTTTATACTCTGTATTTAGTGTTGCTAGTGTTATATAAATTGATTAATGTTTGCAATGTCAAATGCCATAAATGCCAACACAAACACGCTCTCAGACGTTGATAAAAGTAAAAAAAATGTCGTAACGCTTGACACATAATTGGATCGTTTACAGGGCCCTTTACACGCGAATGCTCCCACTGAATGGCCTCCTTTAAATAACATTGTATAACATCAGAGTAGATGCGCCCTAAAGAAAACGACTGCTCTTTTATTTCATAACTACATTAAGATTTAATAAACTTATTAACAACTTATCTAAGGTTTTATTATAGTTTTGTTCATAATATCACAAATTGTAAAAAATCATAAAAAATTAATTATGTCTAAGAACTGTAATATGCTGTGTATACAATTTTGCAACATTATTTAAAGAAATAGATCTTATTTGCACGAAGATAATACTTTTAAAATCAATTATTATGAAACGGCTTTATCTTTGGTGACGCTACTTTGTACTTGAAGTTACCTAATTATGATCGTCAGAACCATGTAATGAATTTGGTAACTATTAGTTCAACGTATAACAATGGTACTAATTCCGTTGGCTTCAAATTACAACTACATACATTTTTACTAAACTAAACGAATAGATGCCAATAATAGTTTAGTCAAATTTATTCTGTGTACCAAACAGAAATAGCACCAATATGGTACTAAATTGATTATTATATGGGATGCATAAAGAGGAATGGAACAATTATTTATTCAACAGTTTTTTAGGATATACTTTCCAGACTGAACATACATTAAAAACAATTATTGTTAATAAATAAGATAAAATTACAAAACACACGAGCTTGTATAAAAAGCCCACGCCATGCTTGCCCAATCATAATCATAAGTCGCAAAAAATTCGCTAGTTTTAACGTCTTACTAAATCTGAATAGTTTATTAGGAATGATACGATGGAATGATTACAATTTATTTCAGATCTATTCTGAATTTCGTGCTGTTTTGAAGGAAATAACAGCATGAGCATTGGACATAGAGCTGCAGATAATATCAATAGTCTGCGGCAAGCGTATTATAAATAATACTAACAACAATTGCCTTCATCAGCACAGTTCACTCGAAATAAAAAGTCTATACCCAAAACGAATCGAGTGAATAATGATTTTAATAGTGAACCAATCCCCCGTTCTGGATTTCAGTATTCGGAATCATTCACCCGAGCTTGAATGAACGAGAAATGAAACGTCTATGGGCCTAGTGCGAGTTTCATTCACAATCGAAAAGTTTACGCATTACACGCGTCTGTCCGTTCGGCGCTGTGATTGGTTGAAGCGTTTGGAAAAGGCCAATCACAGAACCGGATGATACCATGATTAGTGTTGTTTCTGTGATGGTCTCACAAAAAATGATAGCTGCGTTCTGTACGATGAGTGTGGGAGAGAGCCAGAAGTCTCCCCCTATCTCCCTCCCCTTCATGGTGCGAGCAATGCCATTATTATTACAATCTATATGTAGATAGATAGGCTACGGTGTCTGTTGGAACCCTAATAAGATCATGCAGTCCGTCCGTCCGTCCGTCCGTCCTCGCCTGTCACAGGGTCATAACTTCTACAGTTTCTGTCGGAAGTTGATGAAATTCGGTACAGCTATACCTTAAGAGTAGATTGTTTTATATAGAAAAGGACACTTAATAATAACAAAAATCGCCGCCAGACTGACACACCGACTGTATGGTCCCAAACTAAGCAACTCTTGTACTATGGGTACCGTACAATGGACTGGTGGCGATCCCAGTGACACTCAGACCGGGGCAAGTTACAAAAAGGCAATTTCCGAAATTTTCCCCGACGGGAAGCGAACCCGCAACCACCATGTGCAGTGAGCCGAGCGGCCTACGCTCGAACCACTGCGCCAAGCGGTCGTCAAAACGTCACTTAAATTAGGTGTTTCGATGAGTCAGCAAAGTAAACTAATGGTTCCGTTATCGCTGCCGAGCAGCAGCAGCCTGTTGAGCGGCAGCACGGTCATGCAGGTGAGCACTCCCCTGAAGGTGTCGGAGCGCAGCTTGGTGCTGGAGAAGCTGGCGTCCTGGTCCAGCGCGGTGTGCACCCCGATGCGGTTGTTGGTCGTGCCCGATATCAGCTCGTTGTAGTACACGGACAGGCAGTGGACGGGTTCCGTGCTACCTCTGGTCATCAGAACATTGGCTCATTGTAAATCAAAGACCAACATTCTAAATTCGATTATAATTATTATTTAAAGATTATTAAAATATAAAAAAAAACTTCCATCTCCTATTATTTCTTTCGATTAAATTCGTGCGGGTTCCAAGACAATTTAACTTTTCCCCGGGACTCGTCGAGGGTCAAACCTCGACGTCATTATTGTCGATCCTGGCTTACAGGATTTACAGTGGTGGGAGTGTGTGGCGGGACTAGTCCCATAAAAAATTGATTACCAGAAATGTGAGCTCATGACACTACCAGCCAAGCTAATGCCTGTGTTAGGAGTGGGCTCACGTCAATAGTTTAATGGCCAGGATGGGGATCGAGCCCGAAACCTCTCAGTTACGAGGGCAGCCTCACTAACTACTAGGCTATTGACGCTTCAAGAAATCGAAATTCATAATTATTTTTATTCATACAAGCCAACAAAGCGCTTTTGAATAGTCAGAATCTACCACCGGTTCAGAACGCTGCTTCCACTGAGAAAATCTGGCAAGAAACTCAATGGTTACTGTTGTCAATGAATAAAATATGGTGTACATTCTCAGGAACAGCAACCAATAACAAGGACACAGGACAAGACGCCGCATACGTCCGCTATTGTATGAGAATGCAACCGTTAAAAGTTGGCGACGTATCGGGGAAGACGGCGAACT